>OZ035874.1:70748842-72233842 GCA_964034865.1 Eristalis intricaria
TTTATCAGATACATACCAACAGATACACACATTAAGCAGCACAAATATTCATGAAGTTGTCGGTTTCGCCCAAATGATATATTTTTTATACTTACCGCATCAGTTTTTTAGTGGCATCAATTTAAGACAAATAGGACAGGCCATCATCATGTGTGTAGAAATTTAAGGATTCTATTCATTTCGAATTCTTGTTGTATACATTTTTGACTACCTTCTAGTCAGATGGCCAACCATTTCAACATTAACCGAACGATGTCGGTGTGCAACTGGGAAAAAGAGAACATATTACGTGTCTCTTTTACCCAGCTTTGCAAGTTTAAACTCAGCTTTTGGTTTAAACTTCACTTCAATGGTTGGGTTTCACAGTTTCCGTATAAACCTTGAGCTGAGTTCGATTTGCGGTTTAAGTTAAACGAAAGTATACTGCCGTTTAAACCTCAGATCTGCACCAAAGCAAGCGACTCTCAAGACAACTGATGTTCGATAATAGAATCCATTCCTTCCTCATTCACATACGGTGAAGAATTATTCATCGCTTTTTTTTTTACTCTTTAAACTCAGGAATGGATGGTCTGGAGTGATGTTTGTTATCAAAATCCCACACCATACTCAAGAGATTTGATGATTACAACTATTTTTTTTTTTTATATTTTATTTTCGGACACATTTTATTATTTTAGGCTTCTAATGCTGACGTCTTTAAAGGAGTTAGGAATTCCTCATCAAACAATTGAGTGCTGTAGATGTAGACTCCATGATCATTTTGATGGATTGCTGTGGAAACAATGTCCTTATACTAGTGATGGCACTCGAGTTGTGTATTACTCGAGTGAACGGAGTAATTTAGTCTCAACTCGTACTCGAGTTAGTTCATTTGAAGTCGAGTAGTATAATCGATTACAGTGAACAATTCAAAAGAGCGTACACCTTTGAGATAAACTCTCATTCAGGTGAAATATGCCCTTCTCTCATTCTACTATTTAAAAATGTAGATCTATGGGAACTGAGCTTAAAACAACATTATTGAGAGCAATCTCTAAACGGTTGGGTGAAGCTACTGCAAAACCCACATTTTCAGATCCAATTCGACCGATTCGACAAAGAGTAATGGTGCGGGTTAAGAAATCTATATTTGGCTTGGAGAATATCGCAAGAATGACTTCTCAATGGGTGATGAGTTGAGTTGTCTTAGAGAAAATGGTAGTAATCTGAATTTAAACTCAATAAACCCAATGACCGCATATGTCCGGAAAGTACAGTACACGCACCTTTTTCATCTAACACAAATTTAATAAAGCAACATTTCTAGCTTCCATACCGAGACAGAAAAGATAACCCACTGAACGTCTGGCATCATAGAAAGAGTATGTTCCCTTCCTTATATAGTGATGAAGTGTGTACATGAAGTATGTATAATTTATAGCAGCGACTTCGGTGCCTTTTGAAAGGGTGATCTCTAACCTTAATATATTTCTTAACAAGTGTTTTGAAATCATTTGTTAATATTTTTACTTCCCATAAGATTCCATAAGTAAGAGGTTCATATTAACAATTTTTTAATGGATCAGGGTTTTAAAACTTGACTTTTAACGTACAGCAAAGTAAACTGAGTCGCATTCCTACTCGAGTTGAACTCGAATATTTTTCGTAAATGACACATGTAACTCGAGTGAAATAAAATCACAGTTCCATCCCTACCTTATGCTATACCCAAATTGATCTCGGAAATATTTTATAAGTAATGGTCAGTCAATAAATTCCACTACAGATTAAGGAAGAACCCTTAGTGTACACCGACAAAACGTAACTCAAAACGAAGGCACCCTCCAGAAAAGATGAACGATGATAACGTAAGCCTGACACATATGCGACCGCAGACATTTTTTTGGAAGGTCGATTATGCAGCCACTAAGCAGTTTGACCCTCCTGCTGGCGCCCAAGGCCCGACATTATACCTTATTTCCAAACCCAAAATTTGATACTTAATACCTTTTTTCTCAGACATCGAGCGCATGGACATGATTGCTCCAAAAAATCGGATCTTGATATAACCCTCCTGCCTCGAGAAGGAGACGAAGACCAAATCTCCGGTAAAAAGACCAAGGGATCACAGAGGCCCAGGCTGTTAGCAGACTAAGGACTAAGCCTGCGATTACCCAGGCCCAGACCCTTCGCGGGACACAGGCCTGCTGAGTAAGTGTGAATATCTTGTCTTAGTGTTTTTAAGACTCAAATTGTATTTCGAAAGTCTCCATCGGACTTACTTACCATTAAAAAGATTACATTTTTAAGTAAGGCCCGTGTATTTTAGTCGATTATTAGGGGTCCATCTTCTTTTTCTAGATTGAACAATACAATAAAACACTAAACTTTTTATAGTGGGAAAATTCATAAAAAACCCAGAGTCACTTTATTCCGTCACAAATATAAACCTTTTCTCCTTCACAGTCGGAGTTAGACTGCGCGCTCTTCGTTACAAAATTATTTTCTACTCTATCCTTCGTTAAGACTTTTTAAAAAGCCTCTTACACCATCACAAACCATATCATCGATTGCTGAGTTTAATACTCATGCAGTTCAATACAGCCCGTATATAAATTCAAGTTAAGAAGATAGATGAACATACTGCCGAGTCGAGCTAGACTCCGTTGCTGGACAGTGGAATGTTGGCATGACAGCGTTCTGTCATTTCCGTCATGCCGTCACGACATTCTTGCTCCCAATGCGCACAAATAGATGTTTCACATCAAAATAAGTCGTATACGTAAAAAAAAACGTTTAAATAATCAACTGGGCCATCGGACATCAATGACTACGACTAAATTTGCATGACTCATGGGACAAATTGGGCTAGGAGTGCTAAAAAATTCAATTCAATGTTTCCGCCCGGGATCGAACCGGGGGCCTTTCGCGTGTTAGGCGGATGTGATAACCACTACACCACGGAAACAGATACCAAATTATTCACATGCTTTCCAAGCAATAAAATTAGTAGCAGCAATAAAAGTGGACCACTTCCAAGCAAGGTTGACTATAAGACTTATCAGATACATATCACACATTTCAGTTTCCCCAAAATTGTATACATTTAATGCTTACAATACGTTATTCAACAACAAATGACATACAATTTTCATCAACAAATGACAAGTAGGGCAAACTTTCATCACGGGAATAACGAGACTAGACGACACAAAATAAGAAGACCAGAAGACTTGAGATGAGTTTTCAAACTGAATCTTTATTTTACTTAATTAAATTATGTGTGGTACGTAATTGCATGCATCAGCAGAGTTGCACGTTCTGTCCAGACGGGATCAGATGACATGGCGACTCTGCGATGCATATTCTCGGAAAAAAGTCAACACTACAATACTTCCTAGAATTGTGGGAGTGCTGACGTTTCTGACATTACTCGAGTGCCAATGTATGTGGATTCTGTTTCTTATTTTTTTGTTGGCTACAAAGTTGACTACCTTGTTATTAGAGGGCCGATCATTGTAGTACTTACTACTCGATTTCAGTGTGCACTGGGTAACAACACAGTCGTATGTGGCTGTTCTAGAAATTGTATCAAACGTATAGAAGGGTTTACAATATTGGTACTTGATGGACCATATTCCCTGTATTTTTGAGATGGTTAGTAAGTGGGTCCTCAAACGTCAGTAGGTATTCGTGTGGGGAAATGCACTTTTGGCTTCCATGCCAGGAAATAAGACCTCCAATGTCCTTGGCCTGTGTTACCTCAACGTTATCTATACTTCATCAAGGTCACTCACGAAGAAAGAACTCCCATCTAGGGGCAGTAAATCAAACTTTGTAACGATTGCTTGGATATTTAAGCATATTTTAAGTAAAATTAATTTATTAAAAATATGCAAAATAAAAAAAGTTTCAAAAAATGTAAGAAAAAATATGATACTTAATAAGTCCAAAACAGGGATTGCAGATCTCACACAAATCCTTGATGGTCTAAACTCAAAGCGGTAAACAATATAGTTTTTATTTATTTATTTCAAGTAGATGGATTTCTTACAATTAAAGATTAGGACTTATGTTAGAGGTTAAGGACCCATTGATCGTTTACGGCTATGATATAGTTAGTATATGACTTAGTCATTAGTTGAGGATTATGTGTATATGATTATATAAGGAAAAACTTAATAACTAATATAGGGTGGGTCGCAGAAAGGGAAGTAGCCCGGGAAAACAATTCCACCACGTGCCACAAATACTGACCAAATCACCTGAAGAACCTCGTTAACAGTTGATTTGCCCCACAATTTTTTAAAGGTTTTCTTTTTTACTCACACCACCACTGAAACAGTGGCTGATTGGGTCTTAGCTTCTGCGACACTATCTAGAGTCCTAACTTGTAATCGCCCTCAAGAGATACCTCCTCCTTAATCACGAAGACAAGATCTGTAGTAAGGTCAACGAGGATCCAGCATATAAAGCTGGAAATTTTGAAATTGAGCATGGTTTAGTAACCATGGTTGTCACTCTTATCTAACTGCCTAACAATACTTTACCTGACGACGGATTTGATAAGAATGAGGCATGACAGCGTGACAGCATCATGCCGTTTTACGTTACGGCATACAGTACCTCACAAAATTGAGCATATACCTATCATTACTTCATATTCGTGTTCTGTTTTAAGGCCGACCACTTTTTTGTTTTATTTTTTTGGTATACAATCATAAGTGAATACATATCTTAAACAAGAGTATATGCCAAATTCACAGACAGGCGACTTCCTACCGGTACTTTTCGCATGAAAAAGGAAACAACCCCTGAAATCGACACACAAAATTGAGCATACAGATGTCATTTGTGCGTTATACACAAGCTTCGCAGAATCGATACATGCAAATTTGTTCAGGAATGAAGCAACAAACGTCCCTGATGATCAATTCAGAGATAATGGATGATAGAGATATCCAACTTCGGCCATTTTTACCCCTAGCCCACAACGAAGATGTAGTGGTAATCCCTTGTATTTCACTTATACATTTACAACGCTCGTCAATTCACCACAATATGGCGGCAGATTCATGAATTTAGTGGGAATCCATGTACTTTCCATGTAACGTACATGGGTATGTTGTTCGGAGGGTGTTCAAAAGTTGACTAGTATTTTTAAGGGAATTTTCTTACATTGTTATATGGACTTTCGTGAATAAAAATGTATTGCAATGTCCATTTAACTGGAACTATTTGACCTAAAATTAATTCTTAAGTGTATATATAGCCTATTCATAAACCATACCTGACAAATTAACTCAAAAAATGAAGCCCGCTTTATACGCTTAAATCATGAATTCTGAAAAACTCATGAATTCAATTTCAACAATTTGATAAGAACAATGGCAAGATATTGCAACTATTACTAATGCAATAAAAATGGCTTCTTATTTATTTTTATTTTTATAATTGGTTAACTGAACGTATGAATCTATTATTAATTTTTATTCATATGAAAAAATTCACAATATGCTGTGCATTCATTAATTATGTCCAAGCATTTCAGATTGTAAATTGCTAAAAAGTTGTAATGAATCGACTGCATGAACATAAGCTTTGTTCGTTCGTTTACCCCTCCATACTGTGTTGAAAATTGAACACCGAAATTTGAAAAAACGTTCAAATAACGAGCGAATTTTCAAATAAGAACTGTAATTCACCCCATTACTAAGGTGGGGAAGGGTATCAGCTGTTCTCAAGAGCTCACACGTATTCACAGACAGGGCACAAAAAGCGTATAAAAAACGCTGTCAGATGAAATCAAGGGGCAAGGGGGGTAGAAGTTGGATATCTCTACTATAGGTTATCTCTGATCTGCACACGCTTTTGAACAGAAAAGACCGACATTCTCTTCTTTGTGCGAAAATATGGAAAACATGCGAAAACAGACTACTTTTTCAACGAGAATGCTCATAATTAAGCTATTTTGCGAGGGGAAGTCGATGTGAAAAATAGGAGAAACTGTAAGGCGATCGCATGCAACGGTACAAAAAATAATAAACAATTATAGATATGAAGGGACACTAAAAAAACAGACCTGGAAGGGGAAGAAAAAAATTTGCTCTCAGAACAATACGAGCCGTATATTGTTCGGACAATCAAGTTCAATCCAAAATCTAGCGTTCCAAAGTTGACGGCTGAGGTGTCATCCGTAATTAATAAGCCTCTTTCAGTGGAAACCGTTCGCAGAGTCTTGAGAAAGAATAATTTAAATGGTAGGATCGCCCGAAGAAAGCCGTACATTTCCCTAGTTAATAAGAAGAAAAGATTGGAGTTTGCTAGACAATATGTAAACCACCCGGAAAGCTTTTGGGAAGGTGTTTTGTTTTCAGATGAAACAAAAATGAATTTATTTGGGTCTGATGGCAAACAAATTGTGTGGAGGGAACCAAATACAGCTCTCAATGCTAATAATATAAAGTCAACCATAAAACACGGGGGAGGATCTGTGCCGTTGTGGGGTTGTATGGCTTCAAATGGCTGTGGAAAGTTCGAATTTATAGAAAATACTATGGACAAAATTGGGTATTTGAATATTTTAAAACGAAATTTACGAAGTTCCGCAGTAAAATTAGGTCTACCTTCGGTTTTCTACTTCCAACAAAATAATGATCCGAAGCACACCTCCTATTTAGTACGCGAATGGTTGCTTTATAACGCTCCAAAGTAGCTAAAAACACCCACACAATCGCCGGATCTTAACCCTATTGAACATCTATGGCACAAAATAAAAGTGCGGGTTAAAGAAAGTACCTAATCCAATAAGCAGGAGCTAAAAGCTAAAATTCAGGAAGCTTAGGAACGGATTCAGCCATCTTTTACTGAAAAACTGGTAAAATCCATGCCACGGCGGTAACAAGCTGTCATAGATGCTGAAGGAGGTGCCACGCGTTACTGAAATTTTATTTGTAACTGTTTTTGTTTTGTGTTTTAGTCGTAACTCGAATTTACTTTAAGTGTATGCTCAATTTTGTGTGTTAAAATGAAGTGCCTTTTTTATTTTGTTTAAAAATAGCAAGTTTTTTTTTAATTTTCATCTTTTTGTCTATGGTTTTTAGCAATTGAAATATGTCAATTCGAACTGCATTTAAGTTTTATTAATTAACTAATTTTTGTAAATGGAAAAAGATAAAAATATGTTTAAGCTGTGAGTGTTCAATTTTGTGAGGTACTGTATATCTAAGTATGAATTTTTAAGACATTATTCTTATGTCTTGGGATGCTTTCCACAAAATTCTAAATAATCTCGTTGAGAGTAAACAAAATATTCAAACCTTTGAAGGCTCAGTTTTCTATAAATCACACCCTCCGGAATTCAAAGTAGCAATTGCAGGACCGTGCATTCCTGAAACCATTTGTCTCAATTCCATAGCCGGGTCTATTAAGGTGACATCCCACCTACCACAGGTACTGGCGAAGTCACCTGAAGCAGATCTTTAACCATGGCATTGTCTCTCTGTCTACGGTTTGCTTATTTACTGACACAACCAATCAAATAGGGGTTGATTGGCTTCGATTTAGCTTCGCCAACACTATCTAGAGACCGTACAACAAGGGTAACCCTAACTTGTAATCCCCCTCCAGAGTTATCATGAATCCTACTTAGCTTCTTCACCACGACTAGGTGGGAAATCGATGAATGGAACTGGAGCAAGCATATTAAGCTAGTAAGTCACTACAATGGACCGAAATGAGGTCTATGTGGAACATGTCTTAGCAACCATTAAGACATTTTCCACTTAGCTAGTCACTCTTACTTACCTACCTACGTCTACGCTTAATTGTAACACTCGTGAGTGTGATGTGTTATACCGACATCCTTCCACAGGATTTAATTTACATCTGATCTTATTCCGTCACTCTGAGTACCTCTACCTGTGTCAGGAAAAATACCCGCGAAAGTACTCCTGGCTATGTTAGAAATAGTTTCATGTTTTACAATTCAAACGTGGTGTTGCTCAGTGGTAGAAATTGCAAATATCGAGTACGAGTATATTTACAAAGGACTCGTACAGTATTTGGATGGTAATCGATTGATTTGTGGCACGTGTCAATGCTTATTTTCTTCCTCAGTTCACCAGTAGCATTGCCGAAGAAAGCGCAGCTTGAAGCGGTTGGTAGTTTACACAGTATAAACTGCAATCTCATTCTTCGTCCCGTCAGGAAGTATCTACAACCTTTACTACAAACTTAACATTATCTGCTCGAAGACCAGTCATCAAATGCCAGTCATGACGCAAGAAAAATACTCTTTATCTAATCAATTGATAACCCTCGTTACTCGCAATTGTTTGCTTTGCAGACAATTGAATGTTGCTCATCGTCAATCATTCCGTTCATCTCCACGCGTCTTAAGCCAGCCTGCAGATGATGTCCCTTCAACCATGCAGACGTCAAATTTGACTCAAAATCACCACCATACCCAGTTCATTAGGGACCGATGGCGGCTTGTTTGGATACCCTCACGACCGCAAATGTATCTATTGTACTAATATTTATTTTTTGCACAAGTCGAGGTACGCTAAGCACTGGAGATAAATCGACGGAACGACGGCGCCACGTGTCCAGGGCAAATTCAATTTCCCCGAACAATGACAACAAATGATTCGTTGCAGTTCAATTTGAAACACTTACGTATCCCGTACTTGAGTACGTCCGGGGGGGATGATTGGTTGAGTACATTGTGTGCGGAGGCTGGTGGGTTTATATTTGTTTTTTTTTTTTTTTGTGTTCCCACTCAAGGACCCGTATGCAGACGCAAATATGGAGCAATTTACAGGAGAATTACATTGCGAGTGTTTATGCGAACGAGAGGCACTTTCTGATGTGCCGACAGATGTGTGCTGTAACGCTGGGCAATCTGCATTTCATCTTGAGTCATTCCTTTACTCCCGAATGGGCAATTAAATCCTTTTATGTGGCCACAGCATGCTCAGCAGAGGAATTTCGAGTAACAAAAGATTTGGTTTCCAGTGTTTTCTGATTCGTTCTGAACAGCGTGCAGGGGCCGGGGAGAGGACATCCACACATGATTGTTATTTATTGAACATTGACACAGTATGGACTGCAAGTATGTGTCGAATCTCTTAAATCAATTACCAGATCTCAAGACATTTTAACGGTCCCACATTTAGTCTAATAAGCTAAGCCGTTGTTGTGATGGCAATGGATTGACTTGAGCTCATTCATTAAGCATCTGATGGCAAACAGTCACACGAGCTTTGGATGGAGTAGAAGAGGGTTGTGATGGGCACCTCCTTTAAGCCGCTGAAATAGTGGGTGTCTTGGCCATAATTTAGGATTGAGACAGACTGATTTCAAAGCCTTAACATGTTGAGTCCAATGTGCGCCACCGGTGGTACATCGTGCACAAACAGAAATGACAAATGACAACGGGGCTCAATGTTTCAACTGCTATCTGACTGTCTGTGAAGATATTCACATCCCAAGCGAATATTATATTCCATATAAGTTTTGCCATTGTATTGCGTATTATCATGATCGAGGGCTTAAGAACGTTACAGTTGCCAGAGAGTCTATTTGGAGGAAAAACCCTCAACACAGTATTGTTAGAACAAGGCGTGACAAAAAGTATAGCAGCAGTAGCACTGATTAAAGTTTGCAATGGCCAAGCCTCGCCCCGGGGGAACTGCCTTTCTGATCACGGTAACCCCTACGCCAGGTAAGTATAATAAGGCCTTTGGCACCGTATGATTAGAAGGTGTTTTCTACAAGCTCGATCGACTAGGCATTAGCATGCTTACCCGTAGACGGTTGGTCTCCAAAAATGGCAAGGTGATCTCCACAGGTATATTTTAAGTTAAACAACTTTTACTTGAGCTTCAACATTTACTTGAGCGATCTGAAGTTCTCTTCCTCACGCAATTGCGTAGGCCGATGACTTGATCGTGCACAGATCAAGAGCAAAGATCGAGGCAATCACTACTCTCACGCATGGTGACCTCGATTCATTCATGAGTTGTTGCGATGACTGGAAGTTGAAAATCAACTTCGAGAAGTCGGAAACCACTCTGTTCAGGACGCCGTTGTATAAGACCTCGGCGGATACGAAAAGGAATTGGCGAAAGTTCTCGATCGTTCGGCGACAAGGGGAACCACTGGCGCAAAGGACTGAAGTCAGATACCTGGGGATCTGGCTAGATCAATATCTATATTTTAATAAACACGTAGATGATGCTCTTGCCAGGGCCCGAGGCGCTCTTGCCCTCATAAAGAGACTATTTTACAACAGCCAACTCGTTGCGAGGGTGAAAGTTATCTGCTACATGGCTCTCATCCGGCCAATGCTCACCTATGACTGTCCCGCGTGGTTCAACGTGAGTGCAAGTTTAATGGAAAAGATTCGGTTGTTCGAGAGGGCTTGTTTTAGGGCTTGCCTTCGTCTTTATCGAACTCCAGAGTCCCAGTACATACAATTCTACTCCAATGAAGTGTTATACAACAGGGCGAACCTAATAAGAGTGGACAATTTTCTATTTGAGTTGATTCGAGGTCATACTGCTAGAGCGATGAATTCGGTCAATAACTTGATCTCGGGGGCTTACTACCCCAATTCACAATACCACGAAAGCGTACGGCACAATGGCTTCGTCCCCCCAGAAGCCTTTCTCCATTTAGACAAAAAACAGACTGTTACAAAATATAAATGCGGTACCGCTCATATTCCTCATCGCCAGATCAACTGTGGATGGGCGACTCAACAACGACCGTTCCGTCGCACAACGAGCTGAGGAGGGTCTCCTTTTGTTCAGTACGGCGGTATCAAGGAGAGATGTTCGGGATAATGCAACGCAACATCGGAAATTCTGCTGGCTGGGGAGATAAGGAACTCCCTCGTCGAACCCTTTAGACCCTGGGTAGACAGATCCCTTTATGGGGAGTAGTCGGTCCTGTCTTGCAGCGGATTGGTGCATATACATCAGCTGTAACTTACGGCCGACTTACGTAGCTTAGGGTAGTTTTAAGGTAATTTTAAGTTGAACATATAAATAAACAAAAACAATAAAAAATGTATAGACAAACGTACATAAGGGTGTAGCCTTGTCCATACACTGTATATAGTAAGTACATGCATATGGACAAAACAATAGCACCGAATTACACCTCGCAATATTTCGCCCAAAAAAACTGTCTAAATGTAAATCAATTTAAATGAATTTTATTTATGTTACTTAGGTAAACAACAGATCTTAAAATATTAAAAAACAAACTATGCAACTTCAACACTTAAAAAACGATGATAAAAAATAAAGAAATTCAATAAAATCAAACGCGACAAAACTAAAGCACGAACATATTGCGCAAGCTACATTCGATTATTCCCCTGATTTTTTTTTTTGATTTATTTATTTCTATATTAGAGTAAATTAACTGTTACATTTCCTGCGATCGTGCTATGCTACAAATTACATTCATTTGGAAGTTATTAGTGATACTGAGCAAAAGGATTTTTGAGAGGAAAAACGTTTTTTAAAATGGCGCGTAATAAGTATTCCACCGAATTCAAAGAAAAAATTATTGCTGCTTTTCATGCAGGGGAAGCAGTTAATTGCATAGCTAAAAAATATAGGATACACCATTTCGTCGTTTCTCGTACTATAAGCCGGTTTCATAATTCTGGTAGCCTAGAAACTAAACATCGTGGTGGAAGGCCCAGAAAAACCAGCATACGCGATGATCATGGAATAGTCCGGGCTATTAAAAAGGACCCGTTCATGTCTGCAAGGGCAATAGGAAAGGAATTAGACTTGGCTATCTCCACCAGATCCATCCAGCGAAGGATGGTAGAAGCCGGTTTCCTTTCTTACCGTACTGTAAAAAAGCCATTCATTTCGCCGAGAAATCGAAAGGCGAGGCTTACATTTGCTAAGGAAAACATCAGCTGGACCGTTGCCAAATGGAAAACTGTTTTGTTCTCTGATGAATGCAAGTTCAACCTGAAGGATTCAGATGGAATGAAGCATGTTCGCAGACCAAAAGGCGAAAGACTGAATCCACGATTTACAAGAGGGACAGTAAAACATGGGGGAGGTAGTATTATGGTCTGGGGATGCTTTTCCAGCCAGGGAATGGGGCCAATTCATAAAATTGATGGAATAATGGATCGTTTCATGCACAAGGATATTCTGCAAAAGAAGAAGAGATGCCCTTGAGATGGATATACCAACATGATAATGATCCGAAGCACACCGCGAAAATTGTGCAAAAATGGTCTTCCGATAACAAAATCAATGTTTTTAAGTGGCCAGCGCAGTCCCCAGATCTTAACCCTATAGAGAACTTATGGGAGATTGTTAACCAAAGAATTCATCGGGAAAGGTGTAACGGCAAGGATTCGCTTTTTGGTCAAGCTGAAATTGCTTGGAAGAATATCCCCGCAGATATCATAAATAATTTAATTGAGTCAATGCCCAGGAGATGTGAAGCAATTATTCAAAATAATGGGTTTGCTACAAAATATTAATAAAAAAAAGATGTTTAGAAGAAAATTCAAGTAAGTGCTTTAGTTTTGTCGCGTTTGATTTTGTTGAATTTCTTTATTTTTTATTATACTTTTTTAAATGTTGAAGTTGCATAGTTTGTTTTTTAAGATTTTAAGATCTGTTGTTTACCTAAGTAACATAAATAAAATTCATTTAAATTGATTTACTTTTAGACAGTTTTTTTGGGCAAAATATTGCGAAGTGTAATTCGGTGCTATTGTTTTGTATATAGTTTAGCTTTTGTTTATTATTTTAGCTTAAGTTAGTTTAGGTTATTTTAAGGTAGTTTGTAGGTTAGTTTTAAGAAAACAGTACATACATTAAGTTTATATAAAATTTTTTTTTAATATTAAGTTGTTCAGTATTGAACTCGTTTGTGTTTAAATATAAATGCAATATTAGTTAAAGTCGAAAGACATATGATACGATCAAGTTTGGCTTATGGGGTACAATTTTTGTTATTAATTTCCTAACCCAAATTTTTAATGAACATAGATATTCAAGAAATAATTTGATTGCACCCATTAATCATTGTCACATTGATATCTTAGTCCGTAGAGGCCTAGAGCTAAGGTTATCAGCAACCACTCGTATTGTGCGTGCTATTGCTATGTCAAGAGTGGAAAGGACCTACAGTTTTATGCCGACTCCGAACGGTGAAGTTTGAGAATCTGTTTCTGGACAGTTATTACTATTTGAGCGTTGTCAGTGACTCGAAAGAAGTGGAATCGTAAAAATGATTGTCAAGCCGCCGAGAATCGGAGCCATGTAACGGGGTTAGGTTGCGTAAGGGTCGATCCATATACCCACAACGCCACGGCCACCACTCCATGATTTTGGGTGCTATCATTGTGCAGGTATATATGTATCGTCCCAATTTTAGTATATATTTGGACGAAGCAAGATACATTTCTGCCGAAGAATAAGTTTTTTTATGAATTAAGAAATTATTTACAGAGGATTTCATTTCGGAGGAAAGCTATGTTATGTTTTGATATAAACATACAAAATTACCGAAGACAGCAATCGCAAATACCGAGTAGTACTTCGCCATCTATGGAACCCACAAGATGAATGAGTATTCAGATACGCACATGTGTATACATTGTAAATATCAAATACATATATATGCATATGTACATAAAAACATATATATACAAATGTATATGCATGTAGTTTAGCTTTAGTTAGTTTAAGTTATGTTTAAGGCAGTGTGTAAGTTATAATATAATATGGGTGGCGCTACAGTCCGTGGCGGACCTGGGCCTAGCTTCTCAGCAACCACTCGTGTTGTGCGTGCTATTGTTCTTTCACGAGTGGAAGGGACCTACAGTTTAATGCCGAATCCGAACGGCGAAGTTGAGAAGCTTTTTCTAGACAGGAATACTCTTTGAGCATTGTCAGTGACTCGAAAGAGGTGGAGCCGTGAATTGCGAAAGGTGGCAAATTCGGGTATCGAACCTGGCACCCTCTGCGTAGGAGTCGACGCACTAACCCACTACGCCACGGCGACTCACAGTGTGTAAGTTAGTATATAAGTTTTAAGTATAGTCAGTTCTGTAATTAAGTTTTTGTTTCAAATTTTTCTTAATGCATGGATTCTTAGTTTAAGTCGAAAGACATAGGAAAAGATTAAGTTTAGCTTAGAGTGCCCGCCAAGGGCCAGTAAATTAGAAATAGTAAAAATGTTCGTCCAACTAGCTTTAAGCATTTTTGTCTGTCCAGTCTGTCATGAATACCTGAAATGAACATGAATTTAAAAAAAATGGAACCCACAGTAAAATTCTCAATTACACACTCATTTACTTACAAAAATACCGTATTTGACATTTAAAACCTAAGGGAAGTTGGTTTCATTTAAATAAAACCGAAACTTAGCTAAGCCCGACTTAAATATTTCCAACCAACGCAGAACAGGTAAAGTTAAACTTAGGGCTTAGGTGTAATTTGGCTATCAAGTAGACTTAAGTGTAGTAACAGCAAACGATATTTTCCTTGGATTGGAGAGAAAAACCTCATCAACAACATTCCAGAAGAATCTAATCTTTCATATGACATATGACCGAATCCCATTTCTGGCTCGGCTAGTTAACAAAGTAAAGTTGCCATTGTTGAAGCGCGCACAATCAACAAGTGTTCGTGCATCCACAAAGATTGACTGTATATGACACGGCGCCATCATCGAAATGCGGAAGGTCACATCATTGATGTCAATGGTCCAGGTATGTTGAGATGTAAACAGACTTTGCATGGGTAGAGCACGACAACGTCGATATATGCGAGCTGTGATAAGGCTGCGCTATAATTTAACGCAACAAAATGTCACTCCACGTAACACGCGCAAATTGCCATATTGCTGATGAAGCAACATTCCCACGGTCTGCGTTCAACCTGCCATCGATCGGATCAAATTGCATGGATGACGAAAATCTAGCTCCAATATGCATGCAATAAGTTAGTATTTAAGGTAGAAGTAAGAAACCATTGCAAGTTCAATTATGAAGTAGACAGAGTCGCTGCCAGTTCGACTAAAAATATTTTTTTATAATTAAATTTATATGGCATACAACTATGACGGGACAACGCTACATTTCATGCCATGCTAGAAGGAGATGTTTGATGACCGGGTGATCGCACATCGATCGTTCTTCAATTGGCCGCGACTTCATACTTCTCTGGTGTTACATTAACAAGGCAATCACTTTGGACGAGTTGGAGACCACCAATCAAGACGCTATTCCCGGAATAACGAAGTGTGAGTGAGGAGACCAGAAGGACTACACTCCACGAATTTATTAGAAAAACAATCGGCCATCTGACTGACACTCAATAAAATGGCGCTACACTATTTACACAATCGTGTGAATTCCATTTCTTCTCTGTCTCCATGCCTTTAATTCAGAAAATTTCGAGTTAAATTTTGTTCCTTTGTCATGAAGGAGTCCACATATTCACAGCCTCACTGAAATAAATTCAAACCTCACATCGACCACCTTTCATACCAGTTCTTGCCTCACACACTGTATGCCTGGTGTTACAGAGCACAACTCACAACTGAATCCCCATGTAACACACAACAGCAGATGGTCGAGTGGCAATGTCGTCCACAGCGAGCGATTCAATAGCGATTAAGAAATTTTATGAAGTTCCCTTCAGACACCGAGAACCCGAGAATCCGAGAACTCAGACAGATGGGATTTCGAAGATAATCCAAGCCGATAACCGGAATATTAACATGATATTCGGCTTCGCCATCGACATTGGAATGCAAATCAAAATTCTAAAACCGAAAAAAATCGATGTACGAATGTGGTCAGGGTACACACTTTGATGCAAATTCAGAAGTCAACCCCGACTTGACAATGATGACGACAACCGACCGAGGATTGCGTAAGATTACGGGCGCTGCCAGTATTTCAGCACCAGCACTGAGGACACTACCCCATTAACATGTGCGGGTGGATCTAAGGAGTCGATTTATTGATCAATAAAATCTGTCAGAAGTGTGTTGCCTTTTACCATGAATATGCTCTCAAATCTGTCTGACTCCGCAGAGCAGGCGCCTCGTCCTTCCTCCGATGTCCTGGCACACTCACACTCTCGGACTCCAATCGGCAATCGACATCCCATTCGAATCTCGTTTACGGTCGAACGCCGAACGGAGAAGGGAAGGGACCACCTCGGGGGTATGTTTAGATTACGAGTTCACATCGTATATCAAAGGCGGCCGCCTGACACATCTAGGGTGTGGTGTCATGTCATTAGGAGGAATCCTCAAGTGTGAACATTTTCGAGAAAAACCCCCCGAGACAAGGCAAGACCGTCACAGTCGACCGCTTGGATGTCATCGATTCGTGTTTGAACGCAAATTGTGGACTGTGAAAAGATACACACATCCGCCGGCAATTAAAGGCGGTCGCCTATCGAATCGGGTACACACTCCACACATGAACTACAAGAACTGAGCTGCGCGGTGCCACAGTTTGTGCAATCTGAAGTGGAAATGTATCTATGGTAATTGTAGCTTGCACAAAGCAGATACAGATGCATACCGCATGCAACAGCCACTCGAAACGAATTCAAATGGAATTTTCTTCTTATGACAGGGAATGGCCTCGCCATTGAGGGCAGGGTTAATTGCATCCGAGGGGTGGCGTTGAATTTAATGAGTGTGTTCCGTAATAAATTAAAATCTTTGAATGCCGATGCATTTGTGTGGATCGTATTTCGAGGGATTTTAGCTGGGCTGCAAGTCGGGAATTTGTTTGGAATTTTGTCGAAGATTGATGGAGTAGCGGCAACGAGGAGCCACCCGGCAATGGGAATCCGATCCGATTCGGCGGCTGAGCATTCCATTCAACACCGATGTAGAACGGTCATCAATCAGAGTCGTGGCGCTAAGCAGTGAGTTGAAATTTGCATTTGATCACCTTCTTGGAGTCGATTTGAGTTACGATTCATTAAGCAAGCACTGCGACCATGGCTGGTTAATGGACTTCGATTAGATATTGGTCTTATTCTGTTACATATTCTCATTATTGCAAACTAATGTCGCTGGGTACCTGGTGCGGTGGTCAACTAAAGGCGCAGAGGAGAGGTTGTTTGTGTCTATGAGCAAAAGTGATTGTCGATAACGTTCACCGTCTTGGTCTCTGGCAGTACCGATGTACTTCTTTGTATTTTACACGTTCTATCAGCCTTTTGTCAACTGGTTAAAGGTTCCTATCGCTGCTGTTTCAAAAATGCAAACATTGGGCCGATCCTAATAAATACTGGCCCTCAGGATCGTTTTTTGAGAAGAGCATTCCAGTGATTTGATGTACTTGCCAAGCTTAAAATTCGGTACTTTAGCATATTGGGTTATATTGTCCTCAAACAGCATCAGCAGTTTTTTCATATTGTTAACTAATTTTTTAGAGCAGGCTTTTAAGGAATTCTACCTTTTGGAGGAGCATTTCAATGTTTGAAGGGCTGTAACGAAAATGTTCGAACACGTTCCAACGGGAGACCAACTTTTACTGAAAGCTGTATGTATTCTCCATCGATGATGCAGAAACTAAAATACACTGTTTTGCAAATTAGGAGAACGAAGCGTTGAAGTGGAGCTGTCATGCATGTTTCGGCATTTTCGAACGATATCCTTTGCAATTCATTTTGCAAGTCCTATGAGAGTGGGCAAGGAAGTTTTTAATAATGTGAATGAGAATGCATAAGGTCGTCAAATTGTTATACTTAATGCACATTGTTTTCATCTTCTTTTGTTTGCGGTGTCATTAAATGCATGACCGCTGGACATGTCACAATGGGTATAGAAGTTGGCAAATGAGCCAAGCATTGACTTGGGGAAGCAGAAATTAGCGCGTTCAGGTAGGAATATCCATATTTTTTTACATATAACTAAAAATACTGTAATTGCATTTCAAGACAGTTGTGAAAATTTAAATTAAATATTTAGATTAATAAATAACGATATATTCGCATCAGATATTCCTAATCTCCCCCTTTGCGGTATTGCTACTTACGCGGATGACACTGTTGTATTTACATCGCATGAATATCCTCTCATTATCGAAAGGAATCTTTCCAATGCGCTAGAAATACTTTTAAGCTATTTCACTAAGTGGAAAATCAAGTTAAATATGGAAAAAATACAAGCTATCTTTTTCTCTCGAAAAGAAAAGCTTGTTACATTCCCTCCAATCACTTACGAGTGGCTAATGTGTCGATTGAATAGAGCTCTTCCGTAAAATACCTAGGTATCCATCTTGATAAAAAAACTGTTGTTTAATCAACATGTGTGCGAAACGCTGAACAAAATAAATATAAGTATTAAACATTTATATCCCTTTATAAACAGAAAGTCATTGTTATCAATTGAAAACAAAATGATAATACATAAAGTCATATTTCAAGCAATAATTCTGTATGGATGCCAGGTTTGGGGTGATTGCGCAAAGCGCCATATAGCCAAATTACAGACAGCACAAAATAAACTTTTGAAAATGATGCTAAATCTACCCTGGTATTTCTCTACAAGAGTTTTACATAAAAGAGCGAATGCTGAATTGATCTCTGAAAGAATAAACACCCTAATGGTAAAATTTAAGGCCCGCTGCGGTCACTCTGATAACACTTTAGTAAAAAATCTTTTTTCATAGTCGTAGTTCTTGCAATATCCCTAGCAATACCAATTTAGATACATGTACAAGGAATTACTTGTGTATTCATTTGTTTATCTATTTGTTTATTTATTTGTTTATTTATTTGTTTATTTATTTGTTTACTTATTTATTTATTTATTCATTATTTTTTTTATTTTTTTATATTCTTTATTTATTTAATTATTTATTTATTTATTAATTTGTTAACTAATTTATTTATTTATCTATTTATTTATTTATTAATTAATTAATTAATTAATTTATTTATTTACTTATTTGTTATTTATTTATTTATTTACTTATTTATTTATCTATTTTGTTTTTTTTTTGTTCTGCCTAAATGAGGTTTTCCTTCAGGTTTTTTTTTTTCCTTAGTTTGTTTTTATTAATTTATTTAATTTATTTTCTTAACAAATATTAAACAATTTCAGTAGAAAGATGCAATTAGGTATCAAATCTCTGTGTAAGACAATGTGCGGTAACTCAGACCATGTAAATTTGTTTTTGTTGTAAAAAAAAAATCTGAATAAAAATCTATCTATCTAAATAACGATGGCAAGTGCAGTGGCTCAACGTGAAACTCGGACACCCTCCTCTAAATACGTAAAAAGAGGTATGAAAAACGTCTGTTTTTTCTTAAATAATACTAAGTAAAGCAATTCTTCTTAATAATTAATAATTCACAGGAGCAAAAACTTAAAAATAAATACAATACACTATTAGGGTAAGTCATCTTCTTTTTGCGGATGACTTAGTTCTTCTCACACCTTCCCAGACGGAACTCCAGCGTGCACTCGATAGGTTTTTGGCCGTATGTGCTGATTCTGGAATGAAGGTTATCGTGGACAAATCAGAGGTTATGGTAATTTCCAGAACGCCTGTTCAATGCACTCTACGTGTTAGTGGAGTACCATTGAAGCAGATAGAGAAGTTTAAGTATCTCGGAGTCTTCAAGTCTTCACGAGTGATGAAAGGAGTAACACTGAACTTTCCTATAGGATTGGTCAAGCTGGGTCAGTTTTGACATAGCTTGACATACATCTGTAAGCAGGAAGGCCGAGCTTAGTGTGTAAGCCAAGTTAGCAGTTTTTAACACAGTATTTGTTCCAACTCTCACCAATGGTCATGAAATTTGGGTAATGACCGAAAGAATAAGATCGCGAATACAAGCCGCTGGGATGAGATTTCTTCGTTTTTTTTTTATTTATTTTTATTTGAATAATTCATAATTCTAGACAAAAATGCTTAAAGCTAGTTGGACGAACATTTTTACTATTTCTAACTTACTGGCCCTAGGTGGGCACTCTAAGCTTAACTTAATCTTATCCTATGTCTTTCGACTTAAACTAAGAATCCATGCATTAAGAAAAATTTGAAAAAAAAAAATTCTTTACAAAACTGTTTTACTTAAAACTTATGTACTACCTTAAAATAACTAAACTTACATACATACATATATACATGCATGTATATTATTATACTCAGATATATATATGGATGTACCTTCTCTATATACATTTTGTATACACATAGGTACACTCAGGTGTACACATGCGTATACTTACTTATATTTTTTTTCTTTTTTTTTAGTTATATATATACATATATACATCTTAAGAACTACCTTAAAACTACCGTAAGATATATAAGTCGGCCATAGATTGCGGCTGATAGATTTCCATCTAATCCGCTGCAAGACAGAAACCGACTGCGCCCCATAAGGGGGAACGTCTTACACTTTCTACCCCGGGTCTCAAGGGTTCGAAGCTGGAGTTCTCTCGCTCTCCAGCCACCAGAAATTTTGGCGCTGCCTAGCAACATCCCGAATGTCTGGGCTGGATACCGCCCTACTGAACCGAAGGAGACCCTCCTCAGCTCGTTGTGCGACAGAACGGTCGTTGTTGGGTCGCCCATCCACAGTTGATCTGGCGATGTGGAATATGAGCGGTGCCGCATTTATATTTTGTAACAGTCCGTTTTTTGTCTAAATGGAGAAAGGCTTCTGGGGGAACGAAGCCATTGTGCCGTACCCTTTCGTGGTATTGTGAATTGGGGTAGTAAGGCCACCGAGATCAAGTTATTGACCGAATTCATCGCTCTAGCAGTATGACCTCGAATCAACTTCAGCAGGAAATTGTCCACTCTTATCAGGTTTGCCCCGTTGTATAACACTTCATTGGAGTAGAATTTTCTGTACTGGGACTCTGGAGTTCTATAAAGGTGAAGTCGAGCCCTAAGACAGGCCGAATCTTTCCCATTAAACTTGCACTCACGTTGAACCACACGGGACAGCCATAGGTGAGCATTGGCCGTATGAGGGCCATGTAGCAGATCACCTTCACCCTCGCATCGCGTTGGCTGTTGTAATACAGTCCCTTTGTAAGGGCAAAAGTGCCTCGGGCACTGGCCAGAGCAGCATATACATGTTTATTAAAATATAGATGTTGATCTAGCCAGATCCCCAGGTATCTGAATTTAGTCCTTTGCGCCAGTGGTTCCCCGTGTCGCCCAACGATCGAGAACTTTCGCCAATTCTTTTTCGTATCCGCCGAGGTCTTATACAACGGCGTCCTGAACAGAGTGGTTTCCGACTTCTCGAAGTTGATTTTCAACTTCCAGTCATCGCAACAACTCATGAATGAATCGAAGTCACCCTGCGTGAGAGTAGTGATTGCCTCGATCTTTGATCCTGATCTGTACACGATCAAGTCGTCGGCATCCGCAAATGGGGGTCACGTTGCCATTCTTGTCGACGAACCGTCTACCGGTAAGCATGTTACACAGTAGGTACAGAAGTGGTTTGCTTATGTCTAGCCGATTGAGATTGTAAAAAGGACCTTCTAACCATACGGTGTCAAAGGCCTTCTCCAGGTCAATCAAGCAGGCACCAGTTTTGTTTCTGGCTATTGTTCCATTGGATGTCCGTCACCAGTTTCGACGTTTCATGAATAGTGTCCCCGCATTGAAACCGAATTTGTTATCCGGAATAATCTGTTTGTCCTCAGTCCAGTTAATCAAGGCTCTACTGATCACCTTGCTGATGTTCGGAAGGAGACTTATTGACCGGAGGTTGCATGGATTCGAAGAATCTTTTCCTCTCTTGGATATGGGTTGTACAATCGCAGTTTTCCAATGCTCCGGATAATGTGCATTATTCAAAGCAAAAAAATTGTACATATTAACCACACCTATAGAGAGATGTCTTAACAAAATCTTCGAGATCTCGTGAATTCCAACAGACTTTTTCTTCTTTCAATATGAACGGGGGATGAACCCCTTCGTCGAACAATAGAAACTATTCACCTAAGGATATCTTAAAATGACCCACATGCGCGAGGTACCATAGGCGAAGGGGAGAGCATTTAAAATAGGCTACACACTATAAGTTTTGAAATCACATTCTTGTGGGATTGTTGAAAAATGATAGTGTGTAGCTTAGAATTCAAAATTACGATGGAAATGATGGAAGGAATGATAAAGATTGATTGTGCGCGAGAACTGATATCGTGTGAAAATGCGGGAGGGAATTTTTGTAAAAATGAATGAGATAAGAAATGACATTCTAGAAACGTGATGCCCTAGGCCCGTGAGGGGATACAGGATTTAAGTAAGTAAGTATTCTAGAAACGTCATCTGAAAACTGATGAAGCCTACATAAGGATGTCACTACGTGTTGTTCATTACCCAGAAACTGTTTCAACCACTAACACTTTACCCTGAACACCAACATCGCTAGTTATTTTCAAGGAAATAACAATCAGTTGATCTAAAAGTCTAAAATTCAAATTCGTGTATACACTCTCACTTCGTATTCAGCATTAGCAATTCCGTTTCGCATTCAGTGCGACCTTTTGCACTTTTGAATGACAAAGGAGACGAAAGTGAACCCTGTCATTAAAATGATGCCGGCGCCATTCTCTTTTGACAGACATTCAAGGCAATGTTGTTTTTGATATTCGATTTCAAAGTGGATTTCTTTTCGCAGACATACGAGGGGATGTGCATATTTGATTAATAATCAAGGACAAAGCAACGTGGCATTGATTTTTTATTCAGAACTCTAAATGCCTTGGACAATTTGAATTTATGTTTGATGGATAGTTTTTGCTCTTAAAGTACTTTTTATGTCTAGAGCACCGTGTTTAAATGTAATAACACCACATTTCCACATGAGTCATATCCATGTCATATCCATCTATGATCAGAAATAGACACTTGGTTGCGGTTTTTAAACCAAAGCAGTAAATCAAATAATTACAGATTCAAGAGCAAGGATGAGTAACGAAGAAAAAAATGTATACGAAGGCTGTTCGATAATTCAGTGACCTTGATATAAAATACAGTGATACCAAATCAGCTGCGGGGCAAGCATTTTTGGCCAACTTAAAGAGGTGGCTTTCAGGTTTCCTTTTCCTTGTATGAAGATTGATAGGGGTTTACAAGGACTCGCCTACAAGACCGGTCCAGCATACTTAACCCGTTTTGCACCGCACTAATCGACACGTACCAGTGCGGCTTCCGGTCCGGCAAAAATAGACCAAATCTTCACACTAAGGCAAATCCTGGAAAAGACCAGCGATTTTCAGATCGATACGCACCAACTTTTTATAGATTTTAAAGCCCCATACGACTGCATTCATCGCAAGGAGTTATTCGGTGCGATGGCCGAATTCGGGATCCCGGCAAAAAAGATCCGGTTGTGTCGTACTACGCTAACAAATACGCCATGCACCGTCGGCCGTTTGAAACCTGCACCGAATATCGTTAAGGAGATGCGCTGTCGTGTGATTTCTTCAATTTGGTACTGGAGAAGATGTGCGGCGGGCAGCTGTTAACACGGAAGGCACTATCTTCTACAAATCAGTCAAACTGCCGCGATATGCAGAGGACATCGACATAGTCGCGCGTTCCCAACGTGCCGTAGTGGAAGCATTTACGGCAATTGAAGTAAAGGCGAAGCGAGGTGGTCTTAAGGTCAATCAGGCTAAAACAAAGTATATGCTTTCGACTATAAAACGATCCGTCAACACCACCAAGGCCAAAATATCACAATCGACAGCTACAATTTCGAGGTAGTAAAGGAGTTTGTCTACCTCGGCGCAAACGTGTACTCCACGAACGACATCACAATCCACAAACGACATCCCACTCCACGAACGACATCACACTCCACGAACGACATCACTGTGGAGATCCGACGTAGAACCGCCTTTGGCAACCAATGCCACTTCGATTTGTCAAAACTACTGGCATCAAAACTCCTGACTCGAAGGACTAAGATCATGCTCTACAAAACCCTTATTTTGGCAGTCCTGCTATATGGAGCCGAAAGCTGGACGATAAGCAAAACAGCGGAGCTGATTCTTGGTGCCTTCGATAGAAAAATTCTACGTCGGATATATGGTCTCGTCTGCGAGGGAGGCGAATGGAGGAGAAGGCACAACCGCAAACTCTACGAGCTGTTCCAGGATGTGGACGTAGTCCGGAAGGCAAAGATCCGTCGACTGGACAACAATGCTCTAACTAAGAGGGTCTTCGAATCCGAGCATCCTGGTTCATGGAAGGCGAGGAAGGCCGAATCATCTTCTGACCTGCATGATCCACTAAGGTGGTCGTGGGGGTAAACCACGCACGAGAGATCGCCACGCAACTCGATCCTCCGCCCTCGACTCTAACTTATCAGGGGTTATGCCGAAGCGTAACCAGGCGAGCTTATGGACTTGGTCCAACCACCTCATTCTGGGTCTGCCAAGTGGTCCCCCACCTGATGGAATCGCATTCAACGCCCGCCTCGGAAGTCGTGATGGTGGGGACATTCGTGCTACGTGACCAAACCATCGCAGCATAGCACTTGCGGTTCGAAGAAGCAGCTACTCAACGTTGAGTTCCTCACGCATTTCCGTGTTTCTCACTCCATCCCAGCGAGTAATTCCCACAACAGCACGATGAAATCTAATTTACAATATACTCTTTCGGTCATTACCCAAATTCCATGACCATAGGTGAGTGTTGGAACAAATACTGAGTTGAAAACTGCTAACTTGCCTTTCACACTAAGCTCGGCCTTCCTGATTACGGATCTCCCAACCTGTGTCAATCCCGCAAAAAATAACAAATGAAGCAATGAAAAATAAAGAGTGTCTCAAAATAAAAGCAAGATTTGAATTAGCCGTCATTTGTGCAAGTTGCAACACTGAGAGAGAAATTGATAGCTTTTAGTTTGTTGTCAGTGGTCACAAGCCAAAAGCGCCAGAAATTGTTTCTTAGTTTTCAGAGGGCTATAACTGTTCGAAATCTTCGACTTAAGCTAATTTTAAGCTCTTATTCTTCTACAATTTCAACACTAGTGACATCTAAAATTGCATAAATCTCAAAAGAAAGAATTATTTGCAAACGTAATAGATTTTCTCACAGTTTGCCTATTTCTGACATTGCGCATACTTCCCCTAAATTATCTCTATATATTTAAGGTCTTAGTGCTTGCCTTGGCGTAGTGGGTTAGTGCGCCGACTCCTACGCAGAGGGTGCCAAGTTCGATACCCGAATTTACCACCTTTGATAATTCACGGCCCCGCCTCTTTCGAGTCACTGACAATGCTCAAAGAGTATTCCTGTCTAGAAAAAGCTTCTCAAATACGCCGTTATGAGTCGGCATTAAACGTAGGTCCCTTCCACTCGTGAAAGAACAATAGCACGCACAACACGAGTGGTAGCTGAGAAGCTAGGCCCAGGTCCACCTCGGACTGTCGCGCCACCCATATTATTATTATTATATTTAAGGTCTTAAAAAAATTTCCTCCTGAGAAGCGGTACAGCCAAGCTTAAAGATGTTCAAATATATACAGCCTTTTTTTTGATTTCATTTTTACTATTCAATTCATAATAAACTTACAACTAGAAAAAAATGCTTAAAACTAGTTAGACGAATAATGTTTTTATTTCTAACTTACTGGCCCTAGGCGGGCACTCAAAGCTAAACTTAATGTTAACGTATGTCTTTCGACCTAACCTAAGGTTATCCGGAATTATATTTTTGTCCTTAGTCCAGTTGATCAGAACTCTGTTTATCACTTTCTCGAATATCTTGCTGATATTCGGAAGGAGACTAATTGACCGGAGGTTGCATGGATTCGAAGAATCTTTTCCTCTCTTGGATATGGGTTGTACAATCGCTGTTTTCCAATGCTCTGGATAATGTGCATTATTCAGAGCATTGTTAAACAGGATTGTGTACATATTAACCACTTCCAGGGGGAGGTGTCTTAGCACAATGTTGGAGATCCCGTCGACTCCAACTGACTTTTTCCTCTTTAATGATTCGAAGACCGCTCGGAGTTCTGTCTTCGAAATGAACGGGGGATGAACCCCTTCGTCGGCGATGGCATTATCTGCCATGTTATCATCATTGAACACGACAAAGCCAGTTTTCTCAGATTGCCATATTCTCGAAGTTGAGAGTTGCTAGCCAGTACGCGGTTATCCAAGTCGTGGTTCGGGCGAACGCTCTCATTAACCTTGTACACTTCTTGGAAGACCGCGCCTAGTACCCGCAGTTTTTCTGGCGGATCTTCGACCGCAAAGAAGTTTTCATCGAGTGCGACGTTATCTGGATTAATACCAGCTGTAGTCAGTATTTGTTCGTTCTCCGTCATTCGAGGAAGCTTAAGGCAAGGAAGATCGCTATGTTGGCTCCGAAGGAATTTGTTTATATGAGGGAATATGCTCGGGTTGTAAGATCTAACAGCCCGAATCTTATTGTTCCAATACATATTAGCAGAAAGTGTGTAGTTCTGAGCAATCAATGTTTGAATACTCTTAATGAGCGCTTTCAGTGTCCTAACTTCCTCGTCTCGTCTGTCAGTAAACCTGTACAAGGTTTTTAATCTTGACAGGAGTCTCCTTTTTTGTTGGTGGAGTGCGTCGATAGTCGCATTGCGGTATAAGTTTTCGTTGTTTGTACGTATATACCGTGGTATCGTGCTGTCCATCGTTCGTTTGATTGTCTCGTCCAATTGAATTAGATACATGTCAATCTCTTCGTTTGACAAGTTTCTATTGGACAGTATGTGGAGGACGTTCGAAGAGAGTGCTCTTGTCATATGTCTGTACAAGCTTGTCCATCGAGCCCTACTATAATTGTAGGGGTACGTTTGAACAAACTCTCCTGATTCTCCTGACGCAATATCGTTGGAGATCTTGATTTCGGCACTGAGTCCGCAATGGTCACTGAGGTACACGAATGTTTTCAAACAGTTTACCGTTTGTGCGTCTGTGTCTGTCAGTTGCAGTCGTGGGTCTAACAGCAGTACATTCAGATACGACCCCTTTCTGGGGAACGACGAGATCTCTGTTGCTTTCAAATCGAGTCCATACTCGACATTGTGCAAGCAAAACCAGCTATAAAGCTGGTCCCCTCTGGGATTGGAAACCATGTTCCCCCAATATCCCCCAAAATAGTTCTCCTCCGAGTCCAGCATCAGACATCGAAAGGGTGAATCGAGCTCTGATATAGTTGTTCTGGAACTAGGGTTGCCAGAGGAGTAGACCGACACCGCATACAACTTCCTTCCACTGCGGAGCGAAATGCACACGATGCAGGTCTCCAACTCGTGAAACCTTCGTACTTCACCAGTATACACTACTTTATGTCTTATGTTATTTTTAATGAAGATCGCAACACCGCCTCCACCACTGGAATTGGGTCGGTCTCTTCTAATAACATTATAATTGCTGTGCTCCAGTATGCCTCTCTGAGTTAGCTTAGTTTCGCTAGTCAGCATCAGCTCTGGGCTTTGGTCATAAAAAAATTTATAGAGCTCGTTTTTTCGAGGGATCCCTATCCATGAATTTGCATACACTTCAAGGATCTTGAATGTGAACTCGTTCGTCTGCGCAGCCATTAAAACGGTTGACGTGGTTGGCTCTGCAGGAGCGCCAAGATTTGGTTTACCCGCTCCTCTAACCGATCCATATGCCTTGCAATGGAATATATACAGCCTTAGAATAAAGAATATGGTTATGTACAATATTCAATTCTCTAAAAAAAAAGCAGCTGCTTTAAATTTGGGCTGGGCTTATAAATAAATTGCCACCATACATTTGGTAACCTACCCTCATTTTAAAGGAGCTAAAACATTTTCTCGGATTACATCCGTGTCCACTGTTCGGAATTAAAATAACTATCTTAGACCATAAAGAATATTTTATTTTCCGACTCAACTGTCGTAGGTTCTGCAATCAACATTACTTAAAATCCAAGCGTGCACAGGTCGATCAAGGTTTTCTTGGTCCCACGCTGGTTCGCTCAGGTTCGTTGATGCATTGACGAAAATGCAAGCGATGCATCTGGGTGGTTACGATGATCTTCATATTACCTCCGCGGGTGTGAATGCAATTGCGCGTGTATGATTTCAAGGTGATGGATGTTGCGCGTGTGGGATGTCGATCGTGATAACCAAGCCAATTTTTTCCTTTCAATCTTTATACAGTTTTGTTTTGTTCTATTGTAAACATTATCATTTTTTTGTTAGTTTTTATATTGCCAACATTCTTACTTTTCAATCATATTGTATGGTAA
This sequence comes from Eristalis intricaria, assembly GCA_964034865.1. Taxonomy (NCBI): domain Eukaryota; kingdom Metazoa; phylum Arthropoda; class Insecta; order Diptera; family Syrphidae; genus Eristalis; species Eristalis intricaria. The sequence continues at coordinate 70,777,111 of OZ035874.1, forward strand.
AACTTCTGTAATACACCACAAACGACAAACATTTATGTACGCATGCGTAGTCTTAACGGATGGATCATTCGCCTCTAGTAATTATGGACTATAGAATGGTGCATATTCATTTCTCAATTTGAAATTGTTTCTTGTCAATTAATTGTAAAAAAATATACAAAACTTGTAATTGTAATACCCATAGTCTATTTTAATAAAGAAATAAAAAAAAATTGGGCCCATAAAAATGTTGATATTCTGTAAGGTTGTATATCAATTACTCAATTTTGACCAAAGTCAACTTTAGGCGGTTTCGACCACAGATTAAAGGGTTAGTAAAAATGGAGCATGTCCGTTGCACTATGGGTATGTGCGTCGACCCCAACTCAACTTAACCTCGCTGTCTGGGTTTTTTTCCCGGACAGTACGACCAACAACACGGTCCTATCTCGACTCACTGACAATGCTCGAAGAGTCATAAGTCTGGAAAATGCTTATCGAGCTTGGCTGTTCGGAGTCGGCACAAAATTGTAGGTTCCTTCCACGTGAAAAGACAATATCACGCACAACACGACTGGTTGCTGAGAAACTACGCATAGCTCCACCTCCGACTATAAGCGCCACCCATTTTGTTATTGCAGTGGACTCTCCCTAAGTCGAAACTCTCTCTAACTCGAACTTTTTCGCCATATTTTACATACATTTCCCTCAACTTTCCATACAAAAACCTCTCTCTAAGTCAAACTCTCTCTAACTCGAACAAATTTTGTTATCCCGTGACAATTCGACTTAGGGGGAGTCCACTGTATTATAAAAATGAGTCCACAACGTGTTACAGTTTGTTGCTGGAGGCAATATTGACCATACCCGTTTGCAAATCCGGATGGTCAAGCTGTGACTGCTTGACAGTCACTCATCGATATCGCGACGTGATAACGAAAGTCAAAATTGAAAGATATTGAACATATAGTTTCAACAAGACAGTAGTAAATGCCATACAGCCCGTCAAACATTTCAATAACTTCATGAGACAGGCAAAACGATGTCTCTCAGACGCTATCGTTTTTTTATGCTTATATGAAGCGAAACGATCGTCGAAACGCTATCGCGAGACTATTGTCCCCTTACGCGATAAGAGCCCTGGTCGTATACTCTCTCGTTGGTCGGTGCTCACAGTGGATCCCTTGGATAGTGTAATTTATTTTTATGCGGATATTCGAAGTTAAGGGTCAATCCCACAACCACTCGCGCATTCCAGGAGAAAATTAATTGCTGCAACAAAATCAGCCACACTTATGCAGAATGGTCATGCAAAATTTCGACATTCTCTGTCTATGTGCCATCAAATCCGTGAAGGCCATATGGCCGATGTGTTAATCCATAAATAACCATACCCTATGTTCAATAAAAAGGTAACAGTGCAAATATTAAGAACTGTGTTTTCTATTCCATTCAAATCTTGTGTTGATCTTGTTTGATAGTGACTTTTAGTTAAGTGAACGTATAAATGCATGAATTCCCAAAGACCACAACTCCGCCAGTCCCTGACTAAAATCCAGCCGAGTAAACGAGACTGCATGCCCATCTCTCTCAATTGCTCATTATTTACTCGCAACCAAACGCAGAGCAGAAACCTCCGACGGAGTCAATTTATCAGACATCATTGAAACAGCAACGTCCATTGATTGAGGCAAACAATGGTTTTGTAAGGCTCCACTAGGAATTCACTTTGTCCCCTGCATGACGAATTACTCCATGATTACATGGCCCCGACGTCATCAATGCCCGCTTGCACACATTAAACCCGTGTCCTTTTGAATCCCATCTGCAGTTTTCATTCAATCAATGTCCCATTCAAGCGCCCGAACCCACACTTAAAGTCCATTCCGCTGGAACTATTCCCCTGCCGGTCGTTGCCAATCGATGGCATTTCATTGCTCAACTGGCCTACAAATATGAGCAAAACATTCACTTTTGCCTCCGGCCGAGGCGAGTGCATGTCCAGTTGTCATTAGGAACAAAAAAAAAAACGTCCCGAAACTATCAACCGGCCTGCCAGCAGTACGCAAATGGGCTCTTTCGTCCCAGTGATTGGCTATCAATTGACAGAAATTGCTCGCCAGAGAGCTGACATCCGGCCATGAAGAGGATGCATAAAAATGGGTGGCAACTGGCAACTGGCAACCCTCCGTGTATGATGGACGACGATGTAGAAATGATGGCGGTGCTAAAAAAGAGTTGTAAACCGTAAACTGGGACAACGGAAATAGGAGAATCCGCCCGCCATTATCTCACCCTCCCCCTTCTGATGCTCAGGGCTCTCACTCGTTTGGGAAATGGAAAAGAATTTCTTGTTGGGTCGTCATTCAAGACTATTTATGGCAATTTGCTCTTGAGCACACCATGTGACGCCACGCCACCATCCTTCAGCTTTGACAATGTGACCCTGTCTCGATGTAAACCAGTTCAAGCAAGCTCACCCCCCGCCCCTTGTGCGATTTGTTATGAACCTTGGAACGCCTTGAAAATGCCTTCTCATTCGACTTACCTAATTGCTGGTAACCGAACCACAGCCGCCTCATTTTCATAACTCAGCGCGTCACTCCTTTTCGCCGGTGTTCGCTAAGTGACCCAAAGCGGATTCACCGATTTGCGGATTCACGGATTGTGCGGATCATGTAATCAACAGGCACAGCTACTTTGCATCGCTCGCCCATTACTCCACGCGATATGTGGTATGCAAGCCTGCAACTTGTTCACACAGTTTTTTAATTGAGATGCTAAACGACGATAGCACCTGCGTCTGACTTGGCCTGCCGTCGTGAGTGTGCTTAGTCGCTCGCATCTTGTGAAATTGCGCGCGTAATTAGATGGTTGGTAATATTTTGTTGGAGGCTCTCATCTGTGAGTAGATGCGAGCAGATAGATTGTTACGGTTCAAACGATGTGATGGGGCAAGGAGGTGCTCTTGATGAAATGAAGACTTCCCTCGCTAGATTGGGAGACAAGGAGACGCACTGATTGCACTGCTGAGCCATGTGATAACTTTGCTTTGCTCGTTATTCATCCGACAAGAGAGGAAGAGATTTGGTTGGAAGTTCAGCTGGGAAAAAAATGCTAAAATCTCCCAGTTCGACTTTTGAAAAAAAAAAAAAAAAAGTAAACTGTTTCCGCCCGGGATCGAACCGGGGGCCTTCTGCGTGTTAGGCAGATGTGATAACCACTACACCACGGAAACACATATCTAACGGTACTTTCAACTCCAGATTCACCTCACAGCCGCACTGATTGATGTCCGCAACGTGATTTTATGATTTTCTCTGTCAAACAGGTTAATCCACTAGAAGAACCAGCTCACGGTGGTCAGCATGGCCCATCGGTCAGCGCGTGTTTGTTCGTCGACCACTGTCAATGATCACGTGTCGCTGACAAAATCACTCATGTCAGCGACAAAGCAATTTCCAGACTTCAATCCCGATCGTCTGGAAGAAATAAAAATGAAATCCCCGCCCCCAACCACGTGCTCAAGTGTCCCTTGTGGGCAACGGAACGCTTGCGCACACACACACACACAAGCCATTCTACACGACAGCCAACATAATATTTTCCAAATAATTTATTGCATAATCATTCCCCCGATTGACATGTTCACCGATCGGTCGCCGAGCCGCCGTCGACCGTCTGCGAGATCTCCGATCGGGCGACCACTAACGGCAGACTCTGCAGACTAGTCTGCACCATTTTGGGAGGCAGTCACGCCGTCGACGACGGTTTTGCATTCGCATGTGAATACAATCCAATTAATGTAATTCCCAGCGATTGTTAAAAATCGATCGGCAAGAGCTGCTTGACAGCTGCGCACAGTCGCAACGATCAATCGCTAGCGGTTTCGTGTAATTCGCAAGAGGGTTGGGATACGGTTCGACCAGAGACCCTAGTCGTCGCTGACCACTTAGGGATTAGACTTTAATTCCAATGCAAACCGTTTGTTGATCCTTAAGCACGATCGGATAGAGCCTCTGATCTGTGGCCGAACTGGAGTCGCGCCGGTCTGCCGTTCCGGCGTATCTATTATGAGCGGTTCTATGACAGGCTGCCGCCGGCGTCATACAATTAAGCGCAATTGATCGCGCACAGATGTTGGTCGTAGATCGGCCGTTCACTTTCGATTCGTGTGAGATGATGACCACTGCGTCTGGAGCCGTTCTCCCTCGTGGAGGCGCGCTCAGGCACTCACACACTCGGCTCCCCCTTAATGTCTTCTTTGAAGCCGTGATGGCGTGACAAAGAAGCCCACGTCAGTGCGCACTCCAATCTACTTATGCATTCAGTGTGCTCCAGTAATCCATAAAAACTGCATTCACCGTTGAACGGAGCCCGGGAGCCAGAGCGAGAACCAAAGCCAAATATGTATAAATTGTTTCAATGAGTGATGATGGCGATGTTTTTCGGGAAGACATGACTAAGGGCCAACCGAAAGGATTATGCGGTGCATTTGATGCACGCGTTATGCGTTACCTTGCGTGTTTGCTATAAAAATTTACTGCATTTCGGGGAACACAGACAAGTGGCAGCTGCAGCCGCCCCCAGTGTCGCCAGTGCCGCCGAAAAGACGTGAAGCGGTTGTGAAATGACCAGAACATGAATTTCGTTTTATGGGAATCTGCAAGTGACGATGGGAAGGTTTTCGCTTTGGATTGGTGATGATCGTGAGATAGCGATCTTCGGCTGGTGTCGTTGACCTAATTACTGTGGGATTTCCAGTGATGAAAAGGAAGTCCTCATAACCTTTTGAGGATCGTTTACGAGGATCGTGTGTCACGAGCTGGTGCAGGCTAAAAATTGCTCTGATTTGCGTGCAGAATGATCCGAAAATCGTGCTTGAGTTTCGTAAAGATGCAATAACTGAGAAAATGTGAGATTTAGTTAGGTTCTTTGTAAGTCTGAAAGTTATCCGACGGGGCAATCCAATTGTCGAATTAATCAAATTCTACTACAGAAGCCTGTCGGCGATGGGTTGGAAAGAATTGGAGTACAATGCCAGCCGTTCGTCATCAGACATGTCTTTAAAAACTAAGCAACGCAAGCTCATGGGACACATGTGTGCTGTATATTGTTCAAAAATCTTGTTTTTTAAATTGTTTCAAATCGAAGGTGTGACCTTACACGAGCTGAAGATACAACCTGTGGACATACCTTCCTCGTCATCTTTTCTCGATGGTTTACAAATTCAAAAGAATGTTGCAAAAAATCCTCTTATTCTCTTAGTCGTGTCACCTAAATATAAGTGTCACATGTATTCTCTTGGCTTGCCATCATTCTCCCTTATTCTTTTAGTCATGTCACCCAAAAATTTGTGTCGCTTTGGCAAATTTATCGACGTCTGCATGTGAGTTATTGCAAGTTAGTTCTCTGTGCGAGTCTTTGGGTTTTCTTTTTTGATTTTGTGATGAATTGTATAAAAAATAAAAAATATTTATATATATATACAAAAATTGTATTCGTAAAATTGTATTAATTGTATGACAAAATATTTAAAAAAAAACAAGAAAACGAAGTAGCAGTTAAAGGTTTGTAAGAAACCCAACCCAGGTGGTAAAGAAACCCAAAGGTGTCTACAGTATTTATCATTGATAATAGTGCTGATAGAAACTGTGTGCTTCCAGATAACAAAGGAGTGTGCGATCTACTCAAGGAGTGGAACTTAATAATGTAAGCACTAAAATTCAAACTCAGTTTCAATATTTTTTAAATAATAAGGAATTTCGTTTTATTTTTGCGACCGTTTCGTTCGTGCCCCTGACATCGAATGAATATGAGTTCTAGTTAAAATTAATAATTCGCCGCATGCCTGGCGATGGCAATTTTAAAGAGATAGCCGGCAGCTCTTACATAGTAAATTGATTCTTAGAATATTATTCATTCTTTTTGACTTATTTTTCTTTTTTCTGTCTACAATAACTTTGTTACTTGTTTTTTATCTCAAGTGTCACTTTCGGATCGGTTCAAATCACTCTGTGTATAACGTTCGGATCGGTTCAAATCACTCTGTGTATAACGTGATAATCTATTATAAGTTCAACATTAGCTGCGTTTTTTGCAAGCGTATATACGCCTAAATTTCGATTTGCATGTAAAATACACCAACAACGAGTCCTATATCCGATTAAGTTACTCATCATATCTATCGCTGCTTAGGGCATAAGCGCGGATAAAAACAATGCTTCCAAACATCATTTTCTGTGTGTTCATTCCTGAATTTATTCATTCATTGTTTAGGTTGCTATATGTGGCTTACATCTGCAGGTGTGGTTGATGTATTAGTCTTGTGTGGTTGATGTATTAGATCATTTTTAATTCTTTTGGCATCCATAAGTATACAATTTTTGGTACACCCAGAGTGTCTCTGCTATACCTTCCATTTAGGTTTCGTAAACGATTCTTTTTATTTGATGAACATTTCTTTTATTTTATTATTATTAAGTGTTTTTGCTTTTAAAGTGATGGTCACGTCATAAATGTTGTTGGTGCTGCCAAGATTTTATGATGAATCACAAAGCGCCGATAGATAGATAGATAGATATTTATTTCGTCATAAAATATTTACATTGATCTTAGTTATTGCACAGTATCTATTACAGAGATTTGATACATCATATATCTTGCTACTAGAAGATGGGTTTAACTTATATTGAATCTAAATAAAATTGATAAGAATTAAATCAAACAAACTGAAGGAAAGACGACAAAACCTCCAATAAAAAAAAAATATATATATATATATATATATAAAAATATGTCAGTATATGTATGTGTGCATAAGAAAATTGTTGTTTCATATCAGTAAATTAATATCACAAAGAAGCCGTTAGAAGTAGATAAATAAATCAATAAATAAATAAATAAATAAATAAATAAATAAATAAATAAATAAATAAATAAATAAATGAATATATAAATAAATAAATAAATAAATCAATAAATAAGTAAATAAATAAATATATGAATTTGTAAGTATATTAACAATTAATAAATAAAATAATAACATATACTGAACCTTATCCATTTAGGGAATTACAATTTGTTAACTCATTGACTAGCGGATTGTCAGCAAAAGCACATGAATAATCAAACTTATGTGTCAGTTTCAATATTCTTTTATAAACCAGTTCAACACTCGCTCTTTTGTGAAGTTTTAAGGTGGAATAATCACGTGGTAGGTCTAACATCATTTTTAAAACTTTGTTTTGAGCTATTTGTAATTTTTTAATGTGGCAATGAACGGAATTTCCCCATACAGGGCAACCGTAAAGAATTTTTGCTTGGAATATAGATTTAAGAATGATTACTTTGTTGGGGAGGGACAAAAACGATTTTCTGTTAATGAAAGGGTAAAGTATTTTTTTTTGCAATGTTCACTTTCTTAAGGGTCTGATTGATGTGCTCATAAAAAGTCAATTTACTGTCAAGTTGTACCTAACGGAGTTCTTCCACTCAACGTTGATTCCATTCACCCTCAAGCTAGAACTAGGAAGAAAACAAGCTTTTCTTTTTCGTGTGAAAAAGATCGCTTGTAATTTATCTTCATTGTACTTTATCTTCCATTTATCACAGTATCTTAAAATAATTTCCATCGCAAATTTAAGATTGCTCTCAATGCTAAGAGCGAACTCATGTGATGAAAATATAGCTGTGTCATCAGCAAAGATAGCAGTTTCACATTCAGGTACTTCTGGAAAATCCGAGGTATACAAATTGTATAGTATTGGCGACTAAGCGCCGATGATCGTTTTTTTGTGCACTTATGAATTAAGCGTACGCAGCTATTGATGACAGTACTATTTCGTTGGATTCCAAAGTATGCGACTGGATGAACTGTATGAACTGTATCAACTCTCAACTACACAGTACCATCAGCAGATGTAAGTTTTCTAAAACACGCATTTTCTTTACAAATTCTTGAACGAAAACGAGAAAGGAATAAAATCTTTTAATATATGAATCTGTCCAAAAAGAAGTGTTTGGTTTTTTTTTTTCGAAAGCAGTAACACTTTGACTCCATTGACCTTTTGAATTGAAAAATTACCTGCATCCCAACTTCAATTGTTTTGGTTTGTTTCTTTTATCCTGAAAAGCAAGCCGTCTGTTTGACAAATGGTATGAATTCAAGGCCGGGATCATCGAATATTATGTCAAATATTTGAGATATGAAAAATCGCGAGAAGAATTTGGTAATTTTAAGCAATTTAGATCACTCCGATAATATGATCACTAAACTGCTGAAGAGCGTTATAAAACCAACAGCCAGCTTTTCTTTACAAACAGGGAAAAGCCAAAGGATATTTAGCATCACAGACGCCGAAGAAAGCTTTATCCTGCACTTGACCAACATCAACATCAACAACTACAAGATAAGGGAAAATAATCATTGTGAAAATTGTGTTCTTAATATAAATAAAAATATAGATAAAAGAACAATAGTTGAAATAACTTTGTTTCTGTTTGATTCAAACATATAAATATTTAAAAAAATATAGATATACAGTCAATCAATTCCATATTCGTACAGTAGGTTCGAAATTATCTTAACGCTCTTTCTAACCAAAACTGTCCTTTTCTTCCGATAAAATTGAGTCACCAATTATTCTTAATCATTAAATAAATTTAATCATTACATTCAAAATAGGTACATAATGTCTTACAACCATTATGGTTCACCTGAAAATAATTATCTACAAAATCAGATCAAATTCATATTCGTACAGTGTTTTTTTATTCGCAAAATCGAGGACAAGTAACTGTTAGAAAATATGTGAAATGTGTTTCTGTCCTCTAAACTTTTGCTTATTTGGTTCTGTCTTGAATTAAAAAAAAGAAATTTACAAATGGAAACAGTGTGAAATGTCCATTGAAATTAAAAAAAAAAAAAAAGATTGTTAAGTACCACGCCGATGGTAAGTCCTTAAAGGAAGTATCAGACTTAGTTGGCAGACCACGTTCTACTGTTCAATCACTAGTTCAAAGATACAAAAAGAAAAATAGAATCGAGAATAATTGTCCTAAAGTGATGGAAACTCCACCAGAGTCAGCAGATATTAACCCAATTGAAAATTTAGACCAGCAACTTACGAAATTGGACATAAGAAATGCAAGAGATATGAAGGAGAAGATAATTCTAGAATGAGAAGAAAAAAAAAACTTGTCCAATCCATGCCAAACAGGCTTAAACATGTCATTAAGAATAAAGGATACGCCACAAAATATTAATTTTTTTTGTTAAATTGAAGTTTGTACCATGATATGTACGAATATAAGTTTGTTGCCTGTTAATTGTATTTGTTTGGTTTTTTGGATTAAGTGTTCTGTTTTTGTTGAAGGATGGTGCTTTGATTGTAGATGTACATTAGATCTTTGATTTCACATCCAAATAACACTAAAAGTTTATGAATCGAAAAAAAGTTACTTTTTATCTACTGTACGAATGTGAGATTGATTGACTGTACATATTTGAAACAACTTTTAATGAAGTTAACTAAAACAAATGGAAATAGATTAATTTTAAATAGAAATCGGTTAAATCAAACAGATTTAAGTTTAAATCATTTCAAACAAATTTCTTTTTAATATCAAACTCAAATCGATTTCATGCCAAATTATATTTATTTCAGTTTGATTTGAATATGAATGAATTTTTTTTCTCTCAGTATGCCCACAGAGGCTTTAAAATGTGATGATTTGGTTCGTGTATCCACTGATATCCCTCAATAAGATAATTCGGCAAATCAGGTAAGCGACGCATACTCTTTGTAGAGGATTTTGGGGTACAACACGATCTGAAGGAGTTGCTCGGTTTGGGTTCAGGGTCACTCAGTACACGTTTGCTTTCTGAGATCAGTTAGCAGTCTATACAAGACGGAACCAACACAATAACACAATTGAATCGCATTCCTGACCACACCGCGAGGACAGAATGAACTCTCTGTCACTTTATAATGCAATTGTCACAAACAGGCTCAGGTTCAAATCGGATTACTTTAACCCACCAAATCTGCATTGCGATTCGAGTTTCAACAAGAACGACGTTCAATTCCACACAATGAAGGTCAACTTCTGAACTTTCCAACGTCGTTGCGCTGAACTCTGACAAACTGAAGTCACTGCATTGAAGTTTCCACGTTATTTGCGTGAAACAAATAACATATTTAAACCTCCCCTGAGGCTCCTTCCCCGCCCCCACCCCTTTCGTCTTTCAATATTGATCGGGCACATTCACAGAAAAGTCACTCGAACTCATCGGGCTTTGTTCAGCCTGCCTGTAGCTTCACAGATTTCGCTGCGTAAACATTAAAGTTCATAAAAATGTTCAACAAATAAAGGAATTAATAATAGCAGCATACCATTACATCCCGTCGCACCGTCGCCTCGCGTCGTCCTTCTTCCGTTTGGCAGGATTTAAGCTTGTTCTCCATCGAAGGCGGAAATTTGTCGATATTACTTTTCCACATGATTCCACCGAGCAACGTTCGTCGAAAGTTCTGTCGTCCCGCGTTGAATTATTCAAGCACACACACACATACCCAATGGAACACATAGGCATATACGTTTACATCAGCTCGGCATCTGTCAGAAAGGACGACGATATCACAAAATGAAAACGGAGCGAAATCAAAATCAGGCAAAAAAAAAGGAAATCCCTTACATGTCCTCATTAAAAAGTAATATCCCACCCTTTTCGGGGGGCGGGGGGGCCCGACGACTACAATGCTGCCACACGAGCCAAAGCAAACAGGTTCTTCCGTGGCTTTGTGCTCGCATTCGTCCTCCGCAAACGCTGACTGACTGATGGGACAAAGGCACTGCAGAATAAAAACTACAAAACGAAATCGTTTATTTCGACTGTGTTGATGTGAGCGATGGAGGTGGGCCCACGGCGAAGGACGAACATACATAGGTGGGTAACCTCGCAGGAAATTTTGATCCCATAAACTTGTTTTGCGAAAGTTTGCCCAAAACGCTGCGAACTGTACTCAAGCGCCTGCGGTTCGCTTTGTAATGACTGCAAAAGTACTTTGTCTCCCATCCTGTGGAAGGAAAAAAATAAATAAATCCTGCGGCAGGAGGGTGTCGCATCGCCGCGCTGAGCGATGAGAGCGTTGCGTTTCATTTAAAATCCAATTTGAGACGCTCAATATTGTTTCGCTTGATTAAAACACTCACCCTGCCAATTGGCGCGTACATGTCAAAGGATATGTCTCGGGGGACAATCGCACAGATCGGTGGTTCGTTGTCTGGTGCTCGTACGTAAACTGGTAATGACAAGAGAACAAGGTTAAACGTTGATAGGCAAATGAGAGTCATTTGGCCCAAGGACATTCTGAGCCTGTGGATCTGTGCCTAAATAAATATCCTTCGTCTTGTTTTATTTTTTGCGGTGTTCCAGCGGGGTTGGCTCAAGGATAACACAAAAGGCGTATTAGCAGGGATATAAGTTTGTTTAACAGCTGAGATACAGAATTGTCGTGTTTACGGGCCGGGGGCAATTTGGCGTTTTAACCCTTTTTTACGTGGTTCCACATGACTTTTTGTCTTCTGCCGAGTACACGAGGTCGGGCTGGGTAAACAGGCAGCCATTGGATTGTTTTCGTTTTGCTGAAATTGCCTGCCCTCGAGGCAGATGTGGTTCCGTGGAGTGGAGTTGGAAACTCATTTCTGGGAGCGAGGATACCCTGCATGTCCTGATATTGCATTTGCATTGATTTCTGCAAGATGCTGCGGTGAAAGCGACTGATAAAGGCAATTGCTTCACTATTGGCTGCGGCAGAGACTGTGTCACGAAGCCTTGGATGCATTGACCGGAATGTTGTGGCTGCAAGGAGGGAAGGGGGTGTTTCTTTTGAAATTTTTTTGTATTTGGCTAATTTTATTTTAGCGTGTATGCAGATTGTAGTCTGGCCATTAACTCTATACAACTCCTTAATCTGATCATTCAAGCAGGTGAAGCAGGCAAGTGAACTCCTGCAAATGTCACATATAAGAATGTCAAAAAATACACACTTTCTAAAACACAAATAATCAACATTAAACTTATTAAAAATAAAATAATCTTAACTATAAAGCAGAAAGCTTGTGTCTGACCGACAAAGGCTCCGAAACTACACGTCGCAGAGCTCTGAAATTTTCAACAAATTCATCCTAAAATTTAGATGCTGAATGTTTTTAAGTCGGTACGACATACGGTTCGAAAGTTAGGAGCACTTTTAAAACGGGAATAAAATTCTCAAAATAAGGGTGGGTGCATCAATCCGGTGTGAAACTGTAGCGGAGTTATAAAAAATTAAGCGCTACAATAGACTGCACTCTATTCAACGCTGAACATACCGCATTGGGTCAGCTGTCAACACCACCATCATCATCATCACAGCCGTCACCTCCGTACAGTACCGGTTGGGCTCAAAGCTTTCTTTTTCGAGCCGAGACGTCATCAGGAGCAGCAGCGGGCAGTGATAATTAATAGAAGTGCAAACCCAAAAAGTTACCTAATTTGTATACTGAACCAAAAGGCTGTTTACAAAGTGTTATTTAATAAAGCGTATTATATATGAGTCGCCGTGGCGTAGTGGGTTAGTGCGTCGGCTCCTACGCAGAGGGTTCCAGGTTCGAATCCCCAATCTACCAACTTTCATAATTCACGGGTTCTCCACCTCTTTCGAGTCACCGACAATGCTCAAAGAGTATTCCTGTCTAGAAAAAGCTTCTCAAGTTTGGCGTTCGGAGTCGGCATTAAACTGTAGGTCCCTTCCACTCGTGAAAGAACAATATCACGCACAACACGAGTGGTTGCTGAGAAGCTAGGCCCAGGTTCGCCTCGGACTGTCGCGCCACCAATATTATTATTGTTATTATTATTATTATAGGATATCGAATAAACAGTTGTTTCTTATCGTTTTACAAAACCATTTCAAGTTGCGTAGTCGTGGATATCAACCATCCCCCAGTGTGTTGTAACTTCCATATGTACACACACATTTATCATATTTTGCTTTGGTGCAACCATTCATTTTTGTCTACGTCTCAATCGAACATATACGAACGACTGCCTGAGTCGCCAACCGAAAAGGAAACAATAAACATTTTCGCACTTTTCTTATGTTGTCATACCCAAACTATCTATGCATGGACATATACACGACTACACACAAATCATTCAATTTTGCTGAAATTGTGAATATTGAACTTCTGAACGGATTAGCCGATTTAGATAAAATTTCGGAGCTAGACTGAAACAAGATAGGCTAATTTTTTTCACGGTTCATGAAGTTTGACTTCAATTTGCACGACAAGTGAACATCGCGCGCAGGTACATAGATGGGATTTCCAAGAACTTTTTTTTATGAATCGCTTGATATCCCTCCACGTTGTGTGTAAATGGTTGAGAAAAAACCGTAATTTCCTTCCGTTTTGCTGCAACACACATTGATAATTCAAACTAGCCAGAAGACGAAGTTGCTACTCTACAAGCAACTCATTCGGCCAATTATAGCGTATGGGGTCCCTGTATGGCATACCATATCCAAGACCAGCATGGAGAAGCTTTCGATCTTCGAAAGAAAGATACTCCGAACATGCACCGGTCTCACCTACGAGAGAGACCGCCAGAAGTATCCCAGCAACGGAAGACTTTACGAGGAAGCTCGCATCATTCCTCTACAGCAATACTGACGCTTTTCAGAGGCAACTCCACGACATCGGAAACCATCCAAACATGACCATCAGAGAATTGAGAAGCACGACTCCCGCACAACGATACCTCAACGCATTGAATCTGCTGAACGAGCAGACATTCCCACGAACATCAACCAACGGACTGTATCGCTTCTATCAAAGCAGTGATAACAGTCAGCATCGTGGCTAAATAGGCCGCCACACCACCACCACCCCATCCCGAGAGGACCACCAACGAACACACGGACCTGAACACCCCGATGTTAAGATCATAGATTAGAATTAATATAATATAAAACAATAATTGTAAAACCATGTCAACACTTTATACTCTGTTACCATTGAACATCCGTTGGGCCACTATTGTTGAGCCAACATCTCCTTATAGTTTAAGCTTTTAGCAAGTAAGACCAATTGTACAGCTTTTGTTCAAATAAATTTGAATTTGAATTTGATAATTCAAACTTCAACATGTATGCACACAGTCAACGAATTGTACTCATTATGAGTAGGGATGTGAATGAGAGATTGGGATGGACATCAATGACAAAAGAAAATTCAAATTCTTCTCTGATTTCTGGTTCGAGCAGTTTTATTATTGTTTTAAATTAAAAAGTGCGGTAATAATGCAGGTAAAGTACCGGTTGAAGAAACAAACCCGAGCTAAGCCGGGTACGAAATCTAGTTTCTATATAAAACAAGTACTATTTGTAATATAAATTACATTTATAAACTCTCAATTTATTACATTAATCTGCAAAAATAGTTTGTAAACAATTACCTATATTCTTTATCTAAAAAAATATTATTACTTATGTATTCAATCCTTTCGTAATAAAATATATTAATTTATTTAAGTTAGAAACCAACCTGACTCACGCCGGATTGAACTCAGATCATGTAAGATTTTAAAAGTCGTACAGGATTTAAATTTAAACGGCTACACCTAAAATTATTTCTTAATCGAACACCGAGCTCGCAATCTTTTTTTTTTTTCAATATAAACTCTCCAAAAAAAATTACGCTGTTATACCTAAAGAACTTAAATGCTTAATCATTGAAAATTAATCATTTATTCATAAATCAATGAATTAAAGTTTAAAAGTTATTTAAAGGCAGTTCCAAGGAAAGCACTTCTTGATAGAGCTGGAGGGTGAGGCTATGGCAATGGCACAATGGACCTAACACGCAGATCTGTAAGGTACTTCATAATATAATATATAAATACATAAATAATGGAATAGTCAGTTGTATTGTGACAGTAGCGGAGAGAACACGTCTACCCTTGAAAAATGATGAAATAAAGTGCAATGAATTAAACTGTTTGATTGCTTTTTGACTACTAGGCATTGGTCTATCTGAACTTTTCACTTCTACTTGTACTTCAGAGCAGTGATAATTGTACTTTAAAAAGAATGAATTTCAGTGATACTTGTTTTTTCCTTTATTGACCAAAAATATAAATTTGTACGTACTTAAGTTTTACGTACATAAGCGCTTAACTACTGCTCAAGTACATTATTACAAATTACTTGCACTGGTGGTTCAAACAGTACCAGTACCTGGAATTGTACTTGATTATGTACAGCCCTGCTAACACGTTGGTATAAGTGACCTACCTTCCTAAGGTAGCACCTAGAATGGCCAACTTTGTTGTCCACTGATTAAAACTGGACAGGCTTAGTCTTAGGCTTGCAACTTCCGTCAAAGCAAGCAGCCCACTGGAGGATCATCTCTTGGTCATATACATTTTTTTTCAAATTTCATATTTCTTTGTTTTAAATTAATAACTAACAAATGTAGAAAACTGCAGTCAAGCTTCTTTTTTTTTCTTTGGGTCCCATTCGAATTTAATTTTTTTGAGTCAACAGACGACCTTGTGGTGCTTATTTACTTTTGAGATTGACTGCAATAATTTAAACTTCACGAATAGAAAGAATTATCCTTGCCAATCGCTGTTTCTTTGGGCTCAAGAGGCAATTGAGTAGTAGAGTCCTCTCTCGAAGGACCAAACTAACATTATATAACACCTTGGTCGTCCCTGTCCTGCTCTATGGTGCGGAGGCATGGACAATCTCAAAAACGGATGAAGCAGCACACAAGGTCTTTTCGAGAGAAAAGTTCTGCGTTCAATCTTAGGTCCTGTCTGCGTTGATGGTTATTGGAGAGGAAGGTTCAACCACGAACTGTACGGGCAGTACAGCGGCATGAGCCTAGCCAGGCGTCTACGGATTCAACGCCTAAGAGCGGGTCATGTAGAGCGCATGGAAATCACTGCTCCTGCCCGAAGAGTCTTCGACTCCGAATCAGTGGGACAACGCAATAGAGGACGCCCACGGAACCGATGGTGCACCCAGGTAGAGAAGGACCCCAGTCGACTTGGTGAGCGCAGTTGGAGACAGCTGGCTAAAGATCGTGCCGGCTGGAGAGTCTTACTGGTTGAGGCCCAGGTCCACCCCGGACTGAAGCGCCGCCAGAAGAAGAAGAAGAATAGAAAGCCACGTTGTGATTTTGACAGGTTATAAAAATATTGTTGAAAACACCCTTCAAGGCAAGAACGATGTTAAAAAAAAATAGTGAATCGGCTTGTGTAGAGTAGTTCACGAACGAACTAGCTCAAAAAAGTGGTCTTACTACGTGAACTAGTTCACACACACACTGGTGACGCTACAGCTCGTAGAGGGCCAAGCTTCTCAGCAACCACTCGTGGTGTGCGTGCTATTGTTCTGTCAAGAGTGGAAGGGACCTATAGTTTTATGTAGGTCTCCGAACGGCCAAGTTTGAGAAGCTTTTTCTAGATAAGACTCTTCGAGCATTGTCAATGACAGGAAACAGGTGGAGCCGTGAGTTATGAAAAGTCGTAAAATCCGGTTATCGAACCTGTCACCCTCTGCCTAGGGGTTGAAGCGCTTGCCCATTACGCCACGACTAGTTCACAATGCCATTTTATTTTAAGTCATTTAGTTCAGTAGTTGACAAACTCAGCTCAGTGTGTATACTTGTATTCAAAGATATAACTGAACTTGATCGAACTAAACTGAACTAAATTGAGTGCTTTGATTTTAGAAAATCAGGATCACGGTTGTATTTGCTTAAACACCACACCACAGGTTCATCGAACATTAATGCTTTGTCGGTGGTGCATATGAAGGGAATTTTAAAAATGTGTGTTGTCGAGTTGCGTAGTTCCGGATCCGTATTTAACAAGGCCAATTTCGCACGCATAGTTCACATAATATTGGGAATTAATATTTTTTTATAACAATAATATGACGACAAACCGCCGATAATTGCGCAAAACTCAATATCCTGAGCACTGGCACTGGGTAACGGCACTAGTGGTCAGCCACTTACCACTGGTGGCTTACCTCCTTGTGGATAAGAAGGAGTATATCAGGGTAACGTCACTAGTGGCCGACAACTTGATAGTGGTCAACCCTATATTGAACTAAATGAACTAGAAGAACGAACTAGTTCACTAAACAGATTTGAATTAAATTGAGCACTCTCTAGACTGAACTAAAATGCACAACGCGAGTTCTTAGGGGTATTTCACGAAATTTTCTGATCAATCACTTTTCTAGGGAAACATTGTTTTCTATCATTCATCGATGGTGCAAGATGGGCGCTTGTTCTGTCTAATTTGTACCCCGACATTATCCTCAAATAAGCTCAGAAAACTACATCCGTTCTCAAAGTCTGAGATAATATTGCTTTTCTCTTAACCTTTGGCATCCTAAAATGCTTGAAACTGTCATAACAACCCCGCACAGCCCGTAGGACGTCTGGTAGAACCATGACTGCACCACAAAGAGTTTGATTCATATATTTATGATTTCACTCACAAATTAGGCAGGCCAAACCAAATTGAAAAATGTTAATTCCCCCACACCCAGTTCATAATTCCGAAAACGAATTCAAACCCGCCACCCACAGGGAATCCTCAGCACAGTTCCTTGAACCCTTTAGACATGATTCTAATTCCATCAGCAAATATTCACTCGAAAAAAAAGATCGACCTTCACAAAGGAAGTGTAGTAACTCAAACATTGCGAAGCTCTTCACTCTCCATTCCAGGTCGCTTCATTCAAATAGAGCTGATTTCCCTCCCACCATTTGACGGTCGACATATGGCAGTATTTTCGACCCACCCCCGATAGGTCCATTAAAAAACTCCATATATCTGACTTATGTCGAAAATGCGCAAATTTGCACAATTCAAAGGAGGAAAACTCGCGCCCGCTTCACTCCGCCGTGCACAATTCAAATCTATTTAGACGTGCGTACACACACACACAAGGACGCCACCACCACCCTCCGTCAAAGGAGCACAAGTGGTCTGACTGGATAGAAAAAAAGGAACACAAAAGGAACCCATTCTCCTTGATGCGAGACGAGTATCTCTAGCGCAAAGCAGAAGTGGCAGGTTCATAGATGCCGGAACGAGCACACGGCCGAGAGCTGGGAGGCCCATTGACGGAGCCCGCTTACATGCGTGCGGGGCCAGTCCACGAGGAACGCACATAAACGAAATGCCGCTGCAATAGAACACGAGGTTAATTAGAATGCCCACTGGAGACTGCACTGGATCCACTGAAGCACCAGAACCACCGGCATCGTCGTGGCTG
This sequence comes from Eristalis intricaria, assembly GCA_964034865.1. NCBI lineage: Eukaryota > Metazoa > Arthropoda > Insecta > Diptera > Syrphidae > Eristalis > Eristalis intricaria. Next base: position 70,795,440 of record OZ035874.1, read on the forward strand.
ACCTGTATGGGGACCAGAGTGGGAATAAATTCTGCAATTTACTCCAAGTTAATGGCCAGCCATGAGGAAATCATTAATCAGCGCAAAAGAAGTCCTCCCAAGTGGCGGACGGGACGAAGAAGACGAAGGAACGCATCTCTATCCATCGGCTCAGTGGCTGGCCGGGACCGGGATGGGGAGATGAGGATGATTTATTCGCATCGATGATTGCTGCAAATCGCCTTTTGAGCTTCTGCACGGGGACTGTGACGACAAAAAGATACACAATCGGTGATAGATACAACTGAATCAGTTGCTGCCGCTGACTGCTGCTTGCAGATACATGTCAATTGCACGGGCTGGCGGACGGTGGCACGAGTGGACTGCAGACGTGTTATCGGCTCCATGACTTGCATGCCTCGACTCGAATCCTCTGATTAATAGGCTGCTGCGTCTGTGTGTATGTGTGTGTGTGTGGACGGTATTGATATGTTTTTAATCGGATTTCTATAATTGCTCTGCTCGAGGGCCATCCGGAGATGGGACTCTTTTTGTGTGCGACTTGTGCGAGGGTCGGGCGGCAAAGTGCTGGGTAAGGACTCAATTAAATCGAGACAGTCTTCGTGTGTGAAAATGTATTGATTTCTATGCGCATTTGCATTTTGAGGGGAATTTGCGAGTATCAATTCCAAATTAAAGGTTACGGCGCTGGGGGAGGGTAATGGTGGATAGGTTGTCCGCTTTGCGGCAAGATTTACTTGATTTTAAAGAGAATGCGACTGTGTTTATTGGATTTTCAATAACAATTAATCATTTGTTGGCTAACTTAATTTTATTCATTTTTGCAGCTGTAAACTGTAACAGCTTACACCGCTGTGACCGCCGAAGTGATCGTTGGCATATTAACACTCGGCAATTTGAAATGAAATTAAATTTAAGAATGCGTTTTGTCTATTAAGCAATGAACTTCCAATCGTTCTTGAAAAACAAATAAACCTCCTTTTTGGCAGATTAAAAAAAAACCTTATTTCTGACGAAAATGGTATGAGGTGGTTAAAGAGTTTAAAGAGACCTTCAACTTCAATTCATATGTCTTCAGCATTTCTATTCTGAATGGAAATTATTCAGGTTCGTTAGCGACTTCATAGAAGGATGATCTGTCTGGTTTTAGAGCCTCCTGGAGACATTTGGCTTCACCAGCCACCCAAAGACTGGTAGAGGCCATAGGCTTCACTCGGACTTTGAGTCGAGCCATTTGAATCAATAGTATGCGGTTTTGAATGGAACAAACATCTAAAAGGACTCACCGCCTAACTTGTCCAAAGAATTTCTTGTTCTTGAGCTGAGGAAAACTGCATGCATATGAAATTGAATAACATTGAGGAAGAAGCGCCAGGTGAAGCAACTACAAAATGCGCAGTCTTAAATGAAAAAAAGTTATTGGTTTCCATCGTGGTCGTCTGTCTGTCTAGGAGCTGATAGGTAATGGAAAAAAAAGAAAAAGCTAACCCTTTACCACACGTAGGTAAAAAGGTGGTAAAGGATTTTTGTCAAACTGTAACTGGGTAACTGGGTTTCTAACCGCCCAACAAATTCCAATCTCATAACATTTTGGATTTTGACAGCGCCCAGCGTTAAGGCTGCGATTCCGGCGCCAGCGATTTTACAACAGCGATTGTTGTATGAATGAACGGACGAAGCGAACTTTCCAGTTGCCGCTATGTCAGACTTAAATCCCTTATAAAATAAAGAAATTGGTAGCAGAAATTGAATACACCTATTTAAGTTATACATTACTAGCTGTTCCCCGCGCTTCATCCGAGTGAATATCAATTATCCCGGTTGGTCAAATAATATTACTTTCAAACAAATTTGATTACTACAAAAAGGATTGCAGTAGACGACGCTGTCACTTTTTCTTAGAACTTTTAAAGAGGCACAATTTCATCATACACGATTTTTGCGTAACTTAAATCGTTTACGTAGCGCACGCAAGGGATTTCTTTAACATCATCCTGGAGAAGATCGGGCAAGACTCACACGCCAAAACTAGAGGCACGATCTTTCATAAGACCGTACAACTGTTAGCAAATGCGGCTGACATTGACGTGGTTGGCAGAACACAGCGAGCAGTCAATGAGGTGTTTGCTGGCATTGAGGCGGAAGCGACTAAAATGGGTCTAGCGGTGAATTAGGGCAAAACGAAGTATATCCTGTCATCAAGAAAGGACACACAACATGGACGTCTTGGACAGAGCGTCACAATGGGTAGCTATAACTTCGTCGCTTTGTTTTCATCTTCCATTCTCTGATTCCTTGAGCGCCGAAACTCCGAGACACACTCGCCCGTGCCCAAGACTAAATGTCCCAAAAAAGAAGCTTAAGCCTTACAAATCCTTTAACCAAAAATTGTATCCTCCTTAATGCCAAAAGCAATTTCATCCTTCTGCACCCGAGGGCTTATCCTTGCAAGTCCACACTTCAGTGAAACAATGCAATTCAGACCCAACTCCCAACATTTTGAGTGCAATTACGGTCTTCCGCCCGGCATCCTGGAATGTATTTCGATTCGAGAAAACCCCGGGATTGCACTCATTCACTGAACGCCCCTTATCGTGAAGTAATCCCGTCGCATCGTGCGGAAAAGGACAACATTAGGAGCAGCATTGAGCAAAAAAAAAAACCCAACCACAAGGAGGAAGGACAACAAAATTACGATGACAGATTCTGAATTTGTGGATCACATTAGTGACAGAGTGGAAGACAGCGGGCGGGGATGAATCGCTGCCAAGGATGCGGAAGGACCAAGTAGTCATAGAAAAATACCTCATCTGTGATTGTTTTCATGTGTTCATCGTGCTTCAGGTGCTTCAGCAGGATGTGAGAAGCATCACTTCAACGCGAGATAAGGTCATTAACATTTTACTAGGTCCTCCGACAACGAAGCATGCACAGGGGAGGTGGGTTTCAGCGCCTGGCTGGATGGTGGATGGAACAATGCCGGGCTGAGGAAGAATGAATGATGATGAAAGGGACTCTGATGAGAGTCTGGTGCATCTCAAAGGAGTCCGCCATTTGGAATCCGCTGACTTCGCTTGCCAAGGTGCACGTACGCGTACAAACGTATGCCTGATGCCATTTGTCGCCCGCACCCACGCCGGCGGCGGGTGGCATAGTCTGCAACTTTATTATTATTATTCCGTGCTCCGCTTGTCGCCTCTCATATCGAAGGGTACACCTGCGGAACGAATGCGCGCTGTCGGCGTGGGTGGATGGATGTAGGTGTCGAGTTCTAGGGAATAGGACGTCGGCAACGCTAGGCGACACATATGCGCAGCTATTGTTTTGTCTTCATAACGGTATTCGGGCCACTTTTTGTTATTAACCCTTCGACGGCGCTGGTCGTACGCGTCGTATTTCAATTGGCAGGATGTGAAGGATAAAAGCAGAACAATGGATACGACTTTAAGTGTAATTTACACAAAGAAAGAGTGTAATTATGAGTTTTTTTTGGAGTCCTCTGCAGGATAAACATACTTGTGTCGTCGTTGGTGTCAGGGGGTGAAAGTCCGTCTTACGACATAGACAGCATGGTTCACGTGGGAAGGAAGATACAAACATTTTTTCAATTGCTTTAAGTTGTAATCCTGCTTAACATGTTAGGATAGATTGTCTGCCTAGTCATTAATTCTAACATTAAGGATACAACGAACGTCCTTGAAGACGTAGATGATCCTTCGACATGCTCAATTTGGATTAACTGAAGGGAATTTTTAAAAAGTTGTTTCGCATTTTTATTTTCTTTTTGGCGCTAATTGCAAATTTTGAATATTTACTTCATTCACTACTCACGAACGAAACTTGCACGAGATTGCTCCACTTAAATACCTCGTTCTCCCAAAGTGCAAAAAGGACATTGTACTTGATTACCACAAAAAGGATTGCAGTAGTCGATGCTGTCACTTTTTCTTAGAACTTTTAAGGAGGCACAATTTCATCATACACGATTTTTGCGTAACTTAAATCGTTTACGTAGCGCACGCAAGGGATTTCTTTAACATCAGCAAAATCTTGTCTCGCGTTGGTGCTCCTTGGACCATTTGTGTTGCAGCCCATCAAATATTGAAATGGTCCCTTAAAAGGTGGCTTTACTTAAGAGCCTGGTTGAAGGTCAAATTTATGCCCTATAGAAAAAATATAACGTCAGGCTCCAAAGTGCACAATTTTTGGAAATATGCCACACACAATTTGTTTAAAAAATATGTAAATTTGAACATTGAGCTAAAGCTTAAGCGAAACAGATCATCAAATGTCAACAAAATTTTTTAATAATATTATATTATAACTTTTTTAATAATATAATAATTAATAATGTAATTTTTATTGCCTCCTATTCTTTAGTCTTGGCACATACATATGAGTCGTTCAAATGGGCCAGAGACTCAAGAAGAGCACTCACAACCAATTTGTCTATTTCAGAGGACACGACGAATCCACAGCCATGATTAGTTTCTACCATTCTTGCAAGGAGTCAAATCCAAAGATGAGGCTTTGTTTTATAATGTGGAAACTGCGGAGCTGCTCAATCCCGGGGATTGGAGGATGGCAGTCTCATAGTCTTAAGTGGGGCGGAGAATAGTCCAACGGTGGATGAAGTCATTTTAGCGATTGAATTGTTAAAAGTAGGAAAAGTTGAGGATGACTGTGGTTGAAATCCGGCCAGAAATGCTTAAGGCAATGGATAACGGGGGAGTTTTATGGCTCTATCATGTCATTAAGGTGGTCTGGCAACGCGGTGAGACACCTGGCGATTGGCAAACTGTGGTGAGTGTTCTTCTTTACAAGAAGGGCGACAGAAAGGACTGCTCAAACTAGAGGGGCATGTCTCTTTTAAGTCTCCCCGGAAAAATCTACACTAAGGTTTTGAAAGCGCGTTCTAGATCTGAGATCTTTATCATTAGTTCCAATGTTAATATTTTCATTTAAACTATTTCTCGATATTATACAATTAATCTTAACTATAAAGCAGAAAGTTTGTGTGTCTGACCGACAAAGGCTCCGAAACTACACGTCGCAGAGCTCTGAAATTTTCAACAAAAATCATTCTAAAATTTAGATGCTGAATGTGAAAATTTTTAAGTCGGTACGAAATACGGTTCGGAAGTTAGGAGCACTTTTAAAACGGGAATAAAATTCTCAAAATAAGGGTGGTTGCATCAACTGTAGCGGAGTTATAAAAAATTAAGCGCTACAATAGACTGCTCTCTATTCAACACTTTACATACTGCCTTGGGTCAGCTGTCAACACCACCATCATCATCATCACAGCCGTCACCTCCGTACGGTACCTGTTGGGCTCAAAGCTTTCTTTTTCGAGCCGAGACGTCATCAGGAGCAGCAGCGGGCAGTGACAATTAATAGAAGTGCAAACCCAAAAAGTTACCTAATTTGTATACTGAACCAAAAGGCTGTTTACAAAGTGTTATTTAATATATATGAGTCGCCGTGGCGTAGTGGGTTAGTGCGTCGGCTCCTACGCAGAGGGTTCCAGGTTCGAATCCCCAATCTACCAACTTTCATAATTCACGGGTTCTCCACCTCTTTCGAGTCACCGACAATGCTCAAAGAGTATTTTTGTCTAGAAAAAGCTTCTCAAGTTTGCCGTTCGGAGTCGGCATTAAACCGTAGGTCCCTTCCATTCGTGAAAGAACAATAGCAAGCACAACACGAGTGTTTGCTGAGAAGCTAGGCCCAGGTTCGCCTCGGACTGTCGCGCCACCAATATTATTATTGTTATTATTATTATTATAGGATATCGAATAAACAGTTGTTTCTTATCGTTTTACAAAACCATTTCAAGTTGCGTAGTCGTGGATATCAACCAACCCCAAGTGTGTTGTATCTTCCATATGTACACACACGTTTTTCATATTTTGCTTTGGTGCAACCATTCATTTTTGTCTACGTCTCAATCGAACATATACGAACGACTGCCTGAGTCACCAAACGAAATGGAATCAATAAACATTTTCGCACTTTTCTTATTTTGTCATACCCAAACTATCTATGCATGGACATATACACGGCTACACACAAATCATTCAATTTTGCTGAAATTGTGAATATTGAACTTCTGAACGGATTAGCCGACTTAGATAAAATTTCAGAGCTAGACTGAAAAAAGATAGGCTAATTTTTTTCACGGTTCATGAAGTTTGACTTCAATTTGCACGACAAGTGAACATCGCGCGCAGGTACATAGATGGGATTTCCAAGAACTTTTTTTTATGAATCGCTTGATATCCCTCCACGTTGTGTGTAAATGGTTGAGAAAAAACCGTAATTTCCGTCCGTTTTGCTGCAGCACACATTGATAATTCAAACTTCAACATGTATGCACACAGTCAACGAATTGTACTCATTATGAGTAGGGATGTGAATGAGAGATTGGGATAGGCATCAATGACAAAAGAAAATTCAAATTCTTCTCTGAGTTCTGGTTCGAGCAGTCTTATTATTGTTTTAAATTAAAAAGTGCGATAATAATGCAGGTAAGGTACCGGTTGAATAAAAAAACCCGGGCAAAGCCGGGTACGAAATCTTGGTTTACAATAAAATAAAAGATGCATGTGTTCTAGTATTTGAATAAACTGTAGTACATGCTTGCTGCTATTCCTGTATCGTCATTTGTAGTGAGTTTTTCTGTTGATCTGAGTTCAAATATTAATATTCTTAATATAATGAAAAAAAAAGAAATGTGTACAAACCAGCTTTTTTTACTTTTAAAAAAACTATGGTGACGATGATGTCACAACACAATTCACAACAAATCGCAACTGTTAGCCGGATGCTTTCCGTTACAGTTAGTACAAGTAGCTGGTGTAGTCTTGCTTTCGTTACGGCGCATTTGACACAGCGCGGAACCTTCTGGCAATACTTCTGTGGTTGGTTGAATCCCTGACAACGTTTGCATTGCGGTATTGAGTTCGAGTTTTTGCGCAAGGCTTCTATTTTAACAGCTACATCTAGAATTGTTTTTAACCCATAAATTTTGTCTATGCTTTCACATTTGTCGAAGCTAAGCATGGAAAGGTGTAATCCGACACGTCTTACAGTTTCGGATCCATCTGTAAGTTGTTTTCTTCTGGATAATAAATTTACCAGCATCTTCTATTTTTAGGCCTTTACGTTTTAAGTCGTCGATAATATCTTCTTTTGGACAAGTCGCATGAAGTCATTTAGCTATGACACGAATGGGTCGGTCGGATTTATTCTCATACGTGAACCTCTGGATTTCTAGCGTATTCAGGTTTTGCCAGAGTAATCTACAGCTGTCAGAGTCCTTGACATTTATCTTCCACGCATTGTTGAAAATAGAGTGCCCAATTAATTCCGAGTACATTACTTGGCGGGAGTGCCCGTTCTTTTGGTAACTTATTTTCGTTGTTACTGGTAAGACATGCATTTGCTGACTTCTTAATTACCTCCGGCGAGGAACCGGGCTTTCGTCTTTTGCCCGGTCGCCTTTCTGTCATCCAGTTGGTTTCACGAGCGAGTTCTTCCTCATCCGTATAATACACATCTTTTTTTGATCCGTCAGAGCTGGGCTTTTTTTCTTGACTTCCAACTTTTTCTGCCTTTAATTGACTAAGTTAATTTCTTAGTTCTTTACAGAGGTCTTCCATATCAGTGAGTCTAGTCCTTGATTCCGCATTTTCCTTTTCGAGACTTTCGCTTTTGTTAGAGCCTGTTCTTCGTGTGTAGACGAATGTAAATTCTTTGAGGTTTTAATTACTTGCGTTTTAGGCGCAGTAGTTTTCATTGGCGTTGATACGCTTGTGTTTTTTGTGTTAGATCCTGATGGTGGTGATCTATTTATTACCCTTGCAATAAATGGCTCTCCTCAGAATCCGTAGAACCTGACTCCGAAGAGTGTGGATTTTCCAGTGTGACTAGCATTCCACATGGGGTGCTAATTCCGTTGTTTTGGTTCATTGCATCATTATTACTTTTTTTGTTGTTTGTCCTAGAACAAACTGTGGCTTTTAGTCGCCTCTTACGACAGCCATGCCTTACCTCGGGTATATTCTAACACCTACCGGAAGGGATTACCTTAGTGATGAGAGGAGTGATGCTGAACTTTCCTGTAGGATTGGTCAAGCTGGCTCAGTCTTGATACATCTTGGGAGATCTGTAATCAGGAAAACCGAGCATAGTGTGAAAGTCAAGTTAGCAATTTTCAACTCAGTATTTGTTCCAACTCTCACCTATGGTCATGAAATTTGAGTAATGGCCGAAATCATAAGATCGCGAAGACAAGCTTCTGAGATGAGATTTCATCGTGCTGTTGTGGGTATTACTCGCCGGGGAGTGAGAAGTGAGTGAGAAACACGGAAATGCGTGAGGAACCCAACGTTCAGTAGCTGCTTCTTCGAACCGCAAGGGCTATGCTGCGATGGTTTGGTCACAAGGCAAGACTGTCCCCGCCATCACGACTTCCGAGGCGGCCGTTGAATGCGATTCCATCAGGTAGGCGACCATTTGGCAGACCCAGGATGGGGTGGTTAGATCAAGCACAAAAACTCAATTGGTTACACGATGGATCGGGGTTATATGAGGATTTCTAGAAACATCCAAAAAATGTATGTAGTCCTGATGAGTTGGAATCGATGGCGGAGGATCGAGTTGCCTGGAGATCTCTTGACAGTGCCTTACACCCGCAGTTAGTGGACGATGCTGACCATTCTTGAGTAGGATGATTGATAATACTGGATGCCAGTTGATCCCACTGATCCATCATGTGTAAATCCATCATCCATCATGTATAAAAAGAAACCTAAAAACTAAAGAAAATACTTTATTACTTATTCTAGTCTTGAATTTGAGCACGGGCAAGTCGTTTATCTTTTGGAAAATTTAATATGTATATCACTCGATGGATCGGCGCTATATGGGGATTTCTAGAAACACCCAAAAAATATATGGATTTGGTTACTTGACCAACCTCAGCAGCAACCTGAGTCAAAATCGCTGGCGAGCAAGGCAATTTATTGATGATCTAAATTACTTTAAATTTATTCCCGCACTTTCATCATATTTTCTTTTGCTTTCAGTAAATTATTATTTTAGTCTCAAAGTTTGTTAGTTGAAGATTGGTCCTTGCCCTGATGCGAAAAAGTAATCTATCTACGATGTTGCATCCGTATCCGAACAGTTGCTTATGAGAAACATAACATTATATTTTTTAACATTATTTGGGTGAATTTTTTAGTCCAATTTTCATCTACCTTACTTCTTCCCCAAAAGCCATCATCATTTTCAGAGAAGTTCTGCAGGAAAGTTCAGACAGTATGAGGACCAATGACTCACAACGAAGTTGAAATGTTTACCTTCCACACTTTATCAGAATTGCCACAGAAACTCGGTGTCGCGGAAATTGTCTCCAATCAACTATGTACAAGCTGTCGCTGAGGAAGTGACCTTCAAACTCGCACCCACACCCGCATCCAGCCACCGAATGTCCTTCGTTTTAGAAACGACTCGCCTAAGAGAGAAACTTTTGCAAGTCCAATCTCCTGAAGACTTTCACATCGGCAATAAAAATTTAATTAAATTAAAACTGAAAACAAACCCCTCCAACTTCAAGAACAACAAACTGATTTGATGAATATCAAAAACATTGTCCGACAGTGGTGAGCTCACCCAAAAGGATACTCGGCTTCTCGTCGTGATTATTATCCTAGACCGGCGTCCATTTGTCTGCGGCATAAGCAACCCCGCTGCCTGGCGTAGACTAACCAACAGAATAGACTTTTCCCCCGGAAGAGTGGAAGTGAAGCGTGCCTCTCAGCAGGACACTCATCAATCAGACAGCATGTCAGTAAACTTGGTGAACCACCGTCCACCACCCACCCAGGCCCATCGCTTCCCTTGGCACTTTAAAAAGTGATTTTCCCTTTTTCTTCTTCGCTCCAACTTTCCGTTTTTTTTTCAAATTCATGAGGAAAACCGAATAAAGGACGGTCACGTGTCGGGAGCATTGTTAATTTTCAACCCCCACCGAGGGTGTGTCTGTGGCGATGATGAGGATTTCCATTTTCAAAAACCAATTTGTTGGTGCGACTTTCGCGTCGTCATTCGACACGAGACCGTCCGCGTAGCGTCGAATGTGTTTTCCTAAGTCGTCCCCAAATGTAATTGAAAAAACCCTGTCGAAGGATGTGCAAATATGACGAAAACTTGTGAATTATGCACGGGCTGAATGGCACAGCCGGGATGGTGGAAGGATATGTGTCATCTTCTGCCCACGACTCGCTAAAATGCAATTATCACTAATTGCGCATCTTTACTGGAAACGGAATGAAATCTCGGAAATGTTGCAACTTTGCGTTGGTTGTTCTTTTGTCCTCGTCGTAGGTCGGGCCCAGGACATGCCAGGCGGGCTTCCAGCAACTTCAAGTGGAAGGTGGATGCGAAGCTCCTTTCATCTGGGATGAGTGCCGCTAACAAGTTGTTATTTATTTTTGTAATTAATTTTTTTCCCATATTATCCACCCTTTCGAGGGGGCTTCTGGCTGAAGAATGGCTGAGTGTGTTGGTGCTTCTTGTCAGTGGGTTCATTTACTCCGGCAGAGGGGGCGGAATTAAATGCAATCATTTCAGGTAGAAGGTGAATGTGGGTGCAGGTGCAGATGCGTGCGGATGTGAATATGGCAACTGAATTCAGACTCGGGTCGTTAACTCGTCAACGTCAATTGCGAAGGTTCCCGTGGAGTGTAGTTGCTTTGAATAGAGCGCAGAAGGGTGACTCTTTGGCAAGTACACTTTAGTTACTAGTTGGAATGTGTATCTAAATGGGAATGATAGTTGAGAGCTGTGTGGCTCGATTGCACATTCGACTTTGATTTACGTCGAATAAGGTGACTTTTCTTTGACTGAACTAGCTTTTATGCATTCCCCTGTAGGACCTGTGCCAGGCCTCGATCATCAAAAGTACGTATAACTTTCAGTGGATGTGGATGAAGTTGCTGTGATTAATGGAAAGGAACTAGCCCTCAGTTTGATTCGTCATGACAGTGGTACGGAAACAGGTATAATTAATCTTGTGGTAAATGAAGTGAAAGCAAAGAGTGTGCCGCGATCGAAGAAGACACGCGCCGTTGCTGAATTTGGGTAAATGTCGCAAATGATTTTCTGAATGATGTCGCTGATGATTCTTTTGATTTTCGACTCAGTAGAGCACTCATCTTAACAGAAGGCGAACGATTTATTCACTAGTCTCAGCCAGTGTATCCGTCACTTTGAGTAATTTGAGTCAGATCCTGTGGGTATTCTGCACTCAAGCAAGTTGAGTTCTTTGAGAACTTGTATAGACACTGTCAAATTGAATGAATGTATTTAAGGGAAGGCCCAAGAGAAGTGCCTGTGATGTCTGAACTCTGTACTGACTGTCAAAGTGAAAGGAAAATAAGTACAAAAACGAGGTGGGTGTGTAACCCTGTCATCGAAGAAGTAAGGTTATACTTTCAATGATTTAATATCAATTTTGAGATTCAGAGTAGGCCTTTTTAGGGTGTTCCTTATATTTCGAAGTCCGACCAGGGTGTTTAGCGGGTGTATACAAAAAGTTGTCCGAGAAAGAAGAAACGGCAAGGCAGAGAAAAATAAAAGAAGAGAAAAAAAGACATGAACATATGTGTTTCGAGAGTTTGTCTTCATCTCTTACTTCCCCCAAGAAAGGCACCACATCAAGATTTATCCTTTTTATAAAGGCTTAAGGATTATGAAACTTTTGACAAAGTTATCGCCAAAGCAGCCCTGAGCAAGTCAACATCTTTCGTACTTGTCAGAAGAAATCACCATTTTATAACTCTTTGATGGTGAAGTTGATGAACCAAAGGGTAACGTAGTAGCGAACTTACAAAAAGAGAGTTTGTATGATTCTGAGAAGACGTACATCCCATCGAAGGATGGACCTTTTACTTAATTTTTATACTATTTCAAATAAACTGATAATAAAATGCCTCATTTTTTGTTTCAAGAAAAACATTAAGCAATTTTGTGTCAGTCAAGAGGAAATATTTACTTTCTCGAGTAAAAATTTATGAGAACTTCCTCCAGTGACCCGTTTCTACGTGGGAAACAGACGTTACCTTTACCGAGGTAAAAATAAAGGTTCTTCCTTTGAGAGCAGTTAATTATACGGCTGAAAGAGCTGTAAATCTTATGCAAGATTTTCATGGTTTGATAACTGCAAAGAAAGGACAAAAACAATTTTTACTACGCTGCGTGCAAGAGCATAGCAATCTCTATCCAGACTGTAAAAAGGAGACCCCAATATAAAATATCCTGCATAATCTGTAATTTTCTGTTCTTTTTGATAAATAATTAACTATTCTTTTTGACTATTGTTCATAATAAATATTTATAAAATACAAATATTTCAATTGATTTAACTATACTTGTATGAAAGGGCTTATAACAGATTTGTCTAAATCATCAGAGCACTGTCGGCAAGTCAAATTTTGTACTAAAGTAGGTCTAGGTAGTTTAAAAAGAAATAGAGGGTATGCATGGGTAAGGGTATGTATATGAAAATATCCATCATACATCGGTACACCGAAAACGTCGATGATGATGCTATTCGATGTATGGAATGAATCCGATGCATCGAATACTTTCGATGTCTAACGATGTGTCGATGTATTTTATTCGATGCATCGAATGAAAGCACGCACTTTACAAAGTTCAATTTGTACTTAAATATTTTCGGCAATATATAAAACCTCAAAAATTAGACGAAGGAAAACGAGCCCGTTCACATGGCCCACAGAAACAGAGAGTAATACAAAAAGCAGCAGACTAACTGGCAACGTTGCCGATCTTGCACGATCTTCCCATTATGGCATATTTTCTTCACTTTAAGATTGAATATGACACCCTGGTAAGGATTTTAAAGAGTATTAACATCAACGTTTATAAAACAATCGCTAGCGTCTTTCTTCCAAAAGAATTGAACGCTCGTAACGTTCTAATGTTTTAATTAGTGATGGGCATAATCGAATGATTTTAAGAATCAACACTTTAGTAATGGAGGTATTTTAATAATCGAATGATCACTCGAGATGGGCACATTCGAATGGTTATTCGGGTGATAATCGATTAGTACAGCATGTCGATTCTCAAAATCATTCGAAAGACTGCTAACTCAACCGAATGACTACTAATTACTAAATACTAATACCAGATAACTCGATAAATATTTCACTTCATCGCGAAAACATCACATGCTACAGTGGACTCCCCCTAAGTCGAATTGTCACGGTACACCAAAATTTGTTCGAGTTAGGGAGAGTTTGACTTAGAGAGAGGTTTTTGTATGGAAAGTTGAGGGAAATGTAAAATATGGCGAAAAATTTCGAGTAAGGGAGAGTTTCGACTTAGGGAGAGTCCACTGTAATTAGGAACATAACCTACATTGTTTTTATGTTTTGAAAAATTCAAAAGACATTTTTTCTTTTCGGTTCATAAATAAAAAAATCGAATTCATTCGAATGATTTTGATAAGTGACATTTAACGAGTTCTCGTTTGTTAGTTGTTAGTAATTAGTTAGTAGTCATTCGAATGAGTTAGTAGTCATCTACTTCAAATTTGTGTTTCTCTTCATTATCTGGTTTTTTTTCATCGCTTTCGATAATGAAGCGAACAATATTTCAGTGTGGCTTGCAGTGGCTTTGTTTTTTATCTGTCAAAATACAGTCGAATTTGGATAACTCGAATCACCACTTACAATAAGAACAATTATCAAAACAAGAATGTTATTTCCAATGCCTTGGGCTTGGTTACCTAAAGCAGATCTTCTCAAACTTAAATTATAAATGAAGAGTTATAGAATTCTAACCGCATCAACTAATTAAGCCCCAATGCAATGTTCGAAAAATAAATTGACCACATGAACAGGTTGAGCAATTTTCAAGTCCGGATATATGCATGGAGCCTTGACAGCTTCATCATCTAATTAAAGAATATGTTCTTCAGAGCATACAAATACCAGTTTGACTTGCATTTTCTGCATTCTCTACGTTTCATCATGCTTAGGAGTAGTGCAGTCTTTTAGTTGCACTTCTTATTTTCTTGGAAAAATCCATTTTTTTTCCAAATGTTGTTTGTTCTGTAAATGGCTATAGGAAATGACTGTTAACTTACTCTACAAACTGGTCGCGTTGTGTCGAAATCATGACTTATCCATGGAAGTCGCATTTCTCATCCTTTGAAATAATTCCATTTCGAACTAATTTCAAATATTGCTCATCATCAGAATCAAAAAAGGATTCTGATCTGATTCTGACCCGACTCCAAATCGACATGGGAACAATTTCTCTTATAAAACAATCTCCAAAAGTCGCAAGGAAATACAAAAAGTGTCAAAATGGAGGTATTTTTATAAATCGTGTCATAGTCTCTGGGCTTCAAAAAAGGATTAACCTTAACCACTTGCTAGATTCAACCCTGTCCACTTGCCACAAAAAAAATCAAGTTATCAAGTAAAAAATTAAAAAAAAATTTTGGAAAGGGACCTTAAACCATTGTCGGTACACAGAACCATTTGTTGTTTCATGAGTCTTTTAATATAAACGCAAAATGAGTAATGAATTTGCAACCAAGGCGTTTGAAGGTGGTTGAATCAAATCATCCTCAATTTACCGCTGTCGCTGTCGTCGTTATTATCGAGCTGAGAGGGTTCGGATTCACATCTAAATACCTCAATATATCTCCATCTGTGGGAAATTCCGCCATCCACCTGCAGAAATTCATCATACGTAACACCTTGTATATTTCTGGTATTTTTTCAAGCTTCAAATTCATCATCTGCAGTTGCTCATTTCTTTGGTTTGGGCGGTCAGTTCTGTAAATCATCGGAATTCCATTCTCTTCTATCCAAATCCGGATTTTGTTTATACTAGGTCAAAGGAACAAACAAGCACAGTGCCCCGAAAGCGATTCTTTATAAAATGAACCTGTTGAATACGCAGAATTTGGGAACTTCACTTCAGAATTAGACTCATGGAAGGTGACGCCAAATAATCTGTTCGAATTAACAAGACATTCGAATGATCAAATATTCGAGTTATCGAAGTTCGACTGTATATGAAAAAGAAATTTATTTGTTCGAAATCGATGTCCGAATATATGAAACAAATTCGAAGTCGAATACATGCAGCCACCTTTCACGGCCGGTATTATAGGCAGTAAGATGATACTGCTTAGTTCGGGATTCTAAAAACTGCGGAGATGTTCAGACTATCAGAGTAAGTACCCGCTCCAACTCCACCGCACTCCTAGACGGACGGACGCACAACTTTTATCCTTTACAACTGATTTAACTGCATCTGAAAAATATGTATGTATTTGTGAGATAAATAAGGCATTGTATTCGTGCAGTTATTTGAGACCTTATATGCGCGCTGTACTTATTTTTCTCATAAAAGCGACGCTGTGTCCCGACGAGGGTTGCCAGTTTTTTTTCAAAGCTCAGTCGGACAAATCACATAAATGCCGAAAAAATACCGGGATTTTAAATTTTTACACGGATTATTTGTCCGAGTCAATTATAAATAATAAATAAATAAAATTTGAAAAATTCGTTGAGTTGAAGCGACAAGCGATGCAAAAGTTATTTTTCAAATAATAAGGAGGAATTAACACTAACTTTACCCGGGAATGAAGGTATCCCGTCTAAAAGCCGGGACGTCTGGCAACACTAGTCCCGAGACTAGAACTATCCGTATACTTTTGCCTTTTCTTCAGTACATCAGACTCTGTGTCGAGAATTAAGCATCGAATGTGGGCTTCCAAGTCAAAGTGCTGCACGAAAAAGTTAGGAATTACACATGTCTCTGTTCTGCTCACCATTGAACGTAATGTCTTGAACAACGCCTTTGAAGAAATTGGGACCAATAACTCAAACGGCCCAGAGAGTGCTTTAGTTTGGGCGTTTCGAATTGATTAATGTTTTTCGAAATAAATTTGTTAAATTTGTAAACGTTTTTCCGGTGTGAGAAAATGCTTAGCCATAACTAACCTCAAAACAACCGCGAACTGTCGAATCAGCTTTTACATAAAACAACGCATTTAAGGTTGTCCGCATCTGAAAAAACTGTTTGCATGTAAGATGAAAGCCAAAACTCTCGTTTAAGTGCCTTTTACTGTCTCTGCTTTAAGAACCTAAGACTTGACACCATTTAACAGATTTCTTTAAAATATTGATTCAGAAATGCGGCAACAGTGCACCCGCCTGGATGCGCCTGTAGGTTTCAAACCAGCGAGCGAGTCTGCTGGTCTAAGCTTGTACAAAAGCTGCGAAAGACATTAAAAAACGTGTCACCAGCGTACAGACAAATTTCTATATAACATCACATTCCGATGAAGCAATTGAAAACCAAAGCAAAACACAAAGGAAGTCAGTCGCCTATCCAGACAATCGTGCGATTAAGGTCAGCTGCTGTACACAGCCTTATTTATTTAGCCACGTTCGGGACAGCACATGCCCTTCTGACGCTCCCATTAAAAATTTAATTCGATTTGAGTAATTAATCGAACTCTGCTTAGCAGCGCACGTAGTATGCCTGGATGCGTGCATAAAGCGCCACACAACGACGCGACGTGCCAACACCGTGAGAATATCGCCCGGCCAATCGGACAAATGGAAAAACCCGTGTATCCGCTAATGAAAATCATAAATTAACCCATCCAACAGCTGGAGGAATGCGATTCGTTCCATAATCGTTCACCACAATGTTGGCCGAGCATCGCCAACCGCAAGGACTCTGGCAAGACAGCAGCCAGCCCAACGGACAGGACATGTGACACTACCCAACTGAGTGTCGCAGACACCTATTGCCCACGTCGTCGTCGACGAGGAAGGATTGTAAGCGATCTAATGGTGCGGCGATAAAATTTAATGACTGGTCATAACTTGTCTAGCGGCTTAAAGGGCAGCGCACAGTGTGAGCAGCGCGGCCATAAATGCGAACGATAGCGGCAAATTGGCAGTCGGCAATAACAACAGCAAACCGTGCTCCTTGCTCCTTGTTGTTGGCACGTTGGAAACCGAACCGCCAACAAGCAGATTAATCGATGATTCCGATGAAGTGGAAGACGACGCGATGACGACGACAGTATCGCCACAAGAGGACGGGGGCGCAAAATGCAAGCGCGTGCAGGATGAGGGACGTCTCTGGCGAGATAGTGTGTCCAGGCGATTCGCCAAATGAATGCCCATCAATCCGAAGAGCCGAATAAACTTGGGACGGTGTAAAATTTTGATTGGTATCGCCGAGGACAATCCGTTTATCATCCTGACGCAGCGAGGCGCTTCCAAAGGGCCGGAGTGTGACGCGACGGCGAGAGGATAGATACAATGCAATTTTAGGGATGCTATCGCGTGTTGAATGAAATATCGGCGCCACAGACGAGCAGATGTACACGGACAAGAACTTGCCCGCAAAAGGTGTCTGACGCGGACGGTTGACGCCTAATGGCTGATGGCTGATGCTTCGTTTAGATAGTAATCGATGTAATTTCGAAAGGATTCAGGTTATGGCCAGTTTACGGAGGAACCCGCAATAAGTGTGTTGTTTTCGAGGTATTGACCTCAAAGTGGAATTTAATTCAACCCATGCGATGGGCAATAACTCTGAGGGAATGGAAAATATGAGAAGTTTTATGGCTCCTTTAAGGGAGTGTGAACACAGCCACGGCACCAGACCAGGGACGGGAAGCAGTAAACAGAGCTGCTCCTCGGAATGCTTTCAATTCGATGAAAGTTGCTGTGCACGCTGCACGGGTGTGTGGTTGGAAATTGAAATTAAACTTTGAATGGCAAAGCAATCTCGTGAAATTTCATTTGGTTTTGCATGTGGTCTCGTGTGCAAACTGGTTTTTGAAATATTTACGACTTGTGTGGCAAAGAGAAAGATGATTGAACCTTGATCTGGGGTGGTAGTGGTCTAGGTCTAGTAATTTTTTGGTCATGAGATTTTCATGTGTTTCCGTGGTGTAGTGGTTATCACATCCGCCTAACACGCGGAAGGCCCCCGGTTCGATCCCGGGCGGAAACAGTTAATTTTTTTTTTTTTTTTACAGCGCTTGTGAGAATGTGGAGCAGAAAGAGACTAGTTGCTCTGGATTAGTATTTTGTGCAGAATTGAACTTGGACTCTTCTATATAATGGATACCTTAGGGACAATAGTCTGTGTGCAGGGATTTGCTTGGCGTTAGAGTTTAGGGCCGTGTTCCGCAAACGTGAGCATCCATCACAGTCGAGAACTGAGTGAAGAAAGGGGAAAAAATTATTTATGCGTTTATGGAACCGAAACTAAGTCGTGCACTGGCGTTATGTTTGAGCAAGACGTCAAATGGTTCACCAAGCAGTGGTACTCAGACTTTAGATTCGTCTATCAATGGACCGAACATCTAGCGTACACATATCTAGACAAGCTACTTGTTTTTCTTTTTTCAATATTCTCCCCAGATGTGTGCACAATTGGCCCCTTTCTATTAAAACAGCGAAGAAGGAGGAGAAACGTTCCGCCGCACACGACCTTGGACAAAACATTACGATCGAGAGCTACAATTTCGAAGTAGTAAAGGAGGTTGTCCACATCAAGGTACATTTTAAATCCACAAACGACATAACAGTGGAGATCCGAAGTAGAATCCCCTTTAACAACTGCTGTTACTTCGGTTTGTTAAAAGTCAAGCTCAAAAATCCTGACTCGAAGGACCAAGATTACACAAGTCCTGCAATGTGGAGCAGAAAGCTGGACGTTAAGCAAAACTGTGGAGCTGATTATTGGTGCCTTCGAAAGGAAAATTTTAATTCAGTGCGAGGAAGGCGAATAGAAGAGAAGACACAACCGCGAACTATAAGAATTGTACCAGGATGTGGATGTAGTCCAGAAGGCGAAAATCCGACGACCACACTGACTCGGCACGAGCTGTGCCTTGGCAAGATATACAAAGTTGTTGCACCACGCGACAAAGACATCAAAGACAAGTAACAAGCTGTAACATATTAAGTCTAATGTGTTAAATCAGCTACATCAGCTACGTAGCAGCAACTGATTTTCGGTCAGTGACCAGATCGCAGTTTGAAGGCCAAGAAACTATGGGTTTTCTTTCAGGGAAATAAAGTGGCAAATCATTCATTCCCAACTAGATCAGAAGTGGAGACTAAAACGAAATAACGCGTTTTATTTTTTGATTCCGTGTGTGGGCTTGAGAAAAAATGTATTCAATGCACTGTGGAATTGATTTTTGCTAATTTCCGTGCGAAGCAAGCATCTTTTGTAGACAGTGAAGACACGAACTGGAAATACAATCTGTTCGACATCTTCTGGGCATTTGTCGAGGACAGGGTTCTGTTTGGTCATTGACTACGAAAAACGATGGTAATTTTTAATCGATAGATATTCAAAATAAACAACACAATGGACTCAAATCGTCGGTCTTAGTGAGCAACTTCGTAAGCCTAAAAAGCGAAACAAAAATTGGCCAAACTCAAGAGGCTTGATGTATCCCATAGAATTACTGCTAACAAATGACAGGAGGTAGTCGGTGAAGAGAGTCCTATGGTAAGCGGGTGGACATGAAGCACGAGACAAAATTCGTTCGTCTAAGGAAGCTATGATTTCGAGAAGCGTATGTGTTGGCCACATCTGAGACCCGAAGGAGGCAAAATACAATACATCGGAACCATATTTTTGAAATGCCAAATATGTGTTTCCAAAATAACAGACGAATGAACGTACAGAACTATAGAACTCCAAATTCGAATGTCATCAGATACCTTCAGTAGTTCCACTTCAGTCAAAATGAAATATATCAACCGCTGGACAAGTAATAGCCGCATCCAGTTCTGAAACAATCAGGAGGAGACTCAGGAGACTCTAATACATTCCTGAGGGTTGATCAAAAGAACCAAGGAGGTTCTTAATCTAAACAAGCCTGAAATCGGGATACTATGTGGCGCACTTATTAGCCACTTTCCATACAACTACCATCTATATAAAATGGAACATAGCAGCTCAGAAAACTGTAGAAAATCAAAGGAGAGCATGGAACACACTTTACTAGTCGAGTGTCCACATCACCTGACACAAAGCAGACACGAAATAACCAATCGATTGACATTAATAGGAGCATACTATCGGAACATCCTTTCGAAAGAGATCATCAACTTTCTCAAGATAGGTCTAAGGTAATAGATAAAGAAAGGGGGCACAATAAATCAAATATGGTCGCAGTGCTATGTAACTCTATAGTTACTCCCCATTATCTTCAATTCAATTCAAGCTCACAGAAAGAAGGAGATTTGTCGGGCTTCTGAACTTTGTGGAGAAGGCCAGACGAGTACAGTCTACAAGCTTTAATTCGTCATAAATTCTCTTAAATTAAAGGAATTATATAGAGAGTGCTATTGCTTCACTTGTTCTTTTCTCTCTGAACCGTTCGGCAAAACAGCAATAGTAGAGCGAGCAGTGGAACAACATTAATTGTTTTCTTCCAGTTGAATGGGAAGCGTCTGATATGATCAGTTAGAGTTATCAGTGTTTGAATGCCGCCAACTTTTTCATCAGTAATTTCCGAGAATTGTGCTATCAAAAGAAAATAAATAAAACTCAAATAATAAATCATTTGCAAATTTTACCACATTTAACAAATAAATAATACTATTTCTAAAAAATAATATCAATTATTATTAGAATTATTAGGCAACAAAAAAATTTTAAAAGTAACAAAGCACCTGGCCATGGTTTAATTACCGGACAAATCTGTAAGAGATCTGCTTAAGACAATTCACTGCGTGGCGTATTGTCTCGAATGCGGAAAGAATATGAATTCCTGAAGGGATTTGTTTACAGGCAATACATATTTTCTCTTGAGTCAAGGATCAAACAGAAGTCAAAAACTTTCTGGACGTTTATCAATACTAAACGCAATTCTGTTGGAATTCCATCGAATATGTCCTACGACAGTGTGTCTACTGATGACCGTAAGGTTATATGCGATATGTTTGCATCACATTTCCAGTCAAAACTCCAGCATAGGTTGCAGGTCAGAACTGCGAGCAAAGACAATCACAGACATAGGGCGATTAGAATTGACGAATGATGATATTCTTTCTGAGCTGTCCTCACTGGATTCTAGTGCAAGCCTAGCGCCTGATAATCTTCCCCCGCTTTTTTTAAAAATGTGTATGGACGGATTTGGCAAGCCCCTGACTATCATTTTTAATATGCCACTGGCTCGCGGCGAATTTTTGGATTGCTGGAAGGATTCTTTCATCACCCCAATTCATAAATCTGAACCTAAAAGTTCTATTGTCAACTACAGACCAATAGCTAAACTCCAATTAATACCAAAACAATTCGAGGCTGTTGTTAAGAGAAAAATATATGCTGAAGTTCGAAATCAAATATCACAATTTCAACATGGCTTTGTGAGTGGAAGATCAACATCGACCAATTTGGTTATATTTACAAACTTTTGCCTAAGTTCCATGGAAGCGAGACTTCAAGTTGACTCCATATACACTGACTTCTCGAAGGCATTTGACCGTGTTCAACATAATGTGCTCATAAAAAAGCTAGAGATGATTGGTTTTCATTCTAAAATCTTGAAATGGATAACTAGCTACCTTACAAATCGCAGACAGTTTGTAAAAATAGGTAATGATCAGTCACGAGTAATTTTCAATTTCTCTGGGGTACCTCAAGGTAGTCACCTCGGACCTCTTCTGTTTCTTCTTTTTATTAACGATTTGCCTTCCTTTGTTCCCCATTCCGACTGCCTTTCATACGCTGACGATTTAAAAATTTTTAAATCAGTGCGATCATTGGCCGATGCAATGGAGTTGCAAAATGATATCTCATCAGTACAGAATTGGTGCGATTTGAATGGACTACATTTTAATATTAGTAAATGCTCAGTTATGACATTTTTTAGAATTTTATCTCCTATAATCTATAATTATAAGATTGATAATACAATCTTAACAAGAGTATGTTCGCATAAAGATCTAGGGGTTGTATTCGACGTTCAACTGACTTTTCCTATGCACATAGACTATATTATTTCAAAGGCCAACTCCATGCTAGGATTCTTGTTTCGAAATTCAAAAGATTTTCAAGACCCTTACACTCTTAAGTCTGTGTATGTTTCGTTAATTCGGTCTATATTAGAATACTAGACAACAGTATTATATGGAATATTTTATATAACAATAGCGTTATTCGTTTTGAGAGAATACAAAAAAGATTTACTAGGTTTGCCCGTCGAAAGATGTCGTGGAATTCAAATATGCCAGATTATAATGCTAGATGTCAGCATATCGATCTAAGGCAACTGCATGTAAGAAGGACTTATTGTCAGTTCTTTTCGCTCATGACGTAATTACTGCTCACATTGATTGTCCGGTGCTGCTTTCCATGTTCAGCGTTTACACCCCGTCTCGTTATCTGAGGCCTAGAAATTTCTTTTATGTTTCGAGGCATAGTACAAACTATGGGCAAAATGATCCTATAAAATTCAACTTAGTTGCAAATGTTATAGACTTTAAATTGAGTTGAGGTAAATGTAAAAATGAAATCTTGAATTTTTTGAGTAGCAATTTACTCTAAATTACATTATAATTGTATGTTAATTTCCGCTTATACTAGGCATTATTATTAATAAGATATGAAATGTGAAATGTTATGTAGTCTTAAAAAGCTTTGTACTTGAAAGACGGAAGAATACATAAATAAATAAAAAAATAAATAAATCTACAAGGAATTACCAAAAAAAGCGATTATTAAGCTCCAGTAATTAATAAATGCTTCGTTCAGATTGTTATACGTACCAGATTTGTGGAAAGTCGCAGAAGTGATAATGGTTCCGAAACCTGGTAAGCCGCCAAACGACAAAAAATCATGTAAACCGATACCACTTTTACCTAGGTTTGCTTAAATTAAAAACAAAGCTATTCGATGATCTTCTCCTGAAACGAATACAACCACTAATAGAAGAAAGACGCCTTATCCCCTCTCTCCCCCATCAATTTGAATTCAGGAAAAGTCATTCCACAATTGACCAAGTATTTAGAATAACCAACGAAAATCACTAGAGGAAAAAAAGGTTTGCTCCTGCGTTTTACTCGACGTATCACAGGCCTTTGACAAGGTTTGGCACGACTGCTTGTAATACAAACTTATTAGGATATTTCCGAAAAATCTATACAATTACATTTAATAATCTTAACTCAAGAATAGGATATTTAGAGTTTAGCACGGAACGGAATACTCGGAATTTAAAGACATCGCCACCGGGGTCCCGCAAGGGAGTGTCCTTGGCCCTGCTCTATTTTTGTTATATACCCGAGAGATACCACAAACTGAGTAGCTACGTTCGCAGACGATACGACTATTCTGGCTACGGAAAGCACAATTGAGTCCGATACCGTAAAACTGCAGCACGCTGGAAATACAACTTGCGATTGGACAAAACTCTGGCGCATTGCCCTAAATGTAACCAAATCCACGCGTATTCATTTTACGAACAAAAACATAGACAATATTAACTCGGTACAAGTGCCGCACGCAAATGTTACCAAATATCTCGGGATGACGCTGGATGATAAGCTTAAGTGGAAGAGAAATGTACTGGCTACTCATATGACATTTCAAGTTAAGCGCTTATAACAATATAATCTATTAAAAATGCTAAAAAAAATATTTTCTAGGAGGCTTAGCCTCTTTATACAACAAGTTCAAACAAAAGACTGACTTAACAAATATTTCCTACATAAAACTTAACCTACGGTGCATATGGGAACGTGCGAAAGTAATTTGGGAAAATAGAGACTTGGAACAAGTCTCTCGGGTTACAGCTACGGCGGCACAGTCGGCAACGATTCCTCCTCTGCTGGTACGTGGAGTCAGATGACTGAGCGTGCAACCTTGGACGATGGACAGATGTGGATTTGGCAAATTTCCATCCGTCACATATGAATGTGTCTGGTGTTAACTTATATAAGCAAGTGCTAAAGCCTGTGTGGACCTACGGTATACAACTTTGAGGTTGCACTAAAGCAAGTAACAAAGAATTCATACAGTTATTCCAAAACAAAGTTATAAGTTCCCTGGTATCTACGAAATAATGATATACAAAGAGATCTAGGGATCGCAACCGTAGACGAAGAAATAAAAAAAATTCGCGAGGAAGTTAAGACCATAATTCGACTTAATGGTCATTGTAACCATGCCATACTCCACACTGGACATGAGAAACCTCGTGCGCCGTCTCCAACTAATGAAACCGTTGGATTCAGCGCAAAGAGTACAGGCCGCTATAAACGGTTCCAGCAGGTGATTTTATCGAGAATCTACCTGTCTCACACGTAAAAATTATGAAGTTAAAAGTTGGATAGGGAAACCTAGTTGTAGTAAGCAACTAAAAAAATGGGAAGGGTGTGTTTAGTCAGTAAAAATCTGACACTACTACGAATATACGGGTATCATAGTGTTTCATTGAAGATTCACAAAAAAAAAAGGTATTTTTAAAATAAATTCCCATTTTTAGATTTAATCAATGTTTTTTCCTCTTATACCGAGCAATGTCCTTTCAGGATTTGTTCATGTCTGTTAGGATGCCTACGACTTCCTTTTGAAATTGGATTTGGTTGTCCACAAATCTTTCCAAAAAGTAAACGCCCTTATTTGTTTTTTGGCGATTGTAGGTATTTGAAGATTGTTCAGAGCAGGATGGTTGTCCATTGTCTATAATTGGTAACGTTGGTAAATCTTCCACTCCAAGAGTATCTTCCGGGATCTTGTGTGGCTGGGTGGGGGATATCCCAAATGATGATGTCTTCCGTATCAGAGGGCCTTTAAAATTTGATTCCTCTAACAGCTTAGTCCAAAGCTGGTTGGATTTCGGCCTTGCATCTGTATTTGAAAGAATTCCGACCTTCATGCGCACATAAATCCATCTTCAACCAGAGATGAGACCTATTAGACCTACTATTATTAGTCGATTTCTGCTTCTGTTCAACTGTTCAGTTTGGTATGTCCTGTCATTTTGGCTTGGCTTTGAAATGAATAAAATAACTACAAGCAATGTGTAATGGAAATATACTCACATGTTTCACCAAAGCTCAGCTGCATAAATTTATCATCAATTTCTCAATTTTCACTTTTCGGTGAACAAATTAATAACTTCTATCAAAATACTTTTTGCATAACATTTCGGAAGACATTTCCGGATTTCCGGTTGCTATAGACATAAAAAGTACCAATTTCCGATTTTCGGATTCATTTCCGACACTAAAGAAATACAAAGTAAGGCCCCAGAGCTTGATCTTGCAGGCAGGAAGACAATCCTTAAAAGATAGGTTAGAGGGTGGCGAAGAAATTGCGTTTATTGAGTTATATAACCGCAAATACACGAACTAGACTACACGAACTTTTGTTAGATTCTAGGTAGTTCAAGTTCAAGTTCAATTTATTTGTAGTTCGATTTGTACAGTTTTAGTTACATCTAACTTGTATTATTTTAGAGATACAGAACAGAAGTATATATAATAAGAATAATTTAATACATTAATAGGAAAAGTTAAGGGGAAAAAACACTACAATCAAAAACCCCTATTATGACTCTTACAACTAATGACTCTTATAGGTAAATTGGTAAACCTCGGCCCAACTATGCAACATGCAAGAACGATATATAACTATGTGTAATATTATAGCTTTAAGATATGGTTGATTTTTACTTAATTTAAGATGTTACGAATAAGATCACACACAGAATAAGAGCATTTGCTTAAAAAATTTTAGTGTAATTTATCAATGAGGTGTGACATGGTATATACATTTGCTTTTTCATGGAGCCTCGTAGTAGAGAAATGCCAGGGCAGATTTAACATTAGCTTTAGCACCTTGTTTTGACATGTTTGTAGTTTTTTAATGTGAGATTTGGCACAATCGGCCCACTCAGGTGCACCGTACATTAAGACTGGTTGAAAAATCGTTTTGAAAATTAGTATTTTGTTATCAATACTAAGTTTTGATTTACGATTGATAAAGGGATATAGGATTTTAATGATTAGGTTTGCTTTCTGAACCGTGTTCGATATATGTTTTTCAAATGTGAGTTTTTTTTATCGCCTAAATACTTACAACTTTCAGACCACTCGATGCTGGTCGAGTTCAATTGTAGGTTTGTTTGAGGTAAGAATTGCTGTTTTCTGCGTCGAGTAAACCACATAGCCTGAGACTTATCTGCATTCGGTTTGATTTTCCATCTGAAGCAGAATAACTGAAACGCATCAAGTCCTGATGAGAACAGGACAGTGTCATCAGTGAACAAAGCTAGGAAAGTGCTACCATTAGGTACTGGTATGCCGAACACGAAAATATAAAATAAAATGGGAGCCAATACCGAACCTTGAGGTACGCCAGAGTGAGTGGTATATAATGATGAGATTCTAGGTAGTTTTAATCTCCAAACAGAAGGGGTTCATCCCTTTAAAAAGCAGAATAGACTCGAACTGATGGCCAAACTGATGGGTGTCATTTGGGATCTTCTCTAAGCTTAAGATTATGGCCTTGTAAAAGTTGTTTGAACGAAAAGATCCATCTCCACTGGCAATAGTCAAAATTAAGGAGTAACTGTGCGATGGATGACAGAAGGAAAAGGTATTCAATTGACGCCACTATTTCTGAAGTACATCCTCTGTGATAACAAAATGAATCCGAATATAAATTGTTTGCGCGTGGAGTAAAAATGCTCTAATGCGAGAATTTCATCTTCATCTGCAAAAGGGTACGCCACTAAATCCTCCTTGCCAAATAACTCATCACACTTTAGCGCTCTAATGAATGCTGTGAGTGTAAAGGACTCTGCTCTGCTCTGAACTGAATTATATTTTGTCTTTCTTCATCGACGTTTACATTTATATGGAAATAGGCCCCATCACTCATTTAAAGTTTAGCATACAAATGTGGATTATCTCGGATAAGCTCTGACTGTGGCAATTTATTGGCATATGTGTATATGGCGGTATCGCAGTAGTCTTGGGGAAGATGCTCTTGCAGCATTATAATGTTAATGAAAAGAAAGAAGAATGTTTATGGATACAATTTCATTAAGCTTGTGTCTTAAATCATTGGGTCTTTGAGTTGGGATTGAAGATGAATTGTTTGAAACGGTAGTCAGAAGTGAAGCACTTCTTTGAGTTCAGTGGACGAAATTTAGACATTTTCTTGATTACGCACTACACTCGCACATCGTTAAATTAATAAAGTGTTTTACAATTGTGTGGGTCGCCGTGGCGTAGTGGGTAAGTGCGTCGACTAAACGTGAATAGGGTAGATAATTTTATTATTAAACTAATCAGAAGGCACACTGCACGAGCTATGACCTCGTCCAACAGTCTGATCTTTGGGGCTTACTACCCCAATAGTATGTACCATGAAAGGGTGCGCCTTAACGGCTTTATTCCTCCCGAAGCATTCCTCTATCTAGACACAATTGGCCTAATACAGGATCCACAAGGATGTCCTATCATCTTCCATGTCGTACGCCGAACAGTGTATAGGCGACTTCAATACGAACCGGATGTCGTTCGCACCCACGAGGATCTCCTCCGGTTCAGTAGAGCGATCCCCGCTCGAGATAGGAAAGAGTCTGCCAAAGAACGGCAATTTTACTGGTGGTTACACCAAAACCAGCCTCCGCCACCGCTAGCTTTTCCACAGGATCAGGTAGTTGACCATAGTGGCCAGCTTACATAGTTTTTAAGGTAGCTTTAAGAGAAAAAAAAAATAAAATAAAAAATTAATAAAACAAAAAACCCAAAAAAAAAAATAAAAAATTAAATCCAAAAAAAAAAAAAATATACATATGAAACAAAAACAAAAAAAAGGTGCATCACGGCGTATAAATTATATATGTTATGCATATACACAACATATACGCCCTGGTGCACGTGTCCGTACTGTTACGGACATAGTTAAGATAGTATTAAGTTTTATGTTAGGTTAAGTTAGTAATAAATAGTAATTAAGTTAGAATAAGGTAGTTTAAGTAGTTAAGTTTAGCCAAGTTTTTACAAGTTTTCTTGGCAAATGAATAAGGAAATAAAAGATTGTCTTAATGACTAAAAAAAAAACGTAGATTAAGCCGAAAGGCACATTTAGAAAGTAGATCAGATTAGCTTAGAGTACCCGCATAGGGTCAGTAGGTTAGTATTAAGAACATTTGTAATTCTTAAGATAGTTAAGCTAGTTTTAAGTAATTTTGTCTAGCAAGTAAGGAAACAGAATAAATCGAATAAAATTATGTTAAAAAAAAAAAAAGTGCGTCGACTCCTACGCAGAGGGTGCCAGGTTTGATACCCGAATTTACCACCTTTGATAATTCACGGCTCCATCCCTTTCGAGTCACTGACAATGCTCAATGAGTATTCCGGTCTAGAAAAAGCTAGGTCCCTTCCACTCGTGAAAGAACAATAGCACGCACAACACAAGTGGTTGCTGAGAAGCTAGGCTCAGGTCCACCTCGGACTGTCGCGCCACCCACATTATTATTATTATTTACAATTGTGACTTGACAACTTTGAGCTTTTACTGTGAAATTAAAGAAACGTCACCAAACCGATCTCCAACAGGCTAAGCGGGTAGCTTTAGCGTCGAGGAAGAGGACGACGGCACGTTTACGGCACGGCTCAGCTTGTTCAACGGGGTGGCTCTTACCTCTGCCTCGTACACGACTAATTTGCAGATAAGAAAACCTTCCTATTGCTACCTAAAGAGAAGGAGAGAAAAATATATTGACAAATAAAATGATACTCTAATTCAGACCACGGATGGACAGCCTAAAATAGGACAGAGAAGAAATAAAAGAGATAATAAAGGGGAGAGAAAAGAGAAATAAGAGGGAAGTGGCAACCACCAAGAGAGCTGACGGAGCTAAGCTACTTAACTCAAGCTACTAAGCTAACCTACCTACTCTTAAATCTAAACATAATCTTTGCCTAAAATATCTTCAGACTGCCAACGTTAGCCCTAAACCGAGTCAACGCCTCGTTTGCCGATATAGGTTCGTAAAGAACCCGTAAATAACCCCGATGTCAAGGGCACATGTCCGCCAGCCCAACCCCTCATCTCAATCGAATGACCTTCTCTATCTCCCTTAGCGCAATTTTTGAGAGATATCCCCTTATCAAACTGTCAATGTCAAAATATTCAAAAAAAAAAAAAAACATCCTCATAATGGTGAAGTGCATGGCCGAAGAACGTATACAAAATAATTAAAAGTTTTACCAAATTAGACTTGTTGACTGCAACTTTTGGTCGTAATACTCGTCGCAGAGAAAGATAGTGTAGTAAACAACCCTGCTTCATGTTCCCGTGCCAGGGAGACAACGGGTTGGTCAAAGTATCCTGTTTCCGTCAGAAACGAACCAAAGCAATTGATTCCACGGCGTTCTCAAGATTTGGTCATGACTATGAGAGAAGGTCTTGGCCCGCACGCTTATGAGGTGCAGGTAATTCAAGAACTAAAGCCACACGATCGTATAAGGGTACGAGGTACGTTCTATGATTGGGCCCTAGAAATGTTGGAAGAAGTTGACCAATTTCATCGAAAAATCATGTTCAGTGACAATGTTTCAGTTTCGTCAACAGCCAGTAGTCATGTGATTCAGAGAACATCGTAACTGTGGAGTGCGGTTTTATTCTGCTGGTTCCATTATAATATAATAATAATATGGGTGGCGCGACAGTCCGAGGCGGACCTGGGCCTAGCTTCTCAGCTAATACGGCCTAATGCTGGTTTCATTAGGTCGTATTTTTTCCGTCACGTTACAGTCAATGGAGATCGCTACAGGGCGACATGGTGCAACACTATTTCTTTGGTCAATTGCTTGAGCTAGAGATTAATGATATGTGATTTCAAGCGCATAACGGCCGTCTGATTTAAAACTCAAACATACGCGTGTTTTATCAAGACATGTGATAGCGATTTTGTCGATTTGAGGATTGTGTGATTGAGTTAACACCTTCTGTGCGTAAAATCACTGGTATATGCCAGCGTCGTTAGAGAAGATCAGAGAGATGGCGGCCGTTTTCCGTCGAAATGTTGAACGTCACGTAGTGGACATATGAAAGACATCGAATTCCATACACACATACACTTTGTTTGAGCTTCAAACCATTGATAACATTTTCAATGATGAATTTTGCTACATTAACACATTGGCTTCCAAATTTGAGAAAATTTAATAGGGTTCAACACACTAAATTTCGTTAATTATACTCTTGATGGCAAAAAACTACAAAGATCGACTTTGAATATATTGCAACGTATCCTGGACGAATCCTGGACGAAGTCCTTCCTATAAAAAAATGTATAGCCATGGCATCACAAGACGAGCTATGATTCAACAACCATTCATAAGCATTCATGCAATGGTGGGGTGTAAGACAAAATCGCCACATACTGGATTTGTACGTAGAAGCTATAGAATTTGGCAACCAGAGCCGCCAGACCAGCCATGGAGCACTGGGAAACATTACTGCCTATAATATTACGATAGCCGTGGCAGCCAATGTGTTAAGACACTATAATGAATTATTTTGTACTTACATATAATTACTCTCTTTTTTTTTCATTCCATTGAATTTAATTTTATCATTATTTAAAAAAAAAATATTGAATTTAAATGGTCTGTGTGCCGATTGACGCTTGTGCGGCATCTTAGCAGAAAATTGGTCACGAGTGCCTGAAGAGTTGAAGTGGGAATTGCCCCAATTATTGATTCAATGGATTGTTTCAAATCACTCAAATCTGTTGGTTTAGTATTGTAAGCTTCCAGAAATAACCCCTACAAGAAAAAATCAGGTGAGGTTAGGTCTGGACCCAGGACTCCACCGGCAAACGAACTATGGAGTTTCTTGAAAATATCTAAGAGGGAAATTTCGGTAGCAACTCTTCAGGCCTGGTTATGTGTGAACTTGCTTCTTGCTTGAAAGAACAAAATTCTTGTAACATTTTCAAATAATGGTCCCCATTGACAGGTACATTACGCCCGTTTTCTTCGAAAAAGTGGGGCCCGAAAAAGCAACTCAAAGTGAATGCACACTGTGACTGGACGGGCTGGATGAAGTTCCGTCGAAGTGGACTTCATCCGACATGAAAAGGGAATGTAGCATGGTTTCGTCCTCGTCCACCATTTGGAGAATCTTCTGCAAAACTTCAAGCGGATAGAAAAGTCTGCGGGGTTTAAACTGCTTGTAATTTCAACCTTCTATGTTTGATTAATTACTTACAAAAAAAGTTATTTCAGTGCAAGCTCCCATAGGCAGACAGCCACCATCGCAACACTTTTGTCCGACTATGGGAGTTGTCCGTCCATGGGAATGTATGTAACTTCACTTCAAGGCCCACTGTCGTGAGAAATTGTCCTCTCAAGGGGATTGTCCGCCTAACAGAGTGTCCGTAATAGGAGCTTTCACTGTAATTGTTATTTTGGTAAGGCGATTCATCAGCCAGCCTGTGTCTCAAATGGTTTGGCTTTTGTAAAAAAATAAAGGCCAAGTCCTTATTGGAAAACCCGATAAGATATACGAAGTGTTCCTAGATTCGTCGAACTCTTAGCAGGCTTCGCATTTACACTGATGATTCCTCTCCTTCTTTGTGGGGTCTGAAGTCTGGTTCGATGTTAATGGTGCATCTGGGACTTAGCTTCCAATTACCGCGATCTCTGGCTACCTTTAAAAAAACATGGGTCTCGGCAGTTTTATCACACGTAGGGTAGAAAAGTTGTTCCCTCTCCACTAAACTAAAACACCCGTCAAAATCAACACGAAACCTTTCGCCCCCTTCAACGTCGAAAGAACCAAAAGCAACAAGAAGTCTCCGACTCAACTCGAAATAATTTGGTTACTGAAACCATTCAACAAAAAATCACCACTTCACGAGCATTCCATTAGCTCGAGTTGCAAATTTCAGTCAAGAAGCAATATTCACCCTCCGCGCCACA
Organism: Eristalis intricaria; assembly: GCA_964034865.1. Classification (NCBI taxonomy): domain Eukaryota; kingdom Metazoa; phylum Arthropoda; class Insecta; order Diptera; family Syrphidae; genus Eristalis; species Eristalis intricaria. The sequence goes on from OZ035874.1 coordinate 70,827,506, forward strand.
TTCAGTGCCACCAAGCATACCTGCCTCCTCCGCTCCCACAGACAACAGGTTTCCCCAGCTCACTCCGAGCACAACCGAAGCCATGCACATTCTCAACCGCATAACTCGAAAGAAAATTAAAAGAAAATCCCCAGCACTCTACGGTCCAGATCGTCCCTGCAATAAGTTAACAGGCTCACAGTCCCCCTCAGCCCAAGTAATAGCATAGAACGTGCTCCAGGGGTCTGGCCCGTCACATCATCGCCGGACTGCGAACACGATGCACGACCAAAAAGTGAAATAATCCCCATCACCTCGACATTGCGGCGGCCCAGCACACCAGGTCACGTCACGTTCCATCTCCGCAGCGCCGTGGCGCTGTAATTAAACTCAATGCGCTCGATGAAATGCGTTTCGAATTTTTTTTTATGGTAATCACTGTCGCTCTCGCTGGGCTCCGCCACGAGAAGCAGGCGCTCGCGAATCTGCAGCCGAGCTGTTGCAGATGCAGCAGGTGAGCTGGTGGCCAAGTGGAGCAGTAGTGGATTAATCTATCTGACCGAATCCAATTAGTGGCGTGCATCGCGGAATGGAGATGAAAAACTCCTCCATTCTGATGTCATGTTGGTTGTGTGAAGTGAAACTATCAGCGCACTAATTGACTGCGTCACGTCTTCACGTGTCAGGAGAGTGCGGTTGTCAGACCGGAGTCCGTTGACACAACTGGGCTAATGGGGAGTTGGAAAAACCGCTTGCAATTCAAAAGACGCTATCGGATCTATTGCATCTGCGAGATGTTTTTATTTACTGCCAACGAAGTGGAGTCCAAGTGAAGGGTTGCGGTGTGGCGGTTACAGTTTGAGGGGTGTGGGAATCAAAATTTGTTGTTTTCTAGACACAAACCATAGCGTGGACGAAAGATGTCAAGTGCGTGGGAAATCATTGCATACTTTTGGGATAGTTTTTCATTTCATTGACAAAGGTACACAGAAGCTTTTATTTTGTTTGCTTGTATTTTCTCCTTTCAGTGGCTGGGCATATGTGTCTCAAGACTTTTTGAAAAGCTTTCGGCAACGTGTTGATACAGTTTTTGAGATTGTAATGCACGAAAATAAAAGATTTCCAATAAAGACGGACAGATATTAGAATTGAATACCCATAAGTTTATTTATTTATTAAAAAAAGCTAACATATGATTGTTAAAATAACAAGTTAGCTGTAAAGCCAGTCCGATGAAGCCTTAGGCTATACCCATAAGTTATTTTTTACGGTTTCAATTTTTACGATTTTTTTGTATTATCTGAAGGCGCTTTTTATAGTTTTCGACATTGGTTGCGCGAGGTTCGAAAAATTCGAATAACATTTCGCTGTCTGTCATTCTCCTGTTCGTCACGCCCTCGTACAAATCCATACCGCTGCACTCATCAACGAATCTCTCATTAGATCTGTCGTCAAGAATTCTATCCATTCACTCTTAGGTCCTTCTCACTAAGTTCTTCTGCTCCTCGTAGCTAGTATCCCAAGGACATATGAAGGAGAGAAGTGCAATCCTTTTGGTAACCGGCCTTAATAAAGATTTCCAAACTTGGCTCTACTGTCTGCCTATTTTCGCTTCTACAGTGAAAGACTGTGACAGAAGGACGAACTATCCTTCCTGGATTTGCTGGAAACAGACACACAGAAACTGTCAGAAGGAAGTTCCAGTTGCCAACAAGTCTCAATATCGGTGTTAAGCTTATGTATGTGATCGTTTTTGCCTTTTGAAAATATCTGAACTGATCTTTCGCAGGGCTACTGATCTCTCTCTGCTACTTCTATTTATTTGGTTCGGTGCCAGTTAATGGTTCGTCTACGCAACACTCTTCTATTCTCGTCCGCCAGAATGTCCATGGGCAGCATTCTAGCTGGAGCATAAGATGTATCATTACTGACATCGTGTATAGGCATCGACAAAACGGAGCGACCACGGAAGGCTCCTTAGGTTGGCCTTTACTCAGTACTGGATCGACTAACGTGTACGCTTCCAACGTTCCAACGAACGTGTACGATTCCAACGTTTACGAGTGGCTTCAAAACTTGAGGTTTCAAATTGACTGTTATGGCAGTATTTCACCTGACATCTGTCAGTTCAGTTTTCGTCGTTCCTTTGTTTGTAAGATTTTCCGCAGAATCGAACGTGTCGGAAAAACCAATTTATGCTCAAAATATATACGAAGAGTATAAAATATGAAATATTTCGTGCCTCAATTCGCTACACCTGTTTCTTGTCTTTCTTCAGCTGCGTTTTTTTGCAAGCGTATATACAGTGGACTCCCCATAAGTCGAATTGTCACGGGAAACCATAATTTGTTCGAGTTGGAGAGAGTTCAACTTAGGGAGAGCCCACTGTACGCTTAAATTTCAATTTGCATCTAAAATACACTAACAACAAATCCTAAACCCGCTTAAGTCACTCATCATATCTATCGCCGCTTAAAAAACAATGCTTCCAATCATTATTTTTTGTGTGCTCATTCCTGAGATCATTCATTGATTGTTTCGGTTGCTGTATGTGGCTTACATTTGTAGGTGTGGTTGATGTATTAGATCATTTTTAATTCTTTTGGCATCCATAAGTATGCAATTTTTTTTCTTGCAAATTTCTTCATACCCAGAGTGTCTCTGTTATATATTCCGTTTATGTTTCGTAATCGATTATTTTCATTTGATGAACATTTTTTTTCATTTTATAATTATTAAGTGTTTTTGCTTTTAAAGTGATGGTCACGCTACACAGTCACAAAACGAAGATTGTAACCATCAAAGATCAACCATCACCTTCCACGACTACACCCCTGACTGCTTAGCAAATGTCACAAATGTCTTCGGTGCTGCCAAGAGCTTGTGATGAATCATTAAGCGCCGATGGTCGTTTTTTTGTGCACTTATGAAATTAAACGTATATACACTTGCAAAAAAAACACACCTCATGTATTGCTCGCGAGACGCACATATTGTGAAGTGAATAGCATGAAGTGTGGACAGCAACTACCAGTACACTTACCACCTCAGGCCACAAATCATTCTACCGCCTTTTAGTGAAGGAACTGATCATAACTCCGAAAAGTATTCCCGAAATGATTGTTGTACACGATTATGTATACCCCGCCACCTATAGACAGATAGAATACTAAGAATTAAATATATAATCGAAAATTGGGAAATTGCATAGCCAACAGGCGGCAGTGTCTTCCAGATGAACTTTGGGAAATATAAATGTCAAGACGACGCGTACAGTTCAGTTGGAGAATTATTACAGTTCAGTTTGGGAATTAAAGAGTGTTCAATGTGTTAAATAAGTTCAGCCTGAAAGGCAGCAAGGAATAATTCTAAAATTTGTGTAAAATAAATCTGTGTAAATATTGGAATAGTGAACTTTTGTGTTTCATTCGTCACAATCCAGTGATCGGACCCTGTTTTTGTATAATTTGGTTAACTTTACATAGACTCATTTCGGTAAAACCTAACAATATGTATCTAAAAAGCATATAGCTTGTTTATACGTTTTTTTTTTATAGAAAACCTAATTGAGATCCTGTTCTTAGCTCCAAAACGATTGCTCGTGGCGTACATGCTTCCATGCAAATGAAGTCAACCTTACCAAAGTGGATTTTATTCCTATTTAGCAGGAAATAGGTTCTTCGGGGACGTTTCTGGGGACTTCCTGGTCATACACCATTTCGACACTGTCTTAGGATTTCTTAAATTTAATCCTTATAGATAGTGACATCACTGTACGTTTCCAATTCAAATATTCATAGCAATTCTAGAAATTTCGAGACAAATTGTTTTTAAAGATGAATGAAAATATAACAATTATTGTTCCATATTCAGAAAGTCAGGCAATGATATGAACCGTAGTGTCAGTATTGTCCAGGAAAATGAAGGAGCCTGCGAAAGGGCGAAAACCGAACTAGAAATAATACTTGCCATATCATATGCGTAGAGGGTGAAGTTTTGAAAAAATCTAAAAAGCAATGCTTGAAACGTGAAATCGAATCAACGTCTCATGTTGAAGCCATGTAATGGCGAGAGAATTGAGGCTGTTCGACAACTACCATGGCTGTCCATGGTTATATGCTCTGTAGGGTCTACAGTGGCAACTGATGCAGAGGTCGTCGAGTAATAAAACCCAATTGACTGTTCACAAAATCTCTGGTTTTATAAATCTTCATTAATTAATTTGCTTCTCAGACAAATTCTGGGCAAGAAAAGAGCACAGCTTATTATGTGAGCATGCGAAATGCCTTTTTCCGTGCTATAAAGGTTGTAGGTAGAATTAAATTTAACGATTCCATGAGTTCAACTACTTCGAGCCTCTGGACAACAGCAGACTGCCATAAGCCGACCCCAAGCATGAGATTGCCCTTGTAACCAGTCGCAAGAATGTGGATTAAACAAACTTTCGGGTAGGAACCATTAAATAGACGGCATTCATTCAAAACACGCTTGATGTACGCAAGCGAGGAAGTAACATTTATGCAAGGAGCACTCTCTGTCTAAGCACATCAAAAGGCCTGAATATAGGCGCACGTTCTTATAATAATATAATATATATAATATGGGTGGCGCGACAGTCCGAGGTGGACCTGGGCCTAGTTTCTCAGCAACTACTCGTGTTCTGCGTGCTATTGTTCTTTCACGAGGGCGCAGGGTCTTACTTACACGGTTAGTCAATTTGGTCATTCTTTACGTTGGTCCAATATGAAAGCTGTTTTTTTGCAAGCGTATATACGTTTAATTTATAAGTGCACAAAAAAACGATCATCGGCGCTTAATAATTCATCATAAAATCTTGGCAGCACCGACGACATTTATGGCATTTGCTAAGCAGTCACTGTTTGTGACTCTGTAGCGTGACCATCACTTTAAAAGCAAAAACACTTAATAATTATAAAATAAAAAAATGTTCATCAAATGAAAAGAATCGATTACGAAACCTAAACGGAATATATAACAGAGACACTCTGAGTATACCAAAAATTGCATACTTATGGATGCAAAAATATTTAAAAATGATCTAATACATCAACCACACCTATAAATGTAAGCCACATACAGCAACCGAAACAATCAATGAATAATCTCAGGAATGAGCTCACAAAAAATAATGATTGGAATCATTGTTTTTATCCGCGCTTATTTCATAAGCGGCGATAGATATGATGAGTAACTTAAGCGGATAAAGGATATGTTGTTAGTGTATTTTACATGCAAATTGAAATTTAAGTGTGTTAATATGTGCTTACAGTTAATTGAAAATCTCATCTCATCTTTATTGACTTGCATGATCAAGTAAAGGGGTCTCAGGGGCAAAACATCCACGACAGTTTTCCATGCTACTAAATCGTACGTCATCGACTCAAACTCATCAGGGGTTATGCCTAAGCGCAAGCATGCTAATTTTTTTGATTTTCCCCAACTACCTTGTCATGTGCCTGCCAAACGATCGCTTACCTGATGGAATCGCATTCAAGGTACGCTGCAGAAGTTGTGATGGTAGACACATTCCTGTCCAAACCATCCAATAATAACCCTTTGTGTTAAGAAAAACTCACTGTTTCTCGCGCACTGCTGTGTTTCTCACCCTATTCCGGCGAGTTAGTCCCGCAAGGCCACGAAGACTTGGCAGTCGGCAGCTTGTACTCGAGATCCTTTTCCTTCGGTCATTACCCAAATTGATGTTCATATGTTAGAGTCGGAACAAATGATTAGTTGAATACCGCTAACCTGGTCCTGACACCAAGCACAACCCCCTGCTTTCATTTCCAAAGAAATAACAAAATACCAACTAAATAAAAGCTCAACATTCTCTAAACTTTCGGTACAATTTTTATTTCTCAAAACTTACAACGAAAAAATCACTTACAGACTAATGAGTAATTTTTAACAAAACATCTATTTTTATATACAATTACATTCTTTTTGTTTAATTTCTGTGTGTGTGTGTGTTTTTTTATTATTTTGTTTTGAAGTAGTGATTGTGACTTTAAATTTATTCGAATACGTTTTGTATATAAATCTATATAAGAACTCTTACTCTCTAGACGACAATGGAAACATAAAAAAAAGGAAGAAAACAAAAAAACAAAACGGGGGAGATTATATTGTTGGTGTTGCGTTGTTTTTTTTTTTTTTTTTGTTTGTTTAAGGAATGATCTCTACAACTAATCGACGTTTATGTTGGTATTTTTAGTTTTGCTGAAAATCAATTGCCTAGCCTATGAACTAAAGTTTTAAGGATAATTTGTGAAGGAGTTCACTTAAGGATTACATCTGCATACACAGCACGAAGGGAACAAGAACCAATCCATGAAGATACCTTTGCAATCGTTATCTGGATCGTAAGCTAGTAAACGATGCCATTTGTATTTCTGTTCGCAACCGCAGTCTTTTTCACATCTTGGTGTTTGCGCTTTCCTGAGAAAGAGAAGAAAATAAAAGAGGTTTAGGTTTATAATTATTGCCAGACGTTTTAAGTAGGTTGAAATGATCGATATTTCCCTGAACAGAATTTGAATATTCGACTTCAATGAAACTACTCCGATCAAACTGAAAAGTCCTATACAAGATTGATTCCGACAGAGGAGCATCTGCAGGTTTCCATAAAGCATAGCAGATTCTGGTGCAGATTCCACTTAGGTCGCTGAGATCATTGAAGAAGTTTGGTGGGGTAGGAATCTTTGTTAAGGAGATGCAACAACAGAATCAGGACGTTCTATCTTCTCCTCGCCCATTCAAATTCTGCAAAAGTCAACCGAGAGGGTGACACACACGCCTTGTATGGCTCCCTAGTTCAATGACCTGCAATGCCAACGTTATTAAGCTAACATTGAACAGATTTAGGGATAGCAATTTCTTGGAGGCATGGGCATTGTGGGTATGTGCCCAGTCACAGGTCAAATTGGCTGTTGTGAATATGCCGAAGATGTAAATTTAAAACAGATGCAGGATTGCCTCAAGAGCTGCTGACGGTACAGAGAAGTGTTCCACTGTTATGCATTGTTGGACATTGCTATTGTCAGACCGAAGGGGCACCAAAGGAGCAATAGCATTTACTAACAGAACCAGCGCGAAGGAAACCCTGAACAAGGTTCAAAGGCTCTGCATTACAGGGGACTTGAGAACTTGCCCAACTGCTGCCATGGAGGTGCTATTGGTGGTTGCAGAATGTGCAAGCAAATCAATCATAAGAATGGCAAAAAAAGGATAAGAAAGACATCGAGTCAATTTGATGCACTAGTCAAAAAGCTACCACTGGCTACTGGCCATTCCAAAGAACGACAAAGGACTGAAGCAGTGAATGCATAGTCCACAGACTGAGCAGCAATACGCTAAAATAATATACAGATGGATCAAGAACTGATAAAGGAACAGGACCAGGGATATTTGGATCCCGAACAAAGTACCGCGAAACCATGGGCAAGCGCACCAGCATGTTTCAAGCAGAAGTCTATGCCGTAGACCGATGCGGTCAAATCAATCTTGACAGGAACTATACCAACTGCAACATTCATAGCAAAATGTCAGACAGTCGTGCCGTTATCTTGGCACTATATCATCATATATCCACTATATAATCAAACTTGTGTGGGATTGGCTACAGAGGCTTAAAGAGTTGCGAAGGAGAAACAGAGTATATTTCGGCTGGATACCTGGTAATACAGGGATAGAACGCAGTGAAATGGCCGACTCCCTCTCTAGGTAAGGAGCATCGGAACCTTTTATAGACCCCAAAATATTCTGCGTTATTCGAGACCATATCCACAGGGAAGAAAATTAGGAAACTAAAAAGAAGGAGCTAGGTAGAGACATAGAACAACGCTCATGGCATGAAGTAGGGCAAGAAACTCTTTGATAAATTAAAACCGAAAGAGGTTTGAGGCATGTATCAAGATGAGCAAGAACAAATTCCATATCCTTACAGGCTTCCTAACAGGGCACTGAAGACTCAGGGAGCAGCTAAGGAAAGTAGGAGTATCAGATGAAGGTCTCCGATCAGATTCTTTTGAGAATCCAACGAAATTCCAGAAAATGTACTGGGATTCTGTGAGGTACTAGTACACAAAAGACAAAGATATCTGGACAAGCAACTGCTGGCAGAAGAAAACATTAAGTCACTAGAACCATCTCTCATTCTCAGACTCCCAAATGAAACTGGCCTAGAGAGAATACTCTAGAATAAATCTCTTCCACCTACGGGCAACAGGATTCCATAAGGTAGGATAAGGTACGAAAAGGAACAATAGATGTAAAGGTCGCGGTGCAATATACCCTCTACAAGCATAATACAGAGTTATGCATGCTCCTGAGATTTTCTGTGATTTTTAGTGCAGACGAACAGCCTCGTATGGGGTCCCATTTGTGTTTGATTTGCGATTGTGATACGATCTTGTACTCTTATGTTCGGTTTCCAGTTAAATTGACTTATGTACCAGGATGATGCCTATATGTTTGCCTTTTCTTCATGATGACTGCTCGCCTTGTAGAGGCTAAGTGGTATGAAGTAGTATTCCAAGAATTTATGTAAGCCTAAGCATTGCCAACCTGTGGTGTAGATCAACAATAAAAAGGCTTCTTTATTTAGTCAGGCGCTGGGCATGCCAAGAATGAGATCTGCAGCTTGGTCTAGTCGTTGCAACTTCAGAAAATACAAACATATTAAAAGTACTAGTTGAAGGAAACCTCAAACGGCTTTGACTGCGCAACTGGGGACAACAAGCTAAGGACCATGCTAGCTGGAGAGGCTTATTAGTTAAGGCCCAGGCTTACACCGAACTGTAGCGCCATCTAAGTAAGTAAGTAAGAGTCTTAAGGTCCAATCGAAGTTGACTTAAATGAAATCAAGCGTATGCTAGTTGCAAACTAAAAGTAGGCTTCGTCAAAGTGCCCATAAACTGACTGCGGGATCTTACAGCGAAATATTCCAACCCAATGTCTTTTATGCGCGAGAAAGTGCATGTTATCACTTACATTTCACTAAGGAAAAGTGAACGAAACTTAACGAAACTTATCGAAACTTATCGAAACTTAACGAAACTTATCGAAACTTAACAAAACTTATCGAAACTTAACGAATCTTAACTCGTCGACGTGGTTACGATGGTAACAGTGTATCTTTTCTAAGAATTGGCTCGATTACTAAGGCTAACGTCCATTATAGGTGCTTCTTTGGTGTGGACATGGACAAGTTCCAACAAAAAGAGTGTGTGGCATATAACTGTGCAACGTACCATCTGTTAAGCCAAAGTCCCATGAATAAAGTAGTCAAGCTGGGCACACCGTGACAACACAAGATTTAAATAAACATGTAATCGTCTGTAGGATGAAGAAGGTAGGCTATCAAGGAGGGCGGCCATAGTCTGTATTGCGAGGTGTCTGGAATCAAGTCTAAGCTTAAATGTAAGTTGTCAAAGATCCGCTGTCCAAGATGTTTATTAAAATTGGCGGCATATTTCAAACAAAGTTTATCAAATAAGTATGCGTAAGTAATCATTTGCATCGCCTTCTGTTTGAAGAGATAATCAGTTGGTAAGACTGAAATATTGGGAACCCTACGCTCTCTAGATGCGCTCATTGGATAGTCGCTCTTTAACCAGGTGCGTGTCTTCCTTTCTTTCTGCCGGCCGCCTTTTGCTTACGAAATAAACGACTAAATGTTTCGCCACACTGAACTCGTTTACAACGTCGCCTAATCTTGCCGCGGCACTAAAGGCGCGCCTCTAACCTAGCAGATTACGCACTATCGCATCCAAGCCATCATCCACTTCCAACAAGCACTAAAAAACTATCGCGAACATCACCAGTCTACAGCATTCTTTTTGCAAAAATTACACATTCTTCCGGGACTTTGATCGTTCTGCGGTTTGACATTTAAATTTAAGCTAATTTTTGCCTCGTCTTGAACCTATTCTCCCGCATCGATATCTGACAGATTCAACCCTGAACGAGCGCGTCATGGCCGGCAAATGAAAATCACACTCTTCGCAATTCTGAAGTCACCTATTTCAGGTCTGAATTGGTGGAGCACGCTGCCCACTGTCCAGTTGACGTCATAAACCATCGAAAACAAATTCACGTCAGAAAGCTATTTTTGCAAATGCAAATGTTCGATAAACAATTCAGCAGGCCAGCAGAGAGAGAGAAGAAAAAAAGTAGAATATCTCATGTTTAAGATGAATGAAGCAAGAAAAAAAAATGTAGTCATCCGCTCTGAAGTTGATCTCGTCCACTTGAGGCTGGCGACACAGACGACTGAAGACTCAATACTCACGAGCAAATTTCTTGATGTATCGCCTGTTCAAAGTGCTGCGTGTTGACGATCGCACGGATTTTTCCCGCCGAATTCGAGGCCCAATATGGCGTCACGATCTCAATCTTCGACTCACAAGCATCCAGTCTGAAATGAGAGAGAGAGAGAGGAAGTGTCATTAGAAATGGGAGTGTAAAGCAGTGGGCTCGTTCTGACAAACCTTCCAGTTGAGGAACCACTCTGACCCGCGTTGTTGTTGAACGGCAACTTGGGGTTCCGATTCGAAGACTGACGTTTCTTACGTAACTTGCCGAAGTATGTCTCACCCTTGTCGGGCTCGTGATCGCTGTCGATGTCTTCTGGGACCGCTGGGAATGCCCCCGGCGGTATGAACAAATCCGGCTCATCGATGAATCGTCTGCGACGCTTCGTCTGCTGCGTCGGCCCTCCAGAGTCCATGTTCATCTCGAAGTCGCCGTACATCCGTCGCATAAGTGCCTTGTTGTCATCGATAAATCGTTCGATCTTGTCACTGAAAGGATAAGAGGGAGTTAGTCAAGTTCAGTTGGGCAGTGGGTAAATGGGTCAACGGGGGGCGGAGTGAAGAACCGTCACAATGTGGAGTGGCGCTGCTGAAGAAATCACGGTACCGAGCGCCTTGCCTAATTATGATGAAAACCTGCGGGAAGTTTGAATGAATTCATCAATCTGCCATGAAGGGCTTGCTCATCGGCGAACTTAATTGCTTAGTAATGGCCACCACCAGGTGGGGATTCTCTGACGTAAATGGAACCTGCCTCTCGCCTCGGAGTGCATTGTCCGAGGTTGTGTGTTGGGCGATGACTAACGGTGACTGCGTGCCTAGGAGATTGACTAAGAAATTCGCATTGCGAGCACGTGACTGGGATTCAGTCGAAATCTCATGGCTTCGCGGTGAAATCAGCGTTAATTGATGAAGCAGTTGAATAAAAATAAATGTATTTCCAAGGAAAAATTCCCCCACAAGGCTGTCGGCGATTGGCTCTGCGGTAATTGGATGTGAATTGAATACTGTTTAATTGTTTACAATGTGACTCACTTTCGTCAATTGAATATTAGATACGCGCAATTTAAACAGAGAACCGAGAATCTTGAGTGCTCTCAGAGGAAATGAAAATGTTTCAGAGTTCAGGCGGGGATTTGACAGAAGACGCAAACCTGGGGACATCCAGGTTAAACACCAACGGTATCTGACCAGCTGAAAGACTATTGGTATCCATCCGAAATTACTTTACGAAATCTGGGCTGAGTTAGGTTGTGGAGGGACTACTTCTGTGAATGCACAAAATATTGTGGCTAAGCTTGACATCACTTCGGGTGACTTTAATTTGTGCACAATTCCACTATTTGGTCAGTTATGGTCTTTAGAATAAGAGTCTTATTTAACGAGCATATACACTTAGTTACAAAAGTATATGTCCACTAGAAGTCCTAATGGATCAACGAGTCTTAAAACAGTAAAATTAAAAATATTATGTTTCTCTTTTCTCTACTTTGTTAATTTATTTCTTAAAAAAAAAGTTAAAAACTGGGGAACAAGTTATTTTTTCTGTCAATGTAGGTATGTTAATCCAGGAAGACAAAAGTGCACGTATACATCGAAGTTAAAACGTGAATTAAAAAAAAGTGGTCACTAGTACTAGTACTTCGTGTACTGTACTTCGTTGTCGTTGAATTTCCTTTTGAGGATATCACTGCTCATCCTTTGCAGCCTTGATTCGGGCAATTTTTTGATATCTGAGGACTCAATTTTTCGAGTGCCTTCTTTAAACTTGTGGGTCGCCGTGGCGTAGTGGGTAAGTTCGTCAATTCCTACGCAGAAGGAGCCAAATTCGATACCCGAATTCACCACATTTGATAATTCACGGCTCCACCTCTTTCGAGTCCTGACAATGCTCAAAGAGTATTCCTGTCTAGAAAATGCTTCTCAAACTTGGCCGTTCGGAGTCGGCATTAAACTGTAGGTCCCAGCTCGAAGGACCAAACAAATGCTCTAAAAACTCCTAGAAAATAAAAATTCAAATGTGGTGACCTCAATTGAGAGTCCTGGGCTTGACTCGATGTTGAGTGACCGCAATGAAGTAAATGTCATTGTTACAATTGAAAAGTATGATTCAGACACTCCATACAAAATGGTGCCCAGATAGCAGTGACAGCTTTTCCAATTACAAACTTTGCAGCAGCTGTCAAGGTTGTAAATGACATCCGGTCAATCATGCGGCTTCAGTGTGCACCGCATTCTGGCAAAGTGTGGACGACACTCTTTTAGACCTTTACCAAGAAAACAAAGCAGAGGCTAGTCGAAATAAAGAAACCATAGCATTCGTAGCGGCCAGTATCGAATGCCCAGAAATTCGTGGTACATTATCTGAATTGGGAATCGCCAGACCCTCCGGACGACAGTACACAACGCCGAGAATTCGATCATTGAACGCTGGATATGTTGCCGGAGATCCAAGTCCAGCCCAACAAATCATATTCTCCTACATGGCCCTTTTTTGGACGAGCGACTATGTTATGAAGCCCACTTTTCGTTTTTGGAGCGAACCCAATCCACAAGTGTTTTAAAAAATCATCAGTGCATCCACACTTTGTATTGATTTCTTGGTCCCGTTTATAGCATGGTGACATTAGATATAATAATAATATGTGTGTTGTTACCACTACAGCAACCATTCGTGTGAGTGATATTATTCTACAGTTTCATGCTGACTTTGAACGGCAAAGTTTGAAAAGCTTTTTCTAGACAGACAGTTATTACTTCTTTAGCATTGACAGTGACTCAAAAGAGGTGGGGTCATGGAAATTATTTTGGTTGTACCGGGAATCGAATCCCAGTTTCGTGGCCCAAGTGCGTAAGAGTCGACGCACATACCCACAACGCAACAGCCGCTACATTATCGGACTTTTTTCTTTGGAAATGGATGGTACGGACAGCGTTACTGTCAATGGTGGCTGCACACCTGAGAGCAATGTTAGTCATGTTTTTGTGACCAGAGTTCGACCACATCGATATAAACGAGCCGTGGTTCCTACGAGACGGCGCTACTTGTCATATAACCGACGCAATGTTCGAAGTTGAGGGAGAAATTTCGCGATTGAATCAACTCACGGCGAGTGTTTATCAGTTGTCCACCGCCGCAATTGTAATACTTGGGACTACTTGATTATTTCCTCTACGCTACTTCAAGTCTTTAATCAAGGCTTTAAGCTCGAGGCCAACAAGCAGGATGCTTTTGCCGAAATAACGCCGTTAAAATTGGATCGGCCGCTTGAAGTACTGTCAGCGAAGCCGAGGCCAACAATTGAATGATGTACAATGATCTACACAATGGCATTAAATATAACTCACACCGTTGTTATTTTATTTTTTCTGTTATCTGGTTCTTATCTGGCCTGTCTATTGGAAATCTGACCGAAGGAAAACCAAAGCCATTTTCTCCGGTACTCAGCAAAACTGATGAGTCGGACATGGAAGTCATTTGTGGATTCTATGCCCGAATTTTGAGACTATGACTGAACAACGAGTTGAAAGAGTAAAGTACACTTGGAAAATGACAAACATTGGGTATAAATATTGACGCGACGTCTGAAGATGACACAGTAGTGATTATGATGACACAAGATTTCCTGCAGGAGTTCACTTAAGTCGAAGTCAAGACCTTTGGGCATGATGTGCAGTACAACAAAATGATTCACAAGTTCAATGGTAAATTCTTCCAATAAGGCAGACTTGAAAATAAGTAGTAAAGTAGCAAATTTGGAATTAATGAATGTTCTGTGAATGTGAAAAATACACAAATTGAAACATTTCATTTGTCATGTTCTACTACGTACTGAAACTAAAACACCACGAGAAGCTCGTAGTTACTGTGTACTTTTCATGAACAATCTGAACACTAATCCAACCATCTTTACGAATATTTTTAAAGCCCGTAGTTCAGTTCAAGAAAAATGCAGAAGAGAACTAGTGTCATACGGGTTCTGCGAAGACCAACAGTTGCGCCACATTTGAAAAAAAAAATATTTCCCAACCACATTCACTAAATTCTGTAATATTCTTCTGAGTGCAATGACAAGACTGCATGGAAATATTTATTTCTGTTAAAAAATGACACAAGCTCCTCCCCCTAAGTGCACCCGAGTGCTCATTAGTCATGAGCGAAGCCGAGCCAAACTCATTTCCAAACCTAGATCCAACTCGCACTCCAGCATGTAGGCGGCCACCGATTGGTTTCGAGAATAATTCGCAAGAACCCCACGAAATCGCAATTTGATGGCTTCAATTAATAGCCAATAAATTCATTATCACCGAGCCCAGACTCCTGTTCCCGTCCCCAGACGAACGCCTGTCAACACATTTGCATATCAATCTCGGTCGCATCAATTAGCGAAAATTTAGTTTAAAGCCGGAATTCCCCCAAAAACAAAATCCATGAGACCGATCGAAATTGATTAGCCAAATCCAGCAAACGCCCCCGCCACCTGAACACAGCCATCCCAAGTTTGGTCATCCGGCGATCCCATCTCCCCGGACCAGCCCCGAAGGCAATCGGGCAGCATCATCTTTACGAGCTGACACTTCGCCAAATGCGAGCAGTGAGTCAATGACGCGGCCGCAGATGGCAAGTGTGGCCGCCCGCTGAGATTCGATGGAATTACCGTGTGCTTCTCGGATTTTTCAGATTTCATCAGCTGTGCGCTAGATACAAGTATCGCACTCCATACGCGAGGCTGAATTAATTACACTTTCACTTACATTGGATAACTATTCCCTGCCGTAGGACAGAAGAGCTGATGGTATCGCTTCACACATGGCACTCCTTTGATTACATCACCTCGTATGTCTAGACCCAGAGCGACTGATAGCGCCGTCCACCAGATCTGCAATGAGAAAGAGAAGCGATTGTTAAGTATCTGCGGATGGGTTTGTGATCTCTGTGTAATTGTTTCACTTCGGATGTGGGAAGATGTTTGCCGATCGGCTATTTGCTCCACTGACTGATGTCACGCAACTAGTTGACACATGAAGCACTGTGAGACTGCGGCTTTTTGTGGGAGTGGAGAGTGGATTTAGTGCAAGGGGCTGTGATTAGGATCTGACAGTAATGCCAGCGGTGAAAATGTCACAACACCGACTACCGAGGCATGTTAAGTGGTGCTTTATGTTTGCAACTTTGTTACACTGCGGGAGTACATGCCGTCGGCTTGGACGGGGAGGGATTGAAGACGGATTTTAAGTGCGCATCGCCAGCTGTGGCGCACGATTTTTCAATCTTAGATCCAAGCTCCGGTCGAAAGGAAGAGTGGTTCTTTTTGTTGAAGTTCTTTGATTTGATGCTGAAATGTTAGTGGGGTGATATAGCAGAGTCGCAGTTCTAGTGAACGAAGTTACTGCTTCGCCAAGTTCTCGAGTGGTGATCAACTGCTTATGGTGGCGCTCCAGCCACCTTATGTGCAACAATGTCCTGTGTTTGTAACGTTGCCTAGGTTAATTTATGCCTTGGTCAAATACCAGTCACATTCAGGCGAGTACAAACCCGTTGTGATACCACCCAGATCAACTTACTTCTGTACCTGGAACAACTTTACCCATCCAACACAAGACTGCATGTGTGCCAATTGCTCAGTGGCCTCACATGACACAGACGAGAGCCTTGAAAGCAGGTTAGCTTAGTCTGTTGAGACAGAGTGACCGCCCGCTTAAGATTAATTGCTGCTACATTCCCTTTGTTTAAAGGCAAGCGGTGGCGTGTAGCCATTGCAGTTGGTTGTTTTAACTGCATGAGTCTTTAGAAGATGATAGGTTTCGAATGTGCAGGTGGAATGTCCGGACCCTTAACAGGCCTCGTGCAGCTAAGGACCTATCAGAGGCTCTAGACTGCTACAAAGCAGATAATTATCGCCATCCAGGAGATGCGATGGGATGGGCAGAGCAAGAGGAAGATGAGAAACTGTGACATTTACCACGTTGATTGCTGCAGGGAGCAGAAGCAGCGCTTATAAGGATGCAGATTTGTTTATACGCCGCAGACCTGGGCAACTATTCTGGATCGTTCGACACGTGAGTGAACGTCTCTTGTTAATCTGTCCCAAGATCAAATTCGCCAACATAAACCTTATATGCGCTTATGCCCCCACAGAAGACAAGGACGACGCAATCAAATATTGTTTCTACTAGCTCCACGAAAGGGCCTCTAAGCAATGTGTTGAACTTTTTTGAAAATTGTTTGAATTTTAGAACGTACATCCCCCTTTGCAAAGTCATTCACAGTAAACAACCTAACTATCTTTACAAAAAAATTACTTTTTGTCGATCGAGTCATAACATCACTTTGAGACCTTTTGTTCATACATGTCATGTCTAACATCGCACAGGCATTTCTTCATTCATGCTGTACACCTGTGGAATCATCTACCTTTACAGGTACAGTTCAAGACCGAGTACAAATTTTTTCATACACAATTTTGTTCAGCATGTTTCTCTTATCTGTCCAACATGAACAGAAATAATTGCCTAAGTCAATTTTTAATTTGTAAATTTAATTTAAATATTCTAGAATTAAGCTTCACATTTATAAGTATAACAATTTGGTAAATGAAAATGTATGTATGTCATGTGATTTCTTTAACATCGTACTTGAACGAATTGTGCGAAAGTCAATTTGGTGACGAGCTGTCACCGAAGGCACAATCTTTCAAAATTCGGTGCAACTACTATCGTATGCCGACGATGTCGATGTAATCGGAAGAACACAGAGAGCTGTCACTGGTTCGTTCGCTAGTGTCGAAATGGACGCTATCAACCTTGGCTTAGCAGTAAATGCGGCCGAAATGAAGTATATGCTATCAACCAGAAGGCGTGCACAACATCGGCGAATTGGAAAGAACATCAGAATCGACTGCTTTCAGTTTGAGGTAGTAAGGGACTTTGTCTCCCTTACCTCTGCTGTAAACTCTGACAACACCACCTTGACAGAGATAAAATGTTTGAATTACTCTTGCCAATCCCTGTCGCAAGGTCCCTTTCCTGAACAACTGAGGTGATCATATATAAGACCTTAGTCATCCCAGTCCTACTTTATGGCGCTGAAGCATGGACTCTGTCAAAAGCTGATGAGGATATCCCCAGTCGGTTCGAGAGAAGAAGTCTTCGGAAAATATGCGGGCCGCTTAAGATGGACATGTAGAGCGAATGGACACCAATGCTCGGGCCTGCAGGGTCTTCGAATCCAACGCGGAGGGAAAACGCCGTAGAGGAGCTGCGGACTATTTGAACGGGACCTCTGCCCGCTTGGAGTGCGAAACTGGAGGCAGCTGGCTAAGGACTAGCTTGCTGGATAGGCTTGTTAGTTGAGGCCCAGGTTAACACCGAACTGTAGCGCCACCTAAGTAAGTAAGTAAGGCTGTAGTAGAAGGCATAGTTCGTGTATCTCTTTCTGATGAGAAAGTAGATGTTGTACGAGTTCGTCGGGTTTGCAATATGTCACAGTGTCCCGTCTCCCACATGAGGCGTATATTTCAGTGTTCAGCCATCTCACAAAGGACAAGTTTTTGAGTGGAAAATGACTTTGTCTTGGAACTTGTTTCCCTCCCTTTTATAATAATGACCCTTTTAGAAATTAAATTGTTCTTGGGGGTGTCGGTTGGGTAGTTGCAAGAAAAGTGCAGTGTTGAGATCTCTTGACTAGACACTGACACCCACCCCTTCATCCGTCTTCAATCTCCAACCGTTTGTGTAGATTCGCGGGAGGTCGCCCAGCTGTCGGACTTCTAATCCTCTCTGGGAGGAATTCTGCTAGAGAAGTTCTGAGAACTGGGTAATCTCCTACGTTTCGTAGCCACTTCGTTCTAGATGACTTCTACTGATTTGCTTGCGGTCGGTCGGTTTTATTATTCAGATGTAAAGATGAAAGATGAAGTATCAGATGCTCGCTATCAGTAAACCCGCGTCACAGTCTGCTCGGGGACAGTACCGCTCGGTCATCGCCAGACATAGTGCACTAAACAGTCCATGTTTCATTTCGTGGTCAAAATTTCGTCTAACAAATCAAAAGTGAGACAAAGAACCCAACTTCTCGGAAGCCTGCGGGTAAACTGACAAGTGCGATTGTTGCGGCGAAACGAAAGAACTCGCCGTACTGAGCGTAGAGTTGCAACGACTGACGGAGGATGTCGTTCAGCTCACGATAGCACAGGTAGGGGTAATGGTGCTTGGGAATTGTGCAACTGAAAGGCAAGGCACGGGCACGCCGGAATATGTCTGGCAAGCCAATGCGGGAGAAGATGATAAGGCAAAGGAGCTGTCCCCGCAACATGTACTCAGTCCGGGACGTAGCAGAAATTCCGCCGCTGCTCGATCCCAAAGCCTTAGACGGACTTACTTCGGAGGGCTGGAAGAAGAAGGTCCGAGACATATATCGGATCTACGAGCTGGATGAAAGGTTAGTGCTCATGGCCGTGAGCACCAAATTAGTGGGCACAGCGCACTTGCGGAGCCCCCTGCAGAATCGCTGGACAGTTCTTCGCGGAGTTATGTTACAACTCCCCGGCAGCGGACGATGACGCCGACATCCACGACGTTCTGCGGGAAAAAAGGCAAAGCGCCAGGGAGGACAATGAAGAATAATTTATCAGCATAGCGGATGCGGAATACCACGAAGCCTTCGGAAAATTGTCGCATTTTCGGAAAAGAGATCCCACTAGATCCATGAAACGCAATTGCATGACCAAAGTGTGACTGTATTGACTGGCGTCTTGCCAAAACTATAATTGTTCAATTTTTCTTCAAAGAATGCGACCACTCAAGGGAATCGATATCTCATTGTCATTTGTCATTGATCATAGCTCATTGTGCCTGCCGACAGCGCCATACCAAAATGTAAATCAAACAATGCAGTGCAGTGATGCAAAGTGACGACCAGCAAGCCTCATAAAAAAATGTGTGTGTGTCTGTGATCGACTGTTTCAACAAGTGATCCGATACACCATGTGCTTCGTCGTCGGCCAATTAATAACCACGATAATCCAGTTCTCTTTCCTGACCTCGCCCAACTCATATTTCCAAATTTTTCTCAATTTTGTGAAATCCACTTCCTTGTCCGTATCTCATCTAATTTCCAAAATGGCTTCACTCGGGAGGCCTCTCCTCGCCTAATCTCGATCATCTGTCACATTTGGCCGACGCAGACGGTGTTCCTTATTATTTGCGTCTTCATATTTAAATACGCAAAGCTGCTTATGAAGATATAATCTCGCGATGGCGATTTTATGGCGCACATATTTAATGCGTTATCGTTGCACGCCTCCGCAAGCCGCTCAATAATTTAACGATCATTATTCGTTGAAGCGATTCACAGATCAACGATAAGCACCAGGAAGCTATGGGGGTTATTAGTTTTGAAGCCCGTTCGGCATAAGCTCTCAGCACCACACGAGAGATAATGATCGTCTTAGAAGAAACCAGCCTTAAAGATTTCGAAACCGGCTCAAGGAGCCAGAATGCCCGTGACAAGATCGAGTCCAGATCAGAGCGGCCACCTTCTGAACGGCAGCCACTCACTCTGTCTGCAGCCGCCTCACAAGCTCAGTAAATTAGTCAACCTCCAAGATTTAGTTCAAGCGATTGGCTTAAATTTAAGGCACATTACCACAGAAGAGCCACTCACCGGGCGCATTCCCATGCGAAGCACTTTTCGAAAGTCCCCCAAAGTTGCACAAGCGCGTAACCTTGCCGAGCTGGCTGCACTTTTCGTCGGTGCAACGGAACCGCTCGGCGAATGCACCCATAAACGCAAACGTTGCTCAACCTCAAACTGACAATCAATCATCGCTGTGAACTCCAAGAGCAGACCACATTAGAAAGGAGATCGCAGCCGCTCGAGCGCGAGCTGTGGCTGCATCATTAACAGCATCAACACACGCCGCGCCGCCGCGGCTCGAGTGTGGCCCATTCGAGTGCAGAACAAACGCAATTCGCTGCAGATACCGCGGTGCCGCGAGGAGAAAATTACATCTCCGACACTCGTACCCGTGCAAGTAGTTAATTTATTTGACAATCCAAAAGCGTCATGAGTCACGACAGCCGGCCCTCTGCAGCCTCTCGACATTGCCGAAAGCGACGAGCCGCCACAAGAGCCCCGGCGGATGGGTATGGATGCCGCATCAACTGTGTTTAGCTAAGAGTGCGAATGTTGCCAATGATTACCACTCGGCTGGATCTTTATTGGCAATGCGTGACGCTCGTAGTTCGGCGTGTTGCGAAACCTGGACGGAGGAATGTTATAAAACGTTTTGGAATGTTTATCAGCGGGGCCGGAAATCCCCTCGGAGATCTGCATCCGTGCGCCGGGCTGCGAGACGACGGTTGAATCCCAAGTGCGGGTGCAGATCCAGTCCGTGTGATGCCTAGTGACTCAGGTCGGGGAAATTCTCTTGATGTTAATGAGTGAGATGGTTTATTGGCTTACATCAAGTGGACGGCGGCACGGCGCGGCGGCTTGTGGCGGATTGGTATTCAGATTGCAATTGAAGTGATTGGCATCCTCGCGTAGACTCGGATGGCGTCAGATGGTATCTCGGCTACTGGCTGTCTGAATTTTAAGAGCAGGTAATCACTGGAGCTATAAGTCGTCTAAATTGGTATGTATCTCCAAAGGTTATCTGGCTAGATCCACGATTTTGTACACACGGCTCTCGAAGCGAGAGAGGTTCGTTGAGGTTATGCCGCGAATTATGAGAGATTCAAGCAGACTTTGGTCGATGGGGGATGTTTTTTAAAGAGTTTTTCTAAAATTAAGGCTGGTGAGAGCTACGGGAACATTATTAAGGGAAAAAGGCTTAGAGACGCAAGATCTTCTTTTTATCTCTTTTGTAAATATCCAAGGTTACGGACTGTATGGCAATTCACACGCCAGATTATAAAGGTTTTTCCACTGTGAACGCACCCTTAAGCCAATCTTCCAGTCAAAGAACCAACTGCCAAAGTCAAAACGTTCAAAGCCCGGGCGAAGAACGCTTACAAACAATACACAATTTATTACCGAAATTACGAGTCGGAGATGTCAACTTTCAGAGAGTTAACGCAAATTTTTGGTCGAAGGGGACAAATAATCCATAGCCTAGGTCCAAGGCAGATGTTGGCTGTTGGATGTTACCGTGCCAGTTAGGCAATGGGCTAGTCGAAGTGCCGATAATTCTGCAAGCTTCCCTCGCAAACGAACAAAAAAAATCGATTCCACGACGTTCTCAAGAATTGGGCATCACTAAGACCGCGCCGAAAGGATCATGGCTTGCGCCCTTATAAGATAAGTATTTTTTGTTTTTTATAATTTGCACGTGCTCAAGGGGTTGCTAATACCCTTAAGTCAAGACACAGCACGGGCCGAAGGTATAGAGGGAGAAAGGGGGAGGAGGTACGTGTCCACATTGGTCTTAAATATCTTCAGGTTGTAGTCTGTGGGAAATATAAGGCTGGGAAGAGCATTCCATATTCGTGCAGTGCGGCTGAAGAACGAGTCTCTGAATTTAACTGTCCGTCGGAAAGTAGGCTTAAAGGTATACTCATGGGCATTCCTGGCGAGACATGTTTTGCGGGTGAATTCATGGAGAGGGGGAATGCAGTTGGCTAGCTCACTTGAGCATCGTTTGTTGAAATAACGATAAAACACGGACAAAGAAGAGATGGTACGAGCGAGTCTAATGACTCTGCGATATCATTGTCTTCTAGTTTTATCGCTCGCTTTTGGATTCTATCAAGTAGGTGCAGGATGGTCTTGGGGGCACCAGACGAGATATGAGTGCTGTACTCAACCTTGGGGCGGATGTTCGCTTTATAAATTAAAGCCAAATTAGAAGGAGTGAAATATTTCTTTCGTCGAGTAAGGAAACCTAAACATTTCGCAGCATTTTTGGCGACCTCAAATATGTGATCGTTACAACTAAGTGTTGTGTTGATACACATACCAAGGATGGAAAGTTTTCCGGTTTAATCGACACAAGCGCAATTCATGGATAATGGCTGATTATCAAGAGTTCGCTTGAGTGATAGCAGACAGCATTGAGTTTTTGAAGTATTGAATTTCACTCTATGGTTTTTTTCCCAGTTAATTATGCTGTCAAGATCGGAATTCATTGTGCTTAACATACGCTGCCGTTCCAATTCTACGGCCGAAGGGTGGGGTCGTGGCTTCGACAAGCGAGAGTTACAATCGAATTATTAAGAACTCAATTCAATTATGACCGATAAGATCGTGTGATCAAAAACCTCTTTTATTTATTCTCTGTGTCGTTCTACAGTCCTGGTTGGACCTCGACCTCAACCAAAAGCCCATCCTAACTCTGACTAGCTGTCTTCAGTTTCGCACGTCAAGTTGATTGAGGCCTTTCCGCACTTGGGTGCGCCACCTTAGATACGGGCGTTTTTTGTTGTGTTGTCTCAAAGGTTCGATGTCGAGAATTCTAAGTTACTGAACAGCAGCGCATTTAACCACCTCGAAGTCATAGCTGCCCATTGTGATGCACTGTCCATGACATAGATGTTGTGTGTCATTTCTTGACGACAGCATATACCTCGTTTCCTTATCCACCACAAGACCCATTTTAGTCGGTTCCGTTTCAAATGCCAGTAAAAAATACAAGAAAATGATAAAATTATTTCATTTAAGAGTCTGGAATAGATTTGTGCACGATTTCCTGGAAGGAACGACTTCTGGTAGATCTTGTTCCAAACTCCAGCCTTAGTTGGCCATGATAGGGAGTCCCACCTTCCTTAATATTGCTCTTCCATTGTCCTTATATCCTGATGAAATAGTTTATCCTGCTCCTAACTAAAATCGCCTAGATTTTGTGGAAATCGGTTAAATGCGAGTGCAGGTGAATGATTATGCTCATGTTGTACCCTAGCTCTTGAAATGAATGAGAGGTGTGCTCCTGTCGACGAACTTAAACAGAGTGAACGAGTGAACTGCTAATTTAGGCTTAGCAGATCATGTCACAAACGTAAGTGTGTGTGTACATTACAGTGGTTTTAAGCTATACAGGGGCGTGGCTTAACAGATGTACGGATTTAAGAGACAATCTTCAAAAACATAAAGCGAATATAAACTAAGTTTATGAAATAGTCATAGGCAATCAGGAATGTCAAAAAATCAACAAAAAAAATCTGCTCTAATAAATTTTCTTTACACCATTGCACTAGTGTATGGATATCGAATTGGAACTTAATGCAATCAGTTAAACTATTTATAGAAAAATACAATTTGAAGTCGTCTGCGAATGTTAAAATTCTGCAGTATTTAAAAATTCCATGAACATCGTTTATGAACAAACGAGATAGTAAAGGCCCCAAATGGCTACCTTGTGGCACGCCCGATGTAACTTTTATTACTCGAGATGTAGAACTATCGATCTTTAACAATTGGATCCTGCTCTTTAGGTAGGTTGGTAGGTAGGTAGTAAGTACGACAGCCATTAAGATCTGGCAATGAAGATTTGATTGATGTCTCTCTCGGTTCGCTTAGGTTATCGAAGAAGTAGGAGCCTAGAGTGGCTTTCATAGCTGAGACAAGTGCAAGGCGTTGTACTCTTTCCTCTTCTTGCTCGTCTCGGCAACTTCTGCCGAAATTGTTAGAAAATAGTCTTAGTCTTTTTGCGTGTAATCCCAAAACGCAGTGTCCGGTGATTATACCCACTGCTGTGCTAACTTTAGGTCTTTTTCATGATATCAGTGTGTTCCATCTGGCATTGACTTCTAGTATTCTTTCGTTAGTGAGTTGTAACTTAAAGGTAGCTAGAGGAGTACCTAAGTTACAGAAGGATCCGTCATCTGGCAGTGTTGTGGCGAGTGTTGTGTTTGCGAGTTTGTCTGCTTCGCAGTTTCCCATAATATCTGTATGGCCGGGAACCCAACAAGCGAGCGAATTCGAAACTGTTCAAACTCAGAATAAATCTTACCAACAGCCGCACCGCCGCTGTTTCTTTCGATCCAGGAGTAATATTTGGGAGACTTTATTTTTGTTCATTATTCATTTTCTAGAGAGAACCCTTCAAACATTATTTTTAACATTCAACAAGTCAACATGAGACAAGATAAACCTGAATATACGAAGCAGAATAAAAGAGAAGTGGCAGGTTGTATGCTTATGAAGAAAAGAGGGCGTGGGCATCTACAACGACGATGCATAACATAATTGGTGGCTTGGGTTTCCTGTAGCGTCAGTCATCTAATACACAGCAACATCACGTGAGTCCTTAGAGTTGTACTTAGACAATAGAAAGAGCATGGCATTATCTCGACTTTGCAGTACTGCTCTTCACACAATGCTTATCAACATCACGCAGCTTGAAAGCATGTTTGGACAATAGCAAACATAGCCAAGTACAGTCTATACCGATTGCCGATCGTTAGCTAGCAGTTACATATAACTCAGGGGGCAACCGAGCCATAGAGTCCTCGCACGAAGGATCAAATTTATTTTATACAAGGCAATGACCATCTCAGTCCTGCTCTACGACACGGTGGCATGGATAAGCATTTGATTAATAGATTGCAGCCATTTACAACAAATTTGGGTAGTCCTAAGGACCCCACAGGGTGACGGCATTTTTCGAGTACCAGACAATTTATGTGGCCTATGTCCTAGTCCAGAACTTAAGCAATCTACGTACCAAATTCCATAGAAATCCGAACAATCAGTTAGGACCTAGATCTAAAAAATCATCATTAATTTATGAGAATTATGGTCGAATGACATTGCAGGGATTCAATCCTTGTCAGCTTGTAATGATGTTCAGCTCAGAGGATTACCAGACAAAAATCCAAACGGAATCTTTTTCTTCTCTATAATAATTATCTGGGTGGCGCCATAGCCCGTAGAGGGTCAGGGCCTAGCATTCAGAGCAGTCCACCTTCCGCTCTCAATGTCATAAGCCTACTTTGACGCAGCAAGCATAGTTGGGCGAAGTTATGAATGAGAGAAACACGAGAAACGGACTATGACAAAGTTCGAAGCAAGTTTTGCGAGAAAGAATTGTGAACAACGACTCTCTAACCTTGCGACATACCGATGACAGGATATCGAACTTGGCAATATAAATTTAAAGTTTCTCTACAAATTGGACCCACTCCCGACTTCGGCGTCACCTCAGGAAATAGAAGGCATAGATCACTCTTCCCTCCTTGTTCAGCGAAATGAAACTAGCCACACGTCTACGGATTCAACGCATCAGATGGCTAGACCATGTAGAGCGCATGGAAAAGCGAGCTCGAAGATTCATCGAACCTGCGTTTGTGGGACATCACCAACCAGATGGCGCACACAATTGGAGAATGACCTCAGCCAACTTGATGTGCGTGGTTAGAAGCAGCTAGCTAAAGGTCGTAGCAGATGGAGGGACTTGTTGGCTTATGCCCAGGACCACCCCGGACTGTAGCGCCTTTATAAGAAATAGCAGCCCCCTCGCCTCCTCATTTCCAAGTTGATCAAAAATGCCGAAAGCTCTTAGAAATCTGGGGACTGCCTCAGCATCTGAGCATGCTCTTGAAATACCCAAGATGCGCACCTCACAAACCACCCAAACGCTAGGCGGCTTTAGCCAATTTCCACCGGCCATTAGCAACTATATTTAATCGTTTAAAGCCCCCACCGCCGACATGTACGGATCCAAACAGTTGATTTGTTTATTTAATGGCCATCTACAAGCGGCTACAACTCGATAATTGCATAATCGCACCCCAAACGTGCTGCCGCCGATGAAGATGTTTCTCCACTCGATCTTTTGTTGAATGTCGTCTGACAGCTGGCTGCGCGATGCCAGTGTACCGCTCGTTAAATGTTCGTCGACCTTTTGGAGTTCAGCCGCGGTACACGACCGCGTCATTTGTCATTTTCAACGCAGTCGCTTCCTACCATCCACAATCATCATGAAGATAGATTGACTTTCAAATTTCAACAAGCATCGGTGGTTCAGTGGTAGAATGCTCGCCTGCCACGCGGGCGGCCCGGGTTCGATTCCCGGCCGATGCAATTTACTTTTTTTCTCGTCCCCCCATTTTTTACTGCTCCATTTCTAAAAATATGCACGATTCTTTAATTCGCTTGTCAACAGGTGCCGCCCGAGTCCGCCGGGACAGCTGCTTTCGATTTTATCGCGGGACGTGCGTACACTTAAGATGTGATTGAAATCTTAGATTCCGTCGATTAGCAGCTACTGGTCTTAAACGTGCCTTCCTGCCGAAGTCGTCAATCAACCGGCTGAGTATCGCCATCGCGGTGCTGTTCCTCTGCTGCTGCTGTTCTCTGATGCCATTGTCGCTCGTTAACAACGTGCTACGACCGTAGAACATCTTGAGGCTGCGCACCTCGTCGCACCCGGCCACCGAGTGGGCTCGTAAATTTTTATGTGCTCGTGTATAAATTGAATTATGCGCCCACAGCTACACCCTCCCGTGCACGCTGGTGTGCGCATGAGCAGAAGCAAACGCGCGTCAAAGCCGAAAATGGAAAATTAGTCCGGCGCGGACGTCGTGTGATTTGAATACGAGACGAGTTTCGTTGCGAGGCGAACTAATGAGAGCCCATCGCCACCGTCGAACGCTGTGAAAGGTTCTTCGGCGATGATGCCGATGACTAAAATAGGGCTTGAGTCAGCGGGGTTCGATCAAAGTGTACGATTAGCCAAACTGGAACTGGTTTAGCTTTGAGCGGCTGCCGCCTGTTGACATTTGGTTCGGCATCAATCAAGGCAGAAGTGCGATCTGCGATGGGCCTGGACTGGGCTGATTTGAGTTTGAAAGCGGCTTGGTAACCGCTAAGTGGCGTTATTCGCATTGAATCCGGCCTTGGCCGGCTGCTCTGGCTCTGAGCTTATCTAATGCCTTTCGAGAGCTTTGGTTAGCATGTTGCTGTTTATTTGATGGGCCCTGGCGCCACTGACTGGGGTTGAGTTGCTCTTTATACATCGATACATCGAACACATCGAGGGAATCAGTCCGATGCATCAGATACTTTCGATGTTTACCAATGTATCGATGTTTATTTGATGCATCGAGTGGGAGAACACACTTTACATAGTTAGGTTTCCACTTACTTTCGGAAACATATACAACAACACAAATGAGACGAGGCAACACGACCCCGTTCGTACGGTCCACAAACACGGACAGTCACACAACAAGCAACAGACCTAGATCCTTCCGAAAGAGTTGAATGATCGTTGAGATTCTGTGAACATTATGTGCTTCCTTACTTCTTTCTCTCGAGCTTGAGCCGGTGGTTAAGATAGGTTGCTACTACACGGCTTGGTTTTGAATTAGAAAAAGCTTGTAGAAGGAAGCATATTCGCTGTGTAAGGCCCACAGTTCTAATGAATTATGGCTAATTGAGGGCACACTTATTTTCTTAAGAAAGGCATCTCTTCTTCAAAGCTTCCGCAGATGCTGGAGTCTGTCACCGTGTTAAATCAAAAACCTCTGAAACTAGGTAAGTAGGTAACAGGTGGCTTAGGATGTACTTAGGCCACAGTAGGCCCCTTTTATCGCCACGTGGTTAACAAACAGGTGATTGGGTTGGAGTGATTATTAGGACAGCCAACCAGTTTTGTCAGTGAATGCAAGTATTGATTTGACCGGTATTTTACTGAGGTGGCTTAGATTATCGAATAAATCGAGTCTCATTACGGTTTTCCCAGACGAGGCGAGGTCGGGGCAGCTACAGAGAAGGTGTTGCACACGTCCCGCCTCTTCATCAACCAGGCAACTACTACAGAAATCATTCGAGAATAGTCCGAGTCCTTTTGCAAGTAGGCAGCGTTCGGCAATTATTCCCACTCCATTGCTGTCTGATTTTTTTGGATCGAGACGAGACCAGATTTGTATGGAGATTTGGATTGGCATGTGATGCCTATTTCCTCTCTCCTCTGAGATTGACTTTTTGTTTACTTAGGGTGGATGAAGTGGCAGGAAAACTCAGCCATCTTCTGTGACCGAAAAATACCCCCTAAGCTGAAAGGAAGGCTCTACCCCGCAGTTGTTCGTCCGGCGCTCACATACGGTTCACAATGTTGGACAGCGTACAAAAAGTATGAGGGCAAATTAACGGCAACTGAGATGAAAATGCTTCGCATGACAGCAGGAGTAACGATAGAATTGGAAATTCAAAGATCCGAGGAAGCCTCCATATTAAAGAACCCATCTCTAAGAAGGTTAAAGACGACCGGCTCAGTTGGTATTGTCATGTTCAAAGGAGAGATCCTTCGAACCCCGTTAAAAAGGCAATATCAATCAACGTACCAACGCAAGCGCGAAAGAAAAGCAGGCCTAAGAACTCCTGGATCACTCATATCCAAAAACACCAGCATTTGATCGGCCTCAGTGATGGAGTGATCCGAGACAGGGAGGCCTGCCGATATTTCTTGAAGTCGAATTGGCGAACCCCACAGGCGGACCAGTAGGTAAAGTGGGAGGGTTATGATTCCCATAATTCGGATCATAACCTCGTCGGTAAAGGAAAAAGAAGAAAGAAGAAGAAGGGTAATTTTGATCACCAAAAGTTGAACACAACTTCTGGATTTGCTTTCATTCACTCAAATTTTATGGTTTCATCGTTCAATTTACAACTCATGAGTTTATCAACTCCTCTTTTTCTCAACTTATGGAAATAGCTGAAGTTGAGGGATGAAATCGGGGATTTTGATTTCCCCCTATCTCTCTATCTTCTCTCTCTCTCTCTCTCTCTCTATCTTCCGCTCTCTCTTTCTTTCTCTCTCTCTCTTTCTCTCTCTCTCACTCTCACACCTACCTGCTCATGTGTGTATACAAGCTGAGATCATTGTATTTGTCATTTATCGTTTTCCTCTCTCAAAACACACAAAAATAATCGTGCTCGAAATAATACAGGAATCATTGCCTTCAAACGAGAGAAGATACTACTGCTCTTTCGATTTGGTTTGAAATAATTAGATAGATAGATAGATTTATTTCCAGTATAAATTTCATACATTATAAAGTGTGTGTGCAGAGATTTGATACATATTTATCTTGCTTCTGGAATATTATTATTAAGGTTTACAATTTTTAGTAACTCGTGAATATTCTTGAAGGAAAAAAATGGAAAAAAAAAAAAACCTTCATGCAAATTGTATTGTATATATATATTACAATTTGTAATAAGTAAGTAAAAAATGAATAAATAAATAAGAAAATAAGAAAATAAATAAATAAATAAATAGATAGATAATAAAAAAAAAAATAATAAATAAATAAATAAATAAAGGTATAGATAAATAAATAAATAAATAAATATAAAAACAGATAAATAAATAAGTAAATAAATATATGAATAAATAAACAAATAACTAAGTACATAAATAAATAACTAAATAACAAACAAAAAAAAAGAAAAATAACAGTCAAACAAGAATAAATATAAAGCTACTATGAACATGGCTAGTCATATAATGATGCTGTGCTATGGTGGTGCCACCTCCGTTGCTAGATTAAGTTCTTTTATGAGTGGGTTATCGGCAAGTTCACATCTCGATAAAAATCTAAGATATGATTTGAAATAATTAAGTATGTGTTTGAAAGACTATTTTTTATTTGTTAACAGAATCCTTGAATTACGGGCAATTACACACTGAATTATCGTACTATAATATTATGCGCTCGTCTCTATTCAATAGGCGAATGCAGACCTTATTAGTCTAAGCATTACAAAAGTGCATAGTCGCTTGCCGGCAACAACTGAAAACCAGACACAATGGAGAATACAGATATCGAACCATTATCTCTGGTGAAAACCCTCGCTCTCAATTCTCCTTCTCATAGCACACACGAACAGCACCGTAAATTCAAAGTAGAAAATGACATTGTGTGCGTGAACTGCAAAAATATCCCAGAGGAAATCTTAAAACTGAAAGTTGGACAACTTCTGGATTTTAAATGCCAGACTGTGAGTTGAAATAGTGAACAAAACCAATATTCAACTCGTCGGTTAAACTCCTAGTTGACACCAACTCCGCAGTTGATCAACTCCCAGTTTTCCGGCAAGTTGAGCAATAGTGTACAAAACAATCCTAAGGATATTACGAGACAAAGCGTTTTCCTTGAGCATCGTATCTGTTAACTTTAACAATTTTGCAGAAATCTGAAATACGAATGCAATCCCGAGGATCGAGTGGTTTGGGGATCTCTCATGCGTGCTTTGCTCTCGCGAACCGGGTCATGCGGAAGTTGGGATGGGAGAGTTCTGAATTTCTTCGTATGCGGCTTTGAAATCGACAAATAGGTTGTGCGTAGTTTATGTCTAAATTGGGAATGTTTTTTCAGATAATCTTGCACATGCTTCCTATCAGTAGCGACGAATAAAATAAGCCCAATTAGAAAAATAGTGTTCATTTATTTTTAAAGAAGACAATACAACCAAGTTTCGTGCTTATTTCGCTTCAGAAAATGAAATGAAACCCATTTGATGCAGCAGTGACGTCGAGTAGGGAGATTGAAAAGGAGTAGTGTTCCAATAGATGGGGCTACCCTTCACACTGTTAAGAGCATTTGTTGCTATCGGACTTGTTTCAATTTGCTCAATAAATGTTAGGTGAGAAAATGTATTTCATGAGAAGTGTACTTCACATGTTGTTTATTTTCTTTTAAAAAAAGTGTCAAAGACACAGGGACGCAGCCGTTCATGTGCATGGCGTATTGAGGTTTGGCTATAAGGGCTGACAGTGTTGGCTTAGGCATTTTTGTTCAAGAAATTGACGTCGAACCACCACAGGCAGTTCCTCCTATTCTGCTGGTTGGTCGAAAAATGTGGATTTTTTTGTTCCTCACGAACTCAGCGATAAAAGCATTATCGATCACATAATGGTCGGTGAGTCCTTCACCGGTACTCTCTTGTGGCTAGTGGTGATGGAACAACATTGCACCTTGCACCGAATGGCAAGGAATTGTATCCCAAAAAGTTCATGTTGAGCATTTGCTGGGATTGGCGAAGTGTTCCTTACTTCGAGTTGCTTCCATCCAATCTAAAATGTAATGCCATTAAATGTTGATCCCAGATAGATTCAGATAAAGCAAGCAGAGGAGGAAAACACGAGTAGGGCGTTGTTTTTCATCATGACTCCGCCAGACCGCACATAACGTTAGTGACAAAGCAAAAGCTGCATTCATTTGGCTGAGAGGTTGTGCACCACCCACCGTACTCTCTAGACCTTGCACCTATCGACTACCATCTTTCCCGCTCCCTCCAAAACAATTCGCGCCAAAGGCCACTCAATTCCGAGGATGACATCAAAGCGTAGACACTGTAACTGGAAAACATTTTTAATCATAAGTCTGGTGACTTTCACAAAAGAGGCATTGTGTAGCTTTCAAAACTTTGGAAAAAAGAAGTAGACCATGATGGATTAAATAAAACATCTTGTACGAACAATTTGTGTTGCTCCTTGACTGAAAAACTAATTCCAGATTTTATTGGGACGTTAGCCCTTTTCATATGTCACCCTATCAAAACTCCATCAACTGCCTTGAATATCTTAAATTGCAACTCATCCCAGCCTTCTGTGGTCTGCAGATTTTACTTAGAAGACTTTAAGGCTGATCGTTGATATTTTTATATCGAGAGTTAAAGAGCATATGTCTTGCATTAATCACCTGATCAGTGAGAAATACGAGGCCCACAGTCAAAGCTACGCTTAACTCTATCGTGTAGCTCAATGCAAAGCCACCTTTTCCAAATATGAAGACCATCCAAACAAGCATCTGCACCTCGGGTAATAAATGTTAATGGCATTTAATTGGTTTTCCAGTTCCATCGCCACAAGGTCTTCCAACACATTTCTACAATCATTTAGCCACTGATCGAACATCTGCCAGAGCTTATCGCTCACTAATTCAGCCTCAAACTGGAATTCTTATCTTATCTCGGCTCCGCTGAGTGGCCAGTGGGCTTTAATTGCCTCGCTCGTTGCGATCAGATGGTCAGCTGGTCACCTAAGAGATAGTGCTTATCTTCTGGTTCATGCATGGTGGCCTTTCCGATCCAATCGCTTATCTTATCGAGAGAGGAAGAGTTGCACAAGGCAGTTGGCTACTTTGAGTGTCTGTCGTGACGGATGAAGAGTGGATTTAGTCTTGAATATTTCATGGCTTCGTGTGGACTCTGGAGTGTTGGGCGTCGGTAATGTACCCCACCCACACGCCCTGTGTTACAACTGAAGGGCTTTTGGCTTCGTGAAATGAAGGTGAGAGGAACAGTCTCCCAGGCCAAGACTCGTGACGCAGAATTGCAAAATGCATTAATGGAACGAGCAGAGGCGGCATTAAAAGAACATACACGAGTGTCGTGATGAGCTAATGATGGCAGCACGATGTTCTCTTAGATTCATTCTGACAGCAACAAGATGCATGCTCCACCGAGACAGTGATTTGATTTATGTGAGACGCTCTGGTCTTCTTAATTCAAAGCGAAAAAAATAATACGACTTGTGTTGAAGGAATAATTGAGCCCTCAAAGAAGAATGACTTTCAACACATTGGTAATCCATTTTGAGGAAAATGGGTTCAACTAAGAAGTACAAAGAACACTCGAAGGTCCAAGACCATTTCCTACAGAACTCTTATACTGTCAGTCCGGTTGTATGAATCCGATAACCGGAGGATAAGAAGTATGACAGACTTGATTCTTGGTCAATTCGATCTAAAAAATCTGCAAGGAAGGCTAATGAATCATGACAGCGAGCTTTATGAGATGTACAAAGACAACAAGGAACACCAGTGCACCACAGCTAAGAGAGTTTTCGAATGTGAGACACCTGGTTTAAGAAAAATAGGAAAACCAAATATCCGATCAATTTTCGCTGTTTTAAGTCAAATTGGTCTTTATGACTGGAAGCAGATTGTTCGAGAACGATGGAATGCAGATTCAAATCAGACTCAGACCCTCCATGGTAAGGTGGAAAGAGGCATCCCCGTATGCAGAAAATCAAAATATTGGAAAAAAAATCCCTCTTTCAGATGAAAAGTGGTCCAACCATAATGCGCGCGAATTGTGAGTCACGCCGTAACGTCAAGTTTTCTTGCACTACTTAATTCGACATTTCTTTGTTTCATTGTTTGACAAATTCACACAATTGAGCAGCGCGTTAAGAGCGTTGAAGCCTCTTACGAAAATTGATTTGACTTTGATTTGAACGCCCAATCAAAGTGCATTTCGTCGGCTCGCGGCGTCGTCGGGCCGTACTTCTTCGAAAATGAGATCGGCCAAGCAGTTACCGTGAATGGTGTTCGCTATCGCGACATGATAACTGACTTCTTGTGGCCAGAAATTGAGGATAAGGACCTGGATAACATGTGCTTCCAAAAGGATGGTGCCACTTGCCACACAGCCAACGAAACAATGGCTCTTTTGGGCTCTCCCGTCGCACAGTGTATTATTTTGCAAGTCTAGCGGAACTTAATTCAAAAATCAAAGTCGTCAGAATGACAAAAGTTTGGTATCAAACGACAGGTAAAACCTATGGTTTTAATGTTCTGCCACACAGCCAACGAAACAATGGCTCTTTTGGGCGAGAAATTCAATAACCTTACTATCTCACGTCGCACAGTGTATTATTTTGCAAGTCTAGCGGAACTTAATTCAAAAATCAAAGTCGTCAGAATGATACAAGTTTGGTATCAAACGACAGGTAAAACCTACGGTTTTAATGTTCTGCAAAAAAAAATTTCCCCGGCAACAGTATTTACCGCTTTGTGGCATCGCACACATTTTTAACAAGAGAAATGTAAAACATCGGTTGCATTGAACCTTGTGCGACCTCAGCAAGAGATGAGTAATTGTCGCTTGACTTGAAGGCCTTAGGCTTTTCCGATTTTTTGCATCATTTTAAAAATGTACCCACCGGGAGATAAGGCTTAAAATGTTTTCCTGGATGTTGCCTTTCAGAATCCGTTTTCACTTTTTGTCCTCACCCCATCCATTTTTTTTAACAGACCTACCTGTTTTAAATGAAATTAGCGTCATTTTATTTTTCCTGCGGTTATAAGGCCCCATTGTTGCAACGCTATGAAAGGGTAATTGCTTTTTAAAAGACCTACGGTGGTGCTAAAAAAAATTAGGCCATTTCCACATCTGGCGTAAATTTTGTTTGCCAAAGTTTATTGCTACATTAAAAAAGAGTAGTTTTTTAA
Source organism: Eristalis intricaria (assembly GCA_964034865.1). NCBI lineage: Eukaryota > Metazoa > Arthropoda > Insecta > Diptera > Syrphidae > Eristalis > Eristalis intricaria. The sequence goes on from OZ035874.1 coordinate 70,862,002, forward strand.
CGGACACACAGTGGTGCTCATTAAATGAAGCCGTCTTTATTAATCGACATGCCAAATAGCTGGAAATACCAGTGATGGCAACACATATCGAAAGTTTTTTCAAAACACTGAAATAAGCTCCGAGATAACAGATGTAAACATTGACCTCATCAAACATTTCCGAATTTAACTCGAAGTAATACCGAGTGAATATGAAATTGATGTCGACAAGTTTGGAAGTTAAGCCACTGAAGCGGAGACTTTTATCTTCGGGATTATGCCTGTTATCATATACCTGCAAGCATACACGAGTTTTTGACTTACACAAAAGAAATAATTCAAGATACAACTAGGGCAACTGTCCGAAGAGGCCCAAGAAGCCATCAATAAGAAGTATAAACGGTTCCGAAAGCATTTTAGCCGAAAGTCTTTAATACAAAATTCAAATAGAGATGTCCTTAACCGATCCTTCCTGTCCTCGGATCCATATTTATCGAGCTGAAGTATAGAACGCAATAGAAAAAGAAATCCACTCCCACTGGAAAAAAGAAAGTATAGCCTTGTTAAAGGCTCCCGAAGCATTTCCATCAAGAGCAGCTTAGAAGAAGACGTTTATGAGATCGATTAATTTCTGATAAAAAAATACTAAATTAAGAAATAAATAAATTAAAGTAAATCTGATGAAATTCCTAATCTTTTATTTACGTTTTACTCATAAATGATGAGGGTGATGATGGACCTAAAATGTGTATGTTTGATCAAAATATATTGGCAGGTACTTTTTCAATAGGTTGGAGACGTGGATTATTATTCTATTATCTTTTCTGAGCACATTCGTGAAGATTTGAACAAAATTAGTCCAGTCGTCCTTTAGTTAGAGACATCCATGAGGTTTATGGAGGATGGATTCGGTGAAGTATACGCCCCTTATTGTCATAGATCCTAAAAACTTCATAGACTCAAATTTATACTCTAGCCGAACGAAACATACCATACTTTGTCAATAGTACATCGATACCAAGCGCCACAGGAATTAAGTTCCGCTAGATTCGCAAAATAACACACTGTGCGTTGTGGCGATGTTAATTGTCACGATCATGTGAATCACATATCTTTCTTTGGGGATATTTAAAAGAAAAACTGCACGTCAAAAAGCTAAGAACAATTCAAACAAATAAACATTTTGTTTTATTTACAACTATCATCGCGCATTTCCGTTGGGCCACCCTTTAGAATACGAAGAAAACATCAAAAGCACGATCTTAGAAGCCAAGACTTGTACTAACTCAAGATACAGGTTATAATCCTTCTTATTCACATCTTTAGATTCCGGTTTATTTAGACTCAATTAGTGAAATACCTGGTCCTTATTGAAGCCACCCATTGCACGGTAGCAGCATGCTTCGGTGTCAATGTAGTTCGCTTCATCGTGAACAAGATCTGCTGGAATATGTGGTTTCTCATGGAATGTTATACAGTGAGGAACTAGATTTAACAACAAGTTTCATATAAAGCGAGTAGTGAGTTCGCAGACAACAGAATTCTTAAGCTGATTAACAAGTGCGACACAGGCAATCCACTGCATTAGAGGCAGTGGTATAGTCTAACACCGATCACCCATAAAAACTTCGTTCTCAGATCCGCATCTATTCCCAGAAGACCATGACAGACATTCTTCCAAGAACAAGTTCTTAATTAACTTTGTCACATTTTTTAGAAGCATTAACTTAACTAAGCGCAATTCAGTGGGGGTGACAGTAGAAACGACATGCGATTTGGTTCTTTTAGAAAAGACTTCTAGTGACATCAAGCATCAGACGGGACTGTTGAATTCACTGCTTTGAAGAAGCAGGTTAAGGTCGTAGCACGTACACATACTTCCCTAGTGAATATGAATTTTAAATCGAAAGTAAATCAACACCTTTCACCGTGGGCGTTGGACTTCGCCAAGGGTTCGTCTTGTCACCTTTCCTTTCCATTGTTTATATGGACTGGATGTTGCAGCACAGCCGAGGCGAGGAATGTTTCACATAGGGAGAGTTGAGGGTAAGTCATCTTCTTTTTACGGATGACTTAGTTACCCTCACATCTTCCCAGACGGAACTCTACAGCGCACTCGTATGTATGTGCTGATTCTGGGATGAAGGTTAACGTGGACAAATCGGAGGTTATGGTAATTTCCAGAACGCCTGTTCAATGCACTCTTCATGCTAGTGGAGTCCCATTGAAGCAGGTGGTGAAGTTTAAGTATCTCGGGGTCTTCTTCACGAGTGATGGTAGAAATAATAGTGAACTTTCCAGCAGGATTGGCCAAGCTGGGTGAGTTTTGACACAGCTTAGGAGATCTGTAATCAGGGAGGCAGAGCTTAGTGTAAAAGCCAAGTAAGCAGTTTGCAACTCAGTACTTGTTCCAACTCTCACCTATGGTCACGAAATTTGAGTAATGACCGAAAGAATAAGACAGCGAATACAAGCTGTTGAGACGAGATTTATTCGTGCTGTTGTGGGAATTATTCGCCGGGATAGGGTGAGAAACACGACAGTGTGCGAAGAAGCAGCTTCTTCTCCGAACGGAAAGAGCTATGCTTCATTGGTTTGCTCACGTAGCACGAATGACCCCACCATCACGACTTCCGAGGCGACGACTTGGCAAACCCAGGATGAGGTGGTTGGACCAAGTCCATAATCTCCCCTGGTTACGCTTGGGCATACGTCCTGATGAGTTAGAGTCGATGGCGGAGGATCGAGTTGGCTGGAGATCTCTCGTGCGTGGTTTACCCCCGCGACCCTTTAGTGGATCATGCGGGTCAGAAGATGATGATGATGATCAAGTTGGCTGCCCTTTTAAGTTTGCCACCTAGTAGCACAAAGAAAATATTCGACGATTCCTCCGTATGCTGGCAGCCTGTCTATTTTGGAAGTTTTGATATATCTAACCTATTGCTCCATTTTTCGTACTAAATAACCGGCGAAAGATGGCCAACAGTCGTCTGCTGGTCGTCATTGTGGCGTCTGCATTTTTTTTTTTTGTACTGAACCACATGTCCAGCCATACATAGCGGTGAAATAATTTTCGTGTTAAATGTTGTCCAACGCCTAAGATGGCTAGGCCATGTAGAGCGTATGGACAACTCAGCTCCGGCCCGTAGAGTCTTCGACTCCGATCCCGTGGGACAACGCAACAGAGGACGCCCGCGTTTAAGGTGGCGCACCCAGGTGGAGAAGGACCTCAACCAACTTGGCGTGCCACACTGGAGACAGCTAGCCAGAGACCGTGCTAGCTGGAGAGGCTTGTTGGTTGAGGCCCAGGTCCACCCCGGACTGTAGCGCCAGATAAAGAAGAAGAAGTTAAATGTTGTCGGGATAAAAAATATATGCGGTTACATGCGGTCAGACAGACAGACGAATAGCTTAGGGCAAAGGCATTAGCGGTCAGCCACCTAATTATTTTTTTTACTAAAGTATCCTATAAAAAAATTATTCAAAAATGTTATTGAATGCGGGAACCAAATCTTAATAGATAAATACAGTGGACTCCCCCTAAGTCGAATTGTCACGGGATACCAAAATTTGTTCGAGTTAGAGAGAGTTTAAGTTAGAGAGAGGTTTTTGTATGGAAAATTGAGGGAAATGTTTGTAAAATATGGCGAAAAAATTCGAGTAAGGGAGAGTTTCGACTTAAGGAGGGTTTTAATTAGGGAGAGTCCACTGTAATAAAATTTTCAATTTAACAGGTACTGGTTCTTAGAAACCAGTAAAAATCATATTGCATCAGAAGCTTTAATGGTCGGCCAGGTCGAATCAATCAATAAATTAAACACGCTGAATGATAAAATTTAAGGGTTTATTTATAAGCAAAATATTAAATAATCAATGGTTACTTATTTTTGATAACAAAGTAAGAAAAAATTAATGAAAAAGACATTAAGTTGGCAACAGTTCGTTCAAACAGCAAACTGATGACAAAGTATATGCAGAAGGTACCTTATAAATTCGATTTTTGATTGCTGGGTAATAATTGTCATTGATCTAAGAGCAAATCAATACTAATAACTTAAGAGATTAATAATGTTTAAAAACAAAACGACAAAAAATTAATACCTACTTAAACAAACAAAAAGCTTAAACGAAGGTATTTATAGCTAAATTTTCAAATAAAATAATCTAAATTGCACAAAATTTGCAGACCGAACCTGAGTTTGATGCATCTGCATAACAATTCTTTCATGAAAGTGTGTTTGAGGTGGCAACACGGAGGACAAAAGTCACACCCTATATTTTTTAGAAACATCATGACATATAAGTTCAAAATAGTGCTCGACCATCAACCGCCGATGACTGAAATTCGCATAAAATTGAGTGCTCATTACTTCTACTGATATTAACATATTTTTAACCTTGCACCACTTAATACATATATGCCCAGTCATTGAAGTGTTATTTTTGAAACAAATTAAAGCAAAAACCTACATTTCTGTAAACACGGACCACTAATCTGTATGAGCATTGATTATTGATCGGTAGATGATCCTAAGTCGCGCAGCAACATTTGTGCAAACATTTGTTAAGAGAACGTAGTGTTTTGTGTTTGCCCAGTAAAGGTGATGGTAAAATAATCAAAAAATAGGAAATCGCCACTTTCTTGCAATTCCGCAAATGTACCCTAATGTACCCTATCTGCCAACTGAAGTAATTAGGTAATATTATAAAATTTTTGGGCAAATGTATAGAACATGTGGGTCGCCGTGGCGTAGTGGGTTAGTGCGTCGACTCCTACGCAGAGGGTGCCAGGTTCGGATCCCCATTCTACCAACCTTTCATAGTTCACGGCTTCACGTCTTTCGAGTCACTGACAATGCTCAAAGCTTCTCAACTTTGCCGTTCGGAGTCGGCATAAAATTCTAGGGCCCTTCCACTCGTCATAGAACAATAGCACGCACAATACGAGTGGTTGCTGAGAAGCTAGGCCCAGATCCGCCTCGGACTGTCGCGCCACCAATATTATATATAATTATTAGTGTAGAACAAGTTCCTACTTGTATCGGCGCCGTCAGATTCAAAAAATGTCGAACGGTTAACGACTACTAGAGAGAGGCCGACCACTAGTGCCGTTACCCTAGTAAGCTAACATAAAATTACTCAAATAACTTCGACAAACAGGCGACAAGATCATACGGTACTGAACAAAGAGGACAAATCACGCGACATTACGAACGGCTTACGATCAGGCGACCAGACGGCTGATCAACTGACAGCGACGTAGGTGCACGAATACATAGATCACGTACGCACAAATTCACCGCTAAGAGACAAACACACATAGGACATGCGAACATACAGACCAAGAGGACGAGAGAAGCAAGCCACTCAGCTGTCAACAACAGTGCTGCTAGTATTTTGAAGTGGAATTGACCATTCTGGAGAAGAAGAATTACCACACAGCTGAAAATTTACCACTTCTACTTTAACACAGAAACTGTCATATGCTACAATGGGGCATAATGTAGAAATAAAAAACAAATTTTTAAAACACAAAAAAAATCTATGTCCTTCAAAAAGTATAACAAAATTAGAAAATATATTTAACCCATTCTAGTTAAAAAATAATAGCTTAGACTATTTACAAGTACGAAACATGAAAGACACTCGAAAAACAGGTCGTTATTCTGCCGGCTTTAGTTGAATGTGACAGTTCCTGTGATTCATCTGTCTTGAAGAAGCAAATTGAATTTTCATCGAAATTCTTCTCACGAGATGTTAGAAAATACAACCAAATAGAAGGATAAGGAAATTCCCTTTCTTTGTATGAAAAATGAAATTTCCCACGAAAACGTAAATTTACCACAAACTGGCAGCACTGCTCAGCAGTCTGTCATTCGTCATTAAACGTTTCGAGGAGTCGGTCTCTCTCTCTTGTCAGTAGAATCGCCGTCAAATGCAAATAAATATTAACTGAATTTTAGAATGGGAGTGTTTTTTTATTGAAGAAAGTGTACATATGTAGATGACTTAATTTCTGCAGTTTGGGCATGACTCTGACTTTCGTGGAGAAAAAAAGGCACCTTTATAAGCTGGCCACCTCTCTAAGTTCGCCAAACATGTTTGCATCGCTGCAGGCTTACTTACGCAGGTGTCACTGTATCTCCTTTATCAGAAATGAAGTATTACAGAGATAGCCGACTTTACAGCTGATAGCCCCCTAGTCCATCGACGAATTTGAGTGCCTTTTTGACAGTTATTCACGAAATAACGTAAATGTCGTCCTCTGATTGGTCAATTTGGTTTCAGAAAACGTTATAAAAAACAGTTGTCAACAATTTTAAGGGGCAAGAGAGGTAGAAGTCGGCCATCTCTGTAATACTTCATTTCTGTCCTTTATTGGGGTTCTGTCATCGATTATCGAAGCGTTCAATGATATCATGGTTGCTCGTGATGATTTGGGCTTTAAGATGAGATCCCATGAGAGATGGCGTTCATTGTTCTGGAGGCATTGATACCCATTGTAACAAGGCAGATAAGCCAACTATATGCGCAAATAGATGCTGGAGTCGAGCTGAAATCCCCGATGTGACGGACGATACTTTGGGCGGACCTGATTGCCAAGGGAGAACAGCCAAAGGGGAATATGCTCTTGAGTGCGTCTCAACCAAGGCAAAGACCTGAAGGGAGCCGAAACTGCTTTGTGGCACACGAATTTGTTCACCGATCTGGTTTCAAGGACGCCAAGCGCTACTGATGCTTTTGCTTTCGCGGCTGTTGATGCTTCATCCAGATCCAGGGCATGTGCTGCAACGACCATTGTAGTCACAACAAGTGGACGATCTGCTCACTACTTGATCAAGCTACAAGCCAAGATGTCCAATCATTGTCATCGCCAGTTATCAACAAAAACAAATCGCTAAACAAGCTCCTCTGTACCGTGGCATTACTCCTCGTATCTACTCAGAACACACAAGTATTGACTGGTTGAAGGATGTCGATAACCGGGCGCAATTCGGTGTGGGAGTTGGCAAGTGGAAGGGATTCATTAAATTTGTCGTCATTGTCACCGGCTGGAAACACCCAGAGATTTGTTATCTTTCGGGACTGGATAGACCACAAGCACACATACAACGCCGCGCTGATATATGATTATTAAACTTTTAGATCTTTGCATCAAAAGTCTGGGCCCATACATGTAAAGACTTGTTTGCTTAGTTGCCAAATGAATGACGTGCCGTTTGACTGGAAACAAAATGGTGTGTAAGCTGATTAAAGTGAATCACCAACTTCTAACGAAGACCTCGAAAATTGTTCTTGGTTGCTTACCAGATTTCTTTCGAAGCCCCGGCTTGAGCTTCGTTTGACAAGGGCTCCATCTTCGCTTCCGATCCAATCACAGAGCTTACTGGATCGGTTGATGGTTAAGAATGTACGAATTTTGAAAACGATGGCTTGCAAATTTATAGCAAATTTATTCAGATTTAGTCACTAGGTTTCACCCCACACAATGGACGACGATAAGAGAAATTTTCGTGCCCGCGGTCTAGATAGCGATATCGTGACCGAATTCTAGCAAAACAGCTAGTGCAGACGTCGTGTCTTCAGCACTCTTTAAGCCAGCTGGAGATGAGGTGGTAGGGTAATGCACCAAGTCATATGTAAGATATGGTCGGAGGAAAGCATGCCCGACGAGTGGAACCTAAGTGTCGTTTCCCCGATAGTAAGGAACCCCTTCCCCCTAATTTGCGCGTGCTCAAGGGATTGCTAATACCCTTATGTGTCCGGGGTCAAGACACAGCACGGGCCGAAGGTATAGAGGGAGAAAGGGAGAGGAGGTACGTCTCCACATTGGTCTTAAATATCTGCGGGTTGTAGTCTGTGGGAAATATTAGTTTGGGAAGAGCATTCCATATTCGTGCAGTGCGGCTGAAGAACGAGTCTCTGAATTTAACTGTGCGTCCGAAAGTAGGCTTAAGGGTATACTGATGGGCATTCCTGGCGAGATGAGTATTGCGGATAAATACATGAAGAGGAGGAATGCTGTTGGCTAGCTCACTTGAGCATCGTTTGTTGAAATAACGATAAAACACGGACAAAGAACAGACGGTACGTCGATGTTCGAGCGAGTCTAATGACTCTGCGATATTGTTGTCTCCTATAAGTCTTATTGGTCGCTTTTGGATTCTATCAAGTAGGTGCAGTGTGGTCTTGGGGCCACCGGACCAGATATGAGCGTTATACTCAAGCTTGGGGCGGATGTACGCCTTATAAATTAAAGCCAAATCAGAAGGGGTGAAATATTTCTTGCATCGATTAAGAAAACCTAAAGACCTCAAATATGTGATCGCTCCAACTAAGTGTTGTGTTGATACACATACCAAGAATGGAAAGTTTTCCGGTTTCATCGACACAAGTGCCATTCATGGATAATGGCTGATTATCAAGAGTTCGCTTGAGTGATAGCAGACAGCATTGAGTTTTTGAAGTATTGAATTTCACTCTATGGTTTTTTCCCCAGTTAATTATGCTGTCAAGATCGGAATTCAACGTGCTTAACATATGCTGCCGTTCTAATTCTACGACCGAAGGGCGGGATCGAGAGTCTTGGAACGAATATGAAAAGCTAAGAGTGCTGTCATCAGCGAAGGAATGGATTGGATTAGAAGTAGCAGACAACAGATTAATTATAAAAATGAGAAAGAGTGTCGGAGACAGAACTGAGCCTTGGGGAACACCAGCATTAATTTGGTGGATATCAGACTTGAACCCATCCAAAACAACTTGAATTGAACGGCTCGAAAGGTAATTTCTAATCCATAGAAGAAGAGATTCATCGATACCATAGGCACGCATTTTCGACAAGAGAGCTTGATGCCAAACTCTGTCAAATGCTTTAGAAATATCAAGCGCAACGATCTTGCTGTCGCCTGAATTGTGCAAAGATTGGTTCCACTTTTCGGTGAGATAAGCTATCAAATCACCAGTGGACCTGTCGCTGCGGAAACCATATTGTCGGTCATTAAGAAGCTTCCGCGATTCAAGATATTTCATCAGCGTTTCCATGACCTTAGAAAGAAGAGACGTAAGTGCTATGGGTCGGTACGAGGTGGGTGACGAAGATTTGCCCTTTTTAGGGACTGGCTGGACAAAAGCTGTTTTCCATCTGCTCGGCAAGAGACCTAAAGAGTAGGATAGATGAAAAAGCTTACGCAGTGGTTTTGCCAGCACAGAAGAACACCTCTTCAGAACTATAGGGGGAATACCATCCGGGCCAGCGGATTTGTGCACGTCGAGATCTTTCAGTACTCTTGCAACTGTACGAGTGCGGAAGTGGATTTGTCCCATGGTGAAGTCAACGCTCTCATGATTCGCTTATAAGATCTTGTCCGCCGTTTTCTGTGAGCACCTGAAACCATTCGTCATGCGGTTATAGGCCGGCGAAATCGCTCTTGGATCTATCTGCATCTCTTGAAAAGAAAAAATTCAAGAGATGAAGATCGACACCCACCACCTATTCGTCAATGCCGCATATGACAGTGTGCACAGTGACGAGGTATACAGCGCCGTGTCCGGTTTTAACATTCCTGCCAAGCTCGTCAGGTTGTGCAGGATGACGATGGAGAATTCCCGCTGCTCCATCAAGGTCGGTAACGAACTCACCGAGACCTTCAATGTCAAAAAAGGTCTTAGGCAAGGCGATGCGTTGTGATGTGACTTTTCAACTTTATTCTTGAGAAGATCGTGCAGAACTCACTCGCTAACACAAGAGGCACGATCTTCCAAAGTCCGTACAACTGTCAGGATACGCGAATGACATTGACGTGATTGGTCGAACACAGCGAGCCGTCAATGAAGCGTTTGCTGCCGTCAATGAAACGGAGGCGGCCAAAATGGACGTAGCGGTGGACGAGGGCAAAACGAAATATATGCTGTCATCGAGAAAGGACGCACATCATCGACGACTCGGCCAAAACGCTTGCCGTAGGTATATATTCGAGGTAGTGAAGGACTTCGTCCATCTCGGCTTCCAAGTAAACAGTATGAATACCATCAGCACCGAAATTAAACGCAGGAAAAGTCTTGCCAATCGCTGTTTCCTTAGGCTCAAGGGGTAATGAAGTAGTCGAGGCCTCTTTGGAAGGAGAGATAAGATATACATTATATGACACCTTGATCATCCCTGTCCTACTCTATGGCGCGGAAGCCTGGACAATTTCAAAAGCAGAGGAAGCTCTTCGTCTCTTCGAGAGAAAAGCTCTTTGATCCTCTTTGCGTTGATGGTTGTTGGAGGAGAAAATTCAACCATGAACTGTACGGACAAGAGCTAAACCAAATGTTTAAGGATTAAACGCCTAAGATGGTTAGGCCATGTAAAGCGCATGGACAACACTGCTCCAGCCGGAAGAGTCTTTGACTCCGAACCAGTGGGACATGGCAGGAGAGGATGCTAACGCAACCGATGGCGCAGACAAGAGGAGAAGAACCTCAACCAACTTGGAGGGTGAAATTGGCGGCAACTGGATATAGATCGTGCCTTTTTGGCTATGGCCCACCCCTGACCTGCTGCGCCACTAGAAGGAGAGCAAATAGGCTTGATTTTTGTCTTCCGTAGTCACAAGGAAATAGAGTCCACTGATACATGAGACTCACGAGACAAACGGATTTGGACGGGGACGGAAGCGATACCCACACCATTACTATGCCCATTGAATGTGTCACCACCTCATCGTCCTGCACCTGCTATTCTTCAGCGGGAAAACTCTCTAACAAGCCTCAGCCCTCAATTCTCTGGACCAACCCTCAATATAACTCCTCTATCGACAATCTCAAAATTCAGTCAATATCCAGCAGGTGGCTCATGTTCTATCGCATCACAGTAGTCGACTGCTTTCAGATTTCCGATCACGTCCTCATGTTCAAACAGCTCACAGAGCGTGCGTTGTGCCGTCTACCCGATTCACCCAACTACAAGACAGAACACGCCTTCGAATTGTTATTTCGGTCTGCACACCTGCTGCCGTTTAGTATACAACACCCGACTTCACAAAACAAAGCATGACAAGGTCAGTGTTTAGCTCTGGACACAGAATTGAAACACACTGAAGAACTGTGACACAAACTTTGGGAGACTGTAAGAAAAAGCAAAGGACTGAAAAGAGTACGGTTAAATGGGTGGGTTTTTTTCTGGAAGAAGAGAGACAATCCTCAAGGATGACACGACGACAGAGCCTTCATTGTCTTCAACCCCAGTTCCCGTGATTTAACGCCAGAAACAGTGGATTTTCTGCTCATTTACCACACAACATGACTCGCAGTTCACAGGCACCATAAAAATCAATCAACAGTCAAGGAAAATTCACACTCAAGGACTACAGCCGACCATCTTAAGCCTAGATCACAAGTCGAGTACTCACGTGAATATTTGGTTGCAGCATAGCTTGCATAGTCCAACTCAGCCCAACAGCACAAGCACAGATTTCATATCCCGTACCCAAAGCAAAAAGTCAAGAGAATAACACCCGAAAACCGAATCAGTACTAACTAACAAACCGACCGATGGCAAGACCTACCGAAACTAAACTAAATCCCCGAGCGAAGAACCAAAACCCGATTCGGCCACAGAACGACGACTAATCCTATTACCTTTCTCCGCCCGACCAGATGATCACCGAAATTCGCTTAAAATAATAAAAACTTCAATCATGTCAAACTTTTTAAATGCACGGCACGTCCAAAAACTACACGTTTACGTTGCCATGTTGTCATCCTACAATGCTCTCGTCGCTCGGTCGGTCGCGTCCTCGCGTAATAACCAAGCCAATAAAGTCGCTCTTGGACTGGTTTGGCGTGGCCGGAGAGAACAAGCGATCGCATACGAAAACCTGCCGCACTGTGCGATGGAGGAGTACGCGGAGAGCGAGCGCGAATGAGGGAGAATGAGAGACCGAATCCATTAGCGGAAAATCAAAACCCGCTTGGAATCCGACAGCCATTTCCGAGTTATGAATGAAAGAAACGGGAATTTTAGAACCCGGCACCCACCGCCAGAACCGTTCAATGAAACGGGTTTGCCTCAGTCCGCAGTGTCCGCACCGCTGTCGCCGGTAGCGCGCCCCCCCAACAAGGACTCGCTGCGACACCGGCTCTGACTCAGCGCAGAATTCCCAGATCTTGGAATGCAGTTCGGTCCAAACGATACACACTGTCGATAAATAATGAGCCTTAATTTGCGGCGAGAAGTCTTGACGTGACGCACCACACACCGTACCGCATCGTACCACCGAAGAAAATGTCACTCGAGCCGAACGAAGGTCAATAGCCACGGAGCTATGGACCTGCCGGCGACCTTCGGATCTTCGATTTCCGCACGCCATCGGCTGACAGGTCCGTCAGAGCTCTGCGGTCGGAGCCGTGCAAAAAAAAAGAAAAAAACCACCGCAAGATGGAGGCCCGTTTGGCTCTCTTACGAAATCCCCGCGCGATGCTGGCTGGGCTCTAATCAGCCTGTGTAAACTTGCAACACGTCAAGACCGCGGCAAACCGGTACGCTTGGCTCAAATGATAAACAAATGAGGTGCAAAGCAGAGACCGCGAGAAGAGGTGATAAATTTGATAAGAGGAGCGGAGGGAACTGTGTGCGCTCTCCGTTTGTGTGTGGTTTTTGGCGCGAGATTCGTTTGCCATCGCGTTTCTGACGGCTCCGCCGTCGATAGATCACAAACCGCGACAAACTGACATTGACACACATGTTGTCTTGTTGTTTGTCTTTCGGGTTCGCTGTCAGACTTTCAATTTCGTTTCTTATCATCCGGCGGAGCGTGTCGCCCAGGTGAGGGAGCTGCGTGGGGATGCGTGCTGTTCAACCTTTCGCAGGGGACTCTGACAGTTTTATTGCGCGTTTTCGTTTTGTTTCGGGTCAGCGGCGTCAGATAAATATTTGTTGAGATAATCTAGCGATTCGACAAGTCGATTTGTTTTGACAGATGGTGACAGTTTTTGTTTTGGTTCCACCTGTTCACTGGAGAATTGGTGGCAGGCGAGGAAGATGGTGACATAATCGGTGAGTCCCCCTTGAAAGTTGACACATAATGGGCGGCAGGCAAATGCTCTGTCTATTGGTATCGATGATTTAGAGAGTGTGCGGAGTTGAGGAGGAGAAACAGAGTAAAACTCTGCTGGATACCTGGCCATACGGGGATAGAAGGCAATGAAATGGCTGACTCTCTAGCTAGGTACGAAGCATCAGAACCCTTCACAGACCGAACCATTCTGCGCTGACGGGGAGACCATGTGCGTAGAGAAGAATTCAAGGAGCTAGAAAGAAGAAACCCGGCAGAAACTTGTAACAAAGCTTTTGGCATGAAACATTTATTGACACTGTGGTTAATGTAACCGAAAGAGAGAGAGAGAGAGAGAGAGAGAGAGAGAGCGAGAGAGAGAGAGAGAGAGAGAATAGAGAGAAAGATGAACCTCCGTATTCCAACAGATTTCTTCAGACTCCGGGAGCACCTAAGGAACCTAGGGGAATCAGAAGAAGGTATCTACAGAGAATCGAATGAAACGAGAGCACGCACTGGGATCTTGTGAGACACTAGCCGACAAAAGACAAAGTTTTCTGGGCAAGCACCGAATATAAGAGGAAGAAAGAGAACCATTCCTCATTCTGATTCCTAAAAGACACTGTTTAGAGAATATTCTAGAATAAATCTGTTCCACCAATATGAAGCAGGAGTCCATAGCCCCCAATTGAAATTCTGAAAAGAACAGTGTGTGAAGGGAACTCATACTCTTCTCGAATTCGAATCCGGAGAATCACTTCTGCAACGATGGCGACCCAAATACCGCTATCAAGCACAATGCTCGACTTCACCTGGAAGATGATAGACGAGAATTACATCGCCCGACAGGAGACAAACTCAAAATATCAAAATCCAGACTCAAGTTTAACAAAACTAATCTAAGTATCGTTTTCTTAATTCACAAGAAAGGGTATTGGTCCACAGTCAGAGTGGATAGACAACTGAAGTCAGGACCGAAGTAAAAGGCAACAGTTGATAAAAGGCAACGACCAGCTGAGCTGTCTTAAGTGCCGCAGAATAAGCTGGTACGGTCGAAGCTATATACAGTCGTCCCATGCTGCGTTGTCCGTCGACGTCTTCTTTTACTTGGTTATATTTGAGGGTTGAATAATGAAGGCCACACAAATAAGCTAAACGATATCGTCTGTGTTATTCTTCTACACAGTTTCTAAAGTGACCCATGCACACAACACATGTGTGCACACTTAGGTATGCACACCAGTGTCGTTTTCCGCGACACACGTCACACAAATTCGTACACATTAGTTCTTCATTGGACTTTGACGAAGACGGAATAGCGCTTTGAGCAGTTGAGGTGGTACAATTATTGGACTATGCGCATCAATAATGATCTGCTTATGCTGAACTAGCCCCAAACTTATAGCCCAGAGTCACTAAATCGTTCAGATACCAAGAAAAATTCAAAAGTCACAGTTGGCGCTTTACAATAAAAGAGCTCATCACTTATCAACGATCGGATTGCGACTGATATTTTGTATGAAAGTGTGCGGACAAGCCCACACACAACACACTTCTAGGAACACCGACACAAGAAATGAAAATGTTTTCATTTTAGTCACACCGTGTGGCACACTGAGAAATTGATGCACGGACTAGCCCACACATAGGACACATTTTAGCACACCGGCACAAGTGCTGTGTGTATGGGAGCTTTAAGGAAGTCGAAATATTGCCTTGTGGTTGGTAAGCGTCGTGTTCAGTTTCGTCGCCGACTTACATATCGCCAAAGAGAATGAATAATATTAGATCCGCAATCAAGATTAAGCCTCCATTCCCTCCTAAGCCCTTAACGAACTGTCTCATGTTGATATCTATTCATTCTGGTGATGGAAACATTCAGCCCTCTAGTCAATGCAGCCAGTTTTTTGAAGCAACATTTTTCAAACGGCGGGAGTAAGACTTACCATGTCGATAGAAATGTACCACTTTCGTAAGCAAAAATTATTTCTTAAATGGTCCGTCGATTCAACCGCACGTCGAACAATTTCAGCTCGTGCAAATTGAAATCATGAAAAAGCAATGGGTGCCGTTGACTGTTAGTTTGTTCTCATGGTCTTCTTTGAAAAAATGCAAGCCAATGATTGGACCGGACCAATCATCGACCAACAATCGACATCTACAATTTCGAGGTAGTAAAGGAGTTTGTTTACCTCGGGGCAAAAGTAAGCTTCACAAACGACATCACTGTAGAACCGCCTTTGGCAGCCGGTGTTACTTCGGTTTGTCAAAACAACTGGCGTCAAAACTCCTGACTCGAAGGACTAAGATCATGCAGTCCTGCTATATGGAGCCGAAAGCTGGACGACAAGCAAAACTGCGGAGCTGATTCTTGGTGCCTTCGAAAGAAAAATTCTACGTCGGATATACGGTCCCGTCTGCGAGGAAGGCGAATGGAGGAGAAGACACAACCGCGAACTCTACGAGCTGTACCAGGATGTGGATGTAGTTCAGAAGGCAAAGATCCGTCGACTGCACTGGCTCGGCCACATCGAGCACATGCACACCAACGCTCCAGCTAAGAGGGTCTACGAATCCGAGCCTCCTGGTTCGAGAAAGGGGGGAAGACCATGTTTCCGGCATAAAGACTAGGAAATCGCGGATGCAAGACAGCTTGGCCTTGATGACTGGAAGCAGCGTGCCCAGGACCGTCAGGAATCGAAAGCAGCTATGGCTCAGGCTCGGACCTTGCATGGGTCGTCAGCCTGATAAGTGGTAAGTAAGTAAACGGGTACAAACATTGCATTTTCCGGGTAAATTGCCAGTTCTTGTATAGCCTGAGTTTGGTCATCGGACAAGCTACGGCAGTTTTGCTTGATAAAACACTCATTCAGGTGGAAATTAGCGTCGTCAATTTAATTGAACGTTAAGATTCTTCAAACATGTACATATTTCAGAGTTTTGTTGCGATGTAGGTTTTTCCATAACAAGATGGCAATGGTTACTGGACATGTTTGACTTTGATTAAAGTCACAAACCACACGTAAACTGTCAAAAATATAACAACGAAAACCCAAACAACAAAAAAAAAACTCCCCTTTTACTTGTGGCAGACATGATATATGACTTCAAGTACTTAGTCGGGGGCCTGGTCTGCTTTTGAAAGTTTTTGAAAAGTAAACTTTTCTCGAAAAATTATGCAATATCTCATTTTTGGCGCACAAATCGTTACGGCAGCAGTCTAGCATTCGCGACTGGTCCCAATTTTGATTTGCTCGTCTCGCCTTTCATTCCATTGCTGTGCCGGATCGCCATTCTTCGAAATCATCATAAGAGTTCCCATAAAGGAACTTCATAAATCACCTTCACGGCCGTCGTCGGTTAGCGGTGGCAGGCTACATACAAAAGCACTCCCAACGAGTTAGCCGCCGTGGTTGCGGCAAAAGGCGGCACTTTATCCATTGCCACTAGAGCGTGAACAACGGTACAAAATTGCCGTCGGCTAATAAAACCACTGAACTGGACAATGTGCCACAAGAGCACATCACGTTATGGAATTAATTACCAGCGCAGCGACTGCAGCGGCTGCTCCCTGTGAGCGCGACAAGCAGAGCAAGTGGTCAATTTATTGCCGCGTCGAATCGGAGCGGAGCACGCCACCACCGCCCGCCGAGAGATCTATTTCCAATCGAGCACGAAATGGATGATCGATTCAGCGGGCGCACACCCTGCGTACCCGTTGACCTTTAACTATCGCAAGAGGCGTGAGAGGACGTGTTCGAAGGTTAGGCAATCAGAGCGCCAGCCAAGTGGCTCATACGCCACGGCGATTATGGCAAATCTGGTTTAATAATCTGCTCTCGAGCCATTAAGCCACGATGACAAGCTCTCGATAATTTGAACACAAATTTTCTGCCGCTGCCCGTGGAATACCGAATGAGGCCTTGTCGTGCTGGACACAGGCAAACGGGCCTGACTCACGTTATCCTCGACCTTTCTCAAAGCGCCACGAGCAGGCAATTTAAATTCGCCCACTTGAAATGGATCACCAATCCTGCCTGAGTCAGACAGGAATAGCCCATCATTATGCGACCAATGATGGCCAGCTCCTCGCGGTGTCCCGCACTGAATGTCGCATTTAAGCACCATCGCCAGCGATAACCCTCGTCAAACAAAGGAAGTTGCCTGACGCTCTTCAAGACACTCGCGCTTACCGATTCCCGGCACGTCTACTATATTCGACTTATTGCCAGCCAACAGCGCAGAATACAGAAATGTCATGGAAATACCCTTTCATAATGTCAAAACAGAAGACAAATCGAAGACAGATTGAATGATTGCAATAAATTTCGTCAGAGCTGCATCCATCTCTATTCAACGGGACGGTGAGCGCGCGCGGTTTGATTCACTTATGACAAGCGTTGCGTTGCGTCGTCGATGATGTCGATGGCGCGCATCCAAAGGAAGTGAAGTCGTTTTGACATTCAGCGTCGATAATCGACATCCAACGGAGAGGGCGACATAACCGTTTGTCTCTCCCTCGCAAAATGTTACCCAACATGACGTCTTACAAATTGTTATTGGTGTCATACACCGCTAAACAATGCCACTCGAGTGAAGTTATACTCTTGTTTGCTGTCAGTTCGTTGGTGTCACCCGTGATGGTGGTGTCGTTTATGGTGGCATTTGACATTTGATTGCCAGGAATGTCATTCGGTGTCGGTGTGGGAGATGGTGTGGCACTTGAAGCGAGGGGCTTCCTATTATGGAAAGCTCACTGAAGTGTTGTTGTGGAGATGTCAAGTGCGACAACAGGCAGAAACTATTTTTGAAACAGTTGTGTGGTGGCATTTGATGACGTTCCTCGAGTCGTTGCGTTTGCAAAATGAACTGCAAGCGAGTTGATCTTTTGAGAAAATCAAGCGAACTCCACTGTAGGCCATACTCGACTGAAAGCCGAGCTCGACTGTAAGCCGAAATCGACTGTAAGCCGAACTCGCCTGGAAGCTGAAATCGACTATGGGCCGAAATCGATTGTAAGCCGAACTCGACTGGAAGCTGAAATCGACTGTAAGCCGAACTCGACTGTAAGCTGATCTCGACTGTAAGCCGAAGTCGACTGTTAGCCGAAATCGACTATTAGCCGAAATCGACTGGAAGCTGTAATCGACTATAAGCCGAACTCTGTAACGACTGGAAGCTGAAATCGACTATGGGCCGAAATCGACTGTAAGCCGAACTCGACTGGAAGCCGAAATCGACTGTAAGCAGAACTCGAATGTAAGCCGGACTCGACTGGAAGCTGAACTCGTCTGCAAGCCGAACTCGACTGTAAGCCGGACTCGACTGGAAGCTGAAATCGACTATGGGCCGAAATCGACTGTAAGCCGAACTCGACTGTAAGCCGAACTCGAATGTAAGCCGGACTCGACTGGAAGCTGAACTCGTCTGCAAGCCGAACTCGACTGTAAGCCGGACTCGACTGGAAGCTGAAATGGACTATGGGCCGAAATCGACTGTTAGCCGAAATCGACTAGAAGCTGAAATGGACTATGGGCCGAAATCGACTGTAAGCCGGACTCGACTGGAAGCTGAAATGGACTATGGGCCGAAATCGACTGTAACCCGAACTCGACTGGAAGCCGAAATCGACTGTAAGCAGAACTCGAATGTAAGCCGGACTCGACTGGAAGCTGAAATGGACTATGGGCCGAAATCGACTGTTAGCCGAAATCGACTAGAAGCTGAAATGGACTATGGGCCGAAATCGACTGTAAGCCGGACTCGACTGGAAGCTGAAATGGACTATGGGCCGAAATCGACTGTAAGCCGAACTCGACTGGAAGCCGAAATCGACTGTAAGCAGAACTCGACTGTAAGCCGGACTCGACTGGAAGCTGAAATGGACTATGGGCCGAAATCGACTGTTAGCCGAAATCGACTAGAAGCTGAAATGGACTATGGGCCGAAATCGACTGTAAGCCGGACTCGACTGGAAGCTGAAATGGACTATGGGCCGAAATCGACTGTAACCCGAACTCGACTGGAAGCCGAAATCGACTGTAAGCAGAACTCGAATGTAAGCCGGACTCGACTGGAAGCTGAAATGGACTATGGGCCGAAATCGACTGTTAGCCGAAATCGACTAGAAGCTGAAATGGACTATGGGCCGAAATCGACTGTAAGCCGGACTCGACTGGAAGCTGAAATGGACTATGGGCCGAAATCGACTGTAAGCCGAACTCGACTGGAAGCCGAAATCGACTGTAAGCAGAACTCGACTGGAAGCTGAAATGGACTATGGGCCGAAATCGACTGTAAGTCGAACTCGACTGTTAGCCGAAATCGACTAGAAGCTGAAATGGACTATGGGCCGAAATCGACTGTAAGCCGGACTCGACTGGAAGCTGAAATGGACTATGGGCCGAAATCGACTGTAAGCCGAACTCGACTGGAAGCCGAAATCGACTGTAAGCAGAACTCGAATGTAAGCCGGACTCGACTGGAAGCTGAAATCGACTGTAAGCCGAACTCGCCTGGAGGCCGGACTCGACTGGAGGCCGGACTCGACTGGAAGCTGAAATGGACTATGGGCCGAAATCGACTGTAAGCCGAACTCGACTGTAAGCCGAACTCGCCTGGAGGCCGGACTCGACTGGAAGCTGAAATGGACTATGGGCCGAAATCGATTGTAAGTCGAACTCGACTGTTAGCCGAAATCGACTAGAAGCTGAAATGGACTACGGGCCGAAATCGACTGTAAGCCGAACTCGACTGTAAGCCGAACTCGACTGTAAGCCGAACTCGCCTGGAAGTCGGACTCGACTGGGAGCTGAAATCGACTGTAAGCCGAACTCGACTGTAAGCCGAACTCGACTCTAAGCCGAACTCGACTGTAAGTCGAACTCGACTGTTAGCAGAAATCGACTAGAAGCTGAAATGGACTATGGGCCGAAATCGACTGTAAGCCGGACTCGACTGGAAGCTGAAATGGACTATGGGCCGAAATCGACTGTAAGCCGAACTCGACTGTAAGCCGAACTCGACTGTAAGCCGAACTCGACTGTAAGCCGAACTCGACTGTAAGCCGAACTCGCCTGGAGGCCGGACTCGACTGGAAGCTGAAATGGACTATGGGCCGAAATCGACTGTAAGCCGAACTCGACTGTAAGCCGAACTCGCCTGGAGGCCGGACTCGACTGGAAGCTGAAATGGACTATGGGCCGAAATCGACTGTAAGCCGAACTCGACTGTAAGTCGAACTCGACTGTAAGTTGAACTCGACTGTAATTGAACTCGATTCTAAGCTGTACTCGACTATAAGCCACAATTGACTACAAGCCGAACTCGACTGCAAGCCGAACTCGCCTGTAAGCCGAACGCGATTGTAAAACGAACTCGACTCTAAGTCGTAGTTGACTTTAATTCGAAATCGACTGTAAACCGATCTCGACTGTAAACCAAATTCGACAGTAAGCCGCACTCAAAACGTGAACTGTCAAAATGACACTGTCAAAGTGACGAAATGACACTGACAGTCTCCTCTGCCAGTAGCGGCTCTGCAGCTCTCTCCTCCGCCACATCTTCTCAGAAATCCACCAAAAATCCGCCACCACATCTGGACCAACCAAACAAAAGCGCTAATTTATTCATCTGTCAAATTGACAAACGCCAGCCACTCCACTCCAACCAGATATCACTTCACATCAATCCGCTCAACCCCTTCCGACAAGCATCGCATTCCTCCGCTAATTCGCTGCGTAATTGAACGCTCGATAAAAAAATTCGCACTCAAATGACATATCATAATGAGAACTCCACAGATCTGTGTACTAATCACTGGGGTGCCGCTTTGAATGGAATATCTGTTAACACAGCTCGCATGTGGCGAGTCCCCACAATGGCTGAACGCCTTGATCGCCGCCGCCGCCATTGCGACTTTGCTTGTCTTTCTTTTTTTCGAGTTTTGTTTTGCTAGCTTCATTCATTTCTCAGATTTGCCCATTGTTGTGTGTCACTTCCGCAAATTCTTGAACCCATGAGAGACGGAACACGTGCTTGCAATTAGACCGCTCTGGCTGGACGGAGGTATACTGCGTACGATAAATTAATTAATTTTGTTTTTTCGATTCGCCTTGACTGGAGGCGCGTGGTCGGGGGCAGTTCGATGGACTACACTAAGCTGCGGCTAATCGCTGGCAGGAGGCGGTGCAGTCTGTGGTGAATATGCGCGCACGAGTGGAAGGTGATTTCGATGGACGGTGGAATGTGGGGACGGTGTGATGTGGGGTGTTTAGTACGTCGCTTGCACTCGGCCGGAAGTTGTGGTCGGTGGTGCTCATTGAACCAGAAATGGCTTGCTAATGAAGAGAGTGGCCTCAAGGTGGAATTTCGAGAGGTTTCGTCGGAAGTAGGACAAGAATTTAGAGCTTATTGCGTAATGGTGGTAGCTGTAGAGACCTTGGGAGTGCAGGAGAATTACAGAGCAACTCTAGCAGAAGCAAATGGAAGCTAAGACATGTGAACTTAAGACATCATGCAGTGTCCTTTTCAAATGCTTGGGTCAACAGTGTGACACTCTTTTAATATTCTCTTCTGTCCTCTTAGTCCTTGTGTTCTGACAGCTAAGATCCTAGTCCTTAGAAAAAATTTAGCCCTTCCACTTAGCTCTTGGCTCTTGGCTCTCGGCTCTGGGCTCCTAGCTCCCTTAGCTCTTACTAGCCCTTCCACTTAGCTCTTGGCTCTTGGCTCTTGGCTCTTGGCTCTCGGCTCTTGGCTCTTGGCTCTTGGCTCTTGGCTCCTGGCTCTTGGCACTTGGCACTTGGCACTTGGCTGTGGGTTCTTGGCTCACTGGCTCTTGGCTCTTGGCTCTTGGCTCTTGGCTCTTGGCTCTTGGCTCTTGGCTCTTGGCTCTTGGCTCTTGGCTCTTGGCTCTTGGCTCTTGGCTCTTGGCTCTTGGCTCTTGGCTCTTGGCTCTTGGCTCTTGGCTCTTGGCTCTTGGCTCTTGGCTCTTGGCTCTTGGATCTTGGATCTTGGATCTTGGCTCTTGGCTCTTGGCTTTTGTCTCTTGGCTCTTGGCTCCTGGCTCTTGGCACTTGGCTGTGGGTTCTTGGCTCACTGGTTCCTGGCTCTGGGCTCTTGGCTCTTGGCTCTTGGCTCTTGGCTCTTGGCTCTTGGCTTACTGGCTCCTGGCTCTGGGCTCCTAGCTCCCTTAGCTCTTACTGCTCGGCTCCTGTCTCTTGGCTTATATGTCAGCTTTCTGTTCTGTGAGACCTGGTATCCTCCATCTGTGAATCTCCACCGCAATCTCTAGATCTCCACTTTCCACTCATTTCGAAAAACAATTTGAAGAACTCACGTAAACACTAGGCGTACACTCGCTTCAGGCCATGCGACAGAAACAGAGATGAAACGGACATTCATTGCATTCTTCACCGGTACTCATCAAAAAACCATTAACTCGGTTCCGAGGCTTGCATAAAGATTCTTGCTCGCGTAGTCGGCAACAAGCCAAGCCACACCTGGCCGGAGAATTTCAGCTACCAGCAGATGTACAGATGTCAGCGGCACTTAAGCCATGTGACATTGTCGAAGAACCCGTCACTCGTCTCGCAGTGCCAATCAATCAATCAGACGTCCATCCATCATGCGACACGTGTAGTTATGGAACTTACCTGGTGTCTTGGAGGATTGTGCCTCGAGCATTCTTCTCACGTCGGTTCAAGATCAGTGTGACTAACATACGTACGAGTTTCAACACTTACCGGTATCTGGACGAAGCTGCCGTTGTTTATGGTGGGATACGAGAACAGCGGCACGACGGGAACGGTGCCGTTCTTCAGAAATATTGGTCCCTGAATTGGTGTCACTGTCGGC
This sequence comes from Eristalis intricaria, assembly GCA_964034865.1. Classification (NCBI taxonomy): domain Eukaryota; kingdom Metazoa; phylum Arthropoda; class Insecta; order Diptera; family Syrphidae; genus Eristalis; species Eristalis intricaria. The sequence continues at coordinate 70,884,876 of OZ035874.1, forward strand.
ATTGATTTCTTGTCTCCATCTGCAAAGAAAAAGCAAAAAGAACCTTGTTAGCATGCGTGTCTCCTTTAAAGTGAAAGTCAATGTTCAGCCGGACTGGGGTGTTATGCAAACCGCACCCACTTTCCCTCTCAACGCACTTGCCATACGGGCCGACGTGCACCAGATACCAATCCAGTGCACGAGGGAAAAGTGAACCTGCCCTGAATTGGGGACACGTGCAGTTGCATCACAGCCAGACGCGAATCGAGAGCATTGCAGGACTCAATTGGCATTCGCTAGAGTGCTCCGGTTGGGCAACAGCGACGTCCACCTGACTGCAGTTAAGCTGACATCTCTTGATGGGACTATCATACAGCATAAGTAATGCACACATTTGTATGAGGCTGGCGGGGGGTACTGTGCCCCCGCTGCAGATGATGATGATGGCTTCACGGCGGCCCACATCATGTCAACACACGATGCAGTCAATGACTCAATATTGACGGTAATGCATGGGCTGCTGCCGTCCTGGCATGTGTAGACGCAAAACGCCAGAAGCTCTCGTTAGCTGCCTGGAGGAGGAGGTTCAGCCTCCAACGGAGGGTATCCATCAAAGTTTCACAACAGCGAGAGGCGGACAGCTGAATCGTGTTGAATTGCTTTGAATTAATTACTGAATGAGGCTTGGATTGATGCGAATCGGATGGATGCATGGACTTGAGCTGCTGATGGGGCACAACATGTGCTTGTGTTGTGTGATTTTTTGCAGAGAAAAAGTGTTAGCGCCCTGAGTGGGATTTTGTGTGGTGGAAGAGGGAATGATGATTTGAGATCAGGACAGACTGTCGTCGGACAGATTTTTGTTGGATCTGTCTTCGGGTTCGACGAGGGAAGATTTCATGAAGTTTCAAAATTCAAACTCCCGACGAAAGCATTAAGGCTGTAATATGGCTTCTGGCAGACATAAGCGTGAAAAGTGAATATTTGACTTGAACATTTTCAAGAGGAGGAAGATGGTTGTACTTGACTGTACACTTCTGGTGTGTTCTCTCTAGCTTTGGAATCAAAGGCCTAACTCTAAAAAATCACGCAGATCTGATGGAAGTCGACTCCAATGCACACATGCTTGTCTTTAACATCTATACTTGCGAATAATGTTAACTTCATATTGACTGCGTTTCAGCCCGCGAATCTGCCACAGATGATGCCAACTCCTAATCGAGAAATTAGAGAAGCTTTTTCAAGCCAAATATACACTTTCAAGAGGAAGAAGACTGTTATATTTTAGTTGTGTTTTTTAAGTGCACAAAAAAAGCGGATCATCGGCGCTTGATAATTCATCATATAATCTTGGCAGCACCGGCGATATTTATGACAATTGTGACAGTCGGGGGGTGGTGGCACAATCTTCGGTTTGCGATTTTGTAGCATTACCATCACTTTAAAAGCAAAAACAACAAATGAAAAGAATCGATTACAAAACCCAAACGGAATGTATAGCTCTGGGTATACCAAAAATTGCATACTTTTGGGTGCAAAAACATTTAAAAATTATCTAATACATCAACCACACCTACAAATGCGTGAACAAAAGCGATCAGGGGGTAATATCGTAAGCCACATACATCAACCTCAACAATGAATGAATAAATTCAGTAATGAACACAAAGAAAATAATGATTGGAACCATTGATTTTATCCGCACTTATTTCATGAGCGGCGATAGATATGATGAGTAACTTAAGCGGATATAGAATTTGTTGTTAGTGTATTTTACATGCAAATTGAAATTTAAGCGTATATACTTGTTATTTTGTTTTTTTTTTGTATCAATCCCAGTTAACAACTCTATCTGCTGAAAACGAGAATGGAGATACGAGAGTCCTTCATTCTTTCAGACTGTTTTTTTTTTCCTATTGCACAAGCCATGCCGCCATGGCAAACGACACAGCGACGTATTGTGTCGTTTTCTATTGTATCGAAAAGTTGAAGTTAATGCAGAAGACGCACTGCTTTCCTTACGAAATTTAGCACGTCTTCTGTCGTGAATCTCTTAAGCTCCACCGAAGTGAGTATGTCAATATGTCTCCTTAACCAGTGTAGTGCCGGAAAATCCCAAAAAAGTCTTCCTCTTTCAGGCATAGTCGACATTTCTTGTCCCTTTGTTGTAGACGAAGTTTGTTTTCCCAATCGTTAATAACCAATCGTGTTGTGTTGCAACTGCTGTCCATTTGGCATTGCAATACTGTTCAGGAAATATGTTATCCCTTCTTATCCCCTTGTCTCCACGGACCCACCAGAGCTTCGCAGTGTTGTGTCAGGCAATGGATTGTAGTGCATCATACCAACATTTGCCTGCTTTGGAGTCCATTAGGGTGGACAATATTCAATCTTTCAGACATATAGTGAAGGAGCAGTACTGAATTGGAGGAAAGGAGGAGCTACATATATAGATCAGCACTCAAAACATGAATAAGGCTTCTGACAGATTGACTGCAACATACATAAACAGGAATGGCGCATTGTTCTCTTTCTATTACGGCGGCAAGACGCAGCTCAGGAATCTTCTTGTCAGTGCTTGCACCGTAGTATTTGGTACTCAAAGAGTGTTCCGGCATACTCGTCTCTCTTACCTAAGATCAGATCAGATGCACAGTCACCCAGTAAGAGGGTGCTTCTCTTGGATACTGCCCTTGGTACCTTATCTCACAGCTCAATGTATTCTTGAAAATCGGAACATCTCAGAGAGGAGAGTGACGAGAAGTCTTCAGGTCGTGTAGAAAGCTGAAAGGAGTGCGAAACACAAGATTCGTGCGTAGCCACAACGGACTTTGGATTCTTGGTATGTAGGTAAGGGGCTGCCTTGCCTATTGGTCTAATGTGATACCCACAGTCAGACTACCACCACTGATTGATCACCCGTAACTGGACCAGCTTTCAAAAACCAGATAAAAGTGTATCAACCTTGCCTTCACTGGGACTAACTAAGGGCAGGCACATAACCAACTGCGTGGTCCAGTCGTCTAATGTGTTTGTGTTTGTGTTTGCGGAATTCATGTCGAGTGAAATCATCTTTCTGCAGCTTTTCGAAGCCAAACAACAGCTTTCAACAGTTTTCCTGTCTTGTTGGATCTTTTTTGGTCCTAATTCTGGCAGAAATGGAGCTCAAGCCACATAATGGTGGTCTTCAGAAGTTACTTGTCTTGATGCCTCTCCTCAGGTAGTCGCAATGTCTGTTTTATTCAAGAACTTCAATTTTGAACGTTGTCGTTTATGGGTGGGTTTTCCAAACCCATCTACAGCTGTTTTGTAGATTTGGATGAGGCATATGACCGAGTTCCTCGAGGTAAACTCTGGAGTGTTCTGCAGGACTATGGGATTGAGGGTCCTCTTTTGAGGGCCATTCAATCTCTATACACAAACTGTAGCAGCTGCGTTCGGGTGAACGGTGATCAACTTTGTCAAGGGTGCATCTTGTCACCTCCCCTGTTCATTGCTTATATGGACTGGATGTTGCAGCGTAGCCGAGACAAGGTTTGTTTCACATTGGGAGAGTTGAGGGTAAGTCATCTACTTTTTGCAGATGACTAAGTTATCCTCACATCTTCCCAGACGGAACTGCAGCGCGCACTCGATTGGTTTGTGGCCGTATGTGTTGATTCTGGGATGAAGGTTATAATAATATGGGTGGCGCGACAGTCCGAGGTGGACCTGGGCCTAGCTTCTCAGCAACCACTCGTGTTGTGCGTGCTATTATTCTCTCACGCGTGGCAGGGACCTACAGTTTAATGCCGACTCCGAACGGGGTAGTTGAGAAACTTTATCTAGACAGGAATACTCTTTGAGCATTGTCAGGACTCGAAAGAGGTGGAGCCGTGAACTATCAAATGTGGTGAATTCGGGTATCGAACCTGGCTCCTTCTGCGTAGGAATTGACGCACTTACCCACTACGCCACGGCGACGCACGGGATGAAGGTTAAGTTTAAGTATCTCGGGGTCTTCTCCACGCGTGAAGGGAGGAGCAACAAGGAACTTTCCTGTAGGATTGGTCAAGCTGGATCAGTTTTGGCACAGCTTGGGAGATCTGTAATCACGAAGGCCGAGCTTAGTGTGAGAGCCAAGTTAGCAGTTTGCAACTCAGTATTTGTTCCAACTCTCACCTATGGTCATGAAATTTGAGTAATGACCGAAAGAATAAGATAGCGAATACAAGCTGTTGAGACGAGATTTCTTCATGTTGTTGTGGGAATGACTCGACAGGATAGGGTGAGAAACACGACAGTGTGCGAAGAAGCAGCTTCTTCTCCGAACGGAAAGAGCTATGCGACTTCCGAGGCGTGCGTTGAATGCAATTCCATCAGGTAGGCGACCACTTGGCCAGACACCAGGATGAGGTGGTTGGACCAAGTCCATAAGCTCTCCTGGTTACGCTTGGGCATAGCCCCTGATGTGTTAGAGTCGATGGTGGAGGATCGAGTTGCGTGGAGATCTCTCGCGCGTGGTTCCTTTTAGTGGATCATTCGGGTCAGAAGATGATAATGATTATGGTCGTTTATTAGCACAAATTGCAGCCTTCTAGTTCTGCCTAAGCAACGCTAATTTTCTATTTGATATAGTTCCAATGAGCTCTCCAGATCAACATAATCCCTTGCTGCTTTAAAACAAACTGGCTAGCTGGAAACTTTTCTCACCATAAAACTGTCGTTACCCCTCACTGCCTGGCTTTTATAGTACAAGATGCCTTTAGTTTACGTTTATGTTTAATTAGCATCTTCTGCAAACGCCAACAGTAAATAGTCGGATTTACGATGTGTCCCATTGGCAAGCCTCATCTCAACTCAAACCGTGAGAAGGTGCAGCATGCGATCTGATTTAGCAAGCCACTCATAGACGCGCCTTAACGGTCGCACATCGGAGTGTATCCAGTCCCAGACCGTGGCCGGTGTTCTGATTCACGGCGTACCAACTGCCACCACCTGCCAGCGGCGGCTCGTCTCAAACCTGCTTCACTTTATTCCCCCATGGGGGGGGGGGGGCAAACAAATGAAATGCATTCATGATAATCGCCAATAAAATCGCACACTCAATTGGCCATAGATACGCACACTGTATCCAGCGAGATCTTGTCCGACGATAGTAGCAGCTCCCAGTGCAAATGTAAAACTCGCAGATCACTTGGGGGGATAGACACTCTATCTAGTTTATCTAACTACAGCGATCGCAGCTGACATTTGCCTCGAGAAGCTGCGTCTGTCTTCTGCTACCATAGCCGCCGCCGTCGACGTCGCTTACAGCGCTTCGAGTGGAATTTTTATTTGTTTTTAAGAACGTCCAATCCATTGGATCGTGGCTTTGGGGGCTGTCTGAAGTGGGAGAAGTGTGTGCCAGATGTAATGGGCAGCTCATTAGTGGATGCCAATCGAATGAAGTCGTTGCTGTGATTAATTGAAGTCAATTGATGCGAAATCGTCGGCGCATTCAATATCTGGAACGTGTTCCATAAGTGGTCCACTTGAAGTGAGCCCCCGTGGAAGTCGTCGTGTGAGCAATTGAAATCCGCTGACAATTGGAATTGGCTGACATTTGCGGCTGGCTATGTGAGGAATGCCACCGCTGAGTCGGCGAAGTGAGAGCAGAACGATTACCGCAGTTGGCAAGACCATAAGGATTAGTGTCGGATCACTTAACGGGTTCATTATGAATTTTATATCAGCTTCTGCTGAATTGCTGCCTGTCATGGCGATGTCGATGCCGGCGGCTGCTTATTAGGTCATCGTTGAGTCTGACATTGACATTTACTCAAATTCCTTCAAATCGAATGATGCAATTGAATGTGGAGTGTTAACTTCGGTTTGAATGCTCGTGCTGATAAACCGGGTTGTGGTTGGTTTGTCATGCATCTGAGTGACGAAGAGTCAAATTCATGAGAAGCAGCAATTCAGGTGACGTTTGGATGCTGTGGGAATCGGGTAGGCATAGATTGGCGTCAACCTGGCGATGCCCAGTGTTGTAACTTTTCCTAAACATCAATTGTGTTTATTTTACCTCCAAGTGGTAGCCATCGGGTACTGGGTGTAGTTCACTCGAAATCATCTTATTACACTTATAAATGAGCTAGGGTCTACAAAAAAGGAAGTGGTCCTCCAGGTTGGGGGTTGTCCGTCGGGGTAACTGTCCGGCCACACAAAAAATATCTAGTTACGAAGCGGATGGAATTACTGATGACGAAGCCTGCACACGAAAAAAGGACAACGATCTTCGGATCTGTACGTGGAATGTAAGGTCCCTTTATATAACCGCCATCCAAGAAGTGCGATGGGATGGTCCGAGCAAAAGGAGACGAAACACTGTGACATTTACTACGGTGATTACTACAAGAAACAAAAGCGAAGCTTATTTGGATTTGCAACCAACTTTGCGTGGGAAACTGGAGGCAGCTTCTAAAGATCGAGCTGGCTGGAGACGCTTGTTGGTTGAGGCCCATGTCCACCCCGGACTGAGGCGCGAAAAAAAGAGTCTGTTAAGGTAATGATACGCTTTGTCAGGTCAATCATGAGTTAAGAAGAAAAGAGAGGTGGATGGCATCCGATTTTTCGAGTGGAGATTCATAAATCACTCTACTGTACAATATGAACAGTAAACGACAAATTTATTTAAAGAGCAAGCTCAGATTCTTATCATCGTCCTCAGAGAGGCGCAATGAGACGCTCACGCTAGGCTCCTCCATTCTCCACCATTGACTTTAAAGCATCAGGAGCTATGCCAAACCATACCCAGGCTTGGCCAAACCACCTCCTCCTGTGTCTGTCAAGCGGTCGCCTGTCCGATGGAATCGCATTCAACATCCTGACCAAACCATTGAAACATAGCCCTTTCCGTTCGAAGAAGCAGCTGCTTAACTTTGAGTTCCTCGCGCACTGCCATGTTTCTCATCCTAGGTGAATAGCTCCCTCAAGAGCACGCAGAAATCTTATTTTAAGCAGCTTGCATATGTGGTCTTGGCTTTGATATTAGCCTCGACCTTCCTGATTGCTAATCATTCAAGCTGTTTCAAAATTGACCCAGTTTGGCCAATCCTCGACTGGGTTACTGCCCTTGGTTCCTGCCCTTGGTTAGTGGGGTGCCCGATTCGAATCCCAGTGAATGCAAGATTAATACGCTTTTATCTAGTTCTCAAATCTGGTGCAGTCACCATTTGCCGTTGGGATCAAATTAACACTCACCACTAAAGTGGTCAATCAGTGGTAGTGTCTGACTGTGGGTATTGCAATGGACCAACATGGTCTAAGTGTGCTGGTCATTTCAATAGCAACCCCGCCTACCATCCTAACATACATTAAAAGTGCCTACCTGAACATATAATACTTGTAGATTACATTAGATTAATACTTTTTCAAATTAAGTCAGTTCAGTTTATTGAGGGTTGATGAGTTTGCAATGTTATTCAGATCCTCATAAACTCTTGCTACAGTGCAATGGGGCGTGTGAAATAAATGTGGACGTTATCTGCTTACATGTGAACATGTTGTTCTGAATTATGGGTGTGCCAACCCGACAGTCTTACAAACCGAGTTAACCCGGGTTAAAATAGAAACAGACCGAGTTGTAACCTGGGTTGATGAACTCGGTTTGATGATGAACCGAAAACAAAAAATAGGGATTATGGAATGAGGTAATTCGAGTTGAATTGTCCATTTCTATTTTGTTTTGGTGTTCTATGTGTATCCGACAATTTTGTTGTAAATTGTTTCAATTTTTCCCTCTTCTCTTTTATTTGTCTTCGTTTTTTTATGCGACTTGCTTAATTCGTATGTACTTCCTTAGTCTGGTGTGCGGAAAAATTATCGGATGTCTAGAACGGATGACATTTTATGAGATCGTGGTTTCTTGAGAATTTTTTTATAATTATGATACTTTATCATATCACGCACATTTTTAACACAATAATCATGACGTCCCGCTACCATACAATGTGGAAGAAGGCTAAGTAATTCCAGTACCAAAGAAAACTAATCCACCTGAATTCCGACCTATTGCAATGCTTCCGTTTCTTTCAAAAGTGTTTGAATCTATTGTTAGCCGAAACATCAAAGATTACATTGAGCGACACAAGCTTCTAAACCCTCTGCATTCAAGTTTCCGGAAAGGACATAGCTGTGTCACAGCCTTATTAAAAGTAACAGACGATATTCGAAGAGCTACCGACGAAGACAAAACGACCATACTAACCTTACTCGACTTCTCGAAAGCATTTGACTGCGTTGACCCAACAATACTTTGTCGTAAACTGTCCACCCAATTCAATTTCTGTTTTCCTACTAATAAATTAATTCTCTCCTATCTTACTAACCGAGTCCAAGCAGTTTTTCATAACTCTAAACTGTCATCCTTTTGTGACGTACGCTATGGTGTTCCTCAAGGTTCTATTCTCGGTCTATTATTATATTCAATGTTTATCAATGACCTTCCACTAGTTTTATCCTATTGTAAATTCCATATCTATGCAGACGATGTCCAAATCTACTTAAGTTTCCGTCTTGGTATGGTTGAAGACTCAGTTCCTAAAATAAACGAGGGCTACACAAAATGGTCTGATGCTCATTCCTAACAAAACCAAAGCCATCCCGTTCTCGAAACAACCGCCTTCCTTGTCATATTTCCCGCTAATAGAACTGAACTCGACCACAATTGAATATATTACATGTGTAAAAAACCTTGGAATAATGTGCAATAGTGAACTGACGTGGACTGACCACATTGATAGCGTAGTATCAAAGGTGTATACATCCCTAAGAGGCTTATCAATCAGCAAATACATTCTCCCTGTGAACATCAAATTAAAACTTGCCAGAGCACTCATAGTGCCAATCTTGACATATGGATCTGAGTTGTTCTGAGTTTAATCTTCCTCCCTAAAATTCACAAAAGCAATTAACGTGGTTGCACGGTATGTTTTTAACCTTCGCAGATTTGACCACGTCTCGGAACAACGTCGCATTCTCCTAGGATGCGAACTGGACGCATTCTTATGCTACCGGTCGTGGTTATTACTCTTCAAAATTATTCACAAGAAACAGGCAAAATATTTTTATGAAAAGATCACCTTCTGTCGATCAAGTCGTAATATTACCTTGAAACCCTCCAATCATTCCTGTTTAATGTCACGTAGGCACTTTTTCATTCATGCCGTTCATTTATCGAATCACTTACCTTCACAGGTACGGTCCACAGGACCAAGTACAGACAATTTTGTAACGCTTGTTTCTCATATTTCTCCCGCTTGAACTGAAATAATTCCTAGTAACTTCAGTCTTAACTCTTTCTCTACACGTATGTATTCTAATAACATTAAATTTTAAAATCAGAAATCTACACTCTTAAATTATAATTGAAGTAACTTGAAATCACTAATTTCAATCATGTCATACAAAATAATATTTTATGTGATAATGTTCCTGTACTAGTAAAAGAACACATGATTCTTGAAGTACAGAAATAAAATAAAAATGAATTCTGCCTGTTGGTATCTCGTTTTATTGGCTGCCGGATTGTACCTCGTTTTATTGGTGCCTGAAGGATAATTTTTATCAATTTCATGTTAAAGGATTGAGGATATTGATAGTATTTTGACCTCGGCTGGCGAACGCGATAGATTGGAATATTTAAAAATTTCTCTGATTTTGCTATGAAAACCAACCAACCAATCCAGGTGGGAACGAATAGAGAATAAGAAACAGCCGCGAAAATATCTGCGACGGCGACATTGAAGAAATTTCCTGTGTGAAAGTGGCTTGAGATCCCAAAAGGTAATTTGAAAAAATCGCCGTCGAATTTTAGCGAGTGTGAAAGCAGCCTTACTTGCTTTGACACGTCACACAAAAAATGTATGCAAACAAAGCACGCAATACACGAAAAGTTACCGAAATGCTGCCGCCTGTTGTGGTGGCTACAACCCGAACCAATATGGCATGAGGCAAATCGATTTGTATTGTCTTTTCGATTTGGGGTTGGTTTCGATTCGGCATCATATGCTCACACCAGGTTGTCTCGTCTACAGTTTTTTTTTATGTATTCGGTTCGTTTCATCGGCTTTGCCAATTCGGTTTGAAATAGATGTTACTCGGTTTGAGTCGGTTTAGGTGTAACCCGAGTTCCATTCCCGAGCCACTATTCTGAATTACCTCTGGGAGATCATTGTTGAACAGTGAGAAAAAAGATCAGAAGCAACTACCTCAGTAACCACTCTTTGAACACGGTTATACAGATACATTTGCAACTATTTTAGGGACGAGGAAGAAAATTCTGTATAAGTTTCGAAATTACTAAGAATGATAAATACTGTCAAATGCTTTCGAAAAGTCTAGTAAGACTTAGACTCCAAAATTTCAGGCTGCAACTATAGCGTTTATGGAAGCCCTGTCCTGGCTAAAAACCAATGTAATATCGCGCGCAGATATCGTCATCTGTTCCTATAGCCTGGCAGCGAAAAAAATCTCTGAATTCAGTCACTTTTAATTCCAAGACTTCCCTTAATAGCCGCCTATCTCTTAACTAGATGGCCAAGTATTTTAAAATGCAACTAATGTGGGTGGTCGCCGTGGCGTAGTGGGTATGTGCGTCGACTCCTACGCAGAGGGTGCCAGGTTCGATACCCGAATTTACCACCTATCATAATTCACGGCTCCACCTCTTTCGAGTCACTGACAATGCTCAAAGAGTATTTCCTGTCTAGAAAAAGCTTCTCAACTTGGCCGTTCAGAGTCGGCATTAAACTGTAGGTCCCTGCCACTCGTGAGAGAATAATAGCACGCACAACACGAGTGGTTGCTGAGAAGCAAGGCCCTGGCCCTCTACGGGCTGTAGCGCCACCCATATTATAACTAATGTGGGTGCGTGGACACTGAGACATTCCAGAGAATTGCTAAGCGGATGAACTTGTAAAAAAGTGCACAAACTCTGTCCTCTTTTCGGATGGAAACCAACCCTCCATGCCTATCGCTACTATAAAACATCTGCTAAAGTTTGAAATACTTGCTCAAACAAACCGCAGATGGATATCTGGTACAGGATGCCTCATTACCAAACAACTATGGCCTATGATGGATCCCATGCGATCGCTTAACTTGGTCAGTTTAAGCAGGCCATCTTATATTTGCGTTTTAACGCATTGTGCCATCGGAACTCACGCCTCTAGACTAGGCCTTCCCTACAATGATTTCTGTAGAAGCTGCATTGTCGAGGATGAGAAAGAAACCATCGAACACTTGCTATGTAGCTGCAGTCCTCTCTTATCGCGTAGATTCAGACTTCAGGGCGCCATCAGAATCAGCCCTCTTCTTCGCTTTATCAAAAGCACAAATTGGTTTGCGGAAAAGGTAGCCTCAGATCCGCGTGGTAACACAATGGGCCTATGCTTCGCCTAAGTGTGTCTCCTGTCCGTATGCGCGGCAGTCAACCGCCTCAACCTAACGTAACCTAAGACTCCAAAATCCCCAGAATCTAAGGCAAGTCTAAGATCATGTGTTACCTTCATTACAGCCGATTAACAGCTGTGTTTAGATCGATGCCGGATCTGTTTCGAAATATGATTGGCAAGAATCTTTTCAAATGCTTTAGCAATTGGTCTGAAATCCAAAGGAAAAAGGGGACCACTCTTTTTCGGTCCGGTCCGGGAACTGTGAGCAATATATGCAGAAGTTGAACAGGTGCATTAGATAGGGAAGCGTATGTGGTAGGAGTGTCTCCAGGAGTTTTGCGCGGATTCTATCTGGGCCTATGGCACTGGATATTTCGGCATTCTCATTAATACACTCCAAATCGAAGGTGTTAGATATATTTTGCCATCTTGAATTACGTCTAGCTAAAGTGACAGTGAGAAAAAACAAAAACAAAACTTCCATTCCCAAGAAGACCTACCCTGGCTCCATCACCGCATCTCCATGTCCATTAGCCGCACGATTTGATTAAAAAGCTTTTAAAGACAACTTCGTTTTATTCAAACTGCCAATTAATATTTACATCGCCGGTGTGGTCTGGCCATTTAAATTCAAGGCAAACGTGCACTCCGCCAACGAGCCTATCCGTCAAATCGACCTCTTCTCCATTGCGCCGCCCTGAGGTTTACTAATTGACCCAGATTACTATCGCCCCATAAAGTCACCGTCTGCCAGCTTTGAGTCATCTGCTCCTTCAAGACTAGGTAGCCGCGAGTGCACTGTGCCAAGTACGCAAGCAGTTATCTGCGATTGTTTCAACTGCGCATTCGCTCGCATTAGCATGTGCGCATTGTCGCACGTACCTCGAGAATGCTAGCGAAAGGCTTGGCATTAGCTGCGAAGACCTTGACCGTGAAATCCACAGCAGAGGGTATTCGCCCCGCAAGTTGTCAAACCTAACCTCCAAGGTAACTCAGAGAAGCACACTTTTTTGAGGTTTGTGCAATCGAATCTTTAGGACTCGGTGCCACGGAACTCCCTCCAGACGTCACTGTTCGCGTGGAAGGCTGAGAGAATTCCTGATGTCATCACAGCGCCGACTTTCACACACAAGCGCTCGGCTCAATGAACACCCCGTCAAGAGATGAGTCTGCCGTTTTATCATTTCCTACGCCAACGGCTACACACCTCTGATGGAGCATCTCCGAGCTAAGAGCGACGAGCTACGAGCTACAAGCACCGTGCCCACCAAGCACACCAAGTCACACACACAGTTTCCGCATATTTTATCGTCGGTTTTATGTGTTCGCTGCGAAATCATCGAAAGAGTTGTTCAGAATAAATTAGCCCACCTCCGTCGTCGTCGCTAATTGTCATTCATTCTACGTTGCAGCTTTGGCTGCGGTCACGGCGGCACAGTCACAGCCCCAGCCACTTGAGAGGCTTTTTACCCCATGGCCGGATGGGGCAAAAAATGCGCGCGCATCCATACGCTTCCGCGAAAGACGACGATCGACGGCTTCACTTCCGCCAGCGGTGGCGGGCAGCTTTTTTTGGAGATTCTTGTGGCAGCAGCCGGAGAAGTGGTCACGTTCCGGGCCATCGCCAGCGCCCACCCAAGACAACGGCTCGGTCTTTGGCGCGTAGGCGTCGCTAATTGATTTTTTTCGCAAAAACGATCGTCGACGAGCATTGCCCATGGCGCGCGCGCTTATCGACCGGCCACACCGCTCTCGCGTCTATGCTCCGCTCGAAAATGTGAATCAGTCCCAAGGTCAGTGCGGTGTCTCCAAGACGGCTTCATTAACGAAACGCATAAAAGCCGAGAAACCCAAGCGCGACGGGTCGGAATGAGCACCAAAATCCGGAGTCGATAATGGAAACGAGTATTTCTCACGGTTATCACGATCTGTAATGGAAGACGGTGCACTGACGCTGGGTCCAAGTCGATGGCCCAATTCACAGGTGATGACCTTGCCACCTCTCTTCGCCACCTCGACCTTGGCCGCTGGTCGTCTCAGTCGTTGGTCGCTGGTCGTTGATCGGAGCCGAATCATGCTGACGGCCAAACAATGCACAGCCCGCGAAGAAGGGCTCTAATCAGAGAGAGCCTACGAAGCGGTGATGGACGTTTCGATTGAATCAGCATACGTCCGGGGTAGAGGGGGGACGCTGACAACTTTTAGTGCGAGAGTGTGAATGGCTTTTGGCGTCAGTCGCATGATGGGTATCTTGACGCTGAACCTGAAGCTATAAATTAAAATATTTGTTTTCGACTTTATGAGCGTTGCTTTGGAGGGAAAAGCCATCAAGCGGCGCGGCGGTAGTCGATTTTTGTGTGCGTGAATTTTATGTTTTTCGCACAGAGAGACCTTCGCGTTGTGCGAGGATGAGTCGCCAATCGTTTGGGATGTGCCGCGGTTCTATTTTTACAGAGCTTGTTTTACGCTTAATCATGTGGGTTATGTCACATCAGATAGACAGGACGGACATGAATGGGAAATGGTCGCGGATTTTTGGCGCCTGAATCTTAATGCGACAAGTCGAGGTGAAAGATCAGCTAGCGTCGCGCCGTTACGGTGACCATCGTATCCGTGAGTCCGTAGAAATTCTTCGATTTTATTGAACGCGTTATACAACGGCTGTCGTCAGGCCCTAAATTTGAGTCAGTTTCTTGCTGTGTTGCGTTGTTCACAAGGCTGGTCTGACGATTGAGCTTCGTTCTTTCTTTTTTAATGCACTTTGCACTTTGAAGTCTTTCTGTTTATTGTCCAGTCTGCCTGGTCTTTAAGAATTAGATCGAAGCACTGCTATCAAAAAGGGACATTTCAAGGCCAAGGTACCACAAACAGTTTTTGTGGCGACGCTGCACCTTTAGAATCATTCATTTCAAGACCATCGTACGTAACTCAGGCTAGATGCATCACTTGTACCTGCTTAACCTCCCGAAAGTCTACGAAAGTCCTAGTGTATGCTCAACGACCCAAGTTAAGAATTAGAATTAGAATGGTTGAGGGGGTCGAGAAAAGATCGCGTGATCACTGCGACCTCTGATGGACCTATTTTGAATTCCCGCATTTAGAGTTCAAGCAGGAACCCTGTACTTTGTATGTTCTTGAGTGAACTAGAGGCAATTTTGTCCGTTTCGAGTTTAGTAAGTCAGTCCTGACTGTCCTGACTGGGTAGTGACAGTGACACAGTACGTGTTCTGCAGTTTCTTCTTCCTCGTTCACAGACAGCAAGTGTCGTCTTACGATAAGCCCATGGTTTTTAGGTGTTTGCTGACTGGGCAGTGTCTAGTAAGAGAGCCTGTGGTTATACGGAGCCAGCCATGGTGAGTCTGAGGAGTTGTTTCGTTCTATTAAGAGAAGTAGTTGGTATGAACATCTATGCCTGCCTGTTAAGTTCCGTGTGCGTCCAGTAATTCTTGGCCGTGTCCCTGCGCCAATTGTTTATATTACTCTTAGCGGTATTAATAGGTAAGCCGTAGAATGGTCGTGACATCATGAACGGTGAGGCGGTCTGCTCTTTCGTTTCCTGTGTGGCCGCTGTGACCTAGGATCCAAATGAGGTGGACTCTGTTTGTGTTGGCCAGTTGTAGTTGCACTCCCACACTAGCTTTGAAGTGACATTGTAGCTTTTGAGGGCTACAAGAGCAGGTTTGCTGTCAGAGGAAATATATATATATTTACTCTGACACAGAGATCGATTGCAAATACTTCTGCTTGAAATACGGACTTGAAAATGTCCATGCCGTGATGTATATGGGTATTGGTGTTCACTCCGTATGCTCGAGACTCAACCCCTTCGTCTATTCCATCGCGGCGATTGCTACAAAGAGCGAAGGCAGCGCTTGTTCGGATGCGGGTTTGTTGTTCGAGGCAGACTTAGGCAAGAAGTCTTAAGTCTTAAATACATAAGCGAGCGCCTCATAACAATCCGCATCAAGGCTACATTCGGCAACATCAGCCTTATCTGCGCCCACGCCCCAAGGGAGGATAAAGATGACGACAGCAAAGATGACTTTTACGATCTCCTAGAAAGAACGTACGATCAATGCCCCAGCTACGACACCAAGATCGTTCTAGGAGATTTCAACGCAAAGCTGGGCAAAGAAGACATCTTTGCTAGAGCCTGCACGACAGCACGTCCGAGAACGGACTCAGGCTGTTGGACTTCGTAACGGGCCGAAACGTCTTTGTAGCCATTACGCGGTTCCCTCACCTCAACATCCACAAAGGGATCTGGCGGTCTCCTGAACAATCAACCAGCCAGATTGATCACATTGCGATTGATGTCAGACACTCCTCCAGCATTCTCGATGTCCGAACTTTCCGAGGAGCCAATATCGACTCGGATCATTTCCTTGTTGTAGCCAAGGTAAGAACACAGATATCGATAGGACAACGGAGTAAAGCAAGACCAAGACAGTTTGACGTCGGAAAGCTACAATCGCAATTGACCGCTAGCAACTTTGCCGATCGAGTCTCCCTAAAGCTCTCAGAGAGTCCACCCTGGCAGCCGAAACAATCGACGAACAATGGAACCGTTGTCAAACCGCCATCAGAGAAGCTGCATCTGATGCGCTGGGTTTTAAAACGCCACCCCAAAAAAAACCCCTGGTTTGACAACGAGTGCAGGCAGGCACATTCAGCGAAGCAAGCAGCGTACAAGGCGTCGCTGGACAGAAGGATGAGAGCGGCTCGTGAGCTCTACGAGAGAGCATGAGAAGCGCGCGATCGAGGAAATGGAGAGGTGTTACGACGATAATGACGTCCGAAAGTTCTACCAACGGGTAAAACAACTAACCAATGGATACAAAATTAGGACAGAAGCCTGTCGTGACGCAGGGGGACAACTCGTAGTAGATTCGCAGTCGATACTGAGAATCTGGAAAAACCTGCTAAACGGCGATGATGACACCAATACCGCTGTCAGGCAGAATGTTCCACTCAACGCAATTGACGATGATCGACTAGAATTCCGTCCCCACGACATAGACGAGGTCAAGATGGCGAAATCGAGACTAAAGTCGAATAAAGCTACTGGTGCAGACAGACTGTCTGCGGAACTGTTTAAGGCAGCTTGAGATGAGCTGGTAAGGTATATGCATCAACTCATCTGTACGACATGGTCGCAGGAAAGCAAGCCCGACAAGTGGAATCTCAGTACCGTTTGCCCGATCCACAAGAAAGGAGACTCCTTCAACTGCGCCAACCATCCAGGGATAAGTCTCCTCAACATCGTCTATAAGATCCTCTCTGCCGTTTTGTGTGAGCGCCTGAAACCATTCGTCAACAACATGATAGTTTCTGGTTTTAGGTGCGGTTTCAGGCCGGGGAAGTCCACCATCGACCAAATCTTCACATTACGGCAGATCCTGGAAAAAACCCAAGAAATGAAGATCGACATCCACCACCTATTCGTCGATTTCAAGGCCACATATGACAGCGTGCATAGGGACGAGCTATACAACGCCATGTCTCGTTTTGACATTCCTGCCAAACTCGTCAGGTTGTGCAGGATGACGATGGAGAATTCTCGCTGCTCCATCAAGGTCGGTAACGAACTCACTGAGACCTTCCATGTCAAAAAAGGTTTTAGACAAGGCGACGCGCTGTCATGTGACTTTTTCTTGAGAAGATCGTGCAGAACTCACACGCTAACACAAGAGGCACGATCTTCCAGAAGTCCGTACAACTGTTGCCATACGCGGATGACATCGACGTGATTGGTCGAAAAAAGCGAGCCATGCATGAGGCGTTTGCTGGCATTGAGGCAGAAGCGGCTAAAATGGGTCTAGTGGTGAACGAGGGCGAAACGAAGTACATGCTGTCATCAAGAAAGGACACACAACTTCGACGACTTGGCCAAAACGTCACCATAGGAAGCTATAACTTCGAGTTAGTGAATGACTTCGTCTACCTCAGCCCCGCGGTAAACAGTGCAAGCAACATCGACGGGGAATTACTCTTGCCAATCTCTGTTTCTTTGGGCTCAAGAGGCAGTCGAGTAGTAGAGTCCTCTCTCGAAGGGCCAAGCTAACATTATATAACACCTTCATCATCCCCGTCCTTCTCTATGGTGCGGAGTCATGAACAATCTCAAAAGCGGATGAGGAAGTACTTGGTCTTTTCGAGAGAAAAGTTCTGCGTTCAATCGTTGGTCCTGTCTGCGTTGATGGTTAGCTTAGGTTGAGGTGGCTGACTGCCGCGCATACGGACAGCAGACACACATAGACCAAGCATAGGCCCATTGTGTTACCACGCGGATCTGAGGCTACCTATTCCGCAAACCAATTTGTGCTTTTGATAAAGCGAAGAAGAGGGCTGATTCTGATGCTGCTCAGTTCAGCCAGACTAACAAAGAAATGGGCGCCCTGAAGTCTGAATCTACGCGATAAGAGAGGACTGCAGCTACATAGCAAGTGTTCGATGGTTTCTTTCACATCCTCGACAATGCAGCTTCTACAGAAATCATTGTAGGGAAGGCCTAGTCTAGAGGCGTGAGTTCCGATGGCACAATGCGTTAAAACGCAAATATAAGATCTGAGGTTTGGCCTGCTTAATCTGACCAAGCAAGCATAGGTCATAGTTGTTTGGTAATGAGGCATTCTGTGCCAGATGTGCGTTGATGGTTATTGGAGAAGAAGATTCAACCACGGACTGTACGGGCTGCACAGCGGCATGAGCCTAGTCAGGCGTCTACGGATTCAACGCCTAAGATGGCTGGGCCATGTAGAGCGCATGGACAACACTGCACCAGCCCGAAGAGTCTTCGAACCAGTGGGACAACGCAATAGAGGACGCCCACGGAACCGATGGCACACCCAGGTAGAGAAGGACCTCAATCGACATGGTGTGCGCAGTTGGTGATAGATGTGGGATTTGCAGTTGAAGGTGGGTCAATTAGAACCTTATATGTAGCTCTAGCTGAAGTTGTATCTGGGAAGACAGTTGTCTACGAGAGATATTTTCAGGGTTTCATGCCCGTTCAGTTCGTTAAGAATGTCAGGGTGAATGAGCCTGGAATCAGAGTCATCCTCTATGAGGAGCTTGTAGACTTGTTAACCATATCTTCTTTCTTTATTTGTAGGTGCGGAACAACAATCACTGGACCTAAGGTTGAAAACATCTGGGTGCCAATAGAAACTCGAAAAACCAAAAAATCACAGAGCTAGTGCCTCTGTAAAATGGAATAACGTAAAGCGTACCTACAAGCGAAACAAGTGTGGCCAAACCTGGATCTACAGAGAACCACGTCCGTACTCAGTCTAGGCAGGCAGAACCTAAGTAACCTAGTTGGTATCCTCACAGGACACTGCGCGATGGGTAGACAGCCGCAAGAATAGGATTACCACACAACGACTTCTGTAGCAGAGGCATGGATGAGGAAGAAGCGAAAAACCCCTCACATCTACTCTGCAACTGCGCTGTACTGTACTAAATGAACTTACTGGTTCAGGAGTACCGGATGGTAACCGGCTCAGTGTCAACACAATGGGCCCCTGGAGTAACATGCTATATAAAACATGTTACCTACTGAAACATCCGTTTCGTTGCTTCTGGCCAATGCCTTGAACAGCATCACGCGACAACTCAATGCATACCAGCATCCATGCATTAGAACCATGCAACAGAAGCCAAGCCAACTCTTTGGTCTCTTTCCAAACATCAAAGCGTCCTTTCCATCAATCATGAGTGGCTGTCAAGATGACGCGAGTTTCAACGACCCTAACGAAATCCAAGCTGTAATGGCTTATTTTGAGAGATGCATCAAGCTAGTAGGCATTCTTGGCGGCACTTCTGTTTTGATCGCGGACGTGTAAGGATCGTTACAAGTGAATCATAACTCTGGGTCTAAGTGTATGCTTCACTTTTGATGGAAGCCACATAACCTAATCTAACCTTATTTGTAGGTGAAGTGGTGGAATGCTTGTGATGACTGCTGTGGGAGTTGTTTTCACCACCCCTGATGATACAAGCTGGTCCTTGCAGTTTGTCGAGCTTGCCTTGTGCAGTTCTTTGGTTTGTTTTAGGCTACTAGACGGGTGAATCGTAGGTGAGTATTGGTCTGGTGAAGGCTTTCTATGGCCAATGAGCTATTCTGGGGCTAACGCCTCAATTTTTGCTAATACGACTGTTGCTGGTCCATAAGGCGGTCGTGGCCTTGTCAATGGTTTTGTTAAAATGAGAATTCCAGTTTAGGTAGGTAGAGCCTAGGTATTTGACCTCTTTTGAGAATTCTTTTATTTCACCGAAGAGATCACATCACCGACGCATGTTTTTCAGTTGCTTTATGTTTTACTTGCGAGTCTGTAAATGAACAGACGAGTCTGATGACAAGAAAATCCAAATGTGTCCGAAAGATGTCAATTTTCCATCAGCCACCCGCCACAGACGAACAGAAATTTATTCAATAGCCGACATCGGCATGCGTAGAGAAAAATAATCCGCTGTCGACTACGATGACTGTGATGCTAGCAAGAGTTTCCGAAAGGATGTGATTAGATAGGAATGTCCAGGCATAATACTGTCACATCATTAGTCACTGAGTGCCCAGCTCGCCTCTAGAACCAACGTCAGTGTCACCCATCTACTCTTGTCAAACTCAGGAACGCGCCAAAAAGGCGATTCACGGTTAAAAAGTACAACTCAAAAAACGTACGTTTTCGACTCAATTCTTGGGAGTTCTTTGATAAACTGCAATCACTGCTTTGTTTTGCCAATTCCGTAAAGTTCTTTGACAAAATACAGTCATAAGTTAAATTCTATGTTTTGCTCAATGCCGTGACCACGTTCAACAGTGTCATCGAGTAAATGACATCACCTAAGACCACATATTGGACAAAGGCTACATTTTTTCCATTTCAAAATCCTACCTCAATGCTTCGCACATTGCAGTGCTTCGACATTGATCCGATTTATTGCCTCCGATTAGACTCAGTAGTCTTTTATGAAATCGAAGTGAAAGTAACCGCGACTGCATTCTCACCGACTTACCATCAATTTGAGTATTAGAAAGGTTTTTGAAAACCAACGCCGTGAAGGTCGCCCACTCCTTCACACATGACACACTTCGTGGCCTTAATTCGCGTGCGATCTCATTCAGAAGACTGAACTTCTTCGAACACAAAGACAAAAGACGAAGGAGACGAAAATCTGGACCAACGTAGTGCTTGATTGAACACCCGCCCATCGACGACGTCATCGTCCGAAATTGAACAAAATCTCTTGCATAATACACCGTCACCATCGGCATCAGCATCGGAATCGCTTGATGGCCTAAGAGTCAGCGTTTTCGGCCGTGTCAACGTTGATTAATGATTTTTGAATAATGTGCTCGAGCAGCCTCGCAGAACATAAGAATGCAATAGAATGGTATCGCTTTTCGAAAATTAAACAACAAACGCTGGTCTCAGTGTCTAGGAGTCGAGAAATTGTTTTTCGCCGAGTCATAGATAAATTTGGCATTGACATTTGAAATTAAGCTGATTAATGATGGTGTGGATTTCACAAGACGCGAGGTGTCTTAGTAAATTATGCTCCTGCTGGCCGGATTAATTAATGGCACACGGAAAAGCGTACCGTTGACAATGGCTTATAACAAAACCGATACATAATTGCTGTTTAAATTAGTGGAGAGGAGATCTTAACACGTCGGGTTTATGTGAGTGGCAGCGCTTACTGTCAACTGGAGACGTTCGATTTCGGGCAAAATGGCATAAATTGAATTGAATTGATTTGACACGAGGGCGAATGATGTCGGACGGGGAAGACTGCTGAGAGTTTGAGACACGTTTCGGAAAAAAAATGCTCGAAATGGCTTCTGTCAACGAACTGAGGATGAACATTTTCACATGCGTTGGGCGAGTTTCCTCTGACATTGAACAACGATTTTCAGTCAAACATCAGAGCTTTGTTGCTTTTTAGGGGCAGAAATATGAAGTCTAGTGTCAAGGCTTATTGTGTACCAGAGGAGACAGCTACTGGAACAATCTGCTACTGAATTATCGCCAGGGGCAAAGCATGACTCATCTCAATGACTGACTGTTCCACTTTCGTATGAAGAAATCTACTAGTGATTGGAGGGCATTGACTGAATTTGACATCAAGCTCTCTTTTTGAAAATGCTTGGCTTCGGTTTAGAGGAATCTATACGGGACACGTTAGGTGCATGTCCACGTCTCACACAGGTCCCGTTGGACCCATTGTGATAGCCCTGGGGGAATATAACGCCTTAGCTCCTAATTCGTACTTGTCATGTCGTTTTTGTTATTCAGAAACTGAAAAGAGACCTTAGAGGAATTTTTGTTAGATTCTAAAGATGCTGGCAGAAATGATCTTCCAGTGTTCTATCTCACAACTGGCAGAGAGTGGGACAATGACAGTGGAGTGTCGTGCTTTTCAAGTTCGTTACCAAACCCTTTGAATATAAAGTCGTTGATTAGTCTCATTTTTAGCTCCTTGTTCTTCAGATGATTATGGTCCGTTAGCACTTCAACTACCATGGCTAGAAATTTTGTATAGCCTTGATGGAGCTTGTGGGTTTTTGCACCATTCATCCAGCAGTTGAGTCGTCTGAGAAGTGGTCTTATTCGCCCTCTCCAAAATCGTGCCATCCACTTAACATCCGCAAGATGTGGTTAAATTTCCTGGGTTGGGTCGGTTTTCGTTCCTTCCCTGACAAGTTCATCCCCCAGTAAAGTCCCTGTAATCTGGGACACAACATAGAGTAATCGAGTGCAGCATTCTGAGAACTTTGAACTCTTAGCGGCTTGGTACTTTCAATATTGATTTCATTGTTGCCGCTTCCTTGACTGCCAGGACCTCCGCTTGAAAAGGAATTCTGATGGAGAAGTGTAAAGTGTTAGGAGTTACTTTCCTCACTTTCGATAGAATTAGAACATGATGCATTAACTGAAGATTTTCACAAAATATTCGTGGTATACCACAGGGTTCCGATTTGTCTACTTCCTTATTTCTTAAATATATCAGCGATCGTTTGTCTGAAACAGACAATCCTGTTTAGCAATCCTGAAGCAGTCAAGCCTACAATCTCTATGAACTTCCTTGAAATAGAATCACCAAAAAAAAATAAAGCCTGAGTACAATCGATTCAAGTCAAGCGAACTCAATAGATTGGTTGCAGTCTGTACAGAACACTGGCCGATAGGAGATCATTCCGTCAGCTTGGACAGAGACCTTCACAATTCGTTTGTGCCTGTCCGGCACATACCTGACTCCGACAAAGAGCGCTTGGTGAATTATATTAAGGCACCAAGGTTGTTATCAAATTTTGAAATAAGGCAACAGAGCTGAGGCATTAAAATGGCACATACTTCTATTCGGCTTCTCATCGAAGCATCACTCACTACCTTCCCATCTGCCCTGAATATCGCCATGAACAGTGCTCTACTGAAGTAGCCAACAGTCATTCCATTCCAATCCATTCTGCGAACAAATTTAAATGTGGTCGTTTGTTGGACAAATTAATCGTGAACACATGCGGGCAAAGAAATGCTGAAGAAAATCTGTATAAAATGTCTTCATTTTTCTCAGATCTCAGTTCATGGAGTTTATAGAACATTATAAAGGTTGATTTTGAAAGCCGTTGCTTTGCGATTGTCAAGAAAAAATGACACATTTAAAATTTGCAAATGCGTGTACCTAACAGTTTGAGCTGAGTTTAAATCAATATATGCCGTTGGTGGTGTGAAAAAAACTGGAGCTGAACACTCATGAGTGCAGTGTTTTTGTTAAGGGGAACACTCAATTTCGGGTGAATAACTTTCACATTTTCCTCAAAGCCGGTTCTCTCCCTCAAGTTGATGATTGAGAAGTAGAGTTCTTGACATCAAAGGGTGGGTGCCAATTCGGGTAAAGATGGGTGCAATACTATTTTTAAACATATCTACAAACCCAATGAACAAAGAGGGGAAAGTGATAATCATCGTCGTTTCGGGAACGCAGAACATAATTTAACGATTTGAGTTTGATAAAATGGAATGGATTATCCTTTCCGATTTTCCTGAACAAACCAGTCGTGGAGTCGGACGTAGTATTGAGAAAATGCTAAAAAAAGCGATACCAAGTTGGAGTTGGGCAATGGGGTTCATAGATGGCAAGTGCAATATGTGCAGAAGCAAATCTATAGAAGCCTTTTTTCTTCCATAGTTGCCAACGCAACATGTCTGGAGCTTGAGTTTTTTTCCAGCAACACGGATACAACTGCAAACATTCCATTCTATCATTTCTTTCAAAACAGAATTTTCCATTTTTAAACTTTTTTTTCCCTTGAAGTTACCTGGAGGCAACACTTCTTCTTCTTCTTCTTCTGGTGGCGCTACAGTCCGGGGTGGACCTGGGCCTCAACCAGTAAGCCTCTCCAGCCGGCACGATCTGTAGCCAGCTGTCTCCAACTGCGCACACCAAGTCGATTCAGGTCCTTCTCCACCTGGGTGCGCCATCGGTTCCGTGGACGTCCTCTATTGCGTTGTCCCACTGGTTCGGAGTCGAAGACTCTTCGGGCTGGAGCAGTTTTGTCCATGCGCTCTACATGGCCCGGCCATCTTAGGCGTTCAATCCGTAGACGCTTGACTAGGCTCATGCAGCTGTACAGCCCGTACAGTTCGTGGTTGAATCTTCTTCTCCAATAACCATCAACGCACATCTGGCACAGGATGCCTCGTTACCAAACAACAATGGCCTATGATGTATCCCATGCGATCGCTTAACTTGGTCAGATTAAGCAGGCCATCTTATATTTGCGTTTTAACGCATTGTGCCATCGGAACTCACGCCTCTAGACTAGGCCTTCCCTACAATGATTTCTGTAGAAGCTGCATGGTCGAGGATGAGAAAGAAACCATCGAACACTTGCTATGTAGCTGCAGTCCTCTCTTATCGCGTAGATTCAGACTTCAGGGCGCCCATTTCTTTGTTAGTCTGGCTGAACTGAGCAGCATCAGAATCAGCCCTCTTCTTCGCTTTATCAAAAGCACAAATTGGTTTGCGGAATAGGTAGCCTCAGATCCGCGTGGTAACACAATGGGCCTATGCTTGGTCTATGTGTGTCTGCTGTCCGTATGCGCGGCAGTCAGCCACCTCAACCTAAGCTAACCATCAACGCAGACAGGACCAACGATTGAACGCAGAACTTTTCTCTCGAAAAGACCAAGTACTTCCTCATCCGCTTTTGAGATTGTTCATGACTCCGCACCATAGAGAAGGACGGGGATGATGAAGGTGTTATATAATGTTAGCTTGGCCCTTCGAGAGAGGACTCTACTACTCGACTGCCTCTTGAGCCCAAAGAAACAGAGATTGGCAAGAGTAATTCCCCGTCGATGTTGCTTGCACTATTTACCGCGGGGCTGAGGTAGACGAAGTCATTCACTAACTCGAAGTTATAGCTTCCTATGGTGACGTTTTGGCCAAGTCGTCGAAGTTGTGTGTCCTTTCTTGATGACAGCATGTACTTCGTTTTGCCCTCATTCACCGCTAGACCCATTTTAGCCGCTTCCGCCTTAATGCCAGCAAACGCCTCATGCATGGCTCGCTGTGTTCGACCAATCACATCGATGTCATCCGCGTATGCTAACAGTTGTACGGACTTTTGGAAGATCGTGCCTCTTGTGTTAGCCTGTGAGTTCTGCACGATCTTCTCAAGAAAAAGTCACATGACAGCGCGTCGCCTTGTCTAAAACCTTTTTTGACATTGAAGGGGTCGGTGAGTTCGTTACCGACCTTGATGGAGCAGCGAGAATTCTCCATCGTCATCCTGCACAACCTGACGAGCTTGGCAGGAATGTCGAAAGTAGACATGGCGTTGTATAGCTCGTCCCTATGCATTCTTTAATATGTGGCCTTGAAATCGACGAATAGGTGGTGGATGTCGATCTTCATTTCTTGGGTCTTTTCCAGGATCTGCCGTAATGTGAAGATTTGGTCGATGGGGGACTTCCGCGGCCTAAAGCCGCACTAATAAGGACCTATCACGTTGTTGACGAATGGTTTCAGGCGCTCACACAAAACGGCAGAGAGGATCTTATAGACGATGTTGAAGAGACTTATCCCTCGATAGTTGGCGCAGTTGAAGGAGTCTCCTTTCTTGTGGATCGGGCAAACGGTACTGAGATTCCACTCGTCGGGCTTGCTTTCCTGTCGTACAGATGAGTTGGTGCATGTACCTTACCAGCTCATCTCCAGCTGCCTTAAACAGTTCCGCAGACAGTCCGTCTGCACCAACAGCTTTATTCGATTTTAGCCTCGATATCGCTATCTTGACTCCGTCTAGGTCGGGGGGACGGAATTCTCTCTCTCTCTCTCTCTCTCTCTCTCTCTCTCTCTCTCTCTCTCTCTCTCTCTCTCTCTCTCTCTCTCTTTCTCAATTGTGTGGAGTGGAACATTCTGGAGCCAACACTAATCTGTCAAAATGTGTGAGTGGAGAGTTTTCGTTAAACTTAACGAAATTTACTTTTTTCATACCAAATGGAGTCTTCTCTCCAAAATGCAGAGAAAAGACTTACACTGACTCTTTTAAAATTGTTTCATGTAAATGCTGATTGCGACTATGGTCAAGTGGGGAAAGGCCAATTCTAAGTCACTCCATCGAGCATATCGGCGGGTGTCACACTAAACATATGTACAATGTTGTCGCACAAGGCTGAAATTGACATAAACGAGCGACGATTTGACGAATCCTCTTAAAAAGTCGTTTTGTGTATTAACTTACACACTTAACAAGAAATGAGCATCGTCGAAGAAGGCGTTGAACTGCTTTGAGGTTGCTAGGCATTTCGCAACAGACTTAGCAGCCCTTCTCAAGCCAGCCACTACTACATAACCTAAATTAACAATGCAATGCAACAGCAACACAATGTGTAAGGCAGCCCTCGTCCCCGACCTAGGAGTAGAGAGTGCAAGCTCAAGTCATAAGCTCGGATTGGTACAAGAGAACAAATAATCAACGCGTTAGCTTGTGTTTCACAACTAAGTTGAACAAGGGATCGGAGAAAACCCAAGTCCTCGACTGTATATATGTATACTTAGCACAATGTAACACATTTTCACGTTTCTCTAGTTTTCTTCTTCCATATTGAGACCCCAAGTGCTCTCCAAATCGAATCCACAAATAACAAAGCTTCCAATCAATTGCTAAACTCTTGTTCTCATCACAAACAGACAAAGCAGTCTCGATCAAAGAGAATCGGAAGGAAAGACCAACGTCAGCCAAGACGTGTGGATGCTTCCCTTACCTAACTTCACTTTCCTCGGTTCCTTAAAATCACCATCCGACGTCGAAGCAAACAGAATTGAAAAGAACTCATCGTAAATTACGCTTTCCACATACCTACGTTTGAACAATTCAATTCTCACGGTCTTGATTTACGGTGATGAGGTATGTATGATGGCTGTCTGATGTGAATGACTTTTTCTACGTTCGAGGGGAGAATCTTAAAATGTCCTCTCTGGCCCGAGTGTTGTGGCGTTTACGAAGTGAAGCCAATGGAATTCGCATTTAACAACAAGCTGAGAGCGAACAGACAAAAATGTGATGGCTTTGGGCAAACTTTGGCTCTGATCACGTGCACGTTTCGGAATGTGCTGCCAAACAAATGGACGACCATTCATAGCTCTTGGAATGTGCGATGGTCTACATTTGCATGCATCAAATTTGTACCATTTTGTATCGAATTTTATGGTTATTTATCGACTCAAGTGAAACGGTGAAGAATTTTATGACACAAACAATGAGACTGGAAATTGATTGTTGTTTGAAGACAACTTTGTGAAGAGCGGCTACTAGATGATCCATGGGAATCATGTGGGTTGTTGAATGGTTAAGCTCGTTTATAGGTCGTCATGAGTTCGTTGATCTCTTCCTACACCTCTTCTTTCCTCAATCTCGTCAGCGGCTCTTGTGTCTCTACCGTCTTCACACCAAAGACGATGTTAGGGGCGATATTCTTCAATGAGGCGTTGTCAGCACGTTGACGCTTTGCAGACAAAATAACACGCGTGCTGACGAATGTAAAATGGCATTTGTTACTTATCGTTGCTAAAAGTTGGCAAATCCACCGGTGTTGATGAAACACGGCTAGAAAAGCTTAAGGCAATGGGTAAAGAGGGAGTTTTATGACTCTCTCGTGTTATTAAGGTGGCTTGGGAACGGGGTGAGACACCTGGCGATTGACAAACTGTCCTTCTTTACAAGAAGGGAGACTGCTCCAACTACAGGGGCAAGTCTCTTTTAAGTCTCCCCGGAAAAGTCTACGCTAAGGTTTTGGTAGCGCGTTCTGGATCTGTCATCGGGCCCAGGACGAGGAATGTACAGTGCGGCTTTCGTACCCGGCAGAAGTACAACCGACCAGCTTTTCACTCTAAGAATGGTACTTGAGAATGCTTGCAAGTATGCCCAATCCATCCACATATGACCGAGGTCATCGAGGTAAACTCTGGAGTGTTCTGCTGGGCTATGGGATTGAGGGTCCTCTTTTGAGGGCCATTCAATCTCTACACACGTGTACGGGTTAATGACACACGGGTTATCAACACCTTTCACCGTGGGCGTTGGACTTCGCCAAGGGTGCGTCTTGTCACCTCTGCTTTTCCTTGTTTATATGGACCGGATGTTGCAGCGCATCCGAGACGAGGAATGTTTCACATTGGGAGAGTTGAGGGCAAGTCATCTTCTTTTTACGGATGACTTAGTTATCCTCACATCATCCCAGACGGAATTCCAGCGGGCACACGATAGGTTTGTCGTATGAGCTGATTCTGGGATGAAGGTTAACTTGGACAAATCAGAGGTTATGTTAATTTCCAGAACGCCTGTTCAATGCACTCTACATGTTAGGGGAGTCCATTGAAGCAGGTGGAGACGTTTAAGTATCTCTACTGAACTTTTCTGTAGGATTGGTCAAGCTGTGTCAGTTTTGACACAGCCTGGGAGATCTGTAATCAGGAAGGCCGAGCTTAGTGTGAAAGCCAAGTTAGCAGTTTTCAACTCAGTATTTGTTTCAACTCTCACCTATCATGAAATTTGGGGAATGACCGAAAGGATAAGGCAGAAAGGTAGGCTGAGTTTGTACACACAGGGCAAAGTTGTTGATCGCTCCCAACTTGGCGGGATGCCATCCTTGTCAATGTACAAATCAAGCTGACATACAGCCTCCCTACGGCGCCCCCTGGATAGCCTTCCCAACACCCGTTGTGAGGTGAACCAATGTTTGCAGCGATCCCCTTGTGCTAACAACCCGCCCACATAAAAATAATCAACCATTATAAGAGAGCAAGCTGCCTCGGATATACGGACGGACTTACAAGGTACAATGATTTGCGAGGGTGCTCCTAGAACAGTCTACACTCCAAGACCCGTTCATAAACTGGGAAATATCCTCACCCATAAGGCGTACATTACTGCGATCCAGGAAATATGGACAAGCACAAAATACGAGCCTTCTACAAGAAAGCCAAAAGCACCCAGGCTCTTCGAAACTGTGAGGGTAACCTGGTTACAGACCCGCAGGGAATAGTGGATGTGTTTAAGCAGCACTTCCAACCATCTGCTTAACGGGCCTGACCAGGAGAGAGTGATGGGGAATCAAGAAATCCCAACTCCGATTAAGTAGTTCTCCCCCCTAGCCTTGAAGAAGTCGGCACAGCCATCAAAAGGCTGAAGAACAACAAAGCCGCAGGTTCAGATGGCCTGACATCTTCCATCAGAGCCCTTCAAGGCCGGTGGTGATGTTCTGGTAAGGAGCATGCACCAGATCATCTGTAGAATTTGGGAGGACGAAAACATGCCCGACGACTGGAATATCAGCTCCATGTGCCCCATCCACAAAAAAGGCGATCCTACCTCTTGCAACAACTATAGACGTATATCCCTGCTCAACGTCGCCTACAAGATCCTGTCCAACGTACTGTGTGACCGTCTAAGGCCGTTTTGCACCGCACTAATCGGCACGTACCAGTGCGGCTTCCGGCCTGGCAAATCGACAAGAGACCAAATCTTCACACTACGACAAATCCTGGAGAAGACCAGCGAGTATCGATTTGAAACTGCACCAACTTTTTATCGAGCTTAAAGCCGCTCACGACAGCATTCATCGCAAGGAATTATTTGGTGCGATGGCCGGGAAAACTGATCCGGTTGTGTCGCACTACGCTAACAAACAAGCGATGCACCGTTCAGTTCGGCTCTAGGACTTCCGAGCCGCTTGAAATCTGCACCGGATTTCAGCAAGGCGATGCGCTGTCGTGTGATTTCTTCAGTTTGGTACTGGAGAAGATAGTGCGGCGAGCAGCTGTAAGCACGGAAGGCATTATATTCTACAAGTCAGTCAAACTGCCGGGATATGCAAACGACATCGACATCGTCTCGCTTTCCCAACGTGCCGTAGTGGAAGCATTAACTGCAATTGAAGAAGAGGCGAAGAGAGCTGGTCTTAAGGTCAACGCGGATAAGACTAAGTATATGTTGTCGAACAAAAAACGATCCGTCACACACCATCTAGGACCAAATATCACAATCGAAAGCTACAATTTCGAGGTAGTAAGGGAGTTTGTCTACCTCGGGGCAAACGTAAACTCCACAAACGACATCACTGTGGAGATCCGACGTAGAAACGCCTTTGGCAACCGGTGTTACTTCGGTTTGTCAAAACTCCTGACTCGAAGGACTAAGATCATGCTCTACAAAACCTTTATTTTGCCAGTCCTGCTATATGGAGCCGAAAGCTGGACGATAAGCAAAACTGCGGAGCTGATTCTTGAAGCCTTCAAAAGAAAAATGTTACGTCGGACATATGGTCCCGTCTGCGAGGAAGGCGAATGGAGTAGAAGACACAACCGCGAACTCTACGAGCTGTACCAGGATGAAGGCAAAGATCCGTCGACTGCACTGGCTCGGCCACATCGAGCGCATGAACACCAACGCTCCAGCTAAGAGGGTCTACGAATCCTAGCCTCCTGTTTCGAAAAAGGGAAGACCGTGTCTCCTGTATAAAGACCAAGTAATCGCGAATGCAAGATAGCTTGGTCTTGATGACTGGAAGCAGCGTGCCCACGACCGTCAAAAATAGAAAGCAGCTATCGCTCAGGCTCGGACCTTGCATGGGTCGCCAGCCTGATAAGTAAGTAAGTAAGTGCCCGAAAGGATAAGATCGCAAATTCAAGCTGCTGAAATGAGATTTCTTCGTGCTGTTGTGAGAATTACTCACAGGGAAAGGGTGAGAAACACGACAGTGTTCGAAGAAGCAGGTTCTACTCCTAACGGAAGCTATGCTTCGTTGGTGTGGTCACGTGGCACAAATGTCCACACCATCACGATTTCCGAATGCGATTCCATCTGGTCGGCGACCACTTGGCAGACCCCGGATGAGGTGGTTGGACCAAGTCCATAAGCTCTCCTGGTTACGCTTGGGCATAAGTCCTGATGAGTTAGAGTCGATGGCGGAGTATCGAGTTGCGTGGAGATCTCTCGTGCGTGGTTTACGCCAGCGACCCCTGTAGTGGATCAAGCGGGTCAGAAGATGATGATTGATGATGCTTCTCGTTGCATATAATACATATTTCTTTAAAAAAGCTATTTTTCTAGAAGAAAATATCTATACGACTTCTGAATGTATACATCTGATAAGTCTTGCAGTCAAAATGAAATCGAACTAGTTGGAGTTTGGTCTGTTTCGAGTGTTGGCCATAGGGTCAACAAAAAAAAACTCTTGATTGCAGGTTAACAGTTTGTCACGTGTTTCCGTGGTGTAGTGGTTATCACATCCGCCTTCCTGCTCTCTATCCAGAGGCAGATCGCTCAACTCCAAACCCAATTCCAGAACCAGTTACAAGAACAAGCAGCGCGAATAGACCTCATCTATTCGACGCTGTTTGGAGAGCCAAACGCAACATCGGTATAATGGCTGCGCAGGCAGCCTGCAACCTGAAAATTCTAGCAGTGAATGTGAATTCACTGATCCGCCCTGAACGTCAATTAAATTTCGGTAACTTGTTGCAGACCCATAATCCTGATGTGTTGATGGTTTGCGAAACTAAGCTAAGCCAGACGCACCCACTCAGGTACAAAAATTACAATATTATTCGAAGAGATCGAAGCTACCTAGCTGGTGGAGTCGCGCTCTTAATAAAAAAAGGCCTTTGTCATAAGGTCGTGTATAGCGGTGAAGTGCGGAGATTCCAGGCCATAGAAACGTGTATCGCACGCATCCCCCTTCGGGGTGGTAAGCGGCTATATGTGATCGCTATCTATGCGACTGACAAGTCTCGCATCAACCAATATTTCATTTCAGAGCTCGATACTCTTTTCACTAGCCTTCGACTGAGCTCGGAGGAGAACTACTATATCGTAGCCGGGGACTTGAACTCTAGGCATATAGAGTGGGGCAATGTGGTGCATAACACCAGGGGGACCTCATTGTATAACTGGTTGGTAGAACACAATGTCGAGTTCAAGCTAGATTTGCTAGCAACCGATAGGCCATCGTATCCCAGAAGCGGGTCCTATCTGGATCTGATGCTGATAGACAAACGACTGACTATACTAGACGTGGAAAGACGCACACGGAACTGTCTAACTGCTGTTGAGTACGAGAGTGATCACTGCGGGCTCTTCGCAGTTATTCAGCTCCCGAACGAGGTGGAAGGACTGGAAGAGTATGTCCAGAGGCACCCTTATAATTATGATAAGGCCCGCTGGCCACGCTTCTCCAGGACTTTATCCACAGAACTACGTTCGAGTGGGATCAATCCGCCGACAAACAGAAACCTGACGAACGAAGAGGTTGACAGGTACCTCATACAAATGGACGACGTAATCAAACGTACGATGGACAAAACAATTCCGAAGGTAGTTCAAATCGACAACAGCGATGTTTATCGAAATGCTACCATCGACGCACTTCACGTGCACAAAAGTAGGCTGCTGTCAAGACTCAAACTCTTGCACAGGCGTTTTACAGATCCGCAAAACGCGGAAGTCAGAGCATTGAAGTCGGAGATCAAGAACCTCCAACAGTTAATTCGAATAAACTATAGCTTGGCTATAAGCTTGCACTGGGGCAACAAAATCCGGGCTGTACGATCCAACAACCCGGGTATGTTCCCGCAAGTAAATAAAATATTTCGGAGGAAAGATCAAAACGACATTCAAATCGTAAGACTTCCCGGGACGACAGACAACGAACACTTACTGACTTCAGTTGGCATCGATCCAGATGAGGCAGTGCTAGACAATGACTTCTTTGCGGTGGAAGATCCCCAGGAGAAGGTTACAGCTATTGGTGCAGTGTTCCAGAGAGTGTATACGGTCAACGAGGTTAGTAGGCCGAATCACGATCTGGAGAACAGAGCCCTGCTAAACCACTTCTATCTCCGCAATGAGATAAGTCAATGGCGATCAGAGAATCCAGGGTTCACCAGGTTCAATGACGAGAACATGGCACATAGTGCCGTCGCCAATGATGGGAATCAC
Organism: Eristalis intricaria; assembly: GCA_964034865.1. Taxonomy (NCBI): domain Eukaryota; kingdom Metazoa; phylum Arthropoda; class Insecta; order Diptera; family Syrphidae; genus Eristalis; species Eristalis intricaria. Next base: position 70,917,783 of record OZ035874.1, read on the forward strand.
ATCTTGATTTCTCAAGAAGATCTCCAGGGTATCTTCCACTCGCTGAAGAAGAAAAAGTCAGTGGGAATCGATGGAATACCGAACATTGTGCTTCGCCATCTTCCCCCCGAAGCGGTCCAAACTTACACAACCCTGTTCAACAATGCGCTGAGTAATGCACATTACCCCACGCACTGGAAAACAGCTGTTGTTCAACCGATCCCTAAACGGGACAAAGATAAGTCCATTCCGACAAATCTTCGGTCGATCAGTCTACTTCCCTGCATAAGCAAGGTTTTTGAAAAGATAGTCATTCGAGTTCTGAAGCAATGGGCTGATGAAAAGAAAATCATACCGGACAACCAGTTCGGATTCCGAGCGGGGCATGATACCATTAATGCCGCGTCAAAACTGGTGTCCGACATACAATGGAATAAAAACAAAAATCAGTGCACGGGTGCCTGCCTGATTGACTTAGAGAAGGCGTTCGACACCGTTTGGTTAGAGGGCCTCTTCCTCAAGTTGGTCAGGCTTGGCATAAGTAAACCATTGCTATACATGATCTATGACATGATAACAGGTAGAAAGTTCGTTGTGAAAAATGGTGACGTAACTTCCACTACGGTCTTTAACATTAAAAACGGTCTGCAACAGGGGGCCATTGGTTCCCCGATCCTGTTTTCCATATTCACTGCAGATCTTATAGGTTCCATGCCGCACTTAATTGCGTACGCCGACGACCTAGTTGCGTACAGATCAGGTCCGAAGGTCGAGGTAATAAACATCTTGTTGCAGCGTGACTTCGAGAAAATCCAGCAATTTTGCGACGACTGGAAGTTGCTTATCAACTTCCAGAAATGCGAAACTAGTCTTTTCCGAACCCCGTTGGACAGGGCATCGCGGGATACGCGCCAAAACTGGCGTAAGTTCGGCATAGTTGACCCGCATGGTCGGCCGTTAGCTGTAAAAAGTGTAGTTAGATACCTAGGCATTTGGCTGGATCAATATCTGTATTTTGACAAACATATAGATATTGCTCTGACGAAAGCCAGAAAAGCCTTTGCTGCGGCAAGAAGGTTGTTTTTCAGCAGCCAACTTGATACCAGAGTGAAGGTAATCTGCTACATGGCCCTAGTACGGCCTATTATGGTGTACGGTTGTCCATTGTGGTTCAACGTGAGTCCTTCCCAGATGGAAAAGATGAGGGTGTTCGAAAGGCAGTGTCTTAGGAGCTGTCTCCGTCTGTATCGCACACCCGAGTCTGAGTACAAGAAGTACTACCCTAACGAGGTCTTGTACAACGAGGCAAACGTGAATAGGGTAGATAATTTTATTATTAAACTAATCAGAAGGCACACTGCACGAGCTATGACATCGTCCAACAGTCTGATCTTTGGGGCTTACTACCCCAATAGTATGTACCATGAAAGGGTGCGCCTTAACGGCTTTATTCCTCCCGAAGCATTCCTCTATCTAGACACAAGTGGCCTAATACAGGATCTACAAGGATGTCCTATCATCTTCCATGTCGTACGCCGAACAGTGGATAGGCGACTTCAATACGAACCGGATGTCGTTCGCACCCACGAGGATCTCCTCCGGTTCAGTAGAGCGATCCCCGCTCGAGATAGGAAAGAGTCTGCCAAAGAACGGCAATTTTACTGGTGGTTACACCAAAACCAGCCTCCGCCACCGCTAGCTTTTCCACAGGATCAGGTAGTTGACCATAGTGGCCAGCTTACATAGTTTTTAAGGTAGCTTTAAGAGAAACAAAAAAAAAAAAAAAAAAAAAAAAAAAAAAAATTAAAACAAAAAACCCAAAAAAAAAAAAAAAATAAAAAATTAAATCCAAAAAAAAAAAAAAAAAATATACATATGAAACAAAAACAAAAAAAAAGGTGCATCACGGCGTATAAATTATATATGTTATGCATATACACAACATATACGCCCTGGTGCACGTGTCCGTACTGTTACGGACATAGTTAAGATAGTATTAAGTTTTATGTTAGGTTAAGTTAGTAATAAATAGTAATTAAGTTAGAATAAGGTAGTTTAAGTAGTTAAGTTTAGCCAAGTTTTTACAAGTTTTCTTGGCAAATGAAAAATAAAAGATTGTCTTAATGACTAAAAAAAAAAACGTAGATTAAGCCGAAAGGCACATTTATTACATAGATCAGATTAGCTTAGAGTACCCGCATAGGGTCAGTAGGTTAGTATTAAGAACAATTGTAATTCTTAAGATAGTTAAGCTAGTTTTAAGTAATTTTGTCTAGCAAGTAAGAAAATAGAATAAATTGAATAAAATTATATTAAAAAAAAAAAAAAAAAAAAAAAAAAAAATCACATCCGCCTAACACGCGGAAGGCCCCCGGTTCGATCCCGGGCGGAAACAGTTATTTTTTTTTTGATTTTTAAGAGCCTTATAATAAATTTGTTGAATATTATTGAAATACAGTGGACTCCCCCTAAGTCGAATTGTCACGGGATACCAAAATTTGTTCGAGTAAGAAAGAGTTTGACTTAGAGAGAGGTTTTTGTGTGGAAAGTCGAGTCGATATATGTAAAATAAGGTGAAAAAGTCCGAGTAAGGGGAGTTTCGACTTAAGGAGAGTTCGACTTTATGTTTTAATAAATTTGTGTAGATTGACAATGGTCCCTTTTTTAGGCTAATGGCAGTAGCCATAGTACAAGTACAGTGGAATCACCTTAAGTCGAATCTTCACTGGATACGATGACTTGTTCGAGTTAATGGGTGTTTCGATTAGACAGAATGTTTTTGTATAGAAAATTGAATGAAATGTATGTAAAATATGGCGGAAAAATTCGAAGTAGAAAGATATTCGACTTAGGGAGTGTCCAGTGTACTTACAATTCACGGGATGTCATTCTGCTGTTCCTCACACCAACCTATTGAACCACAGCGAAGCACTAATAAACAAATCTACCGGCGAATACGCCGTTGGGTCTTACTTCGCTTGGCTGATTAAAAAGTATGGTCTATTTAGTTGGTGACTCTTGCCCTCTGGGGGTATTTCCCAATTTGTCTTCTCTCCGTAGAGTGGTGGTACGACTAGGACGAGGCGGACCTGGGCCTAGATTCTACATCAACCGCTCGTGTTTTTCGTGCTATCACCCTATCACGAGGTAACATGACCCACAGTTTTAAGTCAACTCCGAACGGCTAGATACAGTGAACTGCTGTCTATTTGCAGATGACTCGCTGACTTATGCCAGCTCGATGTCACCACAGATAGCCGCCCGAAGGATGGAAATCCAGACAGCGAAGAAATCTGACTACTATACCAAATGGGGTATTGTATCTATGCTCGGAAATCGGTACTTATGTGCTCAAGGAGACAAACCCGAAGTGGGAGCAGATCTGTGGCCAAATAGCGGAGCATAAAGATAGTGCTTCCTAACGGTACAGAGATATCAACGATATGTCTTTCTCCTTTAGCTGGGTCGTACATTTTTTGACAGAACGCAACGGATCTTTATGGCTTGGGCTTTTAGTGATACCCCATGAGGTTAAGATGAGAGCGATGAACCGCTGATCGATTGAGCGAAAGGGAATTTAACGCCGAGCCTGAGTGACCAGAGGCCTTTTGTTGACCGTCGTTGCTGAAGAGAACTAACTTTATTTCAGGTCATCAATAGAGAAGCGTGTTTCAGTGATGATCGATGCACGTAATCCAAATGAGCGATAATCTAGATGAGCTTGGTCCAGGCAGTATCGAAAGGATATCACACTTGTTGTTTTATCATAAATGGAACTAGTGACAATGGTTAGGTCCGTGAATACGCATGAAGGAGGATGGATGAACCCTTTGATGACTGGAATTAATTGATTCTCTACTTTGAACCACTTTTTCAATATTAAGTATTATAACGTCCGAATCGACTTATCCAGCCGTAGGTTAGGCGTAACCTGGTCCGAATCTAAAATGTCAACACATCTTGGCAAGAGACATACAGTCCTTCTATCCTGAACATTTCTGTCTAGTTTAAGAAATCATGGAGCTGTTTGCCAAAATGATAAAAGTCACCACTAGTTTGCCTGATCGCCTAACATGACCTAGATCTGCAAGCCATAGCCATTCTCCTGTGCCCTGCATTCAACATCAAGCAAGGCGCCTTTCAACAGTTATGTGAAATCCTGTCCATCTATAGTAGACACACCCTCCAGAAACTCACTTCAAAGCTCATAAGCTCAGAAACTGATCCATTTCCCGATGGTGCGAGAACTTTGAATATTCTCCGTCAGGCCGTAAAAACCAGCTTCAGCGGTTCAAATTAATGTAAACTCAAGCACCTCCCCCTCCACCAGCACGCAAATGAGTCTCTATGCTTATGTTGAATCGAAAAATCATTCAGGATGCTGATGCCACTTGAATTTCTTAACGGCCTTTTTATGCGTCTTTTCGTACCTCGTTAATGCCCCGAACGAATGTGTGGAACATTAATTCGCCGAGAATCGATCAGACACGGAAAGGTCACAGCACCACTTGTCGGTTTTTATGTGATCGCCATCAGAACACCGCCACTAATGCATTTGGGATCGTCTTCACGGGTACCACAACGTTGTGGGCCCCTACGTGAGGCTGCGTCCACACCGCAAGTGAATGACAGTCATTCTGTCTAGTTTCGGGAGATAAACTATCTGAGATACAAGTGATTTTATGACACCCAACGTGGGAAACCGCATAAATCCAATCCGTCAAGCTGTGATCGTCGTCTTCTGTGACGGCGCACGATCTTGACCAGAAGACCTTTAAGACACCGCGTTGACCTTGTCCGAGGGAGATTTCGAAACAGATCGAATTTCGTCGGACACTGGTCTCTGGCTGTGAACTCCTTGGATTTGTCATGGAAGAGGACGGAATTACCCCAGAAGAGCGACTAAAAAATGTGGGTCACGACCAAGTGGAGATGGAAAACATCTTCGGCGGCCAATAACTAGGCGTTAAAAAACCGCAAAGCCTAATTTCTGACGAAATATTTTGCAAATTTAATTAACATCAATTAGTTTCGCAGAGGAAGATAACCGATGAACAAGGTTAAAGGCGGAAGATATGTTTTTAATGAACGCGCTAAATTGCCTACGGTGCTGCGGAGTCTCTTAACAGGCAGCAGTTCTGCTAATCTTCACGCGTATTTTTGAATTGTTTCAATGATTGGGCGGTTCGCAGTTCAGGAGCTCGGTACGAAGATTAATACGTCTCAACGCCGACGATGGTTTGCTGACAAATGCATTCAGTGTGTTGAATGTTTGACTGGATTCCAAAGACGTGAAGAGGAAGCATGAAGGACGACAAGTTTGTTGTGAATCCCAGCTTTAAATTTATGCAATTTATTTTGTTCATGTGAGTGTTAAAAATATTTTTAAGGTTTGACTTACAACTTGGCAGCACTGTTCAATATCTAATTTGACAATTGATACTTGATCTGCTGTCAGTGTAAGGATGTGAAACACAATAATGCGTTGCGTCAGCCGACTTTATGTTACGAAGAGAGTGCGATGACGCACTGCGTTGAAATAATTACTCAATTTATCAGCTTTTCTCTCTCTCGTCTTCCAGATGAAAAAATATTGCCGCCTTTCTGCATACACTCATTTGAAATGACTTTTGTCATTAAATTATTTTTAAACAGCTGTTTTCATTACTCAAATGACAGTTGACAAAAAATGCTCTCAATTTGGAAGAAATCTCTCAATCTGGGAGAAAATCTCTCCTAGAGGACGCCCAAGGAACCGATTGCCTCAATCAACTTGGTGTTCCTAGTTGGAGACAGCTGGCTAAAGATCGTGCCGGCTGCAGAGGCTTACGGGCTGAGGCTCAGGTCCACCCCGGACTGTAGCGCCACCAGAAGAAGAAGAAAAACAATGCTTCCAATCATTATTTTCTGCGTTCGTTCCCGAATTTAATCATTCATTGCTTAGGTTCCTCTATGTGGCTTATATTTGTAGGTGTGGTTGATGTATTAGATGATTTTTAAATGGTTTTGCATCCATAAGTATGCAACTTTTGGATGTCTGGGGATGCTTTTCCAGCCAGGGAATCGGGCCAATTCATAAAATTGATGGAATAATGGATCGTTTCATGTACAAGGATATTCTTTAAAACGTAATGTTTCCATATGCTGAAGAAGAGATGCCCTTGAGATGGATATTCCAACATGATAACGATCCGAAGCACACCGCGAAAATTCTGCAAAAATGGTCTTCCGATAACAAAATCAATGTTTTGAAGTGGTCAGCGCTGTCCCCATGGGAGATTGTTAACCAAAGAATTCATCGGGAAATGTGTAACGGCAAGGATTCGCTTTTTGGTCAAGCTGAAATTGCTTGGAAGAATATCCCCGAAGATATCATAAATAATTTAATTGAGTCAATGCCCCGAAGATGTGAAGCAATTATTCAAAATAATGGGTGTGCTACAAAATATTAATAAAAAAAGATTAAAATAAGTGCTTCAGTTTTGTGGCGTTTGATTTTGTTGAACTTCTTTATTTTTTATTATATTTTTTTAAGTGTTGACGTTACATAGTTTGTTTTTTAATATTTTAAGATCTGTTGCTTACCTAAGCAACATAAATAAAATTCATTTAAATTGATTTACTTTTAGACAGTTTTTTTGGGAAAAAATATTGCGAGGTGTAATTTCGGTGATATTGTTTTGTCCGACATTGTATATGCCTTCCTCTTAGCGTTAAGTAGTTTAAGATTTATTTTTAAGTTAGGCTTAAGTCTTATTTTAGGTTTAGGTAACAAACAAAACAAAATGTTCAAATATCATTTTTTTGTTTTCTTTCAAAATTTTTCTTAGTTTTCAAGTGCCCATAAATGCGTACTAGCCATACTGTAAGTAGATAGAATAAGTCGAATGACATAAGCCGTGTTTTTTTCATCACTATCGATAGTGGAGTGAAGTAAGATTCAGAAAAACGATTCGCAGTGGCTTTGATTTTTATCTGTCAAAATATATGAAAAGGTAATTTATTAATTCCAAATTGATGTCAAAATGTATGAAAAAAAATCGAAGTCGAATTTTTATCGGCAGCCACTAACAGTTATAGGCAGTAGGTTGTTGTATGTGCTTTACGTGCAAAATCCTATCCTTCACTATTTATTGATTTGTGAAAAAAACACGGCTAAAGTTATGGACACTGAACAAGTAACGTCGCACCCTTTAGAATTTTTGAATTCTTTCGAATGGAGTGCCTTCTCATAAGTTGAGGTTAAAAGTTGGTGTTCCGGTCCTGTCAATGAGAAACCTTGAAGCACCGAGACTATGTAATGGTACACGGCTACAAGTTACTCGCAATAATTATGACTGCAATAGCAAAAGGACAAAATGTTTTAATTCCCCGTATTCGAATAATTTCGACTGATTTGCCCTTTCCTTTTTAAAAGAGTGCAGTTTCCCCTAAAAGCTGCATTTGCAATGACAATAAATAAAGCTCAAGGACGAACGCTTAAAGTAGCGGGTATACTCTTACCCTCTGAGTTCTGGAAAAAGATGGGAGACATCGGGATCAAATGGCTCATGATTTTCATCTACAAACTTATGAGAGGCGATCCAATACCTGATCAGTGGAGGGAAAGTTATCTTCCTCCTTTGTGCAAAGGAAAAGGCGATACACGAAACTGTGACAATTACCCTTCTATCATGCTGATTTCACACACCATGAGGATCATTCAGCGGGTCTTAGATGGGCGATTGCGAAAAATAATGCGATTGTCTGATGACCAGTTCGGGTTTGTCGCAGGCAAATCAACAACAGATGCAATCCAAAGTATAAGGATCATAATGGAAAAACATCGTGATCGCTTACAGGATTTGCATATGGTGTTGGTTGATTTTGAAAAAGCGTTGGATAGACAACCAAGAGATCTGATATGGGTGGCGCTTAGAAAAAGAGGAGTTCCACAAACCTACGTACAGATTATCGTTGGCATGTACGAGGGAGCAAAGACGAGAGTAAGATGTCCTGCTGGAATCAACGAGGAATTTCCAATCAAAGTCGGTGTACACCAGGGAAGCGTCTTAAGTCCTTTGCTGTTTATTGTTGTCCTTGATTATCGGCTTGAAAGAAAAGTGACGGACACAAAAGTGCATCAGTTATTCTTTGCTGACGATGGAGTCATCATAAGTGATGATCAAACTTCCCTGCAACGAGCACTTGATGTGTGGGTGGATGTTCTGGAGGGGAAAAGACCAAGTACCTGTGCTGCCCATTCTCCGATCCACTCAGGCCTATTCCAGACATTTATTTGAAAGGAATAGTGCTTCCCAATTGTGAAAAGTTCAAATATCTGGGATCTATGGTATATAGCGAAGCAACCTGTGATGACGACATCAATCATCGCGCAAGCGTAGGGTGGATGAAGTGGCGAATGACTGAGTTCATAGTCTGTGACCGAAAAATGCTCCCTGAAAGGAAGGAAGGCTCTACACTGCAGTACACTGTACAATGTTGGACAGCGTACAAAAAGTGTGAGGGCAAATTAACGGCAACTGAGATGAAAATGCTTCGCATGACAGCAGGAGTAACGAAGCTCGATACAATTAGAAGTTCAAAGATCCGAGGAAGCCTCCATGTTAAAGAACCCATCTCTAAGAAGGTTAAGGACGACCGGCTCAGTTGGTATTGTCATGTTCAAAGGAGAGATCCTTCGAACCCCGTTAAAAAGGCAATATCAATCAACGTACCAACGCAAGCGAGAAAGAAAAGCAGGCCTAAGAACTCCTGGATCACACAAATGCAAAGACACCAGCATTTGATCGGCCTCAGTGATCCGAGACAGAGAGGCCTGCCGATATTTCTTGAGGTCGAATCGGCGAACCCCACATGCGGACCAGTAGGCATGCAGTAAAGTGGGAGGGTTATGATTCCCATAATTCGGATCATAACCTCGTCGGAAAAGGAAAAAGAAGAAGCTGGTATACTCTCTCGTCTTTTCCCATGGGCAACTCTATGCTCACGAGTATCGTGCCCGCAAAATCTTTATGTTTTAGCAGAGGATGGAAAAACAAAAAATGTAGTTCATAAAAATGTGTTAAAATAAGGTATTTACAGTAAATCACGGTATTTGTATTATTCGGAAAATGAGTATCCTAAAAATGAAAAAGGCTACCCAAAGTAACTATTCCACGCGGACGAAGTCGCGGATAAAAGCTATTCTGTCATATAAATTAAGCCAAATTTCAAAGTCACATGACTGACCGCTTGTCCATATCCTTCTCAGTAATCTCTCCTCCAACTCTCACCTCAACTCACTTAAAAAAAAAATAAAAATCATACCTGACACTTCGCTACGCGGGGTCAATGACCGGACAGTCTAATCATTTGACAAGATCATCAATATACATCTCTCGGGGGATGGGTGCTCATCATTTAGCGTGATCACAAAGATCTTAAATTTAGCATTCACTTCTTCTTTATGTACCAGGTACAGCAACGCTGGCATCATAAAGACCGGTTAGCCTTTCGGATAAGCAATTTCGGGATTACTACTTGTCATTTGATCGTCACGAAGGTGGTTACAATCCACAAAATCACTCGACGATTAGTCGAATATTAATTCAACGAGTCATTCCAAAGCACTTCGAAGATCGTTAAATTCGTGATTCAACAAACAAGATACAGCAAATATCTTGCGTTTTTTTTTTGTGAAAGCCAACAACACAGATATGCAACCTTCGGCTGCTGTTCACCGTTTCCGCCTCTACGAGCCGCGGAGACTTTCAAATTCACGGATCATTAAATCAGGACACAAATGCATTCAAAATGAACTTACTTTTGCTGACAGGTGCTCCGTTGTCATCCTCGTCGTAGTAGTCGCCTTCCTCGCCGTCTTCCACATCGTAGTCCAGAACCGCGTGCACCTGCGTGCGAGATCCCGACCCAGCCTGGACTCTGGTGAACCCTGGCGGACGCTCTGGATAGGGATCGTTTGAATTACTGTCAACGTCGCTGCCAATGCCACCGTTGCTGGCACCTGCACCGCCACCAGCCCCGTTGTCAGTCCCAGTGGGAATAGGAGGTGCGGGCACATTCGCCGGCGGTTGTTCCGAAGCCCCGGCGGCATGCGCCTGATTGTCGTTGTTGGCCGCCCCGAAGACGTTGCCACTTCCAGCTCCCTGCAGGCTGGACGCAGTCACCCCCGCACTAAATGACGTGTGAGTTTGTGTGTTGTATGAACTAGTGAAGTAATGCTGCTGTTGGGCGGGCTGAGCGCGCCCCGGGCTCTGCCCTGCCGGTTGTGGCTGTCCGGCGGGCAGGCGGGAGTAGCTGCCCTCCCCGTATGTCCTAGTCGATGGCGGTTGCTGTTGTTGCTGCTGCTGCTGAGATCCCCCCGAGGGCTGATAGTTCCTAACGCCTCCTGGCTGATTCTGACTAAACTGCTGCTGTCGCTGGTCGTACGCGCCCTGCTGCGGGGCGCCCCGATTCGCCGCGGCTGGCAGTGGCGGCAAGTACGACTGTCCACCCTTGCGGCGGTTATTGTTGTACGGCTGATAGGGCTGTGGCGGCAGATACGGATTGTTCTTGTAGTAGTTCGTAGGCGATTCGTCAGTCTCTTGATGGCCCGCGGGACCGTACAGCAGATTATTCGTGTTCGCGTTGCGCTGCACCTGCTGTATGGGGCTCACGGTAGCGCCCCATGCCTGCGTTTGCAGGCCACCAAAGGGCAGTGAAAAGTTTGCCAAAGCCATTCTAAGCACACTTCTTTCTTTGCAACAAACGCTCGTCTCACCACATTTTTCGAGCCACCAGCACGCAAAATATTCCGATGGAACCGATGGCGCACGTTTTTTCACTGATTAAACAAATATTATCTCATTTTCAATTAGTCGACCGATAAAAATACACAAAACGAAGAGGCAAACTGCAAGTCAGCAGAGAGGGAGAGTGCTCGTCGAAGGGGAACAAACTAGATTCACCGATTCACGGCCGTCACTGCGAGACAAAACAAAAGAGTTGAGCAGCGAACTGGATTTTTTTTTTATATTTTTATTTGTTCTCGCGATCGCTTTTCAACCGATTCACATTCACACGCCGCCGCCAGACTGATGCGCGATGCCACTTGATCTGCTTAAGTCAGGCACGACCGTGTACTGCACACGCTTCCGATTCAATTCGACGCAAATGTGTAAAGTGAGTGTGAAACACTTCGCCTAGGCTACGCGCCGCGCATGTGACAACCACTCTGTGATACTTGAATAGACTCGTGGGACAGTGTGCCGATAACGCCGTCGCTGCCGTCCGTTCACGTCAACAATTTCAACAAGACTGATCAGCTGAACGGTGCCGCTGTTAAAACTATTATGCAAATACCAGAAAAAAAATATTGTTAACTTAAATTTATTGACTGTTCTTTTTTTTTTGTTTTCATTTTTGAATTTTTCTTCTCCTCTCTCCAAGGTTCACGCTTGCGCTTGTGGGTGTGTTGGTTGCCGTGGTGGTGGTGGGCCTACAAGCGAGAGTGCGAGTGAGAGAGACGACTGCTCTCGGGCTTAATTATGGTTACAATGCGCTTACACTTTACACCTTTCGCTTAATTTACAATCAATCGATTGCGGCGCGAGTGTGTGTGCGGCGCTGGGAGGCTGTGGTAGTGGAGACGTGGTGAGTTTCGCTTTCGAGCGGGATTGGGCAACGTGTGTGGTGGCTTGAAGAAGGGTGGCGGAGCAGGCCTGGGGAGCAGACGAGAATTGCGGAAAAGTAAACAAACATTTTCGCAACTGGTTTAAGTGTTGTGTGTGTTTTTCTAAGTGTATGCCGTAGTCATTCGGAAATTATATGTTGGGGGCTATTATCTCAAGACTAGGAGGCGATGTCGGATCATATTTCAAAAATTTACACATCAAAGCGCGCGATCGGCTTGAGAAAATGCTTCGAATTGTTTGAATGATGATGTTGGTTATCCTCTGTCTCAGGCACAACTACTGTGGGCAGTCGTGAATTTAGATAATTACATGCTTGGTGGGGTCATGAAAGGTGGTGTATTTTTGTTGTTTCTGTTTCGCACATCTGTTCAGAATACAATTTGAAGGCGAATTCTGGCAAATTTAGAAAGTCTTTGCAGGCATGCGGCAGGGTAGTGTGGCTCTAACGGCTAAGAGTGACGATGCGGTTAACTGGACCTTGAAACTTTTTCTGGTAAACAGTGTGACAGTGCAGTCGTACAAAAAAGACAAATTTAATGGAGGACTGTTACTTAAAGGGAAAGGATCGATGACGATGTTGATTACAGAGTGTAGGTGGGGCAGTTCAGGGTGTAAATAAAAAAGAATAAGTATGTTTTTATTTCAAAAAAATTTTATGATTCTGTTACATTTTTTTCTACCAGCAATCGTAACACTGAAAAATCTCATACGATTCAGGATGAATTTTGTTATGACATGTTTTTTTTTTTATTTTAAGCTTTAATGGTAAAGCAAACGGATGTAGAATGGCAGAAATAAGTAAGCATTCATTATGACTCCATCAGACCATATATACAATGAGGGGGTTTCCTACATATCATTTCCACTTCCGGTATCCATTTTGCTTGAGTCTTTAGGTTCCACTATTGCACTTTCAGCTCTTGTCCCTGAATACCTTTGTTTTGATTCTTTCCAAAGTTCCTAACAACTTTTTTTTGGGAACATATTCAAGTTAATCGTCCCTCTCTATAAAACTTCTTTACGGTGACATTTTATGAATATTTGAAGGCGTTTTATGTCATTATTACATCTAACAGGTGTTGAGCGACATTGCACGAGGAATTAAAATCATGCCTTTCCTCAATCGACTCAACCATCAACATAAACTAGAAGACAAGAAAATTATAATTGGCATGAGAAATGAGGGAAAGTCGCTGGGAGTAATTTCAAAAATTATTAAGAGACCCCGATCTTCTATTCAGTACGTCTTGGAAAAATATGAAGAAACAAAAACCATTGCCAACAAACCAATATCTGGCCGTCCAAGAAAAATAGATAGTCGTACGGAGCGGCGATTGATCAGAAGTGTCGAAGAAGATTCTCGGCAAGTGCCCTTGTAATTGCCGGTAAATTGAATAGATGTGACACTCCAGACGGTAAGAAATGTCTTAAAAAGAAATGGGTGCAATGGTCGAGTGAGCCGTAAGATGCCATACATACATAAGCCAATATGAAGGCGAGACAGATAATTCTTTCTCGGATCAAGTGATATTTACTGATGAGATCAAATTCAACGTATTTGGGTCAAATGGACGACGGATGGTGTGGAGGAAGCCAGATACTGCTCTTAATCCAAAAAACTTAACCCCTACAGTAAAGCATGGCGGAGGCAATGTAATGCTGTGGGATGTATGGCCTCTTCCGGCGTTGGAAATCTAGTTCTTATTGAATCAACTATAAACAAATATGGGTACTTGAATATTCGTAAAGAAAATCTACCTTCAAGTGCTGAAAAACTGGGTTTCGGCAATACCGTCTTATTCCAACAGGATAGCGACCCCAAGCACACATCTTTTCTGGTAAGAGAATGGTTGCTATACTTTGTTAAAAAACAGATCAAAAACCCAGCTCAGTCAACAGACTTAAACCCAATTGAGCATCTGTGGGACACCACTTAGAATGAAAAATCACAGAACGCTTAATTTCAACTACGACTGACTTGCGTTCTCCAACGCCGCCCTGGAATGTATTTCCCGGAACCAAGTCTATCGCAATATACATGCGATGATGGATCATTGACACGTATCCAACGCCGAAAAATGTCTTAACGAAGATCATGGAAGCCGAGGAGCTCATGGAAGACTATTTCGACAACCTGCAGGCGGCTCAAGATGAGGTTGGCTTTAAGTTGTTCGCCACAACTTCGCAACAGTATCGACGAATTTGTGGACCAGAGCACAGACAAGGCCTCGAAAATTTTCGAATACACCACCAGAAGGCCAAGGATAACACATGGATATTTGGCGATGCCCAGATAAGCGATTTGATCGACAGGCTTGTGAACAGGGTCAACGAATGCCCGACAATCAAGCCGACTGACTTCGAAACCAACTTCGAGTGCCGTCAGACAGTGAGGACGTTGGGATCAGAACTTCGGGATAAGATCAAGGACCTCCGGATAGTGAGCAAGGTGAAGATAACACCCGACCAGTTAATCGACAGGCTGATTTCGAATTTCACCGCCGAAGTGAAAGGTCCACTGGTATACCGAGGTTCTTAAGAGCATGTCTACATTCAACGGAAGTGTCTAATAACTTCTTTAAACCGGTCGCAGTTTCCGTCGTCAACGCTTCTTGGCCGTAACACGTGTTCAATTGGGCGTTTACTAAAAACCGTTTATGGTCGTAACGTGATTTCAAAATTGCCCAGGCCGGTTTGTAATACGCGTTGTCAATAGACAGATGCTGAATTAGCCTTTCGGCCTCACCCGCTACGCTTGACTTTAAATTATACAATTTTTCAACATCCGTCAACGCGGAATTAGTGTCTATAATAGCCGTAAAAATATCCTCAAAAGCTTTGGAAAATAGGAAATCAAAAAGCTGGGAATATTTATTTTAGGTAATCTTATACTATGATTATCGCTACCACTTACTTTACCACTTACCCCTTCTTGTGCCGATGTTCGCACTTTGTCCAAGCTATCCAGCAAGGCAGTTTTATAGTCTCGTGTAACATTCTAACTTCGTCTTCCTTCTCTGGAAGTACTGTAGCAGTCATCCCTTCCAGATAACGTTCCAATCTTGTCTTAAAGTTATCTATCCGTACAGTAATGCGGTTCGTTATAAAGTTTTTTGTTCTATCCTTTGCAGAACGCTTGGTAAAATTCTCAAAATCCTTGGTGATTTGTTGCAACAAAATTGTTTGCACTTTCAAAGCCATCGACATGATGAATAAGTGAAAAATATGGAATGCGTAAGAGCGTGTGTATTTCAACTAACGTTCCTAATAAGGTTGTTCGCTGTTGACGTTAGTTCTTTCGAGCTGGATCTACTATACGTTACCGATTTATAGCGGTGAACGGTATACTCTACAGTAGGGAAATTCCGACGAAGAATTTCACTTAACAAAGGAAAATCTGGAACCTGCGTGCTATTTCACCTACTTGATGTTTCACCGAATATGAAGATGTTTCAGTTTTTTACACGACGCGTGAGACCGGTTTGCACTTACATATAACACACTAAGTGTTTTTAAATGTATATAAAATGTATAATATTTAAATGTTAAATAAAATGGTACTTAAATTGTTAATTTTAGTTTATTTTCACACACCGCGGATTATTACTTAATCCGTAAAAAGAGACTCGAAGGAGCAAATGTAAAATGTAAAATTCTTTAAGGTATCTATAGATATATATATGGATATAAAAAGTTCTTTTGTTCACGTTATAATAAATTTAAAATTCTTTTATTGCTCCGTTCGGTTTGATGATGGCTAAGCGAGTGAGTATACATATTTTGAGTGCTTGACACTTGACATTGCTTGACATATTGACATCTAGAATTAACAGATGGTAAGGCAGTGTGCATTTATAAAATGATTATTATTCTTAAATAAAAAAAGTGATTTATTATACAACACCCTCGAGGATCTGATATTGAACGACAAGCTTCAGCTGGAATTCGTGCGCGACATCAAGAGTGTCTTGCCCTTAAGTTAAAAAATTAAATATTTACATATATATATGAATATATAATTTCAAAAAAAACTTAATAAATAATAATAATTTATTATTAAATATAATTTTTATAAAAACTACTATATTTAATTATCTAATATAAATAGAAATATACATATCTAATTTATTTTATACATTTATTTTTATTTATAAATAATGAATTGCCTGATAAAAGGATTATCTTGATAGGATAAATCATGTAATTATAATTACATTCATTATATTATATTAAATAGAATTAAACTATTTCTAAAAGTATCAAAAACTTTTGTGCTTAATCCGTAAGTCCCTTTGAGTGGGATTGAATTGCTTTTTTTTGTAAATAAAAATGTAATAAAAATGTTTAAACGAGGCTTAGTGGGTGCGAGAGTTTTTCTCGACATAAATCATCTCTGAAGAGTGTCAGTGAGTCCAGAGGGGTGGTGCCATTAAACGTGAATGTGTAGCGTACGAAGAAGAATCCTCGTTGATACTCGGCGCTGCAGTTCGGATTGGACCAGGATCCAGCTGCTCACGATTGATCTCTAGTGTTGTGCGCGCTATTGCAGTCGCATGAGTGAAGGGGAATGATTTACAGTCTCTTGTCCGAATGTACTATTATTGGGTTCTCTTTTTCTCTCTTTTTAGTTTAAAGAAAATCAAAAATAAGCCATTGTACGGAGATTTTTTTTTGCTTTGCGTTTTTGTCAACTTTTGTGCTGTGAATAAGTTTAAGTTTTTGTTTTCAATGAAATATGTTTTGTTTTGTATTTAAATACAAGGGACAGATTGGATGTTTATTTTTATGTAGTCTTTAAGTGTACTTTTTATGTTTTCAAGCCAAATTAAAAAGTTTATCCCAAAATTGAGAATGGCATTAGTGGTGTACGAAGACTTTTTTGACTAAGTGTATATAAGCAGAACATCCTGTATAAAGACCGAGCCACCGCGGACCTAAGGCAGCTTGGTCTTGGTGACTAGAAGCAGTGTGACCAGCTTTAGCTCAGGCTCTGACCCTCCAAGGAGCGTTGGTCTGATAAGTAAGTAAGCAAGTAAGTTATCAAAACGGCACTTAGTTCTATTTCGTCACCACACTAGACGCACGAGTTATAATTTCACTAGACGACACAACATGAAAAATAACGAAAAACACAACCGATTTGCTTGAAGTCTCTTGTCCGCTCTTCTTTATTTCTCCATTCATTCATTCTTAAAATTATTAAGGGTCATCATAGTAACAACACAACAGGGAAGTGACATACATTTGAGTTACTCGAAATCCATTGACACCTAAATGCTGTATTTACACTTATTGGTTGTGAAGCAACACAAATGTCCCGTCAGAAGGTTTATTGACTTGCATTTGTGTAACTCACGTTCATTCTTCACAAATAACACGGGAATAATAGCCTAAGGCTTCATCGCTCTGGCTTTACAGCTAACTTATAATTTCAATAATTATATGTTAGCTTTTTTAAATAAATAAATAAATAGTTTTTATTTTTTAATTTATCGTTTAAGCGGACAAGGCATGATAAGTAATTACCGAAAAAACACAAATAGTCGACAATTTGAACTGAACGGTGTATAAAAAATTTTGAATTTAACATGACATTGTGCAAACAAATTAATTGTGGCCTGATTGTCCGATTAGATGGATGTCCCATTTGGATATTACATTATTCTTGAGCCCGGACAGTATCCCTTACGACAGCCCTGCCTTCTCCCTTTGCACGCCCTCATCTGATTATGTGTGCGACGGAACAATAACTATAAATTTGTATGTTGCATGGTTTTGAATTTTTGAATCAATGCATTTAGACAGCTGTAAACGAACATTTTTCCACAATCCATTGCAAAATTTCATTCATTGCCGATAATGGCAATGAAATCTTGAAGCTTACACAATCTTCTTGGTAACAGCAGGATCTCTTATTTCTCTCTGAATACCTGAAAATAGTTCACAGCCTTAAATAGAATCTTGCACCTCTGTCCACATCTGAGATCGTTGTGGCATTTAAACTTTATTTGATTTGTGTTAAATAATTCACCGAGATCACAGTTCCTGCCACACTTTATGAACGACTATGCAAAATTCAAAAAACCGCCTCAATTAAATGGGACGGTTTAAAAGGCAGCGCGTAGGCGATGGCATGAAAAGACATGCAAATAAAACGCGTGTGCCGGCCACGTGCGCTGTAATTTATTTTTCTGACTCATTTCGAGTGAATTTAAATTCTCTAAAAGAGATTAAAAATCTTATCGATGATACATCTGAATCCGCATAGGCGAACATATCGACGAACGTATGCGCAGCCACAAATGTTACATAATTCTTAAATCCCCAGACTTAGTGGCTCTGTCTTGGTTGTTGCTTGAACCAGAAGTTGAATGGACCGCTTTCGTGAGCTCAAGGAATTTTATTTTCTTCTGTTTTTGAAAGTGAATATACCACTATTCCCACGGAAAACGTGCTCACTCAGTTATGGAGCTTTGGAATGAAGAGGTGGGGATTCTGAATTAAGAGGACTACTCGATTCCGAGGGCGGAGACAATGATGAGGATAACCGAGATGTCACACTACTCTTGGACGCAACGTAACGCAACACTACTTGATTTTTGGATTCTTGAGATCTTCTGAATGACTGGTGAATGAGTGAAACGGTTGAAGGATCCAAGGACAGAGAGACTGCGACTTATAGAGACACCTGCCCTGCCTACAAGCTTACATAATTTGACAATTCTTTACGCTTGGAATTAAGAATCTGTGTACCCACTAGCGGGAGGGGAAATTAAGCTACAGGATCAACCTCATCTCAAGGTGGTAATGGCTCACAAAACCATCTCCTGACTGACTGCACGACAGCACGAGCGAGGGACAAGGAATGCGGGGAGGTCCTGGAGAAGAGAACGAAACTCAACGAGAACTGATCTGAACTTGGGCGAAGGAGACACAGGGCAACTTGCCATCAAGTGTTAAAACTCCGCCGCGCAAAATACTGCTCCATCGTATTTTGCTCAGGTCTGAAGAACGTGTCCGAAATTTTCATCAGTAAGGGTCACATTGAGTATAGCTGCATCGGAAAACTTAATGATTACGCAGTTCGATGTGAAGACAGCGTTCTTAAATGGAAGTATAGAAGAGGAGACTTATATCAAGCATCCGATGGGTTGTGATGATCAAGCGGACAAGTTTGTACGCTAAATAAAAGCGTGTATGGTCTCCAGCCATCTTCACGGTGCTAGCATCAGACAATTCCGAAGCTATTAAAGGACTTGGACTAAGGCCAAGCTGTGCAGGATTTAAAAAGAAGATTTTTTTGGCAATATATATTGATGATGGTCTCATGGCTGCAACAGACGAGAATGATATGATAAGCCTGTGCACTTATTTAAAAAGGAATTTCGAAATCAAAGTTTTTCCGGCTAAACACTTCTTGGGACTAGAGATAAGACGTCTACAAGATGGTTCTATACATCTCAGCCAGTCGCAGTATGCAGCAAGGGTGGTAAAAAGATTTAATCTAGCAGAAGCGGCTGTGGTATCAACTCCTGCAGATCTAACAATGAATGCAGCAGAGGCGATAAATAAGACTTTTCCTTCCCGGCATGCTGTGGGTAGCCTTATGGTGACAACTCGTCCGGATCCTTCGTTTGCTGTGTGTTGGATTAGCCGCTATCTTGAGAATACATCTAAGGTCCATGTCAATATGGTAAAACGTGTTCTTAGATACGTGAAGAGGACGCTTGACAAAAATGCGTATCCCTTTCTACGACGGAATCGGAGTACGTATCAGCGTCAGATGCGGTCAATGAGTTGGTTTGGATGAAGCATCTACTGTTTTTTTTTCGTGCTTAGAATATATTCACACGGACATTCAACTCAGTGATATATTTACAAAACCACTTGCTAAGGACAGATTCTTGGGTCTTGAATACCTTTTGAATATTGCGTCAAAACATGAAACGATTTTTCAATCGCAGGGATTTGAATCGCAAGTGCGTGGACACTCCTGCCACTACGTATGATTAATTTTAACTTGCGACAATGGCGTGGCCAGAAAAAAAGGACAAGTTGCTAACCTTTAATCGTTGCGATTGTATGGTAAGTTAGCTACGTGTTCTACTTCATGCGATAATAATCGAGTCATGTGATGAGACGCTTGGCCGCGCCTATCCTAAATCAGGACTGAGAAATGATATAATCACCGCTAGTAACTCTATAGGAGAAACGCTTGAAAAACGAGATAGATCCGTCGTTGACATATGGTAATCTGGGCTTATTCGAGCGGTTCAGGATACTCAAGCCCCGCCACGAAGTCCAAAAGCAAAGCGGCGCCGCACGATCACTTATTGGCCTACACCTAATGAGCATAATCCCGCCTGTGCCCAGACACTGGAACTGAATGTCCAGAAAGGGAGTCGAAGGATTGTCCATCGGTGGACTGATGTGTCGGGGAACATAGATATGAGCACAAAGTTAGGATTGCGCAAAGAAAACATCAGCAGCCAATGCGCTACCAGCGGAGCCACCTCGTCCTCATCGAGAAGGGACACTGCTCGGACACATTTAAAATCAGCTGGGTTACACCGAGTCTCCGGTAGGTCGTCAACACCTAAAAATACATCGAAGCTGGGGAGTTTTCCACATAGAGTCGGACAAAATAATGCGATGGCCTTAGTCCCCAGAAGAGGCGATTCTGGAAGACGGGGACTACTCCGAATTCGAGGATGAAGGAAATGCGAGGATGAGCGAGATCTCAGTGGAGTAGCACCTCGCTGGTTTAAGGAAGCGCTGATCTTCCCTATCCATAAGAAAGGTGATGTGGGGGATTCATCAAACTATCAAGGCATATCCTTTTTAAATGCATCCTTTAAAGTTTTCGCAAGTATTCTGCAGAGGAGACTTGGAACGTGGATAGAAAGTAATAACCTACTTAAGGAATTTCAGGCGGGTTTTAGAGCTGGCTACTCAACCGTCGACCACATTTTTGTTCTGAGTAGTATAGCAGGTACATACATAAGGCAAAATAGGAAACTTTTCCCATTCTTTGTTGATTTCAAAGCAGCCTTCGATTCTTTAAACCATAATGCCTCATTCTATAAATTGTATGGAATCGGAATGTCATCGAAATTCGGAAGGGTTCTCCAAAACCTGTACGAAGATAACAGGGCTGTGGTATGGAACGGAGTTGAGTTATCCGATTGGTTCCAAACGGAAACAGGAATAAGGCAGGGTTGCCCACTAAGCCCTTTTTATAGAGGATATTGTGGATTTTCTTCCTGGAGGCGTGGAGTTAGCAGGCGTGCTTATTAAAGCTCTTATGTTCGCGGACGACATCGTGCTGTTAGCGAACTCACCGGAATCCCTGCAGTTGATGATTAATCGATGAGTACTGCAATCTATGGAGTTTAATCGTAAGTCTAGAAAAATCAAAGATAATGATTTCTAAAAAAGTGGTGGGGGAGTTGCCTCCAACGAGAAGTGGCATTTTAGAGTAACAAACCTAGAGGTCGTCAAAGAGTATAAATATCTCGGAATCTTGCTTACAAGCAATTTAAATATAAAAAGGCATCTGAACGACAAACTTACAAAGGCTATAAATGGTATCAGTGGAAGAAATGCTTCAACAATTCTAATATCCAGCACAGCAGTAAGTTTAAATTATACGAAGCTGAATCCGAGAGGATAATGCTATACGTAGCACAGGTTTGGGGGTAAAAGGCTTATGAAGAGGTGGAGAAATTGCAGCGCTCTTTTATTAAAAAAAAATGTCTAAGCTCCCGCCGAAGACTCCGAACTACATGCTCATGCTTGAAACAGGCATATCTCAACTATATATAAAAACACTAAGGATGCAAATGAACTACATACTCGGAGGAATGAACATGGCAGACAACAGACTCCCAAAGATAATGCAAACCGTTCGAAATAAAACTGCATGGTTCAAGGAGTGGATTAAATTAGCTGGTGAATGTGGAGTAGTACTGAACGCAGATGGTAGTAATTGGGGTAACTCACTATGCCTTAATAAAGCAGGTCGACGAGCAGGCAAGAATACTTAGATTCTTAGAAAAAGCGGCGGGATCAATACATCGCATTACATACAGCCGAAATTACTTTAAAGATATCCATAGCATTGAGGAAATTTCTGTGATGTTCAAACTTAGAGGCGAACTTCTAAAGCTGAATTTTGTACCGCATAGAGAGGATCTCCCTATACTCTGAAGTATGTGTAATTTGGAAGAGAGAGAAGATATCATGCATTTCCTGGGCAAGTGTCCGATCTTAAAGGAAACTAGGAAATCCTTTTTTGGAAATAACGACTTAGCGGAACAAGAAATCCTATCACTCCTAAACGAAATGGACGTAAGCAAGTTGTTTAAATACTGAAAAATATCACTAAAATAAAGAGATAATATCCTAACAGGGAACTTTTGAAATGATTTTTCTACATGGAGAGCTAATAATTATTACTTGTATGTAATAAATTATAGTCGATCCGGCAGACGGCAAAGCCATGCTGATTTTGATTTTGTTAAATTTTTGTAAAATTAACATTATTCGAAATAAGAAAAAAGAATCAATCTAAATCTAAATCTAAAATCTTAACAGGTAAGTATTGCACTCATTCTGCAGCTAAGCTTGAAATCAAGTCGTTTCCGGATGTTAAAAGGGATTGATTATATTGGAGAAAAAGTTTTTCTACTCTAGCTGTGATCATTTTGATCTTGAATATCTTGTGAAGTCGAATGAATATCCGCAGTCGAGAAAAACCAAGAAGATTTGGTTTTTTAAGAGCTTATTTTGCATTATAAGTTAAGTGAAGTGGTCGCCGTGGTGTAGTGGGTAAGTGCGTCGACTCGCAGATCTTATAGGTTCCATGCCGCACTTAATTGCGTACGCCGACGACCTAGTTGCGTACAGATCAGGTCCGAAGGTCGAGGTAATAAACATCTTGTTGCAGCGTGACTTCGAGAAAATCCAGCGATTTTGCGACGACTGGAAGTTGCTTATCAACTTCCAGAAATGCGAAACTAGTCTTTTCCGGACCCCGTTGGACAGGGCAACGCGGGATACGCGCCAAAACTGGCGTAAGTTCGGCATAGTTGACCCGCATGGTCGGCCGTTAGCTGTAAAAAGTGTAGTCAGATATCTAGGCATTTGGCTGGATCAATATCTGTATTTTGACAAACATATAGATATTGCTCTGACGAAAGCCAGAAAAGCCTTTGCTGCGGCAAGAAGGTTGTTTTTCAGCAGCCAACTTGATACCAGAGTGAAGGTAATCTGTTACATGGCCCTAGTACGGCCTATTATGGTGTACGGTTGTCCATTGTGGTTCAACGTGAGTCCTTCCCAGATGGAAAAGATGAGGGTGTTCGAAAGGCAGTGTCTTAGGAGCTGTCTCCGTCTGTATCGCACACCCGAGTCTGAGTACAAGAAGTACTACCCTAACGAGGTCTTGTACAACGAGGCAAACGTGAATAGGGTAGATAATTTTATAATTAAACTAATCAGAAGGCACACTGCACGAGCTATGACCTCTTCCAACAGTCTGATCTTTGGGGCTTACTACCCCAATAGTATGTACCATGAAAGGGTGCGCCTTAACGGCTTTATTCCTCCCGAAGCATTCCTCTATCTAGACACAATTGGCCTTATACAGGATCCACAAGGATGTCCTATCATCTTCCATGTCGTACGCCGAACAGTGGATAGGCGACTTCAATACGAACCGGATGTCGTTCGCACCCACGAGGATCTCCTCCGGTTCAGTAGAGCGATCCCCGCTCGAGATAGGAAAGAGTCTGCCAAAGAACGGCAATTTTACTGGTGGTTACACCAAAAACAGCCTCCACCACCGCTAGCTTTTCCACAGGATCAGGTAGGTGACCATAGTGGCCAGCTTACATAGTTTTTAAGGTAGCTTTAAGAAAAAAAAAAATAAAAAAAAACAAAAACAAAATAAAAAGGTGCATCACGGCGTATAAATTATATATGTTATGCATATACACAACATATACGCCCTGGTGCACGTGTCCGTACTGTTACGGACATAGTTAGGATAGTATTAAGTTTTATCTTAGGGTAAGTTAGTATTAGGTAGTGTAAGTAGTTAAGTTTAGCCAAGTTTTTTAAAAGTTTTCTTGGCAAAGAAAAATGTAATAACAGATTGTCATAAAGACTAAAAAAAACGCAGATTAAGCCGAAAGGCACAGATATAACATAGATTAGATTAGCTTAGAGTACCCGCATAGGGTCAGTAGGTTAGTATTAAGAACATTGTAAATTCTTAAGTTAGGTAAGCTAGATTTAAGTAATTTTGTCTAGCATGTAAGTAAAATATTTAAGAAGAAATAAAATTACATATAAAAAAAAAAAAAAAAAAAAAAAAAAAAAAAAAGTGGGTCAATTCCTACGCAGAAGGAGCCAGGTTCGATACCCGAATTCACCACATTTGATAGTTCACGGCTCCACCTCTTTCGAGTCCTGACAATGCTCAAAGAGTATTCCTGTGTAGAAAAAGGTTCTCAACTTCGCCGTTCGGAGTCGGCATTAAACTGTAGGTCCCTTCCACGCGTGAAAGAACAATAGCGCGCACAACACGAGTGGTTGTTGAGAAGCTAGCTGAGCTGTCGCACCACCCATATTATTATATTATTTTGCATTATTTGGAGTCCACGCAGATGACTTTTGGTGGAATCACCCCAGATAGAAGACCCATAGAACATGATCGGTTGGAAAATTGGCTTAAAAATTAATATTCTGTTTTCATTGCTTAGTCTAGAATTCTTGCAAATGAATGGGTTCTCTTTAAAATGAAATAGAACGTCGTCGAAGGGGACCCCTCCCCCACCACGCCCCCCACCATTCTCGGTTTCAAGAAATCGATTTTATTATTATTAATTTTATTTATTTCGAACCTCTATCCACTCAAGAAATTTCCTTTAAAATTTCAAGTGGAAATTTCGAGAAAAAGCGGGGTAGGTTTTATACCCAAGAATTTGCCTCTTAAAGCTTTAAACGCGTTTTTCTCGAAACATTGTTTTTACGACTGGCGCATGAGGTTACTCTGGCGCTGGTTACTCAAAAACTATTAATCCAATCGGTTCCAAATCTTAATACGTTATTCTATACAAATACAGCTATGGTATGAACTAGGATAAATGAATTCGGTGAAGATCTTCTTTACTTTTTAACTCGATTTGCTGCTGAAAAAAAGACGATTTTCAAAACAAAAATTCAAAGGTCCGACATTTTTTTAGTTTTTGTGCGAAATTAATAATCCTAATTCATAACACAGCCAAACATGTACTCTTTCTAATCCCGTTGGAATTTTTGGTTTCAATCTTTTTGAAATCACATGCGCCGCCAGAAAGAAGGGCTTGCGTTTGATCACAAAAATCAAACAAAAAAAATTATGTAAAATTTGTTTCTTCTTTTTTAAGTCTTCAAATAAATGTATGCAAAGTTACAAGCCTAAAAAATAATTTATGTTCGTTTAGCAGCAGATTGAAAATTGTCAAAATTTGAAATCGAGAATAATGGGGTGGTCCCGGGAGGGGGGGGGGAGGGTCCCCTGAAGTGGCTGCCTTGGCTGGTTTCGCAAGACCTTGTTGATGGTAGGCCATGGATTGCCTGGGTGATATTGGGCTTAAGCGCTTGAATCGTTTCCGGATTGTTGGCAAAACATCGGTCCTTCTCGATTCCCCACAGAAAAGTCCTCGAAGCTCCGAGGGGGCCAATTGACATCCCAAGATGATTTGGGAATTCGGTGCGCAAATTATCGATTGTGCCATGACCTGTGTGGCATGGCGAACCATCCTTCATGAACCAGAGGTCGTACAAATTCATGTCTTCAATTTCAGTAAAAAAAAAGTTGGTTAACATGGCTCCGTATTCCACGCACTGTATCACTCATCTGTGCGCACTGTACGACACGGAGGGGACTATGGGTGATGTCCACCAGCATACCAGTCTCACGAATTTTTTGCACAAACTTGCGTACAGCAGTCGCAGTGGGTGCTTCATTTTGTTCAAAACTTCGAACTTCAAATGTTTTAAAACGAACTGTTTGGGCCACGCATGACGCACTGTGGAAATAAGTTTTTCAATATTTCCCTACATTGTTCAGGGAAGATCCTGACTTGCTGTAAGATTTCTAGTAAATAAACAAAATAAAAAAAATTAGTTAAAAAAAAAACACTAGATAGCCCACCCTGTATAAGGAAAGAATCTGAAAAAATGGTCTTTGAGCACGCGTTTCTTTTTAATCTGTCACTGCGCCTATTGAGCGCCCAAGTTTGACTCAGAAAGACCTTCCATAACCCCCAGTCGCTTGTATTCTCTCTCAGCATCATGCAGTTACCAAACACTCAAAGGGGTGGCCTTACAAGAGGTCTAGGGGCAATTGCTTTTAACGAAGATCACCTCCTTGCTCACCAAGTGTCTGCCACTTCTCGTGGCAAATAAAATAAAAGGAGAACCGAATGCCGTCCCACCCAGTTCCCATTTATTCACCTCAATTTGGTGTGATTTAAGTCCCCATTGGAAGCCTCCAAATGTCAACTACTTCGCATAAACATCGTCTTCAGTCTCACTGCACTTCAAACTACAGCCGTCCGTCCACCTTTCGAATTGCAGTTGTATAATCTCCACTCGACACGACGGGTGAACGGTCATTGCCTGATGCGCACATACCCACAATCCGCTTGAAGAGGTCGAAAAAAACATCTCATTCCCTTCACCAAGTCCAGCAGCACCAGCAGTCGACAATTAACATCCCACAGCACAGCGGAGCGCGCCGCCAACGACAACAAAACCCTCCGCGGAACGAGACGTCTTCACACGTCGAACCCCCAGCCTCATTATCATCCGTTCTGCTCCACACAATTACATCACCGCTCCTCCAGACCTCCCAGCCGCGGCTACCGCGCAATCGATTCCGAATTGGAGTAGGGCATGATCTCCCCTGGGTTTAATTACCATCCGATGGCCCCGCTTTTGGTGCCCGGTGTCGTCGTGGGATTACCCAAGTGTTCGATACAGATGCACGACACAGATGGAGCGGCGAGAAAAGAGACACGGCAGAGAATGCCGTCTTTGTGAGTGTCTTCAGCTGGGGAACGTACATCCTTTACCGGTTGTGAATCATTTCGCAATGAATCCACCGGAGATCGGTAGAAATCCCAATTCCGCTTTCGACTGTCGTCGTTCTTGGTACGGCGCGGCTGTCTGGCGTCTGTTGTTGCGGGGGAGACACAAGTGCCCAGAGTGGATCTCGGCTGTGACGGCTAGATCTCGAGCAACGCACTTGTTTGCGGTCGCTTCGAACCCATCTCACTTCATCTCAACTAGACCCTCGAGTCTCCGTGAAGCGCTTAATTGTTGTGCCGGACTTGGGGCGTCCGCTTTGGAATTTTCGGCCAACCCGCGTATCGTCAGGCGTGTGTGGCGCATGTGTGACGTGAAAATTTATATTTAGTGCCCGATTGAACGCAATGGAATGCTTTTAGTCGGAAGGTTAGACATTGTTTGCTCGAGAGACATCGAGAGTCATAAACCGAGTATACGGTGACGTGTGCTTGCGTCAGGCAGGGAATTCACCTTAATTCCGTTTACCAAGTCAGAGTCATGCATGAAGATGCTCCGGATCGGGGTTTATTTTGGCTATCCGTGCGGGCTTGAGGCGGACGCTTGTCACACAAGGCAACATTGCACAAGACTGACATTATTTATGTTGTAAACATTGTAAATGAAGCAGGTTCCGCCCGCAAGTCAGCACTTGCAATGTAAGCATTTGTCTTCGGGGAGTGCTTGCCAGCTCAAACCTGTAATTAGACGCTAAGACTGTGTCAGGGATTGATTTAAGAGCGCTAAGTATGTTGGTGATTAGCAAGATTGTTGCATGGCTGCACGCGGAAAGTGAAATGAGCCTTAGGAACAGGTTGGCCCGAGGTTGGGCGTTATGAATCACAACCAATCACCGCCTTGTTTTGAATAGGAGTTGAATGGGCAGTCGTGGGATACGTTTCATGGAATTTTCTGTGTCCGAACCGTAACTCAGGCAAATCTAATCGACTTGCAGGTGCTGTTTGTGTTCTACTTTTGACAGTTCACGCGTGATTCATGACATGTGTCAAATTTAAATATTTTTAGCTTGCACAGGTATTTCATCATGGAAAGGCTTAGGTACACCAAAAGACCTGCGACAAAAAAATTAGGAGAAGCTCTGTTTTCTTGTCGAAAAGTTGGGTTCAGTCGATAAATGGATACGCCTTGGGCATTTTTTCATTCATGTAGAGGATGCTTTTGAAAATGGGACTTTTGGTGGCACGTGTAACTCGGCTATTGATGAAGTGTTGTGCATCAACGCAATGCTCGCAAATAGAACTACAGGGCTTTTTAATAGGGACGCTCAAACTTTCCTTAATTGGGAGCGATAAATCATGCCCAAATTTCAAAAAATCATCATGCAGCAGTACAAGCGTGAACAACGTTTGCAAGTTATTCAAATTTATTACCAAAATTCGCATTCAGTCACCTCCTTTAAGAGCATAAAGACGCCTGCCACATCAAAAATGCAACGTCTAGTGAACAAATTTGAATCGACATTGCTACACAATGTTACAGTGCCAATGAGGCAATTGCAAAGTATATACTTGGCCAATTTGTGGATTCAACAGGACGTTGCCACAAGCCACACAGCATATGTTACAATCGATTTACTGCAGAGTAAATGTGGCCAATGTGCTCTTGACCCCATTGTGGTTACACGCTCGAGCTTGAGACTGATGATCTGAAGGTGAACGAATGATAAGGGAACTCACAGCCTCGGAGTGCATCGTTTGATGTCTGGGTTCAGGGTTTGCCGGGGATTCAGTTGCACCCAGCACTCGAGAGTGTGATTGGCTTGTTTAACGACCAATAATAGGAGTTTTATTACAACAGACACGCTGATGAGCCATTAAACAGGTTCATTGTAATGCGATGCGACTGCAGGCAAAACAGTGGCTGTGTTTGAATCTGTCTCCTACCTCGAAGTGGTATGACTAATTTCTGGTCCCGATTTGAAATCCCTTTTTCCACCAGCCTGTCAGCCGAGACGATATGTGCTTAGGTCGAGATTCGCCATTTTGTATTATTGATCGTTAAAGAGCCACTGAATGACTTGGGAACTTACTAGGAAGAAAAGTAGTTATCGCACATTGTGGTACATCTGAACATTCTATAAGCCAATTTAAAGAGACTAGCTCCGTAGCCCGTCCATCATCGAAATGCCCGTTCTACAGAGAATAAGGCTGCCTTTAGTTAGAGTGTGACAGAAGTTACAAAGCAAATCTCGATTTCGCGACGAGAACAAAACTTTGGTTTGGTTTTGGATGTACACCCTTATAGAGCTTAATGCCTGAAACACATCAGTGCGGTTACGCTGGCGTTGTCTTTCAACGCACACAATTCAATGGCCATGCACAAAATACAGCGTCGATCTCGATAGAGATGAGAGGATCGTAATAAAACGTAAAACGGAAGTCCATCGCACGTCATTATCGAACATGTTGGACAGAAGTGAAGTATTACAGAGATGCCCGACTTCTACCTCTCTTTCCCCTTAAGATTTTTGACAACTGTGTTTTATAACTTGTTCTTAAAGCAAATTGACCAATCAGAGGACGGCATTCCTCTGTCAATTCATGAATATCTGTCAAAAAGGCACTCAAATTGGTCGATAGACTAGGGTTGGTTATCTCTGTAATATTTCATTTCTGATGTGGGATATAGAGTAATGAGGTACGAGAGAGATTTTCTCCCAAATTAAGAGTTTTCTTCAAAATTGAGAGTATCTTGTGTCAACTTTAAAAATTTAACGACAAAAGTCATTTCAAATGAGTGTATGCAGAAATGTGGGAATACTTTGCATCTGGCAGATGATAGAGAGAACAGCTAATAAATTGAGTAGTTATTTCAACGCAGCGCGTCAACGCACTCTCTCCGTAACATGAAGTCGGCTGGCGCAACGCACCATTGCGTTTCAGGCATAACTCATTCAACTGAATCGAGTTGATCACGGAGAGAGGTACGGAGGAGTCTGTGTACCTCGAAGCAAATGCGCAGACTCCGAACTAGGGTCAAAATTTGTCACTCGAACCCTGATATCCTTATTTTGGTTTTTGGTAGTTCTGTTATACCTATAAAGGCGACCACGGGGATTCGAGAGAAAAATTCTGCGTCGGATATCCTGTCTTGTCTGTGAAGAGAGGAGTAGAAAACATATCCGAGAATTCAAGGAGCTCTACCTAGATGTGAATGTAGTCGGGACGAAAATTCGACGATTGCACTGTCGAAACCGAGCCTCCTGCATCGTACTTGATCGTGTACAGATCAGGCAACAAGATCGAGGAAATCACTATTCTCACGCAGGGTGACTTCGATTCATTCATGAGAAGTTGCGATGACTGGAAGTTGAGTATCAACTTCCAGAAGTCGGAAACCATTCTTTTCAGGACGCCGTTGTATAAGGCCTAGGCGGATAAGAAAAAGAATTGGCGAAAGTTCTCAATCGTTGGAAGACACGGGGAACCACTGGCGGCAAAGACTGTAGTCAGATACCTGGGGATCTGGCTAGATCAGTATCTATATTTTAACAAACATGTAGATGCTGCGCTCTGGCCAGAGCCCGAGGAGCTTTTGCCCTTACAAAGAGACTGTTTTACAACAGCCAACTCGATGCAAGGGTGAAGGTCATCTGCTACATGGCGCTCATCCGTCCAATGCTCACATATGGGTGTCCCGTGTGGTTCAACGTGAGTGCAAGCTTGATGGAAAAGATTCGGTTGCTTGAGAGGGCTTGTCTTAGGGCTTGCCTTCGCCTTTATCGAACTCCAGAGTCCCAGTACATAAAATACTATTCCAATGAGGTCTTATACAACACGGCAAACCTGATAAGAGTGGACAATTTCCTGTTGAAGTTGGTTCGAGGTCACACTGCTAGAGCGATGAACTCGGTTAACAATCTGATCTCAGGGGCTTACTACCCCAACCCACTTTACCACGAAAGGGTACGTCACAACGGCTTCGTCCCCCCAGAAGTATTCCTCCATTTGGATAAGCACGGTCTGATACAAAATATAAATGCGGTACTGCTCATCTATCACATCGCCAGATCAACTGTGGATGGGCGACTCAACCACGACCGCTCCGTCGCACAACGAGCTGAGGAGGGTCTCCTCCGGTTCAGTACGGCGGTATCTAGGCGGGATGTGCTGGATGTTGCTTTGCTGGGTGGCTGGGGAGCGAGAGAACTCCAGCTTCGAACCCTTTAGACCCCTTTTAGAAAGGGTAATTCAGACCCCCTCATGGGGAGTAGTCGGTCCACGTCTTGCAGCGGATTTTATATCAGCTGTAACCTATGGCCGACTTACATATTTAAGCGTAGTTGTAAGGTAGTGGGTAAGCTGTTTATGTTAATTATTATAAAAAAGTAAAAAAAATTAAAAAAAAAAGGAGGAATGTATATATATATATATATGCATTATGTATATAAGGATATATGCGTATACGCATGTGTATATAGCTATACAAATGTGTATATGTATATATACGTAGATTAGCTTAAGATAGTTTGTAAGTTTTATTTTAAGGTAGAATGTAAGTTAGCTTGTAGTTTCTTTTAAAAAAAATATGTTCGGTCATTAAATTTTTAAATTTTTTTCTTATTATTTATTAGTCATGTTAAAATTTTCTTTTTTACAAGATAATGTTAGATTAAGTCGAAAGACATAGAATAAGTTTAAGTTTAGCTTAGAGTACCCGCTTAGGGTCAGTAAGTTAGAATAAGTAACTAACACTGTTCGACCAACTAGTTTTAAGCGTTTTTGTCTAGTATATAAATTGTCATGAAGTAAATAATAAAAATGAATTAAAATGAAAAAAAAAAATGAAATGCCTCCTGCATCGTCAATAAGGGGAAGACAGAATTTCCATCATAAAGACCAAGTCATAGCCGATGAAAGCCAATGTAAAGATGAGAAAAAATGTTACCTTAGTGTTGATGATTTTTTTTCTTCTGTCGAATGGGCTATATCTGGTCCAATTATTTTCAGCATTTCGTTTGCCTTGCAGCGACTTACTTTACTGTATTTTTCATTAAAATGAAATACTTCATTTTGCATTTTTCAAAGTTGCCACAAAATCATCGCTGTTAGGGGAGAGTGGGTGCGAGGATGCTCACCCCACGACCAAAGGTCCCCCTCCTGCCTTCCTGTTCACTACTACCATTGTCTACTACCTACTACACCGCCTCATCTCCACCGAATTTCTTGTTTTTGTCTTTTTTTTTTAATGCGAACAAAAACTTGTGGAATATTCTCACATACAGTAGAAACTCGATTAACGCAACTTATATAACTTAAGGCAGTTGTAATAATCGCGGTTTTTGCACTTACTGAGTCACATTTTTCCAATAAGAAATAATAGTCAAAACCCCCATTTTTGTATAAAGAAAATGACAATGTGATAAAAAACAGATTTTTGAAACCTAAGCAAGTCATTATTGCTGAACACATTGTTTACAAAATCAGATATCGGAAAGTTAGAATGGATATACGCAAAAGTCAGCGTTTTTCACAGGAAATTAGATATTTTAGTGTTGCGCATGACTTATTTACTTTGGGGCTACGCGAAGTCATTGGTCTATTCCATCAAACCGGCAATGATCGATAAGCTCAGAGCTAATATTGAAAGTGAAAAAGTTGGAATTTCGGCCGGGGTGGACCTGGGCCACAACCAACAAGCCTCTCCAGCTAGCACGGTCTCTGGCTAGCTGTCACAGATGTCGCACGCCAAGTTGGTTGAGGTCCTTCTCCACCTGGGTGCGCCACCTTAAACGGAGGCGTCCTCGGTTGCGTTGTCCCACGTGTTCGGAGTCGAAGACTCTTCGGGCCGGAGCTGATTTGTCCATACGCTCTACACGGCCTAGCCATCTTAGTCGTTGGATCCAAAGACGCCTGGCTTAGCTCATGTCGCTGTATAGCCCGTACATTTCGTGGTTGAATCTTCTCCTCCAAAAACGGTCAACGCAAATAGAACCAAAGATCGCACGCAGATGTCTCGAAGAGACTATGGACTTCCTCATCCGCTTTTGCGATTGTCTATGTCTCCGCGCCATACAGCAGGACTGGGATGATCAAGGTCTTGTATAAAGTCAGCTTGGTCCTTCGCGAGATGGCACTGCTACTCAATTGCCCCTTGAGCCCACAGAAACAGCGGTTGGCAAGAGTTACTTTGCGTTGCATCTCGGTGCTGATGTTGTTTGTACTGTTTACTGCGGAGCCGAGGTAGACGAAGTCCTTGACTACGTCGAGGTTATAGTTGCCCATTGTGACGCATATACACATGACAGCATATACTTCGTTTTTCCCTCATTCACTAGATCCATTTTAGCCGCTTCCGCCTCAATGCCAGCAAACGCCTCATGGACGGCTCGCTGTGTTCGACCAATCACGTCAATGTCATCCGCGTATGCTAAGAGTTGTACGGACTTCTGGAAGATCGTGCGTCTTGTGTTAGAGTGTGACTTCTGCACGATCTTCTCAAGAATAATGTTGAAAAAGTCACTTGACAGCGCGTCGCCTTGCCTAAAACCTTTTTTGACATTGAAGGTCTCGGTGAGTTCGTTACCGACCTTCTCCATCGTCATCCTGCACAACCTGACGAGTTTGGCAGGAATGTCAAAAGTAGACATGGCGTTGTATAGCTCGTCCCTATACACGCTGTCATATGCGGCCTTGAAATCGACAAAAAGGTGGTGGGTGTCGATCTGCATCTCTTGGGTCTTTTCCAGGATCTGCCGTAGTGTCAAAATGGTCGATGGTGGACTTCCATAGCCTGAAGCCATATGGACCTATCAGGTTATTTAAAAAACGGCCTCAGGAGAGTACACAAAACGGGAGGGAATATCTTGTAGGCGATGTTCAGGAGACTTATCCCTCTATAGTTGGCGCAGTCAAAGGAGTCTCCTTTCTTGTGGATCGGGCAAACGATACTGAGATTCCGCTCATCGGGCATGCTTTCCTCCGACCATATCTTACAGATGAGCTGGTGCATGCGCCCAACCAGATCAGCTTCAGCTGCCTTAAAGATTTCAGCGGACAGTCCGTCCGCACCGGCAGCTTTGTTAGACTTCAGTCTTGATCTCGTCTAAGTCGGGGGGACGGAATTCTCGTCGATAATCGTCCATATTGAGTGGGACATTCTGCCTGACAGCCGTATTGGTGTCATCATCGCCGTTTAGCAGTCTGCAAAAATGATTCTTCCAAATTCTCAGTATGGACGGCGACTCTACTATTAGTTGTCAATTCTCCTCCCGGCAGGCTTCGGTCTGAACCTTATATCCACTGGATAACTGTTTCACCCTCTGGTAAGACTTTCGGACATCGTTCCTGCCATAGCACCTCTCCATCTCCTCCATCGCGCCCTTCTCGTGCTCTTTCTTCTTTCTCCTGAGAAGCCGGGTATCGTCCCTTCCTCTCCGTTCGTAGAGCTCACAAACAGCTCTCGTTGTTCGTTGCAGCGTTGCGTTGTAGGCTTCCAGCTTCGCTGCATGTGCCAGCCTACACGCGTCGTCAATTTATGCGAAATAGTGATCGAAAATTGGGTTCAACGACTGGATGTCTGCAAACGTGCCCGTGGTGGTCATGTGAAGGAAATTGAATTTCATACATAATTGCCATTAACTGTTCTTGCATACATAAGACATATTTTTTTTGCACATCTTAATCCGATTTTGTTTTATTCCAAAAAAATGCAAGTGCCCTTAATGAAAAGCTCTTTATAATGCCGAGCCCGGATTGTGGCCAATATGTAAGGGTTACCCATCCCTTGAGGGCTATCGCCTCTGCTGTGCTGCATGCTGGTTGACTCTCTACTCGATGCTCTCAAAACATCTACGCTCAGGCCTATGCGGATGACCTAGCTGTACTGTCTGTCGGAGCGGACGTTTGTTCTATAGGGCAGGCAGCTCTAGACGTGATCGACGACTGGTGTAACGGGAGGGGGCTTTCAGTCAACCGTCTCAAACAGTAGTTGTTTTTCTTCACGAAGCTGGTCTGACGCGTTACCATCCATTTCTACAAATATCTGGGTGTTATTCTAGAAAGAAAAATTCTCTGAAAAAAGCACATCGAGTGCGCTGTCAGTTGTGTGAGTGAATTCTCGGTAAGTCTTCTCTACACTCTACAAAAGGCAATTAAGAAATATGGTTGAAATCGCCTACGTTAAAATTGTCCCATTATGCAAGAAGCTATTCCAAAGTGCTTCAGTGCACTAATGACGAAGTTCCTGATAAAATGATTATCAAACAAATCAAGAAATTGGGTCCTCGAAATTCTGAGATAACCAAAGAAGATGACTTGGCTTCATAGAACTTCGCTGACTCAAATGTGGTCAAAAAAAATACATCGAAATCACATTCACAACCAACACTAATCACTCTTGATACTCTATTTCAAAACAAAAAGCGTCTAGCCCAATCTCTTGTTATTCTCATTGAAAATGAGAAACATAAACACTTTCGATCTCATAACTGACAGTAGCTCAACAAGGAACAAACAGCCAGCGGGATGACAAGCGGAACAGTCTTGTGAGTTGTGGTGGTCAGGAAATACCCAGCTGTGGCAATTCAAACAAAAATATCGCATTCGACAGAAATCTCCTCCTCTTGCGTGAAAAAACAATGAAACTACTTAGCGCCCCATCGTGGAGCCACCTCTCCAGAGGCACAAACACCACCAACTCAAGCTGCATGATACCCCCACTTAACGTCACATCAATCAAGCTCCTGACGCAAAGCTCGGCTCATAATTAGCTTAGCCAAACACTTACATCGAGTGTTATTCCGGCGAACACAAAAATGGTAACAGCTACCAGCTCGGCAGTCGAGTCTAATTCCAGGCCACTGACTAAGCCGGAAAGTATTTCGTTCGAGCCGCGCTTCGAAATAGGAAGCGCGCCTAGCGAATGATTAATTGCGACTCAATTAAGGCCAAAGGGCAAACCACACATCGCTTCTTCTCCGTCCGAATTGAGAACATTTCACGCAGCAGTCGAGCGGGCCGAGCACCCATCGCACGCCTAATCGCCGCGATGAACAAGACGGTAGCCTTGATTTACCCGCAGCCGCATAGCTAAGCTTCGAGACCAACAAACAAACGTGTTGCCATAGCCCGCCAATCTCTCGCCAGCGCCATTCTTTTCCCCCATCTGCACGCAAATCGGCTTTGGTTTTGAATAATAGTCGGCTAGGGGGTCTAATCGCTTTACACATTTTTTTTTAATTGGTTTTGCCTATTAAGTGGCTTAAAGGGGACCAGCAGCAGCAGCAGCAGCAAACTGCCACTAATCCGCCATCAATTGAATTTCAAGTGAAGTCGAAGAGCGCTTGGAGCCCCCACCACCGACAGCGAGTGATGCAGCGTGTCACCATTACCTACGCCACTTGCCAACCAGTCAAATTTTGACAGTTGCCAGTTCCTTCCTGTTTGTAGATTTATCTCACCACTTATGCGTGACAAACAGAACCAGTAACAGAACTGCCACTCGATTATGCTCGCTTCGTGGTTGGGTGTCAAAAGAAAGAACTAACGTCCGGTTGCGGCTGGACGATAAATCAAACATCGCATAACGAATATGTGTGACATTTGTGACAGTTGGCGGCCATTGTCACATTTGTCATTTGACGGTAGCTGACGGTAGCGCTCTGGTTAAACCACGCCGCCGCCACACCTGTCTGCGTGTGTGTGTGTGGGGAAAATCCTACCGGAATGTGAAGTTTTCCATTTTGTTTGGTCTTGGGTGGAAATTTATGCGCGAAAAGCGCATACGTTAGGCGGCTGAGTGACATGCAGCAGATTTTTCAAGTCACGAGACCAAATCAGTGCTGTGTTCTGGCGGATGGCTGTGACGAGATGATTGTTTACGATGGCGGCTGGTGAGTGTGAGTGCTTCATCCTGTTGAGAGCGGAGCTGCCGGTGACGAATCATAAGTCGGTCGTAACCGTTTTTGGGATTTCTCAGCGAATTGTAACGATCGTCGTTTGTCGGCTGTTGAATTATTCAAATGGGAATCGGATTTGCCTACTTTAATGGGCGAACTTGTGGGGTTTTGTTGCTGGTCGCTTCGAGGGGGTTTTCGGTGATTAGCCGGGCGATAATGGCATTCTGTGTGAATGTCCAGATGTAGAGCCCTTAGTACACGGTTAACCCAGAACACAGTTATGATTCGTTGAACCGTGTTTACCGGATCTTCGGTCCGTTGGATTGTTCTCTGAATGGTGGAATTTGATGTGTTTTTTTGTGAAATGATTCAATTTTACTCTTGAACAATTGTAGGAATTTTTCGCCAGATGCATAAACCTTGCACGTTCATTCCAGGGCCAGTAAATGCAGTTTAGGATTGTAGGTGGGGTGGGAGATATAACCATGATCCCTTTTAGATTCTAGATCATCTGGTCGATTGTGCTGTCACTATTCAGGCTCATTTGGCCCAGTTACTTCTCTGACCTTATTATGTTGCTATTTGGGATTGACTGGCCGTTTTCAGACCAGCTCTTGGCTCCGGTAACTCTATCTGAAGGTCGTACAATATGGGTGATACTTACCTCTAAGCTCTCCAGAGTCATCGGGTGTACTAGACCACGGCAAGGTGGACAGCCACGAAGGGTAACTGAAAAGCAGCACTGACATTCAATAAAGCTTAGTTTAGCGGTCAATTCAGGGCGACCAAAGTTCTTTTCCTTCTACCGAAAAAAAACAAAAGAATTCTTTGTGAACTCACCTTACTGACAGTAGTTTCAGGGGTGAGGTGAAAAAACCATAAAACATCTTCTTTGGTCGTGAAGCGCACTCTTCACTCAAAGAAAGTCGCTTAGAAGTTACTTGACACGTGGTAGAACAAAGGGACTTTGTGGGCCAAAGTGTGATTGGCTTATTTTCACAGCTAGCCACCTACCTCAGTGACAGTTGACGGCGTGAAGCTCTTCCAATCGAACGATATTTGATAAATATTCTTTACTTGAAAGAGAGGGGCACGTCCAGAAAATAATCAGAGTTAGAGCAAATAACCGACTGGTGTCAAGTTGCATGTTCGTGGCGGCTAACTGATGAATACTTACCGTAAGAGGCTCCAGTCGCCATATCTCTACTTGAACACTGCGAGCGTTGCATCGCTTGTATGGCATGAAGCACTTCCTTGTTGGGAGCACAGCTCTGATGTATCACATGTTGTCGAGCTCTGGCCACAGGACGTCAGTTAAGCTCGCTTTGTTCCTCAGACCATGGATAATAACGTTGCATTCTTCCAATAGCAAAATAAGCCGGGTTGACTCTCTGGGGATTAACAACACAAGAATGAGTATTACAACTAGTCGCAAAAAGGTGGAATACGCCAGGTTCGGGGTAGGAAACCAGACTACCAAATCAAAAGGATCCAGTAAATGCATTCCAGTTTGCATATGAGCCCAAATTTAAGGAATAGGCAACAGAAGCAATCAGTGGTAACAGAACAATCTCGGATGACGCAGCGTGGCTGACAAGATGTGTCTCGAGAAGGAACGCACCCAAACGTAAGTCGATATTTTCCGATATTGAATTTTGGATATCGAAGCCGAAGGGAAGCGAGGAACGTTGTTCCTGGTAGCTATCAAAAGCCGATCAAAAGTTCGCCCTTCTGTCCGGAATCTCCAAACGTGCATGAGGATGGACAGTAAATTGTCCACATCCACAGAAATGTATTTACTACTTGGCAACGACTTACGACGTCGGATAATAAATGGTTTGATACCTGCTCGTGTATTTCTGAGTAGGGAGAAACTCTGGGAAGGACCCAACAGCCCGTCTCCTTGAATAGACCATGATCTTGGACGAATCGGCAGATTCGCGGGGAGAGCGGCGCCATTGTGCAGCATGTAGACGTGAGGAACAAGAGAATGACATTTCGTTAATCGTGAGTACTACATAGTAGCCCCAAAAGGGCATCATTTGCCTCAAAGTGCAAGACTTTCAGAGACAATTGGAAAAATCGATATACTTGCCTGTCTTATGGTTCAGTTGGAACGTAAAAAAAAAAAGCAATTTCTTTAGATTTTGTTTCATTGTCACACGAAGAATATGTATTTAAGAAAAATAATATAATTTTTCTATATCAAAGTGTGATCAAAATGTGTGGAACACTATTCATTTGCGCGGAGCCCAAAAAAAGGGTTTTGCGGTGATCTCTGTAGCTTATCAGTGGACTGAGTGCAATGGAAAAAAATCAAAGATCATTAGTCAACGATGCCCCGGTTGAACGAAGGAATTTAAAAAAAAAATGATTTTTCTAAAAATGGCGGACGTTGAAACTCAAATTTGTTGTTTTAACTCTTATTTCTCACACATATTCGGCACATACTTATGAAAAAACTGGAAATTAAATTAGAGCAGTACGAAATATTTTCTTTTTTTTCATTTCAAAATTCATTTTATTTTCAAAAAACGTTTTACAATGATTATATGTTTCTGCGAAGCCCTATAATGGCTTTTCTGCAGAAGATTTAGTTTCAGAGTTCGTTAAAGTTAATTTTAGATGAAGTAAGCTTTGTTACATTTTTTCTAATCATTAGTTTAACAGTAAATAAATAAAATTAAAAAATAAAATTTTTAAAAATTTAGTTGTTTAAATTATTGTTTATAAAAAAAAAAAATTTATGTGTTTTTTTCTAGTTTTGAAGGTTTCTATGTGTCTTAATTCCTGCGGAAGTGTGTTTAGAACTTCAGGTACGCTGAAGGGGCCCGCCTTGCGCCCGCGTTCTGGTGTTGATCCCATGTTGAATTGGTATGATAAACCGATTGTCATCGTAGTACTCCAGTATAAGGGTCATCCTAAAGATGTCTTCCATTCGAAGAACTTTAAATCGTTGTAGTTCCGGAACATTACGCTGGTTGAGTAATATTTTCTTCAAAACTGTGTTTTGAAGTTTCTGAAGCTTTTGGATGTGTGTTGCAGGTGCATTGCCCCAAGCAAGTATTCCGTGCCTTAATTTGGATTCTACTAAGGCGAAATAGACCTGCTTAAGTACGGACGTTGTAGTGTGGTATTGCAGATGGGTTAATGCATATAATGCTTTTCTTAGATTCGCACGCAACCCATTGATGTGCACATCCCAAGGAAAATTGCAATCGATGGTGACCCCGAGATATTTATAGGTCTCTACTTTATCGATAGGACAGCTAGTTGAGCTACCACAAGATTCGTTTTTAAAGTAAATTTTACCATGTGTAGCCTTGCATTGAGGACTGCGTATGTGCATCATCTTGGTTTTAGATCCATTGATTATTAGGCCATTATCATGGCACCATTTCACAGCGTTGCCAAACTCTTCTTGCATAATTTCTCTTGCCGTATGCAAGGACCTATGGCGCACCACTATCGCCGTATCATCTGCATATGCGAATGGTATTGCATTTTTGAAGACTCTGAGCAGCTCATTGGTATACAAAATAAATAGCGTCACATTGATGAATAATGTTTTTTATTTGAGTGCTAAAACTTTTTGCAAATTTACTATCAAGATTACTCAGACACATTTTTTCCAGAGAAGTTCTTTGTGACAGTTTCATCAACTCCAAGTTTTTTCCTTCCCAGTATCTCGTTTATTAAGCTCCAGGTTTTGCGGGGATCAGATCTGATTTGGTTGAACTTGGTTTTATAAAAAAAAAGGATTTTTTGCCATTATTTCCTTGTTCCGTTTGTTTCTAAATGGTTTATATTCCAGTTCATAGCTTTTATTTAGTCTGTTGTTCTTCCACCTCCTTTAAGGATCGTCCCTTTTTTCACATTTGGCGATCAACTCAGGAGACATCCAAGGATTATGCTTTCTTTTGTTTTTTTAAATGCTTGATAGAAATCACATTATCATAAATATAATTAATTTTTTCAAGTAATTTTGACTAAAGTGAAACAGTATCACTTTCATTAATGACTTCATCCCAATTCGTTTCTATTATCAATTCGTTAACCTTTACGTTAGATATAAAGGACAAGCTGATTGTGTTTTCATTAACAGCAGATTTTTGCATTGGTGGGAAGTATATGATTGGATAATCGTCGGTGATACAATTTTCAATTACTGCAGAATTGATTTGGTTATGAATATCGTTTGTCAAGATGTGGTCAGTCGTTGATTGACCACATCTTGACAAACGATCCACTGACAGGATCGAGTGTTCGGGTCTACCCTGGTAAACTCCATGATCACATTTCTAAATCGCAATGACGCCAACATCTCAAGATATTCTTTTACACTATACAAATCCACATCATTCCCATTGATGTTCATATCACCCAATCTCGTCCTTTTCTCCCATTTGTCCAACGTTGTTTCCGAATTCTTCAATAAACGTTTTTTTGCTGTAACCTGGTGGTCGAATAATAAAAATATTCTTATTCTCTCCTTTAATTTCAATTTGGATGTTTTCATATGATAAACTTTCAGATGTTAAGCGTTCATATTGCATTGCGTATTAACATCAGTATTCCACCTCCTCTACGTTTATTTCGATTCAGAAACTCCGTTTGGAAACCATCTATACTGTAGTGTCCTATTTCTTCTTCTTCAATATTAGTTTCAACCAATACTATTATATTCACCATATTGATGAGGTGACTAACGTTTAGGTAGAAATCATTCCAGTTCTTACGCAAAGATCTTATATTGAAACATATATAGCAACATTTGTTTTCATTCAATTCATCTATGTTGATGTCACTAAAACCATTCATTACCCTACAATTCAATTCGACAATTACATCATTTGTGTTATTCATTTGGTGTTATATTTTTGTATTTCGTTTTGCTTACGCACAATACAGTTATTGAGTGCGATTGATTTTCGTCAGCGGTACTTGTCAACATCGGTTGCGTACCTTCATTCTGTCTAGCCAGTATTCTTGCCGCACTCTCCCACACAAATTTCCAGTTCTCCTGTCTCGCTCTCTCCTTTGCCATCCACATCAGGCAAAGTTGCGCTCGAATTATAAGTTAAAGACGCGTTTCGAGTAAAAAAAAATGAATTTTTATTCCTTCTTTGTTGAGTACAGAACAAGAACGAACTTATCATCTAATTACAACATTCCATGTCACCTAACATTTGCAAAGGTGATCGGTCGCCGGAAGTTCAGCAGACGCTGATAAGTCAATTTTGTGACGATCACCTTTGCAAGTACATATCGGATTACTTTCTGGCGGAAAAGTACAAGACTGTTGACAACGCACTATTCCGCTGCTGCTGCTGTTTGGTTTCGTGGTGGTCGATTGCTGAAGATGCACTTAGCTGCTGTTGTTGTTGTTGTTGGCTATGGCGGTGTTCTCGTAACTCTCGCGCTTGCAGTGTTGTTGGTTTTTTGCAGTACTGCATTTTTTTAATGTTCGATGCAAGTGTTGCCACTATTGTCGATCGTTCGGGGTTTTTTGTTTTTGTTCTGTAAATGTCAGTAACATCAGTGTAGTTGATCTCGAGGTTTATTGTTTTTCCTATTCCCTTTACTACCTCAATTAAATTTTCTTGTGGAGTAGGGGGATTGTTTTTAACTTCAATATTGTTTTTGATAATTTGTTGCTCCAATGTGTTGATTTGTGTTTGCATATTTTGTATTATCACGTCTTTTTTGTTATCTTCTTTCTGTACTTCGCTATTGAAATTATCATTATGTGTGAGTGAGTACGCACTAGCCTCATAAATGTAAAAAATGAGAATGTAACACATCTACAATTTTCAGCCAGTGGCAGCTTGTTGCACTTTTCTCTGTTTGAAACGGAAAACATACAGACCACAGTACTGACAATACACCTATGCACCTTGCACACGAAACATATTTGATCCTTTGCAAAATAATTCCTGTCTTTTTGCAGACTTGCTGTCTCTTTCCTTTTCAGGTCAAGAAAAATGGGGGAAAAGGTAGTTTCATTAATAACCAAAGAAAAAGGGCTCGAAGTCTTAAAACTCAAAAAAAAAACCTAATGTTTCCGCCCGGGATCGAACCGGGGGCCTTCCGCGTGTTAGGCGGATGTGATAACCACTACACCACGGAAACACATGACGAACCGTTAACATGCAGCGAACTTTTTTTTTTTGACCTATGGCCACCAGTCGGAGCATACCACACTCCAACTAATTCGATTTGGTTTTGACTGCAAGACTTATCAGATACGTACAATAAGAAACACACAAGGTCCTTTAGATGTTAGCTTCTTTTGAAATATGTGGTTTTTTGAAGATTCGGAGAGAGTGAAGAGATTTAAGAGCGGCAGTGATGACACAGTCAACCAACATGCGCGTGGCAATCTGAGGGTTGTTTTTCTATTTCTCTGAAATATTGCTTGCACTCTGATGAGATGGTCAACCATTGTATCATTATCCACACAACTGGCGACCATCGACCACATGT
This sequence comes from Eristalis intricaria, assembly GCA_964034865.1. Classification (NCBI taxonomy): domain Eukaryota; kingdom Metazoa; phylum Arthropoda; class Insecta; order Diptera; family Syrphidae; genus Eristalis; species Eristalis intricaria. Next base: position 70,960,899 of record OZ035874.1, read on the forward strand.
CATCCGTTCCGCAGTTTTCTTTTGGACTTTAAATTTGCAACATTCTTTTCTGTGACAACTGATTTGACAGTTCTCGTTTGTTTTGTGGTTGGTTGGGTTGACAATTCAAAGCAATTATTCAAATTGTTTTAAAAAACGCGATTCAGTTCTCAATCTAAAGCCGTTATCGAAACACCATTAAAACCTGAGCCTGAGAACCCTACACGCTGACTCCAGTCATCAGTACCAAGATCTCTCGCGTCCCTGATGACTTTATACCGGGGATTCGGTATTCCCCTCCTCCTCGAACCAGTATGCTCGCATTCGAAGACGCTCTTGGCCGCGAGAAGGGTGTATATCAACTTGACTTAGGCAAAAACAGGGCTCGTTGCTGTCATCCTGCCAAGTTAGAAGCCATCAAAAACTTTGCCTTGTATGCGCAGCCCCTGAACATGAAAATCATTTAACATTTTCTTATACATTTCATGGCATTCAATTTGAGAAACTAATGCACCAATATCTGGTTCGATTTACTTAGTTGCAATTCTCAGGCAGTTCTCAATTAAGTACAGCTTAATTAACTATGAATGTACGTAACAAATTGATCTATAGATTACGTCATGTAAGGCACAGCGCCACTCACATGCTCGAAATCATATTACAACATTACTGGCTTAAAATTATCTGTCAAATAAGTGTTATAACTACATCCCGCGAGACTTGGCAGCACTGAACGAATGTCTTTTAAAGTGTTCCTGACGAAGAGGAGACTACGGCATTATTGGTCGATCGTCCAGAGCGAATAGTAGTTCTTTTAAAATAATAAACATAAAAAAATGATTGAGTTAAGTTCTCTTAATAAACTGCAATTATCGTTAAATAAATAAAATTTCATGGATCTTAAAATCATTTTTCTGTGTTCTATTTCAAAATAAAATTCTCAGCCCCTAACAAAAAAAAAACAAAACACCCTTTAGTCAAGCAACATAATCAATTCGTGGTGACAAGCGTTGGTCTAGGTCTGGGCGCCACTCTCATCTAACGAGAATCAGCAAGATCTACGTCTTCAGCCAACACTTGTCCATGCGCCTCATCTTTTTACAAATTACAATTTCCGCACACAGCTGTCAACTGTCAAATAAAATTTTGGAAAAAGTGCTGCCAAGTGTGAAATGGAACATTCTAATATTAGGCGTGTTTTTTGGGATACTCAGAAAACTGGATAGGGAAAGTCCAACTCAAAGCAACGCCTACTGAAACTTTTACTGAAAGATAACTGTGCCTGCAGCCTTTACTTAAGGTTGCGCGTTGAATAATTTCAAGCATAGGTGGCGTTTCAAATACAACAACTTAATCACAGATGCCGCTGACAAAAATTCTTTAAGTTACAGCAGAATTTTCGACATTGGTGTTCTAAATCTCGACATAGGATACCGTATCCGAATTTGTAATCGATCCTTTGTTTAATTTACAAACGCTTCTAGTGAATAAAACCATATTTGTGCAAACATTGGCAAAAAATGGCCAAAACTATTTGAATTTTGACGTCTAGTCAAATTGTCACGGAAGTAAAGCGAAGTCACGAACCAACTTTTGACACAAAAAAGGTAAACCTGAGTAAAGAGGGGTATTTTAGATTTCACTTATTGTGCTGTTTCCGTATGTCAAAAAAACAGGCCTAACAAATGATTTTCTGCCAAAAAACTCAACTCAATTAATAAAATTCCCCTCACACTCCAAGAAGACGTCAAGCTGCATGATCTCATATGCTACGAACTTCCGAAATACGCAACCTCGAAGAACTTCAGCAAAAAAGACCTGCGATCAACCTACACTAACCCGCATTCCGAAGCCAACAACCAATAAACACGATGAATTTGCCTAAACATTCTCAACTAGGCTATCAAGGATGACGCGTGAACCATAAATCTCTCGAAATCCCAACCATAACAGTCAGATTAGTCGTGCCATCATCAATCTTCGCCGCAAGGCCTCGTGGCAATTAAATGCTCATTAGGAGTGCATCCTCTGTCATCTGATTAGCAGAGCACCCATCAATTACAGTCACCCGAGTTGACCCAAAATCTGATCTTGCTCTCCGCAATCGCCCTCATCAGCGGCACGTTGTCCAATGCGCTTCGCACTCACGCCGCCGACGCTGTGCGCATTCGAATTTCAAATTCACAACGGACGTGCCCATCAAAGATGTCCGACAACAATTAATTTATGTTTCACTTGTAACGGCCTGCTTTCGCCTTTTGACTCCTCGAGTACATGTTTCGCCGGTGCGACGGCAGCGGCCGCGGCTCACGCCTTCCATGTGGGCCACAGAGACGTACTGAGAGTAATCGAAGTCGTCAGAGTGACTTTCCATTTCGGACCACGATCACGGACGGGTGTTGGCGTGCCGGTGGTGGTAACACTGTCCGCAGTGGGCTAGACAAACCCACTTCAGGTCCATTTGGGGAGTCAAGACCGGGGACTCAAGAGTCGCATTGTTCACCAGAGATTGCGTTTCTTTCTCCACCGCGGCACGACGTGTTGCGTAAGTCGGTCGCATACACGTCTTCATTTCGGCGCGACCGCAAAAAATCATTTCTCCTCCATGGATCCGGCGAGACGAGACATCTCGCCGCACAGACAGTCGGGACAGGACGGCCGAGCCGTGGCGGGACCGAAGCCCTCATGCAATCACTTCGCATTCGATTCAATTGAAATGGTTGGCCATTGTTCCAAGTGTCGACATAATGACATTGTTCGCATACGCGCGATTGTTGGTCGTTGCGCACCGAGCAGAGGGCCGCCACCGCACTCATTACATGACGCGAGCCGCACTTGGGGTCTGGCCCCGATCACATAATTCATTGATCACAAGCGTGAGCGCCACGGACCGCTGGGGCGGATGATTGATGGCGATTCCAGCATCGATTTCCAGCAAAAGGAGGTGAAGAAAGTCAGCGTTAATTTTCTCCGACGTTGTTCTTTTGTTGACGTCTTCAATTAGAAGGGGGTAGTAGGTGTTGACGTTGCGACAGTGCCTTTCAGCGGCCGTCGCTTCAATGGGTCTGCGTAACTCGGATGCCATACATTCATTAAGAGACTCACTCGCAATCGAGGAGAGAGCTTGACCTGTCTGGCAAGTTTAAGAGAAGGTCTTATGGGGAATAAGTCTGGATTTTTTTTTACAATAAAGGTACAGAACTAATACCATGGGTATACACCTTCAATGGGTGATCACGTGATTTAATTCACGTGAAATTTCACGTGACTAATTAATTACACGTGAATTCAATAATTTCTTAAAAGAATTTGAATTTTTCTTAATATCTTTCTTTTGTTAACAATAGCGATCATTTTTATATTTATTCCTAGAAATACAGTGGAATCTCTCTAAATCGAACCCTTCCTATATTGAAACTCCCTCTAACTCATACTTTTTCACCACATTTTGCATACATTTTCCTCAATGTTCCATCCGTAAGCCTCTCTCTAAGTCGAACTCCGTCTATCTCGAACAAATTATGGTATCCCGTGACAATTCGACTTAGGAGGAGTCCACTGTATTCAGCGGAGTATCGTATTGTTAACATAAGAAAGAAATTAAGAAAAATTCAAATTCTTTGAATTCACGTGTATTTAGTCACGTGAAATTAAATCACGTGTATACCCAAGGTTTTAGATCTGTACCTTTAGCAAGCATAGGCTTAATCTGACCAAGCAAGCATAGGGCATAGTTGTTTGGTAATGAGGCATCCTGTGCCAGATGTGCGTTGATGGTTATTGGAGAAGAAGATTCAACCACGAACTGTACGGGCTGTACAGCGGCATGAGCCTAGTCAGGCGTCTACATATTCAAGGCCTAAGATGGCTGGGCCATGTAGAGCGCATGCTCCAGCCCTAAGAGTCTTCTATTCCGAACCAGTGGGACAACGCAATAGAGGACGCCCACGGAACCGATGGCGCACCCAGGTGGAGAAGGACCTCAATCGACTTGGTGTGCGCAGTTGCAGATAGCTGGCTAAAGATCGTGGAGAGGCTTACTGGTTGAGGCCCAGGTCCACCCCGGACTGTAGCGCCATCAGAAGACGGATATGGAGATTTGGTAGAGCAAATTTTTGCGGCAAGGTAACAAACAAGGGAGAGATATTGTATGGGAGTTTTGTGTGGTGGATGAGAATACCTTGAGAATACACACGTGAGTAAAGGGACACATTTTCTTCATGGCATTAAAGCGAACTTGGTGAATGTTTGTTATCATGTTTGCAAGTATTGTAGCAAGTATGTTGATTTGTTATTTATGACACTGATTAATAATAATAGGTGGACCTGGGCAACCACTCGTGTTGTGCGTGCTATTGTTCTTTCACGCGTGGAAGAGACCTACAGTTTAATGCCGACTCCGAACGGCGAATTTGAGGAGCCTTTTCTAGACAGGAGTACTCTTTGAACATTGTCAGTGACTCGAAAGAGGTGGAGCCGTGAATTATGAATGGTGGTAAATTCGGGTATCGAACCTGGCGCCCTCTGCGTAGAAGTCGACGCAATTACCCACTACACCACGGCGACACACTGATTATTGCAATTAATCTTCGTCATTCATTGCATTTTGCTTATGAAATATAATTCACAGAATTTATTCATTGCAATTCTTGGTTTAGCGCCGCTAAACTAGCTAACTGAGAGGAATCGCCACTGCCATGCGCTAGATGGGGTGCGAGGTTCATACACCTTTTGCTACAGCTCGTACTCATACAGTTAACGACAGTGCCTTCTCATCAATTTACACCCCTATTCTGGCAAACCTCAGTGATGTGTTGAAGTCACAACTATCTCACAAGAGCATGGTGAGTCACAAATTGTGAGGTTTGCGTATTCTGAGCAAAACCTCACAGCTTGTGAGCATCACAAGAACCGTCAAAATTGTGATGTTCTCATGAGCACATCACAAGGAAAAATAACAACAAAAGAACTGTCACACACAAGCAAAAATAAACAGATATTGATTTGCAAAAAGTTTGGGTCAGTTGGAACATTTTTGCCCAGAAGAAAATCGGGATTCATTAGCAAGAAATTCGTATAATGGTCCAACTGCTCCTGGGAAGTACGCTGATATTTTCTTGTTGCTACAAAATATACATTATTAATAAATACTTATACATATTTTATTAATATACACAATATTACCTTGTTCGCTACGTTCTGCCTTTATTTTGTAGATACGCTCAGTAAGAAAAAAAAAAGCGCGAATATAATAATTGTCAAAAAAAAACAATTTTTGACACGGCAACGAATTCACCTCACCATGGTGACTATTCTTGTGTGATTTCTTGTGAGGTTTTCGCCAGAACACCAAATAGCCGAAACCTCACAAGGTAGGCATCATAATTTTCGCCTCACTGACATTCGTGCGTTGTGACAACATCACAACCAGAATAGGGATGTTAATTTCTTCCTTGACAGGAGGAGACAGGAATCATGATTCAGACCCAAGTTACAGAAATTACAGGACAGCGCAACTGCTTGTCAAAATCCGGTGAAGATTTCAAACGACTCGGAAATTCTCGAACTGCAAGGTGTTTTAAGATGGTGCGACACAGCTTGATCAATTTCCCGGGATCCCGTAACCGGCCTACGCATGGAATAGTTACTTGCGGAGAGTAGATGCCTGTCAATTTGAACTTATCAATTTGAAAACCTTTTCCAGAATCTGACTTGATATGAATATTTGGTCTACAGTCGATTTGCCGAGGTAAAAAAGCGGCCTTAGATCTTCACACAATACGCTGGACAAGCACTTATAGGAGACGCTGTTACAGTTTTAACCCAATGCACTGGGCGCGAAGATTATGGAATTTGTCACTTTTGAATTTATTGTTCCGTGTATGTCGAAAATATCGTACTTCTGCACACACTTGGCTAACTATTGGCGCTTTGGAAACTAATATCCGTCAAGTTAGGGCCGAGATTTTCTTTTTTTGAAAGTAAACGAAAATCAGTTTACCAGATTCCACTCATCCTAAAATCGCCGTATCTGACATTAAATGGGCATACATTCCCTTCATTATGACAAGATGCACACAATAAAAGTTATTTATTGAAATGATTTTTTTGAAACAAAACGGATGACCCTGTATTGTTACCAGACGTGTCCCAGAATGTTCCCTACGTGAGCCCTCACACAGCAATCACTCAAAAGTGAATTGCTTGGCCAAGAATTTGTATTCAAGTGTCAACCGTAAGTCCTTGAAGCCACAGTGTCCATGCCCCAAATCGAGCGTCGCAACAGCCACAAGTGCTTGACTCACTGACTTCCAATTGGCATTTCCTCTCAACGTGCACGCTCGACCTTGTGTTTCAACATTTTTTTTCCCACTGACGCCGCGAGTGCATTCAATCTCTTTCAGATGCGACCTCAATAAATCCGAATTTGTCATGCGAGTATCGTTCTCTGCCGTGCAGGGTCCGACGCCGTGGTGGAAGTAAAACAACAGCTGCTGGTCAGGCTGCAGTGGCTCCGCAGTCCGCACCCAAAGCTAATGCAGAGCATTTCCTTGAACAATTCAAGAATCAAATCAGCATAACCAAATGCTCAGCGGTCCCTGCTGTCGTTTTTAAATCTGAATTGCAGAACGTCACCGCTGGGTGGTGGCGACGACGGCGCCAAGACCATGAGCTTGCCTGGATCGCCAGGGACCGCAAAGTCAAAGGAAAAGTTGTTACAGTTGCCACCCCAGCTGACTGAGTCAGGGGCCTCGCCTGAATTAGTGCTCGAGCAAAGTCAACGCAGTCACTGCCAGTTGCGGTTGATTTAGTTTTCCTTGAAATCGCGATAGATACATCAACTGTTGCCGTCGCTCGGTATCTTTTATGCATTTCTTTGAATTGTGATCCGAGATACATTTGGGGCGCTGGCTCAGCAGGCTGCCCTGTATGGCGAGCAATTATTGCGCAAGACAATTTCGCACATTCGCGTTTCGCGCACCGGTCACCGAGCGTGGACCGTGGAGAACCGTGGCGTGTGTTGTTCCATTGACACATGAATTGGTTTTGTCATTGAACGGGTTTTCGCTCTGATAATCCAATTTGTTTGGGCGTTTGGCAACAGACAAAAAATTGCGCGTCTATTGTACACGCATTCGTCGCGCCTGTACCTTGGGTTTTTCCTGGCAAAATTGTTTTTTATTGTTTTCTTCTTTTCATATTTCTATGAACTTGTTGTGGCGAATTCCTTAAGAGATCAGACGAGTTTTTCGTGACGAGCGATTAGGGTAATTATGTAGACTTCCGCTAATGAGGGTGTGAAGCACACATCCTTGTCGACAAGTTTATTCAGTTGGATGAAGTTAAAGTATACAGTTGTGGTGGGATTGTCTGGTTAGAAAAGCCTGTCGTACGACAGGAGCAATGTCATAAGCATTTATGTCATCAATTATCATTCAATCATATTACATCACTTCATCATCACTTACTTTTATAAAAGGAAGTTAAGATTTGAAGTATATATGTATCTAACACAAAATCTCCGAATCTACCCAACGGATTCAAGCGCAGTTTTCTCCTATAGCTTCATAATTCTTCTGCGGAGTTTTTCGACACCACATATTAAGTTTTTTTTCAACAAAAACCCCTTAAGTAAACATGCGTTCCTTGTTGTGCGTGTTCATTCTAAGAAATGTATGTATGTTTATTCATACTACTTGACTACTTGACTACATACTTTTTGATGCTTTACACCACAGTAGTGAACACCTTGTGAAAATAAGAATATTGATAACAAGAATTAATAAATAATAAAAATGTGGTATTTAACACAAGGTATGTACATAAATCTGAATGTGGTTATTGGAGGTATGTATATATTATCGGCGAGTGTATACAGCAGAGACTCAGAAAAGTTAAGCAGTTTGTTTTTGTGGTGCTTAACTTTTGTGCATTCTTAACTTTTTCAAGAAACTGATCCAATTTATGTTTATCTTACAAGTGTATGTGCGTAAAATACGAGAAATTCGTACAGAAACAATAAAAATTAAACTGTTCCGGTACCTACTAGCAACCGTGAACCGATCTGCGTAATTATGCATGCATACACATTTGCGAGAAATTCATAACGGTAAATACCGTTTGGATTTGTGTTTCATGGTTTTATTTTGCTCCAAATCGTTACAACCAGAGATTGGAAAAAAGGATTAGCAGTAACGTAAAGTAATGGTTTCAATGATAAAGTAAGCTGCAAACATTAGCATTTTTATTGCCAGTGGCATAGTGAGTGGTTAGACTCCAAATATACAGGGGACTACACGTAATTGGGACAGTCCGCTTAATCAGGACACTACAAACTAAATTTGTTTGTCCCCACTGTTGGAAAAATGACTCTTTCAAAGAATAGGCGAGTTCATTTGCCTAACGATATCGATGCTGAAACATTTGCGAATATGCTTTTGCAAATTGGAAATGGTACGGTACAAGAAGAAAATGGTAAAGTTACTCTTTCCGTTGGGAAGCAAGTAAGAGATATTAATGAATTGGTGGATTCGATATATCCCTCTTTTCAATATATAAGTAGCAAGACCCCTTCTTGGTTCAGAGAAAGAGCTATTCTGGCTCCAAGAAATGATTCAGCGTCCAGAATCAATGAATTCATTTTAAGCAAGATCAACGGTGAAGTACAAATTTATCGATCCATTGACACCGTTGTAAATACGGATGATTCGGTACATTTTCCAACAGAATTTTTAAATTCTACGAATCCAGCAGGACTCCTAGGGCACATCATTTTCCTAAGAGTTGGAGTGCCAATAATTATAACAGGACCAGGCACAGATGAGAATGTATTTATTCCACGAATACCGATGATACCTTCGGACTACTCATTTCTTTTTAAAAGGCTGCAGTTTCCAATCAAGTTATGTTTTGCTATGACTATCAATAAGGATCAAGGTGTGCTTTTCCCATGGACAACTATACGTAGCCTGCTCACGGGTAAATAAGCAGGAAAATTTGCATATATTAACGCCAAATCGTACAACTAGCAAATGTTGTATACAAAGAAGTGCTCTAGCTGCAAAAATACCATCTATGTAGGTACGTATTATTTAAGTACACAAATGCATATACAATTTTGTGTGTCTTTTTCAGGGGTTGTTTCCTTTTTCATGCGAAAAGTACCGGTAGGAAGTAAATTTGGTGTCTGTAAATTTGGCATATACTCTTGTTTAAGATATGTATTTAGTTATTATTGTATACCAAAAAAATAAAACAAAAAAGTGGTCGGCCTTAAAACAGCACGAATATGAAGTAATGATAGGTGTATGCTCAATTTTGTTAGGTATGAACATTTGTAAAAGTCTAGATATAGCATACCAATGGTAAAGGTTTTTCAATTACATTTGAAGTATGTAAATACATATGTGTATATTTAATATGAACTAATAATAATTTATTTATTTAAAAAAGAATGGTTGTATGCACATGTACACATGTTTGCCTTTTACTTAAATCCGTTTAGAGCTAATTCTAATAAAAATTTGCACACTAACTGTTTATGTTTGTACTTCATAAAAATGTTCTCAATGTCAATACTTTATTTGAAGGGGGGTGTTTTTACTGCGTAAAAATCCCTTTCGTTATGTGGGAACGGTCCCCATAGTATCTCTTGAAGATTTTCACCTACCCTCGCAAAAAAAAAGAAAAAGCCAAATGGATAATCACTTCATCAGGTTAGATTGTCGGCATTGAATTGTCCACCTGTTTTTAAAATATATTTTCGTGGGAATTGCAATGACGAAATTGATCAAACGCGCACCATCCTCGAGAAATAATTGCTGACTTGCAAGTTTATTTTCATCAGCATAACGGATTGCTGACTGTTTAAGACGGCATTGGACAGAATGTCGTCGGACGATCATAGAATTGTCATAAGAGCTGACAAAATGCCTGCTGGACTCATAAACATGAACGTAATCTTACCAGGCATCGCGTCAGGAAATTCAAATGTCTACGCGTACGAAGTCGCGGGTACAGTACATTCTCGATTTAAGCAACTAATAAAAACAAGGGTAGTTGCAATGACCGAGGTGTTGCAATAAGCGCGTTTATAATTTTTTTAAGTTCAATTCAAGATGAAAAGCTCAACAAGGAAAACCAACACTTCCAAATATAAATAATAATAAAACAAAACAAAAGGAAATTAATTCATTGAAATAAGGATGTTTTAAACTGTTCTTATTTGAAAAAATTAGAAATTTTTTTTTAATTTTTTTGTTTTCAAGATTCTGTAAAATAACCATTTCCCGCAGCTTTTGAAGGCTCAAAATTTCTGCAATAGGGCCTGAATCGCCCCATTGAAGCCCATTGAATTACGGTATGTATTGCTTGAATTGCATTTTCGGTCTTTATTTTGGGAGCAGGAATCTCGACCTCGAATTCACTTTCATAACATAATTCGACTGATTCATTTTCATAAATGGTTTCACGTATTCAATCGTTTATGTCTTCATTTGTAATAGATTTGTTACAGGAAATGTTATTTAAGAGTGATTCTATGCCCGCTTGTTCATTAATAACTTGAGCTCTCACTGTGTTCAAAGAGAGTTCATCTTCATCTTCCCAATGACTATTCATCAATACATTCCAGCATTTTTTATTGAATCTGTCTTCAATCCATTCCATGCGTTTGATAGAAGGCAAATTGCATCTCGTAGGTTAAATGCTTTGAGATTTAACTCAAGGTCTGATCCCTCACATCCAACCAAGAACGCCAATAGACTTTTCTTATAGTGCAACTTCGTCAAATTTATAACATTCTGGTCCATTGGCTGAAGAATTGCAGTGCAGTTTGCCGGAAAACACATGACAACAATCATCCCATCATCACTTTTTAGTTCTCCATCTTTTGGATGACAACAAAAGCAAATATAATATAGCTTTCATTGGAAGACCCTTCGAACTTAAAAATCGTCGGACCTAAAAGAAACAAAAAACGTATTAATAAAGCCCTACCTTAGCCGGTTTAGTTTTGTTACCTCAGGCACAAATGTCGAGTGGAACCATTGTTCAAAGAATGCTAACGTCATCAAAGCCTTGTACACAACGAGCATATGTTGAACATTTTTAAAAGATCGTGGGTTTGCAGATTTACCGATTACAAAAAGCTTAACTTTGTGTAAACCAGAGGCATTGGTGCAGGCGAGAAACGTGATTCTTTCTTTACTTATCTTTCGTCCAGGAGCTGACGATTCCCTAAAATCTACTAGAGATTTGTTGGGCATAAGTCGGTAGAACAATCCGGACTCGTCAGCGTTATAAATTTGATGAGGAGTCAAGTCGACCTCTGTGACTTTTTCTTTAAGTTTAATTAAAAATTGATCCACAAACTGCGGTTTGTTTGACAGTTTTTCCCCGCAAATTTTCAAATGCCGAATTCCGTGGCTCTTTTTAAAATTTGTCACCCAACCATTGCTAGCATGCCTTTATCTTCGCATGCAATGAGGAAGCCTTTTTTTGGCACATTTTGGTGTCTTTGTTTTAGGAACCACTTGTGCAGTGCCTTTTCCATATTCGGGTATTCGCCAGCCTTTAAAGTTATCCTCTTCCCGGGTCCACATTCGGTATCGGAAACAAACTTTCTTATTTCGCCCGCTCTTCGTTTTATTCTGCTAATTGTAGATTTATACACATTGTACTCACGCTCCTTTCTTAATCTTTTCTAAAATTTAACTCTTGTTTTAATTGATAATTTTAGAATTTTTTTAATAACCAATTTTTAGAACTCAAACTAACAAACATAAAAAAGACTAAACTAACAAACATGCTTTCAATGCATACATGCATCGTTCTATTACTCAGAAGTAGCGGTAAAATAACTGCCAAGAGAAAATGTAAGGCAAAAGAAAACAACAAAGTTTGTCAAGAAACTGAGTAAAAAAAAATACGCATAAAAGAAGAAAAGTTGCACTTATCGAGTAACTTTTTTTTTTTAAAGTTGTGATTACCGCGTCAACAATGTTGTAAATTCAGCTGTTGCGAAAACCGAGGAGTTGCGTAAATCGAGAGTTGCGTTAATCGAGAACGTACTGTATAATTGTCATTATATTCATTGCAAATAGAATACAGTACAGTCTCGATTATTGCAACCAATGTACAGCAACAGCTGATTGCCGCCTTGCCTATCGCAGAATTTGAGTGACTTTTTGACGGTTAGAAGACTGTATTCCTTTGCTTTTAAATCGGGATCAAATTATGTCAGAAAGACCTGATATGGCCATGGCGATGACATCTCTGAACGGAACTCCGAAATCTACAAAACGTAGAAGCCCCAGAAGAAGTTTCCGATGATAGAGCGGAACTTAAAGTAATTTGGTATACAGCCCAAAGTGACATTAAAAGCCGTAATAAAATTCTTTACCATATACTTGTACTGGGCAGAACAAAATGACCTAACCATTGTGTTTGCGTTACGCAACGTTACGGCGCGGTGGAAAGATGGAATGCACCCAGTCGGAAAATTCCCAAAGATATATCCCATAGGGATATTTTAGAGAATTTCCCTGGAAGTGAAATGTCACACAGAATACAGGGTAACCTCTTCCCGAACCTTATTTTTTCATTCGTTTTTTGTGTGACGTCACGTGTAGCCTACAAATCTGTCAGTTGTATATGCAAATTCATTTTCTTGTGTGTAATTTTTTAATATTATCAAAATGGCAATTTGCGCAATATTTGGTTGCAATACAAATAATAAGGAGAGAGAAAACACAGGCAGTGAAAATTTGTTCGTTTCCCAATAAAAAAGGGCACATAAAAGAAACTATCAAGTTGTGGCGGGATCTTTCGTCAAACAATTTCACAGTCAGGAGCTTGAATCACAGGAAAGCTGTCACGAACTAACCAGGTAAGTTTAAACCTTTTACAAGTACTATTTTATTACGATAACTAATTCTACACTTTTAGGCCAAAGAGTTAGAGTTACAAGAAACAATTTTGACAATGCAACAACAATTTGAAATAAAGACTGCACTCAAAAGTCCATAAATTGACCCACGAGCACTATGAGCTCCAACAAGAGTGCAGTACAACGAATATCATATTCTCCGCCACACAAAACAGGAAACTAAGCATAAGACGAGAGAGAGGATAAAGTGGTCATTGGATGATATATCCAAATGTACAGCCATACACGCAAGTGGTCCAAAAGACACTTGAGTACCAATACCATCTACGATCCTATTTAGTCTGTAGGAATGAGGATTAATGACGCAAACGTCGAGAGAAACACAAATGGGTGCTGATCTCCGGTCGGAAAACGACCACGTACTTGAAAAAAGTAAAACCATAACTTCAGATCTTCTTTCAGATTTAGTTGCTGATGAGGACCACATATCAGCTGAAGATGAGTACAGATGTTGCAGAAGATGGGATGGACGACATAAAATACGACGCCTTGGAGTATCTAGCTGGGTTAGTACCCATGGAAAGTGGGTGACCTCTGGACACATACGCGGAAAGGATAGACAAAGAAGCCACTGATCTGACTTGAACAAACGTGGTAACCAGAGATAAGGGATAATAGAGATATCCTACTTCGGCCATTTTTTCCCCTTGTCCACACCGGAGAAAAAATGCAAAAGTATTGGTATTCCCTTGTAATTCACAAATACTTCTACACAAACCATGGATCCACCACGCAATGGCGGCCGATTAGTGGGATTTTAGTGGGAAATTGCTGCAGATTCGTGAATTTAGTGGGAAAAATGGCGGCAGATTTTTTAATTTGCGCACAATCCATATACGATCCATGTAACATACATGGGATTGTTGTTCGGAGGGTGTTCAAATGTTGATTCGTATATTTAAGAGAATTTTTTTACATTGTTATTTGGACTTTCGTGAACAAAAATGTATTGCAATGAACATTTAACTGGAACTATTTCACCTCAAATTAATTCTTAAGTATATATACAGCTTATATTTTTAAGGGAATTTTCTTGCATTGTTACATGGACTTTCGTGAACGACAATACATTGCAATGTCCATTTAACTGGGACTATTTGACCTAAAAATAAATCTTAAGTGTATATATAGCCTATTCATAAACCATACCTGAGAAATTAACTCGAAAAATGAAGTCTGCTGTATACGATTAATTCATGAATTCCGAAAAACGTATGAATTCAATTTAAACAATTTGATAAGAACAATGGCAAGATATTGCAACTATTACTAATGCATAAAAATGGTTGTTAAATCTTTTTATTTTAAGTGATTCACGCTTTAATAATATTTTTATTATTAGTTACCTAAGCGCGTGAATGTATCATTAATTTTTATTCATATGCAAAAATTCACAATATGTTGTGCATTCATTAATTATGTCCTAGTATCTCAGATTGTAATTTCGACTTCATGAACATAAGCTTTGTTCGTTCGTTTACCCCTCCATACTGTGTTGAAAATTTAACACCGAAATTTGAAAAACGTTCAAATATCAAGGGAATTTTTAAAAAAGAACTCTAATTGGTAGGGTATCAGCTGTTCCACAGCTGTTCTCAAGAGCTCACAGGTATTCACAGACACGGGACAAAAAGCGTATAAGAAACGCTGTCAGATGAAATCAAGGGGCAAGGGAGGTAGAAGTTGGATATCTCTATTATAGGTTATCTCTGGTGTTAACTGAAGGAGGTCGAATCAAAAATTTTTGGCAGAGTTAGAAAACATAGACACGGTACTTATTAAATGCCATGGAAATGGTTATGCACCAAGACCGCGTACAATTTATATAAATAGTATGTTCAAATAACGTCCAAATTCCAGTTTAAGCCCGCAAATTATTAAAACCTTTTTTAGATGTAAAATTTCCTTTAGAATAAGAATTCAAAATAGAACCATTTCCAAAAATAACTTCCAAAATAAATTGCACACAAAAAGAAAACGAAATAAAACTTGTTCATGAATATGTAAATATGTAAATAAAAACACTTTCATATCTGTTTATACATTAAATTATAAAATCTTTGCACAGAAATTAAATTTCAATATGAGTTTCATTTACTTTCATATGACCGAGATATACAGGTGACGTCACACTGTTTGACAGATAAAGAGTATGAGAACTTGTATTCTGTGTATCATGCTATGCAACAGTTTTTCCCTTTTTCTGTGGCATAATCGCCGAAACACATTGAAAAAGAGTATTTTTTTTGTTACTTAGGTTGGTGAAAATCTTCAACAAGAGACTATGTGACCCGTGTCCACATAGTAGTGTCAGATTTTTACTGACTAAAAGCACCCTTCCCCTTTGGTTTTTCTTTACTACAACTAAGTTTCCTTATCTAGTGGTTTACATTTAAGGATATTTTCGCGTGTTTCAGGTAGACCTTCGGTAAAATCACCTGCCATGACCATCGTTAGGATGGTTTATTATTATTGCGCCAAATCGAGCGGTCTCGTACGCTGGAGTCGGCGTACTAAACGTCTCATGACCAAAGTTTGGAGGATGGCATTGTTCCAATGACCACGAATTCTAGTATTTAGCTTTCGAGCGGTGTTTGTTATTTCTTCGTCGACGGTAGTTATCCCTAGGTCCCTTTGTATATCACAATTCCTGAGATACCAGGGCGCTTTCACAATATCCCGTATAATTTTATTTTGAAAGGACTGAAAAATTCCTCTGCTACTTGCTTTGGTGCAACCCCATAGTTGTATGCCGTAAGTCCATATAGGCTTCAGTACTTGCTTGTATAATAGCAGTTTGTTGTACATGCTTAACTTGGAGTGCATTCCAAGAAACCAGTACATGTCTCTATACCGGTGTTCGAGCTCATCCCGTTTCTTTTTCACATGGGCCTTCCACTTGAGCTTCGCATCGACTGTCATACCAAGATATTTTGCTTTATTAGCGTACGGTATTTGAACAGAATTAATGTAAACTGGTCGATTGCCAATATTTTTGTAGGTAAAATTTATGTGCGTTGATTTGGTCACATTGGGAGCAATGCGCCAGCGTTTTGACCATTCGCTTATTTTGTCCAGAGCTCGTTGCAGTTTTTCAGTTGAGGACTCTACTGAACGTCCCGTTGCCAGGATCGCTCAGTTTGAGGTATGTCTCTAGTGTACGACAGGTATAATGTGGGCCCAAGGACACTCCCTTGAGGGACTCCTGCTCGGATATCCTTAAAATCGGAGTATTCAGTTCAGTGTTTAGCTCTAAATATCCTGTCATAGAGATACGATTCTAGGATCTTATACAAGCTTGTCGGTAGAAGCCAGCTTAGTTTCTATTTTAGGCCTTCATGCCAGAATTTGTCGAAGGCCTGGGAAACGTCAAGTAGGGCGGTGGAGCAGATCTTTTTCTCCTCTAATGCTCCTTCAAATTCATTCGTTGTTCTGTATACCTGGTCAATTGTCGAGTGTTTTGCTCGAAAACCGAACTTATGGTCAGGTATTAGTTGCTTCTCTTCGATAAATTTTTGAATGCGTCTTAATAAGAGTTTTTCAAAAATGTTGAATATTATTGGTAAAAGCGATATGGGTCTGTACGACTTTTTGTTGTTCAACGGTTTGCTCGGTTTTGGAACCATTTTCACTTCTGCAACCTTCCATGAGTCTGGAATATATAATAGCCTAAAGGAAGCGTTAATTAAGTAGAGGAGTTCAAGTAGCGCCTTTTTCGGCAAGTTCTTCAGGATTTGTCCGTTTATTAGAGCAAAGCCAGGAGCCTTGTTGTTTTTTAGATTTTTGATTGCATAGAAGAGTTCGTTTAGCGATACTCTTTCAATATTAGAGCTGTCAGATATAGAAGTTACACTTGGATCAACTTCCAACATTTGTCCATCAAAGGGCTGGAATGTTTCCTCCAAATGTTCGGCAAAGAAATCCACCTTTTCTTGATCAGTTTTGGCCCACTCATCATTGTTTTTCTTGATTGGCGCGGCCTGCATTTGGGGCTTCTTTATATTTTTTACTTCTTTCCAAAGTGAGTAGTTTGTACATTTTTCATTTTTAAGGTCTTCAAGATAAGTCGATATCTCGGAGGTCTTAAAGACTCGCAAAGATTTGTTTAGTTTGTTGCACAGGCGATTTAGGACTGTTTTATGTTGAGGGGCTCGAGACTGCTGCCATTTCTTGCGCGCTTTTCTTTTTTCGAGGATAAGTTCTTTTATGAGTGGGTCACCGTGGCGTAGTGGGTGCGTAGACTCCTACGCAGAGGGTGCCAGGTTCGAAACCCGAATTTACCACCTTTGATAATTCACGGCTCCACCTCTTTCGAGTCACGGACAATGCTCAAAGAGTATTCCTGTCTAGAAAAAGCTTCTCAACTTCGCCATTCGGAGTCGGCATTAAACTGTAGGTCCCTTCCACGAGCGAGAGAACAATAGCACGCACAACACGAGTGGTTGCTAGGCCCAGGTCCGCCTCGGACTGTCGCGCCACCCATATTATTATTATATTATTAAGTTCTTTTATATTTGGTGGAAGAGGTGCGAGGAGTATTTTCCAGGCTGCTTCTTGGATGTTACTAATAAACTTTTCAAGTTCGAGTTCTAACTCTAAAGTTGTTTTTAAAGACCCATTTAGACTAATATTTTCCACACAGTCATGTTTAAAACTTTCCCAGTCAGTTTTGTTATTTGTCAATCTCAGCGCACCTTCCACTTTCCTTAATTTATTGCTTATGGTCAAGGTTACAGATGAGTGGTCGGAAGAGAGGTCAAAGCATTCTTCTACTTTCACGAAGTTTGTAGGTAGCCTTTCAATAATAAAAAAGTCAACTAAGTCGGGTACTTTTGCCGTATCGGCGGGCCAATATTTCGGTTTTCCTGATGAGTGGAAATCGACCCCGAGCTTCATACCGACTTTGTACAACAGTCTTCCTTGCGTTGAATTTGTACGCGAGTCCCAAAAGTGTTTGGCGTTAAAATCACCACCAACGATGGAACTCGTTCCAAATTTCTCGAAAAGACCTACAAGGTCATCCCTTGTGGGCACGCATCGCGGGGGAAAGTATACAAATGCTATGTCAGATACGATGTGTTGTAATTTATTTTAACTGACACTGATTGTATTGCGTCAATTTCTCTCTCGTCTCAATCAAAATTCAAAAAGGAGGATGCCCCTCTGGCTCTTCCGGAGGGATGAAAAGCGTGATACGCACAAAAGCCTCTTATTTGAAATTGGGACTCCTTCGTCAGGTGAGTTTCAGATATCAAGCACACTTCAACGTTAGTGTTACGCAAGAATATCTCCAGTTCATTGCTTTTATTTTTCATTCAATTGGCATTCCATGTAAATATTTTGATCGTACCTTCCGTATTCATATATTGCGAGAAGATGTGTGTTGTTTACCAGGTTTAGGCTCAAGCTTTCTTAGTTTGTCAAAAATTATTTTATTTATCGCTGACTGCTCGTCAAGTTTAGTAAGAATCGTGGCGAACACTTGCGCAACCGGGTCTGCAAAAGTATGCAACCGGAAAATATGCGGGATAAAGCTGCTGCCAAGCGATCTTCTACACAGCAACTGCTGAGTTTTACATATTATGTAAATTAATTTGTTTTTTTATAAAATAAGGATTCAGGATATTTTTTTTATAAATTATATTGCGTTAGAGTGTTTAAAATATCTGTGCGATTATTGCAACAGGTCATGTTTGTTACACTTCGGAAAACAGAATATGAATTGTTTATTCATTCAAAAAAAAAACTGGTATTGTTCAAGAAAAATAAGAGTAGCTCCATCTAGATTTGAACACAGAACCTAAAATAGCATGACCAACGCATAAATCCACTGAGCCAACGGACCAATATATTTGAAGGGTTATTTTTTTTTCGATCACATTCGAAAACAGAAACATACGGACATACACTACCAACCATCGCATTCGAAGAAAATCCTATGTGCCATCGCAAGATCGAATTTTATGGTTGGGATCTTTTTCCTCAGGGGCGATACATACTAATCATGGCCCTCGAGCTTCGTGCCACCATATCATAAATCTAAATGTAATTATTCACAGAAGGAAAGGCCTTGGTGTTGTTCTTCTCTTTCGGGTTTGCTAATGCTTATGCGTCGCTGCCATAAGGTATGTTTTGTTTCAACGACAACTTTAATTTTTTCACAGTGAAGAACTCAAGTTCAGCTGAACCTTAAATGCCCGATTTCGCAGTGTGATCTCAATTGTCAATCCATCGCTGAACTCAGAATAAATAGAAATTTCGTTTTCTCAGTGGACGTTGAGTGATAGATTCCACTTAAATAGTGGCTTAACTTAAGCCACCGATTGCCATGGCTTAAGTGTCAATCCAGAGAGTATATAATTGCCATTAGTGTATTAAAATAATTTCAACCCCAAAATACAAAGAAAAACCCGCATAAGCAACCAAATATTTTGTCTGGCAATGATCCTGAAGAGAACAGAATGGACACAAATTTATATATTCACTCATCTTATAATAATTTCCTTACATGCACGAACGTTCCCTTGTTAAGTTGGTGTGTTCTCGTTTCCTTTCTTCAGCAGGGTGCTGTTCGTGTTCAATCACAATCACTATTTCGTCTATGAATCACATGGTTGGTGGATTCAATAATTCACAATGCCAGCAATCCATGGCTTACCTAAACCACCCCTAAATATTGACTGTGCAAACGAAATCCTCTTGAGTGAAGTTTAAGTTGGATCCTACACTTACATTAACCAGTTTGCACTGTGAAATCGGGCATTAGAGTAACTATACCAAATTTCAAGTTCCTAGCTTTGCTGGTTGCCAACTTTTCTTGAGCAATGGGAAATCGTACTGGTTGAACTTTTTCTTCGATTATTTGATTTTGAATTTCAGGTGAACGATGTCTTCCATTTTCTGGTATGTATATGAAAGATATCCTCCTTATTTGTGTCTTCAGGTAATGCAGTGGCGTGGCGTGGAAAATTTGAAAAGGTAAGTCGGTAAAAATATTCACCTGCAAACGCTTTCTGAAATTGTATTGTGTATTGCTATTTTTCTAATCACATACAAGTAAAGTTATTCAAGTCACTTTTGAAAGAGAAAGAAAAAATCTAAGACAAAACAATACAAAATCAATAAAAAAACTGATGAAAAGCGAGTTATTTTTGTGCACAGAGAGGAGTCAAACGAACGATGAAGGCAAAACAGAGAACTAATTTGTTCTAACCAGCCAGATATTGTATATTGTATAACCCGAGATTTTTCGGGTTAATATGATTTTTCACTTTTAATTTTGCTGCCGCTTTACGGTTGTCTTTTATGGGCTATGGACAGAGACGGCAGAGTAGACTACTTGAGTTAATCTACTGCATTAAATAAGCTTAGTTATTCGAATAAACTACATGCCCGATTTATTTCATTGAACGTCTTCATTTGTTACATTTGGATTTTGCAATGTTCTTACAATATTTTCACATCCAAGCACAATTGAACATATTTTTACATTGTTTTTAAATCTACTACATTCTCTTACGTACAATATATTAACTACCACAGTGAGTAGCAGACGTATGAAATGTAGTTATTTCAAAAAAGTGACATTTCTGTCATATCTGGCTATGGAGTATATGTCATGTGAATTTGGAGAAGAGGTATGCAACGATGTGTATTGTGTATGTCGACGTAGAGCAATAGAACGACATGAAGACGAATGACATGGCATGTTGCGGACTTGTGTGTTCTTAGAATTTATCCCCTGGATGTGCATGTGTAGGAAACATACAAATATTATAATTATAAGCACATATTAAGATTCATGTTGCTTGTTGTATCATTGTTGATGAGTGGATTTTTAGAAGGTAACTCGTTAGGAATCGGGTTATTCAAAAATATTTTCTTTTTTTAATTAAAATAAATGTCCTCACGTTGAATGACTAAAGTTTCGGATGCCGCCGTTGGCCAGACAGTTTTCCAGTTCCTCCGCCGCCATCCATAAAGAGAGATGAGCTCTGGTACAGGCACACTCTTCCGCCTCTCTCGTCTGCAGCCGCCAACGACGTCCCACGGGGGTTGGTTACCCCATCTTCGATCGAAGGTGCTCGGCTCCCAGATTTCACGACGCTGATAGAGGCTAAGTGAAGAAGCTTGTGCCTGCACGAGACGCCATATCAACGCTTTGAAATCCCCAAAAGAGAACCACAAAAAGCCAAATATTGATACTCACAAATTTACATTGAATTTTCAACAACTACAGCTCATGAAATACTGTCCTTACTAAAATACTCTACTCACCAACCCCACAGAAAAATTCGAATCTGCTGTTTCAAATTAATTAGTTACAGGCATTATTGTGACGCTTTCAACTTATGAGCGGGAGTGAAGTCTTGCTTCAAAGATCCACGTTTCATTTTCAAATATTCTTGTGTTAAGATACTTGATGACTTTCTATAAACCATCCATTTGGTTTTAACAACAGCAAAATTGTGATTGGTGACTCCATCATGAGCTACCCACTAAACTGTTCGCGAGGCTAGACGGTGTCCACGTCAAACTCTTAGTATGAGTGCAAACGCATTTCGTGATTGAGAGCATAAATCCTATCATTCTGCTTGTTTTCGGACTCTTCAATAGTGAATATACACATTCTCATGGCGCACTGGCAAAGTAATGCCTGAAATAAAATAGTGCGTTTGCGCTGGCGTTGGCTTTCAACACGCATAATTCAATGGCCAAGCACAAAATATAGCGTCGACCTGCGTCAGTGAATAATGAGAGAGATTGGGAGGATCGTAATAAAACGTAAAACGTAGTCCATCGCACGTCATTATTTAACATGTTGGATATTTTTTGACAGGGGGTGCGCTGTGAGAGAGATTTTCTCCCAGATTGAGAGTTTTCTACCAAATTGAGAGTATTTTGTATCAACTGTCATTTAAGAAACGAAAACAGCTGATTAAAAATAATTTAACGAAAAAAGTCATTTCAAATGAGTGTATGCAGAAAGGCGGCAATATTTTTCATCTAGTAGATGAGAGAGAGAACAGCTGATAAATTGAGTATTTATTTCAACGCAGTGCGTCATCGTAACATGAAGTCGGCTGGCGCAGCGCACTATTGTGTTTCAGGCATAAGTCTCCATTCCAGGAAAAAGACGTTAAAGCTTTCAACAATGAAACTTTCCACAAATGTCAGCAGTCAACTTAAAATGGTGCGTCCAATGCTTACTGAGGATCACTGAGGTACTTTCGTGTACTAAAACATTTCCCACCCTTAGATCTATACTGTAAAATGGAAATTTCCTAACTAAGTATGTAGAGTCTAAAGGCCCAAGCCCATAGAACCCGTTGTGTTCGTTGCTTTTGTAAATCCACGTAGTTGCCGGATTGCAAAGGGGTGCCCAATGACGTACGTTGCGAGCGCAATCCACTCTTGAATAAATCTAGATACAAGTTCCTGTATTATTAGGAATTACTCAAAAACAGTTTTAAATAAAACAAAACGCATTCTTTCACTCATCAAATATCGTAAAACAATTCAATAAAGAGCACCCGAAAGAATTTCCATGGGGACATCTGTCAAACGCACATCCGTCGAGGTGAATTCCTCATATGGGCTGCACTTGCGGTCTCTCTCCCTCTCATAAGGCCTTATGAGTTGTCATTTTACGGACAGGCCGCAACGCAAACAACGGATTCTATGGGATTGGGCCTTTAGGTGACAGTTCGGATTGTAGAATGTGATTGAAACAGTGATTTCAAATTCGGACCATGAAATTGTGAACTAAGCTATTACACACATGTCGGCAAGGTAGACCAAAAACTTATTCCTTAAAAATGGTGACCCCTTCCTATTCAAGAGCAAAGCTCTTGGAAAGTGAAAACAAATTAACGATGAGTGATATATCAGCACTCAACGTTGACACAATCTGCGCCCAAAGACGAAATCACTGCCACACAAACGTCGCCTAAATCGCCATCCACTTAATTCAGACGACATCGCATTTGTCTCCATCCCAGAAACCGAGTGAAAACATTTCAGATCTATCGCACTGACCTCGGAAACTATCATTTTTCACCCGTCCGAATGGCGATTTTAGACTCAAAACACACTTTAGCCGGGCGATTTGCAAAATCTCCGCTGACATCAAGGCTAACAACAGAAGCCAGACTTTGCCTATCTTCGTTGTATCTTGTCGCGCAGACCAGTTCTGTTTTACTTTTGTTTTTGTCGTGTGAGTCGAGAAACTCGAAGGCGATTATGTTCCGCCTACTACGCGCGTTCACAGAGGAACTAGTTTATGATGCATCCGCGATTAAATCAGTGATTAACACACAAAGTGTGCACTCTTCGATGGGTTGCCAGTGCGAAAATGTGCCCGGGGTGTTGGTTCAGTTTTTCCATTCGATCTCATCTCATGAAATATACATTTCGAGATGATCTTTGGTATGCACGAAAGGAGAACACATTCCGCAAACAGACTCCAAGACGCTCGAGTGGCTGCTTTAAATACCAATTTGAGCGCCCATCAAATGACGCATCTCGTAGTGTTTATCATAAATCACTCGCGAGTAATCTTCGACTCAAATCCATTTGAATTTCAATCAATTTTCACATCTACTCGCATCTGACTTCCTGATGTGCGGCATGGCACGGCCGCGGCGCGGCGCAGCGTCGACTCGCCTCTGCCTCGGTGATTTCCATCGACATTCAGAGCACTTCCTCCTGACTCAAGACATACGATTTCCATACGATTATCTGCGGCTGCTTCGAATGATTTAATCATCAGCGGGTATTGCGAACGAAAAAATGAATTTTGCAACACGATCACCTCAGCCGGTGGCGGTGGTGGTGGGTGAACAAGCGAAATTGTCCGCACTGCCATACCGACATTGCGACACTTGTCAACACAGCCAGCACGTGCATTGAGTTCACGATGTAGACAAATCCCACGTGTGGCGAAGGCTCTTCGACTGTGATCGCATTCCAGACAAGAGAACAGCCAGTCTGAGCTGCTGGCAAACTGTCACCCAAGCCGAGGGGGATTGAAGTCCAGCTCCATGTTTACGTGTCGCAGGTGTGTAAACAGCACCACTGGACAGACTCATTTCCTATAAGAGTATGCAAATCGTTGGCAGACTTATTAATTACCGTTGTGCACGTAACCTCCAGTGGATTCCTTGGAATAAGTGGAACAAGCAACAAGCTTGCGGTTGCGTGGTGCTTGGAGTTTATGTAGGTCCGGATCGAGACCGATGTATCAGCAGCAGCAGCATTGCATCGGGGCCCGGCTGTACTGGCTTGCATGCCCGTGATCGTGACGGATGTCAGTTGGTTGACCAATCGATCTTGCCTTGAATGGGCTGAAGACTGCCTGGATTCGGCGATCGTGAAAGCACAATTGCCCAACTGGACGTGCACAGGGAGTGACAAAAGACGGCTCTTAAAGGAAAAGGCTGCTCCCACAATGGAGGGAGATCATAGAGCTTACGCCGACATGAGGAAGCCAATCTCGTTCAATCGCATTAGCTCTCGATCGCTGTGCGGCTCCGCGCCACCGTAGCCGTCAAGTAGATCACGCGTACATGTGTGAGTGGCTCGAGTGGTCTCCTTGAGCTATTGTCGGATGCCTTGTTTAGAGTTTATTGGCCTTGCCTCCTGTTTCTTTTTTTCTTTCAAGTTTTTGTTCAAGAATTCCGCATGATAATGGACGAAGGCGAAACACCTGAACCACACCCGTGAGGGTGGTCAACCGTGAAACACTGAACGAAATAGAAAGGGAAGTTGGCTGGGTTATGAAATATTGTTTCAATTACCCGCGAGTGTGGCTTACGAAAAGAATGTAGTTTGCTGTTGACACAGCGAGTTGAATGCCTATGTCGATTTATTGATTTGCTCTCTGAATGGCTCTCGAGTCGGGTGAGAGGCGTGGAAAGTGAGGATTCGTTCACGCCGAAGATGAGCCGCGGCGCCCCGATGAATGGACCTGAAGGAGATGTTGGGCAGTGCTGAGCACCGGCGCGGTTATGAATGGGCCTGGAGGAAACGTTGGTCAGTGCTGTGTAAACATCGGCCACTAGCGAACCCATTGGGATGAGGATCAAAGTCCAACTGAACACCGAGGCAGGGTAATGACACTGGCCATGAACGAGCTTCATGGCTGAGCGAGTGTTTGAGTACAAGTGTACCGTAGGCAGGAGTGGTCTGAAGGCTGTCTTAAGCAGCACGCTGATAATGGCCCATTTATGATTGAAACTACTTTGTGTGCAGTCCAATAAAAAAGTCACCTTGACTTGGCCGGCGGATTGCTTTGCATGCCAATTTGGAGTTCTGAATTCTATTTCCACCCAAGTATCGAACACCACAAATGGTTTCCGATTGGTTGGCTAATGGACCAGAATTCGAGTCTGATTGATTCGGCGGGTTAATCAATATTCCGCACTGCTGGCGGCCATAAAGAGTCAATGGGGGTGGCTCAACTGAATATTCGATGAGCTGGTTTACGCTAGCAAGTGACACAAATGGTCTAAGTACTGATCTGGGGTGACTAACGCAGGCGACAGCAGACATACTAACTCCTGGTGATCGATTTGACAGAAGTCTAAGCCTTGACACTTTGTCAAGGTGTCCTCGTCTTCGTCGTCATGAAATTAAGAAACGACGTAAATGATGTGAGTTTTTGAGTCGATGGACTGTGGGTTTCACCTTGTAACTGTTAATGTCTTAAAGATTTACAATGTGCTACATAAAAGTCTGCTGCGATTTCGCACTAACATTACCCCCAACTAGGGCTGCGTATTATACATCGAAAACATCGATGTTTGATATTCGATGTATGGAGTCCATCCGATGCCTCTCGTACGATGCATCGAATGAAAGCAAGCAGTTTAATTTTTTCGGCAACATATTTTAAAACAAGACAAATGAACAGGATCTCGTCGGCACGGCTCACAGGCACCGGGAGTAACAGACTTAGCGGCAATGTTGCCGATGTGGCATGATTATGGCTCATTGACTGCTCGCATATATTCTTAAGAAAGGCATCTCGCATTCTGTTCGAGTGCGAATCTTCCCCCGATGCTGTATAAGCCCTGAAACTAACACCCTGTCAAATGCAGTGTCCCCATTGGGGAAGCGTCGTGGAGGTTGTGCATTAAAACATAATCGCGGTAATGGTTGGAGATTAATGACAGCGAGCATAAAGAAGACGAAATTACTGGCACCTACAATGTAAGAAATGGTTCTAGACAAGGCAACGCGCTGTGTGGTCTTCAACATCAATCTTGACAAAATGGACATGCCAACACTAGAGACGTGATCTTCCAGAAGTCCGTACGTTTGCATTCGCGTATGACATTGATCTGTCAAACGTAGCAACAGGGCTACTTGCAAGCGGTTCAAGTAGGTCTGGCGGTGAACAGGGGAAAAACGTTCTCTGAAGAAGGGGCTTATGTAGAAGTCTTAAAAAAGCCTCAAACTACACGGTTGTACATCGACTTCGTGATGAATAGTGGTAACAACATCAATAACGAGACAAATCGTAGAATAGCTCTTGGCAATCGCTGTCTGTGGGCTCGAGAGACAATTAAGACGTTGATAAAATGTATAACGCACTCCGAAATCTGTGGTAGCAGAGGACACCAGCATTTGCTCACACTTCTGGAGGACTTTCACCAACTTGATGTGTACAATTGGAATCAGAACCCTGGAGATGTAGATAGCTAGACATGTTTTTTGGTTGAGGCCAAAGTCCACCCGGAGTGTTGTGCCACACAAAGAAGAAAAAAACCACGCCATAGAAGAAAGATCGGCGATTAATATAGGTAACGTGTTAGCAAGGGAGGTGAGACGTACTAGAGTTGGACAGAGTCCCGTGTGTTCTAGATTTTGGTCTTTTATCTTTCGTAATTTTTTCTTCAAATTGCTTTATTCTGGTGTTCCCAGTTTTGGGTGTTGAGCGCATGCTAAAGAAAAGGTGTGGATAAGGTGAAAAACAGACAATTGAACATTTTGCAGGAAGTCGTGTCCCCATTTACTTGTTAGGGTTCATCTATGTGTACTGACTTACTGCTAGTGGTATATTTTGTATTCTGTGTTCCTAGATGAATTTCATTTCTTTGTCTGCTCTTAAGCTCTTTCATTTTCCGGACAAGCCTTGGGGACAAGCCAAGGACTATGTCAAAGTCGAGGTCGAGACTATGGCACGGAGACTATGATGACTTGATAAGTCTTATGGATGAGGCAACTGAATGCAAGACATTTGGAGTTATTCCACAGTTCGGCGGTTTTGAAAAAACAATATATTCACCTCTATCACGAATTCCACTTGCGCTAAGGGAATGCTGGAACTGAAATAGTAGAACAGTCTCTTATCTAGGTGGACTCTTGAAAGTGGCAATTACTATCACCAAAGCCAAAGAGACGCCAAGGCACTGGCATCACTCTTTTGAAATGTTTAAACGACGTTTCCTTTGAATTTTCTTAAAATTCTAATGAAACCGACGCGTGGTGCGACAGACAAACGTTGTACTGTCAAGTCCAACATTGACTGTAGTTTGACTTCATATAAGGTTTCGGTTACAGTCAAAATGTCACTTGTCGGATAACACTGTTGTTTTGCTCCTAAAATACTATCGTAAGCTGGGTAGATGTTAGCTTTTCTTTCTTTTGCGCTTTTTTGAAGTTTTGCTTATATTGATGTTTTGTGAGTTTCAAGTCAGTTATAAGGGCCTGGGTCTCTTCAGATGTATATGGTTTGACCGTATTCTATATCTCAGGTTTTTTAATCCTTTTAATTGTTTTCGGAGAATCCTCGATAACCATTTTAACAACTTCGGCTTTAGAACGGCTTCCTTCTATTCTTAGTTTAGATTCAACAGCAAATGATAATTCTTCGGCCGATCTTTCCATGAGATTTTGAATTTTTCGTTTTTTGGCTCTGCTTCCACACTCTTGGAATTCTTTTTCAGGTCTTCCTTATCTAGAAGTTGTTGGCATATGTACTGTACTGTACAGGCAATGGAATTTGGAATTCTTCGCGAAGCCACCACTCTTCAGCTTTTAAAAATCGTTCTAGTTATATTTTCTTCCCTTTGTACTTTGTGTAGAGGCGTGATACAAACATTTTGCTATACTCAAAGCATTTTTTATGAACAGCTTCATCAAGAACCGATATTCAACTTTTGACATCACGTGCTATAAAACACAAACTGTTGCTGATGCCTTGAAAAGATTTTTACTCCGAATAAATGAAAAAATTTCTTCCCGTAGAGGAGATTGTCGCCCTGAAATGGGCGTATTCGTAACTGCAAGAGAAGAAAAAAGTATGTTGCGCTGAGTGTCGGCACTTATGTTTTATATTATTTAAAGGTAATAATAAAGACTTTAAATTAGCAAAGTTTTGAGGTTATACTCAGCTGTACTTTTTTATGGACCAACAAAAGAAAAAAAAGTTAGATTGTCTTTTGTAAAAAAGTACCACCGCAGTGGTAGTTCATAGCGACTAAATCGTCCTTACTATATTAATAAAAATAAGCTCAATTTAAAAGAACTTACCGATAACACATTCTTGCATTTTTGTATCCCATTTTTATTTCACTATACCACTTTGAGAAAAACTCCTTATCCGCGAAAGACAAACTCGAGAGTAAGAAAAGATGTATACATTGAATTGGAAAGCTTTCCATTACTAAAGTAAGGGAATCAAAAATTGTTTGTTTGTTGTTACTTGTCATTTGGGTATTTGACTTCTAATCTAACGGAAAAAAAATTAGTTTGACTTATGTCCAGCTACGATGTACTAAATCGAGCACTGTGCCACGTCAGAAAGTTACAAAACACAAGCCCACAATGTGCTCAATTTCCACACAGAGTTTAAGAAATACCAGAAGAACAAAAAAACAGCATTTTCCGCATCGCATCGTTTTCAAAGTTCACACTTTGTCCAGTCATCACAGCCAACTTCATGCACCACGGGCCACCACGCCCACAGTCATCTAGGACTGATTCAATTAATCTACTACCTCCCCTCCCACATTCCTGGCGACATGAATCAAAAGTGAATCGAAATACTCAGCCCAGCCCACGTCTATAATCGCCGCATGGATACTTAAAACCTGAGCGCATAATTAAGCCGCATATTTATGAAGTGCAGAGCTATGAGCGAACAAATAAAAACTCGAACTAAAGGACAATTGCAATAAATTATAAAGCCACACTCGCATTGTCCACCAATACAGAGCACCATTGAGTTGTCAACTTTAATTAATTCCGACTGGACCGCTAAGAGAGTCATTCCTTTTGACCAGGGGAACGTTACCGTGCTCCGGGGGTGCTTGGTGTTTGTTCGATTGCGACCAGACCAGACTTAGCAGACACACATAATTAAATACTTTAATGATCTCGATCTTGATCAAATTGACTCTTGACAGTTGACAATGGCGGGACACTTTTTTTTAGAAAGTAAACCAAACCACTGGCGAGCGTGGCTAAGGCGGTGTGTGACTAGGCAGAGCAATTGTTTGCCCATTAGACGGTCGATTTATGGTTGCCAAATGTGGTGACTTAAACGCCTTCGAATGGATAATTACTGACGCGCCGGGGAGCGATGGTCCATTAATACCACTTCTTACCCAATTGAGCATTTGTGGGCTGATATGAAAGAGGTCATCGCTTCGGCTTGTCCGTGGGGTTTGTAGTTTGCTTGCCGAAGATTAATATGTGCCCGGCCTTGCATTGCGGAATGAAACTAAGACCCAAGAAATTATTTAATTCATTAAACAATCGAAAACGAAAACATTTATCATTTGGAGTTAATAAATGGTTTCTTTTGCTCGGCAGCCAAGCAAAACAGCTGGTCTTTAGAATGGAGCTTGTGTCGTAAGCCAGTGAATTCATAAAGCATGATTTGCTCTTTCGAAGGTTAGCGCCATGCATGCTTTCGATCCTCGCTGAGTCTAGAAGTGAACAAATAAACGTTCCATTCTCCCCGAGCGGTGGTGACCTCGATTTCGGTTTTACTTAGGTGCGTTTCTTCTTTGTTGGTTTCACACTCAATCTGGTGCGCTGTAGTCTTTCATTTCAATTGCTTCTAATGATAACAATGAAATTCTTGGTAATTGTGAAATACCTTAAGCTGTGCAAGGTCACGAATTAGACACGGGATTACCAGTCTTCGGAGTTGAACCACTCTTCACTGCGCTCATACACTTTCTTGGGTGTGGAGTTGGACTCAGTTTCGGTAAGCTCCATCAGTGGTCTTGTTCGTGGGTCCCTGGCTGGATATCTTGGTTGGGTGCCCATGCCTTCGAGAGTAACTAAAAGCATGTTAGCACCTAAAAAAGGGCATACTCAGCAAATATTTTCTTGTTACGATTTTACTCTGCAAATGGTCGTGTTATGTCGCACAAAACTTGTTGCCACAAAACAACAACAGAATTAAAGGTGTTAACAATCTTAGGAACCAGGCGTTCATTCCCCGCTTGAACAGTCAGTGTAAAACTATTTGTTCGACTGCTGCGCCACATGAGCTGTGTTGCGTTGATGTACAATAATCTTCATACGATGAAATATTGAATTCAGGAAGTAATATTTTTCTTTCATTAGAGTTTAGCAATAAAAAAGTGAAATTATTCGTTTTTATTTGCCTAGTTGACAGTTGAGAAAATGGTTCTGACAGCTAATGTCATTTAAATTAGCTATGTTTACAACTTTTGAAATTAAGTGAGTGTGACGCGAATGTATGCATGCATAGTGTGACCACCTTTCCAAGAGCACACTAACATAAGTTGTTAAACGCAATTTTGGAATGCAAATTAATGCAGTTTATTAGTCGATATTCTAACAATTTTTTGCAAAAGTGTCGGTCTTTGTAATGAATTCGTTGATATTGACTGGTTTTCTTGAATGCGTACTTTCCATCTGATGCCATTTCATTCAACATTTGATGCTGCTTTTTTAAATATTCGAAAAACTCCGTACAAGTTGACTAGGTTTCCAAAATTACACGCCGCATTGTCTCCACATGAGACTATCAGCTTTTCGTTCATGCAGAATTTGTTCATTGCAGCATTCGACACTCTCCTCTACTTAGGCCGCTTTCACACACATAAATTTCGTCTGCGATTTTTCCATCTTGTTGGCAAGGGAGGTGGGACGTGATAGGAAAATCCACGAGTTGGGAATATGAAGTCTTTTCCAAAAATTGTGTACCGGAATCTCTTTTAACCTAACCTCATGTAACTACCTAGTTTTATGATTTAGCAAAGAGACTTCGCAGTTGCTCTTTTTTGAATGCTCACTAAAAATATGAAACTGGTTCAAGCAGAAATATTTTCCTAGTGAAAAGGTTTTACAAGGATTGAGCTCTAATTCTGATATCGGAAGGAATTTGTCTCGGGCCAGAGAAATCGCTAAATAAGGCGAAGATGTTTCGATCAAATAACTGGAATTATTATAGATGATGGGTTAAATTCGTTACCCAGATTTGATAATCTTCAAGTTCTATCAAAGGCAATCGCATTTCCAGAACTATAATTCCCTCCATCACCCGACACTTAACGGTAGCCATTCTGTAAAAATCCATTGCTGGACTCTTAGGCAACCGTAGAGTACCGGGAATATAGCTTCCAATGAATAACAGAGACTCCGTAAGTTGTTTCGGAGTTATTATTTGAGGGCTTACTTTAGCATGCTTAAAATTTCAGTATCGTTTGCCCGATCCATAAGAAAGGAAACCCCTTTGACTGCGCCAACTATAGAGGGATAAGTCTCCTGAACATCGCCTACATCTTCTCTGCCGTTTTGTGTACTCGCCTGAAGCCGTTTATAAATAACCTGATAGGTCCTTATCAGTGTGGCTTCAGGCCAGGGAAGTCCACCATCGACCAGATTTTCACACTACGGCAGAT
The DNA here is from genome assembly GCA_964034865.1 of Eristalis intricaria. Taxonomy (NCBI): domain Eukaryota; kingdom Metazoa; phylum Arthropoda; class Insecta; order Diptera; family Syrphidae; genus Eristalis; species Eristalis intricaria. The sequence goes on from OZ035874.1 coordinate 70,992,717, forward strand.
CCTGGAAAAGACCCAAGAAATGCAAATCGACACCCACCACCTTTTTGTCGATTTCAAGGCCGCATATGACAGCGTGCATAGGGACGAGCTATACAACGCCATGTCTAGTTTTGACATTCCTGCCAAACTCGTCAGGTTGTGCAGGATGACGATGGAGAATTCTCGCTGCTCCATCAAGGCCGGTAACGAACTCACCGAGACCTTCAATGTCAAAATAGGATTTAGACCAGGTGACGCGCTGTCATGTGATTTCTTTAACATCATCCTGGAGAAGATCGTGCAAGACTCACACGCCAACACTAGAGGCACGATCTTCCAGAAGTCCGTACAACTGCTAGCATACGCGGATGACATTGACGTGATTGGCAGAACACAGCGAGCCGTCAATGAGTCGTTTGCTGGCATTGAGGCGGAGGCGGCTAAAATGGGTCTAGAGGTGAATGAGGGCAAAGCGAAGAATCATCAAGAAAGGACACACAACATCGACGTCTTGGACAGAGCGTCACAATGGGCAGCTATAACTTCGAGGTAGTCAAGGACTTCGTCTTCCTCGGCTCCGCAGTAAACAGTACAAACAACATCAGTACCGAGATCAAACGCAGAGAAACTCTAGCCAACCGCTGTTTCTATGGGCTCAAGAGGCATTTGAGTAGTAGAGCCATCTCTGGAAGGACCAAGCTGACCCTATACAAGACCTTGATCATCCCAGTCCTGCTGTACGGCGCGCAGGCATGGACAATCTCAAAAGCGGATGAGGAAGTCCTTAGTATTTTCGAGAGAAAAGCTCTGCGTGCGATCTTTGGTCCTGTTTGCGTTGGCGGTTTTTGGAGGAGAAGATTCAACCACGAACTGTACGGGCTGTACAGCGACATGAGTCTAGTCAGGCGTCTTCGGATCAAACGCCTAAGATGGCTAGGCCATGTAGAGCGTATGGACAACTCAGCTCCGGCCCGGAGAGTCTTTGACTCCGAACCCGTGGGACAACGCAACAGAGGACGCCCGCGTTTAAGGTGGCGCACCCAGGTGGAGAAGGACCTCAACCAACTTGGCGTGCGAGACTGGAGACAGCTAGCCAGAGACCGTGCTAGCTGGAGAGGCTTGTTGGTTGAGACCCAGGTCCACCCCGGACTGTAGCGCCAAATGAAGAAGAAGAAGAAAATCAAGCAGGACATCTAACATATTTGTCTGCAATCTTTCAAAGTTAGTCAACTTAAGAATTAAGTACGAGGCCAACGCTGCCAAATCTTGCCCTTGCTCATTTTTTTAGGAGTCTTTAATCGATTTTTTTGATACAATTAGGTGCATTCAAAACCCTAAATTGATTATTTATCTGTGAAGTAGTTCGATTCAAAATGTTAGCAGTGAGTCTGTTTCTTGAGTAACTCTGACAAAAAAGAAAAAAAGATATTTGTTCTTCAATATGTTTAGCATAATCGCTATCTAAAATTCCAAACAACCCATGTGCTAAGCTCGCTACAATATCCAAAGGTGATCGTCTTGCCCTGGTTCTACCGTATTTCTCCGCATTTAAATTAAATAATAGGATATTATTTTCTTCTATGACGTCAAGTCGATGATGAATCGCTTCAACAGTTGGCATTTGGCACAAAATTCTTCCAGACGCTTAAGGTATGCTTTCATTTCTGTCATTTGAAGCAAATATGTTGTTAAATTATAGTAGATTTAAATACTCCAATGACTGTTGATAATTTGGACTTCTCCGATGTTGTCAAAATATATTCCTGCCGCACATTCCACTTTTTCTATGCTTACTCGATCAGATACTTGCTCACCAAGTAATGAAACGCTCAGCGATGCCAGCAAAACACAACGATTGTAATACATCGTGTAACTATAAATGAATCTTTGTTTATCGTTAGAAACTGAAAGAAATGAAACTTCTTCTTCTTCTTCTTCATTTGGCGCTATTGTCCGGGGTGGACCTGGGCCTCAACCAACAAGCCTCTCCAGCTAGCACGGTCTCTGGCTAGCTGTCTCCAGTGTCGCACGCCAAGTTGGTTGAGGTCCTTCTCCACCTGTTGCTCTCGTTGTTCGTTGCAGCGTTGCTTTGTAGGCTTCCAGCTTCGCTGCATGTGCCAGCCTACACTCGTTGTCAAACCATGAGTTTTTTCTTGGTGGTGCCGTAAAACCCAGCACATCAGTGGCATCATCATCTTTGATGGCTTCTTGACAACGTCTCCAATCTTCTTCGATTGTTTGCTCAGGTGGCGACGAACTTAGAGAGAGATTCCGGGAGACTCGATCGGCAAAGATCCTAGGCAAAGATTTCAAAGCGTTGATATGGCGTCTCATGCTGGCACAAGCGTCTGCACTTAGCCTCTATCAGCGAACTCCTACTCTCATCTCCACGTGGTGAAATCTGGGAGCCGAGCACCTTCGATCGAAGATGGGGTAACCAACCCCCGTGGGACGTCGTTGGCGGCTGCAGACAAGAGAGGGGGGAGAGTGTGCCTGTACCAGGGCTCATCTCTCTTTATGGATGGCGACGGATGAGCTGGAAACTGTCTGGCCAACGGCGGCATCCGAAGCTCCAGTCAGACGGAGTTACCTGGTGCGCAGTCCTTCTGGAGCTACCTCGACATTTTCGGAGCACAGGTCTAGAAGGTTTCTTTCAAGGCCAGGTCGGGGCCTTGGAATTGAGATGGCGGCGGAAGATCCCTATAGTTTTAGGGACAACGGCGGCGCTCACAGCCTCAGTGAGGTTACCCACTCCGGATAAACCCGGACCCTGCGCCCGTGGGGGTGGGGTTAACTCCCTCACCACGTAATAATATTATGGTTCAGAGACAACCAACTGCCTCGGATACGGACGGAATTAATGTTGAAAGAAATGAAACAACAATTGAAAACAAGGGGGATTAGATTCTTAAAGATTTTTTCAAACACTTTCGAAATATGGTTTCAGTCTATTGTTGTGTACTTTTTCTAGTTTTGAACCTCGCAAAATCGTCATATTAACATCGTTGTGAATCAGCTTTACTTCAAAAGGGCCTGTATACAGGGAGTACAATTTATTTTTTCTGGTCATGTCCTAAAGTAACACCTTATCTCCTACCATAAATGTATGCGGGTGAACTTTCCTATCATAATATGCCTTGGTTTTAATTTTACTTTTGTCTAAATTTGTTTTTGCTAAGTGATACGCCTTTTGGAGTTTATGCCTTAGTTCTAAAAAATAGTTTTCGTCGTCGTAGACGGGAGAGGGTTGTCTCTTTATACTATTTGGAATTTCACAGGTGAAACCGAACGTGGACGTGTTCATAGGATAACCCGCGTCTCGTGTGCCTTTGGATTTTCTATTCTCTTTTATCTCTCCTCGTTTTTTCTTTGAGTTGCTTTATTCTTATGTTCTCAATGTTGGGTATTGGATGCATGCTGTACATGTGTGAGAAAGAGATGACGCATGTGTGAGAGGGGGTAGGAAATAGAAAAGGATCACCATTGAGATCTCAATTGCAGAGACTAAAAGATTTCCAGTGTGATAGTGTCTTGAGATCACAAAAGGGAATTTGAAAATATCGGCGACGAATTTTAGCGAGTGTGAAAACAGCCTTAATCAACCACTTTCCTTTAAGGCCTTCCTTTTCCGAAGTAAAACGAACCAACACGGGAAACATTTTTGTGCTTCCATGATGTAATATGATGCGTCCGGTAATATGATGAAGAACTGATTTTGTTTTATTAATAATTCGCAATTTCTTCACGCAATTTTTGTTTCAACTCATATGCACCACTGTTTGCGTGGCACTTCATAAAATAATATTGTTGCATTTAACCTAAAACGAATTTTTGGTCACCGTGGAGTAAAGGGTAAGTGCGTCGACTCCTACGCAGAGGGTGCCAGGTTCGATACCCGAATTTACCACCTATCATAATTCACGGCTCCACCTCTTTCGAGTCACTGACAATGCTCAAAGAGTATCCATGTATAGAAAAAGCTTCTCAAATTCGCCATTAAACTGTAGGTCCTTCCACTCGTGCACGCACAATAGCACGCATAACACGAGTGGATAAGAAGCTAGGCCCAGGTCCACCTCGGACTGTCGCGCCACCCATATTATTATTATTATAGCAGAGCTTTAGTAAACTTTTTCTATAATCTTGGTACATACGGTGTTGTTAACAATTCCCATCAATATTAGCTAGAATCGCAACATTGAATTTGTTGACTTTTGTCTAACTAGCACGTACTAGACGAAACACCAGCATGTACTAGACACAAAGTTAATTTTTCAAGTTGAAAATGTTGGAAAATGCGGTTATAGCAAATTTATTGATGGTTGACTGAGGTCTGCCTAAAAAATATCGGCGCTGAGGATGAAGGGAAAAGCTAAAACGTGTCTATTTTATGGTAACATACTGGTGGTCACCGGGGATAGAGGGTTGCCGCGGCGGGGGTTTCGATTCAATCCCCGAATTTGACATCTTTCATAATTCACGGTTCTACTTCTTTGGAGTGGGTGCTGTAGTCGCAGATCCACCCCGGGCTGTTGCACCAGTCATATTATCATTAACTTACCAGATGGGCGTATACGCAACCTAGTCCTCGTACTTTGATCAGAACGAAAACTCAATTTACAGTAAGTGTAAATGTTCGGTAGGTCTTGTGCTAACAGTGGTACTTATTGTGCCACTATGCTTAGTACATTTTTTTGCTTAAAAGTGAAGTCAATAGGATCACAGTTTATAGTCAGAACTAAAGCTGGTGGTTACTTACTTATCAGGCCTGCGATCCGTGTAGCGTCGGAGCATGAGCAATGTCTGCATTCCTGTCATCAATACCAAGTTTTCTTGCTTCCGTCATCACTTGGTCTTTACACAGGAGATTCAGTCTTCCTCTCCTTCTCGAACCAAAAGGCCGGAGGCTTCTTAAGTTTATGTATTTATATATATTTTCTTCTGTACTGAAATTGGCTTTGTGGAAGGGGGTCACCCTAGGAATGCCGTTTGAATGCGAATGTGATTTTGGTGTTACGTAATAGAGGACGCACAGGACGCCGATGGCATCATTCAGTAACTTGTGGAAAATGACGTATTGTGTGTGTAATGGGAGACACCTGGCTAGGTACCGCTGCGGCTTGAGAGGCTGGTTGACTGAACCCCATATCCACAGCGGACTGCACCACCAGAAGAAGAAGATTTGTCAGTTTCTGAATGGCTTTTGAAAATTGTATTTGTCCTTTTTTAAACAAATTGAATAGTCGGCGTGGTAAGTCGGATATATTCACCATGGCCAATTGAGAAGTTTACGAGTTTGTACCCCTTTTTGGATTTCTGACAGGCAATAAAATGTATTTTCGCTTGACATAAATTATTTTTTTGCTGGCCTCGTTTAACACAACATAATAAAGCGATCGTAAACGATATTAGTCATTTTGACGCATATTTTTTAAAGAACTGGTTCAGTTATCAATATCACAATTTTGCGCGTATAGGCGTGATGGCCGATGGGAGCATTGCTATTTTTGGAGGCGAACAAGGAAGTGTAGAATATATGATCTGCTGCGAAATGGCAAATATTAACATTTTTTTTAACAAAATTACCCATAACCAATGAATGTGGTAAATGGCATGGTTTCGGACTATTGACTTAATTAAGGAAAAGTGTCTTAATAAAATAATATGCGTGGCACGACTGGTCGAAGCGGACCTGGGCCAGGGCTCTACGGCAACCACTCGTGTTGTGCTATGCTGACTCCAAACGCCGAAGTTTAAAAAGCTTTTTCTAGATAGGAATACACTTTGAGTATCGTCAGTGACTCGAAGTTAGTGAGTTATGAAAGTTGGTAAATTAGGGGATCAAACCTGGCACACCGGGCGCAGGAGTCGACGCATCAGCACACAGCGCGTATCGCTGCACAATTTTAAAAATTATGCCGTCCAGAAGCCACACGCATTATGGGAAATCGCTAGACAACGCGTCTTAATAACTAAATATGCGTCGATGTCTTGAAAAATTTCTAGAAAATACTGTCTTGTCAACAAATGGACAGTGTCTCGCTGCTTGGTATGAAGTTTTGGCTGGAGTCATCGTTAGATTATACTTTTAAATCTGAATATGAGGTTGGTTAAGCTTTGAATGTTACCATTGCTGAGATGCCACGAGATGACAACACAGTTTTTTCGGCCGAAATTCGATGATATTGATGTGGCCAATATATGGCCAATATCATTTGCTGGCCGTGTACTCCTTTTCCTTCAAAAGAGCGAGTTACGTCTCGCAACACGTCCCAGCTTCGGCAACACATGCTGGCAACATTCTTTCCAATTATGTCTCATTTGTTTACGTATTATGTCTTAGCGTCTTTTCCAAATTTGTTACACCCTTCATTTGTTTACTCGTTTTTAATAGCGTCCTTTTGTCTCCTCCTGTTCCTATATTGTGTAGATGTTGTGTAATGGATGGAATGGGCAGTTGATCTTAGACCACCGAAGAACTCGGATGGTTCTTATTTTAGTTTTGTACTATTTAGATTTTTATAATATGAATCAAATATTAATTTCTTCCCATGTGTTGTGTTTAGTGTTTTAATTGTGCGAGTCGCTCCCAACTCGTAACTAGTGCGTATGTGACAGCAAAGCCATGGAGGCAATTTGCTCGTTTAATAACCCTATCCTATCATGTCGCAATAAAAAATACTAAACACAGTTTTTAACTGCATTCATTTCGGAATAGACTCGTTCTGCTTAGACTTTTTTCTTTTTCTTCCACTTCTTCAACTGGCATGATCTTTAGCCAAGTGCCTCCAATTGTGCATCATAGGTTTCGTGGGCTTCTTCTAGGATATTTTCCACCCTGATCTGGAGTCGCTAAGTCAAGTTGTCCATCCCCTCCACATTGCCTAGACATCTTAGGCGTTGAATGCTGTCAAAAATGTCTAACATCTTCGGCTTCTTCATCTGATTTCCGCCCCGTGGAGCAGGACAGAGTTGCTCAAGGTCTTAGATTATATAATTTCAGCAAGGTATACATGCTTATTATACAGCGGTGGCTAGTTAGGTAGGTAGGTAAAAAGTGGTATTAATCCACTTAAGCTGAAGTAGATCCATTCTATCGCCGCTTGGGTGTTTCAAATTAAAGAGGGCTGTCGTGAATCGTGACAGCCAGCCAGTTCTCTCAACAAATTTTGATAGTGCGTTGACCGGTATTTTGCTGAGGTCGTTAAGATTGTCGTAGAAGTAGGAGCCTCTAGGGGCTTTCCTAGTTGAGGCAAGAGCGGGACTGTCGCAGAGGAGGCTTCTCTACGTCTAAGCAGCTCCTGCGTTATAGTTAAGGCCTAGTCTCTTTGCGTGAAGGGCTAGTGGGCAGTGTCATTCTAAGTCATGCATAACTTGAATTTTCCCAATTTGACTATCCAACCATGGATCCGCTCTAAACATGATCTTTGTCTTCAATCTTGTTGCTAGTGCTTATCTAAGGATCCCGTTTAAATGATGACCAGGCTTAAGTCCTTAGTCTACGCTAACAGATGACTTCAAGAGATAAAAACGTTAAAAAATTTAGAATACTGTTTCGGAAAGGGAATACTTTGAAGGATAAAGTACAAACGTCAAAAAAAAGACATCTGGAATGGAAGAAGAGGAGTTCATAAAATGTTTACAATTCGATCACTCGATACTTTGAAACTTCTCTTCTTGAAATTCCCCCCTCTGCCCGAAACGATTTTTCTCGTTTGTATAGGTAAAAACGTTACTGAAAATGTGTATTCTCCTTGCACCCACTTTTATTGATTAACTTACAAAACAGAGTTGTGTCAATTGTTATTGATTCCTTCGTATTGACTCGTTCACTCAAAAGTATTGGTGATTGCAATCACACAACTAAAAACCAATCAATCATATAGTCAATACTTTTAGGGATTCGTTCGGAGCTATATGAACGACCGGAATGTAATGAATGACCGAAATTATGTATGTGAACAAACGAAGCTATTCAATATTTTTGTTCCGTTCGTTATATTCGTTTCGGTCGATCATTTGATTCGATCGCTCTTATGAACATATCGTTCTTATTTAATAGTTTCGTTCGTTCATATTGTTCCGAGCGGAATGAGCGAGATAATTTCTTTTCATCGTCCCTTCTTTCGTTCGATGTATACTGGTTTCTTTCGTTCGAAGAATACTTGTTTCGGAATTCCATTCTCTCCACATTCATTTGTTCAAGAGAGAGGCCCATCGGCACGCGCACATTCGTATATACTGTTCGAGTCCTCATACATACATACACATATTATACTATTTTTAATAATATAATAATAATAAAATAATAATATTTATTTTTATGACCGAGAACATTTTTGGTGTATGGACATACAAACAATCTCGTACCATATTAGTGCTTTCGTATGCTACTGCAATGAATCTTTATCTGTTGTTGGAACCATTTTTGGTTGCTGTCTGTAGCATTGAACGAATGGAACATATCGGTCTCTATCTTTAAATGACCGAACGGTTGAAATGACCGAATCTGTTTTTAACCAATACTTAAATGATCCGTTCTTCGGGTTTGAACGATTGGCACAGCTCCATTACAAGAATGTTGACAAATAAATTTGACAGCTCTCCACTCTAGTATTCAGAAGTCAACTTGAGGGAAAGAAAGCGCTTTGAGGACATATTTTATACAGACTCAATAGAGTGTTCCCTTTAACGTAATCATTTCACCCATGAGTGTTAAAAATGTTCCTTTAGTTTTTATTCACACCAACCATTGCACTGATTTATCAAAAATTGGATCGACTGCGTTAAGCATTGCCAGCAAAACTGAGACGGCACGTTGGTCTCATTCCCTGCGAGTTGTTCACGGAAAATTACAAATTACTTAAATTTAGATTGCTCAAAAATTAGCTCACTACCTTCTTTATCCATTCAACATCTGTCGTTCTTTGTAACATGTTTTTTTCCACAATTGCTGATATGATTGTAAGAGATCATGAATTTTATAACAATAACAATAATGTTATTAAAATATGCTAATCGCAAATGAAGCACATTTGTTTAGAATATCGCACCACCCTGTCTAAATATTAGAAATAAATACACACACACTCTCTGTTAGTCTAGTGTTAAGAAATACTATGTGAATGTAAATAGCAGTACACTCGAATGATCAAGAGCAGTTTACATTATTGTCAGCCGATCGGCTTGCAGCGCTCTGTAAAAGCCAGTCTCAATAAAGTTCTCGTTGAAACAAGACGTGTTTAATTTTATGTTATGTGTTTAAGTATTACGTTACTATATTGTATTCAAAATACCTGGAACTCGGCGACATGTTTTTGCTATGAAAAGGCAAATAACTTTGATCTGTCCAAATTACATGATTCCCTACAGGGATGACAATTTACTTAATATTTAGTAGATCTACTTTAGTTATTCATTTTTAAGCATCAGCTACGTAGCAACTTATTTCTACTTCGTTTAAATCATTTTTATCTTACGCCCAAAATTTAATAGTGTATTGGGTAGTTATTCTTGCAAAATGTGAGTGAAATCATTTTGTTTGTTTTCAAAATAATTTTACTTTTAGAGTAAAAGCATATCCTTTTGTTCACATAAATGGTATCTATTCTTTTTTGCTTTTTATCATAAAAATCAACTCTAATCAATGTATCTTTGCCAGTGCCGTGAACAAACGCCATTTGAATTAAAGCCATAAACGTCGTTTGATTTGGAAATGGAAATAGGACAAATTAGTGAAAAGAAGTTTTAAAGTGAAAGTTTCTCAGTTTTCCTTGAGCGTCAAAGATGGTCACCAGCAATGAGGCATACGATACGGCATAATTGAAAATGTGTATGTCAATAATGTTTATTGTCCTGATATACCAACAATTAATGCGCAGTTTTAGTTCCGTCAATTTAGGCAATTTCGATGTCAAAGATGTATCACGCTCTGAAAGGCCAATTGTCCAAAATGTCAATAAAATCATGGAAATTGTCGAGCCTGAACATTACAATCCACTGACCACTATTTCGATAGCCCAGGAGCTTAACATTGCACTACAAAGCATTTGATACCATTTTAACAAGGTTGAATGTATAGGTCCACACAAGTTAAAGCCAAAGAGCCACATGGACCAAATTTCCATCTGCAAATCACTGCTAAATCGCAACAACGTAGACACATTTGTGACATTTGACTGATGTGAAGAGAAGTGGATCACAACGGCAAGCAAAACCGGTCGTGGATGAGTCGGTGCAAGCCAGGATTGACGGCTTACTGCATGTTTGTTAGAGTTGGCAATGACTCATCGAATATTAGCAGTTGACCTCTTAATTCGGACCAGTATTCTCAACAATTGGACAACCTGAATTGCTTCCTTCGCCCAGAAACGGTCAGCTTTGGAACATTGGAATTGTGTTCTATCAGGACAACTGCAGGCTTAGGTAACGTGGTTTGAAGATCATTATGCATCCTGCTTATATCGTTTTTCGCCAGTGAGGACGAGGTCTTTTACAAAATGGCAATAAGTAATCCACCAAAACAGCGCAAATTTGATCTAAATCGAACCATCTTTACTATGGTGAATTAAGCCAAACATCTCGTGCAAAAGACTTTTTTTTTTTCATTATGCTCCACAGTTTTCAAATCTACTCCGTTTTTTTTTTGGGCAATTTGCTTCACTTTCTGGGTTCAACATTTTCATCCCTTATCCCCTTCTGTGGGTCGCTGTGGCGTAGTGGGTAAGTGCGTCGACTCCTACGCAGAGGGTCCCTGGTTCGAAACCCGAATTTACCACCTTTGATAATTCACGGCTCCACCTCTCTCAAGTCACTGGCAATGCTTAAAGAGTATTCCTGTCTAGAAAAAGCTTCTCAATTTCGCCGTTCGTAGTCGGCATTAAACGTAGGTCCCTTCCACTCGTCAAAGAACAATAGCACGCACAACACGAGTGGTTGCTGAGAAGCTAGTCCCAGGCCCGCCTCGGACTGTCGCGCCACCCATATTATTATTATTATTATCCCCTACTGATAGTGTGAACCAGGAATACTTGTTGAATGTTTTCCATATTTTTATTTTATAGCCGACTTCGAGTAACCTTCTGATCAAATCTGCTCTACTTGTCTAATCATGCTGCTAACGAGAAGTTCATATTTACACAGACCTAACAATCAACAGTCAGCTGGATCAAACAATCAATTCCACAAATGTACATAAATATTTTAAATGAACACGGATCAGATCCAAGCCGGAAGACAAACTCCCACCAAATGTGTTTTCTCGCTGTTCTTTGTCCGTTCACTTTGGGTGACTTTTTCTAAACCACAAAAATAATCTAAAATCTATCACTGGAGTGTCTTAACCCCAAAACCCAATGACTAACAGCAGCCTCTCCCCGCAGGAGATCCGCCATAAAAAAGGTATCACTTTGACTTTTATTTCCATAAAACCATTTCTGTCTCGTATGATGTGACTCAATTTCGAATGTGGTTTCCATAAATCATGTCTCAATGGAGTACAATAAAAAAGCCATTCAAGGCTAGTCACTCATGAGTCACTCCAAAGATCTCAATTTCAAGCAAAAAAAAAATAACCTAATTAGAGATAGAAATGAATTTCACCAGAAAATCACAGAGATCAGGAAATCCTCTTGAGCCGCACAATCTCAAGCATCACTCAATGAGATCTGTCACATTCCGTACTGGGAAGTAACAGAGGTACACAACTGACAATCGCCTTGAAGTCAGACGTGCCTGTAAACATTACGGCCACCCGCGCCCGGAGCCCAAGGCAATCGAAATTCATTTGCTGTTGTGTAATAAATCAGGACTATTGTTCGTCTAGCAAGTTCAAGATCAAGTCGATTGACTCACTCCCAAGTCTTTGGAGACTGTGCGAGGTAGGCAATCGTTGGCGGTGCTGTCTTTGCGAGGTAGGTAATAGTTGGCAGTGTCTTGTGCTGAGCCAATTAATTTAATCCCCAGCCTCCTGGCCTCCATTGGCAATGGGACAGTTTATTGCCACTCAGTCTTGATACCTGTCTTAATCTCGCTGCTCACTTTCATTGGCCTTGCCCGCCGCAAGAATGACACCCGTTCTGCAAGAGAATTGGTTACCAATTGTCGCTGTTTAGAGTACCAATCTGCCATTGGACTGGAGGCGTATTGTTTCGTTAACAATGCTGTTAGCATTTTGTTTTGCTGAGTGGTTTACTTCCCAATCTAATTGAGAACTAGATTTTTGGAAACCTTAACATGTTGACAGATGGATTGTTTGTGACAGCTTGGACAGTATGAGTGAAAGGAATTGATATACTGGTGATTTTGTGATTTTCTTTTGAATGCCTAGGGCTACGTGGAGTACATTAACTGATCATTAACGAGTGTAGCCTTGAACATGGCATTAAGGTAATCAATAAAGGATCATTTTTGTGTGGAATTAAGTTAAAGACTTTGAACTCACGCCTCCAGACTTGATCTGTCCTACAACAACTTCTGCAGATGCTTCAGAAACGAAGATTTAGGGTTGTTTTGTTCACTATTGCTCAACTAGCCGGAAAACTGGAGGTTGATTAACTACGGAGTTGATCTCAACTCGGGGTTTAACTGACGAGTTGAAAATTAGTTTCGTTCACTATTTCAACTCATAGTCTGAAACTTAATAATAATAATATAATATGGGTGGCGCGACAGTCCGAGGTGGACCTGGGCCTAGCTTCTCAGCAACCACTTATGCTTTGCGTGTTATTGTTCTCTCACGAGTTGAAGTCTGAAATTGAAAATCCAGAAATTCTTGAACGTTCATTTCTTAAATTTCCCCTGGGATATTTTTGACAATTCACTTTTTATTCATTTTTAACTTTGAATTTACGGTGTGTGCTGTTCGTGTGCGCTATGAGAAGGAGAATTGAGAGCGAACGTTTTCAGCAGACACAATGGTTGGATATCTCTTTCTCCATTATCTCTGGTTTTCAGTTGCTGTCGGCTATGTTATGGAGAACAGCACAAGCGACTACGCACGTTTGTAGTGCTCACATTATTAAAGTCTGCATTCGCTTATTGAATTGATCCGTTTGATCCACGCATAATTTTTTAATACGATTGGTCAGTGTCTTCCAATGGAGGAACCGAAGCAGATGTTGCAAACCGAATATCCAAAGCTAAGTCAACATTCAGTATGTGGTCCACAATATGGAGAAGCAATCCTATTAGCTTAAGCACCAAGCTAAGACTGTTTGGCTCCAATGTTGAGTCCGTGCTGTTATATGTGTGCGGCACTTGAAAAGTGACCGCCACTATCACAAGAAGACTACAGACGTTTGTGAACCGGTGCCTTCGAAACATAGTAAGGATTTTCTGGCCGTATCTCAAACGAACAGCTTTATCAGAGAACGGGCCAGGAACCTATAGGCACCACTATTCAACGGCGCAAGTGGCAGTGGATTGGTCATACCCTTCGAAAAGGTTACAGTTCCATAGCAAAACATGTGATGCAAAAGAGTGGGTCGACCGAGAAGCACATGGTACAAAACAATAGAGTCCCGTCAGCTGAGGAAGAGTTGGAGTTATCTGAAACTCATTGCGAGAAACCGCACACGATGGCGCGTAGGAGTAGTAGGGAACCTAGGTCCCGTGAGGGGATAGAGGATTTAAGTAAGTAAGTAAGTATTGGTCAGAGTGTAACTGTCGACAATTCACGGGGTCTGTTAACAAATAATCTATAAAATACTACATTATTTCATATCAAACCCAAAGGGCCAGTATCTTCCCTAATTTCACGAGTCCTGTATTAGTTCGACCATTAAGTTCCGGCACATAGAATACTTTGCATGCGTGAGCGTCAGGAATACTTTGACAGATACATAAAATATATGTGTTGTGGGAGGTGACACATAGTCCAACGCTGACGCTCACGTGACGGATATAGTTACTCAACTTCTCCTTCAGCGTTGACAATCCTCACGTTGTGACATTTCAAGAGAATTCGAATTTTATGTTAAAGTTTGGGAGTTGGTTCTCGTTGAAGCAACGTTCAAATGAAATCAGCTGTGCGTTGAAGTATTCATCCTCTTGCGTCAGATACTTCAGCACGTAAGTATGCTCTGACGCTACGCAAGTATTCTATGTGCCGGAGCCTTTACTTTTGAAAGACGAAAACGATAATCAAAATAAAATCACAATCAACACAAAAACTACGATAATGAAAGAAAAGAAAGAGAGAGAGAGAGCAAAATCCCTGATTTCATCCCTTAACTTCTGCTAATGAGGACTTGATAAACTCATGAGCTGTAAATTGAAAGTTGAAGCCATCAAATTTGAGTGAATGAAAGCAAATCCATAAGTTGAAGAGAAAAATCCCAAAGTTGTGTTTAACTCTTGGAGAGGAAAATGACCCTTAGACTTCTAGAAGCGTAGTATTTTGATAGCCTGGCTGAACTAAGCAGCATAAAAGCCAGCGATCTTCTTCGCCTTATTAAAATCAGCAACTGGTTTGCGGAATAGATATTAATTTATCCCCGTGGTAGCTCAGTGGGCCTAGGCTGGCCTAGGTTAGGTTAGGTAGTTGGGCTGCTAGTGAATTCATCACCACACTTAGCACACTTATTGTGATACCCACAATCAGACTACTACTGGTTGACTACTCCAGTGATAGTGCCGTTAATTTGATCCCAACGGAAAATTGTGACTGGACTAGATTTGAAAACCAGATAAGAGCGTATTAACTTTGCTTTCACTGGGATTCGAACCGGGGACCCCGCTAACCAGGAGCAGGCACTCTATCAACTGCGCCATCCAGTCGAGGCTGGCCTAAGTGTGGTTGCTGTATTTCTGTACTGTAGACAGCCACTTCAACCTAAACTTACCTCATTTACCTAAAATTTAGCTTGAAGTTTCAGACGATCAACTATAGGCCGACATTAGTCCTCCTGTTGCCAACAAGAAAAAACGTTATGACAGCTGTCAAAAATGATATCAGTTGTATTATTGAACAACGCCCTCTTTGATAGTCCATTATCCGGCAGAAAAGATAATGTAAATCGACTCACCGGATATTGAATTCTAAGCCTCCTCACGTGTTCAAACCCAAAGCATGATTATCGTTCACTGAAAGAGGATTACATTTCATAGAGCACAGCACAATCACGATAATACTTCCTCTCTGGACACACCCCACACACCGTGCGGCTTGTAATCAATTAACTCGAGCAATTTGCAAACAAAGCCCAACTGATTCTGACGGTAAATTAATTACACTTGTCACCCGACCAAGTGGGAGTTGTTGTCCGAGCTACACCCTGGTTTCCGTACCGCAACTTCTGCAAAGAATGTAGCCACCGCTTCAGGCTGGAGTGCCGAGATAAGCGCGCTGAGAAAGCCTCCGCGGGAGAAGATGACGAGGCGGAGGTTTATTATTTTGCGGTTTATTAAAAAGTGAATGTGATTTTCTTGGGCGTGGCAAGAGGTGAGGTGCCAGTCATACTTGCTGTCCATGCTCCAGTCGCAAGTTCAAGATCTGCGACCAGCTCTGATCTGAGCAGTTCCGCGACTCTGTCAGACACAGATTTCTGTTAGTAATTAGTTAATGGTGAGTGTTATGATTAATTTATGAGAGGAATTGTTGTGTCTTTCGTATTCTTAAAATGCAACAATTTTCCTTCCTAGCCCAGGGTGTAGGTATCGAAGTCATTAACTTTTATGTGTCCTTACTGCCGACTGCGCTAAGTGCAGCGATCTAAATGAACACAGATATGCACTTTGTTATCCGGCAGAACGTGGACGGGGTAATTAATATTAATGCGGATGCAGTTGAGACCATTCCGATGACAGATAGCTGTTCCAAGAGTCATAAATGAAAATTCTTATCTTGCTCGTAGTTGCGGTTATAACTGATAATCGACGGCGCTACACCCGTTTGTGGGGAGGAAAATTCAAAAACACCTCTAGCGAGCTCTTGCGGTTTGACAACTCATTGCATCTGAGGCACTGATGTGGTCAGTCATGAAGTGCAAAGTGTGAATACTTGGACTTTGATTTTAAGCTTTCAGCGTTGTTACTACATCGAGTGTGGACTTGTCAACGCTTCGATAATTGGAATTGCTCAATCGCAGATAACTACGAGTGGAATTTGGACGTTTTTAGAATTAACGGATCGCTCTCGCCACTTTGTGTATTGTGTTCCCTGTTTGACAATTCGCAAATAGAATGATTGATTCCCTGAAAAATAATCCAAAATCGTTAATGGATATAGCTAACTCTTGTACAGATTCTTCGTGATGAAAAATTTGTCATAATATAATGTGGAACTCCTGGCATTACAAAAAGTACAAATTTTTGTTTATATTGGCTGGAAAGTGGTTGTTAATGAAAGTTCGCATTCGCACTTCGCGATTGCAGCTCGGGGCTCATACCCACAAATATGTATGTACGATGCTTAAATCTTCCTTAACCCTAACGATTAACGTGGTAGTATGACAGAAACCACAAAAATGAACAACTTGTGTTGCGCCGTAATTCTTCAAAAGTTAACTCTCGCGTTCTCAGTACCTTTCTGTCGTATTCTCAAACGTATGTTAGAGATACGAGAGCGGTCGTTCGGTTCGAAGGCGTTGTTGTGAAATGGAGAGCGGCTAAGAGTCAACCACGTCAGTATTAAAGTATCTAAAAGTCTCCAGTCTTTGTAAGACCTCCAAAAAAATTGTGATTGAGGTTACACACCTAAAGGGTGTGAACCATTGCAGTGTTAACTTTAATAAATGAAGAAAGTATTTATGTTGACTTTATTTTTAATTTTCTATGTGTTTTCCTTGCACAACTTTGAATTTAATTTGTTAAGGCAAATTTTGCATACAAATTTTCTCCAGAAATTCGGTCTAGCTGACCGCTACTTTAAGAGCAGAGAACTCCAGTTTTCGACGAAGCTCATTTTTGGCTCAATGGGTTCGTCAACAAGCAAAATATGCGGCGATGGTTGAAAATCCACATATGCTACATGAATCACCACTTTATCCACAAAAAATAACTCTTTGGTGCGGCTTGCACGCCGGTGGCGTTATTGGGCCATATTTTTTCGTTCACGATAACGATCGTCACGTTGCTATGACTCCTACCCAAAGGGTGCCAGGTTCGAATCCCCAATTTACCACCTATCATAATTCACGGCTCCACCTCTTTCGAGTCACTGACAATGCTCAAAGAGTATTCCTGTTCACCGCACTTCCTGGATTGCGGTAATGTCTGCTTTGTAGCAGTCCAGGGCCTCCGCGAGTTGCACACTATTAACTTTAAAATATTAGAGTTAAAAAGAGGAAAACGAATTTTGAAGATACTAGCTGTCAAAATGGTGTCTGGTGTACTAGCACGTCAGTAGAATTGTGAAAATTGGGGCACGTCAGTCCCAGAGGGCTAAGTTAAACGTGCTTAAGACTACAAAGTGCCCGGCATCTTCAATTGAAGTCCAAAGCATATGAAGTAAAATCTGATCTGGTTTTAGGAAAGGTTACAAAAACAGAGTTGTCCTTTTCCGCGCCGTATCGTCGTTGTAGGTACGTCCGTCTATCCGAGGCAGCTAGCTCTCGCTTTAGGAAAGGCACCCAGGCTCTTCGAAACTGTGAGGGTAACCTGGTTACTGACCCGCAGGGAATAGTGGATGTGTTTAAGCAGCACTTCCAACAGCTGCTTAACGGGCCTGACCAGGAGAGAGTGATGGGGAATCAAGAAATCCCAACTCCAGTCGATGAAGTAGTCCTGCAACCTTGCTTTGAAGAAATCGGCACAGCCATAAAAAAAATGGCTAATCGAAAATAGACCAAATCTTCACATCAAGGCAAATCCTGGAAAAGACCAGCGAGTTTCGAATCGACAAGCACAACCTTTTTATCGATTATAAAGCTGCATACGACAGCATTCATCGCAAGGAGTTATTTTGTGAGATGGCCGAATTCGGGTTCCCGGGAAAACTGATTCGGTTGTGTCGCACTACGCTAACAAACACGCGATGCACCGTTTAGTTCGGCTCGAGGACTTCCGAGCCGTTTTAAACCTTCAACGGGTTCCGACAAGGAGATGTCGTGTGATTTCTTCAATTTCGTACTGGAGAAGATAGTGCGGCGGGCAGCTGTAAACACGGAAGTCACTATTTTCTACAACTCAGTCAAACTGCCGGGATATGCAAACGACATCGACATCGTCGCGCAATCCCAACGTGCCGTAGTGGAACGGCAATTGAAGAAGAGGCGAAGCGAGCTGGTCTTAAGGTCAACGAGGATAAAACTAAGTATATGCTGGCGACCAAAAAAACGATCCGTCACATACCACCTAGGACAAAATATTACACTCGACAGCTACAATTTCGAGGTAGTAAGGGAGTTTGTCTACCTCGGGGCAAACGTAAACTCCACAAACGACATCACTGTGGAGATCCGACGTGGAACCGCCTTTGGCAACCGGTGTTACTTCGGTTTGTCAAAACTCCTGACTCGAAGGACTAAGGTCATGCTCTACAAAACCCTTATTTTGCCAGTCCTGCTATATGAGGCCGAAAGCAGGACGATATTCCGCATTTATCGCCAAGTCTTTCCCTATTACATCACTACCGCTTGTGGAGCTGAGGAGATTCGCATGCACATCTAAATATCTCGACAATATCTTCAGCTGTGGGAAACTCCTAAGTAACAATACAGCCATCCACTTGCACCTGCACCTTTTTGAAACTTCAAATTCTACCTGCAGTTGAATTACTCCCTGATTTCTTTCGTTTGAGCGTTCAGTTCTGAAAATCAAAGGAATTGCATCCTCTTCCCCCCACTCAGAATATTCACTAAAACCGCGAGTCAGTTTATATACTAGGTCAAAGGAACATACAAACGCAGTGCCCCGAAAGCGTTTCCTTATAAAACGAGCACGTAGAGTACGCAGAATTTGAAAATTTCTCTTCAGAATTCGACATATCGAAGGTGACGCCAAATAATCTGTTCGAGTTATCTAGACATTCGAGTAATCGAAGTCAAATGTAAATTTCAATCTTGCCGCTCTTGCCAACCAATTTCATTCGAATTATCAAATATTCGAGTTTTCGAAGTTCGACTGTATAATAAATTACTTATAATACATATGTACATAATTAATGTACACTTCACGAATATCTGAACTCTTCAGGAACACGGAATCGATCAAGCCACCTTGGAATATTCTCTTAAATCGATAGGAATGAATATAGTATGCTTTTATGGATGTGCGAATTTCCAGCTGTATTACATGATAAGATTTTAACTATTACCACCTAAGTGTCGGTTGAGGTATAGCTAAACAGTGAAAAATCTCTTTGCAGACACCCCTCTACAAGGCAAACCTTTCCTTGCAGACACTTCGGCATGGTCCCGGCAAGCCCATTTTATTTTTACCACTATTCATATTATGAAAAACTTCGAAAAGAATTCTCTATGTACCAGTGGTTTGTTTTCGGAGAACTCTCGAAATTTCATGCGATTCATCTTAGTCCTTCGAGACAAGACTCCTGACTCGAAGGACTAAGATCATGCTCTACAAAACCTTTATGTTGCCAGTCCTGCTATATGGAGCCGAAAGCTGGACGATAAGCAAAACTGCGAAGCTGATTCTTGGTGCCTTCGAAAGAAAAATTCTACGTCGGATATACGGTCCCGTCTGCGAGGAAGGCGAATGGAGGAGAAGACACAACCGCGAACTCTACGAGCTGTACCAAGATGTGGATGTAGTCCGGAAGGCGAAGATCCGTCGACTGCACTGGCTCGGCCACATCGAACGCATGGACAACAATGCTCCAGCTAAGAGGGTCTTCGAATCCTAGTCTCCTGGTTCGAGAAGGAGAGGAAGACCGAATCTCCGGTATAAAGACCAAGTAATCACGGATGCAAAACAGCTTGGTCTTGATGACTGGAAGCAGCGTGCCCAGGACCCTCAGGCATGGAAAGCAGCTATCGCTCAGTCTCGCACGCTGCATGGGTCGTCAGCCTGATAAGTAAGTAAGTAAGTACAAAAACAGAGTGCATTTTTGTCTCCAGACTAAACCGACTTTTGTGAAACAAGAGGTCCATTCGTGTGCGAAAGTTAGTGATTGCACATTTGCGCTTCCCGGTCGGTACTATTTGTGACGATGTATGACCGAATGCTTGTGTACAAGTCATAGCGGAGGATCACCCCCTTGAGTAGTCGATGCTGCCTCCTTATGCCAATTAAGTCTGCAAATAAAGTCAAGCTCTGTGGGGTTTAATCGTAAAAAGCTGTGGGGTATAAATAAAAAATTTGGGTGGACCTAAAATGAAATGGATAATGCAAAAACACTGTCTCGGCGACAAAGGTCTAAAGAAGTCAAGCGAAATTCGGATTTACCATAATAATGTGGTTGACGCTACAGTCCGAGGTGGACCTGGGCCTAACTTTAACAGCAATCTCTAGTGTTGTGCTTGATATTATTGTCTCATGAGTGAAAGGGTTTTGTGCCAAGTGCAAATGGTGATTCTTGAGATGTTACAGTTACTAAACCTGTGGACTGTCTTATTGTCAGTGACTGTGACTGAGTGACTTTTGTGGATAGAGTTCACAGCGTAGGAGTCGACCACCCATTCACTACGTCACGACAGCCACAATTTGGGTTTGGTGATTTACTAATCGGAAGCTGGATAAATTTAGGAAGCAATGCCCCTTGGCCGTTGGAGCAACGCTCAATAAAAAAAAGCCCACTCTCTTCTGTCTCTAGCAGAGATACTTCTGCGTTCTACTTTGTCGCCTGTCCACTGCATACGACATGATGTGCAATAAATCATTCAGTCCTGAAGTGAAAAAAGGATGCTTTGAGAGGAATACAGACCCAACCGCTTTACCAAAGATCGGACTGATAGTGGAAGATGTACATGTGGGCGGTATATGACTTCTACTACAAGAAATATGTATCAACGATCCTGTTCAAATTAACCTCGTTGTAGATGATTCTTCTTTTGTTCAGATTCAGATGTACGACAACCGGAAACAGATCCGAGAACACTATTTCTCGAACTATATCGGCGCATCCATCTGACTTGCCTGATGGAGGCTTTATAGAAAATGATTATTACAGATATCCTATCTTCAAAGAGTATAATCTACACATTTTTGGAAACTATTGAGACCATTGTCGTAAATCGTAAGTTAATGAAGGGCGGGGAGACCAAACAAAAGAGATACTAATAAGGACGATGCTGCTACTAAGGGATTTTCCAATTAGGGACGACGAATGATGATGCTGTGTGTGAAAACTGCTTGCTGACATACTTATTATTCCAAAAATAAGCCTCGTCACTGAAAATGTGGATATCGGGAGCACACGGTCTTCTTCTTCTTCTTCTTCTTCTGGTGTCGCTACAGTCCGGGGTGGACCTGGGCCTTAACCAGTAAGCCTCTCCATCCGGCACGATCTTTAGCCAGCTGTTTCCAACTGCGCACAACAAGTTGGTTGAAGTCCTTCTCCATCTGGGTGCGCCATCGGTTCCGTGGGAGTCCTCTATTGCGTTGTCCCACTGGTTCGGAGTCGAAGACTCTTCGGGCTGGAGCAGTGTTGTCCATGCGCTCTACATGGCCCAGCCATCTAAGCCGTTGAATCCGTAGACGCCTGACTAGGCTCATGCCGCTGTACAGCCCGTACAGTTCGTGGTTGAATCTTCTTCTCCAATAACCATCAACGCAAACAGGACCAAAGATTGAACGCAGAACTTTTCTCTCGAAAATACCAAGTGCTTCTTCATCCGCTTTTGAGATTGTCCATGCTTCCGCACCATAGAGCAGTACAGGGATGATCAAGGTGTTATATAATGTTAGCTTGGTCCTTCGAGAGAGGGCTCTACTACTCAATGGCCTCTTGAGCCCAAAGAAAGAGCGATTGGCAAGAGTAATTCTGCGTTTAATCTCGGTACTGGGTGTTGCACACGGTGTTGGGTATGTTAATTCCCCTTGAGCTCCCGGCTCAGTTAGGTTTGTAAAGGTACAGTCGTAAATTCAAACGCACAGTTAACCAAGTTGATGTATGCAAATCGTAGCTTCACCACTATATCACAGTGCAATGTTTCACGAACAGCATCAAAGTACCATGATTGAATACTAAATATGGCCACCAAACGTTGAACATTCAACAGTGAAGGACTACCCCAAGAGAACATCGATTGCCACATGGTGATCGACACTGGAATTCTCATGGTGACATGCTTTAAAATCTGAAATATAACACGAACATTAAGAACATATATACAGCAATACGCACAACGTCCTCATAGGAAAACTCATGATTTGAGATTATAAATTCAAGAGTAAAATTACACTGTGGAAATGGATCATATAACTTTACTCGCATTGCTAACACTTTTTATCTTACATTGTTAAATGTCTTTTTAAAAGTATAGCTTTAATAAAAGTCTATAGATAGAAATAATGCAATTTTCATATTAATAATCGATTATTAAATTTTAATAATAAAAATCCATCAACTGAAATTGTTTAAAATACTCTGCCAACTTTCACAAAGATGTCTTCCAGTCACACAAAACCAACCACATCCAACTTCACTTTATTTATAATGACCAAACACTTCCAGTGTTAACAGAACTACGACATCGATTTCCAATTGTCATTTTCAACAAGCAAATTTTGACATTCTTTGTGTTTTTTGTATTTATTTTCTGCGTGTTGTCATCGGTCATTACGTTTCAGTGGGAACATTACCTTTTTTTCAATCTCATTCGTGTTTTTCTCTTCTTCTTACGCACGAAGTTTTGTCATTGTTTTCATTACTGTGGGTCGTGAAGAAGAGAAATTGATTAATACACAAAAAAAAGGGAAACGCAATAAAATTCGTTCCGAAGAAAAAGACAACGAACTCGGTTCGTCTTTGTGACGTTATTGTTTCATTGCTCCACCAATTATTAAGACCAAATAAAAGATATGTGAAGGTCGTCCTGTGCTCTTGTACCAGATAAAACGAAAACAGAAGCATAAAACAAAACCGCAATTACGATTTCGCCTTCAACCTGTCTCTGCTCGAGGCTTTTCGTCCCACCCTTTTGGGGATTGTTGTGGCAATCATTGTAATCGTTGTTATCGCCGTCGTGGCTCTAGATTTGATTCCTAATCGACATCTGCCATCGCCACTGCGATTCTATTGTATCGCAAAGATCGATCGTTTGTACGAGCTCTACACCAATGTTTCCAAGAGGATGGACAATGTATTAGTCACATATTTAGGCACAGATGGTGTCCTATCTGCGGAGCCAGACGACATCCCAAAGACAAACAGCACTGTTTGGGTGCTTGGCAAAAGTTACAATGCAATCCAAGGTGAGTGCAATCATCAATCTGTTTGCTAGACGTCATGGAAAATCTCTGTTCACTGTTTCTGTTTTTTCTAGAGTTGGAATTGATCCGAAGGGATATACAGTCGAAGTTGTGGTGCACTTATCGTCGTGGTTTTGTACCACTCGGCGAGAGTCAACTAACCACCGACAAGGGATGGGGTTGTATGCTGCGTTGCGGTCAAATGGTTCTGGCACAATCATTGATTGACCTGCATTTGGGGCGTAATTGGTTCTGGACACCAGAATGTTACGATGCCACCTACTTGAAGATTGTGAATCGTTTCGAGGACTGTAGGAAAAGCTTCTTTTCTATTCATCAAATCGCACTGATGGGCGATTCGGAGGATAAAAAGGTCGGACAGTGGTTCGGACCGAACACAGTGGCGCAGGTTCTAAAGTAAGTACGTGTGTGAAGTTCACCTCTGGCAACCTTATCACTTCAACCAGACTGCGGCATCAACACTAGAACGCATAGCTCTACCGACTTTATGTTTGTGTGTGTTCCTGCAGTTACTTTGTGTTAATTTTCGCGATCGGATGTTGATAAACAAATATTCAGAAATCTAACAAGTCACATATGAGCTACATTTTTTGTTGTTGTTCTATCTCCGAAATGGGGCTCAACTATTTCTAATTTCATTATCTTGCCAAACAACGTTATCGCCTCTGTCAAATGCACTCACTTGCTAATAATCTCTAAGTTGTGTCGAACCAAGTAACGAAACGACTTCTCCGAATTCGGGTTTGTCAACTTGTATAGCATGCTTTACTGCATGAAGTCAACTGGGGGTTCCGGTTTTTTTTTTGCAATGGAAACCGTTTGAAAACAGATGACTTCGTTAATAGATGCTTTTATAAATATGACATCATTCGAAAGGGGGTAAAACAAAAAGTGGTAATACGCTGACAGTTTGAATAACAAACAGATTGCATCCACGTCTGTATGGAAGCAGTAAATTGACATTCCATTCATTGGATGGTAAACTGCATTGAAAACGTCAGAAAGTGCAACACTTGCATTTGGGAAATATGACACAGTCTTGTATTGAAGAACAATTAATAATAGAAGCACCTCATTTGGAGTGATAAACACCTTTTGGGCAGAATTAAATGGAATCTCGCTGTATCGCATTATCGTTGGGATCAATCCAATTTGAAAAAAGGGAGTGAGAAAGATAAAGTTTGCTGTTGGATTTTGTCTAACTACAAACTACAGCAATATAACTAATGAATATAAAATTATATATAGAATATAATTCGTGATTTCAATGATGAATCTCTCCACACACGTGCGGCTTTCACTTACCAAGCATCTACCGTCTATCTCTTGACGAGATGGCCAATTATTTCAACATCCTACTCATGTGGGTACCGAGAGACTGTGAAATCCCCGAGAATTGCGAAGCAGACGAGTTCACAAACAAGGGTACCACTTGAACACTCTTTCCGGACGGAGAACTAGCGTCCATGCCTGGCGCTACTGCAAAACATCTACTAAAGCTAGAAACCCTTTCTATCACCAAACGCAGATTGTCTTCTGGCACTGGATTCCTCATTACAAAACAATTATGGCCTACTCTTGATCCTAAACGTTCACGCACGTATGATTTGATCGAATCTCAGATCTCTCATTTTGTGTTATAACTGGGCACTTATCCATTGATTCCCATTGATCACGCCTACAGACTAGGTATTCCCTATAAAGATTTCTGCAGACTCTGCAGAGATTAAGACGAGGAAGAAACCATTACACACCTCCATTGCAATTGCAGTGGCCTGTCATCTCGTAGATTTAGTCACCTATGCGGCCTATGTTTCGCCGACTTGACAGAACTAAGTAGCATCAAAATAAGTCTTCTTCGCCGCTTTATTTAAAGCCAAATGGTTTGCGGATTAGGATCCACTAGATCCTTGTGGTGACATAACGGGCCTACTGTGGCTACCATTTAAAGTAGTCAACCACTCTAACTTAATCTACCAAATCTGAATGCTAGTTCTTTTTACGAAGTCTCTAGTTTTCGTATCAACACCCTTACCTCCTCTTTTCATACAAAAGTGTGTTCATGTCCAGAAAATGATATCATTTGTTCCGGTCAAGCCTTATTCTCTTCCGACAGGAGGTGATAGCCAATTCCTCGAAATTACTTAAAGAATGTGAGTAAATGTTTATTGTCTCTTGTCCCTTCGTTACTTGGGAAACAAAGTTCATACAAACCTAATATCCAACTTCATTGATTGCCTATCTTGGCGAAACTGTAATTCTAAGAAGACGTGTCGATGAGTACGTGCATTTGTCAGTTTTTTTTTCCCATAGTCGTTGCTGCTTACTGGAATAAGCAGTCATAGTGGAGATATTTTATTCTTGTTCGATTTGTTTTAGAGACCTAACTCAGCTCGTGAAGTCAACAGAACATCACATCTTCACAGTTGGAATCTATCTTTGCTTCGCAGGAAAAAATTTGAAACGATTAAGTGACTCATTTGCAAATTTGTTGGAGTAAATGACTGAACTCTTCCAGAAATCCGTTCTGCGGTTAGCCTACTGTATTGAATGAAGGAAAGGTGCTCAAGACCGATCGTGCAATGAGCATCTAATAACTTCGAAGTATACAGCGACTTCATCTAATTGTACTCCACATCACCAGTATTTTAGTCCAGCTCAACGGCTCAGGATCTTGGACAATTTCTAAGGCAAATGAAGAATCCGTGATATTTTCGCGAGAACATTTCTGGCGATGATCTTTGCCATCTGAAGAACTGAAAGAGAAGATTGAAACACGACCTGTAGAGCGACATAAGTCTAACCAAGCATCTTCGGATCCAACGCTTAAGGCTACGTTAGGTACGTGTGTAAAGCGACGTCTCAGTTAGGTCCTGTTCGATATATTGTGATGTCAATTGGGGGAAAAATAACCTCATGCATCGTAATTGTCTTCCTCATGCTTGTCATGTTATCATTACTCCTGTATTATCCAGCCAAACGGCTAATGATACTATTCCATGTAAAGACCATAGACAACCCGACTCAGGCCCGAAGTTTCGTCGAGTTTCAGTCGTTGGGAAAAAAGCAGCAGAACGCGATCGCGACTAAGGTGACATACTAACACAATTTCAAAACGAACTTGGAGAAAGCAAATGAAAGCAGTTAGGCGGATATCACATTAGCTGGAGAGTCCTACGGGTTGAAACTCAGGTCCAACCGGACTGTAACGTTATACAAAGAAGAATAGGTTAGGTTAGGTTAGGGCCACTCTGAGGTGCTATTGGACAACAAGAAGAATAAGAACACTGTTTAGAAACTTAATCTATGACAAGTTCAGACTTGTATTTTCTACTTATTCCTTCTACACTGCCGGCATTCCTTTCCAAAGCAACAACTCTCTTAACTCACGGCAGCAACTCTCTCGAGTGACTGTTAATAGCCAGGGTATTCTCAATCTTCGTTCTACATAATACATAACAGTGCGTTGTTGCAATCGACTTGTGTGCGGTGTGAGTTGACATACTGCGTTGAAATGATAGCTCAATTTATCAGCTGGCTTTTCTCCTTCCTGCATACAGTCAATTGTTGCTGATTGTATCGCATCTGTTAACTTTTCCGTAATTACAATGCTTCACATACTAGTGTCACACAATTTCAACGCACGATCGCATGTTTACAAGCGTCATTTGGATAAGATTATTTTAAAGCGAGTAACATTCAACCCTTGTCGTCATTCATTACCATTATCTTCTGATCCACATGATCCACCTAAGGGATCGCGGATGTAAAGCGCATACAACAGATCTCTAGTCAACTCGAACCAAGGGGTCGCCTACCTGATGGAATCGCATTCAAGGTCCGCCTCAGAAGTCTTGATGGTGGCGACAATCGTGCCACGTGTTTCTCGCCCTATCCCGGCGAGTAATTCCCAAATAAACACGAAGAAACTGGGCTTGCATTCGCGATCTCATTCCTTCGGTCGTTACCCAAATTTCATGACCATAGGTGAGAGTTTGAACAAGTACTGACTTGAAAACCGCTAACTTGGCTTTAACACCAAGCTCGGTCTTCATTCATAAAGATCGAGAGCGGTTGCTGAAGAAACAAAGCCAAAGGCAGACTTGGGGAAGATGCTGTCGTTGATTAATCCAATTCTACTAAAGTTCCAATGTTCCATTCTAACTAGATTCCATGTTACAAACTCTGACTTTGACAGTTCAAGCTTTCGCGAATGATTCAACCACGCTCCGACCGTCTAATTGTCTTTAAAATATTTTCTTAACCTCACCATCCGTACTCGTCATAAAATTACTGATAGCTCCATTCCAACACGTCAACTAAATTGTATTTAACTGTCAAACCAGAGCTATTACTCCGTCCCTACTTTCACATCGCTTCTCTAGCATATCTAACCATGATCTAATTTCTTGCAGAAAACTAGTTCGTTACGATGATTGGTGTTCAATCGTAGTCCACGTCGCATTGGACAATATCGTGGTAACAGATGAGATTTGTAAGTCACCCGAACTCCGCCAAAGTTGATTTCACAACCCACTCACACTTACCGTTTCAGATAGCCTTTGTCTCGAAAACGAAACCAATGATGACACCTGGAAACCGCTGCTCTTGATCATTCCTCTTCGCCTTGGATTGAACACAATCAATCCAATTTACATCCCTGCCTTGAAGAAATGCTTTGAACTAGTCGGTAGTGTGGGAATGATCGGGGGACGACCCAACCAGGCACTCTACTTCATCGGCTACGTAGACGACGAAGTATTATTCTTAGATCCACACACAACACAGCGTTCTGGGAGCGTGGGCAACAAGACTTCCATGGACGAAATAAACCTCGACGAGACATACCATCAAAAGTACGCTGGTCGAATTGATTTCCAGCAAATGGGTACATCACTAGCCGTGGTAAGCATCTCAGCACTGCGACGTTGGCTTTGCCTTGCATTTGTCCTCTTCTACCGTTTTCAGTGCTTCCTGTGCAAGTCTCGCATCAGTTTTGAGATAATCATCGACAAACTGAAAACCGAAGTGCTCCCAGCCTGCAGCCAGCCGTTGTTCGAGATCACGAAAGCCCGGTCGCCAGAATGGAAGTCGGCAGCAGTCGCTGGTGGTGTGACAAACCAAGAAGGTAAAAAATAGTTCACTCTTTTCAATCAAGGACAGTCACATGTTTACTTGCAGGCTTTGAGGATCTGAATCACATCCGTGCGACTGGTGCAGCGGCGAGTAAAGCCGAGGATGGCTCCGATGACGATTTTGAGATCATTTCCTAGTGTAAATGCCTAACGGCTGCTTTCCATCTTTCTCTCTCTCTCTCTCTGTCTATCTTTCTCAATTTCCTGACTTTCATTACTATTATTTGCCTCTTTTTATTTAAGAAAGTAACTTCATTTTTTAAACACACACCTAAAGAAAGAATGAACAATTTATAGGATAATTAAAGTACATACATAATTTCAAAACGGTCATATCTATATCTTTGGGACACGCGTTATCTTTGCAAACATTGTATCATGCAGTGAAAGCTGTGGAGAGCAGAGGAGAATTACGTGACTGTTTCGGGGGTTTTCCCAGATACGATGCATGTGAACATCAAGTGTTCAATGGAGTGCGTTATCGTTTGTGGGTCAAAGACACCTCTTTTCACGGGGACAGCGGCACTTGTTTCACGGAAGTATTCCTCATCATTTGTTGATGATTTGTTTTGTTTGTCTACGGAACGTACTAGATGATGACAATTGCGAATGAAAACACGGCAACTAAAGGTGGGAGACAGAGCTTTCGTCTTACTATGTAGGTTAGGTTATGCTGGAGTGGCAGACTACCTTAAATGGCAGCCACAGTTAGGCCAAAGTAGGCCTACTTTTTACACGAACCATTTGGAGCTTTAAATAAAACGGCGAAGATGACTAATGATGATGTCTCTTAGTTCCGTCAAGTCGTAGAAATATAGGGCGTCCAAGTGACTAAATCTGCGAGATGCAGTTGCAAAGGTGTGCAATGGTCTCTTCTTCCTCTTCAACATCTTCTGGGGGGATACCTACTCTGGATGCGTGGATCCCAATGGCACAGTGCCCCGTTTGTTATGTCGCCTATGAGAGCTCTAAGATTCGGCCTACTCATTCTGATCAGGTCGCGTGAGAGTTTTGTATCAATGCAATACGAGGCCATAATTGTTTTGTGATGATGCCTTCAGTGCCAGAGACCATCTATGTACTTTTGGTGTGAGTAAGCGTTTCAGGCTGTTTTGCAGTTGCGTCTAACTATGTAACTATGTTACTTCGTGAATTGTTTTTCGTTAGGAAAATCGCAGCAGCTAACAATCTAGGGATAGTTCCAATTAGGCTGATGTCCTAATAATACGAAGTGAGGAAAGAACGAAGACAAAGACGGAATAAGTTTGCCATCATTCTCCCAGTTAAGAGGTGGTCCCGATAAAGCAATGTCACAGTATACGCCTGTCCTTCAGACATCTTCGGTCATCATAGCCGTCGGATTGCCAGAGCCGACAAGGTGCACTGATGTCGGATTAGGAAATTTAGTTCATTAAGATAAAATGTGTGTCCAATCAGAGTGGACCATTGTGAGGAGAGAGAAGTTGCATTGTTGACTACCATCTGTCGACAGGAGATATCTTGATTACAAAGTATTTTTCTAAATCATTGATAACGAAGGCCTCGTAGAGGCAGAGGCTCCCTATAAGTGCTGGTCAGAAAGAGTCACTGCAGCAGCAAACCTAGCAGCTTAGTTAATAAGCCCTTCTCCCACCACTAGGTGTCATCTGGAAATTTATCCATTATCAATTTATTGCTCCATTTTTCCAATTTATCAATTTATTGCTAACGGAGTGGATGAAGGGCGAGCTTCGTACGCCAAGGTCAGTAACGGTTGGTTTGGGGCTTTTTGCAAGTGCCAATCGTCATAATCATCTTCTGAACCGCATGATCCACTAAAGGGGGTAAAGTATTCACGAGAGATCTTCAGCCTAAGAAACCGCCATCGACTCTAACTCATCAGAAGTTATGGTTCAATCGTAAAAAGAATAATCGCTACGAAAGGGAAGCAAACGCCTCTGATACGGATGAAAAATCTGATTACCGGCTTTAGCTATCGCACACTGGTAAAGATTGGATTCCGTAATGTTAGGACTCTCTCGGACTCACTTCAGGAAGGGCCACAAACGCTGGCGAAATAACTTTGTGTCACATTTATCCTCCTTGCTTGTTCTGTACAGTTATTGTTTAGATATTCATGGTTATTATGTATTAATTTCCCTCTTCGGCTATTGTGAAGAATGTTCGAAAGGAAATGTAAAAAGCACTCCTCCTTATGAAGGGCTTTCCCATGGTAAATTTCACTGAATTTCCCTCAATTTACTCCCCCTTTATTTTGTTAGGGAAATTCAAATAAACATGCATATTATTATGAATAAAATTGCCTCGAAAGTTTTCTATATGAAGCCAAACTAAGTTTACATGTATATTCAATCAATGGGTATGCAAAACAATTATCATCAATTTATAGTCTTTTCATCGACTAGCATACAATTGAAAAAATCGAATACGAGACAAATGAAAATAAATTACTTGGCAACAAGGCACTCCCGGAAGTCCAGAAGTATGCAACGAAAATATTGAAACCAGTCAATACACAAACCAACCTTGCAACTGATGGAATGTTATATCCTCAAATGTTACCACACACAACGATCACATAATAAGCATGAAAGTCTTAAAAGTATGCAACGAAAATATTGAAACCAGTCAATACACAAACCAACCTTGCAACTGATGGAATGTTATATCCTCAAATGTTACCACACACAACGATCACATAATAAGCATGAAAGTCATAAAGCTTAACATCCTTGACAACTGGATGGCGCAGTTGGTTATCTGCCCTTGGTTAGTGGGGTCCCCGTTTCAAACCCCAGTGAAAGCAAAGTTAATACGCTTTTATCGGGTTTTCAAATCTGGTGCAGTCACCATTTGCTGCTGTTGGTATCAAATTAATGGCACTATCACTGGAATGGTCAACCAGTGATAGTAGTCTGTTATCACAATGGACCAAGTGTGCTGGTGGAATCAATAGCAGCCTCACCACCGAACCTAACCTCATCATCAAAGATACTGATCCACTGAGATTTTTCTTTCCCTCCGAACTAAGACGGTTGAAAACGTCGAAAAAACGGAAGTTGGTGCATTGTTCCTTATTTGATCATCTGGTGCAGAACTCGACGTATTTGCTGTTTGCCTTGACTCTAAAGCGGTCACACAATTTCGCGCACACATCAAACTAAACATGAAAAAATGTTAATTTTACTCACAGTGTGTGTGGTCAAATATCGGTACGCGGACTAGCTTACACGCAGGGCACACTTCAGCAAACCGACACAAAAGTGCTGTTTACGGACCGCTTAAATCTAATATTCTACTCGTTTGCAAGACTGAATGATTGTGGGTAGACTGCGACTTCACGACGTATGCCTGCATTGTCTTCGTAGACATTCAACCGCAACAATTGACTCTTCACGTTGATTGAAACAAACCATACCAATAGCAAGTCCAAAGGCAATGATCTTAGGTCGTGTTCACATCTGTCTTCTTCTTCTCCTCAGCGTGGCTCTCCGAGGTGGTCCTGGGCCTCAACCAACAAGCCTCTTAAGCTATCGCGATTTCTGGCTAACTTCCTTCAGTTACAATGTTGGATGAGGGCCGTCTGTTGCGTGCGCTACCTTAAATGCAACCTCTCTGGGTTTTCCAAAAAGCTAGTTGATGACGACACTTCTTCCGATTAGGCGTTTCCATCCGCCAATCGACGTTGGATCTGCAGAAGCCGGTCGTGGATGAATGATCTCCTCCATACGCCACACATCCATCACATCAAAGAAAACCCCCTCCATAGCTAAAACATCTCTCTCAACTTTATTCACTCGCGATAATCACGCAACCTTAAGCAATGTACAGAATTTGTTATTCAAGTCGAAGAACTCGTCCTCCTCCTCGCCCTCGCCGCTCTTCTCGCAATCAACCATTTCACTATTGGGATCCACATTCACAGGACCAGCCAGAGCGGATGCCTTCTTCTTGGCTGCCGATTTCCGCTTTCTGAGCACATTCTTACTGGCTCCCAGTAGGCTCTTTTTGTTGCGCTGCCAGTGCGGGATAAATTCGTCGCACCAATTCCACAGGAACTCATAGAACTCAAACATCATGGGTGACCACCGGAATATGTGGTGTTGGACGAAGTATTTCAGATCCACCCTCGACCGCAGCAGGCCGTAGATGTTGTAGATGAACACTCCGCAGTAGAGTTGGGCCATTTTGGGACTCTCATAGATATCACCCAGAAGACTGCTCAAACCGGTCAGATTGAACACAACCGATTGGAACTCCGAGAAACCATGCAGCACCGTTGACGAGAAGGCGTCGTACTTCTTCTTGAAGATCTCCTGCATGTGGAAATGCTTAAGGAGGTCCTCCTGCACTAGCAGACAGTCGATCTTCCGGATGTGGGTCATTCGTTTCGGTGGCGTCAGTTGTTCAATCTCTGGGCGGACCTCCCTCACTGTGCCCTCCTCTTCTTCGTTGGCTCTCAGGAGCTTCTCCTTGCTGATGATCTTTCCGAACTTCTTTTTGAAGGCAACCTCGTTTCGGATGGGTTCCACCTTGGAGTCGATTGTCCGCAGCGCGACCAGGCTTATGAGGAGTGCGTGAACGTGCAGGAGATCCGCGTTGGGCGTCTTCTGTATCCAGTAGACCACAGCGAGGAGGTACAAGCGCAGATCACTCGGCAGTTTTTCCACCTCTGTGAAGAGCTTTTGCGAGTCCACCTTGAGGTCCTGGAAAATTGCCTGGAATAGCCTTGGATCAGGCTGCGCTGGGTTAAATTCGATTTCTGGCGGCGGGTCTAGAGGATACCTGACTGTGTGTATGTTAGTGACACGCTTTAGTCTGGTCACGTACCGGAAATAGGGAATCACGTCCTCTGAGTCTTCTTCGCCTTTGATGGGATCTTTGTAAATGACGTTCTCCTCACCTCCGCCCACATGGGAGAGCAAGGCGAATATGTACTTCAGAATCGGCAGAGAGATCACGTTGCAATCGTCGAATTGAAAGTGTTCTATTTGCGGGTTGTTGATGTAGATTCTCAAATGTGCCATGTCCACAAAGAAACGCGACAGTTTGGCGGGATAAAGCCGATCTCTGAACCACTGGGGCAGATATTCTGCTGCGTCGACTTCATTGTCTTCGCCGTCTTCCTCGGACTCGTGGGAACCATCAGAAAGTTGATCATCGCCTGCTACATCGTCGTTTGTGACGTCTTCCACGTCGTTCTTTTCACTTTCTGGTTCTTCTTCTTCCGGTTCCTCGTCTTCTTCTTCTTCTTCTTGTTCCTCCTCATCGTCGAGGTCTGTGTAGGTCTCCAGTTCACCATCACTAGCGACACTCTCTGGGCACTCACTCAAGACGTTATCGTAGTACGACGAGAAGAATTCGTATGAGACACACCTCTCTTTGTTGTACCCCTCCATGGCACTGCTGATTTGTGCCAAGAGACGCGCTCTGTTTTGCTAAGAAGAACGTAAATTCGTTTAATGTTCATTCGCCAGAGAGAGTCAACATCTTACCTTCTTCAGTGTTCCCAAGATCTTTTCTACCGCCGATTGCAAGGTTTCGTTCTTCAGAAACTGGATGATCCTTTTAATACGTTTTTGCAGCCTTGATGTCTTCTTTCCCATTCCCTTCAGGTTAATCTGATGATAAAAGTTCTTAAACGCCGAACGAGTGATATAGTCGTTCCCTAGCAGCGTTGCGAACAGAGGTAGCTTTTCCTTGGTCAGTGAGCCGCGTTTTATTAAATTCTCTATTTTGTACATGCAGCAGTCAAGGTACTTGTAGGTTTTCCCCGTCTTGGGTGCCTTTCGATCCTCAGCATCAACTTGAATCTCCTTCAATATTTTCTGGGTTTTTGTGCGTTTTTCCAAGTGCCTGGCATGACACTTCGTTAGCTTCTTTTCTTCTTCCACGCCGTTGGTTTCTTTGGCGCGTTTCGTGTGCGCCTTTACGGTCAACGTCACCAGTGGGATATACCTCACGTTGTGAATGTAAAAATCTGAATCATAGCTGAGGACTGGACAGTTCAGCTTTCTCCCCAGAGCTGCAAGTTCATCGTCCGCCTCGAAGACACACCGCATCACTGGAACTCCGCAATCGTGTAAAGCGTCAACAAAGACCTCTCGCATCATCAGAGGGAATATGTTCTTCGAGTGCACCGGATCTATGTGCTTGATGAGGGCTATCTTGCCGCGCAAACGCTGCCACACAGTCCGGAGCTTCTTCTTTTCGTAGCCTCCATCCATGAGGACGTACGCACGGATATTGCACTCACTAAGAACGTGGAAAAATTCCACAACAGTCCTGTAGAAGGCATCGTAATCACCGCCAAATGCTGAATTCTTTCCAGACACATCCTTGTAGAGGTTGCACGCCAAGTTGTCCCCATCAATGACCAAGCTGCAGTCATGCAGCTCGTACGGTTTCAGATAGAGCTCGGCATGTTGAGCTATGAAAGTTGTTAATCCTTTCACTCCCATCGTTTGGAAAGGTGTTGCAGGATGTTTGTTATGTGAGGATTTGTTTACGAAGGAGGCTTTTCAACTCTGAATAATCCACCCGCATGGGATGACTGATGCACTTGTCAAATTGTGAATGGTTCATGTCATGGGTAGCCGAGGTTTGCGTTCGGAAATGCAGGCGATAGTTGATTGAAGGATTATTTTGTGTCAGATTATTTTTTAATGTACTCAGTCACTTGTTTCTGTGGTTATACGGTTTTATCAAGTCATACCGCATCATCCATAGGCCATTAGCAAATGGTTAAGTGTTTTTTAAATTCATGACAAACGTTACAGAAGAAAGAAGATCTTCAAAGGATTTCCATAAAAATATGCAGCAGTTCAGCCTATCGTCATCGTATTCGAACACTTCGGGGTTTCTCTCAAAACTGAAGTCTGTCAAGCATTTTTTTTATCTGAACGGTAGGTACTAAATTTTCGCCAACAAGTTGTAAAAGAAATGTTATGTATGATCGCCGCTATTAATACACCAATATTCATTTCCAACACAAGAATTGTAAATTTTTATTATTCGCCCTACATTACCATCACTCGCCTCCATATCGTCTGCTAGCACTGCACTCATTCCAATGAACATCAACCATCCATTCCATTGTTCCAGTGTCATTTTGCTTGTTGGGCCGTCGTCGTCGTTGTGTCAAAATGAAATTCTGAAATGTCCACCATTTGTAGCGTTCACCTTTCATGCAGCGCAGCACCACAATTCAATTCAATTCCAAAAGAGACTCCGAACAAATCTCGATAAATATTATATCATTTCGCGAATTAATCAATTAGTTTTTCCACATAAATTCCGTGCGTTTCGTGTTCCACAATCGACTACATTTCATTTCTTTCACAACATTCAGTGCGTGTGTACTATTTTCATATTTATTCATACATCAAGTTTTTTTTTTCTTTTTTGTGCTAATTTGCCTTCCGATCCAAAAATACGAAATTCATCATTAAAATGTTAGTTTAAACAAATTGCAGCTATTTCCCCCCGTCGAGTGCCTTAGTAAAGTGAGTGAAATTCATAATCCCAGCCGCCAGCCAACAGGCACAACAAATCGAAGTGCATTCGTGTTCACAGTTCCGAATGAGAAAAAATTCATTTTTCAACGCATAAATTCGGGAAATAAGTGAAAAGTGTTTCATATTTTTGTTGTTTCCTCGTTTCCTTCACTCTGTGTGGTGCAAGTGATTTTTTTTGCTCAGTAAATTTGGAATAATTCATGCAGCTATCAGCTAACCAGATCGCCGCTTCTTGAGACCGTAGAAGCCCATGGAAGAGTCGCCAAACAATACACGACGCATCGGAGAATAGCACCACACCATCATCATCAACATCAACATCGTCGTCGTCGTCTCATAATTCAAAAGGTAAATTTTTTACGAGAAAAAAAAAAAACACAAAAATTGTTGAAGAGAATTAAAATCGAAGCTTCACACTCTGCTGGCAGCTGGATAAACAGAAATTTAGTTGGGCCAAGGGAAACATGAACGAACACATTCGGCGGTGAAGATGAAGAACAAGTCTCTAGACGGAGGTAGCAGAGGCAAAGTGGTTGTAGTCGTTCGTTGCGATTCGGAACTAAAGTCGGAGTGAGTGCTGCTGTTGTTCCTCTTCTTTGGTTCGATGAATAGGGGCATAATTTGCAATTATCCAATTGCTGGAACCGCTTCTTCTGGTGCCGCTGCTGCTGCTGTTGTTCCGCTTTTCTGCTGGTCTTTGGCACTGTCGTTGTTGTGTCGTAGGGGTTGCAAGAATGGTGGATGGAAATTTTCTTGATTTCCTCTCTCCTGGCATTGTTCGAAGAGACGTCTTTGAATGAGAGCACGTAGGGGGTCACACGGGGAACCCTATGGGCACTGTCGGCCGATGGCAGACCTGGCGAGATTGTAAATGAATCAGAATTATGTGGTATTGAAATTTTAATGGACCACACTCAGGGGGTGCTTATTAGTTGGATAAACAAGAGGATTGAAACGCTCCGATGTGTGCTCTGGGAGCGGGAAATTCATATGACGTTGACTTTGGGAATGCGTATGCTGTAGATGCTGAAGAATGGATAAAGAATGTTGAGGCTTTCTTGGAAAAGCGTATTCGAATGATTTCCAGTCGGCGAGTGCAGGAGACTCGCTCATGGTCATGGCGTGAAAGATTCCTATTGGCAGACGATGCTAAACAAAGTCGTCTAGGTGTTTTTATTTACGGAAACTTATTTTAGAAGCTGTTACTCATGACTTTTGAATACGTTCATCACGAGTGCTGTGAACAACTGCTCACTGGTCACGTCACATAGAAGCTTTCTTCTCAGAGGGTTTTTCAAACGGCATATTCAGACAGGGGGCAGATAACTTGCAGAAGCGCCAGGCTTTCGAACTTTGCAACTACATGACGAGCTATGTAGGTGCTATGAATGTTAATTATATCGTTTGTATCTGTTTGGTTAAAAACGACACTAAAACACATTCTCAAGTCATGCTCAATTTAACCTAAAAAAACACAAATGACATAACCTGCAATAGTTTCCACAAAATATGCTAAGTACCTCTCCCTTCTAAGATTGTAGTCAAATGATTAGTTCTTTGCGAGGGTTTGATGTATCAGACTGTCTCTTCCTGAAAGGGTTCCATTAATTAATTGCCGATTGAGGCCAACGATGCAAGGGTTGACAATTGTGAATTCAGAAGCACCGGGTGATGAGGTCCTGTGTCCCTTCGAGAGAACTGTGGTTGCGTTGACGGCGTCAAGAGGAGATGATTCCAAATTGATGAACAGCAAGTGTTCTCTGAAATCTGTTGCCTGAGTTGTACGGAAGTTAAGCGCAGTAATCAGTAATGCCAGAAGTAAGCCATAGGTACAAATTACTGGCGCTACAGCCCGTAGAGTCAGGGCCTAGCTTTTAAAGCCACTACTCGAGTTGTGCGTGCTACTGTTATCTCACGAGTGGAAGGGACCTACGAAGGGCCTACTTTGAGGTATAATGATTTCAAATAACTTACTGCTAGAGGTAAATTTCCGAGCGAGTAGAGTACTGTAGAAATTGTTTCTCTGGACCTATCCATCCCTTCTTCATTTAATGCCTTCACCTCATGAGTGTCCCATGCCGACGACAAGTTGCAGAGGATGTCTGTCCAAAAACAAAAGAACAACCGTGTATGGACGGGAAGCACTCTCTTTGTCTGTGCAACCTTCGTTATTCACCGCTGCCTATGGCGACCAACGTACCTAAATATAGTTGCATAAAAGCCTCTAATATGAGTGAGTGCTGGCGCCACGGCTCATTCAGGTCCGGCTGGACTCATTGCGGAAAAAAAGTTAAACCTCCTATTTCCAACTCGTGTGCTATTTCAGGTGGTCAGGATGCGTTGATCTACTCCAGTCATCCGGAAGGGAATCCTGACGAGCCTGCAAGTAGATGTTAGTGGAATTTCTGCAAGTTCCTGGATAGTTTGGAATAAGACTTAGCCAATTGTTCTATATCTCAGTAAACAGAGACTGGGGAATTGATATAGGTAGTGAGGTGTATCCTGTATTTTCCCATCGTTCCAAAATCTCTGCAAATGTTATCCTGGGTAAGACCCATTTTGTTTTTACGATATTCCAAATGGTTACGACCGGTTACCGTGCCGACTACAATTCGCAGCAGTCTTTTACTGCATTGAAGGAGTTTGTCATTCCTTGCGCTGTTGAACATAGGCCATAGCATTCGGGAGGTCTCACACGTGGTTAGAGAGTTCCAGCTTTCATAAGCTAAATCCATGATTTTGTCGTTCACTTTCTTCTTAACGTCTACCAGAGGTGGATCAATGCTTGGGATTGCCTGGGATGAGTCGATATCCGTCCCTTTCCTGGCAAGTTCATCTGCCACATCGTTACTGGTTATATCACCGTGACCTGGGACCCAGCATCGAGTTGTCGCGTACTGCGTAAAAAGAACCTTGAGCTTTTCGCGGCAGTATGAGACCAGCTTGATTTAACGGCCGCCTGACTGTCAATGTATTCTTATCATTGACAGCCGGTGGTGTGCTCAACAATGACATCATTTTTGCCGATTTCTTGACTGCAAAGACCTCCGCTTGAAAAACACTGCATTGGTCTGGTAATCTGATAGAGCAGTGCATGTTCAAAACTTCGGAGAAAATGCAAGCGCCTGATCTTTTTTCCATCTTTGATCCATCCGTATAGACGTGGATGAGTGCCTCTGATGCGTCGGATAGTCTCCATATGGGCCCCGATCCAAATCGGACTGTATGTCCTCTAAGAAGGAGAAGGTGTCTCCATTTGGAATAAAGCAGTGTGTCAATCGGCTCGTTAAAGTTGCCAAACTACTTACTTACTTACTTATCAGCCTGACGACCAATGCAGAATCCGAACCTGAGCGATAGCTGCTTTCCATAGTTGGCGGTCGTGGGCACGCTGCTTCCAGTCGTCAAGACTAAGCTGTTTTGCATCCGCGATTACTTAGTCATTGTATCAGAGATACGCTCTTCATCTCTTTCCCGAACCAGGAGGCTCAAATTCGAAGACTCTCTTAGGTTAGGTTAGGTTGAAATGGTTGACTGCTGTACGGAAAGGCAACAGCCACACATAAGTCAGGGTAAAGCAAAGAAGATGGCTTACTCTAAGGCTACTTATTTCAGCCAGGCTTTTAAATAATGGGCTCCCAGAAGTCTAAATCTACTGGATGAGAGAGCACTACAGTTGCATAGCAAGTGTGCAATGGTTTTTTCAGTCTTTCTTCTCCAATATACGCCATCGGTTTATACGAAACCAAAGATAGTCCGTAAGACATTCAGCGGGATTTAGTCCACTATTAAAATTGTCCATGCTTTTGTGCTTGACAGCGTGATAATTCCAGAGAGAGAGAGAGAGAGAGAGACCAAGAGTTCTTAAATCCGAGGTAAACGAAATCCTGAACTACCCCAATGGTTGCCACTTCTGAAAAAAATGTCCTTCCAAAATTGGAAAAAAGGTACCAAACCGAGAGAAGAATTACTAAAAAAGCTTTTAAGCTGAAAACATTAATACACTTTTAAACGCAAAATGAAGCTGCTCGCTTTATCTGATTTGTGAAACTTATAATGGGTAGTCGAAAAAATCTTTTCGTATTTCTAATCCAACTTTTTTCACAGAAAATTTATGTGATACCCAAACATCGATCTTCTTTTTGTAGCCAGCGTTTTGGTTGGTTCAAAACCATTTGATAATGAATGTTTAGTTCCTTGGCGATGTCATGGCTGCTTATGTAACGGTCCTGGTCAATCTTTTCCATAATTTCATCGACTTTTTCAACGATCAACGACCAGAGCTAGGTGCATCTTTCACATCGAAAATTTCCAGAATAGAAGCGAGCGAACCATTGTTGTGCTACACGAACTGAGCATGTTCTCCATAAACTTCACAAATTTCATTGGTGCTTTGCGTGGCATTCTTTCCTTCTTTATACAAAAATTTCAAAATACAGTGGGCTCTCCCTAAGTCGAACTCTCCTTAAGTCGAAACTCTCCCTTACTCGAACTTTTTCGCCATATTTTACATACATTTCCCTCAACTTTCCAAACAAAAACCTCTCTTTAAGTCAAACTCTCTCTAACTCGAACAAATTTTGGTATCCCGTGACAATTCGACTTAGGGGGAGTCCACTGTATAGCGAATTTCCTCATTATTTTCACTCATTTTTGAACAGCTGTAACTTTTTTTCAACTTCTCCGAATTTAATTTGTTAAAATTAAGCTTAAAATGTCACTTTTCCAACAACATATGGTATAGCAGTGGAGATAGACGACCCCAACGACATCTATTGACAATATACGAAAAGACTTTCGATTACCCATTATATCAGCAGGAGACATGTCAAAACTTCCTCAGCCGCTGGACTATTCTCGTCCCACTCAGGACTACGGGTCTCAGTGCAGTGTTCGGGATTGAGCAGCTTCGAAAAGTGCTCACTCCATCTGCACAAGATGCCCACCTCTTTGGAAAGCAACGCACCGCTGTTGGATTTGAATCCATCGATGATGTTGAATTTCAATCCTCCGAGTCGGCGATTTGCCATGATTTGTCAGACCACCGTTTTCGCAGATCAATGGACGCTTTCCAACTTCTTCCAAGACTGCTCTTTAGCTACAATCAACTTGCAAGTTATTCTCGCCTCGATGTAAAAGTAATAATAATTGTAGTTTCAAAAATAGCACCAGTGATGATCATAAAGAATGATTTTAACAATCGTGACTTTAGTAACCGAGATATTTTTATAATCGAGAGCTCATTCGACATAATCGTATTCGAATGATTATTCGTGACAATCGATTAGTACATCTCGATTCTCAAAATCATTCAAATGACTACTAACCTATTACTAACTTCTAACACAGGATAACTCGATAAATGTCTCACTTCAGCGCGAAACTAAGTAACAAATACTTGTCGTCGAGAATCAATGTTATCATTCAATGGTTTCACCGTTTCATCAGCAAATAAGCAGTTTTGCTTAGCGTCCAGCTTTCTGCTCCATATAGAAGGACTGGCAAGATAAGGACCTTTTTGATCCTTCGAGTCTTGGGCCCTCTTGTTTGAACAAACCGAAGTAACACCATTTGTCAAGGCCCGTTCTACGTCGGTGCTCCACTGTGATGTCGTGTGTGGAGTTTACGTTTGCCCCGTCGTAGACAAACTCCTTTACTACCGCGTTAAAGTTTCCATGGTTAATGAAATTTGTTCACATCAAGTTATTTCCCTCATCGAGAACATTAGTGCATCACAGTTTTGGCATGATTACACGTTCATAATCTGTGCAGAAACAAATTCATCCAAAAGGGACCCAATTCAATTCACATCATACTTTTGATCGATTATGTAGATCACGGCAATTTTAATTCGCGGTGTCAAAGTAGACCATGGAGGCATTGATAACTTTTTGTCGCCAGCCATTTGTGGCGATATCGTTGGGTTGGCATCAACTTAAGTCATCCATTATGTCCTGTCACGCAATAGTTGAATATATTTCAATTTGAGTCGTGATGCAGTCATTGTCTATACTTTTTATCAAGTTTAGGAGCCAGTGTGGTCGGTTCTTTGAATACTGCGAACATTCCGATGACTATCTTCTGCGGAAAGCTGAAGTATGTTTGCGACACTTTATCAAAAGATGATAAGAAGCGGAATCGGATTTATGCTGAAATAAGTTGCAGTTTATGAGCACAATTGCGGTTCTCATAAATTGTTATAAAGTTAAGTTGTACCTTGTTGTCGGAAGGGACTCGAGTTTTGGCCAGAGGGATTCACAGGATCATTGGCTAGGGAAGGACCAGTGTTCCAGAGCTGCGTGGCGAAGATTTGATGTTTCCTAAGACCGAAACCTTGATCAATAACATACATAGGTGGCTACGTAGTAGACCTCAGCCGAGATTCTGCAAAAACCATTCTTGTTGCTCTCTTGTTCTGTCACTACTTTAAACGGCTAAGTTCTTAGAAACTTTTGCCAGACACTCTGATCGTTGTCAGTGCCTCGGAAAAGGTTGAACTGTGAATAATGAAAATCTTCTTATTCCCACGTGTCGGGAATTTAATCCTGTTGCTCAGCGTAGGGGTTGAATTGAAGCACATATCCAATTCGCA
Organism: Eristalis intricaria; assembly: GCA_964034865.1. NCBI lineage: Eukaryota > Metazoa > Arthropoda > Insecta > Diptera > Syrphidae > Eristalis > Eristalis intricaria. The sequence goes on from OZ035874.1 coordinate 71,035,274, forward strand.
GGAGATTCACATTGCAATTTTGTTTAATGTTGTGAGTTCAGACTTCCCATGATCTAGACTTGATTGTTTGTGCACCATTTTCTACTATCGCCGTCTAGTAAGACGTGATAAATGATCATACCAGGATAGCGGCCGACATGGACCTTTCATGGGAAGGAAGTCCACCTCCCAAAAGTGGATGTAATTTCAATGCTAACTGAATTCCTCAGTGGACTTAGGTTAGTTTGAAATGGCTGACTGCTGCGCAGAAAGACAGCAGACACACTCAGGCCAAGCATATGCTCATTGTGTAATCACGCGGATCTAAGGGCACATATTCCGCAAACCAATTAGTGCTTTTAATAAAGCTGATTCTAAAGTTGATCAGATCAGCCAGGTTATCAAAGAAGTGGGTCCCGAGAAGTCTGAATCTACGGGATGAGAGAGGCCTGAAGCTGCATAGCAAGTGTTCAAAGGTTTCTTCCTCGTCATCGTGCATACGCTTCTGCAGAAGTCGTTGTAGGTTCAGACGGCACTATGCGCTGTTATAACGTCAGTGGACTTAGCTCCCCTGGTCTTATTTACCTGCGCCCTCCAGTGTGGGCCCACCTTGCCCTTGACCACACCAAAGTCAAGCACTGTTTCATCACTGAACACACCTCCATTTACCTCCTTTGCACTGAAACAGGATGGTCTTGCAAGATGAATCATAAAAATATAAAAATAGCAATCAAATCCATGAGTTTCATGTTATGGCCCTATTGTTCGACAGTTAATATAAGAAACACAGCACAGTCACCTTTATTTGCAAGGACGACGTTTTTGTGAAGATGTCAATATTAGATACGACCGTTTCATCAGCAAAATTCTAAAAGCTTTCACCAAGGTAAGACACATAAAGCGAAAACAGACATATAACCTCTTCATCTCTTATCCCTTGAAATGTTTATACAACCTGTTGTTATTGTAACGTCTGCTGAAATATAAGCCACCCAGTTCGCATATGAATTTAATCGAAATATTTTCCTGACGAGGAATGCCTCTTCACTTGCATATCTGAGCAAAAACATAATTGACATGTCAAAAAAAAAAACGAAATCACGAGATTTCATCAAATTTCTTCAAACCTTCGAGATTTCGCCACCCACGTTTTCTGGGTTTCAAAAACTGGAATTGAAAGCTAGTTGAGCTTTTGAGTTCTTCTGTCCGTGAGAGGTTGTCAAACGAACAAGTCTATAAGGTGAACTTTTGGTTAATTTTGGTAAATTTGGTGTTCATTTTTTCATTTCCTTTCTCTCTTCTCTGGTGTTCTCAACAGAAGTATTTCCTGTCAACAAATAAATAATTTGGCGGCCACTTCTAAATTGAGAGCTAATGACGTTTGAAATCACTCCAAACCAGACGTGAAGTATTATAGAGACAGCCAACTTCTATCTCTCTTGTCCCTTGAAATGTTTGACAAAAGTTTCTTATATCGTTTTCTCAAACAAAATTAACAATCAGAGAACGGCATTCATAGTATTTGAATAACTGTCAAAAAGTGCCTCAAATTCTTCGAGGGACGAGGGAACAATCAGCTGTGAAGTTGGCCATCTTCATTTCTGCTTAAACTCGGTGGGAACGGTCTTTTAAAGTGTCAGTAAATACTCATCCAAACCTCGCGATTTCGGTTCGGTAGGACGTAGCATTATGATTAACTCATAACTAAACGAAAATTTGGCAAAAGTTTCGTTAAATTTTAAAGTCTCCATGATAGCTTACGGAAATTTAAGCGACATTCCAATACCATCTGACATTGACGTACATCAATGACAGCCAAGGCTCCAACCCATAAAATCATTTGCGTGCGTTTGCGGTCATATTTCACATTCGTGCCAAAAGGTTCACATTCGTAAATCATTTAAAATTATTCGAAGACAATAACAGTATTCAAAACCATAATTAACAAAGGAAACATCTGTCAAACAGTGCAAAAAATACTCTCAATTTCGACGCATCCTGTTCGATGCTTATGAGCTGTCAGATTTTTGACAGAACGCAATGCACGCCGATTGTATCGGCTTCGAAGTTTTGTGTTTGCACGTCCATTACGATTTGCTTGTAGTGTCGTCACACCAGCACGTCCGAACTTATCGGCGGTCAGATCACAACTGCTCTGAGACAAGATTGAACATGCACACAAAACAACAAAGATAAGAGCTAAGATGTATGTGATGAGTATTATGACATATAGAAGAACACATCCAACGCTCTAACGCTCTACCGTGTTGCCAATTCACTACAGGCCTATTCTAGCACCGTCGGTTGTTTTTCAAGACGGTACGTGGGCGAGTCAATTGGTTTTATTTTCAAAGTTTTGCCAGGATTGTAAGGAATTTTTTGCGTTCGTAGATGATTCCACTTACAGTAAAACTTACAAAATCAAAGAGCACCATAATATTGCTTGTATCTTCTCATGTTTTTTTGCAGACCCGCTGCTGAACCAATCACTGAACTGTACTAAAGAAAAAGTTGACGATTCTTAACGATTCGTTAAGTCTGAAAATCGGGTACAGTACTAAACAAAGGCGTGACAGGTGTGAGACGTAATGCTTGTTTTCGATCGTGTGAACAAATTTCGACGTGTTCAGAATCCCTTGTCACTTTTGATCGAGAATTCTGCCACAAGCTTGGGAATGATGACACCCACGACCGCTGCATTGTACGGTCATGGCATGGTCAAATGGCTAATAAAAGTACCAAATTTGATTTCTCCCGAAAAAAGGCTCATCCATTTCCGTCTTCGCAATTTGTCGATTTGATTCACTCCTTGACCTCATTGCTGTTGCACCGATAGACAGAGAGAGAGAGAGAGAAAAAAAGAGGGGATTTTGTATCGTTCAAAACCCACTCCATCTGTCATAAGACAGAACGCACTTACTTCCACGAAGAAATTAAATCACTTCCGCCGCAACGCATTCGTCACCACCACGGTGACCCACCCACAGCATTCGACACCTAATAATAACGACCAACATTGGCCGTTGTCCTTGACTTCCTAACACCAAGCACACGCGTATGTTGTTAACATTGTTTTGAGCACCACGTCCCAATAATGGCCAGAGACAATAAATTTCGTAATCCCTGGCTAATGACAGCAACTGGCTGTAGTCCACCTTCCTTTGGGAATAAATACTAAATGACTTAACTCGGCACCTTCAAGGTTAAGCATTCGAAATTTGCTAAAAATGCTTACAAATTCCAGTGAAACAGATATCCGCGCATGTACTAGATAAGAATTCGATTGCAAGAGCTATAGGCTGTGACTGTGGCTGGCTGGCTGGCTGGCTGGTGTCGTATCTTTTGTGATGTGACAATGTCGTACGGGCGTTATGGGTCGTAAAAGGTATTGTTTGCAATTTGGACGACAGTTCATCACAGTCGCTCGGCATAGAATGGTCGTTTTTATTCGAAAGAGTTCATTAGTTTGAGTGTTGGTTTTTATTTTTTGTTGTTGAATCCTGGAGACAGTTTGAAGGATATTTATTTTTTAAGTGGATTCTTTTGAACAATCGTGTTGAAAGTGTTGGAACGGACAATTTGATAGTTTTGAGGGTTTTCGTTTTTGAGGTAAGTGCCTTAAATTAATTCATTTGAGTGGTTTTTGTGAAAAAGCGGCGAGAAGACTCACTCCTTACAAAGTACCTTTTACGAGAGATCTTCTATTTGTGACAAACAATCAAAATGTTGGCCATAAAGTGGTTAATCGTACAATTTCTTTCAGTCGACGTAACCAATCATTCCAACCATAAAAAATGTCGCACTAACCAATCTAAAGGTTTACCGAGGGTGTAGGTTCTTTGAATTATTAAAAATCTGACTCAGAGTCGACACCTTCCTCTTGCCAGAATCTAACACCTGATGTAAGAGTATCCTGATGACTGTTCTTTCTTCATTTCGGGATTGAGTGATATGGACTCACTTCAGGAAGAGGTTTTCAATCAAAGAGAGTAAAGTTAAAATAACAAGCAGAAGGACTCAATATTTCAGGGATGATTTATAAACGTAAGCAGTCTTTAAATATTAGCATCTTCAACGAGAAACAAATCCCAAAAATTGGCTTCAGGTATACGCCAAATTTGACTTGAGGAAACTTTATATGCTTCTAAGGACTTTTCGCCTGCATACCCAATACGAAACTCAATTAAAAATTAGATTCATGCAAATTTCTAAATGACTTTTCTCATAGCAATAATAGCCCAGTGAACTAGGCCAGTTATGACGAGGACTTTTTTTTTCCGACGGGCATCACTATGAGCTGAGCACTAAACTTTGAAATCTTGTAGTATAGTGGAAGCCATTTGAAATAAGATGTTTTGCAGTGAATTATTGAAGACTTTTCAAAGTCTTATTCATCACCGGGGTAGGTAGGTAGGAAAGCTGCTATTGAATTAAGTGCACTTGTCAGACTACTACTACTTGATGCACCCTATTCGGATCACTGGTACCAACCTACACAAACCATTTGAAAGTAAAAAGTCTAGCGTATATTCATCGGTTCGGCGAAGTTCTTCAAGGCTGACAAAAATTCAAACCCAGTTCTTCGACTTTTTTGGGTTTTTTCATTGTTAGCGACGTTTTACACCGTATCCTAACCTAATCCAGTTAAAGATTCCTTTTAAAGCCAATTGAAGACTAGCTAAGACGATAACGTCACTTCTTCCCGGAAAGTAAAATGCATCTCTCCCTGATCAGATCCTTGAAACAGTTTTGGACAACACGTTTGAAGGCATTACAATTTTAGAATCATACACATTAGTTTTTTTAATACTAATAATATTCATACCACTCGTCAGACAATTCTAGCACGCACTGCATGAGTGGTTACTGCAGAAGCTAGGTCCGGCCCTTTGCAGACTGCTACAGCCCGCCTGCTAGTATTGTTAAGAGTGGAACCGACCTACTGTTTTATGCCGTTTACGAACGGCCAAGTTTAGAGAAGGGTTTTCTATACAGACTGTTATTTCTTTTTGAGCATTGTCTGTGACTAAAAAGAGTTACAAGGGAAATACCGGGACGTAGAGGGAATCGAACTTGGACACAATAGGTTCAAAAGCATAGGGGTCGATGAACATACCCACAACGACAAAGCCGCCATACATTTTTGTTTTCCTTTAACTTTTAATACGAAACTAAAAACAATAGGCGCACTCCGTTGCTTGGTCCTGACAAAATCAAAAAGTGAGAAAGTTGGAATTTGTTGTGCGGTTAAAAATGTGATAACCACTTGACAGAGGAGAAAGCGCCCAAAGAGATTGCAAGTCTTAAAGTTCTGCAACAGTGGCTGGAGGAAACCCCTTACCACTTTCTCATCTGTGTTAAAGGACAAACTGTCTCTTTCTTTTTTTTTCCAAATCAGCTCCTAGAGACAGACAGTTACAATGAATGTCAATAAAGTTTGCATCAATAAAAACTGCTCATTCTGCTGTTGATGCATTGCACTTCTTCCAAAAACTTATTCAAATTCATAAGCTCACAGATTTTTCACCAGCTCAGCAAAGAACGTAACTAACAGAAGTTTTTTGGACAAGTTAGGGGAGTCCTTTTAAATGCTTCTTTTATTCAAAACCGCATCCTATTGATTCAAACGACTTGACATGATGTTCGAGTGAAGCCTGTGGCCTCTACTAGTCTTCGGGCGGCTGGTGAAACCAAATGTCTCCAGGGAGATGTAAAAACTGACGGATCATCTTTCAAGTTGAAGCTCTTTGAATGCATTGGTTCATGTTGGGTTAATTTAGTCGTGTGAAGTCGGCTATCTCTGTGATACTTCCTTTCTGGTTTCGTGTACATATTCGAATCTTCTGCGTGTTGCATTAATGCTGCTATGATTGTCATAAGAAGAGGAGGATAAATAGTAAACGTTTTGAAGCAAAAAAGAAGACTGGACGGCATCAGGTCGGAAAGAAGGACCGCCCTCCCAAAAGAAGAAAAGATGGGATGGTTTTATGTTAGCAGCCAGTCAATGTTCTTTCAAGTGGAAGTTTTGTGTTGCCCATAAGTGCCTGAGTCTAAAGTTAATTAGTAGGGTTGGAGCTGAATCTCTTGCTTCCCTTTCTTTCGCAAACCTTTGCCCCATTTTGAGTTTTCATTTTTCTGGATGTAAAATGCTTGATGTCCAGTTCAAGTAACCTCTTATATGGGAAGAATGAATGAAGCCAATTTTCAGCTAATGTGACCCATATTCCTGAGCAAGGTAAAATTAGGCGGGCCATTTGTCACTATGGTAAACTATGAACTCATGACACACATATTATATCACTCAATTCCCTTTCTTTTGTATGAATCACAATGCTTTCATACGTCTGAAACTTGCAGCTTGTGTCCCTCCTATTGATTCCGCAAGCTCTTCTAGCGTTTGGTATGAGTCTTCAGCCCATGCAATGGCTTCCAAACCTTTGACTTCGACCTTCGCTTGGACTTTATAGTGTTGAAACCAGAACTCGCATGTAACCAACGACGCAATATGTGTAAGCTTTCCACAAGATTCGTTGATGTTCATGCAGCACATTTCAAGCAAAAAATATCAAGACTCCCGCAAATGTTGCTTATTTTGACACGTAGGCATGAACACAAAATAAATTCGTTTCTTTTCCAGAAATATTATTATTCTTGGAGGCACAACTAAGTGACATTTTCAGCCCATATTTTCGCTAAAAAAAATCAACGAAAGAACTGAAAACACTTGGTGCCAAGTTTCACAGGTGACAGTTGTGAACGCACGGGGCTGTGTCCGATTGTATGTCTGCTTTGGACATGTTCAGAAACTAACACCATTTTAAAATGAAAAAAAAACGTGTTGTTGTCTATTCTGAAAGAGTATGCAGATTACCCGGAGATTTATGAATTCCAACACGGGCTTTAACTAAGGAAATATGCTAAATGTTTTTCAAACACGAAACACAATTTTGACCATTTTTTACTTGGTAATTGCACTTGTAACGAAACATTAATTTAGATGTCGGTCCTTTGAAACAACATTCCATGGCATTTATTTAATTCCGAAATTAACTTTGTCGCAACCACCCTGCATTCATTGATACGACCTTTGTATCGCTTTGATGTTAAGAAACTTTGGACTGACTGTAGTTCTTAACGAGTCTGGAGCTTATTGCCTCAAAAGTTGGTTGGTACAGCGAAGCATGGATTTTTGGCACACATTTCGAGAACAATCTTTTATTGTGGCCTCAGGCCCACATATCAAGTCCTCCTAACGCGCAGACAAAATCGTTGAAATGCGATCAATTCCAATTTAAGGACGCGTTTAAAACAGTTTGGCCTCAAGCAAACGCTGCTCCAATCTCATTACGAACTAACCGCCAATCCCGTCCGTCTGTGGGAATGGCTTCCGGCGTCTCAATCGGCCCCCACACTCCTCCAACCAATCCTGAATTATAGCCTTCGTCATTTATTTCGCTAACCCATTCTAATTTCAATGAAAATCCAGTCCAAAGGCCGATTATGACCGATTAGCCGGTGCCTACCGGAAGTCTTAGCACACGGCCCAACCACCGAATACGCCATAAATACAGTCCTGACATGCCACTCCACCGCAATCCGCCGTCGCGCCATCCCCAATCGTTAATTTCACCCGAAAATTCCATCCCCAAAGATAAGGCGGCCGCCTCCAATTGCCAGCACCGTCGTCGTCGTCGTCGTCTGTATGCAGAGGCACTTCCTTGTCGGTAGTAAGGCACCCCAAAGTGACTAATTACCTTTTTTGCATTTCGTCCAGAGCAAAAGAAACCACTTTCTGGGACAAAAACAAATTTGCATATAGAGCGGTACACCGGCAACAACAACCACAACGGGAAAAAAATCCATAAAATGCAAAACAAGTAGCGTTTTATGAACTTCTTTCTTTTTCTTTTATTTTTTTGAGTTCTGTTTCTGCCTTGGAATCGTTTCTGGCCAGGCGCCCGCAAACTGCCACCCTCGCATAGTCAACGCCGCAGAGTGCAAGCATGTTGAGGTGGAGTACTTGTACCGCATATCCTAGGGAGCTTTGCAAGTCATTAAGCAGCTCTTCGACTGGGCCCGGTGTGCGGGCAGAGTGGCCACACACTTCAGGCGAGTCTTAACAAATGCATTGCCATGTTTATTGCGGTACACTCGTTAATTTACGGCCAAAAAGAAAGAAAAAAGCAAAATGAGTAACGGAATAAAAGAAACTCCACAATTTGATTATGAGAATGAAGCGAACGCTGAGGCGGACAGTGGGAGGGAGAGAGAGAGAGAAAAGGGAAGAAACCGCAGACCCGCATTGGGGGTGAAGACTAACCAAACAATCACTCGCCAATAAAGGGGAGTCGCCACCCTCTGTCCGTGAGCGCCGGCGGAAGGGTTGACGGTCGCAATCGAGGTGAAAATACAACGCCAACGGACAGGGGAAAAATTGGATACGAATCTTGACGTTTGCGGTTTCGGCCAACGCATGAAAGGGAATTCTGCTGGTGGCGTCTCTCGGGAATTGAGGATGCATGATGTGGCCAGTGGAGCGAGAGTTGTACGTCAGACCGAATTTATTGCAATTTTATGTTTTGGTTTAAGGCGAAGTTGAGCAGCTGAAATGACTTCTGTTGGAAAATGCAAATTTTTCGAGAATGAAACGCAGAAAGTCGGTAGTCACGGGTCGTCAGAGAAGAGGAGGGAATTTTTAGAAGGAACGTGCAAGTCGTCGATTACATTGTGGCGTGGGGTTTGGCCAAAATCTGATAGTTTATTGCCCGTGAGCTCATGAATCAGTCAGCGGAAGACTAGCTAGACCCTCGTGGCTGGTTTTTCATGTCCCTCGTGATGGAGTTTTTGTGTTTTAAGAAACATTGGATTGGTTGTCTGGTGGATTGATGCCCTTGTTGGCAGTTTTCTCATTTGTTTAATCGATGGATCGGGTGGCTGTAAGGCTCTGAGCTTCTTCTTCTTCTGGTAGCGGTACAGTCCGGGGTGGATAAGGGCCTCAACCAACTCCAATTGTGCACCCCAAGTTGTTGAGGTTCTTCTCCACCTGGGTGCGTCATAGGTTCCGTGGGCGGCCACTCTTGCGTTGTCTCACTGGTTCGGAAACGAAGATTTTTTGGAGTGGATCAATGCTGCCCATGCGTTCTACATGGTTTAGCCGTCTTAGGCGTTGAATCCGTAGATTCCGTCGTCTTGAGCCCAAAGAAACATCGATTGGCAAGAGCTATTCTGCGTTTAATCTCGGTACTGATGTTGTTCGTACTGTTTACTTGGGAGCCGATGTAGACGAAGTCCTTCGCTACCTCAAAGTTATAGCTGCCTATGGTGACGTTCTGGCCGATTCGTCGATATTATGCGTCCTTGACCGACAACAGAATATGCTTAGCTTTCCCCTCGTTCACCGCTAAACCCATTTTAGCCGCCTCCTTTGGCGTTCGCTTCATTGGCCCTGAACATACTGAATCAAATCAAAGACGTCAAAACTTTGACACTTATGTCATTTGCAACGGAGAACGGTCCGAAATTGCCTCCATTCCACAGTATGCCGGCTCTGAAGGCTGCATGCTATGTTCTGAAACAAATTTGATTTCCTATCACACAATTTTGACAATTTTCACAGACCCATCAAGACGAAAATGTCGACCGTATTTTATACAACAAATTGCTAACTTTTCCTTCCACTAATGTTTTCCAAAGACTGCTTAAACATGAAAAAGCGTGTTTCTATTCTGTAGCGCATGACTTTTACTGACAGCAAACTGTCAGCTTTCACTTTCCCTTGTTTCGTTGGCAGCACTTTGTCCCACAAGTGATGCCCTATTCAAATATTGTGTAAATCTTTGGACACTCTTCTAAAGGACTGTGACTTGAGTTCTGTGCAGCAAAGTGTTGGACAAATGAAACAAGTCCAAAATGTCGCATAAACTGACGTAACCTTGCGAATTGTATTCCGTTGCGCTAGTGGAACTTACACGAATCCGTGGCTTAGATGTTTTTGAGTTCTTGGACCACTACTCTCAAATTTGGCTCAAACACGAAATTGGGTCTGTTTGTTTTTTCTAATCTGAACTGTCAAGTGTCACTCTGTTTTCCAATTTAGCGTCTTATTTGGCGTTCGATGTACGACAGCTTGGAATACTTTGCGAATTTTTCGAATACTCTTTAGAGTGACAGTGAACATGACATACCAGTTCCTGAGAGTAAAATGTTGGTCAAAGGAAACATGTGCAAAAGCTGACGCTAGCGTGCTTTCAGAATTGTATTCAGTGGCGCTTGTGGAACTTACACGAATCCGTCACTTGAATGTCTCTGAGTTCTTGGACCACTGGCTTAAGCATGAAATTGTCCTGTTTCTTTAACTAACCGTGAACTGTCAAGTGTCACTCTGTTTTCCAATTTAGCGACTTATTTGGTGTTCGATGTACGACAGGTTGGAATTTTTCGAACACTCTTTAGAGTGACATGACATACCAGTTCCTGAGAGCAAAATGTTGGACAAAAGAAACATATCCAAAATCTGACGCTAGCGTGCTTTCAGAATTGTATTCAGTGGCGCTTGTGGAATTTACATGAATCCGCCGCTTGAATGTTTTTGAGTTCTTGGACCACTACTCTCAAATTTGGCTCAAGCTCCAAAATGAGTATGTTTTTTTTTACTAACCGTGAACTGTCAAGTGTCACTGTGTTTTTTAAAGTTGGCAGCACTTTGGCAAGTGCGAAATTCGAGAACTTAGAATACTGTTCGAATTTTCGCACACTCTTCTTAATGACAGTGACCATGACACAATAGTTCCTCAGAGCAAAATGGTGGACAAAGGAAACAAACCTTTGGTTTGACAAGTCTCACAAGTTGGCGTGGCGCTGCCTTCAAAATTGTGTTCGGCTTTGGTCAGGATGGCATTCGTGCTTGATTTATGGTACATCCGCTGTTTGAAGGAATGTGGGTTCTTGGGCCTTTGCCCAAAATGTTGTCAAACGTCACTCACATCGTTGCCAGTTTTGGCGACAACAGATGGTCGGGTCTTTCCTCAGTTGAGGGGGCGTATTTTCTCACGGGAATGAGAACTCTGCAGCAACAAAATGGTCACCTAGGTCGAAGGCAGTAAAAAAATAGATCCCCCGCCTGGTTTTTGGTCAAGGCGCACTTTCTTCCGCCGCACAGAGTCGTTAATGACCACACCTCGAATCGAATTGAATCACCACATGCCATCCACCCACATGCGCATCCATCCTACTTGCGCACACTTCCTATGCACACGACCTTGTCCGAAGCATGTTCACACTCCAGATGCTTCCCCAAAATTTCAAAACTGTTTGTTTTCCCGACACTTTTGTGCGCGATCGTCAATTTGTCTGCCATTAAATCCCGTGAGAACACTGCACGGATTTTATTTTATCTATTTCTCCCCTTAACAGGCTAATGGAACCCATATCGTCGTCGCTGTGCACAGCTTTGTTCGCCGGCCCCGGGCCCATCAAACCCGCGACGCGGCTGACATTGATACGCCCCGCGAACGTATAACTCTGACACCCTGGATGATCGTTGAAAATCTTATTGTCGGCAATCAAATAAATTAATTTAATGCTTCTAATTAAAATCGGATATGGACACAACGATAAAGATGTCGATAACATAAAAAAAGAAAAAAATCGATCTTCAGAAATTCAAGAGAACAAACAAAAAAAAAGAACAGACGACCAAACAAAACTGTTTTCAATTTCCATGTCCGCCCGAAGCCATTAAAATGCAAATCAAAACCTACAAGCTCTGTCAAAATTACCTCAATGCCGTAAATCATTTGCCAGCAACCCCTCAAAAGCTGTCAAACTTTTGGCAAACCCATAAATCGCGGAACACCACTCCGCCACCACTACCACCAGCGCATTCGTCGGCGAAGCCACTCGCGTCGTCGTAGACATCGGCGAGGCGATCATCCGGCGAATGCTGCTGCCGCTGAATACGGATACGTACGCGTACCTTGCTAGCGATCGAGAGAGCAAGCGAGCGAACATGGCGTTTCGTTGTCAAGACCGTGGATGTAGTTGCCGTTGTTACAATTAGTCGTTTGATTTATACAACATGCGACACATTTTGGCAAATTGGATAATTGGGCCTCTAACTTTGTCTCAGAAGCCAGCGGAACCTTGGGCCAGGGGATGGGGGGCAGACTGGTCTTAGCTCGTTTCCAGCGGTGCACTGGCGGATGAAGGACATGCGAATTAAGCTCAAAATCAGTCTCATTTCATGTCGGGCCTCATTAGCCAGTCAGCGGCAGAAGCAGCGGGGTTCACTTGAGCAAAAGATTGTCGTTTGTGTTCCGAGTGGCTGAGATGAATTGGCAATCGTTTTCATCTAATACTCAAACTGTCGTCAAATTAATTCAATTAGTGTCCATTATTCTGCTATTCATCGGTGGGGCGGCGACGGTGGTCTGGTTAACGTCGTGTGTCTTCACTTCCCATTCATTGATTTGTGCAGCTGCTGGTGGTTCATGCTGTGGCAATCCAATCGAATTGGAAAACAAATTATTTATTTTGCACAAAAGTTGTTCAAGCAATTTCCATCCGTCCCCAGTACAGAAGGGGCCACCATTAGACGGATTGTGGGGGGACGTGTGACACAAGTTATGCATGACGATGTGCCGTGCCACAGAGCTGGGATGCTTCGATGTGGAGTCTTGTTGTTGATCGGCGTCGTTGTCGTCGTGACGGCGGCGGGAAGCCTTCAATCAAGTGGAATTGAGCAAACTTTTTCATTTTTATGAATGGACTGAATGACAATGTGCCAGAGTGTGCCTCGCCGACAGTCCCGTGGCTGTGCCCCATCCTCCTCCCTTTTTCCACATTTCTCGTGCTCACGGTCAGATATGACGGGTTGGAATAATTGGATGATATGACTGCGCGGGATGCCAACAGTCTGGTGAACAGGTCATGGAATCGTTTCGTTGGAAGGATTATTTTGAAAAGTCGGTTTAAGACAAACAATTTAACGACTTTCTATATCTCGGGGGAGGTATTCATTTCGCCATTTTTGACAAAATGGCTACAAGGGCATGTACTCGTTAGATTGTTGGATTCACGCCTGTTCATTATTTTCTGCCTTCTTTTACCACTTCGAAGAGGAGAAAATTATACTCCTTGCTATTTTTTAAGACTCGGTAATAGAAGGTAGCTAAGTAAAAGGGTTGTTGTAAGAAGAGTTTCGATAAAGAGGGATATGACTGCACTGGTGGACTGCTCAATTTAGTTCCAATTCCAATGTCTTTAGATAAGCTGTTCACATACACCTCCTTCCACCACAGGGATAAGGACAAACGTCAAACTTGGTGCTCAAGTGCTCAACACAAGACTTGTCTTTCTCGACTTCGACTTCCTAGAGAGGATATCCATTCTAAAAAGGTTTTTCGGACTACGCCCCATTCTGGACGCGAGGTAATTTGGAAGTCTTGCTCTTGATTGAGCTAGTGCCTGAAACTTTTTTTTTTTAATATACAGAGTTACATTCTTAATTTTGTGGTATCTCCAAGCAAAAAAAAAAAATAAACGCGATATTTGTTTTGAATAATTGGGTACCATCGAGTTTTGCAAAAGAATATCGGCTTACATTCCAGCAGAATTTACTCAGTTTTCTCGTACATTCATCTGTTGGGCTTGAAGTGGGCTTCGATTTTTGAGAACATTTAATAGGAGATGCTCCATCTTGATCGAATGATTCCTTGAATAAGCAAAAAGTGGCTGCCGGGTTAGGTTCTTCGACTCATATCCTGAATGCTTTGCGTCCAATTTTCGACAAGAGTAACTTTTATAATTCAGGGTTCGACCTTATTCAACTCACTGATAATGCTGAAAGAGTGGGCTTTCTAGAAAACGCTTCTCATTCGTCACCGTTCAGAGTCGAGTCGGCATTATACAGTGGGTCTTCTTCACTCGCGACTCGCGACGTGAGGTCCAGAAGAACCACTGACATTTTGTTATTATTAAATCAGGTTACCTGGTATCAATTCAGTCATGAAATAATAGCTCTTTGGAGTTATTTTCAAGCTTATGAGACCATCAACTTAAAGCATTGAAAACGCAGTTCACATTGTGGTGAAGGAACAATGTTATCGTCTTGTTGAAAAATTTGACAATACACGAGTGATAAGTATGTAGTTCCTACTGGCGATCTTGTAAACTTTGTAAAAGGATTCCTGCAGCGCTGCAATCCGGAGTACACATATCACCTAGTCTTATGAATGTTCTACTTTTTGAGTAATAATTGGGTCATGGACGTTCTTTGCTTCAGCGAATAAACTGCAAAATAAGTAAATTCAGAAATTTCATGATCCCCCTTTTTATTTTTGTCCTGTTGAAACATAATAAATACAAAAATATGGATTCCCTTATATGTATGTGCAAAGCTGATAAAAAAACCGCCAAGAAATTAGAACCGCAAGTTCTAATTTCAGAGCATTCAATGAAGTAAAGACCCAGGTTCGAATTTCTGGAAGATTCGAATTTCCGAAAGTTCCCATTTGTGAGTCTCCACTGTACTATAGTACTTTACGCTTATAAGAAACACGCCTAAAGAAATAAACTCGCTTAAAATAAACACCAATAAAAACAGCCTGTCCCTTCCAATACATACCAATGTAAAATATATCGCTTAAAACAATAAAAAAGAAACGGCTATTATATCACCAATATTCGATATTCCACTTAAAATTCGATGGATATAAGAAAAATTAAAAATTTGCAAATTGTATAAACGGACCCCTACGAGAATAGGTGAGTTGAGGAAAAACCAAAGTTGTTTGAAAAACGTCTGCATCAGGAATGAGGAATAACAACATTATAGGCAAAACTAGAAATATTAGAGAGATAAAATGTGGAAAAAGTAGAAATGAAACGAAATATATAAAATTGCACAAAGTTCCAATAAAAAAAAATATAACAAAAACCTTGGAGACTATAATAAATGCAAGCTCTTAAATAAAAAGAGAAACATAGCTGGAAAACGAACAATGCTCGTTTGAGGTCATAAATAAAGATTTCGAAATCATTTTAAAAAAAATGTGAAAATAAGAAGTCCCATTTTGTTGGAGAGCAGCAATTTGCAGTTCAGTTAGAAATTCCCAACTCCGGTGCCAGAACTGGCGTTTCTTTTCGTGTGAGAAAGTTTCGTTCTGCGGATATAAGAAAAACTCCGGTTAAACAAAGTTCGGCCATCTTGGAGTTTCGTATAAGCGTAATTTACTGTATACGATTTGAGATTTTTTGTGGTGATAATTGATGCATTCATTCGAAGATTTTGGTTTCGAATATGGTTACAGGATCCTCCAATTTGTCCAACTTTTTGTGTCGTCAATATGGTTGATTACTAGAATTGTTTGACGTTTTGGATCTGGTTCTTAAATGCAACAAATCAGTTTGACTTCGACTCCGAGTAAGTGCGACAGTGCAACACAGGACACCGACGATGTAGCGGAAAAAGACGAGACTGGAAAAAACTGAACTGTACCGACTCACAAAGAAAAAGTAATAAAAAAAAATGACATCACTTCTAGAATGCTAGCTTTGTTGCAAAGGATAAATAAATAAAAAAAGAATCATGAATCGATTGCATTACAGACGATTGTCAGTACACTACGCAGTCTCCAATTGCAATTACGAACAATACATACTTCTTCTCCAACCAGGAAGCTGAAGGATTCAAATGTCTGTAATATTGCTTTTGACGTCAACTCCTTCCAGTCTACATCCACGTCTGTGTACACAGAATACAGCGGATGGATTTGTGGACTTCCCTCCTCGAAGATAAAAGTCTTCGGTCTCACGGTGAAAACTTGTTTCACTGAACAAAGGTTCTGCGTATGTAGAAAACTTGATCAAACATCACTGAATCAATGATCAGAAGTTAAAAACTCTTGGACTAAGCTGTGAAACATTTTAAAACAGAATTCTTACTTTGTTGAAAAAACTGTGAGCTCTAGGAAATATAATCGAATACAGGCGCCCACTTTTCGAAGTCGGAAGACGGATTCGAAATTAACTAGACATTATTTGACTAGATTACCAATTGTATACAAAGAATGTACAAACAATGTGGTAAGCGGCATGCAGAGCAAGGACACGATTTTGCTCCTTTTTTTAATTTGTCTTGCCTTCGTACACAATATTGAGAATTTGCTCCTAGTCCCATTCATCCAGGCGCCCTTTGCCTGATTCACGTCGATCCACCAACATGCTCTGAAACGACTCTGCGTCTTCTCATTAATCACCCATCCGGACATCGCCATCAAACACCTGTCCGTGCTGAAGACAACGCGCCTGAAGTCCCAAAACATCGGTTCCTTTTCTTGCTGGCCACACTCTACCTGCAAACCTTGCGCTGTCTCTTAACTGCCGGACACATGTTGTTATGATCCATGACTGGGTTAGCGTCATCTTCATCTCATTCAATTGGTCGGTCGGTTGCCCGGTCAGTCAGTCGGTGTGGGACTTACGTCAGTTTCCGACTTGACTTTATTATTTTATTACAAAATAACTGGAATCGGCAGTCTTCACCTTTAGAATATTATTTGCGTGGTTTCGGACTCAGCTCAAATATTAATCAAACCAGCAGCGGTGACGTAATGTGTGTATGCCACTGCCACTACATTCACCGCCACCGCAACCGCACCGCTCGAAGTTTTCTCTAAGCTCCGGCGGCGGCGGCGGTGGCAGCGGCGGCGGTCGCTTCCATCTTCGCACGCTGTCTTCGGCTACTTGAAGATAAATTCTTGTTTATATTGTGTCGATCAGTAGATTTGTAGAATCTCTCAAAAGAAGCTTGCTTTATATTAATTTCACACACACACACAGAGCCAGCCAGAGCGAGAGCGAGACGAGACGAGACGTGAGCGTCTACAGCCGCGAGGCATTCCTTAGCCGATTCCCTCGGCCTTATCCGATTATTTCGATTATTTATGAAATGTTAATGTTAATGATGAATCAGAAGGGGAAAAAATAATAAAAATCACAATAATCGGCGAGGGGAGGATGGAGAGACGGTTTTATTTACTTTTTGGTGTGTTTTTGTTGCTGCGGCAGTGGCCAGTGTCCCGGCCCCCACATCCGAGACACTGTGTATGTGTATTTCTGAATGAACAAGATTAGATATTTAATTCTTTCTTGGGCGTGTTTACATTTAGTCAAGCTAAGTGGGCATTTAATTAGCAACAAGTAGCTAAATTGTTTGCATTTCGAATTGGCAGAGGAGCGTGTTGGCAAAGTCATAATGTCTTTCAGCGGATTCAACGTCATTTCGTTGCTCGGCGCAATTGGGTGGCGTGACGCAGCAATTAAACAAACCATCCGCATCCGCTTAGTTGATCAGGTGGAGTTGGGTGGTGCCAAGACTTCTTTCGAAAACTGGGTCAGTAGTTTGCACGGGATTCCCGTGAGACACAGGTGCTCGTCGATGTTTATGACACTTCAACTCGCCCGTCGTCAATACGCATCGATTTCCTGTAAAACAGCCGGTGACTCGTAGGCATTCCAATCATCGTTCGAAGCCTGATACCGTAAAATGTGAAAAGTGTGTCATCGTGGGCTATAGACCAACGAGCTTCTTGAGAAAGGAAATGACCCGTCACTTACGGAAATTAGATTCTCTCCCCCCCCGACACGAAAATTCACAACTTGTCGTAAAAGTTTAGTTGTCTATTTTTACAGCCTCTTCCCTTCAGTTTGCATACGAATCCGTTCGAATTTTGAATTCTGGCAACGCCTTTGCGCTCACATGTCACATGCTCGAAGTGATGCCAAACCCAGGGAGGAACAAATTTCCGGCATAAAAATGTTTTATGCTGTATTTGTCTCCATTAATCTCTTCAGATCGATTCTCAGTCCATTGAGTGCCGTCTGGGTAGCACCTGCTGGCCAGGGCATGGGAGCAGCTTAACTGCGGTTTGATAGGGATCCGATCGGCGGCGGTAAACTGGTTCTTTATTGAGCGGATCAAAAGGCTTCCCCGAGGAAGTTTATTGTTCATTAAGTCGCTTCTGCGTCTGGATTACATTTTTAATGGCTATACGTTATTTTCTAAACGGACTGTTATCCGAGAGTTACTTAACTAATCGAACACGATTGTAATCGATGTCAGGGGAGATCTCGGAATCTTAATTTTATGTGGCTGCTTGTGTATTGAGGAGTTGATGTTGTTTGCTCCTAAACGGGGTTTTAAGTAATCCTCTTAAAATTTAGATGAATGACTGGATGCCGTTAAAATGCTGACAGAGTCCTCAATTTCAGGCACGGAAGTGTGGAGATTTTTAGATAAAAATAATAAATGCCTTGAAAGGCCTAACACATCATTGGGATATGTAATGGGAGAGGGATTGATTGGAGCAGATTTTTAGTTAAACTCAAGGTGGTCCTTCGCCGTGGCGTAGTGGGTTAGTGCGTCGACTCCTACGCAGATGGTGCCAGGTTCGATACACGAATTTACCACCTTTCATATTTCACGGCTCCACCTCTTTCGTGTCACTGACAGTGCTCAAAGAGTATTCCTGTTTAGAAAAAGCTTCTCAAATTCGCCGTTCGAGTCGGCATTAAACGTAGGTCCCTTCCACTCGTGAAAGAACAATAGCACGCACAATACGAGTGGTTGCTGAGAAGCTAGGCCCTGGCCCTCTACGGGCTGTAGCGCCACCCATATTATTATTATAAGTTGGTCCTTCAATTTAGTCTTAGGGTCTATCACATGCACGGCTATGATAAGGACCCTTCTCTCCTATGCATCTGTCGTTTGGTGGAATAAGCTAAAGTTAAAAAAAAAAAAAAATAATTAAAATTAGCTTCGAAGAACAGTCCGTCTCGGTTGCATAGGGGCCTTCCCTAGTACGCCTGGCTCTGCTCTTGATGCACTGCTGCGTCTCCTCCCCTTGATATTCACATCATGGAATGCAACTCTCAAGGCCATTTTTCGTCCTAAAAGTAGTGGTCTTTGGTGGAACACGCACTGAAGTGTTCTTCTGACCCGTCTCATGGGTCATATCTATATATGCCGTCTGACGAACGGACACCAGTACTTCAGCTGCATACAACAAAGTCGACTTTCCCTGCACTCATGACCGGCTCTGGCAAGAATCTGAGCCAGGAAAGGAATTTAGGCTCCAAAGCCAATGAAGGGTCTGGCGCTGGCGCCTTCGTGGATGGCGACAACACTAGACTACACACCCCACTAGGTGAAATTGCGTCGGTTTTCCAAGCGGAAGCCTATGCTATCCTAATGGCCACGAACTTTATTGTGAAGAACAGGTGAAAGGGGAGAAGTATTTGTGTCTAATGACAACCAAGCAGAACTTAAGGCCTTTCTCAACCCTTTAAACACTTCCAGGATAGTTCAGGAAAGCGTGTCCTCTCGGAATTTGATCAGCAGTCAAAATTCACTAAGACTTGGTTGGGTCCTAGGTCACCACAGGATCGCTGGAAATGAGATCGCCGATTAACTTGCTCGATAAGGATCATATATTGTCAGGACCTGAACCTGCGCTGGGGCTGCCTGCGTTGGGGCTTTCATCGACGGTTGGGATTCTCGGGAACACAATCGGAGGTGGAATGACTCCCCAGGATACGGCCTGTCCGTATCCTGACTCCCCAGGATACGGTCTGTCCGTATCCAACGCATGCTCTCTAATCTAAAATCTCTTGACAGAAAAGACTGCAAACGACTTACAGCCTTACTAACAGGACACTATACCTTCGCCACATCTAAGTGTGCTTGGCCTAAACGACAAAACCCTCTGCGACGCCTGCAGAGAAGACGACGATACTGCAGAGCACTTCCTCAGTCACTGTCCCGCTTTTGCTCGGATCAGGTGGCAGGTTTTGCGTGTTGTGCTGTGGTGAGAGCTGATGATGTAGGCTCCCCATCACAGAAGCGCCCCAATTACAGCAAATGTAGGTTGCTGCTTGGTAGTACAATGGGACAGTTTTGGAGTCTGAGTGTTCCAGTGTAGACTTAAAACCATCCGACAAAAACAAAATTACTAAAATATTATCATTATTTTTTATTTATTTGAAAGTCACTAACGCACATATTTTCTTCTCCTTGCAGGTACTTTAAAAAACACTGGTTTCATTTTCTTGTAAGTAAGCGGTTTGAAGTGTGATAGCCCTAAGTGTTGCAAAGCAATCTATTCTCAAATTTTGACGATTTTCAATCTGCTGGTAAATAAACATAAATTATTTTTTAGGGTTGTAACTTTGCAAACATTTATTTAAAATTAAAAAAAACCTTTCTTTTCGGCGGCGCATGTGATTTCCGCTCACTGGAACATCTGAAACCAAAAATTCCAAAGGGATTAGAAAGAGTACATGTTTGGCGCTGGTATGAAGTAGGATTATTAATTTCGCAGAAAAATTAACAAAATGGCGGACCTTTGAATTTGTTTTTGAAAATCGCCTATATATGTTTATATACAGTGGACTCTCCCTAAGTCGAAACTCTCTCTATCTTGAACTTTTTCGACATATTTTGCATACATTTCCCTCAATTTTCCTTACAAAAACCTCTCTCTAAGTCAAACTCCCCCTAACTCGAACAAATTATGTCATCCCGTGACAATTCGACTTAGGGGGAGTCCACTGTATGTGTAGAATGACGTAAAGTTAATATAAAGAATTTGGAACCGATTGAGCTATATCTTCAAGAGTTTTTCACTCGAAATTTTAAAGGAATATTCTTTAATAGATATAGGTTCGAATTAAATAATAAAAATCGATTTTTTGAAAACGTGAATTGTGGGGGAGGGGGGGGGGGGCCTTAAACAAACGTTCTTTACACGATTTTGAAGGAACCTGAAACTGCTATTTCCCAACTGGGAACGATAACTTTGGCGCCAAGAAAAGATAACGGTATTTTGTTGAGTGGTTAAAAACTAGCATTTTTTACTATGGGTATGGTTTAGGGTCCCTCCCTAAATTTTTGGTAAAAATGACATAAAATGAAAAAAATACAATAGCAACACTTACAATAAAGTACTATATAAAATTTGAATGTTAAAAATTTGTTCAACTATTAATCCAAATTAAACTTTGACATGCAGTCAATGACAAAAGTAAGTACACAGCAAAAAGTTGTCTATGTTCTTAGCAAAAAATAATCTCAAACGGGACTCAAATAAAAAATCTTAAATGCAGTTTTCTAAAGCAAAGTACTAAGTAAATATGAGGATATCTCAAAGACTATGGACAGACGGGATAGATCACAAATAAATGTCCCTTCTAATTTTTGCTTTGAAACGCTTTTGGCACAAGTTACTCTTTAGATAGTTCAAATAACCAAACACATACATTTTTTTTACCTCTGGACACTAAATTGACAATGTCAGCGGCTGCTTGTAAAACCCCCCTTATAAGCGCAGATTTGCATATGTGATTTACATGTGTGTTTACTTACTTTTGTGATGTGAATCTTGCTTCATTTTTGTTTTATGACTCGCTGTGCCTATAGTTTTTGAGATATCTTGCTTTATGTACGTTAATAATTACATTAGAAAACTGCATTAAAGATATTTTCTTGGAGTCCCGTTTAAAATTATTTTATGTTGAAAACACAGACAACTTTTTGTTGTGTACTCACTTTTGTGATTGACTGTAGAAAGAATAGAGCGAACTGGGCGGTAACATCACTTTTTGGAAGACAGTTATGCTGGCTTATAAGATTTTACGGATTCCATGCGATGATGAGCATGTTAATTTGGTTATATCCGCTTGGCTTTATGAGATAGTGCTAGCCTCTTTAGTATCGCAGACATTTCGAAGCGTTTTAGTCATTAAGATGCTATCACCATTGATGCGTCTATGATGCTATGCAGTCTTCTGGTTCAACAATTCCTACTTCTGCTTGTCTTGTGTCAACTGTTTGCGTCTGTATATAAAACTACACAATCTCTGCTAAAATCTTTTTTATATATGCCAGACAGATGAAATCTCAAAATCCTTTGTTCGATCCTAAAGATAGGAGACCCTCTTAACTGTGCCAACTGCAGATACGTATACAATTTTTTCTGCCGTCTTGTGTAAGCCCTACGTCTACAGCCTGATTGGTCAATATCAGTGCGGGTACAGGCTAGCGAAATCCACTATTGACCAAATATTCACTTTACGACAGATCTTGGACAAGACGCAAGCCCAAGATCATCTATTTATCGACTTTAACGTCGCG
The DNA here is from genome assembly GCA_964034865.1 of Eristalis intricaria. Lineage (NCBI taxonomy): Eukaryota > Metazoa > Arthropoda > Insecta > Diptera > Syrphidae > Eristalis > Eristalis intricaria. The sequence goes on from OZ035874.1 coordinate 71,057,442, forward strand.
TATGACAGTATTTATAGAGAAGAGCTATACAGTTCACTATCTAATTTTGACATCCCTGCAAAATCCGTCCGTCTTTGCAGAATGACGATGGGGAATGCCCGTGGCTCCGTCAAGGTCGGTAAAGATTTTACCAAGGACTTGGATGTCAAAAATGGATTTGGACAACGCGACGCACTGTCGTGTGATTTCTCGAAAAGATAACGCTGAGTTACTTCAACGCCCCTAGTGTTAAAGTAACTCAAACTTCAACACCAGAGCCACGATTTTCTTCAAATCTATGCAACTGCTCGCCTATCACGATGACATTGACATCCTCGGAAGAACCCAACGGGCTGTCAGTGGGGCCTTTGTGAGCATCCAGAAGGAAGGGTCGAAGATGGGTCTTGCGGTCAATGAAGGAAGGACAAAGTACATGCTGTTTGCGGATAAGGTCCGTTACTAAAGTCAGCTATAACTTCCAAGAAGTGAAAGACATTGTCTACCGAGGCTCCAAAGAAAACGCGATCAATGACACCACCGCGGAGATAAAACGAATGATCACGCTTGCCAATCGTTGTTTTTTTGGGCTTGCGAGAAAAAAAGCTTTCGTTCGAAGAACCAAGATATGCCTATACAAGACCTTGATAGTCCGTGTCCTGCTGTATGGCGCAGAAGCATGGACACTGACTAAAGCGGACTAGGAGATGGTCGCTTCGAGAGGAAAGTCCTTCGTATTATCTTTGCTTCCGTATGTACTGATGGTGTTTGGAGGAGGAGACTGAATGACCAACTGTACAGCGACAGGGTCAAACGAGTCCTAGTCTCTGATCTCAGATGGCTAGGTTATATAGAGCGAGTGTGCACCAATGCTCCGGCCCGGAAAGTCTTTGACTCCAACCCCGAGGGATAAAGCGGTAAAGGAAGACCACGCCTCCGGTGGCAACTTCACCCTGGACTGTAGCGGTAGCCAAAGAAGATCTCAACAATTTTGTGGCCCTGTCACTTGTCTTTTTCAACCACAATCAGTCTAATTAACTCGACTTGATTATTCTGTGTATTTACCACAGACTCTGGTCGTGTGGAACCTGAATGAATGAGATCCCGTCTGTTTGACTGAAAATGTTTAGACAGAAATCTTAGCAATTCTAGCTTGTAAATCTAGCAATTTACAAAGCGTTTGCGTTGCGAAAAATGTCTTTATGATATGTCGTGTGTCTGGCTTTACTAGCACGTGCCACAGAGGACAGACCACTCCAGTGTGTCGGGCTTGCTCTGAAGTCAATTGGGCCTTTGCCTTCATAAGAAAGACTTGCTTGCAAACTGGGTTCCAGTCCAAGACTCGATGACTGATCATTTCGGTTGCGTATGAATAATCTCTGTAACTCTTTGTCGAGGGAAGGAATACCCTCTCTCCCGACAAAGGAACTCCGTCAACCCCTCGAAGCGAAGCCTTCTGCGTCCCCACATGCACATCGTAGAAGCCTCGCAACGAAAACATGATTTGCAAGCAGCAATTAAACGTTTCGCAGTGATTCCGGCGGCTAACCCACCCCCAGTCACTCAAGCGCGGCGGCAAACGCCCTAAACTCCGATTAACAAGTTCAAACAATTTAACTGCTGTTCCACGCGAAGTTGTATCTTTCACTCGCCACCTGCCCATCGGATCGGATTACAATTGCCCAATTGAAGAGCCGGCCAGGGAGCCAGCCACTTTTAACCTCATCGATCGGGCCGGGCTCTGCCAACTCGGTGGCCATCGATGGCTATCAATTCAATCAACCCATCCATTCATTCACTGACGGCGTGTCGCGTGCGCCTTAATTCAGTTTATGTCTTCTTTCCCTCCCCTCCCAACGTCATAAATTCTTTGATTGTGTCTTCTTCGACGACGAGGAATAAAGAACGACGATTTAACGCGAGTGTGGGAGAGACAACCACTCAACACCTTCGCTCGGCGAAGCCGGGTGCAGGTCGAAAGTATACACGAGGTCATCCCAAGCAACGCGGACGAGGTGTGAGAGAGAAGGAAGTTGGAACTACATGAAACTATTGTACTGACGTATACGAAAGGTGGGTGACCGTTTTATTACACCTACTTTCGGGGGTTCACAAACGGAACACACACAACCGAAGCATACGCGCGACCCAAACCCGAGAGAAACGTAAACAAAAGGTGTGTACGACGATAGTTTCTGTTGTTCCACCGCCGCGAACAATAGAACTCAAAGCCTCGTCTGTGGACAGACGGAGGACAGAGGACAGGTGAGATAACCGACGGCGACGGAGTGGAGAAAAATTGGAATAGGTCGCCAAAAAACTTCGAACGAGAATACAGGTATGACAGGTATGCATGGGGGAAAATCCGGCCAGAAAAAGGAGAAAAAGTACCGAAAAACAAGCGAAAAACTCCAAAAACTCATTGCAGCGTGGAATTATGAGGGTCGCCTCACCACCACCAGCAGCACCATGGCAGAACAACAACCATGGCGGCGAAGACCACAACGACGACGACGACGCACGCTGACAACAACGGTTGATGTGTTTTCGAGAAGGAAAATGTGTCACCATGACGTGCATGTATGGCAGTACTCCCCTCGTATCCGTGTGCATTGTGAAACGCACCGCATTCGACGTACGTCCCCACGGCAACCCAGAGCATTACATTACTCTCTCTCGCGAGTGGTGGTGTGCCGGAAAAGACTTCGAAACGAAAGCATTTAAGCGAATTAGTTTACGAGTTTGAATTTTATTACCGGCGCGCCGGTACCGTCGTCGTTGAGGTGGTACCTCTTCGTTTCGGTACAGAAAACCCAAATGACGCGCTCCAGCTAACCGCCCTCCGGTGACGCCGTCTTACTCAGCTAGACGCCAGAGAGCGGAGCATTCTGGGCCGATGGCATTGTGAAAGGTGACGAAGCTGTTAGACTATCTCGTAACTTGGCATTCCGAAAGTTTATGCCGACTGACCTCCCGCCCCGCCGTCCTCCATCGCCGCTTGTTACAGTTGAATTCACTCAAGCAAATTGAGCTGTTAACAGAGCCGCAGCGTGGCCCTGAGTTATGGATGCATTTGTGACCAGTGCGGGTTGCGTTCGTTTGTTTTTCCTTCGAATTCGATGCACAACGGGTTTCGAAAGAGCCGCGCTGATGATGACTTGATGTGGAATTGTTCTGCGACTCTAAGCGGGACACACTGCAATGCATCAAATATTTCGTAACAAATTCGTCATGTGCTCCACGAAACGATCGCGGGTGAGGAGGAGAACACATCAACTGACAATCAAACGGGGGACAAGGGTACACACTTCCGCGAAGCATTTCTCGTGGAATGAGGTTCTTGAAATGTAATTAGGAACAGTGATGGTGGCGAGATGAGTGTTGGAGGGGTCACGCCATCGCCGCTGACAGGCGGAAGTTATTGATGTTGGTTGACCTGTTTTCCAGTGGAGCGAGGACGAACGCTTCAACGAGACGTAGCTTGGGTTTTTGGCAATGATCCGTCGTCCGAGGAAGATGGCACTTTGGATAAGCCGGTGAATCATGCAAAAACTGAAGTATTTTCTTAATTGGACTTTGGCCAGCGATGATTTCCACGTGGGGTCTTTGAACTTTGACAAAGATTTAGCAGTTCGTGACTTCGATCGAGGAGATGAACTCTGTTCAACAATGCTTGTCATGACTGGCGGCTTGCAATCAAATGCATTAATTCTATATTCACTTTAACCTCACTCAGTCGGTTCCAAGAAGAATCCGTTCAAGAAGTCATGTCTTGACCCGTAGCTTTAGAAACAGAGGAAGAGTCCAACATCCTCAATCACGTTGGTCTCTGAATTCTGTAAGTCTCAACCATGAGCGTTACTTCTACTTAATTTATTTGTCTTTTCGGCGAAGTCCAATTATTGAACATACCCCAAGTGATAGCTATTTTCTTCTTGAACAGCCCTTGAATTAGTTAAGAATTCCAGCATGCACGGAGTTCTTCTTAATTTTTGTTCTGTTTTGCTAGGCGCACCTTGTGAACGCACCCCTAGATGTGGCACGCAGATTTCAACAATCGAATTGACTTAAATTGTCGGCTTATCAAGCCCTCCAAGAACGGACGAGCCCGACCTAACGTTTTTCTATGTTTAGTGGTGTTTTTCTATTCCAAGTGCAACTTGTGAACACCCCCCTAGTGGTTGCATCTCGATTTCGACTTTCAAATGTTTTCGAATTGAATGTTGACATGTTCGAATGAAACGCAGAGCATCCTTGAAGCAATCAAAACCTGCTTTCATCGTTGATCCGATGGCAGTCACTTGGAAAAACCAGATGTCTTCCACACCCTGCCCCCCTCTCCAAACTGGACCGTCGCTCAACTGTCACCAAAATCGTTTAGTCTCGGCCATATGTCATCATCTCCACACAATCGATCGTGTTTGTCAGAGCCCAGCAAACATCAATCATGATGAAGCCCGAATTCACAGCACAGTCTGTTCCGACATGGTTCCAGGATCGTGCCACCTGTCAATCAACCGCACACAACCGGACCAGATCGATTTCGAAATTAATAACGCCTGTTGCCCTATTTTTTCCTCACAAAAGCACCTGCGACCCGACGTCACTGCCAGCCGAGTCTTGCCAACAGATTCACTCCACTCACCTGAGTCATCGGCCAATACAGCGGAACGCACAAAGTCCACCAGGTCCACTTAATCATCCCAACAATGCATGCCGGATGCATCATCATCCATCTATAAATACATGCCGGAAAGAAAGAGAATAGATATTTCACCTTGTCTTCACTCTTTTTCGATGATTTACGATTTACGATTCCCATTCACAGTCAATTGAATCATTTCGGTTTACGAGACCTCGCGGAAAGGCCCAGCGATGGGCGGGAACAGCCTACTCGTTGTTCATCGTTGACCCAGACCCATTCGAGTTTTATTGCTCGCAGCGGAGCAGCTGCGGCTGCTGTTGTTCGGTCCGGGGGGATACTGTGGGCTCGTTTTGTTCTTTGTATCCCAATTGTGACACAAATCCGACACTAAGAACTCCTTTGTGGCCACTGGAGCTCGTACAACTTTGCATATATTTCCTCTTTATTAATTTATTGTTTCTTTTGTTTTGATGCTTTGTTGATCTTAATCTTCTCAGTTTGGCCATTACTTCCGCTTTAAGTACGCGCTTGTTCTTCAGGTTCGACTCCATTTGAGAGGTACTTGTTGCGGGTGTACCCGTCGATGTGAGAGGAGGTCGGTCTCTATTTTTAGGCGGTCATGATGATGGCGATTTTCGCAATTTTGCTGATGTTTGCCATAAATGGATAAGTTACGCACTTTTTTTTTTCGTCCTGCACGGGGGTGAATCAAATCGCTTTTGGTGGCTATGAATGGGTGATACTTCGGTGGAAATTGAAGAGATTTTAGGGAAGTTTACAGAGTGGAGAAACTCTAGACTTTCCAAACATTAGTGAAAGCTTTAAAGTTCTTTCTTTCCCTTATGCTGGTAAACTGAAGACCTCTCAGATGTCAATGATCGCCGTAGTTCATTTGACCAGTCTCATGCTCATTCTTTGACAGTCGATACAAGCTTGATCGAGTTTACCAGTCTAACGCTCATTCTTTGACAGTCGATACAAGGTTGATAGAGTTTACGAGACGTTTATGAAACCAGCGGCATTTTCGATTCTTTCTATCGTCTTATTTACTTATCAGGCATACGACCAGTGCAGGATCTAAGCCTCAGAGGCTCAGATTCGAAGACACTCTTAGCTGGAGCGTTGGTGTTATTTACTGCGCTCGATGTGGCCCAGCCAGTGCAATCGACAGATTTTTGCCTTCCGGACTACATCCACATCCTGGTACAGCTCTTAGAGTTCACGGTTGTGTCTTCTCCTCCATCCGCCTTCCTCGCAGATGACGCTCAGACATCACGTAATGAAAAAAAAGCAGATGCTGTCAAATTCCCATGTAATGTTTTTTATTACAAACTTTTTATTTTTTGAATCGGTACCGGAGCGGGGCTGTCAGAGATCCTATCGCCGTCGTGTCCAAGCCAAAAAGAAAGAGCCGGAGAAAGGCTGTTTGACAGCTCGAAGGAAGATGTCTAACTTAACGAAACATTGATCGCTGTCGGGCTCTGTTCGTGTGGAGTATGTATTGTGGGGACGCCACACCCACGTACGACCTTAGGACACGCAAATTCGAATTTTTTATTAATCATCTTTTAAGTCTTATCAAAGGTTCGATCTTTAACTACCTTATTTCAGTCGTTAGTGCTTATTACTCTCTTGATTGGCATGTCTCGAGGTAGTGGCCGACAATTTGTTCCTCCTGCTCGACACCCCGTATTGGGCAGTCCTTATGAAAGGAACTGAAATAAATGGTAGTCCATCAATCAATAATCTTAGTAACCGCTATGAACTGAAATTTTCATTTTCACTTCCTTGCCATTTTCACCTCCAAGCTCTGTATAGAGCTTATATTTTGGGCATTATTCCTTATTCTAGTCTACGTCTTAATTCTGCTAGATTTTCGGACAATCCGTGAGAGCTTCTGGATGTGGGACTAAATGCTTTTCAACTTACTCAAAAATAAAGTCCTTATTCGACCGTTCTACACCGAGTCCTTCAATCCTTTGTTCATTCACACTGCCTTTGTCCTAGATAATAGCAGATTTTGTTCCATGACATTGATATCGAACGGAAATGGACGGATGGAGTAGATACTTAGAATCTGGATAGAACGCTTCTGTGGACTGTTCAACGGCGTTGAAGACCCGAAAACCGATGACAGGCAGAATGTTGCACTCAACCTGGACAAAGATCGACGAGAATTCCGTTCCCCGACTAAAGACGAGGTCAAGACAGCAATATCAAGACTGAATTCTAACAAAGCTACCGTTGTGGCCTCTGAAATATTTAAGGCAGCTACAGAGACCATGCGAAAAAGACCACGTACAAATTGTATGTTTCAGAGACAATCAACTGCCTCGGATACGAACGGAATAAATGTTGACGACCCCAGCAAACGATACAAGGACAACGATTTTCGATTCTGCACGTGGAATGTTAGGTCCCTTAACAGACCACGTGCAGCCGAAGAACTCGCGAAGGCCATGAACTGCTACAAAGCAGACATTACCGCAATCCAGGAAGTGCGGTGGAATGGGCTGGTGCAAGAAGAGGATGAAAAACTGCGACATCTACTATGGTGATTGCAACAGGGAGAGACGCTTATTTGGATGTGGATTTGTTATTCGAGGCAGACCTAGGCAAAAAGTCTTAAGCTTTGTCTGTAAAAGCGAACGCCTCATAACAATCAATTCGGGAACATTAGCCTGATTTGCGCCCACGCCCCGACAGAGGACAAAGATGACAACAGCAAGGATGACTTCTATGATCTCCTAGAAAGGACTTACGATCAGTGCCCCAGCTTCGACACCAAGATCGTTCAAGGAGATTTCAATGCAAAGCTGGGTAAGGAAGACATCTTTTCCAAGGTCATCGGGGCACATAGCCTGCACGACAGTCCACATCCGATAATGGACTCAGGCTGGTGGACTATGTCATGGGACATAATCTCTCTGTAGCTAGCACGCGGCACGCCACCCCTCAACATCCATAAAGGCACCTGGTGGGCCCCTGATCAATCTACCGTCAACCAGATTGATCGTGTTGCGATCGACGTCAGACACTCCTCCAGTATTCTTGATGTCCGAACGTTCCGAGGAGCCAACTTCGACTCGGACCATTTCCTTGTTGCAGCCAAGGTAAGACCCTGGATATCAAGAGATCAACGGAGTCGAGAAAGGACACCACGGTTTGACGTCGGAAAGCTACAATCGCTACGGACTGCCAGGATCTTTGCCGATCGAGTGTCCCGGAATCTCTCTCTAAGTTCGTCGCCACCTGCGCAAACAATCGAAGAAGATTGGAGGCGTTGTCAAGAAGTCATCAACGGCATCACCCAGAACAAATCCATGGTTTGACAACCAGTGCAGGCTGGTACCTGCAGCGAAGCTGGAAGCCTACAAAGCAACGCTGCAACGAACAACGAGAGCTGTTCGTGAGCTCTACGAACAGAGATGAAGGGACGAGACCCGGCTTCTCAGGAGAAAGAAGAAAGAGCACGAGAAGCGCGCGATCGAGGAGATGGAGAGGTGCTATGGCAGGAACGATGTCCGAAAGTTTTACCAGAGGGTGAAACACTTATCCAGTGGATATAAGGTTCGGACAGAAGCCTGCCGGGACGAGAATGGACAACTAGTAGCAGAGTCGCAGTCGATGCTGAGAATTTGGAAGAACCATATCTGCAGACTGCTAAACGGCGATGATGACACCAATACCGCTGTCAGGCAGAATGTCCCACTCAATATGGACGATGATAAACGACAATTCCGTCCTTCCGACGAGGTCAAGATAGCAGTATCAAGACTGAAGTCTAACAAAGCTGCCGGTGCGGACGGACTGTTCGATGAAATCTTTAAGGGAGCTGGAGATGATCTGGTTGGGCGCATGCACCAGCTCATCTATAAGACATGGTCAGAGGAAAGCATGCCTGATGAGTGGAATCTCAGTAACGTTTGCCCGATCCACAAGAAAGGAGAGTTAGTTGACTGCGCCAACTAAAGAGGAATAAGTCTCCTGAACATCGCTTACAAGATCTTCTCTGCCGTTTTGTGTACTCACCTGAAGCCGTTTATAAATAACCTGATAGGTCCATATCAGTGTGGCTTCAGGCCAGGGAAGTCCACCATCGACCAGATTTTCACACCACGGCTGATCCTGTGAAAGAGCCAGGAAATGCAGATCGACACCCATTACCTTTTTGTCGATTTCAAGGCCGCATACAGACGAGTTGTATTGTACACAACAGCATTCCTGCCAAACTCGTCACTCCGTGCTGGATGCCGGTTTAGGACTCTCGCTGCTCCATCAAGGTCGGTAACGAGCTCACCGAGACCTTCAATGTCAAAAAAGGATTTAGACACGGCGACGAGTTGTCATATAGCTTCTTCAACATCATCCTGGAGAAGATCGTGCTAAACTCACATGCTAACACAAGAAGTCCGTACAATTGCTAGCATACGCGGATGACATTGAAGTGATTGAACAGAGCGAGCCGTCAATGAGACAGCTGGAAGCGGGAAAAAAAATGGGCGAACGAGAGCTAAATGTAGTATGTTTATAGATTCATTGTCCTTGAAGGATCCTTGGTCTCTCACTGTTACTGTCATCATCTTCTGACCGGCATGATCCATTTAGGGGTTGCGGTGGTACAGCACTTCGATGCTCCGCATTGACTCAAATACATCATGAGTTATTCCCACGCCTAACCAGGCGAGTTTATGGATTGGGTCCAGGTCTGCCAAGCGGTAATCTACCTGATGGAATCGCATTCAAGGCCCGCCTCGGAAGTCGTGATGTTGCGGACATTCGTGCTACGTGACCAAACCAACGAAGCACTGCTCTTTCCATTCGAAGAAGCAGCTGTTCAATGTTAAGTTGATCGCGCACTGCAGTGTTTCTCACCCTATCCCGGCGATTAACTCTTGCAAAAGCACGTCATCTCAGGAGCTTGTATTCCCGATTATTCTTTCGGTCTTCACTCAAATTACATGATGCTGAGTTGAAAACCGCTAACGTGAGTTCTTAACCTCTGATTTGTTTTTTGCACCTTAACCTTTATCCCAGCATCTGCAACTACGACCACAAACCTCGGTCTCTTCGAGAGAAGTTCTGCGTGCGATCGATCCTTGGCCCGAACTTTACATGCGACATGCGCCTAGTCAGGAGCCAATGCCAAACTTGACTGTAAAGCCATGTAAAGTGTACGGACAACTTAACTCCAGCCCTACTCCGAACCTGTGTGGCAAAGCCCGTGTCTAAAGTTGCTTGCCCAACTGGCGAAGGACCAACTCGGAGTGCGAAACTGGAGGTAGCTGTTGGAAAAAGCCCAATTTCTTTGTATGGGAATCATTTGGTTCCATTTGGTCCTTCTTTTCAACTTCGTCTTCAAAACAAAAACTCGTCTCGCCACCCGAAGAAGCGCCCATCAGAAGCAGACTCCGTCTCGTTGAGAAAAAGTACCCATTTTCATTCCATTCTTTCCGACAATAAGTGAATAAGTCCCAGTCCACTCCACCGACAGTGCCATTATCAATTCCAATTGATTCCCAGCCGTTTCAATAAAGATCCACTTCCCTTGCAAAGCGTTATCTGGCAGTGGAATCAGTAATTCCTTTGATAGCATAAGTTTCAATATCCTGAATGAATCACTCCTTGTAATGGTCGCATGGAGTGTCCCAACACCTCCCCCACACCAAGGAACCATTCAAAAATCGAATTGAATTCGATGGAAGACAACTCCGTGCTCCTTCGGCTGGCGACGACGCTCTGGTGAACATCATAACTTCCTCAGCAGGAAACTCCCGGCACAATCTTGCGTCTGACACGACCGCACAAATTAAACATTTTCGCCCCACAAAGAGCATGGAAATTCCTTTCAGTCTGCTCAGTGTCTGATAAATGGATATTCTTCCGGCAGATTTCCAAAAAAATATATCTCTCCGCTGGCCCGTCGCGTCGCTCTGGTCTGGGGATGAGGAGCAGAAAGCAGATTTCCTCACCCGGATACCACTCCACACATTCGCAGCCCGGACGGGGAGCATACTTCGAACATCATCCATGCCCGGCAGCGTGGCAGACGATAGCCATCGCGATACGAAACCGTCTTCATGGTAGCCGTTGTCGTTGTCGTCGTTGTGGTAGTTTTTGTAATCGGCAATGTTGTCCTCGCCGTCGCGGTCGTCATCATCTCCATCACATTCGTCGTCTACGTCGTTGTCGTCTGGTAGTGCATGCAAGTCGCAAAGGAGTTCCAGTCCCACTAGCTAGCACTCCACGTCTGTGCCGTGATTTATTGTGCTTCTTAGTTTATTGCCGCTGCACGAAGTCGCACGCAAAGTGCAGAATCGTCTAGCAGCATAGCCAGACAGACACACAGCGGAAGGATGGATAGATGCACATCTATGCAAAGTGCTTGGCCTAAAAATCACACGAACGGCGCGCCGTCCTCCCAAAAGATATCCGAAGCGATTGTCTGCCGCTCGGTGGTCCCCTTCCGCCGCCGCCCCGTTCGTTGGCGCACACCGTCGGAATGTGCTCACAGCTTTGCAGTGGTGCCTGCGGATAGGCGCGAGAATTCCTTTCGAATGACTTAATTACTGAAGAATTAACCCAGTCCTGGGAGCGGATAGCACCTCAGCCTCCAGACGGCTGCTTAATGGGAGCAGGATGACAGACAGCGGATGCGGGGATGCCTGGCCTGGCCGACGACGCACGGTGGCAGCCTAGCGCTCGTCTTTGTGCTGACCTCTGGATTTAATTAAACAAATTCATGCCACGCGAAGCAATAAAACAGTACAAAGCACACAGAGGAGAATAATTTTTGTGTTCTCCGTTTTGGCCGACCTTTGAAAAGTGTAATTAATTTTCGCATGGGTTGCGAAATAAACGGTGCTCGGTAGTCGGGGGTATGGGCCAGGAGCTGTGCCTCCGGAATAGTGGGGACCAGTTGACCTCGAAGATGGGGGGGAACACAAACTGAAGTTTTGCGTGCGAACTGCGGAGTCAAGCGAGCCCATAACTCAGTGGCCTACTAAGGCTGGAGCCTAGCTGGGGCGCAAGCACATGCCCCGAGACTTGGCCACGGTCCACGGGTGAGACGTTAGTACAATTTTTTTGGCATTCGGTCGGTCTATGCATGCATAAAGAATGGGGTTGCGGGCTTGCCATGCATCTTCATTTGTGGGTCAGGCAAGGCGGCAAGCGAGCTGACGTATTGACTTACTTTTCGAAGTCGGAGAAATCAATGAACGGTCGACCGGGGCTGCTTAGACGGAGCCAAGCGAAGGTACGCTGCGACAGCTGCTGTCGTCGGGGATTCTGTGCTCCAAAAAGCGATTCCAAATAAGTGGCGCCCCACTTCATAGTTGGATGCAATTTTTGCAAAGCCACCGACACTGACACCCTTTCGTTGTTTATGGGAAAGTCAGCTTTTCCAACTAGAGCGTGAGATTTGGCGTGAGTTTACTTATTTTTTCTGTGTAGTAGCCAAGTGCAGGCTGCGGACGGGGAGAGTGCCTTGCAAAAGCTGTGCATCCAAATGGAAGGGGAATTCAATCGAATTTGGTTTGATCGTGGTAATTTATTGGTTTCTTAATGCGAGCTGTGATACATTGAATGGAGGGTTTAGTAAATCAAATGAGGTGTGTGCTTGTCCGAAAATGGGTACACCTACTGGCCGTAATACTTCGTCGCATATCGCTTCCACGACGACACGAGATGTTCGTCTGTAAATTAGAGACAGACAGATGCAGACAAAAGAGTTCCACAAACGGTGTAACTGCCCCTTCATTGATAGACAATTGGAAAACTACATGTAACTTAAATCCATCCGAAAGAAGACAAGCATTCTACTTAACTTTGGAGACAGTGCTTGACGATGAAGCTCTCAGATCTGTTCACAAGTCAACTACTGCAGCTTGAGGGCGTCAGATTGGAACACATATCATCGTGAATTTGCTGTCTTGAGTCTGTTTTTAGTTCTCAGCTGTAGCTTTGACCACTTTTCTTGATTCGTCTGTGTCCAATAGACAGCATGTAAGAAGTTTGATGTGTTCTTTTTAGGTCATTGCTAAAAGGGCTTGACAACTTTGTATATAATTTGTGAACGCACTCTTTCACTAATCATCTGTCAACTGTCACTGTCAATTTATTCAGTAAACCTAACATTTTCATCGCGGTAAAGTACACGAACGTCTGCAAATTATAAAAGTTGTCTACCAAAATTCGGAGTCGGTGACCGCAACTTTAAGAGCGTTAACTCCAATTTCACTGGGGAACGATTTAAGAAAAAATGTCTGTTGACTTAAAATTTCCATCTGTTTTACAGTTAAATAGGTACGTTGATTACAAAACTGTACTTGGTATTCTTCTATAACGTCAAGTTTTTTTCGCTAGAGAGAGCCTGTGTTTCGATCCTATTTACAATATATACTAGTTTTTACCCGCGACTTCGTCCGCCTTGAATAGTTACTTTGGGTAGCCTTTTTCATTTTTAGGATACTAAAATTTCCGAATAATACAATATAATACATTCTAACTGCAAACTACCGTGATTTACTGTAAATATCTTATTTTGGGCGCCGTGGCGTAGTGGTTAAGTACGTCGACTCCTACGCAGAGGGTGCCAGGTTCGATACCCGAATTTACCACCTTTCATATTTCACGGCTCCACCTCTTTCGAGTCACTGACAATGCTCAAAGAGTATTCCTGTTTAGAAAAATGTTCTCAAATTCGCCGTTCGAAGTCGGCATTAAACTGTAGGTCCCTTCCACTCTTGCAAGAACAATAGCACGCACAACGAAAGTGGTTGCTGAGAAGCTAGGCCCAGGTGGCCTCGGACTGTAGCGCCACCCATATATATATATATCTTATTTTAACACATTTTTATAAACTTCACTTTTTGTTTTTCCATCCTCTGCTAAAACATAATCATTTTGCGGGCACTATACTCGTGAGCACGCCACATAGAGTTGCCCATGCGAAAAACAGTTGTTTTTCCTAAATGTATACTTAAGCGTTTGTCCTTGAGCTTTATTTATTGTCATTGCAAGTGCTGCTTTTAGGGGAGACTGCACTCTTTTAAACCGAAAGGGCAAATCAGTCGAAATTATTGGAATATGGGGAATTAAAACATTTTTTCCTTTTGCCATTGCAGTCATAATTATTGCTTTCATAATATTGCGTCCCAATTGAGTAACTTGTAGCCGTGTACCATTACATAGCCTCGGTGCGGCAAGGCTTCTCATTAACAGGACCGGAACACCAACTTTTAACCTCAACTTATGCGAAGGCACTCCTGATAATTTTAAAGAATTGAATATGTTAAAGCTTTGCCACCCGGAGGGAGACAGTTTCAAATATCTCATCTCAGCATTTCGCCGCCTGTCTTTTGAAAAGAATAAGGGCGGGTGTGTTTGACGGTCCACAGATTCGGCAGCTCATCAAAGATGAACATCTTATTGGGACAATGACCGAACTCCAAATGAATGCTTGGTTGGCATTCCAAAACATAGTCAAAAACATTCTTGGGAATACGCGACCGGAGAATTATGCAGAAACTGTTGGGGCAGCAGCCAAGCTTTAAAATACTCGGTTGCAACATAAGCATCAAGGTTCATTTTCTGCATAGCCATCTTGCTGCCTTTCCCGCAAAATCTAGGTGCAGTCAGTGATGAGAAGGGTGAACGATTCCACCAAGATCTAAAGATCGTGGAGGCACGGTATCGAGGAAGATGAGATGAACATATGATGGCTGACTTTGGAGCATCGGGCGAGATTAGCCGTGGTTTTTTTTTTTTTTTTTTTCAAAAATCTATAAATAGTGAAGTAGGATTTTGCACGTAAAGCACATACAACAACCTACTGCCTATAATATCGGCAATGAAAAGGTACTGCCGATAAAAATTCGAATTCGAATATTTTTTAATACATTTTGACATCAATTTCGAACAAATAAATTTCTTTTGCATATACAGTAGACTCCCCCTAAGTCGAATTGTCACGGGATACCATAATTTGTTCGAGTTAGAGAGAGTTTGACTTAGAAAGAGCTTTTTGTATGGATATTTGAGGGAAATGTATGTAAAATATGGCGAAAAAGTTCGAGTTAGAGAGAGTTTCGAGTTAGGGGGAGTTCGACTTAGGGAGAGTCCACTGTATTTTGACAGATAAAAATCAAAGCCACTGCGAATCGTTTTTCTGAATCTTACTGCACTATCGATAGCGATGAAAAAAAAAACACGGCTATTGTCCACAGAATGAACACTCCAGGCTAAAGAAGTTTACTACTTTTCTGAATAAAATTATTTTCTTTGAACATTTTGTTTGGTTATTGTTTCCATAATTCTTGATTTTATGCACATTTTGAACAAAAAGATGATATCCTGTAGCTTAAAAAGTTGACGTGATAGACAAAATCTGTAAGAATTAGTAAGAGAGAAACGTAAAGCTCGTAAGAAATGGCAGCAGACCCCAGCGCCGCAGCATAAATCACGCATCAACCAACTGTCTAAACTTTTGAAAGCGAAAATTAAGTCGTTTAAAAATAATAATCTTAATGCCTATTTAATAGGCTTGTCAGCGAAAAAAGATATCAACTACTCACTCTGGAAAGCAGCCAACGGTTTAAGAAAACCCCAACCCCATGCGGCCCCAATTCGGAAAAACCAACACGAGTGGGCCAAAGAAGATAAAGAGAAAGCAGATCATTTGGAAGCAATGTTTAAATCACGCGATGGACAAACACCTCCTGTATACTCCTATGGTTAAGACTCAAATAATGACAATATTTCTATAAGAAATGCAACTTTGACAGAACTTAAGGAAGAATTGAAAAAACTCAAACCCAAGAAGTCTCCTGGTTATGATTTAATCACATGAGAAGTTCTGAAAGAATTACCTCCGAAAGCGCTTCTTATGTTTCTCAACATTATTAACGCCGCCTTTAGATTATAACATGTCCCTAGTCAGTGGAAAGTAGCGGAAATAATAATGGTGTCGAAACCGGGTAAACCCCCAACAGACAAAAAGTCTTATAGACCGACTTCACTTCTTCCGACAATGTCTAAAGTGTTCGAACGAATATTACTTAGACGTTTAAGCCCGGTTGTAGAAGAAAGACGACTCATTGCTAACCACCAGTTCGGTCTTAGAAGCAAGCATTCAACTATTGACCAAGTACATCGCATAACTGATGTTATAGAAAAATCATTTGAACAAAAGCAAGTCTGCTCAGCTGTATTTATCGATGTTTCTCAAGGCTTTGAAAAGGTTTGGCACGAAGGCTTGAAACACAAGCTTCAACAATACCTCCCGAGAAAACTTTGCACAATTTTATCGAATTATCTATCGGATAGAATCTTCCGTGTGAAATATAGGAAAGAATACTCTCTATTTAAATCTGTACAAGCTGGAGTACCACAAGGAAGTGTTCTTGGACCCTTCCTTTACTTATTGTATAGCAGTGATATACCGCATGACGTAGGCACATTTGCTGACGACACCGCCATTTTTGTAACCAAACGGTCGAAGAATCAAGCAGACAATTGCAATGTGCTTTACACCGGATACACGAATGGACGAACACGCAGCGAATTGAGCTTAACGAAGCTAAATCCGTCCGTATAAATTTTACGTATAAGAACGTGAATAACTTGCCCTTTTTTTTTTTAAATAATGTTCAAATACCCTTCGGCAGAGAAGCGAAATACCTCGGAATGCCTGTCGATGTGAGAAGCTGAGAAACGTGAGGAGCTCCAATTAAGATACAAAGTCATGGACTGGCTTATTGGAAAATATTCCAAGCTAAGTTCTGACAGCAAATTGGTTATATACAAGCAAGTTCTAAAACCCCATCTGGACGTATCTGGACGTATGGTATACAACCATGGGGTTGTACCAAAGAAAGTAATAGAAACATACTAGAAACTTTTCAAAATAAAGTGAGTAAGTATAAGCGTCGCCTGGAAGAGCACATAAACCTTGCTGTCCTTCCAATTATCGACGAAAAAAACACTCTTTTCGCCGTCTTCAAAGGATTAAACCCCTTGACCTAGCACGGTGCATTCAACCCGCTCTTAACTGCGGTGTAAGCAAGAACTCTCAATGGAGAATCTGCCAAATTCGTCTAAACCATGAAAGAAAAACTGCTGGATAAGTGTAAAACTTAGTTGTAGTGGAAATAAAAAAATGACCCAATAATAAGTCAAAAACAAGTGTCAGGTCTTAGTCAATGAAATGTGTGTTCCCCAGTTTTTTCGACGAAGCTCATTTTAGGCTCATTTTTGGGTTCGTCAATAAGCAAAACATGCCGCGTTATTGGTTGGGTAAAAATACACATGTGCTTCATGAATCATCACTTCATCTACGAAAAATAACTGTTTGGTGCGGTTTGTATGTCGGCGCCGTTATTGGGCCATATTCGCGTTACTGTGAATGGTCAACGTTTTCGCGTCATGATTACCGATTATTTTTGGAAACCCGAGTTGGAATGGATGGACGTGGACGACATGTGGTTTCAACAGGATGATGCCACAAGCCACACAACTCACGTTACAACCGATTTATTGAAGATGATGTACAGAGTGCGTGTTTTGGTCCGATTGACCGGCTCGTTCGTACGATTTAACGCCGCTTGACTATTTTCTGTAGGGCTATGTTAAGTCATTGGTTTGTGACAACAATCCGACGAGGTTGGAAGAACTCAGGGCCAACATTGAACGCGAAATAGCGGCCGTTTCGGCCGAAATGTGTGGCCGAGTCGTTGAAAATTGGGTCGAATCAACCGCCCGCAGTGGCCATCTGAACGAAGTCGAACTCTATTCATAACTGTTTTTGAAATACAGTGGACACTCGATAACGTGATCACCGGATAACGTGGACAGATTTTCAAACGGTTTGCGTTATATTTAATAAAAAAAGAAAGTTGTCCTTATTAATTAAAATTATAAAGTCCTTATTGGAAAACCCTTTACATAGTCAATATCGACTGCAACTGTATTTGGTTAAAATTATTCTGTGTCCAGAATGTCGATGAGGATTCTCCGTTTTCAGTCGAATCCCCACTTGAAGGCTCTGCATTTGTTTAAAACGTGCTTGTCCCTAGCTAGCAAATGAATTCCGAAGAACAGAGAAAGGTTTTACATTCCCTGCAAGGTCGGCAGTATCTGGGTTTACCCTATAGAAGAAGTTTAACAGCCAAAATTCCTTGAACGACCATTTAGCACCTTCAGAGTTGTTAAACACCAGTCGCCGCATTCATTCACAAATATTGATTGCCCACCAGAGACTTCTGTGGAAAACTACCATTCAATCACGTTCCCCCATTAGCCAACGTAATGAGCGTCAATTCTCTGGAATGGAAACATTCCCAAGAGCGTGGGAAACCACGTCTCGAGCACGCACCTTTGCCACGCGGTCAGTGCTGTGTATCCTTGAAGAAGGTGAAATCAGTTCTCTAAAACAAAACTTCTAAGAACCGTATCCCGCTGTACTTCCTGGAAGTACACGCAGCCATTCATTCAAATTCAATTTTCATCACGTCCCGTTGACGAGTACACTTCATCCGATGACCACACGCATGTTTTCCCAAAAAAAAATGTAGTTTTTCCCCATCGTCACCTTTTTTTTTTGCAAGAAACAGAAGACAACCGGGAAAAAAAACCCTGAGGCCATATGGAATTTTATTTTGATGAAAAATGTCTCAAGAGTCTCACACAGGCACACGCAGACATTCCAGTCTGAGCGACGTACAAGAACGAGATCCTTTCGTTCATAAAACTGATCGTAGACCATATGCTCTCGGTTGAATGGCAAGGCAGCCACAGCGCCGAGCACCTCGTTTGTTCTCTCATTCTGTTGTGTGCCCTATTCATTGCGCAGCCGCCACCCATCGCCACCAGGTTGTTGTGTGGATTAATTCCCGCTCTCTGATCTTTACCACTCTGCTGCTGGGCACTTGTGGGCGCGGGACATGTAACGGGGGAGAGAGAGAGAGAAAGAGAGGGCGCGCGCACATTTCATGGGAATGTGGCATGCTGTCCGGCTGCCATTGACTCTGCCAAGTCTACCTGATGGTGCTGTTTGCCTGCTCAACATCAGGTACCACTCGCAGTGGTTCCATTCTGCCAGAGAACTTGATGTAGGCCCTGGTCCGACGATCATGGTGATCATGACGATCATGACGATGATGATGGTGGTGGTGGTGCACGGGGTTCCTCTTGCATTGTCTTCAACTCCTCTCAAGAGGAGCGAGCGAGTTTGCTGTGTGTGCAGTGCTGTTGCTGCAACAACATGCTGCACATACCTGAAAAGCAGTTGTACCTGCTGCTGCTGTTGTTACGGCCACCACCACCACCGCCATCAGCACGGCCAGCCCTACTTGCGATGTTCCTCTTTTTTCTTCTCTCATTTTCTCGTTTTTGTGTTTCTATCCGCTCGTGGTATGTATGATTAAAAACATTAAAAACACACATGCCAACAAAATAAGAGCGCAACTCAGCCACCAGAGCACTGAAATTGGAAAATGGCGTGTGTGTGATGATGAAAATCCATCAGTCCGTGAAGTCTTCATATTTATTCTGTTCTTCAGCTTCGTTCGTTCGCTCGCCCGCCTGCTCTCCCGTTCGTTCGTCTTTCTTTTGTATCTCTCTACGAGCGATATTCACCAGGTGAAACTGTAACAATTGTGGATGAAGACCTTTCTTCCAAAAAGACGATCCGCCAATTTCTATTTCACTGTGCTCACTTATCATCGTTCTAATGGATTCCAGTGAAAAATAACCTTCCTCCTCCTCACCCACCCGAGCGCACAACAAACAGCCCAGCACACAGCAGACGGCAGGTAATATCGAATCGAATCCAGTTGCAAGGTGTGCTGCTGTCTGCCTGTCTAACCATCGGAGTGGCAAATGATTTGTGAATCTATTCAATCTGAGAGCGCCCCGACCGTCGCCGGCAGCGGCGGCGTGTAGCTAAGGGGTTTTCCACGAGGTGACAAAAGAAGATGCCTGTGCCCGGAAGGAGTGTAAAGGATCGGGAGGCAAAAAAAAAAGGAAGCACACCCATGCCTTGACGGGCAAAAAATACAAAATCAGGATGTATCTGTATCTAATGGGAATTTAACGAGAATTTCATGTTCCGAAGGATGAGAGGGCGGGAGCTGCCATTGTGTCGGGTGCGCGGGAATTGCTGAGTGCTGCCGGTACAGGAACTGGTGTGGGAAGGGATTTTCGAATGGGATTTGGGAATTTCTTTTCGATTGGGAACTGTGTCTGCGATCAGGTCACTAGAAGTGCATTCATGAATGGGGTTAGGACGAGAACATGTCAAGACCTGATCACCGGGCGAAGGTGATGATTTGTTGTGTGTCCTTTGAAAGGGAGACAGGTTTTCGAAGACGCAATGAAAATGCGGTCATACTTTGACAAGGAAAACTCCTCGTGAGATAATTTTGTTTACGTCTGGATTCGAATGCAGACAATTTTCTCAGCGGGATGTTTTTGTATCCTTGTAAGGTGGTTCTTTTAGCGGCACGGTCCTTGCCACCGTCTTGAGGAACAGCCACCTTGACTTAACACAGTCCTTGCCACCGTCTTGAGGAACAGCCACCTTGACTTAACACAGTCCTTGCCACGGTCTTGAGGAACAGCCACCTGGACTTAACACAGTCCTTGCCACCGTCTTGAGGAACAGCCACCTTGACTTAACACAATCCTTGCCACCGTCTTGAGGAACAGCCACCTTGACTTAACACAGTCCTTGCCACCGTCTTGAGGAACAGCCACCTTGACTTAACACAATCCTTGCCACCGTCTTGAGGAACAGCCACCTTGACTTAACACAGTGCTTGCTACCGTCTTGAGGAACAGCCACCTTGACTTAACACAAGTTCCTGCTTTCAATTTTTAAAGTACGCTGGTAGCAACGGCGACAAGGAATTGGCTGCATCGTCAAACCTTAGGAGAGATTTTTTGAGAAACCATATTTCTTAAAAGCAAGTGGTCTACAAAACGACTGGATGGCGCAGTTGGTTGAGTGCCTGTCCCTGGTTAGCTGGGTCCCCGGTTAAAATCCCAGTGAATGCGCTTTTATCTGGTTTTTCAAATCTGTTCCATTCACCATTTGCCGTTGGGATCAAATTAACGGGCACTATCACTGAAGTGGTTAATCAGTGGTAGCAGTCTGACTGTGGGTATCACAACACGGTCTAAGTGTGCACCTAAATTCACTAGTCGCCCATCTATCTAACCTAACCTAACCTAAGTGGTCTAAAATCTCATGCTTGGGAGGAAAGGAATGTTTCAACTTGAATAACGACGATGTCCTTGAAAATGTTTAAGTACAAAAATAATGACTTGCCATTGAACAACGGCGCGGACATTGCCAATTATTTTTGGACAATGGATACTTCTTGCAGAGACAGTTCTTCGATTGGTACATTCTCACTCACCATGTCAAAGTGACTTGTGCCACGAGGATTGTAATTGAATGCAGTCACTTGTGATGTCAGTGCAGTCATTGACGTTCGTTTTGTCATCATTGCAAATAGATAATGATCTAATTAGCTGAACTAGCGGAATGGTTGGGGGAAAGGTCAGTCCGAATAATCGACATTTTGATGATTTGTTTTGACTTTTAAATATTTGCTACCTCATTGCATTCTATCATTGCGTTATTTATTTTTTTGTTTATTTTTTAATTGAATATCGACTCTCATTTATTCGGGAAAAGTTTTAGGCGCTCTAATGCTACATCTCCTACCTTTGGACCTACACAATAACAACACATAAGCACCAGCGTCATTGAGTCTGGTAGAGTTTTTTCCGATTTAAAGAAATCCGAATAAAAGGGCTTTTACTGTACATTAATCTCTCGCTAATGCGGCGCTCAATAATCCCACAGCTAGCGCCGTGTTTCGTGAGTCAGGATTTCTCCATGAAGGGTCTTTAAATACGCCTTCATTGAACATCGTCACTACCATAACCCTCCATCTTTTTCTTCTCTTTCATGTGTATTCATTCTAATTCAATTTGTTGTTCCTGTAAATTATAATTATAATCCGGCGTTTTCAGTAAGGTAAGGAGGAGCGTTCTAAACAAGTTTGTTAAATGCTTTAAAGCTGAAGTTACCCAAGTCTTAAGCCACTGACGGAAGGTCTGAGCCGCGTCTGCTGACTTTCATTCGATGGTCTCAGACGAGTTACTTCCAGTTTCCAAGAGCAACTGTCTTGCAATGGTGATCTCTTCGAGTTTAGTGCCTTACTTCTGTAGAAGCTGCAAGAATGAGGAGGAAGAGGAAACAATACTAAATTACCTGGGAACACTCCGTGCATTTGCAGGAACTAAAAGAAAACTAAACGAGTCACTGACAATGCTCAAAGCTTCTCAACCTCGCCGCTCGGAGTCGGCATTAAACTGTAGGTCCCTTCCACGCGTGAGAGAACAAAAGCACCCACGACACGAGTGGTTGCTGTAGAAGCTAGGTCCAGGTCCGTCTTGGACGGAATTATAAAAGAAAACTGCCGGGCAATTACTACTTGAACTACCTCGATGATTTGAATAACGTAGATCTTAGGGACAGTCCACACTATCTCAAAGCTTGATGGCTTCGGCTATAAAGGATCAAGAAATACCTCTTATGACCGGTCAATCACAAGCAGGAAACAATAAGCCCAAAATCGGGACGGAAAGTGGATCTGGTGGTCTAAGTGGAGCAAATGTTTCTTTTAATCCTACAGTCACCCTACCTAAATATGCCCTTACTCTGTATTTCCAAAAAAAGACCCTAAAATCCGAAATCATTTTTAATTGGAGCATGTGGTAGTCATTAACTACGACCAACGTTTCTTTGCCTTTCCGACCACATCGCCATCATTATACTGTTCATAGGTTTAGCGAATGTAACTTCTTACCTTCCTCCTTCCTTCCTTTCTTTGAAAAACACCACGAATCAAGTCTAGACTTATTCACTCCATGATTGTGCGAATAAGATATACGTAGCTCATGATTTTAATCTTAGAAGTCACAGGTTTAAACCGAGGATGTTTGAACACATCGAAGTAGCAAGGGTTACCAAGACCAATTCTACCTCGGGTCTATAGGTTTGTTGCTTGTGAAGTTTACGTTGACACGTCTCAAGGTTGACACTCTCCTTAACGGCCTCTGCAACGCAAATGGTGTTCAATGGATGGGCAGCTTTTATTATGAAACCCTCGGTTGTTTTGAGTGAATACGCCAGTGTATGGTCCTTGAACTTCTTTAGTTTGAAATTTTTGACGGGTTAAGAACA
Source organism: Eristalis intricaria (assembly GCA_964034865.1). Lineage (NCBI taxonomy): Eukaryota > Metazoa > Arthropoda > Insecta > Diptera > Syrphidae > Eristalis > Eristalis intricaria. Next base: position 71,080,322 of record OZ035874.1, read on the forward strand.
TTCAATTAACAACTGTACAGAGGCATGCTTGATTCTAGTCAAGCGCTCAAGCATCAAACCACCTATGGTAATGTAGCTCGCTCGGAGTAAGGCAATTTGACCCGGTAAACGCCCAATTACAACCTAGACCGGATATATCCGAGCTACGGCACGTGAACCAAGAATGTTCCGTGTGGGGTGACATTAGGTATCGGACCACGACGTCAATTCCGTAAAGCACTAGTTTTCGTGATTACTCAGAAAAAGAAGAATATTACATGGAGTGGGTAAAAGTAGCCCTACAAAATTATATATTCATACACTTCTTATAAGTGCTCAGTACAAGCAAAATTGATTTGGATGTCATGGCCAATAACTGATAGCTCGATCATAACATAGTGTCAAAATGTCACAAGGATCAGTCGAGTAGTTTAAAAGTTGTAGGAGTATAATGCAAACATTTCAAAAAATTAAACTTGACACGAAGTTGAGTTTGATACACAAGTCTTGGTCTGAAGCGCCATCAAATTGAAATTCGTAAAATTCATCAAGCGTACAATTATCACTGCACAGCACGATTCTTCAGAATATCCCTACAGTCTGTTAGGGGACCTTTTATTCGCTTCAGTTGGCCGTCCTTAAAGCGGTTAACATTGGAAACATTCGTCAAAACTGGCCAAATTTACACATAGTTACTCTTCCGACATTCACCTGGGTTAACAAAAACCTTTTAGTGACGTGAGACTTTTGATTTTACTCCATGTCCGCAATTTGCGTTATACAATTAGTGGCGTGCTAAATTTTAGCCGCACAAGGCAATGATCCCTATCGTTTGTCGGGACTTCCCAAGTCTCTCTTGCATTGATTGAATGTTCTGCGAAGTCCCTTAAGAAATGTGTGTCTCTTAAAGGGGTAATGATTTAGGTTTGAGTGACTTTTATTGACAATATCCGTGGCCTTTGTGAGTCAAGATGAGGACCCAAATAATATACCGACCTACTCTGTTTCATTAAAAAGTTCCGATGGCTAAACCCATAGCTGGGCCAATCTAGATCTTAAGAAATGCGAGATGAATGACAGTTCACTGTCTTGGCAGATGTAAACGAAATCAATGCGTACCACTTCCACACAGGGTTCCTTCTCGAATTATCATTTAGGAACGAAATCTAAATGACGCCACGGGAAAGTAGTATGTTGAGTCACAGAGTTGCCTACCTTACTTACTGAAGGTGGAGGTACAATCCGAGTCAATCTGGGCTTCTACCAAGAAGCTTCTTCATGCTGGTGTTAAAAGCAGCTAGTTAAAGATCGAGCTGGCGAGTTGGCGAGTTGGCGAGCTGGCGACCTTTAACTAGCTGCTTTTAACGCCTGCACTCGAGCTGGAGAGTTGGCGAGCTGGCGACCTTTAACTAGCTGCTTTTAACGCCTGCAGTAGAACCTTCGGAAAAAAGTGGGGCCTCACACCAATGTTGACAATAGGTAGTTCGTTTGATTTCAAGATATGGATCACTAGTATGGTGGCCGGACTTCAGTAAAAAAAATTACAAAACTCAACAAGGTGCAAAGAACAGCATGCATTGGCACCATAGGCGCTCTAATGCTACATCTCCTACCTTTGGACCTACACAATAAAACCATTTCAGCACCAGCGTCATTAGGCTCATTGAGTCTGGGTGCTGGAGATGTAGCGTTTTGATCTAGGGTGCTACTAAATCTCGTAACATCCTCCACTCATTAAACGATCCCCCAACTAAATCTAACAAACGACGTTGACACTCTAATTTTCGGAAGAACTGATTGGCAATACATGGGGCAGGTGTGCAGAGTTTTTACGGCTCTAAGACTGGCGGCGGAGTCGTTGCGGCTGTATTCTTAGAATTTCTGAACATTTTTAAAGCCTTCAAACTGCCGAACAATTTTATTGTGTACCAGCGGAATTATTTACAATCCGGGAAAAAAATGTCGTCAAGTCAAAATACACCCAAATATCGTGCCAAGGCAGAAGGAGGCCATTTGTTGACTGGTTGGTGGGCTATCAAACCAGTCATCAAAGCTTTTACCCGCTTTGCTTCATAATCTAAGCTAATACAGGATTGCCGAGTTGATTTAGCGTCGTTAGAAAACCAGCTCAAAATCTCCCTTATCTGGGTTCCAGGTCACAGTGACATCCCAGGATATGAGAAGGCCGATGAACTAGCTAGGCAGGGATCTGCCTTCAGTGATCACTTGTAGAGGAAGCGCACATCCCCGTCCCCAAGAAGCAGTCAAGGCTAATATCTCTACACACTAACCTAAGGTCTGATGGGCTGGGCTGACACACTGGGCTACATCAAGAAACCTGTGCCCTGAGTACAGCCGATCTAAAGCAAAAGATCTCTTTCGGTGAACTGGACATGACCTCACTAGACTGGTGGCCTTCTGTACGGGATACTGGCCGATTGGAGATCATGCCGCAAAACTTGGTATCCCACATAAGACACATTGTCGAACTTGCAACAACACAAGGAGCTCTAGCAAGAGCGAGAGAGTAAAGCAGAGATTTCTGTGAAAGATATTAAAGAACTCATGTCCTTTTTAAATATTAGAGATGTCTATCTTGACTCCTCGAAAATGGATTCGAAGACTTTCCCAGCCGCTGCATTGGTCTCAGTCATTGGATTTTCACTCTTCTGGTTAAGCCGGTGTTGCTGAACAGCTCGTACAGTTCGTTGTTATATCTTCTCCACTCATCCGTAAAATTTTCCTCTCAAAGCAGCCAAGAACAGCATGATCTGTTGTTGACAAAGTCTTTGCCTCTGCGCCATATCGTCTGCGACTCGGACGATTAAGGTCTTTTAGGGGGTAGGCTGGGGATAATTATGCGAGAGAGGGCTGTGTTTATCAATTGCTTTCTTGGCCCAAAGAATCAGCGATTGGCAATAGATAGTCTCCCTCAAAGCGCTTACATATATCTGTCTTCTTTGACGTTCTGTTTGAGACGTCGCTGTTGGGTGCCCTTTCTCTTTGACATCATTTACTTGGTATTGCCCTCATTGACATCACGCTGCGTTCCTCCGATTATGTCAATACCGTTGGCAGAGTAACCTAAGATTGGGAATTTAATTAGATTTCGATGGCCTTTACTTATTCCATTGCGTGGGTAATGCCAAGAAGCATAGGAATGAAATACCACCTATTTGACGTCGCAAAAAGCTTACAAGACATGAGTCACATTGCGCCACAAAAGACGCTCATTTAAACTTTTCTTGTTGATTAAATTGCAACCATTCATTACGAAGTCACGATAAGCCATTTGACTGATGACTTCCGCGAGTGCTGCCAAATCTCACATGTCTTATAAATTAAAAAAAAAAACGCTGTTAAACATCCTCATCCATCTTAAAGCCCATCCTCCCATCAGGAAATTAAATTAACCAAATAGAAGGCAGCAACGGCATGGCGGCGGCAGCGGTTGGCTCCTTAAATGTATACCTGTACTCTTTCATCGATTTGGTTAATACTGTCTGACCAGCACTTTCATTTTATTTATTACAAATAGATTTGTTCTTTACCTTTTCCCTTGTCCGATTCGTGTTTACAATAAACAATGATTTCTTTGAAATGCCCCAACATGCACATAAACTAGACGGCAACACTCTTATTTTTTTGTAAATGGCAGGTGTTCTCTTTTAATGTTATTTTTTTCGTTTCGTTTTTCATTCATTTTCCCTTGTTTTTCCTCTATTTTGTTCGCTTATTAATGTTTATCGTGTGCAACAGCGGCAGCTACCACTAAAATAATTCTGCTTCTTGTTTTGTTGTTTTTCTTCTTGTTGAAAAGGAAAAGTACAAAAAAATAATTAATGGACATTGCGAGGTGCAATTGTTATGAATTTCACGAATGCGACATGTTATCGAAATCTTAATTGCAGGCGAATTGTTAATTCAAGGACGCGTTGCGCGTGCACAGCGCGCTGGTTTTGATTGAAAATGTCAACGGATACGATGACGGAGGAGGTGGTAATTAAAATAATTTCTAAGTGGGAGCAACGGAAATGTTGTCTGTGGGAATGCATTTGTGCACTGAGGCGGGGGAGGATCTTTGCCCAAGGGAGCACATGACAATCAGCTTAAGTGAGTCCTATTGCTGTGCATTCTTGTCCGAGTGTTGACGTGCGATGTGTGTCAAATGGCGGTTGCTGTTTTCAGTTGTTTAGAGGCAAGAAGAAGAGGACTTCTTATTAAACCAGAAAACCGAGTGGACAATTATGCGAGACGAACTCGGGACTGAACAATACCAACGCCAAGGAAATCTACACAGAAGGATCTAAGACCCGTAGTGGAGTGGGAGCGAGTGATGTACTCGGAACAACTTCAGATCAGCCGGTCTTTTAGCCTTCCAGTTTACTGTACCTTCTTCCAGGCAAAAATAGCGGCTATTCTTGAAGCCACTGAATGGCTGTTGATGAGGGCGATATCGAACGAGAACATCCTCGTTTACACCGACAGTCAATTAGCAATTATGGCACTCGAACCACCATTTCTAATATCGAAACCTGCGACGATCAGGGATAACCCGGAGTCTATGAGCTCCTCGCGTAAGTTCCTCAGCAAATTTGAGCGCGCTATTCGGCGCAAATAATTTTTAAACTTCGAATCTGAGGAAGGATATAGAAGATTCCTAGTAAACAGGTAGCGAAAAACTGCTGCCTAGGCTACTTGGCTAATCCTTAGATTTCTTTCCGACTCTCTTAATTCCAAGACTTCCCTTACTTGCCGCCTATCTCTTAACGAGATGGCCAAGTACTTTAACATCCAATTTATGTGGGTGCCGGGACACTGGGACATTCCAGAGAATCGCGAAGCGGACAGACTCGCTAGAAAGGGCACTGTCGCTGGCTCGGCCGAGCGATAGGTGCTTTCCATTTTTGATGATCCTGGGCATGCTGCTTGCAGTCATCAAGGCCAAGCTGTCTTGAATCCGAGATTAGTTAGTCTTTATACCGCAGATTCGGTCTTCCGAACCAGGGGGCTCGGATTCGAAGACCATCTTAGCTGGAGCATTGTTGTCCATGCCCTAGATGTGGCCGAGTCAGTGCCGTCGACGGATCTTTGCCTTCCGGACTACATCCACATGCTGGTGCAGCTCATAGAGTTCGTCTTCTCTTCCATTCGCCTTCCTCGCAGATGGGACCATATATCCGTCATGGAATTTTTCTTTCGAAGGCACCAAGAATCAGCTCCACAGTTTTGCTTAGTGTCCAGCTTTCGGGTCCATATAGCAGGACTGGCAACATAAGGGTTTTGTAGAGCATGACCATAGTCCTTCGAGTCAGGAGTTTTGACGCCAGTTGTTTTGACAAACCGAAGTGACACCGGTTGTCAAAGGCGTTTCTACGTCGGATCTCCGCCGTGATGTCGTTTGTGGAGCTCACGTTTGCCCCGAAGTAGACAAACTCCTTGACTACCTCGAAATTGTAGCTGTCGATGTCCTCGAGCCGATCTGCACGGTGCACCGGATCAGTTTTCCCGGGATCTCGAATTCAGCCATCGCACCAAATAACTCATTGCGATGAATGCTGTCGTATACGGCTTTAAAATCGATAAAGAGGTGTTAGAGTGAAAATGTAGTCTATTGGCGATTTGCCAGGCCGGAAGTGCCGATTAGTGCGGTGCAAAACGGCTTTAGACGTTCACACAGGACGTTGGACAGGATCTTGTAGACGACGTTGAGCAGGGATATACCTCTATAGTTGTTGCAAGAGGTAAGATCGCCTTTTTTGTGGATTGGGCATATGGAGCTGATATTCCAGTCGTCGGTCATGCTCTTGTCCTCCCAAATTCTACAGATGATCTGGAGCATGCTCCTTACCAAAACATCGCCACCGGCCTTCAAGAGCTCTAATGGTAAGCCATCTGAGCCTGCGGCCTTGTTGTTCTTCATCCTTTTAATGGTTGTGCCTACTTCTTCAGAGCTAGGTGGGAGGACTAAAAAAGGGATAGAGGGTAATCCCAGTGGTGCATTGTAAATGTACTCCGAAGACAGGGGTTTGTTTAGCCAAACACGGTGCCTAAATTGCCTACCCTCAGGCGCCCCATCCAAACCACTGGATCCGTCAAAACTTGGCGTAGTTTTTCGCATTTTTCTTGTCGAAAAAAAAGTCCTGTGGTTTCGCAACTTTGATATCTTCTCATCCCTTTGACATCCAAGAAAATTATGGCATCACTGATTTCTTGTCATTACCACGCCAGTCGTGTCACGTTCCTCAGAACACCTTTACGCGACTACGTGCTGTCTTTTCAAAAACGATCTCGGCACGCGGTCATCAACAAAGGATCACCCTTTGATCAGGGTAATAAAAAGCGATGTTCCCTGCCTCAGAGCTTAAGTACATTCAATTAAATCCTCCATGGGAGGTGACGTGGAAATTGCATTTCCAAATCGACCAGCGAACACAGCCACCGCCGCCGCCGCACGGCTCTGTTTACGTTTCGTTTCCCAATCCATCTTCTCTCCTCGAATTCGGAATATGATTGCGATTCTATCGCCTCCCCTAATTGATCCTGCAAGCCAACCACCAACAGCGTTAACCAGCAGCCGCTGTCAAACGCAGTGCTGCCAAATCGATCGTTTTTAATTATGTCATTCTCTCAATGAGCGCAATCAATTTTGTGGAAAAAATAATAAAATTCCCAAATCAGATGAAATCAAATTGAAAAGATTTAAGTCGCACATAAAGTAGAAAAGAATGAATAAACGTTAAACGTTTCCAGGTCATTCAACACACACAGTCTCTTTTGTGGTTCCGAAGCGCACCGATGACGACGCTCTTGTTCGTTGTGGCTGCAGCAAGTCGTTGTATGTTTGGCTTTCATGTAGAGGCGCTTCCATAAATATCCAATCCAATCAATAGATCGAAAGAAAATGAAGAAGTATCCCCTATCTATCTGTCTTTTGCGTACGCCCAGCAAAGCTAAACGGAATTAATCCAATATTTACACTCCACACGGGAGAAACCAAAATAAATCTCTCTAGAGGGCAACTCCATTAAATGCTAAAGAGGCGACCTGCTTATATGCAGCCATCTGGGTGTGCGTATGCGCGTGTGCATGTGTGTGAGATGGAATGCAAGACTTGTATCTATCAAATGCTGCTGCTGCTGCTGTTGCTGTGGCTTCCTTCTTTGAATAGGAAGGAATAGAAGGAAACACACACGAACAAAAAACGAATACCCCTCCACACTCAGATCGGAACTGATCGCATTTGAACACCACACACAGAAAAAAAAACAACGACAAAATGTAAACGATGACGAGGAGGAGGGGAGAAGCCAGGGACGGGATGAAGATCAAACCGATCCTCGAATTGAGCCGAAATATTCCTCCTTCCACGCTTAAGCTGTTCTGTGCCGGTGCCCGCGCCGCTCTGGAAAGTCTTCTCTTGCATGACAAACATCTGCTGTTCTGTCTGCTGTGGTCGACGGAGACTGCCGCTTTATGTCGTCGGGTCTTGTGCGTCGCGTTCCTCCGTCCTCCGTTCACCGTTCACCGTTCGCCCGTCATCCACCTCTCGCATGCACATTGCATTAGAATCGCTCGCTTTATTTGAATTTCCTCATCTGCACTCGGTTTGAAAGAATTTTTTTCCCTCCTTCGGTTTTTCTTAATTTTTTTTTTTTTTCGCTTCGTTTTCGTGTTTTTGTTTGGTCTGGTGTTCGTTGCTCTGTGTCGATCCCAATGACAGGTGGTCCTTTGATGGGCCATGCTGTGTGTTTTTCGGTCTCGACTCTCGCAAGATGGTGTGTGTGCATGTTGGAATGGTATTCGTGTCTATGCACTTTATGCTGGATTCATAAAAATTTTTATGTTTGCATGGTAAAACGAGAAGGAGTGAGTTTTTAAGGTTTTTTTTTGTGTGTTTTTTTTTTCGTTCGTCCTCCTTTTGGACGGAGTTCTGTGTGTCTGTCATGTGTTCATGGATTCTAAGTGGGTGACAAACAATCCTTAACGGGATCTATTCAGTGATAATAATTGTACTAAATCTGTGATTTACTTGAACGCAATTGGAGTTGTCGAGGGGAACAAAAAACGCGCACAATCTGGTCGATACTCATAGTCAAGGACGACGTGTCTGTCAGAGGAGGACTGAATGATTTACGAGGTATGGGAGATATTTATTTTGAAAGTCGACGACAAGACATCTAGTCATGCTCGTGGGTAGAGGGTTGCCTTAAGACTCAGGTGCCCAGTGACGTACATTTCGTGCGCGATCCACTTTTGAAAAAATCTAGGAAATACGAAATTTTAAAGTTCCTGAATTATTAGAAATTATTTAGAAAAAATTTTAAAGAAAACAAAATGTATTCTTTAATTCATAAAGTATAATAGGACCCTAATGAATTTCCATGAAAACATCTGTCAAATGCACAGAAATTTAAAAGTTGACCAATTCCATCCGTCGTGATGAATTCCACTTGTGGGCTGCATTTGCTGCCTCTCTCCCTTTCAAGAGTTGTCAATTTTTTGACAGGAAGCAACGCACGCAACGGACTCTACAGGTCTGGGCCTTTTGAACAAAATTGCCGTCCAGTGACTGCAGTAAATTCCATAGATCAGAGCGATTATCTAAAACCAAAATAAAACCTCCAGCTGGTTCATGTGGTATTTGGAGGACATTTAAAGGATTTTCTCTTCTGAAATCAAAACTAGTTCACATTCCTAATGGCACAAATCTCCAAAACCAGTTCTTTATGCGGTAATGCCGACGTTTATTCAATTTCATCGTGTCAAACCTGCAATCTTGACGTTCGTCATTCTCGAGTGTATTTACGAATCCAACTTGTTATGCCCTAGACATATTAATGGACATTATTTCTTGTCTGTCCTTATGTTAGGAACTTATTCTTCTTCTTTAATTGGCGCTACAATCAGGGGTGGACCTCGGCCTCAACCAACAAGCCTCTCCAGCTAGCACGGTCTCTGGCTAGCTGTCTCCATTGTCGCACGCCAAGTTGGTTGAGGTCCTTCTCCACCTGGGTGCGCCACCTTAAACGCGGGCGTCATCTGTTACGTTGTCCCACGGGTTCGGAGTCGAAGACTCTTCGGGCCGGAGCTGAGTTTCCATACGCTCTACATGGCTTCGTTGGATCCGAAGACGCCTGGCTAGACTCATGTCGCTGTACAGCATGTACAGTTCGTGGTTTAATCTTCTCCTCCAGAAACCGTCAACGCAAACAGGACCAAAGATCGAACGCAGAGCTTTTCTCTCGAAGAGACCAAGGACTTCCTCATCCGCTTTTGAGATTGTCCATGCCTCCGCACCGTACAGCAGCATTGGGATGATCAAGGTCTTATATAAAGTCAGCTTGGCCCTTCGACAGATGGCTCTACTACTCAACTGCCTCTTGAGCCCATAGAAACAGAGTTACTTTGCGTTTCATCTCGTTGTTGATGTTGTTTGTACTGTTTACTGCGGAGCCGAGGTAGACGAAGTCCTTGACTACCTGAAATTAAGACAAACAGGCCCGAAGACCTCGTAGACACGACGAACTTCTTCCGAGGCCCTGACTTCCTCGAAGTTATAGCTGGCCATTGTGACGCTCTGTCCAATACGTCGATGGTGTGTGTCTTTCTTGATGACAGCATATACTTCGTTTTGCCCTCATTCACCGCTAGACAAATTTTAGCCGCTTCCGCTTCAATGCCAGCAAACGCCTCATTCACGGCTCGCTGTGTTCTGCTATTCACGGCAATGTCATCCGCGTATGCCAACAGTTGTACGGACTTCTGGAAGATCGTGTCTCTAGTGTTGGCCTGCACGATCTTCTCCATGATGATGTTAAAGAAGTCACAGGACAGTGCGTCACCTTGTCTAAAACCTTTTTTGACATTGAAGGTCTCGGTGAGCTCGTTATCGACCTTGATGGAGCAGCGAGAATTTTCCATCGTCATCCTGCACAACCTGATGAGTTTGACAGGAATGTCAAAACTAGACGATTGTATACCTCATCCCTATGCACGCTGTCATATGCGGGCCTTGAAATCGACAAAAAGGTGGTGGGTGTCGATCTGCATTTCTTGGGTCTTTTCCAGGATCTGCCGTAGTGTCAAAATCTGGACGATGGTGGACTTCCCTGGCCTGAAGCCACACTGATATGGACCTATCAGGTTATTCACGGCTTCAGGTGAGTACACAAAACGGCAGAGAAGAGAAGATATATAAAAATGGTTTTCAATTCGCTCCATTTAATGAACATGTTGTTCAGTTCAGAACAAGCCAAGCTAGAAGTTATGGCGAACTAATTCAAAAATTGCTTCTTTACATTAAAACATCTGAGAGCACTTGGAACTGTTAAGGAAAAGTTCACATTGCTGCTTGCTAAATGAAATTGTCTTGAAAATACTTTTTATATTCCAATTTTAAGCTAGTTAATCGTTAAATTAAACAATATTTTGTCAAACAAATCGCATCGCACATCAACTCGGGGTAAAAAATCGTCAACCTGGCATCGCGTAACATAAAAAAATACCGTAAAATGAACAACATTAAATTGTTTACATGTATTATGGCTTTATTAGTAAGGAGTAAAAAATTCCCATTGATTATCAATGTCGTTCAAGTGGCCTAGACTGGCTTCGCAGTAGCGCATTCTGTCATCAAATATACCTTGTTGATGGTTTCAAGCTGTATCTTGTAGGATTGCTTGGATGATATGAACCTTAAGGGCATGAACCCTTTCTTATTGTTGGCATAACATTGGCCCTTTATATAATAATAATAATAATAATATGGTTGGGGCGACAGTCCGAGGCGGAACTGGGCCTAGCTTCTCAGCAACTACTCGTATTGTGCGTGCTATTGTTCTTTCACGAGTGGAAGGGACCTACAGTTTAAGCTTTTTCTAGACAGGAATAATCTTTGAACATTGTCAGTGACTCGAAAGCGGTGGCGGCGCAAATTATCAAAGGTAGTAAATTCGTGTATCGAACCTGGCACCCTCTGCGTAGGAGTCGACGCACTTACACACTACGCCGCGGCGACCCAACGTCGGCCCTTTACGCTTCCCCAAAGGAAAAGTCCAAAGGCGTCAAATCGCATCTCCAAGGCGGCTAATACACAAATTGGTAATTTATTGCGGAAAAGATTGATTGAGGCATGGGCTGTATGGCATGGTGCGCTATCCTGCATGAACCAGAGGTCGCCTAAATCAATCTCTTGGATTTTAGTTAAAAAAAAAGTCGGTTCACATGACTCTGTAACGCTCCCGTTGATCGAAACTGTGCTCCCAGTCTCATTTTCAAAAAAAAAAAACAACGGCCAACTGATGCTCTCGATCACAGCAACCACATTCCTATCTGAGACGATGGGAACCATGAGTGTTGTCCTCTAGCATTACAATCTTACGAACTTCTTAAACAACCTTCCGTACAGCAGTCGCGGTGGGTGCTTCATTTCGGCTATTTTCGACTATTAGAGCTACACACTACTTTTTGGAAATAAGTTTTCAATATTTTCCAACGTTGTTCGAGCGTAAAGCGACTCATTTCGTTCCACTGAGGTATAATACTGACTTTCTGTTGGAACTGCTTTCGAGCTGGAAACTGCTGTCAGTTACGTCCAAAAACGTATGGTATAAAAAAATAATACTAGATCATCCACCCTGTACATTCTGGAAAAGTGAATTTGTTTGAAAATACATGTTTTTTATTTTATTTTGATATTTCTGAACAACATAAAATAGTTACATTTCCTTTTATAAGAAGAATAACTCAAAAGAAACACAATAAAAAACATTATAATATCGTATGTAGATTTTTGTAACTTACGGGAACACGCTGTGCTACGGATTTGACACTCTGACTTGACATGCTTGCCTACTTACTACAAAACACTGTCATAAGTGTAAGAAGATGAATCTCGCAGTCTTGGAAAACACAGTGTTCCACGAAAGTGTAGACGAACAAGATCGTGTGAATCCGTAGACAATTAGTAGTCGATTGTCGATCGCCTTGAACAACAGCTGACTGCACAAGGAGTTCCCGGTTGGATCAAACGGAGACCAGATTGCTCAATTTTGGTCGTGAACAGTAGATCTTTGATGGATCTCTTGTTAATCAAGCATAGTGTTACAGTCTGACTTTCGACTGAACAATGAACCTTCTCACTCAATTTTTAGACAAGCAAATATTTGAAGGTTCCAGAAGAGCGATCGCTTCGCATTTTTGATTAGAGCTTCGGTCTTCCTTCGAGGTGGATGTAGTCGAAAGATTTTTACTCATCGAATTATGCTTATGTTCTGGAAAAGTTCGCGGATATGTTATTCCTTACATTAACGATCATCGTAAAGATGACAAAAGCACACCGCGGCGTCCTTAAAAAAGTCAGTCACTCAGTTATGAGCAGCCTTTCCGAATTTCCCGAGTTTTTGCAGAAATGAACTCTCCGTTGTTCGTTCTGAAGTGCACAACTGAACACTTAGACACGTGAGGAATCAGAACACCTTTGAACAACCGACTCAGCTCAGCATCTTCTCTGTGAACGAAGTTCTTTCTCATGCATTGTGTTGGAACGTTATCCTCCACTGAGTACTCAACAAAGAGGAAATCATCACATAACCTTTTAATCAGAAAAATCCCTAATATTGACCTCTTTTTCCACTTGTTCGCCAATCCTGCTGTAAATCTAACGCAGAAGTTATGTTTTTTCTTGTGCATGGAGTGCAGGGAAGTACTTCCCTTGAATCGAGTCATGTCAGTACAATTTCTGAGATCTCACGCCCACACTGCGACGGTCGTCTTTGTAGCTGATCCCATCTGAAAGCCCATCTTTTCACCTTTCTTTCCATTCATCTTTTAATCTTGCAGCTTATTGAACCGCGAAATAGGGACAGTTTCACAAGCTTAACGTTAATCCATCTGAAAGCAACTACTTCATGAGTTTCTGATAGTCTACGGCGCCGACTTAATCCAAAAACAAGCAATAAACCACGCTGTCGACTTAGAGCTTTGTCGCCCCCACAACAACGTCTTAATCTGATCGATTTGTGGGGACTATGTCGATTAAAGGTTCCCAAGTCAGGGGCACGGAAGTGCCTCGCCGACGACCCTTGAAACCATGACCATGTGTTTTAGCTTGTGCCCAATCGGAGGACCCATTCTTGTATAAAAATGCTCATTTTTTCCCACACTCATCTCTGAATTGACCACCATCTCGAAAGCCCTGTAACTAATCATCATCTTTGTTTCTTTCTTTTTACAGCTATGAAAATTCACCGGCACAAGTATGCCAAGTCAAAATGGGTCAGAATATGAAGCAGTTGTTCCAGGAATACCTCTCGACATAGTGCACTGACAGCCAGTCAGACACACACACCACCACACAGTGTACAAGTGTACATTGCTCTCACCAAGAGAAAGCAAACGATCAACGAATTTAGAAGCGCTCCCCAAAGCACCCTAGTTATAATCACCATCACCAAAAAAAAAAAAACCAGCAGAAATATCTAAGTAATCGATTAGAGAGAAAGGGAGAAGCCACAAAACAAACGCATCATGACAGCCGAATACTCAGCGCATCCCGCACTAGCTTCAAGCATCATCCAAAACAGCCCCACAAACAGTAGTCACAGTCAAGGTGGCAACACCAGCAGTAGCAATAGTAAAAAACATTCAAAGACCTCACATTCGAATGGAGTCGACAGCCGCGGCGAGTGCTCGTCCGCGTCGTCGTCCTCGCCCAATTCGCCGTCGAAGTCAAAATCAAAATTCACATCACATTCGCCAACAGTCACTCCATCTGCATCACATTCATCAGCAACAGCAACCGCGTCCACATTCGCCGCACCATCATTGCCCGATCGAACTGCTGCAACGAATCGAAGCAGTAGTGCACCGACCACGCCCGCCAGCAACAGCAGTAGTAGCAGCAGCAGCAGCAGCAGCAGCTCACCCGTGCATCATCAGCGTCACAATTGCTCGTGTTCCGCAAATATTGGTGGCATCAACGCGCCAACGGGCGACAGTATATCGAGCAGCAACAATGGTGGGACGTCACAGGGAACAGCAGCAACAAGACTACCGCAGTGCTGTCAGAAGACAGCGGCGGGCGCAGCAGCCGCGGCAGCAGCAGCAGCAGCAGCGGCGGCGGCGGCAGCGGCAGCAGCGTCTGCAACAGCGGGCAATGTAGCCGGATGTAAGAAATTAACGAAATTTGATCCTCGACTGGGTCCATCGCCGTACCGTCAACTTCTGCCGATAGCGCTGTGTATACTGTCTTGCGCGACGGTGTTTAGTATATTAATTGTCTACATGGATACGACAGGTGAGTGGGCATCTATTTCACTTGATGAATTAGAAAGTATATCTAGCGTGTGTCTGTGTGTGCGTTGGTGTGAGATAAATGCGATGTTTTGGGAAGCGAATCTCGGTGAAGGCCTTCTCTGCTTGGATATCCTCGGTGATTCACTTGGGAGGAGTGCGCTCGTACGTAGGCTTCAAGAATGCGATCAAATGGGTTACGAGGTCGTTACTGGCGCCCTGGGGGTGGGCTCCTTTTGATTTGCAAATTGATCTCAGCTCCGGTTGTTCCTCTGACGTCTGTCGTTCGCCTGAGGCACCAAATTAACATAAAGGTTCGGTCGCACAGAAGCGACAACAGTCTGTTTGAAACGAATGTCTTCGGGCAGCATTGTTTTTGGATTTCTGTCAGGTTCTAGTGGCTGGCTGCTGATAGTCACATTTAGGGCAAATATGGGCCACTGTGCTACTACGCGCTCTGGGTATCTCCTACTCCTGCTGCTTCGAAGCGATCTGGCTTATTTACGTTTCAGCTCGTGTTATGTAGGCCAATTGCGCAGTGCTATGTTATGACGCCGACAAGTGTCCTGATTGAGGAGACCTGAATATCCTGATTGTGTGTATCTTTAGAAGATGGTAGCCTATGAGGAGGCAAAGAGGACGGACTTCTGGGAGAATAGGTCGCACCACGTCTAGGAACATCTTCGTCTATTCGCAACTATGTAACAATGTCCCGGCAACTACATTTCTCTTCAGTACGGAGATGTCTCGGGATACACGAATTTTGGCCTCTTAAAATGTCGGGCTTTCCAATAATCACTTGACAACTTTTTTTTAAATTTTTAAAATTTAAGATATCTCGCATCGAAATCACAGCAGTTCATAATGTCCATCACGGGCACCTTTGCGCACTGTCGAAACCAATTTTCGACGACTCGGCCAAACAGTCGAACAGAAACGGCCACTATCTCCCATCCAATATTGGCTCCGAGCTTCTCTAACGATGCGAGCTTGATGGCTTAGGTTAGATTAGCTAGTGCATTCACCAGCACACTGAGTAATGGTCCATTGTGGTACCTATAGTCAGACTTCTACCACTGACTGACTGCTCCAGTGATAGTGGCGTTAATTTGAACCCAACGGCAAATGGTGACTGGACCAGATTTGAAAAGAGGATAAAAGCGTATTAACTTTGCTTTCACTGGCATTCGAATCGGGGACCCCGCTAACCAGAGGCAGGTATTCTACAAACTCCGCCATCCAGTCATCTGATTGTTGGCTCCGACCACTGATCTAACGTAGTCCCAGAGATTTCAAACAGGACAACATAACACGTTCATCTATTTGAGTTTCCAATCAGTCAATAAGAAATTCCATAATTCTTCGAATAGTCTTGGCGACTGAAGCTACGCTTTTTGGTTACGTCGATTACGTAGCTATTCCTACACAATTGAAGCATAATTTTATGCCGAGTCAGACGTATTTATTGGTTACATCGTTCCTTTTTCTCAGAGAGCCTCTGGATTTCAGCAAATTCTCTCTCTTTGATCCCGACTTCTAGCCATTAGCGTCTTCCTAATTGACATCTCGCTCATAATTTTATGCCGACTCAGACGTATTTATTGGTTACATCGTTCCTTTTTCTCAGAGAGCCTCTGTATTTCAGCAAATTCTCTCTCTTTGATCCCGACAGGCGTATTTATTGGTTACATCGTTCCTTTTCTCAGAGAGCTTCTGTATTTCAGCAAATTCTCTCTCTTTGATCACGACAGGCGTATTTATTGGTTACGTCGTTCCTTTGTCTCAGAGAGCCTCTGGATTTCAGCAAATTCTCTCTCTTCGATCCCGACTTCTAGCCATTAGCGTCTTCCTAATTGACATCTCGCTCATCTGACTACACTGGAAACCTCTAATGACATACTGTAATCACTGTTGACTCGAGCCTCGAGGCATTGCCACATTGTAGGTTCCAAGACAAGTTTCGAAGAAGCCCTATCTTAGCTCGATGATACCTGCATGGCCTACATTCTTACTTGCATTCCACGCTGGCGACCAGAGCGATGGAAGTTCCGAGTCTGAGTTGAAGCTGTCTTTTATCAGTTTTTTATAAGTTTAAGAAGTTGTCTTGCGCACGCACGCCCGCTTGCTTAAAGAGGTGAACCTTGCATTTTCTGATGAAGAATAGTCGCTCTGTTTCTTATAACTTAACCCCAAATCTGCATTGTTTTTGTCCACGCATTTTATTTGGAGAATGCTGCCTGTGTTATTTATCTGCTCTAAGCGTGGAGCAGTCTTTTAGATCGTCCGCATAGGCAATAACCTAGCATGCAGCCTTTTCCAATGTTAACGTTGATCCTGTCTTCTACTATCTTCCTCTGCAGATCTTAGTATTCCTAAGTAGATTACTTTGCTGCTCGTTAAGTATGATAACGGGTTCGCTTGTGGTGTAAGCCTGTGGCTTACTGGGTGCTATCGATCAGGGGACGAAGCGCAAGCGCATTTGCCTTGGATTCAATTACGTAAATAATTACTAACGTAAATTATTTTATTCGACTATCGTTCAATTGTTTTACTTGCTTAAAGCAGATAAAATATATTTTTTATCAGTTTTTCACAGCGAATAACGTAAATTATTTTATTCGACTATCGTTCAATTGTTTTACTTGCTTAAAGCAGATAAAATATATTTTTTATCAGTTTTTCACAGCACTGTAGTGACAGTCGATCTTACAATTAAGAGTCCACTTCTTACAAATTTTGTAATTTGCCTTAATTCAAAAAGAATCTACGAAGTGGTCTGCGAATATTCACCACAAGTGCCAAATTTATTATTAACCCATTAAAGACCAACCCCTTTAAAAATTGAAGCAGTTCAAAAACCTTTTAAATACTGTTTATTAATTGGCATACAAGTAAAAAAATATATAATAATAATAATATGAGTGGTGCGACAGTCCGAGGCGGACCTGGGCCTAGCTTCTCGACATCCACTCGTGTTGTGCGTGCTATTGTTCTTTCACGAGTGGAAGGGACCTACAGTTTAATGCCGACTCCGAACGCCGAAGTTGAGAAGCTTTTTCTAGACAGGAATACTCTTTGAACATTGTCAGTGACTCGAAAGAGGTAGAGGTGGTAAATTCGGGTATCGAATCTGGCACCCTCGTCGCACTTACCCACTACGCTACGGCGACCCGCAAGTAAAAAAATACAAAGTTTAAAAAAAAATGTATCAACTTTGGATTTTAGAGGGGTGTACCCAATTGAGTACACTGGCCAAATGTGTATACTCTGCTACCTTAGCTATGAAATATTTTAAAACACTCCTTTTCGATGCAAAGAGTAGTTTGGCATTTCTCACAAGTCCAGCGAACTCTGTTGTGGCAAATTCTGCAACGTAGCTGTTTTTTAATTTTTTGGGGGAAGTGCCCACGCTCGCTGTTTACTAAAGGCGTGGGAACTTTGGGTTTATTTGCTGCTTTTATTGCAGGATCTGAGCGTAAATTTGTCCTTACAATGGTACGTACAAAATTGAATATACTTTGATTTTCGGTTGTTTTTTAAAAATGGTAGTCTCCACCATTGAGTTTATCATATGTGTGAACAAAGGCCACCACCATTTCTTGCCCTTTATTTTTATCTGGTAATTGTTCAGGAACTGGTCATGAAGGTCGACCCCACCCATACCCTTATTGTATGCAACTAATGGTTTTGGCTGTGGAATGGTAATTTTTTTTTTCTCGGTCGTTGACCATCTTTTCACTTTACCCAGTGGTTCCAAATTGTCAAAATTAGTTGCAACGGTTACAACAGCGTTATCTTTCCACCGCGGGAATAAAATGTTGATGTTTTGATGAATTTTGTGGTGAAAGTAACCACGTTTCGCCGTCATTATTGTCTCATAGATTGGAGTGGGCATTTTTTTTGTTCTGTTGTCCCGAACCGTACCAGTTGCCCGAAATCCTTTCTTTCTCAAAGTAATCATAAGGTCATGGCTGGTGAAATAATTATCGAAAAATACACAGTGGTCACTTGGGGTGCTTACAACTTCCAGCAAATCAATCACCGCACGAGATCCAAGAGGTAGACTTTTATGCGTTGGATTGACATTTTTGGCACCGCAATACACATCAAAGTTATAACAATACCCATCGCTACTGCAAAGCATCCACTCCTTATTTCCAAAACGTACAGGTTTACCACGGATAAATTGCTTTGCGGAGTGATGACCAAAATATTTTACCATTGCCTCGTCAATTGAAAGTTTATCATGGAAAAAGTTCCATTTTTGATCATTTTGACAAATCATATTCATTTTATCGGTCTTATCAATGAGAGAATTGTCGGCCAGATGAATAAAGCGCTTAATTCCTTTGAAGCGATTGCGGGGCATAGAATTAGCTACCATTGGAATTCTGGTATCTTCGTCTAGGCACCAATATAATGATTTTTTTTTTATAATTTCGCTTTTATTTAATTCTCAGGACAACTTATACTAGACAAAAATGACATAAAAATCTATCTTAATATCTAACAATTCATGTACTTATTCACTTCTATATTTTAGGGTACCCGCGAAGGGTCAGTAAGATAGAATAACTTACCCTTCGCGGGTACCTTTCTGCGTCTAATCCAATATAATGATTCTTGGGGCAAAGTGTGGTAGCCCGAAAAAAGCATTATGCCAACGAACTTTTTTTTTGTCTTTTTTTGTAAGTGAGAATGTGTGACAGTTCTGTCCCAGTGCGTATTTTTGGCTTTGGTTTATAATCAAATTCGTCACATCATCATCGAAAAAATGTTCAAAGATTTGAACTTTGTCTTCCAGTTCCACTTGCTCTTTTACATTTGCCAAATTTTTTCAAAAAATGAAATGTTTCATTAATTTCTTTTGAATACTCCACATGATTTGACCATTTTGGAGCTCTATATTGTGGTTCACACTTAGCTAAAGTTTCTTCCCGTATATTAGCAAGTGGTATGTCATCCTCGCTCTCAAATCCATCGCTTATTTCCATTTCCACTGCTCCTGGAATGTCAACCGGAATACGGGAATCGAACAAATCATCCTCGCATACAGTACCTCACAAAATTGAGCATACACTCACAGCTTAAACATATTTTTATCTTTTTCGCCTTACAAAAAGTAGTTAATTAATAAAACTTAAATGCAGTTCGAATTGACATATTTCAATTGCTAAAAACCTTAAACAAAAATATGAAAATTAAAAAAAAAAACTTGCTATTTCTAAGAAAAATAAAAAAGGCACTTCATTTTAACACACAAAATTGAGCATACACTTAAAGTAAATTCGAGTTACGACTAAAACACAAAACAAAAACAGTTACAAATAAAATTTCAGTAACGCGTGGCACCTCGTTCAGCATCTATGACAGCTTGTAACCGCCGTGGCATGGATTTTACCAGTTTTTCAGTAAAAGATGGCTGAATCCCTTCCCAAGCTGCCTGAATCTTAGCTTTTAGATCCTGCTTATTGGAGTAGGTACTTTCTTTAACCCGCACTTTTATTTCGTGCCATAGATGTTCAATAGGGTTAAGATCCGGCGATTGTGGGGGTGTTTTTAGCTGCTTTGGAGAGTTAGAAAGCAACCATTGGCATCCTAAATAGGTGTGCTTCGGCTCATTATCTTGTTGGAAGTAGAAAACCGGAGGTAGACCTAATTTTACTGCGGAACTTCGTAAATTTCGTTTTAAAATATTCAAATACCCAATTTTGTCCATAGTATTTTCTATAAATTCGGACTTTCCACAGCCATTTGAAGCCATACAACCCCACAACAGCACTGATCCTCCCCCGTGTTTTATGGTTGACTTTATATTTTTAGCTTTGAGAGCTGTATTTGTTTCCTTCCAAACAATTTGTTTGCCATCAGACCCAAATAAGTTAATTTTTGTTTCATCTGAAAACAAAACACCTTCCCAAAAGCTTTCCGGGTGGTTTACATATTGTCTAGAAAACTCCAATCTTTTCTTCTTATTAACAAGGGGACATGTACGGCTTTCTTCGGGCGATCCTACCATTTAAATTATTCTTTCTCAAGACTCTGCAAACGGTTTCCACTGAAAGAGGCTTATTAATTACGGATGACACGTCAGCCGTCAACTTTGGAATGCTAGATTTTGGATTGGACTTGATTGTCCGAACAATATACCGCTCGTTTTGTTCTGAGAGCAATTTTTTTCTTCCCCTTCCAGGTCTGTTTTTTTAGTATCCCTTCATATCTATAATTGTTTATTATTTTTTGTACAGTTGCATGCGATCGCCCTACAGTTTCTCCTATTTTTCGCATCGACTTCCCCTCGAAAAATAGCTTCATTATGAGCATTCTCGTTGACAAAGTAGTCTGTTTTCGCATGTTTTCCATATTTTCGCACAAAGAAGAGAATATCGGTCTTTTCAGTTCAAAAGCGTGTGCAGAAATGATCATCAGGGATATTTGTTGCTTCATTCCTGAACAAATTTGCATGCATCGATTCTGCGAAGCTTGTGTATAACGCACACATGACATCTGTATGCTGAATTTTGTGTGTCGATTTCAGGGGTGTCGAATTCGATTTCGAAAAGTACCGGTAGGAAGTCGCCTGTCTGTGAATTTGGCATATACTCTGGTTCAAGAAATGTATTCAGTTATGATTGTATACCAAAAAAATAAAACAAAAAAGTGTTCGGCCTTAAAACAGCACGAATATGAAGTAAGGATAGGTGTATGCTCAATTTTGTGAGGTACTGTATATCCTCCTCGTCCGTTTGAATGTCTACATCCGGTGGAATAACCACTATTTCAACCTCCTTCCCATTACATGGGATATCATTTACAGCCATATAGAGGTTTGGATAACGTCGACCATAAAAGCTGGTGCAGTTTATTGATGAAAAATCCATTTCCCTAAAATTTCAACAAGAACAAATATTTATCATTGTCTTGGCCAGTGTACTCAATTAAGTACGCCATCTTAAAATTCCACTTACCAAGGATAATTCTTTTCTTTTTTTTTAAAGTTTGATTGGAATTTTGTTTTTTGATATTTTATCTAATCAAAACAATTGATTATTGACACTTCAAAACATACCTTTTATTTCTGGTGTCACACAAAGCCGATAAAATCAAAACGGGCGACTCACAAAAGCTAACAAAAGGATATGAAGGCATCTCTCCACTTCAACAATTTTCTTTCAAGCGACAAAGCACAAGTCTATGATTGATTTAAAATGCAAAAACATTTAAATCAAAGCGAAATATACGACAAAAGAAAAACCTTTTTGAGCAAAATTATTTTGAAATTTAGACCCAACTATGTGTGTGGTAAAATTTTAAAAGAGACACGTGTTTGGATCTGTCTGTGTATTGTTAGGTTTGACACTTAGCTTGTATTTTCCTAAAAATATTGACTTTTGATTTATTGGGACATATACCCTTAAGGCTTATACAACCCTTCAACTGGTGCTTGTCCCACCTCTTCTGTGATTGGAATTTCAATCTGAGCTTTAATGTCTGTTAAATATTAGGCTGCGAATAGCACGAAACGAAGACGACGAAAAACGAGTCTTCACACTTAACTAGAAGCTTCGGAAGCAGTCTTGAAGTTAAACTGATGAGCAACCCTGGCTGGAAGCATAGCTTGCTTGTTAAAAAGGGAGAAAAAGTCACACAGTCCGTCGAGTTAAAACACATCGTCACTCACAAGCAGTCGTCCAACATGCCCAACAATCAGACCTCCAGCTTACAAACACAGTCTGTCGCACCTCCGATGAAACTGATTCCAATTAACAACCAATTGCATCGCCACTTCTGACTCATCAACTCTGTCTCTTTGGAGACACGTCTTTTCGTCGCGTTCGCATTGTTCAGTCAATAGTTGTGACATTGTAGCCGGAATAGTATTGAGGGAGTGCTCGGATCATTGTCCCCCACAGATCGTCCCGCGGCCGGAGACATGCTCAACAACCAGATTTCCAGCTTACACAAATCAGACTACCCTCTTAAGTTACGTCGTCTTCATTTGCCGCGGTAAGCATTACATTAAACTTTTCCATCACATCATCAAATTCCTCGGTCGAATGCATCCGCACGATGTCACAAGCACGTCCCTTTGAACTCTCCTGCCACATCGCCGGCCACAGCCAAGACCGCCAGGAGCAGACAAGAAAGGAAAAATTATCCAATTCCCTTTCCGCTGATGCCTATCATTGACCCTGTCAACTGCTTGCCGTCCACGACTCCTTCCCACTCCTCCACGAAATGAATGATTCATCAAATTCCCACTCCATTCCAATCACGCCGTCACTTGGCTCGCCTGCCAGAGTTGCGCTGCAGGATATTGCATTTCTTCTTGAACGACACATCTGGTGTTGCGCGTTTGCGTGTGTGCGCCGCCGCCTCGTCTCCTGGCGGCTGCCTCAACATTTATCATACGAAATTAAATTCTGACCAAATCCTTGCTGCATCGTCGTGTGTCACGTTCGTCATTGTTGTCGTCGTGTCATTGTTGGCAGAGAGGAATTCCTTGCTTTCATTCCGCCCACTCGCGCTGCACTTCGCACAGCAATTGTCAGCGTGCCTGCGTGGAACTTTGATATGTAGGCCTCTGTTCGAAGAAGTCCATCCGTTCTAGGCCCTTCCGTCCCCGCCATCGGCCTCGGTCACATGTTCCGAGCGCTGTGGGCGCGTGACTCTATGCCAAAACTACATCGTGCCTTCCTGTTGGTTGCAATAGCACTCCTCCCCGTCAGACAGTCGAATGCGGCGCGGCGGTTCTCCCAGAGCGCATGAGACAATGCAAAGCACAAATAGAAACACAGGCAACAGCAACACGCGCAATCCAAATGCCATATGCGCCGGCGTTAATGAGTTCTTCAACAGCGGCACAGCGCCCCCGCCAGTCAGCAGCACCCCGGGCACTCCAAATGGATCAATCATGGAGTGAGTGTCGCCGGAATACAAATTAATCACCCATTCCCGCGGCCACAGCCAGAGGTGTCCGCACAATTAAATCAAGAAAATGCACGCGTTACCAAATCGGGAAGACAGCCAAGAACACTCGGACGGGTGCGTAAGCCGCGCCGCTGACTCACGCTATCGCCGAACAAAAGTTTGCGACTTCTGTTGGGTAGTCGGCTCTCCGAATCTGCATACGAACTCGGATCCGCATCCACTTTGTCTTGTCGACCATCTTCGGAAGCAGAGCTATCAGCCGAAGGGCAAGAGGGGGACACGGAGAAATGCTTCCTCCTGCGACATCGTCTGACAATAAAAATTCCAATCGACAGACCGGAGTGGCAGAGTGACAATTTTTAATTGCATTGCGATTGGGATTTGTCGCATGAGCGAGCTGCTTCTTTGTCGGAGGCCATGGCCAGGCTTTGTTTGCGGGCACGTCTCGCAGAGGCGAGTACAAAGGAAGAGACGTTATGGAAATGAGATATGGACTGTTGTGTGAAATTGGATGTGGTTTGTTGTCGTGTCGCGTTGATGGGGTCTTCTTTTTCTTCTCCCGATTCAGCTGGGAATCGGTGGTGTTTTAACTCCACTTTGGTGGGGGAGTGCATCTCGCATTTGATGGTTACACGTACTTCAGATGCGGGTGTAAATAGGTGACAAGTTCTGTGGCACGATGCGGGCTGTGGGGAAGGCGTCGAAGACGATTACACACGGGGGATCGTCGTAAAGTGGTCGACGAGCTGTGTTGAACGTCGTTTTGAACGAGATTGATACGGAAATCGAAGATGTGGGAGTGGGCACCATCACGATGTGGATTTGATTTTTGGCTTGTGGGCGCTGGTGAACTTCAGCGCCCATGGAACCCATGCTGCGTCTTTAAGCCGATTGGTCAAGATTTGATTTTATTGCCAATCAATAGTCAGGGCTCATTGGTTGGCATCTTCTGAAAGCATTTGATAATCTGAATCGTTTTGGCTTTGGATTAGGTGAGACAGAATCTTAGCGGACCACAGATATATCTGACAAATCAAGGGTCTCTTGTGGAGGGAGGCGCAAGCACAGAGGTGGGGCTTGAACAGAAAATAATGTTTGGAAGCATTGTTTTTATCCGCGCTTATTCCTTAAGCGGCGATAGATATGATGAGTAACTTAAGCGGATATAGGACTCGTTGTTAGTGTATTTTACATGCAAATTGAAATTTAGGCGTATATACGCTTGCAAAAAAACGCAGCTAATATCGCCCTTCGATATCTCATTTTCCTTGAACCAAGATAAAGCTTCGTTAATGTGAGTGTCGAAGTAGTAGTAAAATTAGTTCAGCCTTGACTCTCACTGACCTCTTTACTTCATTCTCTCTATCTAGAGCACGGTGTTATTTTATGGATGCCTCTTCTACTGCTGTAGCTCTAATCATCATATCAAAAGTCAGCAAATGTCTTTTAGTATGGTTCCTTCGACTTCTGTTATATTGCAATCAAGTTCATAGTAGATAAAGCAGAGGAGCAAGCACACTTCCTTGTGGTACTCCAGATATAATGGATGTGAATACACTATGATTGATTGACCTTTGTAAGATATAGTTTTCCAAAAATGGTGTAACGTTTTCACAGATGGAATTCAAGACGCCGTCATGAAATATAGCTGCAACTTTGCCTTAACCAAAAATCTGTGGTTAAGTTGCATCATCCAATATGGGCTGTATCAAAACCCTAGTTATTTTAATCTGTAAAGAGATCCGCTACAGCTTTATAGTCCTTAGTTAGGTTAGGTTAGGAAAAGGTGATGGTAGAGCATCACTTACACTCGGAGGCCTTAATCCATTCATCTATGGAGTACACATTCTGAATAAACCTATCCTGTGCATCCTGTGCTCTTTACAAATCTTGTAAGGTCCGATGCGAAGCTAGGCGCCGCCGGTTCTGGAGAGCTGGGCATTGGCAACCGAGATGTTGGATCGTTTCGGCAGAAATCGCTGGATTCCGCATTGCTCCAATGGGGCAGTGTCCGGTGATCGTGATTGCGGCCCAATGCCGGCAGCTTCTTTGTTTTGCCGCTGTTTAGCTCTGGCCACGTTGAACATATCATGTGACATCATCATCTCTTGCGAGCCAAGACGAGTTGGCTTCTTAAAGAATGGTGTCACTTATAGTTCGGAGAAGTGCACTGATCGGTGGTTGCCGCTTCGCTGATATCCACTTCAGACCCTTGTCTGGCCAATTCGTCCGCTCTCTCGTTCCCTGCTATTGGGCTGTGGCCCGGGACAAAAAAAAATTTGACGTTGTGGTGACTGATGCACTTCATAACAGCCCTTTATCTCGTCGTACAGTATCTTATTGATATCAGTGCAGTCTGGCTGTCAACAAAGATGGTGGGATATCAGTTTCTTGTATGTGTTTGCTGCTTTCTCTATTGCCAGAATCTCTGCTTGGAAGACGCTGCACATATCAAGGAGTCTTAATGATTCGTGCAAGGTATCCGAATAGAATCCGTCCCCAGTACATGTGTCCATTTTTTGAGTGAAAAGGGCAATCTCGTGGTCTTTGATAAGGGCGTTGGATATCCACCTGTCCCTGTCGGGGAACAGAATCGGTATTTTGAGGGAGAAGTCGTTGTAGGGAGATGTATAGTCGGTTGTAGCCGCGAGGCAACTGAAACCATGTCTCTTCTCCAAGTCGTCTCTTAATCTGAGAATTGCCGCATGTCCATAGTTGGCTTGCTTTTATAGAGAGCACTCCCTTAGTCTGAGAGCGTTATTTGCGGCGCAGCATTTTATAGGTCCAGAGGCAGGAGATAGTGCTTGGTCCATTCGTCCTGTTGTTTCCTCACTGGGGGGCTTTACTGCTTTGGTTTTCCTTCAACATTTTAAGAGCTGTTTAGTGCGAATAACTTCAACAAATCACTTCACAGGTTCTATATGATCAATTTCAAAATGCTTGCTTTTTTGTTGATCAGTTAACACGTTATACATGAATGGCACATGCGTGACGATGTAATGCTGCAGCCCCAAACCTCTCACACTGCCACTCAACGTTACAAGGTGTGGTAGCAGAAGTTCCTTCACCGCAACACATTTGTAACGTCAAGGGAACAACTTCTTTCGAAAGGTCATCGCTTGGGAGCCTAAGTGGATTTTCTTCTTTCTTTAAATTTTCAAGGGCTTCAAACGCGTGCAAACGTAATGTCATCTTCTTTGACAGTGAAGTCGCCTATCTTACTCCCTTGCGGCATCGATACTTCACTTATAGTGACCACATTTAGAGAAGGACCAAAGCTTTCTTCGTCTTTTAAGTCATTTCGGGTAATGTCTTTCCTTAGAAAGCACTCAACGACTTTGGGTGTTTGTGTAGCGCCGCATGCCAGATCCCTGTCAAGTTAAAATCACAACTGGACTCCATCTCAGCTCGACACAGTATCCTGCCCTATCGAGAGGAGCGTCCAAAGATGACACCAAAAGATGTGCTTCGCCTTAAAGTTGCCACCGATTATGAAACTTTGACAACGACGCCCGTCTCTGGCAAATGTTATGAAATTCAGCCTTCACCTCTCCTTGACCTGCCCTTTCACAAATTGTGTAACCCTTCGAATGCCGCCATTCATCCTTGACTCATCGCCTTTCTCCACTCCGAAGGCGCGTTTATCAAGCAAAGCTCGTCGTGGGCCAAAAATATTTCATAACCAATCCGATAACAACAATGTCATCGCAGCCAACAAGGTCACACACAAATCACGTAGCCCGGCCCGTCCTCTCCCACCTAGGCAACTTTCACCCTCCCAGCCGTGGAGCCCAGCTGGCTTACATGACCTTATCCACGCTATAAAGCCATTCAAGCAGGCTTCCCGCGGACTTGTGATTTGCAATAAATTAAGTCAAGTCCACCAACGTCACCCCCACCCCCAGGAGTTCGCACCACCGATCCTCGCACCCAAGACAGTCCACAGTCCACACAGTCGCCTTCAGCGAAGCAGTGACAAACGAATTAGACAAACCTCGCCGTGACAACCACGCTGTTCGTGCTGCCAGTCATAATCGCAGTGAAGTGGACGTCTCCGCGGCCCGGCACAACTACCGTGCTACCCGTGCCCAGATTAATTGATTCCATGCCGCCTCTTTCGTTTTCGGCTGCCCTCTTTTTTTTTTGGCAACTGGGTACATTAAACCGACGGATTTATGACACCTCCTCGGCCGGCGGATTATAGATTAAAGATTATAGTCAGATTTCCAATTCGCCGCGTATTTATGGACATTTTGTCTAATACGCCCCGCGGTCAGGCGATTGACAGATTCGCGTCCGAAATGAGTTCATCATCCGTTGCTGCGGTCGCTGTGTGGACCGGCTCGATAAAAAATTAATCAAAAAATGAAGAAAAACGAAACAGACAAAAGAAAGAGATCTTCTAAAACAAATAAAAATATTTTCTCGTGTTTCGCGCGATGAATGAATTGTCGCTGAATGGCGGGCGGACGACTGTCATCGGACCGGTGGCCTTATGGGACATGTTGCCTCTTATGGCGGGGACTGTAAATCTTTTGCTGGTTAAGAAGGAAATCATTTTGTTTTTGGACATAACTGGAAGATGAGCTGTGGTATTGAGGTAGTGGAACACGGGTGGGGGCAGAGCGAGAAGAGGAAATGCAATAAAAGTTTTCGTTATTGTTCGTCGTTTTGTTTTTACGTGTAAAAGAGTTCAGTTTTGTGGGCATTTTTATGATCGGCAGTAAAATTAAAACGCCAAAGACCGCTCTTAAACGAGCATCTGATGACATTCTTAGATTTATTTGTCAGCCGGGGTGTAGCTGTTTACTTTTTCTAGACTTTGTGGGGTTCTGGGTATGTGTGTGTGCCCGAATGGGGAGAGACAGTCTGGTGCCTAATGGGAAATGTGTTCAGCCAAAAGCGATCGTGAGTCGGTTTGTTTTTTTTTTTCGAAAACGATCGTTGTGAACCGTTGGGGAGGGCTGTTGACCTTGATGCGGGTCGTTAAAGTTTGTGGCATGCGATGGAAGGTGTCTTCTGCTGGAGGGGTTTACTTGCAAGGAGTCAGATGGTGTGCGATAGGCGATTTGAAAGAGGGAAGTCCCACGGATACCATAGACCATCTAACCTCACTTTTTTTTAATGAAGCCACAGTTCGTAGTGGACTTAGACTCGACCTCTTAGGAGAATTAAGGATGTGATGGCCATGGCGTTGGGGGCATGTGCTTCGACCCCTACGCAACTTAATCCCGCCGACTGGGTTCCATTCCCGGCCGGTACGACCAAAAATAATTTTCACGATCCCACATCTGTGGAGTCACTGACAATGTTCAAATAGTAAAATCTGTCTGGAAAAAGCTTCTCAAACATGGCACTTCCGAGTCGGCATAGAACTGTTGGCCCTTCCACTCGTGAGCCGACAATAGCACGCACAACACGAGTGGTTGGTGAGAAGCTAGGCTCTGGCCCTCTACGGGCTGTAGCGCCAGCCATATTATTATTATTATAAGGATTCATTTGAGTCGAAGAAGGCCTGTCAGTGACTTAGTAACTAACTAAGAGTAAACGCACGAAGGCCCAGAATAAATCAGAGCCCTGACGAACTTCAAGACAGTGGTTTTTAGAGTCGTGTGATCCCACAGGAGGGAGTCTGAGTGATGCTGAAGGCGGGCACCAAATTTTGCGAAGTAAAAATCTTTAAAAGCTTTATTTTGTGGTTCAGCTTATGATAACTAAAAAAACGTGGCTATTTTTCTTTTGCCTGACATTATTGAGTTCCTCTGACGATTTTTATTTTGTGTAACTGGACACCATTCGCATTGGTATACAAGGTCCCTTAAATACACGTGTAATTAGTCAGACACAGCTAAAGGAATATATGGAGATTTACACGTATATCCCAATTGAATGCCTTTGTAGAACGACAACTGAATACCATTTAAGAGGAAACAGACCTGTTGTTATTATTGTATTGAAAATGTTTGTGATGTGCTTACATATGACAGGCAACATTATTTTTTTAAATTTGGGGCTAATACCATCAAGTCCTACCGCGTTAGACTTAATAGACAAGATCGCATTTCCTACGCAAGTAAAATCGAAACATTGTGAAGAGAAAAAGGAAGCCGGTGAAGTGGTGTTGCACCAATCCAAGGATTTTGAATTTTGGAAAAAAAAAATGGCGACAACCAAATACTGAGCTACAGTAAAGTAAAACATGGTAGCGGATCGGTGATAGTTTGGGGTTGTTTCTCGGCAGCTGGGCTTTGAAAACTCCATATTGATTGAATAATGGACTAGGAAATGAATATATTGATATTTTAAAGCTAAATTTGGCAGAAAGTGCACGAAAAGTCGGTCTGAACAACGATTTCACTTTTTACCAAGACAATGAGCCAAAGCATAAAGCTTACAATACACGGATGTGGCTTCTATACAATTGTCCTAAAGTTATGAAAACTCGACCCCAGTCACCGGATGTTAACCCCATCGAAAACTTATAAATTACCAATTAGAAATGCAACAGACCTAAAAGAGAAGATAGTGCAAGAATGGGAACAAATTTCGGTTGAAACTACCAAAAACTTGTCCAATCCATGCCAAATAGGCTTCAGCATGTGATTAAAAACAATGGAGATACAAAGTATTAAAATTTGTTAAATTTCTTGTTAATAATAATAATATAGGTGGCGCGACAGTCCGAGGTGGACCTGGGCCTAGCTTCTCAGCAACCACTTGTGTTGTGCGTGCTATTGTGCTTTCACGAGTGGAAGGGACCTACAGTTTAATGGCTACTCCGAACGGCGAATTTGAGAAGCTTCTTCTAGAAAGGAAAACTCTTTGAGCATTGTCAGTGACTCGAAAGAGGTGGAGCCGTGAATTATGATAGGTGGTAAATTCGGGTATCGAACCTGGCACCCTCTGCGTAGGAGTCGACGCACTTACCCACTACGCCACGGCGACCACCACCAAATTTCTTGTTTCTTACCAAAAACAAAGCTATTTGTATGAATATGAATTGTTTTTTTTTTGGTTTTTGTTATTAATTGTTCTGTTTTTGTTGAAGGATTGCGTTTAATTTGTATTTGACAATAGATGTTCACCAGATCTTTGATTTTAACAAACAAATGGCATTGGCAGTCTTAGTGGTTGTTGCATAAATCGAAAAAGAGTTATTTGTTTTCCCTACCGTACGAATATGAGTTTGATTGACTGTACATGTTTTCGAATTGGGATTTCAAATGAATAGGCGAATCATGATCGAATTTTAAAAGTGACAGCATAATTTCCGTTTTCTATACGACATTTAAGGTGCTTAGTAGTTCTCAAACTGCCTTCTATTTGAACGATTGACGACACGACTGGACGATTCGATTGTAGTGTTACACGAAGCAAACTTTTGACGACGTCGTTTAATAAAATCGGTTCAACGACGATCGTCTTAAAAGTTACGCGACGAGAGCCCAGAAATGAAGTATTACAGAGATTGTCGACTTCTCAGCTAGTTCATCGACGAATATGAGTGCCTTTTTGACAGATATTCATGCATTTTTGACGGTTATTCACGAAATAACGTGAATGCCGTTCTCTGATTGGTCAATTTGGTTTAAGAACACGTTATTAAAAACAGTTGTCAAACATTTTAAGGGCCAAAAGATGTAGAAGTTGTCCATCTCTGTAATAGCAGTAAACTGTATTCGACTGTCCACATGAGACGGCCAATGTCCCACGGGCTGTATAAATATCTGCCCGAATAAAACTGCAGTAAATAGAGAGACGAACGGTAAAAATAATATGAAATAACGCCAACACTCACTTCCACATCCGGAAAGATTTAGAGTTTTGCTGCTCTCTGCTATAAAGTCAGTCTGGAGTAGTTTGGTCTATGTTCCTTAGTAGGATCAGTCTCACTAGTCTTCTATGCAAGAACCAAATTATTTTCGAAAACGAAGGAATCACGATTTCCTTCTTCTTTCTCCTATAGTCTCTATTTTACAAATCGGCACATAAATTGAGGCGCTGCACTTCTTCCAACGAATTCTCTCCAACAAAAAAAAGGTAAATAATGCGTTGCTAAATGCGAAGAGAGAAAATTCTTTGTGAATGAAATGTTTGCTAAGCTCGCAAAAGTGGACTGTGTGTATAGCACCTTAACGCCTTGGTCGCTCTCAAATTATCACCGATCTATCTCTTCGTTCCTGAATTCAAAGTAACAAGACACACGCACAAGCCACATAAATTCACTGTGACCTGTGGCTGTGTTCAGCTGACATATCTAAATAGGTTCTCACACTTCAACATCTCAAACTATGTATTGCTCTTGTCGTTGGGTTCTATATGGAACAGTAATCGACTCTAATCTAGGCGCCCATTCTCCAATGTAAGCTTATTTCAATGCATTCAACTGGATAATTAACAAATGGTTTTACTTCGATGAAGTCCGTCTTTGAGTGTGAAAAATGTGCAAGGATGGCTATAAATTTTGTAAAATTGTTTTCAAGTGGGTGAAGTGTGATTTGTTATAAACATCGAGCGTGGAGATGAATTCCATTGTTTTGAGAAATTGTTATACAGTCAATCTTTTTTGCAGCCGATTGTCCGATATGTAGGGGTGTCCGTTCGCAAGAGGTTGAAACTTGAAATAGACGAAAACACTCTTGCCGGGACCATGACAAATTGGCCATAAAGATTGGTGTCTGTTCTAGAGGAGACATTTCACATCCTGAACAGTTGCTTGATCTTTTTGACAAAATAATCTCAGTGACATTTGCTAATACTGCATGTGAATAGCAGTTACTTTTTATGATCTAACACATCGAACACTGCAATCAGCGAGGGCGTAGTGAATGCCTTGACAAGCGAGTGTTTATGAATAATTAATCCATAGAAGTTGGCAACCCTCGTGGTTTCCTTCATAAGTTCGTGACATCATCGCACTTCCTTCAAACGACAGCCTTGGAATGATTAGAACAGTTACCGAAACTCAGCAATTGTTAGTGCCCCTGTGGTCAAAAGCATTTTGAATTAATAAATCAAAAAACCGCCATAAAAGCCTTCGCCATTAAGTGCTGCCTGAGAATATTATCCACCTCAACACTGTTTCAAGGCTCAAGACAAAATACCTCTGCAGTAAGTAAATAAATTTCCCATCGCAAGTTAAAAATAACCACTCACGTGAACAGAGAAAGGGCTGCCCCATAGAGCACGCAACCGGCAGCCGGCCCCACAAGAAGCAGGTCAACCTTCCACCACCTCGTCGGAGGCAGCTAAGTGGCTCGGGGAATATCTAGGACTCAGATAAGCCCCAGCGTTCTGTCTTCGAATCGTTTCAACGGCGTTCACGTTAAGTTCGTCATCAGCGTGCAGCCCCATAGCCGCCGCATTAAAGTCATCAATATCATCAATATGAAAATACCAATTTGTGTCCGTCGTCCTTTGAACACGACGGTTTACACGCCGGGGAACATGTGCTATACTCGATCAAACACACGGTTTATTGTGCCTTAATTGTTCTCGATGTTTGTATAGTCGCTACCCTTCGATTCGACGACCTACTTACACTCCCGTTCACCCCTCGTTTTCCCCGGCGGCGGTGGCATCGATATTTTCAATTGTTTTCCTGAACAACGAACGATAAATAAATCAATACACTCTCCCCGAATGTGGTTCCTTTTTTGTATTCCACCACACAGCCGCCACCGCCATCGACGTCAACCCCTAGCCGATTTGAATAATTGAACACGAACTTGCCGACCTCAGGCAGGAACGCCGCCGCCATCGCACACACAAACTTATCCGTGTCAAGCCCTGGAACATGAGTGATTTCTTTTCAACAACGAGCACCTCCGCTCGTGCCGCCGGAGGAGCGGGTTGCGATTTATCTTCATCGCTGCATCGAAGATTGTGAATGAAAATGCGGGCGTATTCTGCCCGTCGGCCAGTGATGAGGGGGGATGAGGAGGAGAAGTAGGATGGGAATCGTTGGCAGTCACTCAGCGCCAGTAATCGGCCAGCAACAGCAACGCCAGCAATTACAGCAAAATTTTCATTTTAATGCTGCGGGGGTGGCCGATTAAGGAACACACAAACACCACTCAGTCACTCTCTCTCTGGCTTGGCTTGTGTGTGCGCGCCTCCCCCTCGCTCGCGAGCCGTTGACAGCGTGCGGACTGTGGAATTATACGATTTAGTCATATGAATCACATCCGGTGGTGGTGCAGCATAAAATTTCGCCATCACTATCGTAATCGTTAGCGTCATCGACATCGCCTTTCGCTCGCTCACTCGCCGCGCCGTTTTGTTTTTCGCCATCATCCGTGAGCCGCGTGCTGCTGGTTGTTTGATATTAAGACTCTTGACAGGCTCTTTCAGTTTTCGCTTTTATTGATTCGAATTATAATCGCTGCGCGGTAGGAGGAAGGACGTTGGCCAAAAGCGACGACGCGCAGAGGTGGCACATGGCGTGTTGTCTCATTATTGCCGTACAGTGGTTGCTGGTTTGGAAGCAGCGCCAACTCTTTTGCTGTTGTATTCAATGTCGGTGAACGGCGCGGCGCTGCCACTGACTGATGTCGATGACGGCGAAGACGATGAGGAGAAGAAATAAAGAAGTAATGACTCCATACTGCCACTGTCAACTAGCGGCGGCGCGTCCATTTCAAGGCTTCTAGCCACCGTCGACCGTCAAGCGTGTGACGTGTGTGTGTGGCAGATTTAGGCTAATGCGATTGTGAGGGGCTAATGACTCTTGCCGGGCCCTGATCACTGCACTACGGTCTGGCGGCGTGTGTTTTGAGCAACGTGCTAACTATCACTAAATGTATGTGGACTCCACCTCCTTCCGTCGGCGCACACACTTCTCCTCTGGACTGACTGACACTTTTTCCACCGGCCATTCCGAACGACACTGGATGTGGATCATTTGCGGAAGTGCTTCGACTATCCCAACCGAATCGATGGTGTCTGTCTTTGGCGGACGCAAGAGAGAATATGAATCTGTTCGCGTAACTGGAGAGTGTAGACTTTATAATGAGCTCATCACATTAATTAGATCGATATAGTTGGCTTCAAATGGAGGTTGCCTTGTGGGCGAAACAGTACACTGTACACTGGTGCAGAGTAACGAGCTGCTAGAAGTGGATTAAATGGGTTTGGACTCGTAAAACGATTCTCTTTGCGCTCGTGCGTGTGTTTGCTTTTTTTTTTTTGGCCATTTCCAGCGAAATTCACGAAACTGGGTTATGCGCGAAAGGCTGGCAACCAGTTGGGTGGTCGGTCGGTGTGGTACAGTTAAATAATTTATTCATTAACCGATCGAAGTGACCCCTCGTTTGCCCTCGTATGTAAATTTTCACTTTGTGAGCTTTGAAGGGATTCTGACGTCCCAGTGAGGGAGGTAGTTTCTCTGGTAGTTTACTGAAGACTGTGTCAGAGCAGACTTCTGCGAGCCAAATGGATTTTCATCTGCTCGTAACTGTAAACGATGATTTTTGGCTCATTGCCCTGCAATTTGTTGACGTTTCGGATTTCTGCGGATGGTCTTGTGAAATTGCACACTCATATTTGAGAGACATTTCCTCAATCGAATTTTGATTAGGAAAGAATAACGCTAGTGAAGTTGCGTCACAATGGAAACTGATGGAGTCAGCAGGGAATAAGTCTGGCTTTGGAGAAGGCAAGGATTAGGGGCGACTTTGGAGTGCTTCCAATGAGGCTGTAGATTTTCGTGTTTTACATGGCAGATGTGATGGTGGGTCGCCGTGCCGTAGTGGGTTGGTGCGTCGACTGCTACGTAGAGGGTGCCAGGTTCGATACCCCAATTTACCACCTTTCAAAGCTCACGGCTTCACCTCTTTCGAGTTACTGACAATGCTCAATCCTGTCTAGAAAAGCTTCGCCGGTCGGAGTCGGCATAAAACTATAGGTATGTTGTTAATTATATTATATTATATGGCTGACTCAGGATTTGATCCCTTATTCTACGTAGGAAACATCACTTAAATGAATGTCAAGACCGTGGCTGAGATGCATATTCCACAGTTTTAGTTCCATCTTCTAGTGGACATCAATATCAAAATAAGGAGTCCAATCCAAAGAATTTTCTTGTTTAATCTGGCCAAGTTTATTGTGTGTTAATATTTCCTGGTTTAAACTTCTTTAGCAATTTTTGGCTTTCATTCATTGACTTACATCTTCTTGTGAAGCTTTTTCGATTACAACGCTCTTGAACCAACGGTCTCCATCCGGGTTGGTTTCCCAGTACGACCAAAATAATTTTTTTTACCAAATAATTTTGTCCACCTTCTTCAAGTCACTGACAATTGCCAAATAGTAACAACTGTCTCGAAAAAGCTTCTCAAACTCGAGTAAATAAACTGAGTCAACCCGAGGTACATACATCCAAACCGAGTTGAACCGAGTTAAACCGGAACTAAAACGAAACTGAATAGTTGAACTGCAAACAGTTCGACTCTGTATAAAGTGAACTGACACTTGCTTTCGGTTTGTTAAAACAAAGTTAGAATATTGCACTTACACCTTAACGTTCTCTTATATCAAGTAATTCGTTGGAATTTGATTTGCTATAAATATCATCGAGGTTGATTTGGGTTACGATTCCGTAAGCTCAACATTACGTAGGTATTCATTCATCTGCTCACTCTATTATAAGGAACTTTTTAACGGAAAAACAAACAAACGTGTTTACATTCCTAAGCATCAAACAACAACGATTGTCTTAAGAAGATATTAACATCTTCGAACCTGTTGACGGATGAATTATTGAAGAATTGAGTGTGAATAGTCGATCAAATTCGTCATGTAAAGGTAGTAATTTGACAAAGTTCGTTAAATAGAGGTGAACATTCATATTCGGCCATAATTGGAAATTTTTTAAAGCTATATTTAGCATTAGCTCTCACGGGTAGTTGTAGGAGATTTCGAAAAATTAATTAAATCGAGGAAATCGCCATATTGAGGTCCGTTATAAAAGGGTTCCACTGTATTATGTATGGTGAAATTTTATTTTTATAGTGTACCAAGGTAAATCTAGCTGGTTTTGAATTAGTTTGGCAGTCAATAAATCAAACAATTTTGTTTGAAAGCGAGTTAGTCTACCCGAGTTGCAACTTGGTTTGCTTCAATTCCAACTCGGGTTAACTCGGTTTAAAAAAAAAACTTCGTTTTTGCACGTCTCTAGTCGGTATAAAACTGTATGTTCCTTGCACTTGTTAGAGAACAATAGCACGCACAACACATCAAGTGGTTTTTCTAAAAGCTGGGCTCAAGATAGTCGCGCCACCCATATTGTTGTGACTATCTTACTCCTTATCCCATAAAACCCAAATATTAACTCCCCATTGTGATCTAACCAAATTATCGCTGCTTTGGTTATTTCATAATTTATTTTTAAAGAAAACTTGCTCACTCCCTTGTTATTCACAGAAGATAAAACTTGTTTCCACTAAC
The DNA here is from genome assembly GCA_964034865.1 of Eristalis intricaria. Classification (NCBI taxonomy): domain Eukaryota; kingdom Metazoa; phylum Arthropoda; class Insecta; order Diptera; family Syrphidae; genus Eristalis; species Eristalis intricaria. The sequence continues at coordinate 71,116,976 of OZ035874.1, forward strand.
GGACACATCCCTTTCATGAACATGGCTTTTTGACGTTTGAAACATGTGCAAAATCTCTCTTGACTGTGTGACAGTGATGCCAATTTGTGGTGAAAGTTTTTTGAAGTTACTTTTGAGTCCAATTGATTCCTCATTAATTTGATAAAAAATTTAGCAAATTCACGAACACTGCCACATTAATGCACCATTAGGAACCATTGCAAGTTTAAGCTCAAGACAACTCTGACAGACGAGTATAATAATGTGATTAAAATATGTTTACAGTGGATTGTATGGTTTTATGCAGACTAACGAATGGCAAATGGATATGTACACGTAAGGTTTAAAGTGCTGTTGCTTAAATATTGATAGTTTCTATTTCCGATAGTTCTGCACAAATGTTAAATTTATGAGAACATCATGGTAAATGTCCAATCTTCCCCGTTTTTATCATGTTTTGAGCTTTATCCGTCACCATTACCATTACGAATTTCAAACTCAGCATGTGTGTACAATGTATACATAACGGAAGATTTAATACTTTATTTTACTTGAAACATTGAATCAACAGTATTTACAGTATTTAGAAATCCGTGAATAAAATGACAAGTGAGTGCATGGATGCCCAAACTTGTCCACATGCCAATAGTGATTGCACAGAATTTTAATTTTTATGCTGAACGGAGAAATCGATACCGTCTTAAAATCCTACAAGTTCGAAATGGCGTAAAATCGCGTACGAGCATTTGATTATTTTCATGTTTCTTCGGAAATATTAAAACCCTTATTTTTTACTTTTCAATGGCTTTCTGATCCGGTATGTGCTGTGGTTACATCTTGATCTGGTTCTAATTTCGAAACGAATGTTTGTGTTTTAAGTTCATATGGGATTTCTCTTTTTAAGTGGCTGCTTAAACTTCAAATAACTACTACCTCCCGTTTGTCCATATTCTTTCTTGAGCAAGGAACTATGACAAATTAACTGTCTATACTACCAATCGGCTTGAAAAATTGCAACACCATTGACATTCTTCGTTATGTTGGCATCACTGATTGCACACAGGTTCACCTCTCGTGATGATTCACGGGTTCAATCATCACGGGTTCACCTCTCTCTAGTCAACATGATTGTTGTTCGCATTAGTGGAACGTTCGAATTACCGACTGTTTGAATTAGCAAGGTAGGACCGTACCACTTGAAAATACTGACAGCACTACAGTATGGCCGAGTCATTTCGATCTTGATGCCTGTTGTCTTTCTTGGCACCCAACCCTTACCCAGAATCAAGGGAAATCGTGTATTTGCTTGGAATTGAACCCATTGGTCCAGAGACAGCTCCGGAATTCTGAGAAGTTAGACACGACTCAAGACGAAGTAGTCCCACGAAAAGTAAAAAATTCCCCTTTCATGTGACCTGCATGATCACATACATCCTCTTAGCTTGCCACGAAAGCGAAATCGGACAGCAGCTTCTTCTTCTTCTGCTGGTGGGGCTACAGTCCGTGGACGTGGGCCTCAACCAGTAAGCCTCTCCAGCCGGCCAGATCTTTAGCCAGCTGTCTCCAACTGCGCACACCAAGTTGATTGACGTCATTCTCGACCTGGGTGCGCCATCGGTTGTCCCACTGGTTCGGAGTCTTCGGGCTGGAGCAGTGTTGTCCATGCGCTCTACATGGCCCAGCCATCTTAGACGTTCAATCCGTAGACATACAATCCGCTGCATACATTAGTTCACCTCTAAGTGGTTATCCAGAGGGCGCCGCGAGGAAGCTGTATGTCAACTTGACCTGTGCATTTAACAGGGATCGTTGCTGGCATCTCGCCAAGATGAGAGCAGTCAACAACTTTGCCCTGGATGCACAGGCCCATGCCCTCCATGCAGCTACAACTCTGATTAACGTGGACACATGGTCATGGTCTTAGGGCAGTCCAAGAGATTAATCAGGCCTAAGGAAATACTCCATCTTAATAAGTATAGCTTAAGATTGCTAACAAGCATTCCTACCGGCCACTGCGGCCTGAAATATCACCTTAACAAACTAAATCTGTGTCAAGACACGGGTTGTCGGCTTTGCCTCGAGGAGGTTGAGACTTCCGAGCACATCATGTGTGAATTTCGGGCAATAATCTGGTTAAGGAAACGTATCTCCCTTTGGGAGATACTCACTTCAGTGGAATTAGAAAGCTCCACTACAAAAGATTTACTATCTTGCATGAGGGAAGTGGTTTGTCTTTTGTGATAACTCCACCCCTTCGATACAATAGATCTACCCTGGTCGCGGTGTCGTTGCCTACACGACATGGGCTGTACAAGAGGAAACAAAAAAAATACATCCGCAAAACTGCCCCATTCCACATGCACTTTGTCTCAAAACCAACGCCAGTTTCACTTCATCTGACCAAGAAGTCTGAGAATGTCCCCCCAACCCAGCGCATTACTGCCGATTAGCCACTTCCACGATCTATTTCCGCCGCATTTTGCATTTCGCCTGACGAACTGCCACATCCATCAACCAAAACCATGCAAAGCCGTTTCATCACCAGATGATGATGGCCTGGCATTAGCAGCAGCAGCAGTCAGCAACCGATTTCACTACCGAACATCGCTTTTTTAATAAAACACTTGTGTGTGGTCTTCAGTCCCCACAGATTTCACTTCAATTAGTGATCATCCATTCGGTCTTGTTCACATCGCCGCTTAGCCACACCACACTAACCGCAAGTACCCGAGACGTCGCTCTAATGCATGGGAACAGTGTGTACAAAATGAATGTTCAAATTGTTTAATTGTTCAATGTAGGCTGGCTGCGGTACCAGACAGCACAGTCGTTCCTAGCCTAAATGACATTCATCTAATGTAACGATCATCACGAACACATCATGTGGTTCCTCAAGCAACAAGAGCCACTGCCGCACCACGCCGCGCCGCCCCTCTGCATCCCCTCCTCTCGGGCAGTCCAATTCGGTCATTGTTCATGGAGTCTTAAGCACATTTTCTTTCGCCCAGTTCGTCTTATCTCCCGTGCTGCGGTCATTAAGATAAGCACAAGCACAGGCAAGGGCCCAAGCACCGCGCACAATTAAGTTCACCTTTGGTAAGGGGCCAGGCACCCCCCACTGGGTGCTTGCTTAATGACTTTGCTAAAACTAAACAAATCCATGCCGAAAGGAACATTTAGAACTGTGTAACTGCTGTGCGCGGCTGTGTGTATGTTGTTCTTGCAGAGTTTTCGCATAAAACTGTAATTTTGTTGTTTTGCTTTTCCTTGTTATAATTATGTTCTCTTGTTTTCCGTTTCAGAAATCCGACATCAACAATTCCGCTTGAACATGTCCAGAGATTACGAACTCTTCGGTGTGGCACAAGACGATCCGACACTCATAGCATTCCTCCGTGAGATTCACATGAAAAAGTATCCAATGCATTTCCTTAAGAACGCACCAGCGGAGCATTTGAACTTCACCAACCATCACGAGCTGACGCCAGAGATGGCGCACTATGTGGCCGATTTGGTTGGCGGCAAGTCAAGCGGTGCCGCTATACAATCGTTAACCGGTCAAGCGGGGAATCTTATGACAGCCCCATGGCTGGCGGAGACCCTTAATTGGGCGGGTGTGATTGTTGAGCCAGAACCGCGAAGGTATTTCACGCTACGCAAGCAGAATGTTCATCGACCGAAAATGCAGGTGGTGCATGCCTGTGTTTCACCGAATCAGCATCCAAAGGAGGTAAGATTTATGTTGATGGAAAGTGAGATAATGCAAATGATAGTCTAATTTCAGCGATGATGGTTAGAGCTCGGAAATGTAATGACCGTGAAAATTGTATTGTTGCCTGTGGGTTAGATTGTTGGGAAACGGAGAAATTGAGCCGGTCAGTGAATGTTCACGTCTCACGATGGACGCTTCGCGTTGAAGAGGGAATCTTGATCCTCGATGCGCGTGCACTGACCTTGTTTCTCTTCGCTCTCAGCAGCTGAGGTTAGGTTTCTTGACATCTGCAATGTAGACCTTGTTTGCCTTGCATTTCATGCAGTTTTCTCAAGGATTGGACGTGGGAGGTCTTCTAAGGCTTAAAGGCGGTCTATCTGTCCGATCTTCCCCAGACAATGATCTGTGATTTTTTACATGGCAACAGGGCAGACGGATGTCGGAAATGTTTTGTCCAAACGAAGATCCTGCCATTATCCCAGATTCAAATTCCCTCTGGGCTCTTTGTGTAAACGCAACCCTGTCAGCTAACATTTTTATTCATTCTGGTGGATGGCCCTACCAACTTCCCTACTTTGGTTTTGCTTTACTTGTGCTTGCTACAACCCTCTTAACCCCTGTTTAACAGTCTCCGAGATCATAAAGACCCTACGCATGGAAAAGAAAAACAAGCATCTTCATCTGCTTCAAACAAGCCAAGAGGCTTGACTTTCTCGTGTGGTCAGACCACACGTTTGTGCTTAGAGAGACGTTTGCCATGTCTCACATAGGTCCTGCTGTACCAATTGTGATCCCCTTGACCACACTCCCTTGTATCCTTTTATCTTGACCCGTGTTCAGCCATCCCAATGTTTTACTGGATGACTTAAAAGTCGAAGTAAAGAAGTAGTTGCCATCTTGAAGAACCCGGAAAAGGAATTCTCACATCTTAACTGACAAAGACGAGTATTGTCTTGTTCCTATTCATCGCTACAGTCCTTGCACATGCAGTCGTTGATACATCCCATTTTCAGATGATTGTGGTAGATGAATTCTCCTACTATCGTTGCTGGTCTGTTACTTCCTCCACTGAAGGCACAAGTGGCTAGAGACCACCACTTTTGTTCGTTAATTCTAGAATCATGGCCTCCACCTTTTTTTGACGACCTCAAGTGGTATGGGTCGCGTTCAACCCCTTCTCTCATAAGTTTATGGCAGGACCATCTTCGTTCCTCTGACCCAGCTGGTGGTATTTCCACTGGCATAGTCAGAGAGTTTAAGTGAACAGTTCATGCCTTGGAATCGGCTTAGTACTTTTTCAATCCTCATAAGTCCATCTCTCCTGTATAAGTCCATCTCTAAGATTTGCGAGAAATGTACGCTTCGTGCCTGTCTCCTCGTTAGCCGATCATTCCTCCAAGGGTAGAAAGTGTCACCTAAAAGGTATGTCATAGTCAAGGCAAGGAAGTGCGAAGTCCGTTCCAGCTTGATTTGTAAATAATTTACTTTCTTCTTATTCTTAACCTTCTTCTGGCGGTAGTCCTATTGCGCATTTGACACTTCTTCTTTCTCTTCCAGTAATGATACAGTAGTGATACGGCCAACGAGCCTCTCCAGCTCGCACATTCTTTAGCCACCTGCCTCCAATTTCGCACGGCAATTTTTGTTGAGGCACTTGTTTACGGCACCTTATACACGTAGACGACCTCTGCTGCTTTGTCCCTCAAGCCCAGAATGGAAGATTCTTCGGACTTAGTTTTATACGTTCTACATAGCCTAACCATCTTAGGCGTTGGATCCGTAGATGCTTGGCTGGACTCATGTCGGCTCATGTTACAGTCCGTATAGTTCATGGTTGAACCTTCTCCTCGAACAACCATCCATCCATAGAACGCAGAACTATTCCTCCGAAAAGACTAAGAGCCTCTTCATCCGCTTTGGATGTAGTTTATGCCTCTGCTCAGTAGAGCAGCACGGGGGTTATCCAGGTTTTATACAGAATCAATTCAGTCTAGTGGTGTGCCCACCCCAAAGTCTTACAAACCGAGTTAACCCGGGTTAAAATAGAAACAGACCGAGTTGTAACCCGGGTTGCCGAACTCGGTTTGTTGAAGAACCGAAAGAAAATATGTGGATTATGGAATGGGGCAAGTCGAGTTTTATTGTTCAATTCTATTTTGTTTCGAGTTAGTTTCGGTTTCGGTTTCGGTTTTCTATGTGTATCCTAAGACGATTGTGTTGGCAAGAGAAACGATAGGCGAACGGGGTAGCCAAGCCAATACCGGATGTGTGTGTGCAAATTGTTTCAATTTTTCTCTCTTCGTATCTTCTTCTACGCTCACGTCGCAACGCAACTTTCTTGCTTTGACACGTCACACAAAAAAAAAAGAAAACATTATGTATGCATACAAAGCACATAATACGCGAAAAGTTGCTTAAAAGATGCTGCTGTTTTTTGACCCGAGTTGACACACCACTATTTCAGAGAGAGGACTCTGTTACTCAATTATCTTTAGAGCCCAAAAAAGCAGCGGTTGGCAAGAGTTATTTGGTTTCTCAGTTTACCGCGGAGCCGAGGTAGACGAAGTCCTTCACTACATCGAAGTTATAGCGGTCACAGTGACGTTCTGGCCGAGTCGTCGATGTTGAGATGCTTATGATTTGGTCGAAGTTAGATACTCTTAGCGCAGCATGCGTCTTATTATGCTGCGATACTTCAGAATGGGTTTGACAGTCGATCAATGAAGGCATTCATATCGATCTGCATAAATTTTCCAGAATATACTGTTTGAAGGTGTTGCAACTAAATAGTTTCTTTAATTGGTCAATCAAAGCAGGAATCCGTTGATTGTATCCTATCTTCTTATTTAAGAGCTCAGCTGGCATAAATCGCACTTTTCTGTTTTCAGGAGTGCCACGGTCACGAAATCGATCAAAATTTAATTTGCAAAATGCATGCCAATATTGCACACATGTCATTTTTCTTTCTTTTCCTCCTTTCACACCCCAAAAATTTGCTACTCATTGGTAGGTCTTAAACTTAGAAAATCCACACATACGCCCGAGGTTCAATCACAACATTCTCCGGTTGCGTGTTCAATCTACATACTATTAGTTTGTTCAGTTCAAGACCATCCTTCCCAGAAACCAAAACCAAGAACAACAACAACTTTGTTTCCTCCCTGAATAGATTTAGTTCATGTGCTTGTAGCCTCTCTAAACAACGCATTTTCAATAAGGTCTTCAAACCCTTTCCATTCCTTACTTCCCTCAACATTCGATGTTAATTTATATATTCCTTCAAAACATCAACAAAGTTGCATCCTCAAACAAGATCTAGACGTTGTTATTCATCAATTTATGTAAAGCATGACAACAAGCGGTTGTTTTGAAAGGAAGCTATAAAAATACCTCAAACAACATCCGAACGTACCTCCGCGCTGTGTGCGAATTGAGGAAATATGCACGCGTGGGCGACAAACTGCCACAGTCGATGTCTATGTCTTCTACGATGATTGAATAACGATGTTATGAAACTGTCCTAATTAATCAAAAATTATTGCTTTGTTTTCTTTAAGGTTACCCTTCACAACGAGGAGGACGCTGATGTGCGAATCAATAGTCTGCTTGACGAGGAGACCTCATGGTTTAATTCACGCGTCAAATGCTTTCCCCTCTACACGATTATGCTGGCGTGTAACCGCATTGATTATGACCTCCTCAGTCTCGGAGTTCATGGTCACGAATTGGAGGTAAGTTCATTGCATAGAGTTCCATGCATCATCACTGATTTGTTCTGTTTTTTTTTCAGATTCTCCAAACAATTCCCTTCAACAAAGTCTACATCGACGTGATATCCATTCACTTGCCGGAGAATCACGAAAACGTACGCAGCTACGTTGCATCCATCACAAAGTTCCTAATGGGAAAGTCCTATAGATTGCAAAAGAATTTCGGTCGCAACTACTTCTACAAGAAGCTCAATTCGAATCGAACCCGGAAAAAAGATAAAAACTAAAGAAGGATCCATTCAAGAACATCCTTCTCAACTTACACACCCACACACACAACAACAAGAACTCTACTCAACGACATTAAGATTCAAGAAGTCCTACTCGCCTCGTATGTGCGCTCTCACATCAAAAATAAGAAAAACAAACAAAAAAAAAAGCAAAAAACGCAAAACACAAAAGAGAACTAAATACTAATTAATTAACAAAAATTATAATTATCATTATATAGTGAAAAGGAAACGAAACAAGAAATACCATATTGTTAGGATATATAACTAGTATATATGTAAACACAAACCAACACATGGTTAAATGGAGTAATCGATTTAAATTATTGTATAAAAATAAAAAATGAAAGGAAAAAAAAAATGAGTAAAGGAAGAACACTTCACTTACACACTTTACATCACAACTCACACCTCACACACACACACACATACACACACTCACAAAACTCACGAGAATAAGTTTTATAATTAATTAATTAATTTAAAAATTTCCCCATGTACAAAAAAAAGCGAAACGTTTAGTTTAGTGATTAATTAATATGTTCACCCAATCCCCCTCTTCTCTCTCTCTCTCTCTATCTCTCGCTGTACTTTACATTTGTTTATTTTTTTCTTTTCTTTTCTCTTGATTTTATATATTTTTTGTGCGTTTTTTCTTCGATCATCATCTTTCTCTCTTCCAAAATGCTATACATGCTATATATAATTATATATATATATATATTTTGTATTAATTTAATTATACATATATATTTACATGAAAGAAAAACAAAAGAAAAAAAAAATAAATCACTATGAAAATGGAAAAACAAAGTTAAATTGTAAGCGTTACTTGTGTAAGTAAAGGTTAAGATTAAAACAAATTTAAGGATCGCTATTATTTCTTTTTTGTTTGAGAGAGAAAGCTCACACAAAACAGTTATTGTTTAGTTTATTACTATTATTATTTTTTTTTCTTTCTGTTTTTTATTTTATAAATTAATTTTTTAAGAATAAAAGTAATTAATTAATTGTCGATACGATGTGTTTTTTCATCATGCATTCCATTTGTTTATCATTTATTTTGTTTTTGCATTCAAAACGGGATTTGGTTGCTGTTGCTTTATTGATTTCATAGCGATTCTGTTCCATTCGAGTCCCTTTGATTATATCGACGGTGAAGGTGCGGAGAAAGAAGTGTCTGATCGAAGGACAATATAACAATAGTCAAAAAAGAGTGCCGTCATATCCTCTATTGTCCGTCGGCAACGAATGAAACCGTTAGAATTACCGCAATGTGTACAGGCCGCTATAAACGGTTCCAGCAGGTGATTTTATCGAAAAAAAAATACCTGCTTCACGCGTAAAAATAATAAAGTTTAAACTACTGGATAGGGAAACCTAGTTGTAGTAAGCAACTAAAACAATGGGAAGGGTGTGATTAGTCAGTAAAATTCTGACACTACTATAACCCCTATTGTGGTTTGCTAATCGAACATGGCATAACTAATCCCGGAATTTGTTATGCATTGCTTAAGCAATGGAAATACCCATGCATTGGATTGAACTGGTCCTGTAGCGAACGGGACTCAAGCGAAACTAATCTTTATAACTAATAACTTCACCTCTCAACTTCACTGCTTATCTCAGATCTGCACTTAGCTCAAAGAGGTTTCACTTGTGGAATTGGCCATTTTGGCTGTATTTACTTTTTAGTTCTGTTTAGAAAGGTTTGACGCCAGCTTCAGTCGAACGCCCCCCCATCTAAAAATGTTGCCCGCTACATATATTTGACTAAGTAGTCCAGTTGATGCGAATATCATTTCTTCTACTGCTGGTCTCTATTTTTGCTCTTATTTCTTAACCGTGTTAATTTAACGCCATACATCCAACGCACGGCTTATCGCAACATGAGCGTTTTAGCGCACGTATGTGACCATGACGACTAGGCTCTAATCGTGTAAGCGTTTCGAGGATAGTTTCGCTTCATCTAAACATGAAAAACGATAGCGTCTGACAAATATTGTTTTGCCTGCTTCACGTAGACTGACAACTGTCATTAACTATCGTCTCGACGACTGGTTTTTGGCGATAACTATTTCAGTATCGTCTCCTTTTAAATGAGAACAAATAGTGTGGACGTATCTTGTTCTACACTTTTGAGACATTTTTAGAGTGATAGGTCGCATTTATATTAGTTTTGTTCACAAACTGAAATGATAATGTGTTACTGAAATTTGAGAGGAATGAGAGCACAGATGTCACATTTTTACGTGAGAGTTAATATTTTCAGAGCACTCAAACTGTAACGATAGGCGAGACGATAGTGATGGTCTTACATGAGGCAAATCATCGACGATATCATCGAAGTGAATCAAAACGACGATAGTCGTCTGAAAAGTTACGCGATGAGAGCCCTGAACTGAATGTGGTGACAACCCAAGACTGCAATTCATATGGATAACAGAATGATGGCCTTACTTTTTTCTGAAATATTGCCCAACATTGACTGTCGACGCAACGTGACGGTTTCCTCCAGAGAGTATCAGCATTCAATTACCAAATGCAAGGAAATAGTTACATATAATATAAGGCAACGAATCCTTGGATTTTGAATCACGAGGCTAAACATCGTACGCACGTTTCGAAAACGTCTACCGGAGAGTATAGAGTTCCTTTCATAGGCTATGAATAACTCAAAAATTCAGCTACGTAAGTGCCTTATCGCAATTGTATTTTTGATAAATAGTATACAGCAACATTCAATTTCGCCGTGGCGTAGGGCTCCCACGCAGAGGGTGCCAGGTTCGATACCCGAATTTACCACCTTTCATATTTCACGGCTCCACCTCTTTCGAGTCACTGACAATGCTCAAAGAGTACTCCTACTCCTCCTTTAAACATTCAACTTTAAATGCTTTTGACAGTCAGAAGACTTTCTGTTGTCCTTGGTGCCAGACCTTCATGCCCCTATTACAGTACACAACTCTAGTTGTAGTTTGGTCTAGATTGAGAAATCGGTATTATTGATTACAACCTCGAGACAACCGATTGTCCATCAGTTGTCAAATCAAAACAACTGCTCATTTTCAGTTGTGTTCTCATTTTTCCATGCTATTATGAAAGACAACTCGTAAAGTCAGAATTGAAGTATTACAGAGATGCCCGACTTCTGCCTCTCTTGCTTCTTAAAATGTTTGACAATTGTTTTTTATAACGTGTTCTTAAGCAAATTGACCAATCAGAGGATGGCATTTACGTTATTTCGTGAATAACCGTCCAAAATTCATGAATATCTGTCAAAAAACACTCAAATTTGTCGATGGACTAGGGAGCAATCAGCTGCGAAGAAGGTTATCTCTGTAATACTTCATTTCATTTCATCATTGGTAATGTCTTGCTTGGCCCAACTGTCAAAACTTGAAAATAACAAATGCAGATGGAAAAGTTAGTTCAACTAATGGAACAAAACACTGGCGTCGAATCACTGCATCCGTGAACGGATCGTCCCTTATACGAACAGAAATTACGTTACTCGTCATACGAACGAACGCATTGGGATCATGTCATACGAATAAGAGATAATGGATGATAGAGATATCCAACTTCGGCCATTTTTACCCCTAGCCCACAACAAAGATGTAGTGGTAATCCCTTGTATTTCACTTATACTTTCAGAACGCTCGTCAATTCACCACAATATGGCGGCCGATTCGTGAATTTTGTAGGAAATAGCGTCAGATTCATGAATTTAGTGGGATAATGGCAGCTGATTCGTGAATTTTGCCCACAATCCATGTACGATGCATGAGCAGACAAGGGGCAAAAATCGTATAAAAAACGCTGTCAGATGAAATCAGGGGGCAAGTGAGGTAGAAGTTGAATATCTCTATTATAGGTTATCTCTGATACGAATTCTGACGGAACGTAATTATTCTGTCTAGAAAATATTGTAATAGAGTGAAGCGTAGTTAATGTAATAGTTAAACGTCAATTATGCGTCATTTAGAGATTAATTAATCTAAATGTAACGATTGAAACAAGCGATGGATTCTATTTTGCAATTTTACTTGAGTTCACCTGTTTCAGAAGACATTATTATTAGAGGAAGAGATACAAGTAGGTTAACCTGGTTAAGAAATACAAGTAGCCCTATGGAACAATAAAGCAAAGCTTAAGAATGATTTGAAATACAATAATACGAATATATTATACTTCGATTTTCAAATTCACTAAACATTTTCGCTTGAATAAGGAGGCACTAAAACATGTTCTCTCTAAACAATACCCACATTTTCTACTGCACTACCTCTTGTGCTGAAATTAGTATCGACACTTCCGTTTGTGGACATCGACTATTTAACTGATGGATGGCTCTCTTTACGAAGGGCTTATTTACTATAGGCTTACTTACTATATTTTAACTCTTTTTCATATGATTTACTATTCTAATAAATCAAAAAATTGACTATTTAAATCAATACGTTCACTGTCTACTGCTCGAATGATTAGTTCAATACGTTCACTTGCGCGATAACGTGTTGTATGATCCCAAATTACGTTCACGTGTTCTGTAATCCCAAATGCACGATTTTCGACAGCGATTCACTCGTTCACGACTGTGGTGATTCGACCTCTGAACTAGCAAGTGGGAAATGCCAGTTTGGTGCCAGCAAAAGGGACAAGAACGAGCCGTGGGGAATGAATGCTGTCGAATTGAACAGCATAGGACCACCTACTCGAACTCGAACTTCTTTTTTCTTTTCAATTTGAACTAAATCACACGAAATATTTGTTCACTTTTTTGTTTTCATCGAAATGTCATTGGCATTTTGTCAATTTTCGTTCCTTAAGTTGGCTGCATTAGCCTCAACTGAAAATAGTTGTATTCCGTAATACCACAAATTAGTTCGATTGTCTCAAAGTTGAGTTGACTCGTTGACAACACAACTGAGTACGATTGTGTACTGCAATAGGGACATACGTTTTGGCATTTATTTTATAAACACTGAAATGCCCAAGACTTCAGAGCTATGGTTTATTCCCAACACTCTTCATGATTTTCTCCAATGATTGTGCCCACTTCCAATCTGTAATTCAATCCTCCTCTGATAACGGACTCTCAGAATTTCACATTCGTTTCCAGGAGTATGTCATAGGTGTTCCTTATTAACACGGCATATTAGAAACAGAATCGAATTTACTGCCTTCTATTAAGCAAGTGAAATGGAAGCATGCATCCATTGTCTGATCTGGTACTTACATCATTACAACCAGAAATGAAGTATTACAGAAATGCCCGACTTCTACCTCTATTGCCCCTTAAAATGTTTGACAATTGTTTTTTATAGCGTTTTCTTAAACCAAATTTACCAATCGGAGGACGGCATTTACGTCATTTCGTGAATAACCGTCAGAAATTCATGAATATCTGGCAAAAAAGTACTCAAATTAGTCGAAATATAATTTCTCATTATTGATCAATGTTTTCAGGTGATCTGGACTAGAAGGCTCGACTTCTGTCGAGTATCTTATAATAGTGTCATTGCATAACTAAGGAAATAGTACGTCTTTTGAACATGATCCAGATTATCATCTTCTTCTATTAATCTTCAATCAAACAACCAGAAATATTCTTTGAATTTGAACTGCCGAAAGCATATGCATGTGCATACATAGACCGCCAGTTGTATTTTTCTACTTTTCCAAAACCAGTAGCAGTACAACACCCATCTCTTATTGATCAGATAATAGATGTTGCGTAGGTGCCATAAACTGTTCAGGTATTACTTTATTCCCTTGATTTTTATCACTTTTTCGGTTCAGTTTCCTGCTTTCTCAGCTAATCCATTCGTTTTCGTTTGCTTGTGGAGAGAACAGAAACCGACGGTAACACGAGACACGTCGGACAATAGAATGCTACCTCAGACATAAATTTACCCGAGTTAAACCAAAAATACTCAAACCGAGTAACAATTGTGAAATGAAACCAACCCCAAATCGAATTAGACAATACAAATCGATTTGACTCATTCCATATTAGTTCACGTTCAGGTCGTAGCCACCACAGCAGGCGGCAGCATTTCAGCAACGTTTCGCGTATTGTGTGCTTTGTGTGCATACATTTTGTGTGTGACGTGTCAAAGCAAGTAAGGCCGCTTTCAGACTCGCTTAAATTCGACGGCGATTTTTTCAAATTACCTTTTGTGATCTCAAGCCACTTTCACACAGGAAATTTCTTCAATGTCGCCGTCGCAGATATTTTCGCGGCTATTTCTTATTCTCTATTCGTTCCCGCCTGGATTGGTTCATAGAGCAGAGAATTTTTTCATAGCAAAATTTGACCAATTTTGAAATATTCCAATCTATCGCGTTCGCCAGCCGAGGTCAAAATAAAATAAATGCATGGCACGAGAAATATTTATATATTCAGAAAATGGAATAGTGAATGCAAAATATCCTCAATCCTTTAACATGAAATTGATAAAAATTATCCTTCAGGCACCCAATAAAACGAGATACCATCCGGAAGAAAGACATAATATTTTTTGTTCGCGCAATGTATGTACATGTAAACGTGTCCTATTCTACTCCATATGCAAACATAGCAGTTTTCATCTTCTAAACAAACAATCATAAAGATTAGAGATCGAGAGACAATCATCTCTATGCAATAATTATAAAAAAAATTCTCAAAAAACCCCGAACTCATAAAATGTCATCCGTTCGAGACATCCGATAATTTTTCCGCACACCAGACTAAGGAAGTACATACGAATTAAGCAAGTCGAATATGCTTCACGTAGACTGACAACTGTCATTAACTATCGTCTCGACGACTGGTTTTTGGCGATAACTATTTCAGTATCGTCTCCTTTTAAATGAGAACAAATAGTGTGGACGTATCTTGTTCTACACTTTTGAGACATTTTTAGAGTGATAGGTCGCATTTATATTAGTTTTGTTCACAAACTGAAATGATAATGTGTTACTGAAATTTGAGAGGAATGAGAGCACAGATGTCACATTTTTACGTGAGAGTTAATATTTTCAGAGCACTCAAACTGTAACGATAGGCGAGACGATAGTGATGGTCTTACATGAGGCAAATCATCGACGATATCATCGAAGTGAATCAAAACGACGATAGTCGTCTGAAAAGTTACGCGATGAGAGCCCTGAACTGAATGTGGTGACAACCCAAGACTGCAATTCATATGGATAACAGAATGATGGCCTTACTTTTTTCTGAAATATTGCCCAACATTGACTGTCGACGCAACGTGACGGTTTCCTCCAGAGAGTATCAGCATTCAATTACCAAATGCAAGGAAATAGTTACATATAATATAAGGCAACGAATCCTTGGATTTTGAATCACGAGGCTAAACATCGTACGCACGTTTCGAAAACGTCTACCGGAGAGTATAGAGTTCCTTTCATAGGCTATGAATAACTCAAAAATTCAGCTACGTAAGTGCCTTATCGCAATTGTATTTTTGATAAATAGTATACAGCAACATTCAATTTCGCCGTGGCGTAGGGCTCCCACGCAGAGGGTGCCAGGTTCGATACCCGAATTTACCACCTTTCATATTTCACGGCTCCACCTCTTTCGAGTCACTGACAATGCTCAAAGAGTACTCCTACTCCTCCTTTAAACATTCAACTTTAAATGCTTTTGACAGTCAGAAGACTTTCTGTTGTCCTTGGTGCCAGACCTTCATGCCCCTATTACAGTACACAACTCTAGTTGTAGTTTGGTCTAGATTGAGAAATCGGTATTATTGATTACAACCTCGAGACAACCGATTGTCCATCAGTTGTCAAATCAAAACAACTGCTCATTTTCAGTTGTGTTCTCATTTTTCCATGCTATTATGAAAGACAACTCGTAAAGTCAGAATTGAAGTATTACAGAGATGCCCGACTTCTGCCTCTCTTGCTTCTTAAAATGTTTGACAATTGTTTTTTATAACGTGTTCTTAAGCAAATTGACCAATCAGAGGATGGCATTTACGTTATTTCGTGAATAACCGTCCAAAATTCATGAATATCTGTCAAAAAACACTCAAATTTGTCGATGGACTAGGGAGCAATCAGCTGCGAAGAAGGTTATCTCTGTAATACTTCATTTCATTTCATCATTGGTAATGTCTTGCTTGGCCCAACTGTCAAAACTTGAAAATAACAAATGCAGATGGAAAAGTTAGTTCAACTAATGGAACAAAACACTGGCGTCGAATCACTGCATCCGTGAACGGATCGTCCCTTATACGAACAGAAATTACGTTACTCGTCATACGAACGAACGCATTGGGATCATGTCATACGAATAAGAGATAATGGATGATAGAGATATCCAACTTCGGCCATTTTTACCCCTAGCCCACAACAAAGATGTAGTGGTAATCCCTTGTATTTCACTTATACTTTCAGAACGCTCGTCAATTCACCACAATATGGCGGCCGATTCGTGAATTTTGTAGGAAATAGCGTCAGATTCATGAATTTAGTGGGATAATGGCAGCTGATTCGTGAATTTTGCCCACAATCCATGTACGATGCATGAGCAGACAAGGGGCAAAAATCGTATAAAAAACGCTGTCAGATGAAATCAGGGGGCAAGTGAGGTAGAAGTTGAATATCTCTATTATAGGTTATCTCTGATACGAATTCTGACGGAACGTAATTATTCTGTCTAGAAAATATTGTAATAGAGTGAAGCGTAGTTAATGTAATAGTTAAACGTCAATTATGCGTCATTTAGAGATTAATTAATCTAAATGTAACGATTGAAACAAGCGATGGATTCTATTTTGCAATTTTACTTGAGTTCACCTGTTTCAGAAGACATTATTATTAGAGGAAGAGATACAAGTAGGTTAACCTGGTTAAGAAATACAAGTAGCCCTATGGAACAATAAAGCAAAGCTTAAGAATGATTTGAAATACAATAATACGAATATATTATACTTCGATTTTCAAATTCACTAAACATTTTCGCTTGAATAAGGAGGCACTAAAACATGTTCTCTCTAAACAATACCCACATTTTCTACTGCACTACCTCTTGTGCTGAAATTAGTATCGACACTTCCGTTTGTGGACATCGACTATTTAACTGATGGATGGCTCTCTTTACGAAGGGCTTATTTACTATAGGCTTACTTACTATATTTTAACTCTTTTTCATATGATTTACTATTCTAATAAATCAAAAAATTGACTATTTAAATCAATACGTTCACTGTCTACTGCTCGAATGATTAGTTCAATACGTTCACTTGCGCGATAACGTGTTGTATGATCCCAAATTACGTTCACGTGTTCTGTAATCCCAAATGCACGATTTTCGACAGCGATTCACTCGTTCACGACTGTGGTGATTCGACCTCTGAACTAGCAAGTGGGAAATGCCAGTTTGGTGCCAGCAAAAGGGACAAGAACGAGCCGTGGGGAATGAATGCTGTCGAATTGAACAGCATAGGACCACCTACTCGAACTCGAACTTCTTTTTTCTTTTCAATTTGAACTAAATCACACGAAATATTTGTTCACTTTTTTGTTTTCATCGAAATGTCATTGGCATTTTGTCAATTTTCGTTCCTTAAGTTGGCTGCATTAGCCTCAACTGAAAATAGTTGTATTCCGTAATACCACAAATTAGTTCGATTGTCTCAAAGTTGAGTTGACTCGTTGACAACACAACTGAGTACGATTGTGTACTGCAATAGGGACATACGTTTTGGCATTTATTTTATAAACACTGAAATGCCCAAGACTTCAGAGCTATGGTTTATTCCCAACACTCTTCATGATTTTCTCCAATGATTGTGCCCACTTCCAATCTGTAATTCAATCCTCCTCTGATAACGGACTCTCAGAATTTCACATTCGTTTCCAGGAGTATGTCATAGGTGTTCCTTATTAACACGGCATATTAGAAACAGAATCGAATTTACTGCCTTCTATTAAGCAAGTGAAATGGAAGCATGCATCCATTGTCTGATCTGGTACTTACATCATTACAACCAGAAATGAAGTATTACAGAAATGCCCGACTTCTACCTCTATTGCCCCTTAAAATGTTTGACAATTGTTTTTTATAGCGTTTTCTTAAACCAAATTTACCAATCGGAGGACGGCATTTACGTCATTTCGTGAATAACCGTCAGAAATTCATGAATATCTGGCAAAAAAGTACTCAAATTAGTCGAAATATAATTTCTCATTATTGATCAATGTTTTCAGGTGATCTGGACTAGAAGGCTCGACTTCTGTCGAGTATCTTATAATAGTGTCATTGCATAACTAAGGAAATAGTACGTCTTTTGAACATGATCCAGATTATCATCTTCTTCTATTAATCTTCAATCAAACAACCAGAAATATTCTTTGAATTTGAACTGCCGAAAGCATATGCATGTGCATACATAGACCGCCAGTTGTATTTTTCTACTTTTCCAAAACCAGTAGCAGTACAACACCCATCTCTTATTGATCAGATAATAGATGTTGCGTAGGTGCCATAAACTGTTCAGGTATTACTTTATTCCCTTGATTTTTATCACTTTTTCGGTTCAGTTTCCTGCTTTCTCAGCTAATCCATTCGTTTTCGTTTGCTTGTGGTGAGAACAGAAACCAACGGTAATACGACACACGTCGGACAATAGAATGCTACCTCAGACATAAATTTACCCGAGTTAAACCAAAAAGACTCAAACCGAGTAACAATTGTGAAATGAAACCAACCGCAAATCGAATTAGACAATACAAATCGATTTGACTCATTCCATATTAGTTCAGGTCGTAGCCACCACACCAGGCGGCAGCATTTCAGCAACGTTTCGCGTATTGTGTGCTTTGTGTGCATACATTTTGTGTGTGACGTGTCAAAGCAAGTAAGGCCGCTTTCACACTCGCTAAGATTCGACGGCGATTTTTTCAAATTACCTTTTGTGATCTCAAGCCACTTTCACACAGGAAATTTCTTCAATGTCGCCGTCGCAGATATTTTCGCGGCTGTTTCTTATTCTCTATTCGTTTCCACCTGGATTGGTTCATAGAGCAGAGAATTTTTTCAAAATCTGACCAATTTTGAAATATTAAGCCATAATCGCCAGCCGAGGTCAAAATACAATAAATGCATGGCACGAGAAATATTTATATGTTCAGAAAATGGAATAGTGAATGCAAAATATCCTCAATCCTTTAACATGAAATTGATAAAAATTATCCTTCAGGCACCCAATAAAACGAGATACCATCCGGCATCCAATAAAACGAGATACCAACAGGCAGAAAGGCATAATATTTTTTGTTCACGCAATGTATGTACATCTAAACGTGTCCTATTCTACTCTATATGCAAACATAGCAGTTTCCATCTTCTAAAAAAACAATCATTAAGATAAGAGATCGAGAGACAATCATCTCCCTGCAATAATTATAAAAAAATTCTCAAAAAACCCCGAACTCATAAAATGTCATCCGTTCTAGACATCCGATAATTTTTCCGCACACCAGACTAAGGAAGTACATACGAATTAAGCAAGTCGAATAAAAAAAACGAAGACAAGTAAAAGAGAAGAGTGAAAAATTGAAACAATTTGCAGGGCACAGCCGGTATTGGCTTGCTACAAAATCGTCGGATACACATAGAACACCAAAACAAAATAGAATTGGACAATACAACTCGAATTGCCCCATTTCATAAACCACATTTTTTTCTTTCGGTTCTTCATCAAACCGAGTTCGTCAACCCGGGTTACAACTCGGTCTGTTTCTGTTTTAACCCGGGTTAACTCGGTTTGTAAAACTTTCGGGTTGGCACACCACTAGTTATAACCTGGTAAACTACGCATTAACAACGATTTTCTGAATTATTTGTTAATCGGTCGAATGGCGTTAGATGTTAAGAAGCAAGATTGTTTACAGGGCGAGCTGGTTAAGACAGGGGCCGGATTACCGTGGGTATTACTTACTTACTTATAAGGCCGGCGACCAATGGAGAGTCCGAACCGGAGCAATTGCTGACTTCCATCGTTCAGTCCTAGGCACTCTGCTCCCAGTCATCAAGGACAAGCTATCTACCGTGGGTCCACTGTCTGTAATTGATGGCGACGGACTTTGTGAACAAAAATGATATTAATCCTGTTGCATGAAATATTTATTTTTTCATCATCATTTCATTAAAACGCATCCCAATTTCCACATTTCTTGACCCCTTCTACACACTTCTTTGAAAAAAAAAAACACAGACACCACACACAAACAGCATTAGATGCCCTTAAAAAAAAAAGAAAAATAACAAACATAAAAAAATATGTTAATTAAATGCAAAATAAGAAGAGAAAAACAAAAGACATAAAAAAACAAATGAAAGTGCACTTAAAGCGTTTTATGAAAATAAAATTGGAAACAAGACATGTTTTGTTTTTGAAAAGGATAAAAGTTTAAATCAATTGAAACGTTATTTGCTTGTGTAGGTGTTTAAGCATGTGTTATACTTATACATATATGATATCATAAACATTTAAAAAGAAAATGTATTGTAACGGTTTTTGTATAGAAGACTTGTAATCATCTTAGACTGATAACAAATGTATTCATGGAAGGTTCAATGTTTTAAAGGAAAATCATATTCTTATTCCATTCTATTCCAAACTACAGGTTTTAGCATAAGAAATGAAAGGTTGTTAACGCTTTCTTTGTTCACGTTTATTTCAAGTTGATCGTGCAGAAGGAATGTGTGAGACATCGAGGCCGCCCTGGAATGACTTTGACTTATTGTCATGTTGTGCTTCTTAATGCTCCTCCAAAAATAATTAAGTGTTAAGACTTAAGGTAATAAGATGACTTCCAGTCGAGTGATCTTTCAAGAGGCTTTGTCCATAAATGATAACGGTATTTTGTAGAGGGATTAAGAACAAGCTTTTTCTACTATGTGAGGGGGGGGGGGGGTCCATTTCGCCCCGTTCAGGAATTAAGGGCAATTTTAGGTAAAAATGACATAAAATGAAAAAAAAACAATGGCAACACTTACAATAAAGTACTATGTCAAATTGGAATGTTAGAAATTTGTTCATAAAAAATGCTACTTTTTAACCCCACTTCAAAATACCGTTATCATTTCTCGGCGCCAAAGTTATCGTACTCTCTCCGGTTCTTGAATAATGACATGAAAATTGTATTATTGATTCGAAGTACAGTCAATTTCAGGAATGCGACGTCGTTGATAAGTTCACCAGGGGCACGAGGAGCAGTCGATTCGTTTAACCTAATTTTCGATTTCGATGACGATTGGTTCAAGATTGACTTTGAACTCCTCCATCGAAGCCGGCTGGTTGGGATGAACTAAGGATTAAATGTAGCCACATAAATGAGTATGTAAACAATCGACAGGACCATTTCAAATTCATCGAATACAATTCGATATTTGCACCCGCTTTCCAGAAACACAGAAATTTTTTGTGGTGTCCATTCGTATTTCCATTGCAGTACTATTGTCTGTGGACTGTGACCCTGCACCGTGTAACATAAAGAATGTTGCAACATGTTTCTGAAGCGATCTCCTTGATGTAACGTGCCATTAATTTTCACCAACGACGAAAAACATCTTCTTCACCGCCGCACCGTGACGATCACACTTTACACACCAGTGTGTTATTTTGCAAATCTAGCGGATCATCAGAATGAAATTTGAACAAAATTTGTCCAGTCGTCTTTTAGTATTTTAGGATTGGGTGGGGTATACGCCCCCTATCTCTGACCACATAAAGTCATAGGTCCCAAAAAACTTCATAGAATACAATTTTTACTACTTCTGAACAAAAAAAACTTAGTATGTCGATAGTACTTATTTATATAGTACTAGTTATTATTATATGTCGATAGTACATCGATACCAAGCGCCTTGGGGATTAAGTTCAGCTAGATTCGCAAATTAAGACACTGTGCGCCGTTCTATCAAGTCGCCAGTGATCCATCCAATACGCGCCAGTGAACTTGTACCTTCGTGCTTTGGTATCTCTTATTTAGAATGAGAACAAATACAAAATCCAAATACAGCTACATTGTAACACATATTCTTAGGTACCATGTTAGGTGAATCAATCAATCTACTAGGAGTGACATACTAACAACACGCAGAGACACCTTTGATCAACTTTTTGAATAGACTCCAATTCAATGGTTCACTCACATGTGGTCACGAAATTGCAAATCCACAAATTGCCATTGTTAACCCGTCAGAAATCTCAAAATTCAACAGCAAACCGCAACTCCTCATTATTTGAGCTGAGCACAGCTGACCCATTGGGACTCGTCCACATCTGTCAATTAACTTGCTCACACGCCAGCTGATCCCTGCCTTTGTATTCCACCGGTGGTACCTTCACAGGACATCACTTGATGATTCCACCCCGTTGCCAGGCAAAATCACTTGCCGGTCCTGTCCCATTGTTTGCGTCCACCGCACCATAGTGAAATTCATAATCTGCTCAATATGGCATTGCTTACGACTTATGGCATAAAGTCACTTAAATTTAAAAATTTCAAACCCAAAATGCAGAAACTGTCACTGCAAGCAATCACCCACTGCAGTACATGAATATACATGATTGGAAAATGAAAAAATCGAACAGTAAAAAAAATATGACAGGTGACGTTGCTTACAATAGCACGCACAACACGAGTGGTTACTGTAGAAGGTAGACCCAGGGCCCTATTTCACTATTCACTAAACAAATTGTCACATTAGTATTTGTTTGTTAAGTGTAGTGATTAGCGTTGAGCGACAGTATGTTAAATTATCACTTACCTTAAACAAAAACCAGCTTTGCAATACTATCGTTGCTAAGTAAAGAATCGTTTACTGCATAATTCAATCCGGACTACAAACCATTACTATATAATCATTACATGATCTTCATTAAACGTTGACATGGTTATGTTAGTTTAGAGTGGCTGACTAGTAGTGCTTTAAAAGTAACGACAAATTGGGTACCCATACACATTCATTACTTTTTATCTGAATACTCGTTACTTTCGTTACTTCCTTCAAATGTATGTTTAGGTAGGCATGAATGATATCTACTTTTTTGTTAATACATTCTATGAAAATTTGAAATGATATTTCATTAAAAAATCTACGCTTTCTTAAGTTTAGTTAAAGAAAAGTGCAAATAATAACCAACGTTCTCTGAATAAGAATGTGATACCAATCTTACCCGAGAACTTGTAAGGTTCTAAATTTATGCGACATCACGCATGGATATGGTTTCGATGGCAAACCTTTCGCCTGCTGTGTGTATGCTATGCCTGGCTTGTATGTTCCTGCGAACATGCCATACTATGCGAGATTGAACATACCGATCTCGGTACGTACGGGTAGGAAAAAGTAACGAAACCGTAATAGTACCGATATTAATTGAGGAGTAACGTTTCTTTACATGGTGCGATATTGAGTATTCGTTACTAAGTAACGAATATATACACTTTGCTGCAGTACTACTGACTACCTTAATGATTCCCGCACTTAGGCCAAAAGTAGGTCCCCTGTGTTACCACAAATATCTAATAGATCCTTATCCGCGAACCATCGAGAGCTTTTAATAAAGTGATGAAGTTGACTGATGTTAATGCTACTTAGTTCTGTCAAATCGTTGTAAGGGACTAAGTCTACGAGATGAGGGAATGAAGGTGTGAAATAGTTTTCCTCTTCTTCTTCATATCAATACCATAGTTGCATAGACACATCCTTCTACTTGAGGAAAGTCGCCTTGTTTGAAAAACTTTGTTGCAAGTTATGACTATTTTCTGGCCATCGAATAGCGTGAACTACTCTACATACTCCACTTTCTAATATCGAGCATGGCTTTATGCCGGGCAGGTCTTCTTCTTCTTCTGGTGGCGCTACAGTTCGGGGTGGACCTGGATGTCGCACCCACCTCGGTTCCGTGGGCGTCCTCTATTGCATTGTCCCACTGTTTCGGAGTCGAAGACTCTTCGGCGCGCTACAGTTCGGGGTGGACCTGGATGTCGCACCCACCTCGGTTCCGTGGGCGTCCTCTATTGCATTGTCCCACTGTTTCGGAGTCGAAGACTCTTCGGGCCGGAGCTAAGTTGTCCATGCACTCTACATGGCCCAGCCATCTTAGGCGTTGAATCCGTAGACGTCTGACTAGGCTATGCCGCAGTACAGCCCGTACAGTTCGTGGTTGAATCATGTTCTCCAATAACCATCAACGCAGACAGGACCAAAGATTGAACGCAGAACTTTTCTCTCAAAAAAACCAAGTGCTTCTTCATCCGCTTTTAAGATTGTCCATGCCTCCGCACCATAGAGCAGGACAGGGATTATCAAGGTGTTATTTAATGTTAGCTTGGTCCTTCGAGAGAGGCCTATACTACTCAATTGCCTCCTGATGCCAAATACACAGCGACTGGCAAGAGTTATTCTGCGTTTAATCTCGGTACCGATGTTGTTTGTACTGTTTACTGCGGAGCCGAGGTGGACGAAGTCCTTGACTACTAAGTTATAGATGCCTATTGTGACGCTCTGTCCAAGACGTCGATGTTGTGTGTCCTTCCTTGATGACAGCATATACTTCGTTTTGCCCTCATTCACCGCTAGACCCATTTTAGCCGCTTCCGCCTCAATGCCAGCAAACGCCTCATTGACTGCTCGCTGTGTTCTGCCAATCTCGTCAATGTCATTCGCGTTAGCTAACAGTTGTACGGACTTCTGGAAGATCGTGCCTCTAGTGTTGGCGTGTGAGTCTTGCATGATCTTCTCCATGAAGTCACATGACGGCGGGTCACCTTGTCTAAAACCATTTTTGACATTGAAGGTTTCGGTGAGTTCGTCACCGACCTTGATGGAGCAGCGAAAATTCTCCAGTGTCATCCTGCACAACCTGACGAGCTTGGCAGAAATGTCAAAACTAGACATGGCGTTGTATAGCTCGTCCCTATGCACGCTTTCATATGCGGCCTTGAAATCGACGAATAGGTGGTGGGTGTCGGTCTGCATTTCTTGGGTTTTTTTCAGGATGCCGGACAGGTCATGTACAACTAATTTATCATTATTTTCGAATTATATTTATAAAAATATAGAAAATCATTTCATTGCACTTTGCTTTTAAACAAGCTAAAGTCTTTGGGTTTTCCAATTACTTAAAGGGCAGGAAGCAATTGGTAAAAATTGATAGTTCTACATCTCGGGGGAAAAAATTACATCTGGCGTGCCACAAGGCAGCCATTTGGGGCTATTATTATTTCTTTTGTTCATAAACGATGTTCATACAAATTTTCAAATACTGCAAAATTTTAACATTCACAGGCGACTTCAAATTGTACAGTTTAACTGATTGCATTAAGGTCCAAATCGATATCCATATACTAGTGTAATGGTGTAAAGAAAATGGATTAGAGCTGAAAATTCAAAAAATGTTATATCTTTACTGCACATCGAATAATATTCCCGATTGTCTATGATTATTTCTTAATTGATCACAGGCTTAATGGCATAGGAGAAGTTAAAGGCATCGGTGTAACTTTTGATGCTAAATTAAATTTGTCATGACATTATGATTATACAATTTCGAATTCTAACGCTATGTTAAGTTTTCTGAAAAGAAATAGTGAAGATTTTTAGTGTCTTAAGTCCGTCCATCTTTTGCTCGTAAGTCAGACCATATTTAGAATTTCATAATTTGGGTTTCACCATTTAATACACAAGAGCTCGGATTCGAAAGAGTGCAAAAGATTTTCACGAGATATGCTGTCCGTAAGTTATATACCCTCGAAGAACTCCCTAAACATTACGACGGATGTAAAATAATAGCGTTGCAGACCTTAAGTTTCAGGCGGAGGGCAGCGTCAGCCATGTTTATCCGCGAGACTATTAATTACCGTGTGAATTCGACCAGAATTACTTTTTCTCCTGAATGTAGATGCTCCCCAAAGATCTCTTCGGGTGAGAAATGTATTCTACGATAAGAGGCATATAACCAACTATTGTTGCAATGAACCTATTACAGTATGTATAACAACTTTTAATGCACTTTGCAACGAAATTGATTTTAGCTTGTCACGATTGGAGTTTAAAAAATGTTTTAATACACTATTTTTTTAATTAATATTGTTTATTTGATGTAATCTATCAGATGCAAAATGGGTAGATGATCCTAAGTCGCACTGCAAACATCTGAGGGCAAAAACTAAAAGAACGTAGTGTTTTGTGGTTGCCCTGTGATGGTAAAATATTACTGTGCCCATTCCGTGATATTTTGCTCCATTTCCAAGCCAACGAAGGGTTGTTAAAAACTGCTGCAAGGGAGTCTAGACACGGTTTCGCTTGTTGCAAAACGACATACTCAATGTGTGTACGCGATTACTGAAAGTTTTCCGATTATCTTTGCTGACTCAACATTTAATTTGAAATTAAACCTCGAATTTATTACACGCCTTCCTCGCGATTCATTATCTGATTCTTCAGAATTTTCTTCAACCGACATATGAAAACGTGACATTATGAATTACAAGCTATTATTAATTATTTTTTCACCAACAAAAAAAAAACACGACCGAAGACTGAAAATCAATTTGAGAGCATTTTCCGCTTAAGTCATCAAAATGTTTAATGTTAATTGATAAGCACAATAAAAACGGTTATAATATATACGCAAGCACTCGGCCTATAGGCCATGGTTCCATTTGTACATGTAGTTTCGTAATTCGTGCGATATTACGCTTCAGCTTAGGGGGCTTCGTTGTTCTCCATCTCATGATCTCCAGCTGAAAAACTCTACTATGTTATGGGAGTCGTCTTGTTAGCAGAACACTCCCAAGTCCTGCCTCCTTTTTCAAACCATCACCTACCATCGTACACAGACATATGGGGTTCCTCAACTGGGTGGGGCTGTGATCCTCGAGAGCAGGGTATCTGGGTTTTCAACGCTGTCCACCATTTGCGTTTCATAGCTCACGTCTACTTCCTTCATTGATCATTTGTCCTTTCAATAATACATACCATGAAATAGAAAATTAATGAAATAAATGAAGAAGAACACATTGAATCCTTTCACGAATGCAATATCCTTCAATTTAAAATGAAAAATATCCGAAGATATCCTTTTCCCAATAAATTATAAGAATATTTAATCGATTTACTGAACTAGAATTCAATAAGTTACGAAGAAACAACAATTAGATAGAATTTCAAATTTCAAAACAACAAACCCCTACTCCAAGTATACAAGAAAATTATACACTAAATTATATTCAAAAGAAGACAGCTACTTATGTATGTATATTTAAGCTAAAGCGCTGCCTGCCAGAGCAAGCATAATTGTATTCAAAAGCATTGAGCCCATGCAACAAGCAAGCAGAATTAAAAAAAAAACGAAACACAACTACTGATGAAATTAATGCAACAATGATGTATATCAGGAGCGGAAATATGTTTTAAACTTAAGTTATTTAAATTAATTTTGACAAGAGATGTAAAATGAATATTTATACAGTATTTGTAACGCACTGCGAAACCCATAGCCCTTGTTACAGGACACAACGAGTATTGTTTCGATTTAAGGACGTAAACTAAGTTAACTAATTTTAGATAAAAGTAATCATCGCCTGTTTTGTTTGATTTTTTTCAAAACGTTAAAATGCATTCAGTAGACAAAGGGATACAAATGGAAAGGAAATAAAACCGAATTCATTTGTGTTTAAAACAAGTTGCAAAAATATACATAAACAAGGAAACACTAGAACTGTCGTTTGATTTGTTTCAGAGGGCGTGTGGGCAGGGAGCTCGGATTCGCCCTGAGTTTAGGACGGATTTGTGGTTACACCGCTTATAATAATGGAACTGCACAATTTTACGACAGGAGCGATACGAGAGATGACTTAACAATGACTCATGGCGCCCGACTCATTCGCGACTCCGGCAACGGCCAGTCAAACTGAAGCGACGAAGCCGTCATGTGCCCAATAGAGTAGTTCCTAGTGAGTGGAGTCTTAGTAACGATTGTAAAAATGCCATCTATCATCGATCGTATAAGCATGGGCGACATCCGCACATTATTCGTGGATGTATCTATTTGGGGAGGACCCCGGTCCCGGTGGGTAAACGAAACCAATTCGCAGAGCAGAGAAAAAGTTGTTGACGCAGTTCTGTTATTAATCGTACGTTCACTACGATCCATAAGAAAATACGGTTTTAAGAGCGATCCATATGAGTTCACTACGAATCGCGAACTTCGCAAACTCTGACACTTTCATTCATATGGAGTTTTCTCATTCCATTCTCATTCCATCTCTCAATGCGATCAAGTTGGAAGCACATACTTCACTTCTCTTGTGTATTGCGAATTCAGCTTGACAGTTCGCAAAGAGACTTATTGATTCGTGGAGAAATGAAGTTAAAATCGTTTATTAGAATACTTAAACTAATTATTGTTGAGATTTTAGTCAATAAAAACTCGATAATTCAATCCTCATCCTTTTCCATGCCAGAGGTATTCCTTTCTGCTTATAATTGCTGAACAATTTTTATTTCTGAAAGTTCTTTCTTTGTTGAATGGCACTTAGCACGATCAAATTTAATCGCGTCGATAGCAAATGATTTTTGCTATTTCTCTCTCTCTCTCTCCCAGCCGAGACCTAACGCTGAGAATAAAGGTTCAAACCCATAGAATCCGTTGAGTTTGGAATCCATAAGAATCGTATTTGCCGGGATTGCAAAGAGGTGCCCAATGACGCACGTTGCGTGCGCAATCCACTCTTGTATAAATCTAAGACATTCGAAATTTAAGGTTTCTGAATTATTGTCAATTATTCAAAAACAATTTTAAATAAAACAAAACGTATTCTTTCATTAATAAAGTATCGTAAAAACAATCACATAATGAGCACCCGAATGAATTTCCACGAAAACATCTGTCAAACGCACAGAAAGTGAAAATTTGCCCAGTTCCATCCGTCGTGGTGAATTTCACTTGTGGGCTGCATTTGCTGTCTCTATCCCTCTCACAAGGGCTTATGAGTTGTCAATTTTTGACATGACGCAACGCACGGACCAGTTTCTGGGCTAAGACCTTAAGAATACTCAAAAGAGAAGATCGAAAACGCACACGAAAGCTAAAGGTAAGATTTCCGCACTAATGCCTTCGCATTTTTTGATTCTCTTCCCGAGTTTGATGTAACCAACTTGGCCGTGTAAAGGCCTGACCGCTTTGACATCTTTCAGCGCGTGACTCTATTTAATATCACGCATAAGGTCTGCTCTGTCCTTTTGTGTGAACCTCAGAAACCTTTTAGTACAGCGTCAGCGGCGAATTGGCTCCATCGCTTGGGCCATCATGATGCTCTCATCGAGGCTGCTGGCAACAGATAGATTCCAGGTCTTTGCTCAAAGGTGGAGCATAAGTCATTCATTTGGCTCCTTTAATATCATTCTTGAAAAAATCGTGCAGAATTTTGTAGAACTGGTCAAGGATGAAGGTCGAAAAGGCCTTCTCTACAAGGACCAGTTCGATTACATACAAGACAATGTTTATTACAGTCTTACTGTACAATGCTTTAAATAAAATAATATTCTTAATGTAAAGCGGCACAGAAAATTTCTAAGTGGGAAACTTGGTCCTATTTCATTGGGATACCTGGAGGAGAAGATTCAACCAACAACTGTCAAGGGGCTGTTCGGCAACATGAGTCTATGAATGCAATGCCTAAAGTGGCCGGGCCAAGTACATAGAGTTCATGGAATGCTTGACTCGGCTTTGAAGAGTCTTCGACTCAGACCTTGTGCGACTAACTACCCGCGTTTGATGAGGCAGACATAATTGAAAAAGGACCTTAACAAATTTTGTTTGCGCAAATCGAGATACCTAGCCAGAAATAGAGCTATACTGAGAGTATTGTTGCTTGTGGGCCAGATTCACCCTGGCCCTGGACACCTATACTACTCGAAGAAGAAGATTGAATTGTGGAATGTTTTGTTAGGAGCAGCAAGTCGGTTGTTACTGATTTGTGATCGTGCTAACTAGCCAAAAAACATGAGAACAACACTCAGGGGCTTAAGTGCATAAGGTTCCCAGATAAAATTAATTCACTCATTGACAGCACTATTGAATGGACTAAGTCACCATTGAACTTAGTGTGATAAGTGTGAGCCACCATTAATTTCAATATTAATGAATTAGAAATCAACATATAGCATTCCAAAGAATGAAACCAAACGACTTGCAATCATTTGAAGACTTTGGAATTTAGCTGAATTATTTGAATTAAGTTCTGCCCTTAGCCTTGTACACTTTAAGGTCCTTTTCAACTTGCGTGGCCTACTTATGTCGTTGGAGGTTCGTGCTGTGTATATCTGGATTGAATTCAAAGACAAGACGTTGTTTTCTCCTCTCCTAGCCACTTTAGACGTTGAATCTATTAACATGTCTCAGGCCATACCCATCTACAAAATAACCAGGAGCTTCTTCTCTGTTACTCGCAAGAGTGATGGTCCCGTTGTCGTTGCCATTGCCGTCGTGGTTGGTTCGGTAACTAAGTTAGTATAATCACTAGTATAGCCCTCCTCCTCGATAACCGGTGTGAGAGTAATGGCACAGGTTATGGTGGTAGTAGGCCTTGTTACATCAGTTAAAGTGGTAGTGGTAATTATATTCTCTAAATATTATTTTCAATAAAATGTGTGTTTAAAATGAAAAACAAAATAAAATTAAAAAAAACGAATAAATTTAAAACCGACGTATTTACAAAAATCTACAAAATATTGCTGGTGGGGCGGGCGGTGGGCGACCAAAGCTTTGAGGTTAGGCTTAGGTACAGTGAGCATATACAGCGGATTCTCGCATAAAATTAAGTTAATTTTGTTTTTTTTTTTTTGTAAATATTTTACATGTGCAAATTAATATTTTAGATATGTGCGACGTTATTCATTTTTGCGGATGTACTTACAAACATTTCACTTTGTGGAATGCGGATGGTGGACAGTGGACACTTACCTTTGATGCAAGCGCCGGTCGTTGGATCGCATTGGGTGCCATAGGGGCAGTGTTCACAGCCTGTTGTGACGCCTGGTTCGCGAGCTGAAAGTGGATGGGCGGATTTCAATTAATAGAACAATTTAGAGGTGGTCTGTGGGGGAAGAGATTTTTGATTCGACAAGTAGACACTAAGAAGGAAGGGGTGTGGCTGAAGAGAGAAAGAGAGAGAGAGATTTGTTGTTTACGTACGCTCTTCCCTGAAGAAACGTCGAGCTTTACAGAGATTGGTGGACGCAAAGGGGACGGATTTATTCGATATTGAAGATAATCCAGAGTATGGCATTCGATGGACTATGACGCTGACGATGTTTGCCTACTTTCGCTTCTGACTATGGACCTTGACTTGATGGCCCACAATTGAGAAGCTGTGGAGGTCAAAATAGGTACAGGGAAATATAAAGCTCTCAACATTTCTGACAACAGCGCCCAATTGCACAGGAGGTCCAGAAAGTTAACAAGTTTGTATAGTGATGGCAGTTTGGTCTCGGCTAATCGTTGTGGTACCGAACAGGATGTGTGCAGCAGAATTGGACAGGCTAAAGCGATTCGTTCGGAATGCTATCCACGATCTAACGAAACTGCGACTGTTGCCCTCCGGCGTGGAGTCCGTGCTGCTTATGGACTCAGTAAAAGTGGACACCATTACCAAACGAGAGCTGCAATCTTTAGTGAACACATGTTTATGTTGTTGTAAGGATTTTTTGGCGAAACCGTATCTCCAACGAGCAATTGTACCTAAGAACGAGCCATGAACCTATAAACATCACAGCACAATTGAGAAAGTGGCAATAGATTGGACACACTCTACGGCACGAAGAAGGCTCCATTGCGTAGTACGCCATGCAGTGGAATCCGTAGACGCAGGCAGGCAGAACAGCGAGACTCCTTAGGCAAATGTGGCGAAGTTGAAGAGCATTCGAGTTCTTTAGGAATGAGTTGGAGAGAGCTCAAAGGCGTTGTAGAAATTCGAACGAGATGGCGTACAGGGAGGGGTTGACGCTCTTTGGCATCCGAGGACTTAAAGGATATAAGTAGAGTAAAGGTGACCAGAAATGTTGATAAAGGCTGATGATGCTATCGTCTTGGTCGACTTGTAAGTCAGACCAAGTTTCTGCAGCGGAAAGGTATGATGTCAAGGGATTAGTTAGCCTTCTAAGAAGGTTCGAAATCATTTGTCAATCCCCAGATTTCTGACATTCAGATGGGAGTGACTGAAACGGGTCTGCCAGTTATCGAGTGTTAAACGAAAGATGTTCTGTGGTCCACCTAGGCTTTTTGGGTAAGGCTGGCAGCTATAGGTTATGCTATGTATTCGGGCTACTAGTGAATTCACCCGCAAACTTAGATCATATTGATCCATTGTGATACCCATAGTCAGACTACTACCACTGATTGACTACTCCAGTGATAGTGCCGTTAATTTGATTCCAACGGCAAATGGTGACTGGAACCAAATAAAAGCGTATTAACTTTGTTTTCACAGGGATTCGAACCCCACTAACCTGGGGCAGGCACTCTACCAACTGCGCCATCCTCCTATATACTATACCAACCACATTCAAATCGTCGCCTGTAGTGATTCATGCCACTGAGGCATGATGATTGATCCCGTGTGCTTTGATGTTTTAATCACAAACAGGGGCCATGTGTGGTTCTCTTCAGCTTGAAAAATCGCACAAAAGTAGAAAAGAAGCTCATCCAATTTGGTGTGTGCACCGGGAGAAATATCGCTTTTGGCTGAGGAGTTTGAGACCTGTATCCTTCATAAGCTGTAGCGTTCCACAAAATTAACTAGGTCTGTTTTTTTGCAGGCATATATATGCTTAAATTGTAAGTGCACAAAAAACGATAATCGGCGCTTAATGATTCATCAATTCAAGACAATTGTGACTGTCAGGGGGTGGAATCGTGTTAGTCGATCGTTGATCGTTAATGGGCACAATCTCAGGTTTACGATTGTGAAGCGAGATCATAACTTTAAATCCGAAGAAACATTGAGTTGCGCGAGTATTTCTGCACTTAATTGACTGACTCGAGAGATGAATTAGAATGAATTGTTCCCGAAGAATGGAGGATAAGGCATAACCGCGAAATCGACGGACTACATTGGTTCGGTATGGAAATGGACACCAATGGTCCAGCTAAGGATTGAAGACCCCTTCCAAGGCTGCTCGCTTGAGAAGAAGAGTAAGACTGAATATCCGGTATAAAGGTAGGTATAAAAGTGATCACGGATTCAGGACAGCTGGATGTTGGCAACTGCAATCAGAGTGCCTATCAATGATGGAAGGCAGCTATAGCCTAGGCACAGATAATACTTACTTACATAATTAATAATTAAAAGAAGTAAGTCATAGAGAATGAGACTCATACCATCGTTGAAACCCATCACCATCAACAATCCTGCGCGATGATCAGGTATAATACTTCGCCTTCGAAACGCTGTATGCGCCTACCTACCTGTCAATTTGCAAGGATGTAATTCACTCCCATTCGCCGCCACCCACCTCAGGTACCTAAAGTGTCCTGTTGCTTGATCTCATAATTCACCACCAGCGGACTCTGCTCGGCATATAAAAACGTCGCTGCCACAAGATTGAATTTGTCTTCAGTTGTCTGCCCTCAAAGGAGCACGACGCTAATGACCACGGTTTCACAACTGCACTTTGAACCATTTAGGATAAGTTAACATATTTTTCAATTTATTAATAATCAATTAATTTTTAAAAGCCGGGACTACATTGAGATGTCCCGCATAGGGTTTTACAAAATTGCAATTCGGACGAAAGATGACTGCGAAGTAGCAATTCGTTGGGTTTTTGTTAAGATTGAATGTGTTCCTTTTAGTTAAAGTGTTGCAGTGTGAACTATATTGTTTGAACAAGTTCCAACACAGTCTGTGAATAGCATCACAAGTTGTTCTCAAATCTTCGAGTAGATTTGTGACGATTTTTGATGAATCGGTTGAAGGCAACTTGGAAAGATTCTCGGCATCGCACAGTGTGACGAATCGCTGATTTAGCGGGATTAAATTAATAGCGCTCACAAATAAATATTTTTGTTCATGGTTGTTGGTTTTTTTTTACTGAAATTGTTCACAGAATACAATGCAAGAAATTATTTTAACATATGAGCACAGATTTCGATTAAACACACGCAATTTTCATCTTTCTTAGTATTTTGGTATAACCATAAGTTGCAAGACTTCATGTTTAAGAACACTTTTTTTTTTCTTTGGGAAGGCATCTTAAGCTTGCTAAAAATGGATCAGAGGTCAAAAGCAATCTACTTGGAAGGTCAGTGTTCGTATCTATACGCGAAATTTTCCTGGTAAATAGTTCCCTAAACTTAGACGCTCAACGCTGTGATTTACTAAACTTTGTAATCGACATTCTGCAGAAGATTCGATCACAGTTATATCATTTGGGTAGCATTTCGACTTGGCTTCTTTAATTTTGTAATACGATGGTAGTAAATTGGTAACGGTGCAGTTAATTTTTTGACGTAATATTTCGTACTGGTAAGTGGAAAGCTGTATGTCCGTGATCAATGCTAACGCATCATCTGCAGATATTGGTTAAAACCCAGAAATATGTGTTTCTAGTGCTTTCCTCACAATTGAACTTTAGATAATAGCTGTGTTTTTTTGCAAGTGTATATACGCTTAATTTTGAAGTGCACAAAAAAAAAACGATCATCGGCGCTTAATGATTCTTCATAAAATCTTGGCAGCAACGACGACATTTATGACATTTGCCAAGCAGTCAGGGGTGTAATCGTGGAAGGTGATGGTTGATCTTTGATGGTCACAGTCTTCGTTTTGTGACTGTGTAGCGTGATCATCAATTTAAAAGCAAAAACACTTAATAATTATAAAATAAAAAGAAATTTCGTGAAATGAAAAGAATCGCTTACGAAGCCAAAACGAAATGTATAGCAGAGACACTATGAGTATACCAAAAATTGCATACTTTTGGATGCCAACAAAACTAAGAATGATCTAATACATCAACCACACCTACAAATGTAAGCCACATACAGCAACCTAAACAATGAATGCATGAATTCAGGAATGAACACACAGAAAATAATGATTGGACGCATTGTTTCTATCCGCGCTTATTCCTTAAGCGGCGATAGATATGACGAGTGAGTTAAGCGGATATAGGACTCGTTGTTAGTGAATTTGACATGCAAATTGAAATTTAGGTGTATATACGCTTGCAAAAAAACACAACTAATAATACAAATTTTAACAAAACAAAATGATTAATCAAAACAAAAAGAAAAAAAAAACTATAATGCCTCGGATTGGGGAACTTATTGATAATTCTATCACTGCGATATCAGTATTTCTTTTTCCGTCTTTTCTAAGTTTTATTTCAAGAGCTATTGCAATTTATTCAGCGCTATAAGAATCTAAAATGGTTTGTACTTTTCTTTTCTTGTTTTTTTCACAGCACTCATCAAAGCTTTTTCTCGGTCTTCCTACTCTAGTAGAATTAGATGAAGAAGGTATTTCATCTAAAACATGTTGTGGTTGTATCAGGGTTTCATTTAGCCACGCGCAATTTGTATAAGCGCTCTCTATGCCGACAACTTTTGACCCATCTTTCGTCAAATCTTATACATAAAGTTTTTAAGGTTGGTTTAATTGACTTCATTGCTGCTTCGGAAAATGATATATTACTAAAAAAAACCCATAACAAAAGAAAAAACAGCATCTAAGCGACTTTAGAAATCCATACATCAAAAACTTGTTTTTTCGTAATTTTAGGTTTCATCCTAAAAAATTAAAAATTTAGTATGGGTGTCGCACCTGTGCGGAAAAAGTGAAAACGCAGTTTTGTTGCTAACAATCACAGCTTTACAAGAAATATGAGCTCCAATTCGAACAACAGTGAACGATTCTACTTTTCGTCCAATGAACACAAAAAACACATATTTTATCTCTTATTACTCATTTCATTCTCCCCTAATATGGACAAAAAACACTTTATATATTGAAACGACATATTTTTATATTCAGTAAGAATCTACCCAAAGAAAAAATTCAATAATCGGTACACGAACCACTGAGAAAACGAAATAAACACGTGCTCCTCAAACTGACTTTCTTATCAAAGAATTGCATACAATTTGGACTTTGCGATCATTTTTTTTTGTTGTTGCACTAGCTGTACCAAAAAAAATTGCACAGTCATTACGTGGGACGTTTAAGCTGTGAAAAAAAAGTGGGGTTTGTTTACTTTTGAGCATGTCATTTTTTGAATTAAATCCCGCTAAATCAGCGATTCGCTACACTCTGCATCGTGGAGTTTTGAGGAGCTGCAGTACATCACGTCCAAAGATCCGTGCTAAATATTAATTGAGCGGGCGACCGTCCACTGACACGCATTGAGTTGGGTTATTGTCTTGTCTTTGCTATGTCTCATGAATTGTATAAGAGCTCTCGTTTTGTGTAAGCAGTGAAATTAAGTTCAGCTCAGAATTAATTGAAGATAACTTAGCAGCCCAGGATGGGGAATGAAGAGTGGCTCTCGTCCCGGCAGAAGTATCCCAAACCCATTTACAGATGTTCTGTAGATTTGGAAAACAGAACGACCGAGTTCCCCGAGGTAAGCTCTGAACTGTTCTGCTGCAGTATGTGATTGATGGTCCTCCTTTGAGGGCCATTCAGTCTCTATACACAAACTGTAGCAGCTATGTTCGGGTTAATGGTGCTAAGACAACTCATTTCAGCGTGGACTTCGCCAAGGGTGCGTCTTGTCACCTCTCCTTTTCACTGCTTATATGGCGATGAATATTTGACATTGGGAGAGTTGAAGGTAAGTCATCTTGTTCTTGCAGATGACTTAGTTATTCTAACGTCTTCCCATGTTGTCTTCCGTACCTTCACCCGCGCTGATGCTGGGATGAAGGATAATGGGAACAAATCAGGGGTTATGGTAATTTCCAGAACGCCTGTTCATTGCACTTTAGTACATTTTAAACTAGAGTAACAGGTAAAGCAGGTGGAGAAGTTTAAGTCTCCCGGGTCTTCTTCATACACTCACAATTAACATCGTGCATTATAGTTGTACCACCCTTTAGTTCTAAGCTTTGACCAACTTTTGACATTTTTCTAGAGGCTTGACTTTAAGTTTGGCAGCACTGCAATCGTTGTGGCAGTTGGTTGTCACTTAGAACTGCTCATGCCGGACCAGGCGCTTGCAAATTGTGCGCTTGTTGTAAGCTGTATTCAATATTTTTCAAATACGGCGCCATCGACAACTCAAGTGGCATTTACTTTTCTCGTACTGAGTGTTATCAGGACAGTTTATGACCAAACTAATATAAATGCCTCTTCAGAGTCCTGAGCGTCACAAGAGTTTAGAACAACGTTTAGAATGTGCTTATACATATTTATTCTCATTAAATGGGAAAAACGATACTTAACACTAGATTTACCATACCAGTCAAAATGTTTGGTTTCACCCTTTATTTCATAACTATTTACTGTGTATATGTATTTTTTTTCGAAACTATTGTATGACATTTATAATAACAATTAAATACAAACAATTTGATAAATTAATTTGATTTTGTGTACATAAGAAAAAAAATATTTTTTGTTTTTGATACTTATACCGAAACCAGTCATTTTGACCTGGTCCACGTTTTTGTAGTTTTATGTGCAAATGCCTTATATTCTTCACTTTTAGGAAATCACCTTGTTTGGAAAATGATGGAATTGGAAAATGACGAGATGAAACAAAAATGTTTGCACATCCCTGGTAAAATAGTATATCATGATCAATTTGTATTGTATCGATTTTATAATTCTTACGTTTTATTCGCTTTGATAAAAGAAACGGATAAATTTGCGCTGGTCTCAACTGTTTGGAATAAATTTATCGAGAATAGTCAAAACTCTTTCAAACCAGGAGCATTTATTACAGCAGATGAGCAACTGTTTCCAACGAAGGCTAGATGTCGATTTACCCAATATATGCCAAACAAACTAGGCAAATTTGGGATAAAATTCTGGCTGGCTTCTGATGTTGAAACGAAGTATGTTATGAATGGCTTTCCTTATTTAGGAAAAGATGAAAAACGAAATTCGTCAACTCCTCTCAGTCAATTTGGTGTAACAAGACAATTAGAACCGTATATCAGGGAAGGAAGGTGTGTGACAACCGACAATTTTTTTTACCAGTCCCCCCCTGGCTTAAAAATTATAAGCTAAAAATACTGCATTGGTTGGAACAGTACGTTGCAACAAACGGGAGCTTCCAAAAATTTGCAAAGACAAAAAAAGATGGTATGGAACCTTTTTCAACGCTTCTATACGAAACAAATGAATGCACACCTACTGCTTATAAGAGTAGTTTTTTTATTGAGTACTAAATACAAAGGCGTCAAAATTGATGCCAGTTCCAAGAAACTGCCTGAAACTATATCTTTTTATAATAACTGCTAAATTTCAATTTGCATGTAAAATACACTAACAACCAGTCCTATATCCGCTTAAGTTATGATGAGTAACTTGAGCCGCTTAAGGAATAAGCGCGGATAAAAACAATGCGTCCAATCATTATTTTCTGTGTGTTCATTCCTGAATTCATGCATTCATTGTTTAGGTTGCTGTATGTGGCTTACATTTGTAGGTGTGGTTGATGTATTAGACCATTTTTAATTTTGTTCGCATCCATAAGTATGCAATTTTTGGTATACTCAGAGTGTCTCTGCTATACATTCCGTTTTGACTTCGTAAACAATTCTTTCAATTTCACGAAATTTTTTTTTTTATTTTATAATTATTAAGTGCTTTTGCTTTTACATTAATGGTCACACTACACAGTCACAAAACGAAGATTGTGACCATCAAGGATCAACCATCACCATCCACGACTACACCTCTGACTGCTTAGCAAATGTCATAAATGTCGTCGGTGCTGCCAAGATTTTATGATGAATCATTAAGCGCCGATGATCGTTTTTTTGTGCACTTCAAAATTATGCGTATATACGCTTGCAAAAAAACAAAGATAATAAAACCAAATTCAGTGTTGATGTAACTGATCAAATGGCAAGAAAGTATAGTGTAAGATCAGGATCCAGAAGGTGGCCACAGTCAAGTATTTTTCAACATCTTAGATTTAGCCGGAATCAATTCCTGGATTTTGTATAGAAGTATAACAGGAAAGAATATTTCTAATATTTCTATATTTCTTCAAGACTTTTTGTTTCGATTAGATGAAGAGCTCAATCTTTGGTCCTGTCTGCCTTGATGGTTATTGGCGAAGAAGATTCAACCACGAACTATACGGGCTGTACTGCGGCATAGCCTAGTCAGCGTCTACGGATTCAACGCCTAAGATGGCTGGGCCATGTAGAGTGCATGGAAAACACTGCTCCAGCCGGAAGAGTCTTCGACTCCGAACCAGTGGGACCACGCAATAGAGGACGCCCACGGAACCGATGGCGCACCCAAGTGGAGAAGGACCTCAACCAACATGGTGTGCGCAGTTGGAGACAGCTGGCAAAAGGTCGTGCCGGCTGGAGAGGCTTACTGGTTGAGGCTCAGGTCCACCCCGGACTGTAGCGCCACTTGAAGAAGAAGAAGAAGCTGAAGAGCTCACATCAGAATCCCCGGCCAGTGCGTAAATGGTGCCAAATAGGACTCTGTAATAACAACAAGACAACTACAAATTGTAACGTCTGTAAGAAATATGTGTGCGGAAAATGCGTGGAAAAAAAGTTCGTGTTAGTATAGCATGTAACAAACGTGATCATTTTGAATAAAACTAAAATACAATTGATGAATTTTTATATATTTTTTTTTTGATGGCGGTACGAATTTATGCCCCAAACTGAAAATGACTTTTTTGTGGGCATAACTTAATTTGCTCTGGGGCATAAATTCATTTCTTTTTCATATTTTTTTGGGCATATTTTCATAAATAACTGAAATATTAAATCTCTAAATTTTTAATTTCTATGTTATCAATGCGGGGGGCCTTGCCCCTCACACCCCCACTCATTGAAAAAAAAACCTCACTTCGTCTTGGAACCATTTTTTATATTTCTTATCAAACGGTAAAGCGTTATAATATAAATGAATAGACCTTGTCATATACAGTCAAATTGACTGGCTTTGGTATAAATAGGTATGCAAATTTGTTGGTAAATCAAGTGTTAATGTCTATCGTTTTGAGGCTACTTGATGCAGGCAAACGATATCTTTTAGTCGCTATCGTTTTTACATACTTACATGAACCAAAACTGTCGTCGAAATGCTAGCGTCCGACGATTGTCGTCATACGCGATCTGAGCACAGAGGAAATTGCTTTGAAGCATAGACACACACACACTGAACCGAATAAGGAATTGGCCTATGGGCCATGCAGACTGCCGTATGCTTGATTTTCGTGCATTAACCGAAAGTGGAATCGTCTAAAGCGCCCTACGGAACATTGTTTAAATGTGGTGGTGATGTTTCAGCATTGTTACTTGACACAACAAATCGTCAATTATACATGTCAAGAAACATTGCTCGGATTGGGCGCCAACAGGGCGTTTGCGATTCCGCAGTGGATCACCAATTTGCCAATCACAAATTTGTGACGGATTTCATGTTACGCCTAAATATATGTCACTCTGAATGTGACAAATACATTGCATTTATTTTAATAAAAACGAAACTATGTACATTTGTATGTTCAACCAATGGTGTGCAAAAACACTTAATTATTATCAATTTACAAAGATTTTTCATCGAAAGCAAAGAAACACTGAAAAGAATCGAGCATGAAACAAAAATGAAAGAGAATGAGAGCGTAGACACGCTATAATGTAGCAAAAGTTGCATACTTATGGACGCAAAATTATTTAAACTAGCAAATACATCAACCAACAAACAAATGCTGGAAAGTGAATGATACAAATCGTACAAATGCAGAAAATGATCAATACTGTGATGGTCAACAATCACCTTTGACGATTCCAACCCCGTTTGACAGCAAAAATGGTTAATCCACTTTGCGAATATCAATCAGTGCGGTAGTAAAGTTCATTTTTATTTATTAGTCTTTTATATAACCGTTAGATATGTGTTTCCGTGGTGTAGTGGTTATCACATCTGCCTAACACGCAGAAGGCCCCCGGTTCGATCCCGGGCGGAAACAATTCATTTTTTTTTGTTTTTATTTCCAAGATTGGAGGAACCATTTAGACACAAGCACAAGTTCCTTCTACAATTTTTGAGACATTTTTATTCATTCAATCAATTCAAACTATTCCATCGCAACTGATTCTTCGAGTCGGCGTATTAACTAAGAACTCTTAATGTAAAGTAAACCGTTTTAAGGAATACTGTCGCCTACTTTCTAAACACATCTTGTTTTTATTCTCCTATCGTTTGAAGATAGTCCCCAGATTCGCCTCTGTTTAATCAGCTTATTCCATTTTGCTGCCGTCTCTAAGAACGGAAACAATAAGCCACGTCAAATCCATCTTCTCTTCTATGTTTCAAGCAAATTGACGGTCCCCTGGGCATAACCCAACCCGTAACCTGTTACACTTCTTGCTTTGAACTAGAAATTCACTGAATTCACTAAAACCCCCGCCACTCCAGTCGCAACAACAAAAATAACTCAACTTCCAGGATGTAGAGCATCCCCAGATGAAGTCCCCTTTCCGGATAAACATCCATTCCAACTTGTTGCTCCGTCCGCGCCCCATCCCTCCCCCACTGCAAGGAGCAACGAAGCTCCATCGATTTCTCAGCGCTTCGTCCTTGAGCTCTGGCAGAACATCAAGGAACTTGCAATAAAAAAAATTGATGACACAAAACGAAAGACAAGAAATTCAATACCACATCCCACGCAATTCGCCGCACGTCCGCATGCTGCACTGCTAACGTTTACTCACAGTCGGTATGCTCCATCATCGTAATCGTCATCGGCGTCATCATCATTGTCGTCGTTACGAGCCCCACCCCGAATTCAATTAGGGAATGTCGACTGGGTCCTTGTTTGCTTAGCTCACCCACTCGCACACACACACTGGCAGCTCCGTTTACGCTGCACTAAACGTCATTTGATTCAGTTACGAGATAATGAAATAAGGAAGCGTTAAGGGAAGCAGTGAAGTTCACGAGTTCCTCATCCTTTTCCATCGTCTTACGCTCATTTTGAATTTGATTTGTGCCAATGGCGTCGCTGCAGGACGACTTACGATTGCAAACAATGACGCTGTCAGTTTTGTAGGACATTCTAGTCATCCATTATTGGTATTAAGTTTTGCTTTTACAAGCCATTTCACGTCAGCGTCGGCGGAGTATTAAACATCGCAGGGTGTTCGTTCTTATGTTCGTGGCGGCGCAGCGCTGTGGGTGAGTTGGTTACAGCTCGGACAGTTGGGGGTTGTTCCACACACATAATCCACATTCTCGGGCCGAGCGACGATGACACTGAATGCATTCGAGTAATTTGATGCATTCACGCCTCAGCTATGCTGCGAGAAATGGTTGCAATGTAGTCTTG
The DNA here is from genome assembly GCA_964034865.1 of Eristalis intricaria. Classification (NCBI taxonomy): domain Eukaryota; kingdom Metazoa; phylum Arthropoda; class Insecta; order Diptera; family Syrphidae; genus Eristalis; species Eristalis intricaria. Next base: position 71,159,243 of record OZ035874.1, read on the forward strand.
AAGTTGGGATGGGTGAGATAGGAATTTTGATGAAGAACATTCAAAGGCGTAGCTCTTGTGGGTGGTATTGAAACGGAGGCCGCCAAAATGGGTTTAGCGGTGTCATTGAGGAAGGACGCACAACATCGAATACTCGGCCAGAACGTCACCATAGTCAGCTATAACTTCGAGTTAGTGAAGGACTTCATGTACCTCGGCTCCCAAGAAAACAGTACGAACAACACCAGTACACCAGTTACACTTAAGTAGTACAGGTCTCTCTCGAAAGACCAAGCTAACATTATATAAGACCTTGATCATCCCTGTCCTGCTCTATGGTGCGGAGGCATGGACAGTCTCAAAAGCTTGTATAAAGTCACCTTGATCCTTTGAGAGGGCTCTACTATTCAGTTACCTCTTGAGCCCATAGAAACAGCGGTTGGCAAGAGTTACTCTGCGTTTTATGTCGGTACTGACGTTGTTTGTACTATTTACTGCGGAGGCGAGGTAGACGAAGTCCTTGACTACCTCGAAGTTATAGCTGCCCATTGTGACGCTCTGTACTAGACGTCGATGTTGTGTGTCCTTCCTTGATGACAGCATATACTTTGTTTTGCCCTCATTCACCGCTAGACCCATTTAAGCCGCTTCCGCCTCAATTCCAGCAAACGTCTCATTGACGGCTTGCTGTGTTCTGCCATTCACGTCAATGTCATCCGCGTATGCTAACAGTTGTACGGACTTCCGGAAGATCGTGCCTCCAGTGTTCGCGTGTGAGTCTTGCACGATCTTCTCCAAGAAGATGTTAAAGAAGTCACATGACAGCGCGTCACCTTGTCTAAGACCTTTTTTGGCATTGAAGGTCTCGGTGAGTTCGTTACCGACTTTGATGGAGCAGCGAGAATTCTCCACCGTCATCCTGCACAGCCTGATGAGTTTGGCAGGAATGTCAAGACTAGACATGGCATTGCACAGCTCGTCCCTCTGCACGCTGTTAGAGTGGTGGGTGTTGATCTGCATCTCTTGGGTCTTTTCCAGGATCTGCCGTAGTGTGAAAATCTGGTCGATGGTGAACTTCCCTGGCCTGATTCACTGATTAGGACCTATCAGGTTATTTAGGGCTTCTGGCGAGCACACAAAACGGCAGAGAAGATCTTGTATGCGATGTTCTTACGAGACTTATTCCTCTATAGTTGGCGCTGTTGAAGGGGTCTCCTTTCTTGTGGATCGGGCAGACGATACTGAGGTTCCACTCGTCGGGCATGCTTTCCTCTGACCATATCTTACAGATGAGCTGGTGCATGCGCCCAACCAGATCATCTCCAGCTGCCTTAAGGATTTCGGCGGACAGTCCGTCCGCACCGGCAACATTGTTAGACTTCAGTCTTGATATTGCTGTCTTGACGTCATCTAAGTCGGGGGGACGGGATTCTCGTCGATCATCGTCCATATTGAGTGGGACATTTTGCCTGACAGCGGTATTGGTGTCATCATCGCCGTTTAGCAGTCTGCGGAAATGGTTCTTCCAAATTCTCAGTATCGACTGCGACTCTGCTACTAGTTGTCCATTCTCGTCCCGGCAGGCTTCTGTCCGAACCTTATATCCACTGGATAACTGTTTCACCCTCTGGTAAAACTTTCGGACATCGTTCCTGCCGTAGCACCTCTCCATTTCCTCGATTGCGCCCTTCTCGTGCTCTTTCTTCTTTCTCCTGAGAAGCCGGGTCTCGTCCCTTCATCTCAGAGAGCATCATCATCGAGAGCTCACGAACAGCTCTCGTTGTTCGTTGCAGCATTGCTTTGTAGGCTTCCAGCTTCGCTGCAGGTACCAGCCTGCACTCTTTGTCAAACCATGGGTTTGTTCTGGGTGATGCCCTTGATGGCTTCTTGACAACGCCTCCAATCTTCTTCGATTGTTTGCGCAGGTGGCGACGAACTTAGAGAGAGATTCCGGGAAACTCGATTGGCAAAGATCCTAGCAGTCCGTTGCGATTGCAGCTTTCCGACGTCAAACCGTGGTTTCCTTTCTCGACTCCGTTGATCTCTTGATACCCGAGTTCTTACCTTGGCCACAACAAGGAAATGATCCGAGTCGAAGTTGGCTCCTCGGAACGTTCGGACATCAAGAATGCTGGAGGAGTGCCTGACGTCGATCGCAACATGATCAATCTGGTTGACGGTTGATTGATCAGGGGACCACTAGATCCCTTTATGGATGTTGAGGTGTGGGAACCGCGTGCTAGCTACAGAGAGATTGCGTCCCGTGACAAAGTCCACCAGCCTGAGTCCATTTTCGGATGTGGTGTCGTGCAGGCTGTGTTTCCCGACGACTTTGGCAAAGATGTCTTCCTTACCCAGCATTGCATTGAAATCTTCTAGAACGATCTTGGAGTCGAAGTTTGGGCACTGTTCGTAAGTCCTTTCTAGGAGATCATAGAAGTCATCCTTGCTGTTGTCATCTTTGTCCTCTGTCGGGGCGTGGGCGCAAATCAGGCTGATGTTCCCGAATTTAGCCTTGATGCGGATTGTTTTGAGGCATTCGCTTTTACAGACAAAGCTTAAGACTTTTTGCCTAAGTCTGCCTCGAACAACAAATCCAGATCCAAATAAGCGCCTCTCCCTGTTGCAATCACCGTAGTAGATGTCGCAGTTTCTCATCCTCTTCTTGCACGGCCCATTACATCGCACTTCCTGGATTGCGGTGATGTCTGCTTTGTAGCAGTCCAGGGCCTCCGCGAGTTCTTCGGCTGCACGTGGTCTGTTAAGGGACCTAACATTCCACGTGCAGAACCGAAAATCGTTGTCCTTGTATCGTTTGCTGGGGTCGCCAACATTAATTCCGTCCGTATCCGAGGCGGTTGGTTGTCGCTGAACCATACAATTTGTACGTGGTCTTTTTCGCGTGGTCTCTCTAGCTGCCTTAAATATTTCAGAGGCCGCACCGGCAGCTTTGTTGCCCTTGTCTAAGTCGGGGGGACGGAATTCCCGTCGATTATTTTCCAGGTTGAGTGGAAAATTCTGTCTGTCATCGGTTTTCGGGTCTTCAACGCCGTTTAACAGTCCACAGAAGCGATCTATCCAGATACTTGGTATCTACTCCATCCGTCCATCTTGTCTCATTTTATACTTTAGTTAAATTTATTAAATTTGAGTCGTATACTTACAAGAAGTTATTGCTTATATCAAACAGTAATACAGCAAGCTTTCCTTAAATGATAAAATTGTTTTCATAGACCTAAGTAATTCATTTTGAGAGAGCAACGAAGTCAAAACTTTCCCTAAGGGGGCTCGCTACTGGGTAGTTTACCTACTTACCTCAGATTGTAACTTGCTCAAAGTCTTAATGAATCGGCTTCATGAACATAAGCTTTGTTCGTTCGTTTACACCTCCATACTGTGTTGAAAATTTAACACCGAAACTTCAAAAAACGTTCAAGTAAAGAGCGAATTTTCAAATAAGAACTCTAATTCACTGGTCGCCGTGGCGTAGTGGGTAAGTGCGTCCACTAGCAACAGGGGGCCATCGGTTCCCCGATCTTTTTTTCATATTCACTGCAGATCTTATAGGTTCCATGCCGCACTTAATTGCGTACGCCGACGACCTAGTTGCGTACAGATCAGGATCGAAGATCGAGGTAAGAAACATTTGTAATAAACATTTGTTGCAGCGTGACTTCGATCAAATTCAGCGATTTTGCGGCAACTGGAACTTCCTTATCAACTTCCAGACGTGCGAAACTAGTCTTTTCCGGACCCCGTTGTACATGGCACCGCGGGATACGCGCCAAAACTGGCGTAAGTTCGGCATAGTTGACCCGCATGGTCGGCCGTTAGCTGTAAAAAGTGTACTTAGATATCTTGGCATTTGGCTGGAACAATATCTGTATTTTGACAAACATATAGATATTGCTGTGACGAAAGCCAGAAAAGCCTTTGCTGCGGCAAGAAGGTTGTTTTTCAGCAGACAACTTGATACCAGAGTGAAGGTAATCTGCTACATGGCCCTAGTACGGCCCATTATGGTGTACGGTTGTCCATTGTGGTTCAACGTGAGTCCTTCCCAGATGGAAAAGATGAGGGTGTTCGAGAGGCAGTGGCTTAGGAGCTGTCTCCGTCTGTATCGCACATCCGAGTCTGAGTACAAGAAGTACTATCCTAACGAGGTCCTGTACAAAGTAGCAAACTTGAACAGGGTAGATAATTTTATTATTAAGCTGATCAGAAGGCACACTGCACGATCTTCCAACAGTCTGATCTTTGGGGCTTACTACCCCAATATTATGTACCATGAAAGGGTGCGCCTTAACGGCTTTATTCCTCCCGAAGCATTCCTCTATCTAGACACAATTGGCCTTATACAGGATCCACAAGGATGTCCTTTCATCTTCCTTTCATCTTCCACCGAACAGCGGACAGGCGACTGCAATACGAACCGGATGTCGTTCGCACCCACAATGATCTCCTTCGTGTTCAGTAGAGTCAGTTCAGTAGAGCGATCCCTGCTCGAGATAGGAAAGAGTCTGCCAAAGAACGGCAATTTTACTGGTGGTTACACCAAAACCAGCCTGCGCCACCGCTAGCTTTTCCACAGGATCAGGTTGTTGACCATAGTGGCCAGCTTACATAGTTTCTAAAATAGCTTTTAAGAAAAAAATAGTTATAAAACAAAGATAAACTCAAAAAAAAAATATAAAACAAAAAAATTCAAAAAAAATAATAAAACAAAAAAAATAATATATGAAAGAAAAACAAAAAAAAAGGTGCATCACGGCGTATAATAAATTACTAGATTTCGTACTCGGCTTTGCCCGGGTTTGTTTCTTCAACCGGCACTTTACCTGTAGTGAAAATATAGTTTTTTCAAAACATCCTGAAGAAATGTATTTAAAATAGTAAAACGACAAGCAAATTAAACTTTCTATTATTTTTTATTATAAAACTTGTTTGTAGACTACATTTTTTGTTTCAGAGACATCATCAGCGACAATGTATAACTGCCCTGGATCCCTTGCCCTCGACATTGCAACGTACAATTGGCAGTGTGAGAAGCATGCATTTGTCAAGTCCTGTCCAGTTACCATTAGCAGGGACAGTCCCTGCGACTTCTTAATGGTTATGGCGAACGCCAAGCGAACAGGAAACTGTAAACGTTTGAAAGAAAACGGGACGTCAGTTGGAATAAGAGCAATTTTTGGGATGAAACCGGTTTCTCCAGCCGAAGGTCCGAAAAATATGGTTGCTTCTATGAGATCAGATTTTAGAGATTTAACTATTAGTCAAGATCCATTGCAAAGTTTCGGTGGATCTAGGTTGCGCAGCAGCATGGTCGGTGATCCGATTTTTAATTCGAGTTTATGGCTTGGAATTCCCGTTCGGATCAAGGGAGCTTAAAAACTCTACTGGGTAGCACTTTCTGGATAAAGCGCTACTGAGGGCATACACTAAGTGTTTGTGTTTGCCCTGTAATGGTAAAATAATTTAAAAACTTACATCTCTGATCTCGCACCGTTGTCCTTTATTTCAATTTCATTTATTATTATTCTAATATGGCAACCCTTTACGTCGTAGTCCAGGGAATCTCCGCACCGTTCAGTGTTATTTTACGTGTCTAATGGGACACATTTTATCAAGTTTAACGAGCTGTTCTCGCCCGAAGCGTGCATTCATGTTAAGCGTTTCAAACCCTTTGCAACATCCTACGAAAAAGTCTGTTTAAAAAACCAATTGCAATGCCTTTCGAATCTTTTTCTTCGTTAGCCGTCTAGTGACAGCATCAATTACAACAAATGAACACCTGTCGGGTCTAGGTTTACGATGAACAATGATATTTCGTTTCCCATCAGTTCCAGCACCCACAGCCATCAAATTGACTCCCTCTCAGATCTCATCTCAGACTACACCTTCCACTCAAACCTAATCCAACTAGCAGAGCCGTAGCACTCAAATGTCTATTCTTGCCGCGGTTAAATGCAATCCCAGGTAAAGTACCCTTTGCTCAACACACCGCCATAAACGTCTCCATGGAATGTCTCGTAAAACTCTTCACGGGACGAGTTCATATTTATTGAGCACAGAGCTCAGCAAAGAGCCTCCATCGGTTGGCCATGGAATTAGTTTCCATTAAGCCAGGCCGCATTGTGAATGTATTCCTGCCCTCGCATCGTCTTCAGAGGCGTAACAAAACAAACGCAATAACAGAACTCGTTCACATTACACGGCCATCCTTAAAAGTTCTGCCCACAGCCAGCCCGAGCGACTCCCCGCCACCAACGTGGACAAGCAGAGGCAACAGGCTATTTCCCGAAGACGACGCATGCGCCCCACAGCCAGAGCGAGCGAGCACCACGGAAAAAGAAAAAGCACCCCACAAGTCAAAAAACATTGCCCCTCCATTTCCAAGCACCGCACAACCACAGCCGTACATCCTCACCACCACCGGGCCAAGTGCACAGGCAGAGTTGCGTAATGTGAACTTTCCCGAACGGCATACGTGTGGGTGATGCGTGGAAGGCAGGCAATCGATTTTCCCGTCGAAAACAGCTGCTATCGGTCTGTCAGCCAACGCGGCATCTACAAGTGAAACGCCCCCATAGACCCCCACCCCACGTCGTCGTCGCACTGGAAGCCTCAAGCTCTGTGTGTATCCCCCACAAACACATCTATCCGTCCACAAGCTGGCGTACCTCAGGACTTGGAGTCGCAGCAAATCGTCTTAGCTCCAACATTCAGTGGGACACAGTCCTTCGGGTGATGATATCGCGAAAGAATCTCCAAAGTGAAAAGTGTGTGTATCCACAGTCCTCTGCATGTACTTAGATATATTTCAATTTGCACATCTGCCATCTTCCTTTGAAATTCAACTCCAAACCTCTTCTCTTCTAGGATTCCGCACAGCCAGAGTTTCTCGTCCCAGAAGAGAAGACCGAACCACCGCAATCCATAGACGAGTTCGAGCACTTTCGTTTCAACGTTTTATTTTCTCCTCGTTCCGTTTCAGTTCTTTGGGTTTTCTTCTCCCCTAAGTTCAGTGTTATCCCTTCTCCCATCCTCCCATCCACAAATCCACGACAGCGACGAGGATCAGAACCCAATTTAATCCAAAGATTCTGTTCGTTTATCCTTTCTCGCTGAAGTTTCAACCAACACAGTCCACCCCTCTTGTGTGCGTTCCATCCCTGCGAACGAAAGAACACAGAAAGTTGTTTGCTTTTACTTTTGTTCGCCACCCTCTGTGAGTTTTTCTTTTTTGTTCTTCTCCAGTTTTCCCATTCGTACAGAGTTTTCGCTCTCCATCACCTACTGCTCCCGTTTTCGACCTAGTAAACTTTGTCCTTTTCAGCTGATACCACACACATCCACACATCCTCGTTTTTTTTTTCTCTCGATTTTTTGCCCTCTCAGTGCTTGCCCAAATTTTCTATTTATTGCGTCGTCACGAGACGGTGTGATCAGATTTTCGACGAAGGAAATTTCCACAAAAAAAAATTCATTTATGTCCGAATTGCGCTGCGGAAAATGGATTAAGTGCAAAGGAGTTTCATGTGAATTTGAGGTGAGTCCTTATTTATTATTAATTTCTTCATTTCCTTGTCCTTGTGTACACCTAAGTCTTTTTCTGAGCAGTTTACTGGTAAGAAACAAATTCAATTTCAACTACACTTTGTATGGTGTGGGCTGTTCTTAAGTTTAACTACGAGTGGGGATGTGTTCGTCGAGTGAGTGTTGTGAAAAGGGAAGTATTTAATTTATTTAATTCAGATTGCCTACGTGACAAGACGTTTTTTGCTAATCAGTCTTGTAAAATCGATTGTAATTTTTTTAAGAAGCTATGGCAAGTTCGCCTCTGCTACAAGGTTGTGAGGTGATGTGGTCTGCAAGGTAGTTCTGAAATATTTTGTGGTTTTGAAAGAAACAAATCATTTGCATCAGGATGTAGGTTGTCATTTTTAAGTCAGCTGAAACTTGTTGAATCGAAATGGTGGGCCCCCTTGGCTGAAAGCTTCCTATTTTTTTTTTATAAACTATAAGGGAAAAAAAGTAAATTAAATGTTTTATTGGCACTTAATGTTTAAATAACAATGTCAGATAAATCGGACAAATCACTCGGAAGAAGGGAGTCTTCGTAAGACTAAAACTATCTAAGATCTTCGTTAGAAGTGTTCGTACACACAAATTCAAATCGACCTACGGAAGTCCCACAGTCAGCTACTTTTTTCGTAAACATCGTAAATGTGTACTTACTGATTAAATAGGTGAGTGGTAGTGAAAAAAAAGTGGCTGACGAAAAAACAGAATTTTTAAGTTTGCCTGCAGAAAAACAGTGCTCGATGAGCAGGTGGGACTTTCAGCATATGACTACGTTTACCAAGAAGACCGCACTCAAATCGATCCATTTATTATAAAAACAGGTCTGTCTTACCTGTCGAGCTATTTTCCAATTTATTTGATAATGAGAAGTAGTTAGGCGCTGGCCGTGGCGTTGTGGGTCTGTGCGTCGACTCCTACGCAACTGAACTGGCTGCGTTCGATTCCCGGTGAGACCAAAAATAATTTTCATGGGCTCACATTTTCCGAGTCACTAGCAATGCTCAAAGATTAATAATTGTATAGAAAAGGTTTTTCAAAGTCGGCATACAAATTTAGATCCATTCCACTCGTAAGAGAGCAATAGCACGCAAAATACGAATAGTCGCTGAGAAGCTAGGCCCTGATCTTCTACGGGCTGTAGCAAAATAGAAGAAGAAAAATTTAGTTCTATTCCACTCGCAAATAGCACGCAAAATAAGAATAGTTGCTGAGAAGCTAGACCATGGCCTTCTACGGGCTGTAGCAAAATAATTATATGATGACGTAAACGAGTGCCTGTTCGACTTGAAAGAAATTTAATTTCCCAAAAATGATCACAGAAATCAAAAAATAGTTAAATTTTTCTTAAAAATATTTAAAATTAAGAGCAATAATATGTGGTTGGCAAAAGTACTTATTTAATGAGTGTACACATGTTTCTGCTTACAATTATAACTTAGCTACGATAAATTCCCTTGAAGCATTTCTCGCCACGGTATTGCCAACAACAACGATCTGTCAAATATTCATACCAACAAATCTGTCTAACTTGTTTGGCCATTTTAATCCCTTATTGTGATTGCTGTTAAACGACAGTAGTTGCACACGCGTGATTCAAGCGTAAAAATCGGGGGATATGGAAACCAATGCAAAAGTCTGATAATTAAATTAAATATTACATTCATTTTTGTGACAGTGTTTTGGCTTAGTAATGACGTCTCATCTTTGATTTTATCAACGTCTTGGGTCTTTGCAGCGTTACTGGACTTAGCAGTTTCCTGCGATTTTAGAAGGATTTGACCATAAAAATAAGATGCAGCAGATTTTTTAGCATTTTTTAAAATTCTGCAGTTTTTACCAGTTTTAAAAAAAAATTGTGTTTGAAGGAAAAGGTGTTAATGTGGCGATGGACAATAGTAGGCACACTGTAGCACACAGTGTAGCGAAGTTCACAGCATTCATCAGTCGAATAAAGGAGGTATAAACATTTTGAATGTTTCCATGCATTTTTAATTAAGTTTTCTATATAATTCAAGTCCAGATTACCCATTGACAATTTACTTATTCGAGACATTATATTTTTATATCCGCAAACCATAAATCCTTGGGAAACAAATTGTTAAAATGTCCACAATAAAAAAATTTAGGACAAATATCGGCATCTTGCTGAAATCGGGTTTTAACAACAATGAGATTCAGTCATTTGGACAACAAATATTTTCACATGTAATTTTTCTTAAAATTAAAAACCGTAATCGCTTCAGTGTTGCCTAAATTTTGCAAGTAATTCAGACCTTCTGAACGTAAAAGCTGTTACAACTTCATTTCAACAAATCAAATGTTATCTTTAATGAATTCGATTGAGAATAATTTCAGTCAATAACTTTGTAAATACGTGAATTTAGAAATGATCATTTACATTTCTATGACAATAATTATTTATCACGAATAACAAATGCATAATACCTACTGTTTTATGCCGACCACAAACAGCCAACTTTTGAAGCGTTTCCTATACAGTTACTACTCGTTGAGCATTGTCAGTGCCTCGAAAGAGGTGCGGTTGACCGTGAAAATTATTTTGGTCATACCGAGAATCGAACCCTGGCAGCTAGGTTCTGTTGCTTAGAAGTTGATGAACAGACCCACAAACCCACGGTCGTTGCAATGTGTACTTAATAAAACTGTGTAAATGCGCTAAAATTAAACTAAAAAATAAATGTATTTCTTAAGAGGAAATCTATTGCAGTTTTTTTTAGCATTTTTCTCGCTCTTGTCTAGCCGATTTAGCAGTTTTTCGTCCTAGCTTTAGCAGGTTTGAACGAAAGAATCTGGGAATGCTGGTCCTTTGGCTTCAAATGTAAGTGTTCCCTGCTGAAAATTGGAGAATATATAAAGGGAGAGATGAAAGGGAAATTAAATTGCCCTGAAACACATGAAAAATGGTTTCAACATGCAAAGAAATTCAATTTATTTTTTGACAGATTCATAATGTTGTGCTTTAATGTCTGAACAGGATTGCGGGCAAGTGACCGCCGCTACTGGAGTGAACTTTGAGTATTCCGTAGATCCAATTCTTACATACTTTTCTCTGTATTTTGACAACAACACGTCGAATGTTAACTTTCAAGCCAATGAGTGGCACGAACAAACTTTTAATCTCTACCGCTCACCGTTAAATTGACATCATTTCTGCAGACATTTGGACCAATGATTCCATCGCTCATAAAGCGCACTTATTCTTGATGTAATGGTTTTTGGACAGTGGCATTCGTTGTAGTTTCATCATCATGTATCACTTGAGGTTCAATCCGTATAGTTCATGGTTGAAACTTCTTCTCGAAAAACCATCAACGCAAACAGGACCATAGAACGCAGAACTATTCTCTCGAAAAGACTAAGAGCCTCTCCATCCGCTTTGGATATAGTTTATGCCTACGCTCAGTAGAGTAGGACGAGAGTATTCCAGGTTTTATACAAAGTCAAAGTCAATTCAGTCTAGGGGTGTGCCAACCCCAAAGTTTTACAAACCGAGTTAACCCGGGTTGAAATAGAAACAGGCCGAGTTGTAACCCGGGTTGACGAACTCGGTTTGATGAAGAACCGAAAGAAAATATATGGATTATGGAATGGCGCAAGTCGAGTTTTATTGTTCAATTCTATTTTGTTTCGAGTTGGTTTCGGTGTTCTATGTAATAGGCGCATAGGCGCACGGGGTAGCCAAGCTAATACCGGAACCGGCTTTGTGTGTGCAAATTGTTTCAATTGTTCAACGTGGAAATCTTGTCATTTAGAAGATTCTTAACAAACTGATTGTTATTACGTAGACCGAGTTGATTAAGTTAAATTAGAAAAAAGAAAGAAACAAAAGCCTTTGAACGATGCACGATCAATTAGTTATACCAACGCTACTGGTAAGAAACGGCGATGTAGCGATTTAATCGATCCACAGGCTTGTGTCTTAAATTGGGGTGATGGGTAAACGACTGGATGGTGCAGTTGGTAGAGTGCCCCTGCTTTTCAAATCTTGTCCAGTTGCCGTAGGGATCAAATTAACGCCACTATCGCGGGGGTAGTCAATCAGTGGTAGTAGTCTGACTAGGGGTCTCACAATGGACCAATATGGTCTAAGTGTGCTGGTTAATTCACCAGCAGTCTTACCTTACCTTGCGGTGATGGGTGAAATAGTTTAAGATCATCAGGAATTTCCATTGAGTGCATTAAGTTGGTGCCGAGTCGTTGTGTCGCTTGTCCATATGGATTACGGGGGTAAAAAAAAATGTATCAGCTGTTTTATTTTTTTAAATGTCAGGTTACACAAAAGAGTTTTAAATTTGTCAACCAACTCTCAATTTGTAAGCGAAGTGAACTCACCTCTCACGCAAATCTTTCAACATGTCGAAACATTTGTGAGACGAACTGCGTACATAAGTCTTGTTGCTTTTATTTCTGTGATTTTTTAACACGCGTGAAGAATGGTAGTATTGCGCAATACTTTGGATGTTGCCTTTGTATTGCTTTCTTGTTCTTGAAGACGACGCATGGTAGCAACAACGCATTTTATTCATTGACGCAACGCAAATAGCCGACCGTTGTGCCATTCACTTTCGTATACATCTAAGAAATTCGAAAATTTCAAGCTTCTGAATTATTAGGACCTAGCCGAGCCTGGCGGTTTCACCCGGCTTAAGTTTGGTAGTTAATTTCAATTAATCCGAGGCGTTTTAAATATTTAACAAATTTTGTGGAAATAGTAAAATGCTTGTCAGTGAGCTCTAAACACGACTGTTGCATATAAAGCTGACCACGCGAATTTGTTGAGAATGAGTGAGAAATACTTTTCTACTGTAAGAATTAAAAGAGCGAAGGTCAAAGTAAATTAAAACTAACGCGACCAACATCACATAAAGAAACATATGCGACGCGTATCCAGTGCTGCCAGTCTGTGGTAAATTTTCCTTTTCGTGGGAACTTTCAACTTCCATACGACACATTTGGTAAAAAGGTATATTCATACAAAAAAGTGAAATTATTAAAAAAAAAAAGTATCCATTCATTTGGTTAACAGATCATTAACATGTTCTGTTATATTCAATCAAAGCAGAAAGAATAACGAATTGTTTTTCGAGGGTTTTTTTTTTGTATTTAATTTAATTTTATTTATTTATTTTTAACATCTATCGCTGTACTTCAAGAATTATATATTTTCTTTTACTAGTACAGGAACATTGCTTGTGCATAAACATATAATATTACCGGTTTTTCTAAATTTGGTTGGATCAACGTATTTAAGTGATTACTAGCCTTTTCCTACATAATAACCCAGATAGTTGGCTTACATTACCCCATGACAGTCTTTATGTTAAAGTAAATTTGTTCTGAAGTAAGTAGGTAATTTTTCTTCTCCAGTGTGGTAAATTCCACTTCAAATTACTGGCAGAATTGTGCGTATCACGTAGTCAACCGTCAACGTCATGCTGTAACTGTGTGCTCTTGCTCGCACTCTTCAGCTTTGTGCGGCACTCTTAAGCGTTATGATCGTAGCTCTGCTTTGCTTTGTAATCGAAATAGGACATGCTTGTGGGAAATAATTTAAAGAAAATAGAAATTGTAATTCCAAATTCACAATAAAGTTTTTTCTCAAGAACTGACCTATCTAATGCAAAAATATTTTTTCAAATCTGTCTGGCAGTTCCTGAGAAAAAGGGAAACAAACAAACGAACTCCACAGCATTAAATATAAGTAAAGATTATTCAAAAACAGTTGCGTATAAAACAAAACGTATGCATTCATTCATAAAATATCTTCAAGACAAACACATTAAGGGTGCCCGAGTGGAAACATCTGTCAACCGCACAAAAAGTTAAAAGTTGACAAATAACATTCGGCAACATGTATTCCACATGTGGGCCGCATTATCTCCCACTCTCATTGGGGCTTATGAGATGTCAATTTTTTGACAGAACGGTGGGTTTGGGTCTTAACAACGCGATCCAACTAACGGTTCGTCGATAGCTGTCATTTTTAAAAGAGATCAACGAGCGTTTCGTGTTGCCATAATTCAATTTTCCTCTATATTCGTTCTCGTAGAAACCGCAACGTTATTTAAAGTTCACCAGATAGACCAGAATTTTCTGAAGCGAGCCATCATATTCCTTTCGTTATCTGTACTCCGTCTTTCATTTTACCAACACAACTTTTAGTTCCTCGAAAAACTTGCAGAACTGGATGAGTTTTTGGATGAGTTAATGAAACTGCCTCAAGCCATATTCATTCATTTGATACTAGTGCGCCCTTTAATTATGATTTAGTTAAACATTGTTCATCCACTGAGGAGTATTTGGTGTCATGGCACACGAAGGTATAGACCGACCAAAGGAACTGACTTCATTTATGTCTAGTGCTTACACAACTTCTACAAGCACTACGGAAATAGGAAACGCGATAACATCACAAATCAGCCCTTCGCCGCCTCATATGCCTCATATCCTCTTGAAGAATGTTCTACCTTGTTTGACGATGAAGATGTGTGCGGGGATAGGTAGGCCGCAGGCATATTCATTTCCCTCTTCTAAGAAGCTGTCGGAGTGGGTCATGTGTACCAATCTAAACATAATATTTTCATCTTTTCGAGAGTATTCCTTTGGAAATTTTGTACGTCGTGCACCGAAGGTATTACATCTTAGGGCAAAGTTGAAAGTTGATATGTTTTCAGAGGAACCAGGAGCGGCATCCAATCATTAATGCACTCCTTCGATGGCACTCGTATCTTTGTCGGATTTCAATCGAAACTTTTCTCTCTTGAGTTGATTGAGTTGATTGAGGCCATGAATAGATTTACTTTGTGGTGGGGGTTACATCATCATTTGGAATTAAATTAAAGTTGCTTAGTGGAAGTTGATGGCTTGGGGTGGCAACTCCACTGCACTTAAAGCGGAAGTCGAACTCTGGCTGTGATCTTTCGGTATTTGAATATCTCTTAATTTATACACAATATTTAAACTCCCTTATCGATTATGATCTGTTGTTCCTTGGATCCTTCCCTTGCCTTTGTCAAACATCCTATTCCCGCAAAAGGGGAAATACTTTTCTCGAGATTTAAGCTAGGAATCAACGTTGCCGATGTTGCACGATCGTGTGATTATGACACTTTTTCATTGAAATGGCACTTTAAGTTTGAATATGGCACTCTTGCAAGATTTAAAAAAAGAACATATCTCCATCAATGTTTAGTAAATGTTCCGTGACAGCTACCATCCGAAAAGTTGAACCCTGGTTATGTTTTGATGAATATACTTATGTTCTTCCTTTAATCTTCCCTTACTTTACTTCATCGAATCCAAGCAATTATCTTCCGTAAAATAGTGTTCTCTAGAGCTTAAGTCGGTGGTTATGAGTTGTGATGGGAACTATCGAATGAATTGGATTGTCGAATAGTTTCATTCATTCATTCCTTATTAATCTGTTTGCAAAATGACCGGGTGGTGGAGAAGGGGTGGAGGGGGAATTAGTATTATTATCTAATACTAACTTATATCAATTTCCCAACCAATGTCCATACAAGTGAAAATGTCGTGCACTCAAAGCAAAAACTGTTCGAACATTTTTTCCATCTGACTCGATAGTCCAAAGTCCATACAAGTGAAGAAATCGTTCACGCACACTAAATTCTCTCTCAGAGCTCAATCAATACACAAAATTCTCTCTGATCTTCTCAAGAATAATGTTGAAAAGGTCACATGACAGCGCGTCGCCTTGTCTAAAACCTTCTTTGACATTGAAGGTCTCGGTGAGTTCGTTACCGACCTTGGTGGTCGGTTAAAGCGACGAGACCAGCCATTCAAGTTAAAAATTGTTCATACAAATATTTTGACAATGTGTTTATATACGTGCATATACATAAAATTCTCAGAGAGAGAGCAGCGTCGCCAGAGTGAGTACACAAAAATCATTCAAACTATCGAATAACACATTTGAATGTATTTTTTTTGGATTGAATGAATGAACGATTTTCGACCATCGAATAAATGAATAGTTTGCAACTTGTTCAAACAAGTCGATCGTTTTTATTCGATAGTTCCCATCACTAGTTATGAGTCAACTCTAATTCACGGTTGAGTTCAGTGAGAGTCGTTTTGTTCAGTATTGCTCAACTTGCCGGCCAACTGGGAGTTGGACAACTTCAGAGTTGGTTTCAACTCTTAGTTGAAACTTGGTTTCGTTCACTATTTCAACTCATAGTTTCAAATTTAAAATCCAGAAGTTGTCAGTTTTTGGAATTTAAAAACCCCGGGAAATTTTTGACAATTCACACATACAATGTCATTTTTAACTTTGAATTTACGATGTATGCTGTTCGTGTGCGCTATGAGAGGGAAAATGGAGAGCTAACGTTTTCCGCAGAGATAATGGTAGGATACAGCGTTGCCGCTATGCGACTATAGTCACAATTTGACCCTTTTTTGATGCCGCGAGACCGTGACACAACTTTTTAAAAAATGTATATTTTCTTGCGACTTGTGGAGACTATTTTATAAGAGACATTTTTTCTATGAAGGTACTGAATTCAGAGAGTGAAGGGGCACAATCTCCCACATCATCATAAGTGTCACATAAGAATAATATCCTTACGCCATTATTTGCATGACGTTGCAAGTGTTGTCACAAATGTGAATGAATGATTGGAAAATTTAAATAATTTAGGATTTTATTATTTACACGATAAATTGCCAGTTGAATGTGCAATCCATTTTCTTGTATCTATTCCTGTATGTATTGTTCTGCACGCATCTCATAAATGTCCCACTAAGAACCAATGTGACATCAGCACACACTTTTTACTAATACTGCGTCTACTTCTTCTTCTTCTTCTGGTGGCGCTACATTCCGGGATGGACCTGGGCCTCAACCAGTAAGCCTCTCCAGCCGGCACGATCTTTAGCCAGCTGTCCACCCCAAGTTGGTTGAGGTTCTTCTCCACCTGGGTGCGCCATCTGTTCCGTGACCGTCCTATATTGCGTTGTCCCACTGGTTCGGGGTAGAAGACTCTTCGGGCTGTTGCCGTGTTGTCCATGCGCTCTAGAAAGCCATCTTAGGCGTTGAATCCGTAGACGACTGACTAGGCTCATGCCGCTGTACAGCCCGTAAAGTTCGTGGTTGAATCTTCTTCTCCAATAACCATCAACGCAGACAGGACCAAAGATTGAACGCAGAACTTTTCTCTCGAAGATACCAAGGACTTCCTCATCCGCTTTTGAGATTGTCCATGCCTCCGCGCCGTACAGCAGGTCTGGGATGATCAAGGTCTTACATAAAGTCAGCTTGGTCCTTCGAGAGATGGCTCTACTACTCAATTGCCTCTTGAGCCCAAAGAAACAGCAATTGGCAAGAGTTACTCTGCGTTTGATCTCGGTACTGATGTTGTTTGTACTGTTTACTTGCGAGCCGAGATAGACGAAGTCCTTCACTACCTCGAATCTAGTCTACCAATTTCCCATCATGGCATACCGGAAAGCATTCGATTCTGACGTCTATTGAATATTAGCCGAGTAAACACTCATCTGTTGATATTTTTGTGGATTGGATAACCCTTCTTAAGTGCAGCATGTACATCTTGTCCTAAGTATAGGACTCGACTAAATCGAGGGCATGGACAGCAAGGCTCATCGACTCCGAGGCTACTAGTTCGAGAAGGAAAAGAAGACCGAATCTCTGATAAAAAGAACTGCAGCTTGCCAGAGACTGGAAGCAGCTTGCCAGAGACTGGAAGCAGCTTGCCATAGACTGGAAGCAGCTTGCCAGAGACTGGAATCAGCCTGCTCGAGTCTGGAAGCAGACTGCCAGAGACTGGAATCAGCCTGCTCGGGTGTGGATGCAGCTTGCCAGAGACTGGAAGCAGTTTGCCAGAGACTGGAAGCAGCTTGCCCGAGACTGGAAGCAGCCTGCCCGAGTCGGGATGCAGCCTGCCCGAGTCTGGATGCAGCTTGCCAGAGACTGGAAGCAACTTGCCAAACACTGGAAGCAGCTTGCCAGAGACTGGAACCAACTTGCCAGAGACTGGAATCAGCCTGCCAGAGTCTGGATGCAGCTTGCCAGAGTCTGGAAGCAGCTTGCCAGAGACTGGATGCAACTTGCCAGAGACTGGAAGCAACTTGCCAGAGACTGGAATCAACCTGCCAGAGTCTGGATGCAGCTTGCCAGAGACTGTCAAGGATGCAAATAAGATGCATACGCCACTGGCGTGCGAAGGCATCTCTAACACAAGCACGCCTAAGCAGATTCGTTTTCCCTGGACACCTCCACCAGCTGTTACCAAATCAACACAAAACCATTCAAATTACGATATTTTTCAAGAAAAAAAAAAACTACCCAAAATAGTTCCGCACTTATCTTCCGACCGCCCTTTCATCGATATCGATTTCCCGAACGAACTGTCATCCGAAACTCAATACCCAACGAGAATGTGTTGTTCTTGTAACATTTTCGGCAAACCCTCATCAGTCTGACGGAGGTACTCCCCTAATTGACTCTCTGATTGACACGACAAAGTGGTCGTGTCACGTGGATTTCTGGGCAGAAATATCACTTGTCTACTTCTCCCCTTAAGCCCGATGCATGCTGGTTGGCCTTAAATGTTCGAGAAATTTGACTAAATTTCCTCAACTTTCCTCCATTAATTGCGATGAAAAATCTTCCAAACTAGTCAGTCTCCTCAGGCATATGGCAGAGATTTTGAAACGCCCTCCTTATGAAACGAATTCCTGAACTCCGATCCGGGCGTTGCCTTGCCTCCCTTCCCAGATACACAATCTTCCACCTGAAGTTGGGAGAAAATGAAATTTCCTGCCTCACGGCTTGAATTTCATATTCGATGACCTTAGGCTTTATGACAATGTTTTTCTTTGGCATCCCCAAAAAAAGGCATGAGAGCCTCGGAAAGGAGTCGCTGACGTCAGCGTGTCTTTCTTCACACGCGTACGTCATTGGAGCCGTTCATCCCGCATACATGGTCTTTTCCTTTCAAAAGCCTGTGTATCTCGGCATGGATAGAGACGAGAGATACGACAAATTGACGACCATTCCCCGCAACATATGTCGATGTGGAGGGTTCCTTATCGCAAATTCCATCCGCATTAAACATTCAGGAGCCTCCGGGCCTCCCCCCGCCAGAGGCAGTGCCAAAGACGTCATGGCATTCGCTCCGAAATTCAAGAACACAAGTACGGGGTGTATTTTTTTTTGTGGTGGTACCACTCGGAGTTACTTCAGGAAAAAATCATTAAAGCATTATTTTTAACCTGTGGAAGCACAATTTTCCGCCTCTGGCTTCTTTCATTTCGTTACCCATGCCCCCACTCGGATTCCAGTGCGAGGGTATCTTGGAAGCGCAGATACGAACACGGACATGCCTTCATCTAGCGACGATGATGTCGACGTGTTCGCAGCAGGACCCCTTCGCACCCGTGCGCTGTGATAAGATAAGCCAGCGAAAAGCTTTTCCTGTGTATCTATCTATCCGTTGAAGTGCGCACTGTTGATTTGCGTCATGCGCTCTTCCGCCCGCTGGAATGGAGTTTTCCAGGACGGACTTCATGTCCATGGAAGAGCGACCCACCCCACCCGGGCGGAGGCGGCCGAGGGTGAGTGTGCGAGAGAGAGAGCGAGAGTGAGCGAGCTTTTTATGAGATGTTTTGACTATGGCCCCAAAGACCTGTTGACACTCTGCGACGGAGTGAAGAAGGACGTGTTAATAGACTTGGTATACACATCAGTTGTTCGATTGCAATCCGTGAAAATATACATACCCTACACACACGGCTACATACAGGTTCCGATACCCACCGGATACTTCTCTACTTCTGTGGGCTTCAAGTGTAAGTGTGTTCACTGGGGGTTGGGTGACAGTGGTGGTGGTGGTTGACTTTGATTCGTTTTTTTTTTCTTTTTTTCATTTCTTTTTCGGACAGAATCGAGACATTTCAATTTTGTGTTCACTGGAGCCGTGTTCAGCTGTGCTCAGGGGGGAACAGCACACTGCACCTCACCGCACCACACCGCAGCGACTGCAGACTACTCGTAGATAGATCGGAGAGATAGTGCGATAGGAGCGTAAGTGATGAGTGAAATTGTGTTCAATAGCAGATAGTGTTGCGAAAAATATTTCTCTATTTACCCCCCGTCCGCGTCCTCTCGTCTATTTAGTGGGTATTTGCTGGTGATTTGTGATTCTTGATAAATTATTAACGAGGACGTGTGTTCCTGGGAACTAATTTATTCGTTTTTGACGATAAGTGCTGGTGGGAGTCGTGTAATCGATTGACATTTATCGATATTCTGTTGTGCTTGGCTTTGGTTAAGAACTGGATCAAACGCCTCCACGTAGGAATCTCGCTCGGTTCGAGATGACTTGCCATCACGTTCACTGGCCACGTCCTCTGTGCAACCATCAATCATCGAGATTCGTGAACCCTTGTTGGGTGATTTTGAAACGAGTTTAACGGGCATTTTTGAGTGAAATCATGAAATTAATGATGTTGACAGATGTCAAGTGAAATGTCAAGGGATTGAGAGAAGGCTAACGGGATTGCTATTGGTTGTGAGAGAGGTTTGATGAATAGCGGTAATAAGGGCGTCTTAACTGCTTGCCTTTGAGTGTAGGCAACATTTTTGTTGGCAGTTCGAAGTTTTTATTTGCACTTTAATTCATTTTGAGAGATGTTGGATGCTTGACCAATTTTCGAGTATTTTTTGATGTTTTTTTTGGAAATTTGCAAAAAAAAAAAAAAACTTCCTGTCCCAAAACTAGATCGGTAGGTTTGTCGACAGTAATCTGATGAAAAGATGTACTTACGTCAGATTTTCACCAGAAAACAGACGAAAGAGGAACGTTTGGTAGGAAATTTTGGAATAAGTCCCGTAAATTGGTCACGCAAAGAGTCTCTCGATGAGTGCCTGAAGTCCAAATTGTGCACAAATACGTCACTGGGATTGAGCATGGATTTGCTTCTCAATTCCAAATTCGAAAATTTGACCAATTATCAAGGCCACAAGAGCGCTGAAAATGATTGTGTTTTCAAATTCAACCATTTCTACTAATTCCATACGTCATTCAAGGAAGTCCGATCAATACTGACTGACTCAGTATGCAACAGTTCTCGCTAGTCCGGACATTGTCTAGCTCGGACAGTCCAGTAGTCCGAACACTTTCAAAATCCTACCTCCATTATCCGAACGGATTATTCAATTTAGTTTCCTGCATGTTGTACAATTTGACTGTTCAATATGAGTGGGAATACAGTGTAGACTCGATTATTGCAACCAATCTAATGGACTTACCTATTTTCTAGTTTGCAACTAATCAAAAAAATGTTTTTGATTTCCGCTATTTTGAAATTGTACGACTCAAAATATATACCAACATTCATATAAAGGGTTTTCCAATAAGGACCATTAGAGATATTTCAAAAACTTTATTATCTGAAGTACAATCAAAACGACTTCGTTCATATGGCCAACGCGGGCACGTTTGCAGCGCTCGATTGGGTTGGACCCGGCCGAAACGGTCGCTATTCCGCGTTTAATGTTGGCTCTGAGTTATTCCAACCTCGTCGACTTGTTGGCACAAACCAATGACTTAACGTAGCCCCACAGTAAATAGTCAAGAGGCGTTAAATCGAAAGAACGAGGCAGCCAATCGACTGGCCCATTTCTGGAGATAACACGCTCACCATACGCACTCTTCAATAAATCGACTGTAAAGTGTGCTGTGTGGCTTGTCGGCCAAGTCCATATCTTCCAATTCAGGCCAAAAATAATCGGTAATCATGGCGCGATAATGCCGACCTTTCACAGTAACGCGAATATGGCCCAATAACTCCGCCGGCATGCAAACCGCACCACATAGTTATTTTTTGTGGGGATGAAGTGGATTTTCAGCCGACCAATAACTCATATTTTGCTTTGTCACTGAAGACACTCTTGATTGACGCTCTTAAAGGTGCGGTCACCGACTCCGAATTTCGGTAGAAAATTGTTATAACTTGCAGACGTTGCTCGTTCGTGTACTTTACCATGATGAACATGTTGAGTTTACTGAATAAATTGACAGTGACAGTTCGATGATTAGTGAAAGAGTGCGTTCACAAGAAACTCAAAGTTGTCAAGTCCCTATTCTAAAACCCTTTATTTGAATAAAATGAAAAAATCGGCATTTTTTTTAAGTGATGTAGTGATATGCTATTCACGGGGTTACATATAATGGACCTATAGCCGGGACCTAAGAATTCGGCCGTTATAACCGATGTCGTTGTAAACGAATTTGACTGTGGTCTGTATAAAAATTTAATTCTATTATTCGAAATTCACTGCAGAGCAAGCATTTCTTAAAATTAAACTTTTGATTAATCAAAACATCCAATTTATGTTCCCGAACAATGTTGACGTTTTGTGCTCAGAAAATGTTTGACGAATGACCGTTCTCTCATTTTTGACTTAATCTCTTCATGGTTGATGGAATCGTTCCCGTCTCAGACTCGGCTACAGAAATTACACCACTGTTCTCAGAGGTTCAAATAAAATCATATTTGTTCTTGATTACCGCTATAAGTTAAAGAAACTCAATTTTCGTTGTTTTACAATTCCGACGAACGCAGTCGCCATACCACATTTTGAAAATTGCGATCTGCATCAAAATCACTTCAATAAAGCACGTCTTTAAATTTCAAAATAAGCCCTATCGTTCCGTTTCTCTGTTCTTTACAGAGGACTTCCATGTTACTGAGCTTAACTCGTAGTTCTTCCGTTTTCACCTTCGAGGCGTCCTTAAACAACGTGTATTGTTTTTGGGCCGTAGAAGGTTGCCTCGCTGGGCTTTGAATGTTCTGCTTTTACGTCAGCGGTGATACTCTAGTGCTTTAAGTAGTTTTGGTTGTAACTGTGTTTTTTTGCAAGCGTATATACGCTTAAATTATAAGTGCACAATCTTCGATTTGCGATTGTGTTGCGTGACCATCACTTTAAAAGCAAAAACAACTTAATAATTATAAAATAAAACCAATTTTCATCAAATGAAAAGAATGGATTACGAGACCTAAACGGAATGTATAGCAGAGCCACTCTGGGTATACCGAAAGTTGCATACTTCTAGATGCAAAAACATTTAAAAATGATCTAATACATCAACCACATCTACAAATGTAAGCCACATACAGCAACCTAAACAATGAAGGAGTACATTCAGGAATGAACACACAGTATTTAATGATTGGAAGCATTGTTTTTATCCGCGCTGATTTCATAAGCGGCGATGGATATGATGAGTAACTTAAGCAGACGTAGGATTTTTCTGTTAGTGTATTTTACATGCAAATTGAAATTTAAGCGTGTATACGCTTGCTTGTTTCTTTTGGTAAGAGTCTGTTAAATACGAAAAATGGCTCTTCCCAGGATCCGGAAAAACCGCAATGAGCGTGGAATTTCCAGTCTTACTGACTTTCCTCCTGGTTTCCTTGACAAAAAATGTTGCTTTTAGCCTTCTAGCTCCGAGTCACTTTTTACGACAGGCTTGCCTTACACCGGGTTTATTCTAACTCCTACCGAAAGGGAAGAGTTTCCGAAGTAGGAAAGACCAAATTTATCAAAATAGATATTAGGTCTGATATTAGCCATATTCTACTGTGGCAAGTTTTGCTTTTTTCTTTAACTCTTTCTAGTTGGGCCTTTCGTTTTGCCGCTTAAGTAGAATTGCCAAGTAAATTCCCCGTCGATCACTAGGATCAGTCTAAGGAAATGACCGAGGCTCTTTGTAATGAGATCTGCACAAACGATGCTTCTACGCCGTAATGTCCATTGGCTGTTCATTTCATTGCGATGGGCTAGAAAAACTTTAATAAAATCGGTTCCTTAACTGAAAGTCAATGTTAAATAAGAGAGAGTTGAAGATTCAACCTTGTGATCTCTGGAACGCCAGATAAGACAGGAAAGTCATCAGATCTGATTTAAGAACAGACTTTAGTATTCGTCTTCGATCTTGTAAATTCTTCTTCTTCGGCTGGAGCTAAATGCCCTTCCATCAATCACAGGTCGTGTTCTAGGCGCCACCGATTTCGTACGTTCAGACTAAGGTACCTGCACTTTCCGGGCGTGCCACCAAATGTACCATTCTTGACCGCGCTGTCCTTGGGGTTGCAATCGATATTTTCTGGAGATTGCTGTCCATTAGCTCTACATTTCTCAGCGAGACTCGACTTATTTTGACAAAGTCGATCTCTTCCATAGAAGTCAATCGTCTTCCCTTCTCTTCTGCTCGTACATCTTCCCGAACAGCCCCCGTCCCTCTGTTCGTCATTGAATCTGGGTTTTCATCTTGATGGCGAAATGAGACCTACCATATCCTATGACTTCTTGGCACTATTGCCTCTGATCTTCTGTACTCTATGTTGAAAAGACACAATCGGACGTTGGCGATCTCTTGCGTTTGTTGGCGTGCGACGTCAAACTTCCTCACACCACTGTTTGCGTTTCGTAGCGTCCGTCCCGGGATCCTTGAGAATTAATCCGTAACCACTTAAGGTCATTACTTGAATAAGTGTATGAGAAAGTAGAATACAATCTCAAAGCCAAAAATATCATATTTCCTTGGTGATTCACTTGGTGATTCTCTTTATGATTTTGACGTTTCAATTACTTCTTCTTTAAGGCGAAGCATTAGTGCCGTGGTAACGATGCGAAAGAAAACAAATTCATTTATCCTCGCACCAACAGGCAACTTCAATTGGTTTCCAGGTCAGGTATTCTGTCGTCTGCAAACACTCACAAGCAATCTTTGACATTCCTCATGTTTCCGAGAGAACGCACTTGACAAGTACTGTCAGCCTGCACATCTGTGGTGAGTTATTTTTTGCTTGCTACCCGCTGACATTTCTATTTTGAATTGCTTCGACAATCACTTGGATTCGATGACAATGCAATTTGCAAGGGAAGACATAGCTAACATTTTTGTTTTTGTTAAAAGACCACGAATGAGGACACCAGATAAGAAGATGGCGGTTATGACAGGCTGTCCCCCACACCATGTTTTGATTTTGTTGCTTTCTGATGTCATTTCATCAAATTGTAATGCTCAACGTCGAAAATGCATACAAAAGAAACCGTTGATTCCGATGTCACTGCTCGCAGTCGTAAGATGTTGCCACTTTCAAACGTTGGCGGTCTGACAAGTTTGACAGCTGTCTAACAGTTATGACAGCTTTGACAGGCGTCATGCTCTTTTCAAGGATCAAACTTCCTCTATTTCGAGACCGCAGATTGCTGGGGCATTCAAACGTATTCGTCTGGTATTTTCAAATGAAATGTCAAGTGCTTGTCAAAACGATATATTCGGTTCGGACATCTGTCAATCTCGACCTAATCTGTCAGTGGAATATCTATGACTGAAATGATGTTTCTTCAGTCTCTTCTTCAAAACTTCCTCCGAAGGCTCTTTTAATCTGGACAAATGTTCATTTGGATGTCAAAAAAGAAAAATGTCAATTTTATGTCAAAAATATACACTTTCCAAATAATTGGCCATTTAATCACTGACTCCTTAAGCATCCCATCTCTGGACATCGCCAACCTTTCAGTCGCACCGACATTGAGTGAAACTCTCGATAATTCTTCGTCCCAAGCTCATTATACAACCCAGCTGGTTATGAACCGTTGAAACATGAAAAAGGGTTAAATGTCATCGAAATAATTGGGATGCGACACACCCAGCATCACATCATTTATTTAAACAGTGTTGTATTTTCGTCCTCGTTACAACACGAATGACAAACGGAAAAGTTGATCTATCATTCTTGGCTGAAGGACAATTTGATGGGAAATATGACGTCAGTTTCTGAGAAAAAGAGAGTTTTTTTTTGAAAAGTTCTCCGGCATTTTATTGGGATTTTTGCGATGCTTTTCATTGGTTTTGCAATTTTATTGTTGCGGCAAATTGATTGTGACGCTTTAACCTTTGTGTGACATTTACACAATCGGTCGTGACATAAAGAGTTACGAAATGCGAAGACGTCATGGCGCCTCATGTGAATGGATATGATGTCATTATGAAAAGTTCAACATTCGTATGTTGGAGTGATACTATGGACTCTCTTCGAGCATTTTCGTGTCAACTTGCTTGCATCTAACAGTATTCCTATTTGCCTGCTGACATTCATCTTTGCGAACAAGATGGATGTCATCGTCATAAAATGCAATCAATCAAGTGACTCGTCTCGTTTCTGACGCAAACGAAGGACGAAACTCAAGGCAATTCTGGTTATCAGCGTAGCCACTCAACCGAGAGTTAAAGGTCAATCTAAATGAATGTACGTCGACACACGCTTATGTCAAACTCGAACTGAAAGCAGCCAGAAGCATCGTCAAATTTCAAAATGCAAACTATTGCTTTCGGGAAATTAGGAAAATTTCCAATACAAAGTGACATTTAAGTCAGTCAATCACATACGTAAGGAAAAGTGAAATAAACTCAACGAAACTGAACGAAGCTGACATTATGGCCACAGTGAATAAATTCTGCATACTCAATCGATTGTTAAGGTTGCCTTTAGTTTAGCTGGTCTTTAAATCTTGCCGCCTAAGACGAATTGAAAATAAATTTGAAGAAATTGCATGCGTGGATTTAGTTTGAATAAATGGTTGTCAAAAAAAATTAAATGCTTACCTTCAAGCTGTATGCAAAAATCGGAAGATCTGTCAAGTTCGACTTCAAACCTTGAAAACAAATATTCCATACAATGTCTTATTCCTAAAATTGAGGCTTTGGGTTGGAATGTTATTAAAACTCTTTTGGTTTGCAGAAGAAGCTCTTTGACGTTGGGCATAAATGTCTTAAGTCAAGAAATCGAGAGAGTCCAATTAAGGACTTAATACTAACACAGTTGCTTCCCATCGTAATAATTTGGCTTTAGGATAAGTCAGAAAAATGCACATGTGGCTTGGTATTAACGTCTTAAGGTTCTGTTTTTCTGTCTTTCAATTTCTGACGTAAGGCCTTTTTGCCTAAAGTCAAAGAATTTTTGTCTTGTGGCTGTTTATGGACGTCCTGCCTTAACTCTGGAAGTTTGATGAGAAGGGCCTGACAAGCTTCCTCCACTTTTAAGTCAACGTTCATTCAGCGTAAGAAACCAAACTTAAACTTTAATCGTGTTTTCTAAGTGACGCGTGGGTATTTTTTTTTTATATAATTTGCGCGTGCTCAAGGGATTGCTAATACCCTTCTGTGTCCGGGGTCAAGACACAGCACGGGCCGATTGTATAGAGGGAGAAAGGGAGAGGAGGTACCTGTGCACATTGGTCTTAAATATCTGCGGGTTGTAGTCTGTGGGAAATATTAGGCTGCAGTGCGGCTGAAGAACGAGTCTCTGAATTTAACTGTGCGTCCGAAAGTAGGCTTAAGGGTACACTGATGGGCATTCCTGGCGAGACGGGTATTGCGGGTGAATTCATAGAGAGGAGGAATGCAGTTGGCCAGCTCACTTGAGCATCGTTTGTTGAAATAACGATAAAATACGGACAAAGAAGAGACGGTACGTCGATGTTCGAGCGAGTCTAATGACTCTGCTTTTGGATTCTATCAAGTAGGTGGAGTGTGGTCTTGGGGGCACCAGACCAGATATGAGCGTTGTATTCAAGCTTGGGGTGGATGTATATATGTATATATATATATATATATATATATATATATATATATATATATTTATATATATGGGTGGCGCGACTGTCCGAGGTGGACCTGGGCCTA
The DNA here is from genome assembly GCA_964034865.1 of Eristalis intricaria. Lineage (NCBI taxonomy): Eukaryota > Metazoa > Arthropoda > Insecta > Diptera > Syrphidae > Eristalis > Eristalis intricaria. The sequence continues at coordinate 71,186,575 of OZ035874.1, forward strand.
GCTTCTCAGCAACCACTCGTGTTGTGCATGCTATTGGCAACTCCGAACGGCGAAGTTGAGAAGCTTTTACTCGACAGGAGTACTCCTTGAGCATTGTCAATGACTCGAAAGAGTTGGAGTCGTGAATTATAACAGGTGGTAAATTCGGGAATCGAACCTGGCACCCTCTGCGCAGGAGTCGACGCATTTACCCAATACGCCACGGCGACCACTTGGGGCGGATGTACGCCTTATAAATTAAAGCCAAATCAGAAGGGGTGGAATATTTCTTGCATCGATTAAGGAAACCTAAATATTTCGCAGCATTTTTGGCGACCTCAATTATGTGATCGTTCCAACTAAGTTTTGTGTTGATACACATACCAAGGATGGAAAGCTTTCCGGTTTCATCGACACAAGCGCCATTCATGGATAATGGCTGATTATCAAGGTTTCGTTTGAGTGACAGCAGACAGCATTGAGTTGTTGAAGCATTGAATTCCACTCTATTGTTTTTCTCCAGTTAATAATGCTGTCAAGAACGAATTCAATGTGCTTAACATACGCTGCCGGTTGATCACTGGCATGTTTTCTCATCACACTTGACTATCTATAATGAGCATATGCGCGCATAGCCATATGTCAAAAGTTCTTCCCGTGTTTGCTTTATTTTCTTTTATTTTATAATTATCTCATGTTTCCAGTTAATTTATACTTATACGAATTATAATTCAATATTAGCTCATATTCCCCTTTTTTTATACCGTCCTTTTGATCTGTCAAATTCACATATGCGCGGTGCCGTCAAGTGCGCTCTAGTTCATGCTTAATTAAACATTTGTGTGGTTGTGGAACACCAGTCAAATTCGCAAATGCTTAACGAAATTTTGGTTAATGTTCGTGGGCTCCAATCAGGTGGGTGTATTCGCTCACTCACCCAAACGCGTTTGACACTAACACATGTTCGTTTATGCGCATTATAGTCGGCCCGCTATGTTCGTTTGCTCGCTTCTCATGTCGAACTGCCAAGTAACTTCGGGCAAATTGTGTGCGTGGCTCTGGTTCATTGCAAAATGTGGCCAAGGATACTGTCAAGAAGTATATAAAAATAAGCAAGCCAAGCTTAAAGATGTATAGAGGCAGTGGTCTTTCATGGGCCACTCTTCACTTGCAGGAGAAACGTTTTCCTCCTATTGGGGCTGGTTATACACTTCCTTCTTTAACTCTTGAAGTTTGATGAAAGGAGCCTACTATGTTTAATTATCGTCTCTCTTTAACCGTGTTTTCTACACGCCGCTTGGATATGGTTGATCACTGCTCGTTGTTGTGAGATTCTGGTTATAGAAGGCACTCAGTCTTCTAATTTCGCCTAAGATTCCATAGAAAATTAACACACGTATTGATTGGCACCTGCTGCTCCTCATTTTTTAAACTCTAATAAGATTTAACATTCTGACTACTCTTAACATAATTTAATGTTTATTTATTAAAGACAATTTTGCGATAGCTTTGAGGATGTGTTCTGTAATCAGGAAACAGGAAGGCCGAGCTTGGTGTCAAAGCCATAATGACAGAATGGATAAGATCGCGAATACAAGGTGCCGCGATGTGATTTCTTGATTTATTCGAGCTGTTTCTGGGAGTTAGTCGCCAGGATTTGCACTAAGCAATACTCTCAAATGCTGTTGAACAGAAAGGGCTCCGATTCGGTGGTTTGAGCACGTGGCTCGAATGTCAACATCATAACGAAATTCAAGGCGTCTCTCGAATGTGTTTCCATCATCCGGTAGGCGTTCGCTTAGCAGACCCAGGACGAGGTGGTTTGGATCAAGTCCAAAAACTCGTTCCGCTTGGGCATAGATCCAAACTATCTTGTTTTCCTTTGCTAACACACACCTTTGTAAAGACATGCTAGTTTCAGTCACTATCGTCTCAATGTCGGCATCGGATGGACCTTACGTTTGCTTGATAATGTCTTCCACATGCCTGCCCTAATTCATCTCAAACTAAAGTCTGGCTATTCTAGAGGCTTTCTAATAAAAGGTGGCGTAACGATTAAACATCCTATCGGAAGATGTTATGATTTGCAAATGGCGTCGTACGTCAATTATTTTTGACATTTGTGAGCTGTGAGCTGTGAGTATACAAATAAGCAAGCGTTATACTCCGCAAGAGCGTGAATAGTTGTGTCGATTTTTTTCTAACCAATAAGGGTAAGGTTTTAGCCAAACCTAATTTTTGACGTGTCGCGCCAACTTTCCGGCGCTAACCTTCTAGACTCGATCAGACTGGAACCACAGGAGAACATGCAGGGCGTGGCTGCTACCGGACTGATCGTTCGGCCGAGTAAATCGTGGCTGTGGCTGCCGAGTTCGCTGAGAACGAATGCGATCAAATGGGCACAGATGTGTATCAACGCTGGTTGCGACCACTTGACGGATATCAGATTTTCCACTTAACAGAAAAAATTGTAAAGGTCCAAATAAAGATTTCCATAAATCAAAATCAATTCTGGGCTGAAATGTCCGTGTTAAGTCCGTAACGAATGTCCTTTGACTAGAAACCTGGATATCCGACTTCTTGAGCACACATCAAATGTGAGCATCATCGCCCCATCCGCCACCTCATTGGTCAGGTTCACCTTCTTATCCAGACTATTTATACGACTTCCGTCACAGCCACCTGCGAGCATCGTCTCATTGATGCATTCATAAGTAAAACACGGCCTCAATTCACACCTTCACCCATCTCCCCTCTGTACGGATGAGGTCACAGTCTTAAATGATGCAAACCATATACACCCCCGGCAGTTCTACTTAACAATGCAAAGCACATCCTAGGCGTCGTAAGGCGTGGGCTCACCATTGTCCTGCATAAAAGAGACTGTTTTGTAGAACATTAAGAGAGTGCATAATTTAGGACGGGCGCTGGCAGCAAACAACCGTTTCTAAAATCTTCGCATATGTCAAAGTTCGCAAGAAAATTTAAACAAGTTTTAGCTAAGCGATTACATTTTCCTCTCGGAGGAAAGTTTCCCCAAGCGCTTAAGGTGCTGTGTAGAAAGTGTGAATCCTTGTCGGTGTGGCTTAATTGGAATCAGTTTTTTTTTTTTTTTAAAGTTGCGTAAAAGGTCTCGTTATTATTCAAGGTTCCTTCTTTGCGTGGTTGTAGTTGTTGTTTTTTGTTGCGCAGCGTCCATTCGTCCTTTTTGTCATCAGATTCACTTTATGAATTGACTGATGTCTGGAACGAGTTTCATTTTGAGGCTTCGATTCAATTTGCTGTTGACAAACAAGTGATTGCTTTTATTCATCGTTCATGTACATATATTGCATTCCAAAAAGTTGTTCTGTATGTAAACTCAATATAGTCTACAGGAGGTCATGAAGTTGTATAGCAGCCATTTTACCATTCAATTAAGGCAACGGGGTAAGGAGTCTCGCATTCGTCATGAGGAATACGCAAGAGAGGTAAGAACATCACAAGAATACTTTCTCATCAACTTTGATTTCGTTTCTGACATCGACATATCCCAATCAGATTAAAGCCAGGTTCGGTAAGAATGTTCACAATAAACCAGATTTCGGTTAACAATGTTTGAACTTATCGAACACAACTTTCAGGATCTTGAAGAGGAAGATAAATGAGTTAAAACTATGAAAGTTTGTCTGAAAAGAAAGTGGTCACGACAGGTCGTACTCACAGGAGAAGTCCTTTAAATGTTCCACATCAAAGCTCTTCTTAAGCCTCTCTATCTTACCATCGACACCCTTAGTCTGCGTCACGTTTCTAGTCAATGAGTAATAGCAAAAGTGATATCGACAATGTTATGTAATGACTTTAAGGGACATTCGTAGACGAACGTTACATATTTCGGCCACCCACCGTCGCACCGCGCTATGGGACCAAGCAGACCATATCGTCTCAAAAATGCTCTTTTCAAGATTTTGATTTCACAGTTTATATTAATGAAAACGATTAGACGGATGTCCTTATTATTCGTTTTAATATATTTTTATTTTTAACATTCTTAACATATATATATTTTTAACATAGTTTTGGGAATACAAGCTATATGTGGTAGCTGTGCTCACAAACCAGCTACCTAAGTCGAGCTAAGACAAAAATGAGTTATGAGTTGCACTACATTTTTCGTGTCTGTATCCTTCTGGGTTGGTCGCCGTGGCGTAGTGAGTAAGGGCGTCGACTCCTACTCAGAGGGTGCCAGGTTCGATACCCGAATTTACCACCTTTGATAATTCACGGGACCACCCCTTTCGAGTCACTGACAATGCGCAAAGAGTATTCCTGTCTAGATAAAGCTTCTCAACTTCTCCGTTCGGAGTTGCCAATAGCACGCACAACACGAGTGGTTGCTGAGAAGCTAGGCCCAGGTCCGCCTCGGACTGTCGCGACACCCATATTATATTATTATTATCCTTCTTTAAACAGAAGTTATTTCTGAGTAACCTAGTAGCTTCAGTATGAAACGTAAATAGTGTTAAATTGAAACATTGAATTTGTCTCCTGAAAATGAAAAAAATCGACTATGGCGGAACATTACCACAGTAATGTTTGAATTTCTAAATAAAATCAATTCTACACATTCATTCAATCCATTGAGAACTAAAATTTCTAAAATGTTTCAAACTATTTTTTTTGTTAAATGTTTAAAACGTATTTTAACTCTATGCTGCGTTTCATTACTGAGGTCATCACTAATTGTGAGCAAACAAAAAATTGCTAAGACCCGTTCTTGAGACATCCTCATACTTTTTTGGGTACACAACTAATGGTTCTAGAAAACTGCATTTAAAATTTTTTTAAATACATTTTAATAGAGAGTGCGCAGAACACATATATGCTGTATTCACACTTTTGTGACTGAATGTACCTATCTAGGAAGGGCCTGTCAAACTTTGCCTCTTGGAGTCGGGCTTTAACTCTACAAAAGCTCGTACCACAGGAGTGGTTGCTGTAGAAATCAGGGTCATGTCCACCTCGATTAGTAGCGCCACCCACTTTAGATTAATAATATAGTTTGGCCTTCGAATTAAGCAGTTCACTGGACACCAAATGCATCAGCAATATAATGCAAGAATCCTTAGAACAAAACTGTCTTCGTTCTGCTGCTGTTTCCCAAGCAACGAAGGCTTGAAATCCAGTCTATTTCAAGTTATTTTGAGAATGTAGCATTTTAGAGATTATCTTTGGAGCTAAGCATCAGAATGAAGCATCATTGGAGCTGGAGTACCACAAGGGACCGTCCTCTCTTTTATCTTTTCAATACTTACAGCACATAGAAACCGTCATTTTTGATGATGTAATCTTTTGGTACATCAACCTGGAACAGTCGATGGGTCAACGGGTAGATCGGGTACGCGAATGGACGAACATTTGGTGAGTCTCGCTTAATGAAGTTAGGTTAGTCCACATAAACATCATTTAGAAAAACGCAGATAGCCCTCTTGTTCTGTGTATGGATATTCTTTGTATATCCTTGAGCGGATTAAACATAAATTTGAAGAGTTTGAGCAATAAAATATTGCAAGCTAAAAATTGACAACAATTTGCTTCTATATGAGCGAGGCCTACAACCGTTGTAAGACGTCTTCCAATAAGGATTTGACAACGTTCTTTTTTAAATAAAACGGAATCCACTTGAGATATTGCAAAAACTTTATCATCAGCTTGAAGTACAATCAAATCATTTATGAATGGAGCTCGGCTTCTATGAATAGCCACCGCGGGCACGTTTACAGGTGGCATTTCGTTGGACCCATTTTCAACGAATCGGCCACACATTTCGGCCAAAACGACCGCTATTTCACGTTCATTCTTGGCTCTGAGTTATGGCAACCTCGTCGACTTGTTGGCACAAACCAATGACATAACGTAGCCCCACAGAAACTAGTCAAGCGGCGTTAAATCGCACAAACGAGGCGATCAATCGACTGGCCCATTTCTTGAGATAACACGCTCACCATACGCACTCTTCAATAAATCGACTGTAAAGTGTGCTGTGTGGCTTGTAGCACCATCCTCTTGAAAGCCATGTCGGCCAAGTCCATATCTTCCAATTCAGGCCAAAAATAATCGGTAATCATGGCGCGATAACGCCGACCATTCACAGTAACGTGAATATGGCCCAATAACCCCACCGGCATGCAAACCGCACCAGATAGTTATTTTTTGTGGGGATGAAGTGGATTTTCAGCTGACCAATAACACATATTTGCCATTGAGCCAAAAATGAGCTTTGTCACTGAAGACACTCTTGATTGACGCTCTTAAACCTGCGGTGACCGACTCCGAATTTCGGTAGAAAATTGTTATAATTTGCAGACGTTGCTCGTTCGTGTACTTTACCATGATGAACATCTTGAGTTTACTGAATAAATTCACAGTGACAGTTTGATGATTAGTGAAAGATTGCCTTCACAAATTAATTTCAAACTTGTCAAGTCCCTATTGGAAATCCCTTTACTGCCCTGTCCTGCATGAACATTGGAACATGAGACTTCCGAAATGCCAATCAAGAGTATTTTTTGCGAATCTAAATGCACTTTGTATATTTTGTGAGTTTGAGTATGCCCCTTGACTTGACATTAATCATACTAGGCTGTTAAAAAGTGCGTATGTGGTCGTTCTAGTTAATGCAAAAGCAGGGCAGATGCAGAGGTAGTAGAGTGTGCTCCTTTTCTCTACAACTCCTACAGACTGTCTTTGGGGGTGCAGCAAGAGTCTGTTGTTTGTTTTCCTATGCAGCAGTGTTCATTGATTAAGACTACTAGTTTGCATATATGCATATTTCGGGGCTTTGCTTTGATTTGGTGCTGGATCTAGTTCCGGTCGTTCACATTGTCGTAAAGGGTTGGTTGGACACCTAAACCTCGTGATAGAACAAAAGCAGGTACAACACAAGTTGTTGCTGCGGCCTTGGAAGGCCTATTTCCACCTCGAACTGTTGCGCCACCCATGTTATAATTATTATCTAGTTCCGCCCATCTTCGCTTAGAGTCGTTTCTGGCGTTCCTTAGTAACAATGATTTAATTACTTCCAATGGGGGTAGGGTGTCTCCGGATTTTGAAATGGCTAACCCGCCCTATTCCTATTTATTTCATCGGCCCTTACATTGACCGGCAGTTTTACCATCTTGGACTTGTTTAATGGCGTATCCAAACCCTGTACGGGCGCCTAACTATCTAGTCTCATTGATTGAAAGAGCGCTAACTGACTAACTTCTGCTTGCAATCCACTGGAATTATTCGGTAAGCGGAGAGCCAAAGAGGTTTTAGGCACATATTGTATACGCCTTCATTCCATTTGGGAAGTGTGACTCCAGTCCACAAAACCTTTGTCGGAACCTAATTCGTTAATATGTACTTAAATCTACTTAGGGGCCCACACAATTTATGACCCTGTATAAGAGCAAGAAGTGATTCATACGGCCTTCTTCTGTCAGCTGCCATCAGGTGTGTTTTTTTGCAAGCGTATATACGCTTAAATTATATGTGAACAAAAAAACGATCATCGGCGCTTAATGATCCATCATAAAAACTTGGCACCACCGATGACATTAATGACATTTGTGGCAGTCAAGGGTGGAATCGCTTAAGTTGATGGTTGAACGTTAATGGTCACAATCCTGAGTTTCGCAATCAGTTTAAGATCGCTGAGCAGGTGGAGAGAACTGCAGTCTGGACATTCAACGATCCTACGCAGGTATGCCTCTATACCCATAGATACAGACCTCATTTCACCTAAACTCGTCTTCGAGACAAATTTCTCAACCAGCATACCGCTCAGATTTTACTGGGAGTCAGTACACCGTACGATGGAAGGTCCACTGCGAATCTTTACAGATGAATCGAAGATGGATGCGGGTGTGGGTGCTGGTGTCTATTCAAAGGATCTAAATATCCAGCTATCTTTCCATAATTGTTGGCCTGACCATATCTTTAAATGAAAAAATACTTAATTGTTATCATTTTAAACACATTTTGAAACAATAAAAAGAATCGACGAAACATAATTGGAATGTATAGCCCAGACACGCTGGGTATACCAAAAGTTGCATACTTATGGATGCAAAATTATTTAATACATAAACCACCCCTACAAATGTTGAAAAATACAGGAAAAAATGCTTTTAGGCGCATAATATTGTGAATATGTACATTAACCCAATAAATGAATGAATAAATTCAGGAATGAATTATCGATACCACACAGAAAATAATGGTTGGAAGCATTCACCCCTATTCCCAAATCCGCCGGCGGGTATCGTCTACCGATATCGAAAATTTTCAATTCCGAAATCTTATCGAAGTGAATCGTCCGCATGTCGGTAATGTGAACTGAGATTCACTGCATTCTTAAAGCCGATCGAATCGAATCACTCCATACAAACACATCTGCATCAAAATCGTTGCGGATTCGTATAAGTTGAGTAGTTTACTAGTAAAGATGTAAGTTATTTTTATTGTGATTAGCATTAGCTGTGTTTTTTTGCAAGCGTATATTCGCTTAATTTTGAAGTGCACTAAAAGACGATCATCGGCGCTTAATGATTCATCATAAAATCTTGGCAGCACCGACGACATCTATGACATTTGCTAAGCAGTCAGGGGTGTAGTCGTGGAAGGTGATGGTAGATCTTTGATGATCACAATCTTCGTTTTGTGACTGTGTAGCGTGACCATCAATTTAAAAGCAAAAACACTCAATAATTATAAAATAAATAAAAAAAAATCGTGAAATGAAAAGAATCGTTTACGAAGCCAAAACGGAATGTATAACAGAGACACTCTGGGTATATCAAAAATTGCATACTTATGGATGACAAAAGAATTAAAAATGATCTAATACATCAACCACACCTACAAATATAAGCCACATACAGCAACCTAAACAATGAATGAATGAATTCAGAAATGAACACACAGAAAATAACGTTTGGAAGCATTGTTTTTATCCACGCTCTACTAAAAAAATATCCTTACAGCAAAAAACAACAAACACAAATATACGCCATGAAGGAATAAGAGATTTTTTGGAAAAATTTTGCGAAGATGTCTAAACGAAAAAGAGTGAATCAATTTTTTTTTCATTGAAAGATTCGTATGTATACTTTACCTTGAAAAATGCAATTTTATTTATACGCTAGTACATGCATAGGTATGTATCTACATCATGTAGATATGTATTAAATTCGCATTGTTTTGTTTTTACCCGACTTGCTTCATATGAGTCAGTTTGCCAGTGAAGAACTCGTCAGCAGTTCCCTTAAACATGATCACACTGTTATTTTGTTTAATGACACCAAAAAATTTATTAAACAAACAATTTGGAACGAAAAACATAATATTCAATGTTTGAATTTCAAATTAAATTTCTTCAATCTAACTTCAAATCGAAGAACAGCTGATTTCGAAAAAGAGAGAAGTGATGTCGATAATATAGTGCAACCAACGGATTCACTGATAGCACGAATCCGTTCGTGAATCGAACGAGTGAAGCGAATCTCGAATCTCGATCCGTCGAATTTGGGTATAGGGCTGATTGTTTTATTCGCGCTTATTTCATAAGCGGCGATAGATATGATGAGTAACTTAAGCGGATATAAGATTTGTTGTTAGCGTATTTTATATGCAATGCCATTCTATTCCAATTATTTGTTGCGGACATAGTGCCCTTCCCACTTCCTTCACTTTCCTGAATAGACCACATTTAAATTCGCCACAAATTCTCTTCCTCCGCATCCATTGTCCGTACAATTAGCCTCACTTCGCTTCCCTGAATCATTTCCTAAGAGGCTACAGACCACAAACCGAACTGAGGAAGACCAATTGAGTTAACACTGAAAGAGCTCGGATAGAGAGCTTAAAATTTAACAAAACCCCTAAATGAATTATTCCCCCTCTCTTAATCGAATAACCAGTCCTCGTAGGATGCAGCAAATTTATGAATCACACTTGCAGCTCTGTCCGGAGAGAGAAATGCGATTAAGGAAATTCGCTTATTCCGAGTGCCGGGGATGCGTTCGTTTCCTTTGTGAAATTGCGGCGGCATTGTGTGCGTATTTTCGCCCAGTACACTCCACGGAAGCCGAGGAGCCGGATCACTCACAGACTCCTTGTGTCGCAAGCAGTTACTTGGTTTGCGTTACGCTCTTACATAATTAAACCGCTCAATTCAGTTGTCATTTCCAGAAAAGTAAACAAAATGATGGGAGCCTCCTCCTCCGTCTCCTCGGGTTTTTAAATACCGCGCCGTCGATCGATATCACCTTGTTGTTTAAATAAATACAAAATAAGGAAAACCGTGTTTACTTTGTCGTGGTACCCATCTCCGTGAACGCAGCCAACTCGGGCGCATGGGGGAATGTGAAATTAATGAATTGCGTCTTTCGACGACTGGAAATGATGATTGCCAGGGGCACTGTCAAAGGAAGTCAGTCATGAATCCATTTGAAGCCCAACGCCACGCTAATGAGATTCGGATTTAATGCACGAGCACTCTGCATATCAATTAGATTGATTAAAAAGCCATTCCTTCGATCGCGTCTAATGGCAAATCGAAGCGAAGCATAAATCTGTAATGGTCGATACTCAGTTTTCGATGAGCTTCTAAGACGGGCTTACAACGATTGAGAGGACGCACGCTGAAAGGTCAATTTCTTAACAGTTCAGTTGACGTTCCTTTTATTCGTCTTGTTGGCTTTTAGAGTGAAAGGATAAATTGCGACCAATTTTTGTGGTTTTTGGGAATTTCCTTTTTTTATGTGGGAACGAGTGATAGCACCCTTCTCAACGGGAATCTTTTTACGGAAGGGACTGTTTGGAATTAATTCCTAAGAATTTGGAGGCGGCTTAAGATGTCCTTCTAGTCTGAGGGAGACAAAGGCGCTTCCTTATTTAGATGTTAAGCCCTTTTGACGGTAAGTCAGATGAAGGATGGAATTTACACGAGTTCTTAAATGATGAAAGCGGTCGCATGTGCGTTCAATGAATTGTTTTAGTTTTTGACTTAAATTTGGTCCCTCTCTTTAAAGAGTTTTCCACGGGCGATGGGGAGTTATAAAGTTGAATAAAATATGTCCTGTGCGGATTGATTTTGGATTGGTTTTTTCATTTAAAGGACTGTGATAAGGATAGGCATCCGAAAGCTCCTTAGGTTAGGGTGGCTGACTACCATGTATGGCAGTCACTCTAAGGCCAGAATAGGCCCGTTGTGGCTATAGTTCATCCCAATCCCCAAACCATTTACAACTTTTTATGAAGCAATGAAGATGACTAAACTGGTACTGCTTAGTTCAGTCAAGTCGTTGAAATATAGGGCGTCTAAGTGACCAAACCTAGGACTTCATCCTCCTTCATTCTGCAACTTTTGCATAAGTTGTAGGGGATACGTGTTGGGCCAAAATAAAATAAGCTTAATACTTTTATGTGGAATTCTTCATTAATTTGTTCCTGTTACAAAATACACGTCTCTTCGCGCTTAGGACTAAAGGAAGAAGAAGGAGCAAACAAAAGTCTTAACGAAAATGGAAAGAAATGTACATATGTTACTTCAATTATGTATATCTTTTAAATCAGTCTTGCCACTTTGCTTATATAATTCCAACAATACGGACTCTGCAGGCGTGAATACCGATGGCGCAAAGGCCGGACTCCAATAAGGGTTGTGAGATTCGGCCTCACTCTTATCAGGTCGCTTGGGCCTTTTGAATCAGGAGTCATAATTCTTTTGTGAAGTGTGTAGACCAGTAGACCAGTAGACCATCTACGATTGGTGTGACTAAGTTTTAGAAAATGTTTTGCATTGGAGAGAATCATATATCTGACTGCATTTGAACACGGTTCATGTTGTTTGTGTGGTCTAGTGGCACGGCCCTATGACTTAAGGATATTGTACAAGACTAAGTGTAACTTAATCAAATGGCTAACTCTCGGTGCACAGTGCACGTCGTCTGCACAATATAACCATGCCCTCGAATCGGTCTTGTCGAAGGTCTATTCTGACATCAGCTCTAGTATAGAAAGAGTATCGCTAAACGAACTATGCTAGGCAATCAAAAATCTAAACAAAACAACAAGGCACCTGGTTATGGTCTAATAACCGGACAAATCCTGAATAACTTACCGAAAAAGGCGCTAATTAAACTCCTCTACTTAATTAATGCTTCCTTTAGGCTATTATATGTTCCAGACTCATGGAAGGTTGCAGAAGTGATTATGGTCACAAGAGCAGGCAAACCTTGAGTAGTAGAGCCTTCTCTCGAAGGACCAAGCTGACTTTATACAAGAACTTGATCATCCCAGTTCTGCTGTACGGCGCGGAGGCATGGACAATCTCAAAAGCGGATGAGGAAGTCCTTGGTCTCTTCGAGAGAAAAGCTCTGCGTGCGATCTTTGGTCCTGTTTGAGTTGACAGTTTCTGGAGGAGAAGATTCAACCACGAACTGTGCGGGCGACACAAGTATACGGATCCAACGCCTAAGATGGTTAGAGCGTATGGACAACTCAGCTGCGGCCCGAAGAGTATTGGACTCTGAACCCGTGGGACAACGCAACAGGGGACGCCCGCGTTTAAGGTGGCGCACCCAGGTGGAGAGGGACCTTAACCAACTTGGCGTGTAACACTAGAGACAGCTAGCCAGAGACTGTGCTGGCTGGAGAGGCTTTGTTGGTTGAGGCCCAGGTCCACCCCGGACTGTAGCGCCAAATAAAGAAGAAGAAGAAGAGCAGGCAAACCATTGAACAACAAAAAGTCGTACAGACCCATATCGCTTTTACCAATAATATCAAACATTTTTGAAAAACTCTTATTAAAACGCATTCAAAAATTTATCGAAGAGAAGCAACTAACTAATTGACCATCAGTTCGGGTTTCGAGCGAAACACTCGACAATTGACCGGGTACATATAGGTATATAGCGAATGAAATTGAAGGAGCACTAGAGGAGAAAAAGATCTGCTCTACCGCCCTACTTGACGTTTCGCAGGCATTCGACAAGGTCTGGCATGAAGGCCTAAAATACAAGCTAAGCAGGCTTCTACCGACAAGCCTGTATAAGATCGTAGAATCTTATCATTGAAAATTGACAGGATAGATAAACCATTAACAACGAAAACTAAAAAAAAGGATTAAAAGGTATCTCAAGACGGAAAAGTGCTCTAAACAGACACTAAGAAACCTTCTGTGTTCACTTCACGTGATTGAGTAGTGCATTCCAGACTTTGGCAGCATAAACGAAAAATTGCCTACTAGAGGTTAGACAACTCGATATAACGATTAGAATGAAACAACGTTATTTCCTCAAAGAGATACCTAGGCTCTCTCTTATGAATAATTTTGAACAGCAATGCGCAACATCGATATTTAAGGAAGGCTTCCAAGCTGCATCCATACCGGCAAGCTTGTGTAAGATCGTAGAATCTTATCTGGATAACAGGATATTTAGAGTTGAACACGGAACTGAATACTCCGATTTTAAAGAGATCCGAGCAGGAGTCCCTCAAGGGAGTGTCATTGGCCCTACATTGTACCTGTTGTACACTAGAGACAAACATCAAACTGGTGATACACTTTTGCGGATGACACAGCGATCCTGGCCACGGGAAGTTCAGTTGAGTCCTCAACTGAGAAACTGCAACGAGCTCTGGACAAAATAAACGAATGGTCAAAACTCTGCTCCCAATGAGACCAAATCAACGCACACAACTTTTACCTACAAAAATATTGGAAATCGACCAGTTTACATTAATTCTGTTCAAATACCGTACACTAATGAAGCAAGATATCTTGGTATGACACACGAAGCGAAACTCATGTGGAAGGCTCACGTGAGAAACGGGATGAGCTCGAACATCGGTATAGAGAAATGTAATGGTTGCTTGGATGGCACTAGAAGTTAAGCATGTAAAACAAACTTCTATTATACAAGCAAGGACTAAAGCCCATTTGAACTTACGACGTACAAATATGGGGTTGCACCAAAGCGAGAAGCAGAGGATTTATTCAGTGCTTGCAAAGTAAAATGATGCGGGTTATTATGAAAGCTCCCTGGAATCTCAGGAATTGTGATACACAAAGGGACCTAGGGATATCTACCTTCGACGAAGAAATAACAAACTCCGCTCCAAAGCCAAGAGTCAGACTTCATGGTCATTGTAACAGTGTAACTTTGGAAATGAGACGTTTAGTGTGCAGACTCCAACGTACGAGACCGCTCGATTTGGCGCAATAGTCGTAAACCATCCTAACGATGGTTACAACGACTGGATGGCGCAGTTGATAGAGTCCCTGGCCCTGGTTTGCGGAATCCCCGGTTCGAATCCCAGTGAAAGCAAACTTAATACGCTTTCATCTGTTTTTCAAATCTGGCCCAGTCACCATTTGCCGTTGGGATCAAATTAAAGGCACTATCACTGGAGTGGTGAATCAGTGGTTGTAGTCTGACTATGGGTATCACAATGGACCAATATGGTCTAAGTGTGCTGGTGAATGAACTAGCAGCCCACCTACCCAACCTGATTTTACTGAATGTCTACCCGCAACACGCGAAAACATCTTCAAAAGTAAACTACTAGATAAGGAAACTTGTTGGGAAGGGTGTTATAAGTCAGTCAAAATCTGACACTGCGAGTCGCCGTGGCGAAGTGGGTCAGTGCGCCAAATCCTATGCAGAGGGTGCCAGGTTCGAATCCTCAATCTACCACCTTTGATAATTCACGGCTCCACCTCTTTCGAGTCACTGACAATTCTCAAAGATTATTCCTGTCTAAAAAAAGCTTCCTCAACTTTGCCGTTCGGAGTCGGCATTAAACTGTAAGTCCCTTCCACAGGTGAAAGAACATTAGAACGCACAATACGAGTGGTTGCTGAGAAGCTAGGCCCAGGTCCGCCATGGACGATCGCGCCACCAATATTATTATATTTTTATAAAAAAAAAATCGGACACTTCTACGTGGACACGGGTCACATAGTGTCTTGTTGAAGATTTGCACCAACCCAAGCAACAAAAAAAAATCTACAAATGAACTCCTTTTAGAATCAGAGAAAGAACTACTTAGTCTCGTGGAAGCATACACACGTAACTCAGTTAATCTACCGAAAGTGACGTACAACATACAAAGCACCATTTCCCTTCCTCTCAAGCACGCAGAGTCACTTTTGTCAGACACAGCTTGGTTTTAATCCAATGCGATGACAATTGCGACTCCACGAATTCCCATTGTTGCCCTGTCAGAAGACTCACACTTCAACAGCAAACTGCACGAGCACATCACATGAATGGAGTGCAGCTGAGCACTTGGGACTCGTCCATATCTGCCAATTAACTTGCTCACACGCCAGCAGGGACCTGCCATTGTCGTCTGGCCGGCGGTGGCACCTGCATGCTGTTCGCAGGACACATTCATCTCCTGTGGTCCGTAATTATATTTGCATGCAGGATGTGTCACGATTCCACTCCCCGATCCGACTCCATTGTCTGCGTCCCACCACACTAACTCGGTGCGACATTGAAATTCATAATCTGCTCAGAGTGGTGTTGGTTGCGACATTTGCCGAAAAGTCACTTGAACTTCGGCATTTCAAACGAAAAATACAGAAACTAAGGGAACCCGTGGCATGAAAATGTCACCTCCTCCGCAGGAGTTCACTGCCAGCCAGCCTCATCCTGCGACATACGGGGGGTGGCTACTTATATAATCTCGTTTCAGCCCGGTTGCATGTTGCCATGGAGTAACCGGGATTCAGGTGAGTGAGAGAAAACAAAAAAAAAATTTCAGAAACAGTACTTTTTTCCTGTCAAAAGGGTGTACTCTGAGTGCACCGCGGCATGTTGGCTCCAGCGAGAGAGGGCAGCAGCTTCGAAATGTCAACACGAATATTCCCGCCATCGCCGCGTGGGGAGTTAATTAAATACCTCGGATTTTGTCCGGGCAAATCAAATTTTGTGCCGTCAATATCGCCGTCGGCCGACTGCAATCCGTTTATCGATACTTTGATTAAAAGTTAATTATTATTCGCACAAGGCCGCGTGAGTGACTTTCCGTCCTATCTGCTGGGGGGTGGCCCGTGGGGCGCTGGGAGCAACGCTTTTACGACCTACAAATCAATTTGGAATAATTACCCTTGGATTTCGATTCTAACAGCGTGGGCTCGTAATGAGGGTGCGATCTGTGATAATGGGGGCGGCATGCAGTGTGGACAATGTGTTGGCGCGAAAAGACTTTCCCGCATGCATGTGAGATTGAAATGTGTGGCGGCTTTGTGCTGCGGTCGTAATCAGTGGATTTTAGATAATCAAAATGATTTTGGACGGCTTATGTAAACAAGGACTGTGTGGAATGTGCATATGGGGTGGGAGAGATTGAACGATACGAACGACTCTGGGGTACAGTCGGTGATATTTTGGTAAAGGGAAATTGGTTAATGCGGTTCCTTTCGGAGCTGGAAAACAGATTCTATCAGGCGCTGGTAGTTAATTAATCAAATTGAAAGACAGCCAGTGACATTTGCCGTGAGATGATAATCAAATTTTGGATCACTTTCGTGTCGTTGAAATCATTCGAGGTCCCCTTGGGGTTAGGTTCGTCATGTGATTTGCTTCAGTTATTCGGTTTAATCTGATCGCAGACCTTTAAAGGAAACACTAATTCGACCGATAATAGCTGATCTATAAGAGTTATCACAGCATCGACACCAAATATGTGTGCTGCACTGTTGGTGAATGTCTTGCTTCTCTTCCACGTCTCATCGCTTACAGCGATTTCCCAGCAGGCTTCAAGGGCGAAGAGGAACTATAATCTGCCCGACATTAGCCGGGGATTTTTTCAAAAATCTATAAATAGTGAAGAAGCATTTTGCACGTAAAGCACGTACAACAACCTACTGCCTATAATATCGGCAGTGAAAAGTGGCTGCCGACAAAAATTCGACTTCGAATTTTTTTTCATACATTGTGTCATCAATTTCGAACAAATAAATTTATTTTTCATATAATTTGACAGATAAGAATCAAAGCCACTGCGAGTCGTTTTATGTCTGAAACACAATAGTGCGTTGGGGCAGCCGACTGTTACGAAGAGAGTGCGAGGACGGAAGTGATTACTCAATTTATCAGCTGTTCTCTCTCTCTCATCTAGGAAATGAAAAATATTGCCACCTTTCTGCATACACTCATTTGAAATGACTTTTGTCGTTAAATTATTTTCAATCACCAGTTTTCATTTCTCAAATGACAGTTGACACAAAATGCTCTCAATTTGAAAGAAAACTCTCAATTTGGGAGAATGATTCTCTCACAGTGCAGCCCTTTGCCAAAAAATAGCCAGAGATAGCCTACTTCACAGCTGATTGCCCCCTAGTCCATCGATGAATTTGTGTGCTTTTTTGATAGATATTCATGAATTTTTGACGGTTATTCACGAAATAACGTAAATGCTGTCATCTGATTGGTCAATTTGGTTTAAGAACACGTTATAAAAAACAGTTGTCAAACATTTTAAGGGGCAAGAGAGGTAGAAGTCGGGCATCTCTTTAATGATGTGCGATGGACTACGTTTTACGTTTTATTACGATCCTCTCATCTCTCTTATTTTTCACTAACGCAGATCGACGCTATATTCTGTGCACGGCCATTGAATTATGTGCGTTGAAAGCCAACGCCAGCGCAAACGCATTATTGTGTTTCAGACATTACGGAATCTTACTTCTTCACTTCACTATAGATAGCGAAGAAAAAAGCACGGCTATTGATTAGCTGGAAGAAGAAAAAGGGAATACTGAAGGATGGCACTAAGCCTGGCTGGATTTTGAAAAATTAGAACTTGTTTTTCAGCCCCATCTATACTGTCTAAACTAATATTACAAAACTGAAGAGTTTGTTCGTTTGAACGCAATAATCTCAGAATCTACTGGTTGTTGTATTGGATAGTTCATTTAATGAGGAAGGCTTTAGGCTTTGTAAAAAAAAAAACAAAAAACGGATCTAGTCCCCTTTACCTAACTTTGACCCTCCCACACTATGCGGGACCCCCTTGGTGCTAAGCGACAGAACTATACTAGACAGGACTTATACTAGACACGAAGTTAAGCTGAAAGCTAAATATCCAGGATCGTATCAAGAAGGCCTCCACGGCTCTCTACTGCTGTAAAAGGGCCTTTTGATGCAAATGGGCACTGCAACCCTGAATGGTTCACTGGCTATTTATATCAGTAGTCAGTCCATCCATACTGCTATATGGTATATATGTCGTGGTGGACCGCACACGACAAGAGAATCAACATCACCCCATTCGCTAGAGTCAGAGGATGGCTTGCGTATGCATTAGCGGGGCGCTAAGGACTACCTCTCCGCCGAAGCATTATACATACTCCTCAACCTGCCACCGATAGAACTAAGACAGACAAACAGCAGCTAGCACGGCGATTAGATTAAAATCGCTGAGCAATTGGAAAGAACTGCAGTCTGGACATTCAACGATCCTAAGCTGGCATGCCTCTATACCCATAGATACAGACCTCACTCTACTTAAACTCCTCTTCGCGAAGAATTTCTCAACCAGCATACCGCCTAGATCTTACTGGGAGTCTGCACACCAGACGCTGGAAGGTCCACAGCGAATTTTCACAGATGGATCGAAGATGGATGCAGGTGGGGGTGCTGGTGTCTATTCCAAGGATCTTAATTTCCAGCTATCTTTTCGACTACCTAATCACTGTGTAGCGTCTTTCAGGCTGAAACTATAGCGATTAAGGAAGCCCTGTCCTGGCTGAAAAACAATGTAATATCGCGCACAGATATCGTCATCTGTTCCGATAGCCAGGCAACGATAAAATTTCTGGATTCAGTCACCTTTAATTCCAAGACTTCCCTTGATTGCCTCTTAACGAGATGGCCAAGTATTTTAGCATCCAACTGATGTGGGTGCCGGGACACTGTGACATTCTAGAGAATTGCAAAGCGGACGAGCTCGCTAGAAAGGGCACAAACTCCGTGCTCTTTCCGGGTGGAGACCCACCCTCCATGCCTATCGCTACTATAAAACATCTGCTAAAGCTTGAAACGCTTGCCCAAACAAACCGCAGATGGATATCTGGCACAGGATGCCTCATTACCAAACAACTATGGCCTATGATCGATCCCAAGCGATCACTTAGCTTGATCAGATTAAGCAGGCCAAATCTCAAATCTCTTATTGGCGTTCTAACAGGGCATTGTGTCATCGGAACTCACGCCTCTAGACTGGGCCTTCCCTATAATGATTTCTGCAGAAGCTGCTTGGACGAGGATGAGGAAGAAACCATCGAACACTTGCTATGCAATTGCAGTGCTCTCTCATCCCGTTGACTCAGACTTCTGGGGGCCCTTCTCTTTGTTAATCTGGCTGAACTGAGCAGCATCAAAATCAGCCCTCTTCTTCGCTTTATCAAAAGCACAGATTGGTTTGCGGAATAGGTAGCCTAAGATCAGCGTGGTAACACAATGGGCATATGCTTGGCCTCAGTGTGGCTGCTGTTCGGCAGCCTAACCTAACCTAACCTAGGCTTTATAACATCACGCTACGACCAATAGGAGCGAGGCATTAATGAAAAATATTGCAAAAACGGAAAATTCAGTCAGCTCAGCAACATTGTTTCCCTTCTGGTTTTCTTGATCTGTTTTATCCCCTTTTTTGACCTCCGATAGAATTCCAATTCTATTTTCATTCAATTATTAATAAAGTCTGAAGCCTTATTGTTAAAGAATATTTTCCGTGTTTAATTATATCTATTATTGGAAATAAAGTGCTCTGCTTAAACGGTTTTAATTTCGTAAAAATGTGTGTTATGGAATTTTTCCTCCTTAAAAATTCTAAAAAAAGTCTGTGAGAGCATACGTTCCACTCAATATGGACGATGATCGAAGAGAATTCCGTCCTCCCGATTGCGACGAGGTTAAGACAGCAATATCAAGACTGAAGTCTAACAAAGCTGCCGGTGCGGATGGACTGTCCGCCGAAATATTTAAGGCGGCTGTTTGGTCGCATGCACCAGCTCATCTGTAAGATATGGTCGGAGGAAAGCATGCCCGATGAGTGGAATTTCAGTATCGTTTGCCGGATCCACAAGAAAGGAGACCCCTTTGACTGCGCCAACTATAGAGGGATAAGTCCCCTGAACATCGCCTATAAGATCTTCTCTGCCGTTTTGTGTACTCGCCTGAAGCCGTTTATAAATAACCCGATAGGTCCTAATCAGTGTGGCTTCAGGCCAGAGAAGTCCACCATCGACCAGATTTTCACAATACGACCGATCCTGGAAAAGACCCAAGAGATGCAGATCGACACCCACCACCTATTCATCGATTTCAAGGCCGCAGCGTGCAGAAGGACGAACTGTGCAACGCCATGTCTAGTTTTGACATTCCTGCCAAACTTGTCAGATTGTGCAGGATGACGATGGAGAATTCTCGCTGCTCCATCAAGGTCGGTAACGAACTCACCCAGACCTTCAATGTCAAAAAAGGTTTTAGACAAGGTGACGCGCTGTCATGTGACTTCTTTAACATCTTCTTGGAGAAGATCGTGCAAGACTCACACGCGAACACTGGAGGCACGATCTTCCGGAAGTCCGTACAACTGTTAGCATACGCGGATGACATTGACGTGATTGGCAGAACACAGCGAGCCGTCAATGAGGCGTTTGCTGGAATTGAGGCGGAAGCGGCTTAAATGGGTCTAGCGGTGAATGAGGGCAAAACAAAGTCTATGCTGTCATTAAGAAAGGACACACACCATCGACGTCTTGTCTGTTTCTTTGGGCTCACGAGGCAATTGAGTAGTAGAGCCATCTGTCGAAGGACCAAGCTGACTTTATATAAGACCTTGATCATCCCCATCAAAAGCGGATGAGGAAGTCCTTGGTCTCTTCGAGAGAAAAGCCCTGCGTGCGATCTTTGGTCCTGTTTGCGTTGACGGTCTCTGGAGGAGAAGATTCAACCACGAACTGTACGGGCGACACAAGTGTACGGATCCAACGCCTAAGATGGATAGGCCATGTAGAGCGTATGGACAACTCAGCTGCGGCCCGAAGAGTCTTCGACCGTGGGACAATGCAACACAGGACGCCAGCGTTTAAGGTGGGACACCCAGGTGGAGAAGGACCTCAACCAACTTGGTGTGTGACACTGGAGACAGCTAGCCAGAGACCGTGCTAGTTGGAGAGGCTTGTTGGTTGAGGCCCAGGTCCACCCCGGACTGCAAATAAAGAAGAAGAAGAAGGAAACAGCTGACTGATGCTCACAGAATGTGCGAAATGACCAGCACCTACACAGTCCGAGACATAAGGGCCTTAGAAGTCGTTTTAAGAATGCTTGGGAACACCATATCCATATCTTCTCCAACATCGTGGCTTGCTTGACATTTCTTTGTTTCACGAGAGCGGTGCCTATTCCTTGAATTGATTCCTTTTTGCCTTCTAGCGTTTTTCATTACTTCACATTTTCTTAAGTCCTACAGTTCGCTTCAAGAAACTACCGTGGCCCTTAGAGAAATCAGCAATATTTCAAACCACCTCGGTGCCCAGACTGTAGTTACTCAGGAGTGACCTCATCTCAATTGTCAAACAAACCAGGCAAACATCATCGACGAAGAAAGAGTGCCTTCCTGTCCAGAGCAACAGGGGAATGAAAAATTCTTGAAATGCATTTTCATCTCGACTACACGAACGCTGAGGAGTTCAACAAATTCTCATTATCCACGCCCGACAAGCACCTGTTCCCCAAGCACCGTTTGCTTTTAACGACCCCCCACCAGAGCCCACGTTTAATTGAAAAACTTTCTAAAAATACTTGCTTGGGAAATGCCCTGCCACCTTTATCTGGCAGTGCAGGCGACTTGCAGCAACAGGGCCACTTGGGTAATCCTTCTAAATGGCTATTTCTCCGTCTCTCTCTCTCTCTCTCTCTATCTTTCTCTCTCACTCACTCACTCACTTGCCCCTTGTCCGTGTCATTCCCATGATCATTCATTACACCTAGTGCCTTGTATCTTGTATCTGTTGTGTCAATTTCAACGTTTTTCTTTTTGTTCTCGTTTCGAATAGGTGACGCAACGTCATGGCAAGAAATGTACAGAATAATGAAAGAACCTGGAACCGATGCAGCTGGAGTGAGACGTTGCTAAAGCTAATAACTGTTGCATTGCTATTGTCCCAAGGATACGTGGTTGATGGCGAAGGAAATGTTGGTAAGTAGCTGGATGCTCTTTTGTGTTGTGCCTCTGTGTGAGTTCGTCATTTAGTATGCAGTGATTTCCCTACCTAACCAATGCGTGCGTGTGTCCTTATGGATAACCGTCTCCGGCCACACCGCACACCCCCTCTTTGACAGAGGCTTTGAGAGATTTGAAATTGGATGGCGAATGCCACCTACGCGGTTAGAGCGCCCAAAACTCCCACACGTGTGCCGATGTAATGACACACGTTTTCGGAGCCCTGGAATTATTGATTGGCACCTCTCTGGGGATGGTGGATCGGGACGGCGGATTCCTTTGTTTTTCTATGATCCGGATTAAGTGGGGGACGAGTGGCTTGTTGTTATCCCTCTGGTGGGCGTTCTCGTAATTAAGTAGGCTCTTGTGTTGAGCTGGATGGATTTGAAAAGAATATTGCACAATAATTGCTTTTCTCCGGAAATAGAAACAATACCTTGTCACATCCACAAGGCGTTCTTAATGAATGAATTCGAGTGCTCTAGACTTCGAGTTTGACGTGTTTGGTCGAACGCAGACGTCATTGAGAGAGACACATGACACCCAACATCGACGTCTTGCACAGAAGGTCACAGTGGGCAGCTATAACTTCGAGGAAGTCAGGGCCTCGGAAGAAGTTCGTCGTGTCTACGAGGTCTTCGGGCCTGTTTGTCTTAATTTCATTTGAAGGAGAAGAGAAGTATGCCGGTTGTACAGCGATATGAGTCTAGCTAGTCTTCAGATCAAACACCTAAGATGGCTGGGCGCATGGACACCTCTGCAGAGCCTGCATGCTGACGAAAGCTTCTTTGCTGTCTCCTTTATAGAGAGAGGTCACCCGACTAGACTGGCTGAGCATATAGGACTCTGGAAAGCAGTCTTAAGTGTATTCAGGTCTTCCGATGTTCGGCAGTCGTATTCGACGTGCTTTTTGAAGTTAAGTCGGATGTCGAGCTTCACTCCTAGGTATTTCAGAGATTCCTGGGATCTTATAAGCTGGGAACCAAGACGGAAGTTTGAGTATTCCACAGTCCTTGCCTTGTGGTCAGCTAGTTCAATGTTGGCAGGTTCCACCCAGTTTTTGATCCTGGCGATTGCTTCGTTTGTGGCGGTTTCCACCTTGTGGATGCACTTGGCCAGTGTCACGACCGCGATGTCGTCAGCAAAACCGATGCCATTTACACCATGTGGTTGCGTTTGTCTCAGTACTAAGTCGCACATCAAATTCCACAGGAGGGGTCCAAAGACTGAGCCCTGTGGAACGCCTGCCGAGGCGTCGTTATGCTTAGTACCATAATCTATCTGGTATCTGAGTTTCCTGTTGGTAAAATAGCTGACGATTATCCTCTTCAAGTCCCGAGGTGTGCTCATCCTATTCAGCTTTGTATCTCTGTACGCGATTTAAAGACTAAAAAAAGCTGCCTTAACTAATGGATCTAGAGGGGCAAAGGTTGGGTCCATAAACACCTGATCAGCCAGATTCTGCACCAGAGTGATGGGCATCTCTGCATCTTTAAAAATCGTACGCTATGCCATTTAGATTGAATTAAATAATAAAGCCAAAAGGTCGTGTCATTGCAACGAATCTAAATTCTGAACTTCGACTGAACTTTACCTAAGTATGTACATAATTCCATTTCATTCCAAGAAAGAGAGTAACATACACACATACACCCACTCCTACGCATACTTTTCAACTTCATCCTGGCAGCGTACCTGTCGGAGTCTCCAAGTTGTATATCCATGGACTGGTCTTCGAGTAATAAATCCATTTGAATAGCGAATGGCGCAAGCCCGCCCCCAGACGGGGCTTGGCAGAATCCTCCACCAGGACGACAAACGCACATGTTGCCGATACTGTAACTTCCACCGCTTCCAGAGCTTAATTGAGTATCTTTTGTAACGCCTCCATAGAGATCAAATTCCATTATCTTCCTCCTGTAAATCAGCTTGGAATAGCAGGTCGATACTGCGTCCCTAAAAAATTAGATGGCGTTAAGGTTACTACCTTAAATGGATCACTGGTGGCATACGATAGATATTTCTTCCGAAGTCAGTTTGGCCTTACCTATCACCACTTCTAAGACATTTTTCACTGTTATAATGTGGTGTTACCAAAATCCGCCTCACCTGGTGCTCGTTTGACCAAAAATGTCAACCTTATGGCCTTGTTCGCTAGAAAATCTTGGACAATTCGGCCGAATTTGAGAGTGTCAGCTCTTCGGCGTTATCCATGACGACGGATACTCTCCTGGCAAGAAATCGCTTAAGGCCCATAAGACAGCTCTCGGTTGTTAAGCTCTGCAACATCTCCATATGTACTGCCCGTACCGCAGCACAGGTGAACACCATTCGATATATTTTGATCATATTCTTGGGCTTGTCGAACGAATACATTGGCCCAGCAAAATCTATGCCGACTACATCGAAAAAGAAGATCAGCTGGTAATGGTCTAAACGGCGTTGAACAGCTTTCGGAAGACGATATTCGACATCCCCGTATTCGTTTATGGATTTGTTGACAGTGTGACAGCGCAGTGTTGGTTCCACCATATAAGGTGGTAGCAGTCGCTTATAAGGTTAGAAATATGCGAATTTGTTGGAAGTATTATGGAAATATTCGAGACATTGAAGATGGCACTTCACTCTCCACCACACCGAGGCCAAATACTCATTGCGGGACCTTGCATTGCTATCCAATCAAGACGAGTCTGATCAACTGTTTAAAAGCTTTTGCGCCACGTAGCACGGTCATGATAATAACAAGTATTAAGTCAGCTCAGCTCAGCGACAGTCATAAATGCCTCCTACTCCTACTGTACCGAAGAAACAGTGATTTTCAAGAATAATTTTTACACTTGAACTGATGTCGTTTTTAGTAGTTTCCGGCGTTTCCATTAAGTTCTTGGCCTGTCACTCTTTACCATTTGTCGACGGTAGTGCCATCACCCATTTTCAGTGAAAGCCATTTGTGCTCAAAATGAATGATGGGTGCATTCGAGTGATAATCGATTCATACAACTCGAGAACATTCGGATTTTCAAAATCATTCGAGGACTGCTGTGCTAACACAAGAGAATTGGACTAATGTGTGTAAAATGATTTGAAATCCGGATAAAGCGTATTATCACTGCTTTCACTGGGATTCGAACCGGAGACCCCCCTAACCAAGGGCAGTCACTTAATCCACTGCGCCATACAGTCGTTTTTAATTAGTAACTAGATAGTAAATTACTAGTCATTCGAATGATTTTGAGAATCGAGATCATTCGAATCACAATCGTATAGAACGTATTCGAGAATTAAGAGTATAAAGCGGACTTCATTTTTTGAATTAATTTGAGATGTACGAATCGATTATCGCTCGAATAATCATTCGAATGTGCCCATCTCGAGTAATCATTCGATTTTTAAAAGAGTCTCGATACCTTAAGCATTCGATTGTGCAAATCACTCATCAAAATCACTTTGAAAAACACTAAACGCCTACCTGCCAACTTGCAAGGATGCAGATCACACTCATTCGTCACCATCGACCTCAGGTAGCTGAGGTGTCCTTTCTACCTGCGTCACAGTGCATCCTATTTTGCTTGATCTCATAATTCACAATCTGTTATCTCTGCTCGGCATATAAAAACGTCACCGCTACAGGATTGAATTCGTCTTCAGCTGTCTGCCCTCAAAGGTGCACGACGCTAATGACCACGGTTTCACAACTGCACTGGGAACCATTTAGGATAAGTTTTCATATTTTTGCAATTTATTAATAATCAATGAATTTTTGAAAGCCGGGACTACTTTGAGAAGTCCCGCATGAACTTTTTTTAAAAATATAAAATTGATAGAAGATGACTGCTAAGGAGCAATTCGATGGGTTTTTTTGTCAACTTAGAGGGAGTTATTCTCATTTATTTGTCACTTCCCTACACGAACGCATCAACGATACCGTCATTAAAACTTGCACCAATGTGTCGCCAGGGGTTGAGCGCTAGTGTCACGTATTAAATATGCAACGTGACTCAAGTGGCTACTGAAAAGAAAACGCTGACGGAGTTTTGAAGTAATTAACTTTTCAGTGGTTCTACGTGGCGTAGTGGGTATATGCGTCGTTGCGAACGCAATGATTTAAAAAACTGGTTCAAAAGATTCAATTGAACAAAAAAATTGTTTTACAATTGAGATTAGAAGGGCTGGAGTATTGGCTCAACAATAGGGGCCCAGGTGATGAACATTGTTTAAAAAATAACATTTGGTATTACCATTTTCTATTACTGTTTATGGGTCGCAGTGGCGTAGTGAGTTAGTATGTTGACCAAACGTTAACATCACAAATCTTGCCGTCACTAACGATGTAAATCACATCTTGATTTCTCAAAAAGATCTGCAGACTATCTTTAACTCGCTGAAGAAGAAAAAGTCAGTCGGAATCAATGGTGTACTGAACATTGTGCTTCGCCATCTTCCCCGGGAAGCGGTGAAAATCTACACTGCATTGTTCCACAATACGTTGAGTAATGCACATTACCCTTCTTCTTCTTCATTTGGCGCTACAGTCCGGGGTGGACCTGGGCCTCAACCAACAAGCCCCTCCAGCTAGCACGGTCTCTGGCTAGCTGTCTCCAGTGTCGCACGCCAAGTTGGTTGAGGTCCTTCTCCACCTGGGTACGCCACCTTAAACGCGGGCGTCCTCTGTTGCGTTGTCCCACGGGTTCGGAGTCGAAGACTCTCCGGGCCGGAGCTGAGTTGTCCATGCGCTCTACATGGCCTAGCCATCTTAGGCGTTGGATCCGAAGACGCCTGACTAGACTCATGTCGCTGTACAGCCCGTACAGTACGTGGTTGAATCTTCGCCTCCAGAGACCGTCAACACAAACAGGACCAAAGATCGCACGCAGGGCTTTTCTCTCGAAGAGACCAAGGACTTCCTCATCCGCTTTTGATGGGGATGATCAAGGTCTTATATAAAGTCAGCTTGGTCCTTCGACAGATGGCTCTACTACTCAATTGCCTCGTGAGCCCAAAGAAACAGGGGTCGGCGTGAGTTACTCTGCGTTTGGTCTCGGAACTGGTGTTGTTCGTACTGTTTACTTGCGAGCCGAGGTCGACGACTACCTCAAAGTTATAGCTGCCCATTGTGACGCTCTGTCCAAGATGTCGATGGTGTGTGTCCTTTCTTGATGACAGCATAGACTTTGTTTTGCCCTCATTCACCGCTAGACCCATTTTAGCTGCTTCTGCCTCGATGCCAGCAAACGCTTCATGGACGGCTCGCTGTGTTCTGCCAATCACGTCAATGTCATCCGCGTATGCCAACAGTTGTACGGACTTCTAGAAGATCGTGCATCCAGTGTTGGTGTGTAAGTCTTTCACGGTCTTCTCCAGGATGATGTTAAAGAAGTCACATGACAGTGCGTCGCCTTGTCTAAAACCTTTTTTGACATTGAAGGTCTCGGTGAGTTCGTTACCGACCTTGATGGAGCAGCGAGAATTCTCCATCGTCATCCTGCACAGCCTGATGAGTTTGGCAGGAATGTCAAAACTAGACATGGCGTTGCACAGTTCGTTCTTCTGCACGCTGCGTCCTTGAAATCGACGAATAGGTGGTGGGTGTCGATCTGCATCTCTTGGGTCTTTTCCAGGATCTGCCGTAGTGTGAAAATCTGGTCGATGGTGGACTTCCCTGGCCTGAAGCCACACGGATATGGACCTATCGGGTTATTTACAAACGTCTTCAGGCGAGTACCCAAAACGGCGGAGAAGAGAAGATCTGTAAAAATGGTTTTCCATTCGCTCCATTTAATGAACGCGTTGTTCAGTTCAGAACAACCCAAGCTAAAAGTTATGGCGAACTAATACAAAAATTGCCTGTTTACATTAAAACATCTGAGAGCAATTGGAACTATTACGGAAAAGTTCACATTGCTGATTGCTAAATGAAATTCTCTTGAAAATACCTTTTATATTTCAATTTGGGTCGCCGTGGCGTAGTGGGTTAGTGCGTCGACTCCTACGCAGAGGGTGCCAGGTACGATACCCGAATCTACTACCTTTCATATTTCACGGCTCCACCTCTTTCGAGTCACTGACAATGCTCAAGGATTATTCCTGTCTAGAAAAAGCTTCTCAAATTCGACGTTCGGAGTCGGCCCTTCCACGCGTGAGAGAAAAAGAGCACGCACAGCACGAGTGGTTGCTGAGAAGCTAGGCCCAGGTCCACCTGGGACTGTCGCGCCACCAATATATATATATAGATTCCAATTTTAAGCTAGTGAGTCAAAATCGTCAAATTAAGCTAAATTTTGTCCAAAAATCGCATCGCACATCAACTCGGGGGTCAAAAATCGTCAAAATATCGATTAAATCGTCAAGCTGGCATCGCTGTATATCTGGCTGGTTAGAACAAATTGGTTCTCTGCCCTTGTGTTGCCTTCATCGTTCGCAGTGGTTGACTCCTCTCTGTTTAACACACGCTTTCTTATGCAAACTAGCTTTTCATCGACTTAGTTGCAGATTTTGTATTGTTTTCTCTTCGATTTTTTCTTTCTCTTTTTAAAATCAAAAAAAGGCTTGAACTGCTTTACTTGCATGTGATTAGCAAATAGCAAAACAATTTCAGAAAGCGTTTGCAGGTGAACATTTCTTCCCGACTTACACTTTCCAGTTTTCCACGGCACTGCTTCCTTCTGCAGTCAGCCACTACTACTAAACCTATTTTACAGTTCACTGGACACACTGACAATGTGCTCTAAAGGCATTAGTCCATCACATCATCTTTTGTGCCGCGTCCGTCGAAGGGCATCCTTCCTTGTCCCACTGTGGGACAAATTCTTGTCGTATAATTCCCAATTGTGCTTACAAGATTCGAGTTTAGAACCCCTCTCAAGTAGTACCCTCCAAATTTACTCATGTCCTTAGCAAAAGAAGGGCGCACACGAATGAAAGCCGACGAATCTCCAATTTCCTCGAAAGTCCTATGCTCGGCAATGCTTTGGCTCCTCCCTTTCAATTTCAACGTCGGCATATCATCATCGACTACTTTCATAATTTCCAGCAGATCCCCTAATGACAATGACGCGGGAGCTTCATTTAACCGCCAATGATCCTCCCCAAGCCGGGATATCAGCAGCTTAATCATCAGCTTAACCGCTTTGACATGAATAAATTAAATTTGCTATTCCATCCGCCCACCCCAAGCCCCCACTGTCGTCCCATCTCACATTAGAAGCACTTGGCCTTAAACACAACCGCCACGCCACGCCGCCATTATCCAGCGTAATCCATTAAAAAATTATTTCATCAACAGAAGTGCTGAGTTATGCCAAGCATCAAATTTCATCTCCGCCGCAATCTAGATTCATTACTTCCCCACGACACATTCAAGTCTGCGAGCCAGTCCATACGTGCAACCCTCTGCCGGGCGGGTGGAGTCCTGCTGGATGATTCGCAGAACTCTGCGTGCATGAGGTGCCTGTGAAATCTGGAAGTGAATTGCTTTTACGACCTCTCATCACTCATCGAAGCACCCGACGGATTGGCGATGCTGGGCACGCAACCCCCTCGGGGCTCGGTACTTTTATACGAATTAGTGCCAACAGTTTCGAGTTTTATTTTCGAAATATGAAACTTTTCACAACATCCCCGACGTGGCCTTCCAATTAAGCCTTAAAGTTGGGAGCGCTGCCGCGCTGAATCGGGATGAAAAAGGTCAAGAGATTCTCGCATCTGGACTTCATTAGTCAAGGTCCTTGAGGCAAACGCTCGCGCGGATGCGAACCACATCATTTGCCAGCGGAAACACCGCCCGACATCGCATGTTGTTCTCTGTTGGTGCGGTTACCCCGCACTGGAAGGGACTGCCGTTTGCACGAACGGGGGCGGGAAAGCTTGATGCTATTTTTAGACCCATCCGGGTACGTGGGTTGAGCTCCGCATGGGATGGGGGGGAGCGAACGAGCACTACCTACGCACACAACTCACTTATGCTGGTAGTTTCGTAGAAATCAACCGCAACGCCCGCGCGTGAAAAATTCATAAGTCCCAAGGCAGTGACGCAGGCGATGGGTTGGGAGGTTGCGGCGAAAAACTGTTGCTGCTCGGTGCCTAGGTTACGCGCGTTCACAAATGGCGGCCAGCAGTGAAAAATCGATATTCCAAGGGTGGGAGGGGGGAGTGAAAGAGAGAGCTTTTCTTGTTCTCTCTGCGCCCACACATGATGGCGATGGGAGACGAAAGCGAGGCAGAAGTACGTCAGAGTGTCAGGAGTCGTTTTTCTGAATGAAACTCGGAGCCCCCACGCCACACGCCGAGGCTTTCTTCTTTTCTTATGCAAATACATAAATAAATTAACGGTATTGTGTTATCTATATGATGGTTTCCTTTCGGGGGTGGGCAGGGCTGCCATTAGCACGGTTCCGAAAAGGCGGAGGCGGTGTGTAGTTAATTCGTTTTGTTGGTCTCTGGAATTGGGCGCCTTTCAGCGAGGACGCAGGGCGTGGGTGTGTGGCACGGCGGCGGAGGGGACCAGCAGGAAGGGTAGATTGTCAACATTAATGTCCTTTAGGCGGCCGAATGGCAGCAGAAAAGAGTTCCCATTTGATGACTCCGGAGATTCGAAGGTCACGCTCGCCATGGAGAGGGGTTTTATGTTTTAATTTTCGGACGCAAACAATGTGAGAATGGGTGGGTGGCTTTTTTCGTTGGATTTTTACAAGCGAAGAGAGTCTTTCTTTCGGTGGGGATTGGCGATGAATTCGAAGGAGCCTTGGTTGGGCATGACTTGCCAGTTTGCGGGGCAATGAGAGGAAGTAATTTCAAAATCATCTGCTGGATCTCCTCAGTCATCCCCTAAGTAGTGGCTTCCTATTAAAGGCAGTTTAAGTTCGCCTCCAAGGAGGAGGTGAATGGATGAATCTTGATCATCTCGAAGGACTCATTGAACAAGGCAATTCACTGCCATTCATTAACTGCCAGTCATTCCCGTTTGATGTCTGCATCGATTTCTCGCATGAGCTGACTGATTTCACTCATCAAGGGTTTAATTACTCAGTCCTTGGAGTGCGACAGATACTGTACATGACCTGATCCCTTCGGGGTTGCTTCTTACCTTCTATTCCTCATTATCTCCGCCTCGGATTGCCAGCAAAAATGTCTGACTGCTGATGGGAGTTCATGTGAAACACCGCTCGGAAATTCTTAATTGCTTCAATTTGCTGTTGAAGTTCTGACGAAATTCGAGATGAGATCGCTGATGTGACAAGTTGTTGTGTTAATTGAAAGAGCTTCGCGAGAAGTCGAAGCTTATTCTCGTGATTCATTCCTGGAAGGAAGGACGTGAGAGTTATTATATTTCCTGCAGACATTGGCTTGGAAAGAGACAAGAACTGCGATGGACTTAAAGGGACGATTGGCACTTCAATGAGTTCAGTGGATTTGCTCTAAAATGATTGTTGTGGTTCTTCGTGTTTGGGTTTGAGACGGGCAAGTTTTATGCCGACCCAGTGGAATGTTCGCATATTTTTGTCGGTAAGTAAAAGTAAATGAAATTACAATGAACAAAATTTCATTCACGACTACAATGGTACAATGGAACCCACTTTTAACCATTCACAGTCTGCAACAAAGATTTCCAAATTTAACAATAAAACATAGAGTGTATATCACAAAATAATAAATATGTATTTTCAATGTCTGGTTTCTGTGCTATAAAAAAAACTTAACATATTAATTTAATTCAATTGGAACAAACAACATTTACATAAAAACAAAAAAAAGTGGGAAAACTAAGTTAAAGTTAAAATGGGACACTTCTACCAAAGTCAATATAAAAAAAGGGCAATAGAAGATAAAAAACTTATTAATATTTTGTTGGCAAAACTTTTTGTTTTCTAACAGCTGCTAATCGTCTTGGCATGGATTCAACCAATTTTCTGCAGAAAGAAGGCTCTATAAGATTCCATTCAGCTATTAATGCTTTTTTTAAGTCGTTCCTATTTTTAATCGAATACTTCTTCAATTTTTCTTCGAGATGACCCCACAGGTGGTGTTTCCATAACGTGCTTACAGTTGTAAAGAAGCCAGGACCTTTTATTGTAAGCTTTGTGCTTGGGATCATTATCTTGATACAAGTAAAACCCATTGTCCAACCCGTATATTCGCAGAATGTCCAAGAACATGTATTGTATTGTCCATTATTATAAATGAAGGTTCCCAACACCAGCACCTGGCATTGACCTCCATACCATTACTGAACCACCACCGTGCTTAACAGTGGGACGCAAATTTTCGTCTCGGCGCTCTTCATTGGGATTTCTCCATACATAACTTCTACCATCGGAGCGAAACACATTAAACTTACTTTCATCGGTAAAAATTACCTTTCCCCAGAATGAAAAATCTTTGTTAGCACAATCCATATTGTTTCTGGGTGAGCCTTTTTCTTAAGGACTTCATACACTTCGGTGGCTAGTTTTGGTGCACTAACGTGTGGATGTTTATTCACTTGACGGACTATCCAACGTTCATTCGAGTCATTAAACATTTTTCTTGACAATCTTCTGGGAATATTCTCATAACTCTTTGTGTTTCTGTAGCGTTTAATGATGTTGTAGACCGTTGAGTGCGCTCTGTTTACATTTTGCCCGATATCAGATTTTCCCTTCTTCAGACAAGCTTCCGCACTTCGACCGACGTTTGCTTCTTTCCCGACATAAATTAGTTCTATTGTTCCCGAAAACCACGTCAATCAAAAATTTACTTCGAAATTCATTTACCGTTATGCTCGCAAGTAACGAAGTTGTCAACATTTGGAATGAATCCTGAAGTTGTGGTGTATTATGGGATGTGTTCGGTAATTGTCCCATTTTCATTTTGGCGTTATTTTCGCACATCTCAATGATTTTGATCTAAAATTCAGTATAAAATTCATCAGTAATTTTTCTTTTAAGGTTTTTTGGTTTGTATCTAAAGAAGCCTAAAAAATAATAAAAAGAGTTTTCTAATTTCAAATTGTGGGTTTTCTTTTTTTTGTAATTAAAGTTCTATTTGCATTGTGTCCCATTTTGACTTTGATACACTGTAACTGGTACCAGGAATCGGAGCTAGGGGCTGCACAGTGGTAACGTTTGTATGGAAGTGCGGAAAAAAATCGTAAAATCTAAAGCAATGATATTTTGCACACATGTTTGGATTGGGCTTCCACAGATCTCCTCTTACACACAAACACACATTTTTATTGGTTTTATTAGGCTACATAATTTGGTGAAAACAATTCAATAGAACACAAGTTTTTAAACATTTGTGGGAAGTTTAGGGTTTACTTAACTTTATGAAAGAAGTAAATATCTATGTATATAAAAATGAATCGCTATTTCCCTTGGTCACGCCATAACTTGAGAACGGCTTTACCGATCTCTTTCATTCGTTTTTAAGTTTTCTAAAATTTTGTACGGAAAGACAAATTAAGAAAGGTGCGCAAAAAATATAGTGGTTTCAGAAAATCGCCATTTTAACTTTGATGAATGTGAATTTATCAGTAGGCCGGTTATTAAAAAAAAAAAACAAAACTTATGTACACTGATGGACAGTAATCTTCGGTATTCGGCTTGAATTTGTCATAAAGTCAGTCCAAATGGCAGAACCGATTTAATAACATTATTTCTCTGACGAATAATTTTGTCCATTTGATATTGGAGTTGTTTAACTTTTGTTATTTTTATCTTTTTGGCATGGATTTAAATGAACAAGAATATTAATTAACTCGATTCGGGTGGTTCATTAATTTTGGATTTTATTAACGTTTGAAGCCAACTACAACCAAATGATTCAATACAAGTACAATTTAGTATCGATACCTTTCGGATTCGATTATAGTAAGTATTTTATTTTAATTAGCAGAAAGAAAATTAATT
This sequence comes from Eristalis intricaria, assembly GCA_964034865.1. Classification (NCBI taxonomy): domain Eukaryota; kingdom Metazoa; phylum Arthropoda; class Insecta; order Diptera; family Syrphidae; genus Eristalis; species Eristalis intricaria. The sequence goes on from OZ035874.1 coordinate 71,220,708, forward strand.
TAGCAGAATTATTGCGTATTATTATTCTTTCTGTAAAAATACGCCTTTCCTTTATCTGTATGATGTGTTTGGATTAGTATAGTGTAGACGATACACAACGTTCTTGTGTGTATTTGTAGCGAATTTGAATTTTGCCGGCAACCGGTCGGACATCAATTACTCCGCCACCAGCTGCATGTATCCGAAGATTTCCCAGCTGTGGATGGTGGTTGTGTAAGGATATGGATTTCCAAGTTGTTTTTCTGATGCCCGGCTCAGTTACAACAGGGTTCCTCGAAATAGTTTCCTTATTAGTGTCTAGGGGGCAAATAAGTCGCACTGTACAGTGAAATGACTTAAATTGATTGCCTTAGCTGTCCGGAGTTTACTATTCAAAGAAATACTAACACAATGGCGTTCCTTTCCAGCATACTTGGCATTGCTGGCCTTATCATGTAATTCACATCTAAATCCAACACATTCGGGAAGGGCAGGAGGAGGGAGTATGGGACTGTCACGTATGTTGGTCCTGGAACTAAACTTTCCTAATTTACAATAAATATCGTCCCTATTTTTTATATTTTCTGACAAACTCCATAATAAATGATTAAAAGTCCGAGACGGAACTGACCCTAGCTTCGACAGAAAACACTCGTTGTGCGTGGCAATTGGTCTATCACGAATGGAAGATACAGTTTAATCCGAATCCGAACAGGGATGTTTGAGAAACTCCCTCTAGACAGAGGTGCAGCCGTGGATTATGAGAGTTGATTAATACAAGGATCGAACCTGGCACGCCCGGCGTAGGGCTCGATGCACCAATTTATACATCTGATTCCTCAAATCAGATACAGTTTGCACTCTATCTCTTTCAATCTCACTAAAAGAAATAAGTACTCATTTGTTTCGATACGGGTAAGTATCGATACTTTTTCTTCGATACTCCATGGGTATTGATACCCTGTTGCAAGTAATGTTTATCAACCCTACTGTAGTCCATGACTGTATATAAAAATTTGTCTCCGTTTCCCTTGGTAGAGAGCCTGCCCCTTGTTAGCGGGGTCCCCGGTTCGAATCCCAGTGAAAGCACAGTTAATACGCTTTTTCCTTGTTTTCAAATCTGGTCCAGTCACCATTTGCCGTTGGGTTCAAATTAACGGCACTATCACTGGAGTAGTCAATCAGTGGTAGTAGTCTGACTAAGGGGTATCACAATCGACCAATATAGTCTAGATGTGCTAGGGAATGCGCTAGCAGCCTCCCTACCTATCCTAACTTTCCCTTGGTTACGCGATAACTTTCTCGATTGATCGAGATTTTCTCGATTGATCGAGACTTTCTCGATCATTGTTTAGTTTTTTTTTTCAAATTCATAGAAGATTCTTACGGAAATCTAAAGACCCAAATCGGTAGAATCCGTTGAGATCGATGCGTTTGTAATCCACAAAAATTGTAGATGCCCAATGACGTACCTCTCTTTTTGACAATTGTATTTTATATCTTTTTCTTAAACCAAATTGACCAATCAGAGGACCTCATTTACGTTATTTCGTGAATAACCGTCAAAAAGTGATGAATATCTGTCAAAAAATCACTCAAATTGATCGATGGACTAGGGGGCAATCAGCTGTGAAGACGGCTATCTCTGTAATACTTCAATCTGGTTTAAAGTTGCCAAATTCCATCCGTCGTGGTGAATTTCACTTGTGGGCTACATTTGCTGTCTCTCTCCGTCTCATATGGCCTTATGAGTTGTAAATTTTTTGACAGGACGCAAGGCACGTAACGGATTCTATGGGCCTTAAATATATAAAGTAGGATAGTTTGTAAAATGTCGAATAGATTATGAAAGGTATTTTAGTCTGACGTGCTATGAATATATGGTGGGGCGCTTGAGCAGAAGTACCTATACACGTTCCATTTTCTTAGCAAAATTAATTTTTGAAAAATTCAAGGCAATCGCTATTTAATCTGGCTTTATAACTTCCGAACGACCTTATTCATTCTCCTTTTTTAAGTTCTCTAATACTTTGAAGAAGGTTCGTGTGTTCGGACGTTACTCCAAAAGTAGTAGATTCCCTTCGATTGTACAAGATATTTAAATCTACACCACCACTCTTTTTTGTTCACAATCCACTTGAAAAAGAGAGTCCACGACTTTTTCTGATGTTTTCACTTCAGTTTTATAAAAAAAAGGCGTTTGCAATGAATAAAGCGCAGGGACAATCGTGTGGTTTGAATTTGGAATATAACTCTTTCTCACATGTTTGTTTGTGTTCGCACATGAAGGAAAAACCAAAAATATTAATCATCACAGAGCCGTAAAATAAATTCATTTAAAAGAAAAAACAAATGTTTTCCAATTTAGTAAGCAAAGGAAACGACTAGCGAAGCGGTCTAGTACATAATAAATTACTTAAATTACTTCAAGTACTTTTTCGCTCAAAGAGAGACATTTTTTCTCTGGTTAAGGTCTTAAGTGGATCCGATGAAATCTTGATCATATGAGTAATATCCTCATTCGTCGATAACCGGGAAAATATCCTAGAGTGGTGGGTCCTGTAGGTCTTGTAGTCCTTATTCCTGCTTTTCTGAGACTCTTCTGAAAGTGATCCCACAGGCAAGCATGCAATTTCTATTACTTTTAATATGCTAAAAATATGGGCCTGGGCGTAGCTTCTACAGCAACCACCCGTGCGTGCGTGCGTCCTATTGTTCTCTCAGGAGTAAAAGGGATATACAGTGGAACGGATCTACAGTGGAACGGATCTACAGTGGATGGGATCTACAGATCTCTGAACGGCCAAATTTGAGAAGCTCTTTTTTAGACACGAACGAGTTAAGATTGTGCATTTTTTTTGTCGTACGGGCCGGAATCGTAGGGGTCGGCACACATACCCACACAAAGCCACGGCTACCACCCTCCTCACTATTACACCTAGGAAAAGTTGGCATGGAAAGGTAAGAGCGAAATGCGCGGTAACACCACTTTTTACAAGACAGCCAGGCGGCTGAGTTGGCTTGGAAGATTTCAAGGACTCCATGCGATGATGACCATGTAATTTTGACTATCTCCACTTGGCTGTATGAGACAGTGCTAGATAAGCCTCGTATAAAATGAAGATGCACCCGTGTCGTCTCGTTTCCCACTAGAAGGCCACTGTAGTCTCTGGTTCAACGATACGTGCTTCTGTTCGTCTTGTGACAACTGTTGGCGTATGTATACTTCATGGTCAATCTTCTTATCTCCAACGGATGCGGTACAGATCCTAGCACTCTTTTGATATTCTGCCTTGAGCGATTGAGTGGGCCATCCAGGTGGACAGTTAGAGTGATCTTCGTCATCAGCTAGCCTCGCACATTTTTCTTGGACATCCACTTGCTCTATTAGGAATGCACGCTGTTCAGTCTGTGAGTTTAAATTTTGCAAGACTGGCTGTAGATTCTGTCAAACTCATTGGGCCGTTTTCATAAAGAAAAGGATATGCATATTGAAAAGGACATCCACAGGCTCTAGTAGGAATGCACGCTGTTCAGTCTGTGAGTTTAAATTTTGCAAGACTGGCTGTAGATTCCGTCAAGCTCATTGGGCCGTGTTCATAAAGAAAAGGATATGCTTATACTTGCAAAATATGAAGGAAATCTTTCTGTTTGTATTAAAAATAATTTCGAGCAAAACCTTATACTTTTCGAGTAAGAACTTGTCCTTCTGCTCACATTAAAGTCTTTGTGTGACCATCACAGGGCACACACAAAACACTACGTTATTTTAGTGTATGCCCTGAGGAGCACTTTACACACCAGATGTTTGTTGCGCGACTAAGGAGCATGCGTATTCATTAACTTGACCTTTTACTTTAAATAATAAGCAAATCCTTCAAAAAGCCTGAGTTTTGGTCAGTTGCAGACTCATCTCGGTAATAAACAGTTGTGTTGTCCGATTTTCAGCCCGATGGCAGATATTGTGCATGTGAGGGATAATAAATATTAACGGCCACACTAATTTATTTATTTTACATGAGCTCTCTTTGACATAAATACGAGCAAAATTACCAAGAATTATAAACAATAGAAGTATGCATAACAAACAATCATGACGGGATTAAATTAAGCAATGCTCTCTTTATTGAAATAATTGACAGATTAAAATCAAATAAGGTGGAAGTGGCATTACAGGCTTTCATTAAACCGTAAATTGAAGACCAGTGGCCGTAGTTAGTGTGCGAGTGGGCTATGTTCAAGAATCTGTTATTACGCAGATTGAGAGTTGGAACATTTATGTTGAGGAGGCTTAGGATTTCCGGGCAGTCAATCTCACCTATCAGTATTCTGTGGATAAAAATAACTCTTGCCACTTTTCTCCGAACTTCAAGCGAGTCTATGTTGATAAGTTTTAACCTAGATTGATAAAGGGATGGTCAATTAACAGGATCTACCCAGGGAAGTCCTCTAGGAGTGAACCTACGACATTTTTTTTTTTTTTAACAGACTCAATTCTTGAGATGTGGCGATTGTAGTACGGATACCAAATAATAGAGGCATATTCGAAAAGAGATCTCACAAATGATGTGTACAGTGTCTTAATGACATATGAGCCAGAAAACTCACAAGCATAGCGCCTAAGCATTCCCCGTGCTCCATTAGCTCTGTTTGCGATGTAATCAACGTGATTGTTAAAAGATAACTTATTATCAAGGAGTTCACCTAAATCTTTTTTTATACAAACACGAGGATTCCTACTCTACCGGAATGCAAAATAGAATATTAACGTCGAGAAAAGCTAATAGCTGAGCATTTACTAACATTCAGGGAGAGGTAGGTTTTTGTGCACCACAAATATAATTTTTCCAGTTCCACATTTAAATGTTGAAAACAATGAACATCTCTATCCGATGCGTATAGCTTAAAGTCCTTAATAATAATAATAATATGGGTGGGTCGATAGTCCGAGGTGGACCTGGGCCTAGCTTCTCAGCAACCACTTGTGTTATGCGTGCTATTGCTCTTTCACGCGTGGAAGGGACCTACAGTTTAATGCCGACTCCGAACGGCGAATTTGAGAAGCTTTTTCTAGACAGGAATACTCTTTGAACATTGTCAGTGACTCGAAAGAGGTGGAGCCGTGAATTATGATAGTTACCCCCTTCGAGTATCGAACCTGGCACCCGCTGCGTAGGAGTCGACGCACTTACCCACTACGCCACGGCCCCAGCCTAAAGTCCTGAGCAAACATTAAAATGTTACAGCCAGTTAAGAATTTAACTTTATCGTTGACGAATAAGATAAATAAAAGGGGGCCAATGTGGCATCCTTGAGGGACACCAGAGGTCACAAAAATCTTTTTGAAAGTTTGGTCGCGGAATCTTATCGATCATTTAAAAAAAGCCAGCATGGGAAAGATGCTGGAAAACCAAGTCTTTCCATCTTGTAGAGTAAGATCTTGAATAAAGACAGGTTAATCATATGCCAAACAATTTTTTGCAATTGAAGGGCAAATTTTTTGAGGAAACCACAAGGATGACCATCCGGCCCTGAACTGAAACTATTATCCATTCTAGTCAAACGGTCCAACGAGTCCTTTTCTGAAATTTCTAAGTTATGAAAGAGAGGAGTGGAACTCCTCTCTTCGCCGAGATAGGAAATGAAATTACTGTCAATAGGTTAGGTTAGGCAGGTGCTAGTGCGTTTCCCAGCACACTTAGACCATGTTGGTCCATTGTGATAGCCACAGTCAGACTACTACCACCGATTGACCACTCCAGTGATAGTGCCGTTAGTTTGATTCCAACGGCAAATGGTGACTGGAACAGATTTGAAAACCAGATAAAAGCGTACTAACTTTGCATTTACTGGGATTCGAACCGGGGACACTGCTAACCAGGGGCAGGCAATTAATGTCGATAACAGAGTCTTCATTTGAGTAGACTGATTGAAAGAAGAGACCAAAGTTATTGCATATATTGTTAGAGGAATCCACTAACCTACCGTTATATGGGTATCCATCATTTTTATTTTTAGAGTTAACGAACTGTCAGAATTTGTTTGGCCTACTTTTAATACAATATTGTACGTCATTTATATAGACCAGGTAAGAGCGATAGAGCCAGAATTTGCCTTTAAACTCCTATAAAGCATTTAGTCGTCATTTGCCAAACTACAGCTGTGTTTTTTTGCAAACGCTTACATTTCAATTTGCATGTAAAACATACTAACAACAAATCCTATATCCGCATAAGTTACTCATCATATCGCTTAAGGAATAAGCGCGGATAAAAAATATGCTTCCAAACTTTATTTTCTGTGTCTTCATTCCTGAATTTATTCACTCATTGTTTATTTTGGTGTTTGTGGCTTACATCTGCAGGTTTGGTTGAAGTATCAGATAATTTTGTATTATTTTGGCATCCATAAGTATGCAATTTTTGATATACCCAGAGTGTCTCTGGTATAAATTCCGTTTAGGTTTCGTAAACGAATCTTTTCATTTGATGAACATTGTTTTTATTTTTTAATTATTAAGTGTTTTTTCTTCTAAAGTGATGGTCACGCTACACAATCGCAAAACGAAGATTGTGATCAACCATCATCTTCCACGACTACACCCCTGACTGCTTAGCAAATGTCATAAATGCAGTCGGTGCTGCCAAGATTTTATGATGAATTATTAAGCGCCGAAGATCGTTTTTTTGTGCACTTATAATTTAAGCGTATATACGCTTGCAAAGAAACACAGCTTACCCCGCCATCTCCTATGAGCCCGATTCCTTAGAGTTTTTAGATTACGCGTTAAATCTTGGCCAAAAATCCGCTAATTTACTATTCACACAAGGTACGGGTACATACTAAAAATTATGTTATGGACAACCCGATAAAATTGAGAACAAAGTTCTTATCTACACTTGTTCGTGATTTTAAGTATGTATACCATTTTGAAGATTGATTAACACTGGCTCGAGTACAGATTTATAGGTAGGAATGAAGACACTCATGGAGGTGCTTTATCAACTGCCCATAGAGTGAAGGTATGTCTGCTATCTCTCTCTATCCTGGATAAAGAACTTGGTGTTAGTCAATCTATCTCCGTGAAGTCAGTAGTTGATAGCACATTTGCACTGATTGGATCAAGTTTCAAACTACCTTCTCTTAATGTTCAAGCCACTTGTGATGCCAAAGAAAAGTTTAACACGTTGACTGCCAACTACGAGATAACTCGTAGATTGCTTTCCTTGCTAGGACGCTGACTACGAGTTATCTCGTACTGTGTTTACTTGCCATTTCCGCGCAGCTACGATTGAACTCGTAGCATATCAGTGCTAATATGGATAGATGGCTTCTGGGAAGAGAACAAAAAATCAATGCTGGCTACATGAACAGAAATTTTATTAATAAATAAACAGAAAATATAATTATAAAAAATGTATTCAAAATCAAGACGTAAAAGAATATTTTTATTGTTTGTGAAACTTTTTAAAACAATCTTCCACACAAAGGGCTGGCTTCTCCTCACAGGCCGGACAAAAATAACGCGTTTCTCGGCGTTTTTTTGCCTGGGTACATATACGACATGGCTTTGTCGGACGTTGTTTTTTTTTCGGTATGTGGCAGACTCTCTAAATAATGAAGCTCTTGCAATCTCATCTTCTTCGAAACTGGTTGAATCTCTTCTCCAATCAACGCGACGACGAATTCTTCTCTAAACCTTATCAGCTTTATTTTAGAATAAGTTACTTTTTGAAAAATTTTGTGCGCATTGTGTATAATAATAATAATATAATATGGGTGGCGCGACAGTCCGAGGTGGACCTGGGCCTAGCTTCTCAGCAACCACTTGTGTTGTGCGTGCTATTGTTCTCTCACGAGTGGAAGGGACCTACAGTTTAATGCCGACTCCGAACGGCCAAGTTTGAGAAGCTTTTTCTAGACAGGAATACTCTTTGAGCATTGTCAGTGACTCGAAAGAGGTGGAGCCGTGAATAATGATAGGCGGTAAATTCGGGTATCGAACCTGGCACCCTCTGCGTAGGAGTCGACGCACTTATCCAATACGTTACGGCGACCCACATTGGCGACCCACATTGTGCATTGTGTATATATATATCTATAATATGTAGTAAAACCTTTTTAGGCCATCTAATAGTTTTTCTTAGAGATGTGTAGTACGACAGCTTTTGATCTGATCGGTCAATTCCAGACATTCCTTTATTGTAATCTCGAATGATATTCGGTTTCGTAGAAAGTTTCCATTGCGATTGGACACCTCTACCATTTCAACAACATGCATGTTTGAAATGGTAAGGACATCTCGTTTGTCCTTCCATTTGCACACAGTAACAGGTCCATTTTGCTGCCAAATACACTGTCCTTTTTTGAGTATACGATCTACCACATCTCTGGAGTCTCCCTTTCTGTTATTTCGTAGAGTTCCACACACGTAAGTTTTTCTTGTATTTAGTAATTTAGTTAGAGTAACAGAATTATAAAAACTGTCCATATTAAGCGTGTATCACAAAGCACACACACCAGTAGTGTGACCTAAATTATGGTCAGTTTCCTCTGATTTTCCGCTGTAAATTTTGATTTTCATTACAAGACTGTCGGAGTCACATAGTTCGTAGAGTTTGACACCGTATTTGTGTTTTTTATTTTTTATGTACTGGCGGAAATGCAATCTTCCACGCCACAGCATCATGGGTTCGTCAATACAAATATTTTTATCTGGTACATAGTGTTCACGCATAATATTGTTGAAATGAGTTAGAATTGGTCTCACCTTGTGTAACCTGTCGGCAGATGGTATTGTGTAGTAGTAGTAACAAGTAACAACTGGAATCGATTCCGACTCATATTTGAGCGCCAAAACATTACATTATATAGCTTGCTTGTGCTCCAGTAATGTTCAATTGATGGGAAAGAACAAGGCCCCATTTGTAACAAAAATCCAATAAACACTTTCATCTCTGCAGCACAGACGTCTGTCCACTTTGATACCCTGTTAGATTTTTTTTATTGCTGTGCGTTTTGCAATTTCTTTCGCAGCATATAAATTAGTTTATTCGACCAGTAATGCAAGAAACTCTTCCGAAAAAAATAAGTCCACCAGCGTTTGCACTGTAAAATTTTACGTATCCAATTTCAAACCAACATTTTCTTGGACAATAAATAGTTCAGGATTTTGTTGAATTTCTGTCCACAAATTATGATTCGTATTTGATGTTGTTGTGGGTCGCCGTGGCGTAGTGGGTAAGTGCGTCGACTCCTACGCAGAGGGTGCCAGGTTCGATACCCGAATTTACCATCTTTGATAATTCACGGCTCCAACTCTTTCGAGTCACTGACAATCAAAGAGTATTCCTGTCTAGATAAAGCTTCTGAACTTCTCCGTTCGGAGTTGCCAATAGCACGCACAACACGAGTGGTTGCTGAGAAGCTAGGCCAAGGTCCACCTCGGACTGTAGCGCCACCCATATTATTATTATTATTTGATGGTGTTGCTTGAGAGTCATCATCATTATTATCGGGATCGGGAACAACTTCATCTTCAGGTTCGGAAACGACTTCATCGTCACTATCACTTGAATTCTCAGAAGGTGCATAATCGCTACTGTCGTTACCATTCTCGCCGAAAATCTTGTCAAATTTTGAATCACTTCGATTAGCGTAGTACTCAAGTTCATTTTCAATCAGTGGTCTTTTCTTATGCAATAATTATAAAACAACACACTCAAGAAAGATGTAAATGTGAAGCACTCGACAATATCTGATATACTTCTGACGAATATGGACGCATATATCTGATTCAGCTTTAGCGAAGCGACAGGTCTAACCGTGTCTGTGTACGAATTAAATCGTAGTTGGCTTCCGCGAAGAGATTTCTGTTACATAAGCCAACTACGAGATAATTCGTAAGACCTTTTTTTTTAAAAAAAATACATTTTCTATGCTTTTTGATGATTACTATGTAATATAATTAAAGTTCTTAATAATATAAAATGATTAAATGAAATTGGCTTTTTAGACCGGAGTTCTGAAAATTGCCGTTGCAGTCAAGGTGTTAATAGTGTTGACGTTAGTTGGCTTGGATCCGCTGTACATACGGAAAAATTGCCAAGTGTGTCTAAAATAAAGAAATCAACACAATGTTGGGCTCATTGGAGACAGCAGATATGGGTAATAATCATGCCTAGTGACTCCACATTAAAATCCGGATCTGGCACAACAAAAATATTTAAACATTGTCCACTCATATAGCTTGTCACTTAGCGTTCTGACGAGCCTCCTTTAACTTGAGCTTGAAGGATATCCTCTCAAGTATAAGGTAATCATTATGAATACGAAAAGAAGGTAACGCTTGTACTTCAACATTTTACTTCAAGCCATTACCTTATGCTTCTACCTTATACTTGGGAGCATATTGAAGGCCCATTGAATAGTAAACGCAGCAACTGTGCGTCTCTGTCAATCAATGTAATTAATCCTGCTTGATTATGTATATGTTCATCAGACTCTGGGCGCGTGGAACTCGAAAGACCCTCACTCTTTTAACGATCGACTGCCTTAGTTCGAAATATTTTGTCAATTTTCACAGCGTTTTTGGTGAAAAACCGAAAAGAAGAGCCAACATCTGATACATCGTGTATCGGGCATGCTCTGAAAACAACCTGGGTTCCCGCCCTAGATCCGACAATTGCTCATTTAGTTTTCCATCAAGAGGGGCATGAATGATCTCTGTAAAACGTGGCGGTTCTTATATTATTAGTTCAGGCGAAGGAAAGCCCTCGTTTCCGACAAAGCATCCTTCGAAGGAACCCTGCTTCGTCACTTCTCGTCACTTACGCATCAGAGGCCAGGCAGCGAAAGCATGATTTCCAAGCAGCAATTAGGCGTTTCGCAGTGATTCAGGCTAACTAACCTCCAGCCACACAAGCGCCGCAGAGGAGACAGTGCTGAGGTGTAAGTCTGTTCATGATGATTTGTCAAGCAATACTGAACAAGAACAATACGACATTGCCCACTCTCCCTCGTGATCAGTCAAAAAAAAAAAAACTATTGAAAAAAGTCTAAATGGGGCGACCCAAAACTTTTCTAGATTTTCTGATACCATCTAAAAGATTAATTGTAACAAATCCGATCCAAAGCTGTTCCTTCCTTTGAATTATAATCGAATATGAAGCCGTCTCCCAGGGTCCGCTCTTTCGAGACTATGTGCCAGCTAATTTGTCCCTAACCATCATGGCTTCGGGCACTCAAGACGGGTCCATTTAATGAATACCAAATTAGATCTGCAAAATCACGCCCATCCACTGAAATTTCACTTAAAAGGTTTCCCATTTGGGGACGCCAATAACATTCCGAGGTGGACCTGTAACCTTGGCTTCCACAGCAAGTGCGTGCCATTGTTCACGATTAGGGGAGACTTATAATCGTATGCCCACTCTGAATGGCGGAGGTGTTTTCTTGCAGACAAGAACATCCGTTGAGCACCCGAAAGAGATGCCGTGAATTATGAATGTTCCTCGAGTCAGCGGAGGAGTTGACGCACTTACTCCCTACGCCATGGCAATTTGCCTTGAAAATCATTTCAACAAGTGCGTAGGAAGTTGCGTCAATTTGTTGTGTATTTGAAATTTATTCAATCTGCGTCAGGACTCTAGCTCTTGCCTCTTACGGCACAAGTCCCCGTGACATTTCAAATTAAATGCTTAAATCTACTCCGCTGACATCACCCACGAAATGTACTTCTGCTATGTATCGCAGAGCCCTTACCCGAGCTGTGTATCTACACATCAATTTGTTGTTCGCTTCAATTATTCCAGACATGGACTATGTATGTACACGCGAGCATATACCACCCATCCCAGCATCCCGGCGGGAAGCTTTCAACCATAGATAGACACTTTGCAACTTTCGAACCGCCATGGAAGCTGCCCTGACGAAGATGAATTGCGACGCATCAAATATGCACAGCGTCTGACGAATAAGAACCCCCCTGGCGGTGGGGGGGAGAGTACCACTTGTGGAGGATGTGACACCCTTTTGCTTGTCGCTCCTAGTCGTGCCTGGTGCCCTAATGAATGCATTTTTTTCGAAGACGCCATCCAGGGAGTCGCTGACAGAGAATAATTGTGCACGCAATGAAGAGTAATTGAATTCAAATGAAGCACGTCAAGTCAGATTCATGCCATCGGAATTGAAATGAAACGGACTGCCATCTGCACCCGTCCCGGGAGATCACCATGGTTGCCGTGTTCGAGTATACACACCGAATCCCGGCCATGATAGTCATGGCAGTCCGGGACTCCTTCGCAGAGCTCCGTCTCTGCGCAAGTGCCTCCAGGAACAAAGGATGTGCTCGTCCAGTCCACGGTTGCATTGTTTTCCCTCGAATAGGACGCCATCCATCTCACGGGTATTGGTTCTGGAAAAAGTTCGAACATACTTTGCCATTTAAATAGCAATATACCAACCGACCAGGCCAATTGCACGCTAAGGGAGGGGGAAATTTATGGAAAGCTTTTGTCGGCAAGGATCGCTCCTTCCTTTTCTGGTCCGTGGCCTGCGTGCTGACAAAACGTGTGGGGATGTGAGCTTTTCGATGGACTCACCGCCCACGTATCTGGAAATTGGAAGAGCCATCAGCAGATGTGTACACTCTGGGTGACGTCGAGTATGCAGATATTGCATCGAGGCTATTTAATAAAACAACATTTCTTGGCTCAGGTCAGTGTGGTGCATAGGTTCTCGGCGTGAAGTTCGGCGTGTTTGCACACCCTTCGGGGTGTGCAATGCACATAATTAAAAGGCAGGTGGTTGCTGCACTCAGTTTTTGTTTTTTTTTTTGTCTTGTGAATAAAATTTATTGTGAATTGAACAATTTGTGAAAAAAAAAAAAACAATTGTGAACAAGTGAAGCGACATAGACGACCACAGGTACGTGCAATTTATTGATTTATGGATAATTAGTTTTTATGGTTAAGATGGTGAAAGATGATAATTAATCTTTGAATGAAATCTGTAAGATTTGAAGAAAAAAGCAACAGTCTCTTTTGCATGTGTATGCATTTTAAGCGAAATTGTGGTAGACTGAGGCGAGAGGAGGCATTTTGTTTAAATTTTAATTAAATTCAAAAACTAACAAAAACAGAAGGAAGGATGTGAAGTGAATTAAATAGCTTTCCATGAAAAATTTATACCATGCCAGTACATAATTCTAGAAAGTTTGAGAGAGTTAGTACATTTTTTTTTCGTTTTTTTTTTCATGAGAATAGTTAAGTAAAAATTTCAGTATAGATTTTAATTGGCATTTTTTAAAGCCACTGCAGTTTTTTTTTTTGAAACACAGAAAATCTTGATTCGCATTTTTAATTTCAATTGATTTTTGCGAGGCAGCGAATAGATAAATCTCGAAGTGCGTAGTTAACAGGCCACGCCCGAATATGTGTGGGATGCTTGGCTTTGATTTATGTACATGCACAGGGGCTTTGATGGAGGTACAGTCTACACATTTTCAAGAATCGATAGTCGATTGCTTGAATCTTGAAATCGATATTTTTAAATGATATTACTGAAGCAAAAAAAAAATATTTAAATTAATTTTTGGTGAATTAAATCCACTCATTACTTGTTGCCCAAGACATGTTTCTTCGTATGTCATAGTTACATCCGTTGAAGCTTTAGAGAAATGAGAAATTAAAGAATTTAAAGAAATTAAGTTTCCAAGTACAATAATTTCGTTTAGTTTGATTTAAATGTAAATTTAATTATGATAGATTTTGTTCAATATATTTATATTTAATAAAATGAAAAATATATTTTTTTCGGTATAGGATGCGGCAAATTATTCGCTACCTCGATTGTGCTTAAATGTAATCAATTTATACCAAATAAATAATGTATAAATATTTATAAATAAATAAGTGTATTTTAACATGTACAATTTATGGCGTTGCTGATTTACGAAACCCTTAGCATAGTTCCAGAATATTTCGAACATTCTGTGCATCAGGTGTAGATACAGGAACACCACTGTGTATAATCACTACTAATATATAAAGCTGTGAGGCTTGTTTGTTTGTTGCCCTTTTTCTCAGGCACTACCAGCCCGATCTTAAAAATACTTTTGGTTTTAGATAGGCCTTTTAATGAGGGAATTTTCTTGCCACTTGCTTGTTGCTAACTAATGAGTAATCCTTGTAAAGCTTTTTCTCATCACTCTCTGCCCCATTCCAATTCATTGTGCGTTTCTATTTTAAATAATTTAATTCAAACACAGGCATCTCGTATTTCGATTATTAAGCACGGTAACATTGTGATCAAAGAACGCGACGGAAATCTGGACAGTAAGAGAGCCAGAGGAAATAATCACACAACTATAGCGCGGGCAATTCCGCGGGCTACAGCTAGTTGTTGTTGAGATAGATAAATTGTCGCTTTTCCTATTGCAACATATTTGTTGAGATAGGTAAACGGTCGCGTTTCTGACAATCTGACTATTAAGATGAAGAGTCCATTGAGCGGTCAGATGAGTGAGCTATGGCGTTGAGTTTTGCATTTTAAGATGATATCAAAGTTAATTATCACTCCCGTCTCCCGTGAAGCATCAGACTGAGTCCATTGAGCGGTCAGATGAGTGAGCTATGGCGTTGAGTTTTGCATTTTAAGATGATATCAAAGTTAATTATCACTTCCGTCTCCCGTGAAGCATCAGACTGAATCCATTGAGCGGTCAGATGAGTGAGCTATGGCGTTGAGCGTTGCATTTTAAGATGATATCAATGTTATATGTATGAAATGGAAATACAGAAAATTAAATTCACGCAACTCCTCGACTTTGGCAACACTTAAATATCCAATTTCTTAAAAAAAACGCATGTTTTTACATGTCACAACCTTTCCATTTTCTGACTTAATATAAATGTGTTCAACAATAACGATTGGTTTTCGTTTCAAAATGTGTTTTTTTTTTCTTATCACATTACCATTTTCTCTCTAGAAGCATAGCCATTTTGACTATAATTTCTTATTAAAAATGAGAGACGCACCAATCGCGGTTATTGGAACTGCCTTAATCTCTATTAGTTGCGTACTGCATTCATCAAAGCTCAAGAGTCTGCATAGGATCCCGAATTTCTTGACTATATTCTTGAAAAAATTGAAGGTGTTTTGGAAGTTTTTTTTTTTTAAGTTCCCATTTTAATGAACAACATAAAATACAGTGGTGTCTGAATAAGTTGAAATCTCCCTAAGTCGAGGCTCTCTCTAACTCGAACTTTTTCGCCATTTTTTACAAAAAATTTCCCTCAATTTTCCATACAAAAACGTCTCTCTAAGTTAAACCCCCTCTAAATAGAACAAATTATGGTATCCCATCACACCCGTATCCCCGAATTAAGGAGAGTCCACAGTAGTTACATTTGCCTGTGTGTCCTAAATAATTAAGAATAACTCAAAAGAAACCCAATAAGAAACATTATAATTGGAAATCGACTTTTGTGACTAGGTGTGTATATAACCCAAACTTAAAACGCGTCCGCTTTGGCAGGCCTTAAAGACAATTTGAACACCCTATCGGGTCCACAATAAATTATGTTTCTTCCTATCACCTTTGCACCGTCATTTCCTAGATAAGAAAACCAAAATCAGCAAAATTCGTAGAAAATGTCGGGCGGTAGAGGGGAACATACAAATGTTGCCACTTAGATTTATGTAAAGGACTTAGACACAGAATACACACCTTCTGTTTTTTGTTGAAGATGAGATACGTGCAGTATTGACTATGAATAGCAGCACGCTTTTAAGCTTAATCATATTCAAGCCTGTATCAGATTATAACCCTCTTTATTCTAAAATAGTCATTTTGGGTAAATCCCAAGTGCGCTCCCCTTCAGGGGGCGGTAGTAACACATACCTTGATTGGTATTATACTTGCTACTTTGATAGCTCAAAAGTTTGATTTTGACGATCCCAGCTCAGTTTCAGGCTGTACATCGATTTCTCTTCTCGTCCATGAGAACCTTTTTTCTAGATTTAAATAGAACTTTAACTTGAACCCCATTCCCCCACTCACAGCGTTGTATCCCAGATACACATCAACTAGTGATTTTTATCTGACCCCTGCCATGGCTTCATTTTCGAGATATGCAAAGTGCTGTGGAACTTGAACTCCATTCAACAACAACAAGCCTGTTGAAATTGGCTGCAAATTCAGGATACATACAGAATTTGCGAAGCCTTGGCAATGTATTCATTTTCATCGCAGCATATCCCTTGTGTCTCAAGAGTGTGGGTATACATATAAAAGGGTGGCGCTGCAGTCGGTATTGCACCTGGGCATCGCTTCTGATGTGCACGCACATCATTCTCCCACGGGAGGGGGAAAGCTTTTTCTGTACAACACAACCACTCGTTGAGCATTCTCACTGACTCGACGGAGGTGGAGTCGTGAATTATGAAAGTTGCTTCTGCCGGTGCTTGAATCCAGGCTGAGGGCTGAGGCACCAACCCACTTGTAGATTGAGTGACTGTGCTCACATTTTTCAGCTGAAACTTTTCACAAACACTTCACCAAATGGGAAGCCATTGATTGATGATTGATCTGAAGTCGAATAATCTTCCTAATGATGTTTCTTTTCGTTGTTTGGTTTTTTCGTGATGTATTTGCAAATCAAAAAATGCCACTC
Source organism: Eristalis intricaria (assembly GCA_964034865.1). Taxonomy (NCBI): domain Eukaryota; kingdom Metazoa; phylum Arthropoda; class Insecta; order Diptera; family Syrphidae; genus Eristalis; species Eristalis intricaria. Next base: position 71,237,363 of record OZ035874.1, read on the forward strand.
TACCTGAATACAAAAGCCATCAGCACAGTGGACTCCCCCTAAGTCGAATTGTCAGGGGATACCAATATTTGTTCGAGTTAGAGACAGTTTGATTTAGAAAGAGGCTTTTGTATGGAAAATTGAGGGAAGTGTGTGTAAAATATAGCGATAAAGTTAGAGTTAGAGAAAGTTTCGACTTAGGGAGAGTTCGACTTAGGGAGAGGCCAATGTACTTAAAAATACGTGCTGCTCATTTTTCTCGAACCCTTATATCCTCTTCTACTAAACCGAATGGCATGATACTTACACCATTCGAAAGGTTATTGAGTATAACCTTGGTAAGCACGTGTAGAAAATTAGGCCTTTTTCATTACAACATATTTACAATTTAATGTAACCCCTGTCAACTTTTCTGTTTGCGTTACCCCTTACGGTTTGCTTGCGAATTTCGAGGACCAGCGAGCCTAGTTTGTATGTTGTTCTGCTTCTCCAGTCGAATTTACGAGAACATTCTCGAAACTCTCCACATCCTCAAGGCATACAACAAGACCAGAAAATTAAGCTGGATGTGCTCTTGCGCATCTGTTTCAATGGAAACTGTTTCCAACCAACGCCAGTTCAATTTACTGAATTTTCTTCTAGATACATCCTAACTTACTTATCTATGTACATCCATGTACATCCACACTTGTGTTCTGATAAATAACTTAGGTACACTCCGACAAAAAGCTTCGAGTGGGGGAATCGAAAGAGTAGCTTTTGCCATATGTACATACCCAACATCTATTTCCGAATACACACCGTTTTTCATCAAGTGCAATCACCACCCATCCCCTTTGTGATTGAGTTGTTGTTACGTGGTTGGGGATGATACGAATGTGCGCGACAGCGTTGAGTCGCTTGGGGAGTGGGCGATCACAGCGGGGAATCTTTGTGTGGAAATGACATTTTACATCTGAGATACATAGCTCAGACATTTCATAGGAATTTATATTTTTACATTTATTGTTTCGTAATCATTCCAAAAGATCCACGAATCTGCGTTTTAATACAGTGAAATCCGGATATAACGACGGTGAAGGGATTGGACTTAAATGGTCGTTATAGCCAAATGTCCCTGGAGAAATTAATTCCCTACCAGTAGGTACGAACGAATATGGTCAAATTTTTATCAATTAGTTAGAAGTGAAAAAAGTATTAATACATTACATATTTAATAAAAATAGTCAACTTACACTGAACGAAGGAATATTTTTGAGCCAACGAAAAGTTCATTAATTCTTGTCCAATGAACTTGTTCATTGAGCGAACGAATGTCTGTTCGTTAATTCAATGTACATAGTACATCAATCCAACGAACATGTACATTAATTCAACGAACATACAACATTTCCCCAACGAATGGCTTCGTTAAAAAATAACAGCCATTTTATATTTTTCATTGGAAATTGAATTTTTATTTGAAACTCGATGAAATATACAATATATTTAAAAAAAATGTGTTTTTTCCCGTTCAGGTCTTTCCGTATAACCTTTGTTGGAATCAGGTTCCCATTCAACGACCACAATACCGCTGCGTCTCGACAATCTGCATAAATAATCTAATAATCGATTTATATTTGGAATGGAAATTTTAAAATATCACGTACTTTCATATTGATTAGCCAAATTAGTGGCATTTTTACTTTGTCTTCCGAAACTTGACGAAACATACAAATTACTAAAATTCATATCAATCAGGATTTTAAGTTTATTAATTTCTTTTTTAAACTAATAATATGTATTAAGTACGTTAATAAGTATGTAATAAGTACGTTAAATACCACTTTTGATTGTGCCGCAATTGACCGCATTCCTTTCAGCAGTGCTCAAATTGAAAATTCTTCTTTCTTCCGGAATTTATTGTAAAAAATAATTTTAAACTAAAATAAAAGTTAATTTTTTCTAGTATTTGAATAAACTATAGAACATATTTGCTGGTATTTCTGTGTCGTCATTTGTAGGGAGTTTTTCTGTTGATGTGGGTTTTAATATTCATATTCCTGATGTGAGTCAACGTGAACGGATCGTTCATTATACGAACAGAAATGCGTTACTCGTCATACGAACGAACGTCATGTCATCCGAACGCTGACGGAACGTAATCATTCTGTCTAGGAAATAGTGTAATAGAATGAGGCGTAGTAAATGTAATAGTTAAACGTCAAATATGTGTGATTTGTAAATTAACTAATGTAAGTGTAACGATTGAAACAAGCGATGGATTCTATTTTGCAATTTTACTTGAGTTCATCTGTTTCAGAAGACATTATTATTATAGAAAGACTGGTCCGAAGGCAGTCAAGAGATAAAAGTAGCTGTTCGAGCGGATGAGTTCGCTCGCCTTTGTTAGAGACTTTTTAGCTTTAAGAATGTAAAATATTTCTTCTCAAAGGATTTAGAAATGAAGCGAAAAGATACGAAACAGTGTGACTTCAAAATGTACTCAATTTTACAAATATAATTGCGAATTAGCAAAATTAGCGAAAAAGCGAGGAAAGCGAAAGACAACTAACTCGTTCGATGGTCAGAATACAAGAGAGTTTATTCAATTCTTTTACACTTCAGTCTGGTGACAATTGTCGGTTTTAGTACTTCAATTTTAAATTGTATAAAACAATTATGGAGTTTGGCGCAAAATTCAAATTTTGGTACACCAACTTTATGATGTCGAACTAATCTTAATTGAAATATATTGAATGAAAATGAACATTGAATAAATCGATAATATAGAAATACGATAGTATATTATTTTGTATTATTGTGTATATTAATATGAAATCTGATCCAACAGTAGCCCTATGGAACAATCAAGCAAAGTCTAGCAATGCTTTGAAACACAATAATACGAATATATTTGACTTCGATTTTCAAATTCATTAAAAGTTTTCACTTGAATAAGGAGGCATTAAAACATGTTCTCTCTAAACTCGAACAATACCCACATTTTCTACTGCACTACCTCCTGTGCTGAAATTAGTATCGACACTTTCGCTGTCGACATCGACTATTTAATTGATGGATGGCTGTTTCTGCGAGGGGCTTAGGTTAGGTAGCTGGGCTGCTAGTGAATTCACCAGCACACTTAGACCATGTTGGTCCATTGTGATACCCATAGTCAGACTACTACCACTGATTGACTACTCCAGTGGTAGTGCCGTTAATTTGATCCCAACGGCAAATGGGGACTGCACCAGATTCGAAAACCAGATAAAAGCATATTAACTAGGATCCGAACCGGGGACCCCGCTAACCATCTGCGCCATCCAGTCGTCTTGCGAGGGGCTTATTTTGTTATAGTTTGTCCCAAAAAATGTAGTCATTGCATTTTATGTAGCTGCTTACTATATTTAAACTTTTATTCATATGATTTGCTATTTTAATAAATCAAAAAATTGACTATTCAAATCAATACGTTCACTGTCTACTGATCGAATGACGTTTCGATGAGTTCAATACGTTCACGTCACGTACATGTTCACGTTTAAACGTTCAAGTGTTCTGTAATCCCAAATGCAGGGTTTTCGACAGAGATTCACTCGTTCACGGCTGCGGTGAACCCACCCCAGCTTTTTTCCTTTTAAAAAAAATATGGTGATGAGGACGTGACAACACAATCCACACAATCCACAACTTTAATTAGTTAATTTAATAAAAAAATCGTTTTTTTATTTTGAGGAGAGACCTCTTACTTTAATTATAGTCTTGAATCAACTGCCTAACAAATTTTATACTCTAACCCTAATGCCCTGCCATCACTGGTCAGTTTTGCTGCATCAGCAAAATTATTGTTATTTTTGTTCAGCTGCTGCCAGAAGTATTTCAGCGAAAAGTTCTTGATCGAACTGGTGGTCCATTGGTTGTGAGATGAGTGTTTATTTGAGGGAGAATGGTTTTCTTGGAATCGTTGAGCATGTGACATATGTGTCGTTGTTATTCCAAATCGATCTATTTGTCTTTAACGTATACACTATCGAGTGCTTAGAAGCTTCGTTGGCTCAACCAACCCTTTCACTGACTCAACGAACATTTTCGTTGTCTCAACGTACGATTTCTTTGGCAAATGCTTGCAGAGAATTTTAACTTTTAATGAATACTAGTTCACTCAGTCAACGAATCGTACATTAAACTTAACGTTAATCAATTTGTAAATTTATTCGTTGAGTAAATTAAAGTGGTCGTTGAGTTAACTGTGAACAGCAAGATTATTTAAGAACGAATGAATACGTTACTAATTCATATTTAAACGTAACGTACAATTCGGATTTAAAAGTAATAGATTATATAAAAGTTTAAATGTAATAGATTATGCAATTGTTAATGAATGTAGTAGATAAGCAAAGGCATGTTAGCTCGGGATGAATTGCTTAAGAGCATCGTGATAAAGGCACATCATCTTCTTCTGTGAAGTCTTGATCATCAGGATTGCAAAATATCTCCCGCCAGCATTTTGCAATTGTTTCTGCTCTGATTTTCATCCACGCACTTGCTAAATATGAAACAGCATCTTTCATAGTTATTGCTTTTAGAAGGTCCTATATACTCTCCTCCTGTCTTCCTATAATCTTATGCAGCAAGAAATTGCGGTAATACAGCTTTGTCAGTCTTATTATATTTTGGTCCATGGGCTGTATCAGTGAGGTGACGTTCGGTGGTAGAAACATAACTGTAACCTGACCATCTTCACTAATGAGTTCATCGGCAGGAGGATGACTGGGAGCATTGCTTCTTTTGGAGGATATCTATTTTCCACGAGATGTTTTTGGACCTAAGCAAAATTGGAAAAAAAAGGTAAGATTTATAAAAGTTTTAATTTACCTTTTGTACAAAGAAATGGTGCAACCAATTTTTAAAAATTGAAGCGTTCATCTACGCTGATTTTGAATGATCATAACAAACTTTCAAAATTTTTGAACGCTCTTGGTTTTTTGGCCTTTCCAATAATACTAAAAGCTTTAATATATGAGTTCCAGTAGCATTAGTACATGCTAAGAACGTTATGCGCTCTTGTGCAATCTTCCTCCCGGGGACAGCTTTTTCATTGGCAGACACTTCCTATGTCGCGGTAGTGTACCTCAAGTAGACCTCCTTGGTATACAAACGAATTAACAAATCTTAAAAATCGTAAGAACAAAGCTTTCAAAAAATTTAAAGAGACAAAAACCCCTCGGATTATGAAATTTTTAGCAAATTACGGAAAGATTTGTTTTCCCTTAATAAGTTCCTTTACAAAAATTATATTCATTCCATCGAACAAAATGTTAAATGCGATAGCAAATCATTTTGGAAATATATAAACACCAAAAGGAGTTCTCTAGGAATTCCTAATTTAATGCAGTACAAGGACAAAGAGTCAGAAAATATTAACTCTACTCTTGAACTCTTTGCAAACTTCTTCCAATCTACTTTTTCCACTTCAAACTCCAATAATTTCTCTCCATATACCTTCTCTCGTTCTGTAGACATTGGGTCGTTAGCATTAAATTATACTGAAGTCTTTCTAGCACTTCAGAATTTAAAGTCGGACCCCAGTTGTGGAGTGGATGGTATACCATCCATTATTCTAAAATACTGTGCTGACTCACTCTGCTGTCCTCTTCTACACATTTTCAATCTATCATTATCTGAAGGTGTTTTTCTAGATAATTGGAAAGAATCATTCTTAGTTCCCATTCACAAATCGGGCTCTAAAAATAATGTGGAAAACTATAGAGGAATTTGCAAACTCTCGGCAATTCCAAAATTATTTGAATGTATAGTCAAGAATAAGACTGAATTCTTAATCAAAGAGCACATATCGGAAGCCCAGCACGGTTTCATATCTGGACGATCGACTTCTACTAACCTATCAATTTATTCTTCTTTCGTGATCAATGAGATTGAAAACAAGAAACAGGTTGATGCAATTTACACTGATTTCAGTAAAGCTTTTGATTCCGTCAACCACTCGCTTTTAATAAACAAACTCAATGCGTTTGGGTTCCATTCCAATTTTCTAAATTGGATATCTTCCTTCGTCCAAAATAGAACCCTAAGAGTTAAAATTGGTAATTCCTTATCAAAGCTAATTCAATGTTGGTCGGGTGTACCACAAGGTAGTCACTTTGGCCCTTTATTATTTATAATATTCATTAACGATATTACTCTATCAGTTAAACACAGTAGATGTTTGCTATATGCTGACGACATGAAAATATTCAAAACAATTCGAAATGTTAATGACCGTATCATGCTTCAATCAGATATAAACAGCATCTTTGATTGGTGTGTAAATAATGAACTTGGTCTTAACTTAAGTAAATCCAATTATATCTCTTTTACGAAATCAGCTTTTCAATTTAATTATTCAATTGGTAATTCATATCTTTCGACTGTAAGCAGTGTCAAAGATGTGGGTGTTATGTTTAACTCCCCATTTTCATTTCAAAATCAAATCTCTCATATTTTAGCAAAAGCCAACTCAGCAGTCGGCTTCATCAAACGTAATACTAAAGGACTTACTGATCCGTTTGCCTTATTAGCACTGTATATTTTCCTAGTCCGACCTTTCCTTGAATATGCGGTCGTAGTCTGGAACCCGGCTTTCAGCACTTTTTCCGAACGTATTGAAAAAGTTCAAAAGCGATTCACCAAGTACATCTTCTTTAAAATGCACTGGAATTTTCATCCTAGCTACAAAGCTAGATGCCAACTGCTTGGTATAAAGTCTCTATCAACTAGACGCACTATCCACGATGTTATATTTGTCAGGGATATACTCTGCAATCATATAAAATGTTCATGTCTCTTATCTGAGATTCAATTTCATATGCCTTCAAGGTCACTCCGTACTTGGGATTTTTTATTTGAAAGGTTTCATAGCACAGACTATGGTAAAAACGAACCATTAACAAGAATAATTCGTGTTTTTAACGAACATTCACAACATTTGGATCTGTCCCATACCAGACAGCACTTTAAAAGTAACCTTTTAAGCCTTTTTACTTTTTAAAATGTATTAAGTTCTGAATTAAAGTATTAACTTATCACTAAATATTGTACAATTATAAAACACTTCACAAAATCTGTTAATACATATGTAATTTGTAGATTTTAGATAAATAAATAAAAAAAAAAAATGTTGTTCCTGGAAGCATTTTAATTCTGGACTCTACCAGACTCATCTGCATTATAGATTTGCTCCTTTTCTAGTCCAAGTTGTTTCATTTTTCGTTCACGTTCAAGCTTGAATGGAGGAACAAGTTCAGGATGGGCCGATAGCTTCTCTCCGCATACAGCCAATAATCGGATGCCAAATTTCTTTTTAAACTTTGCCATCCAGCCGTTACTGACAGAAAATGTTTTTTCTTCTCCGTACTTGAGTTTAAACGAAATTAAAGCTTGATTTCGTAAGATTTCGCTTGAAAAAAGCACATTGGCCCTCTGTTTAAGAAACCACTTGTAAATATGTGTTTCCATCTCTGGAAATTCTCCTTGGTGAAACTTTTTTTGCTATGCGATTCCAGAAACCATTTTAGCTGTTAAAGATTTAACTTTCGCACTGTTTTGTTTTAATTCCAACAATGGTGGACTTGGCAATATTGAATTTATGTGAACGAGATTTAGCAGACTGCCCATTTTCTAATGCAATGATATTTTCCCCTTTTTGCTCTATATGTAAACACTTTCGAATTTTTCGTCGGTTCCGAGCGTGCATCGACATTATCAAGACGTTTTTTTTTTTAATATGTAAAAACAAATTAACTAACCACACCGAACGATGCTGGCTCTTCGATAAAAAACACTAACTGTCTTCCACGTGCAAATGCAAATGAAATAAAAGAAAACTGTAAAAATTTCAACAAAAATTCACTTATATGACGATTTGTACTGTACACGAGTCATTTATTAATGCATCAGTTCATATAACTGAATTCCGGTACAAAAATTTGGCCGTTCATATATTGGAATAATTCATATAATTGAGGGTTCATATAAGTGCCCTTCTAAAATCTATATTTCGCTGCTTTAAGTTCCTTTTTTCAGAAAAACTTTTTCTAGTAATTTCTCAATTTTCATAAACCACGAAACTACACCAAATACAGCAAATCGTTTTAAGACCGAAATAGCATCTAGAGCATCTGAAGTTCCGCATTGTCAGACTCACCCTCCTCAAAGAAAATTTCATACTGAAGATGCTCTTATCATTTTTATTGCGTCTAACAGACAAACGCGCAATTCTGAAGCGTTATTCTCTGGATGATTAAGCATTTTTAATACTCATCTTTTTCGGTAATTCAGTTTGAGACACTTTATAATTCCGTGGTCGATTGGTTGAATAACGGATGTAGTTTAATAATAATAATATGGGTGGCGCTACAGTCCGAGGCGGACCTGGGCCTAGCTTCTCAGCAACCACTCGTGTTGTGCGTGTTATTGTTCTTACACGAAGGGAAGGGACCTACAGTTTTAATGCCGACTCCGAACGGCGAAGTTGAGAAGCTTTATTTAGACGGGAGTACTCTTTGAGCATTGTCAATGACTCGAAAGAGGTGGCGCCGTGAATTATCAAACGTGGTAAATTCCGGTATCGAACCTGGCACCCTCTGCGTAGGAGTCTACTACTACGCCACGGCGACCCACCGAATGTAGTTTGCGGTGCTAAAAATCCCTTTAACTCAGAGTTCCATTTTCTGCAAGTCTATTCAAGAACCACAGAAGTCATCAAGGCGTTATTGTTGGCTTCATAATCAGCAATCAAACATTTGATATTCTTGATGAATTGAGTTTAGTTTGACTTACCGATGATAAGTAATTTCCATTTCACTCCATCCATACTTGCAGTAACTAACATTGTGATCCTTTCTTTTGACAAATTACCAGCCACACACTTTTCGCCCTTTAGTCTTAATGTTCTTTTAGGTGTTAGGTTATAGAACAGTCCTGTTTCAGTAAATTCAAAAAACGTTTTTTAACCATTGACTGCAGTCCCTTTGAGGTACTTCAGCACAAATTTTGCCGATTACGATGTTAATCGAAAGATCCAACTTTCACAACATTTAAAATCGTTCCTTCCTAGTAAGCTGCCAAATTGATAAGCTTTGTCTTGAATAATGCGACTGCCCAAAGGGATATTTTTACTTTCGTTATATCAAAAGTGAATTTCCAATATCTTCATACTCGGATCTGCGATTCCTTTTTGATTTTAAAGAATTCAACTTAAAAAAGTTGTATTTTTTCTCGATTTTTCCAAATTGCAGACAGAGGGGAATGCCGCATGTTGAATTCTTTGCATATCTCAATCAGCATCAGATTCACCATTCTGCAGCCGCAAAATTATTAGTGATTGTTCTGTTTTGCTGCGAGATTCAAAATTACGTGCGAAGACACTGCTACACAAGTCCCTTGGAACTAAGTCCACTGAGTGACTTAGTTCCCATTAAGTGGGAACTAAGTCCACTTTAAAAAAGTCCCATGCAAGGTGGGAATTCAGTTCCAAAAAAAAACTGTGTGGTTTTAGTTCCCTCTAAATGTGAAATAAATTTCCACTCTTTAAAGAGATAATGTTCCGAATAGGACTCACCTCCGATTTTCTATAAATTTTGTCTATGCATAGTCTACATCATAGGAAGCTTAAATCCAAGCCGGTTCTTATCGCAAGCCACTGGAAAGGACGAAAAGGATATTAAAGAATTGAAAATCCTGAAAGAAAAGGATCCAAAAATCTTGTAAGCCGTATGTGTTTGATGATGCAAATGTTGCTCACAGCAGCTACGTCTGCAAGAAAGTCTGGTGTATTTAAAGTATAAGGTGGGTGGCTCGCTTCGCTCGCTAACAGGATTTTAACCCTTTTTTCCGTAGGGTTTAACGCGCTCACGCGACTTCGTCGCCCCACTTATGGTATATCGACAACTGTCAGGCAGGCGCCTGGAGTTAAATTATCAAACATCGCCAGTTTTTCTAAAGCGAAATAAAGCCATATCGGAAAAATTGTGTTTTCTTTTCCAGATTTAAAACGAAATAGCGCTGAATTGCCGATTGGGCTTTATAATATATTTTTTATACTATAATAATATATTTAATACTCATACTTTAAATACACCTACTCATCAACGATAATACTGAGAATAAGATAAAAAGGCCTGCTAACTAGCTGCAGTTTCGGGGTCTTGGTTCAATTATTGTTGTTGGGAGTTATTTCCCTCTGTAGACTTTTGAGTGTGTTCTTAGTTCCCATGAGAAAGTGGAGTACAGTCCCACCTTATACGGGAACTAAGACCCTCAGTGGACTTAATTCCCGGGGACATAGTTCTCTGCAACTTTCAATAACCAAAGCAAGGGAGCATAATACAAATCGGTTGATTTCTTTTATTGCTTGGTTACAATTTCACACACGCAACTATGAAACAAATTTTATTTCGTCGCTGTATTCGAAAGCTGAATTTAAGATTCTGAAAAAAAATGACGCTTATATCCGAAACTCGCTAAATCAGAATGAATTTGTATGCAAAAATGATGCAAATCATGGGACCCAGAATTTACTTCGTTATATCCTTCTTCTTCTTCTTTATTTGGCGCTACAGTCGGGGGTGGACGAAGTATTTGACTACCTCGAAGTTATAGCTGTGAAGCTCTGTCCAAGACGTCGATGTTCGTCAATTTTTTAAGTAAGAAACATTATAATTGGAAATCGACTTTTGTGACTAGGTGTGTATATAACACAAACTAGCTTAAAACGCGTCCGCTTTGCCAGGCTTTAAAGACAATTTGAACAACACCCTATCGGGTCCACAATAAATTATGTTTCTTCCTATCACCTTTGCACCGTTATTTCCTAGATAAGAAAAACAAAATCGGCAAAATTCGTAGGAAATGTCGGGCGGTAGAGGGGAACATACAAATGTTGCCACTCAGATTTATGTAAAGGACTCAGACACAGAATACACACCTTCTGTTTTTTGTTGAAGATGAGATACGTGCAGTATTGGCTATGAATAGCAGCACGCTTTTAAGCTTAATCATATTCAAGCCTGTATGAGATTATAACCCTCTTTCTTCTAAAATGGTCATTTTGGGTAAAGCCCAAGTGCGCTCCCCTTCAGATAGGGGGCGGTAGTAACACATACCTTGATTGGTATTGACTTGCTACTTTGATAGCTTAAAAGTTTGATTTTGACCATCCCAGCTCAGTTTCAGGCTGTACATCGATTTCTCTTCTCGTCCCTTAAAACCTTGTTTCTAGATTTAGATGGAACCATAACTTGAACCCCATTCCCCCACTCACAGCGTTGTATCCCGGATACACATCAACTAGTGATTTTTTTATCTGACCCCTGCCATGGCTTCATTTTCGAGATATGCAAAGTGCTGTGGAACTTGAACTCCATTCAACAACAACAAGCCTGTTGAAATTGGCTGCAAATTCAGGATACATACAGAATTTGCGAAGCCTTGGCAATGTATTCATTTTCATCGCAGCATCCCTTGTGTCTGAAGAGTGTGGGTATACATGTAAAAGGGTGGCGCTGCAGCCGGTACTGCACCTGGGCATCGCTTCTGATGTGCACGCACATCATTCTCCCACGGGAGGGGGAAAGCTTTTTCTGTACAACACAACCACTCGTTGAGCATTCTCACTGACTCGACGGAGGTGGAGTCGTGAATTATGAAAGCTGCTTCTGCCGGTGCTTGAATCCAGGCGTGGGTTGAGGCACCAACCCACTTGTAGATTGAGTGACTGTGCTCACATTTTTCAGCTGAAACTTTTCACAAGCACTTCACCAAATGGGAAGCCATTGATTGATGATTGATCTGAAGTCGAATAATCTTCCTTATGATGTTTCTTTTCGTTGTTTGGCTTAAAAAAATGCCACTCTACCTGAATACAAAAGCCATCAGCAAAGTCTACATCTTAACAGTGGACTCCCCCTAAGTCGAATTGTCAAGGGATACCAACATTTGTTCGAGTTAGAGTGAGTTTGACTTAGAAAGAGGCTTTTGTATGGAAAATTGAGGGAAGTGTGTGTAAAATATGGCGATAAAGTTAGAGTTAGAGAAAGTTTCGACTTAGGGAGAGTTCGACTTAGGGAGAGGCCACTGTAGTTATAAATACGTGCTGCCCATTTTCCTCGAACCCTTATATCCTCTTCTACTAAACCGACTGGCATGATACTTACACCATTCGAAAGGTAATTTCGCGTAGATCGAGTTATTGAGTATAACCTTGGTAAGCACGTGTAGAAAATTAGGCCTTTTTCATTACAACATATTTACAATTTAATGTAACCCCTGTCAACTTTTCTGTTTGCGTTAGCCCTTACGGTTGCTTGCGAATTTCGAGGACCAGCGAGCCGAGTTTGCACAAAGTTCTGCTGCTCCAGTCGAATTTACGAGAACATTCTCGAAACTCTCCACATCCTCAAGGCATACAACAAGACCAGAAAATTAAGCTGGATGTGCTCTTGCGCATCTGTTTCAATGGAAACTGTTTCCAACCAACGCCAGTTCAATTTACTGAATTTTCTGCTAGATACATCCTAACTCACTTATCTATGTACATCCATGTACATCCACACTTGTGTTCTGATAAATAACTTAGGTACACTCCGACAAAAAGCTTCGAGTGGGGGAATCGAAAGAGTAGCTTTTGCCATATGTACATACCCAACATCTATTTCCGAATACACACCGTTTTTCATCAAGTGCAATCACCACTCATCCCCTTTGTGATTGAGTTGTTGTTACGTGTTTGGGGATGATACGAATGTGCGCGACAGCGTTGAGTCGCTTGGGGAGTGGGCGATCACAGCGGGGAATCTTTGTTTGGAAATGACATTTTACATCTGAGATACATAGCTCAGACATTTCATAGGAATTCATATTTTTACATTTATTGTTTCGTACTCATTCCAAAAGATCCACGAAAATGCGTTTTAATATTTTCAAAATTCTCAAATGGGAAATTTAAGGTTCTGGCTAGTATATAAATTTATATATTACTAGCTGTGCCCGCTTCGCTAGGCAGATCACATTAATATAAGAATGCAAAAACACTAGTTTTACTGTCGGATTTTCCTATATTCATCATCTTCTTTTTATCTAATGCTATGTTTTTATTTAAACTATCGCAAAGCCCTTTTCTTAACTACATTTGTTGTTTTTGAACTAATAGAATAAATACAGGTGAACATGATAACATATAATTATCCGTGGGAGATGCATGGATATTTAAAGTCGTTTGTATTTAAAGTCGTTCGCCTTGTTTATTGTTATAGCAAACGCAGTACGTATTGGAAATTGCAATCTGTTGAAGTCCAACATATCCATACCCGCTTCGCTGAGCACATTTCCATGAGGCTGTTCCATCTAAAAAAAAAAAATGCAGTTTAGTGAAGTAGCGAGAAATTCTTTAAATTTATCTGGATTTCAGGAACAATTTCGTTTTTAAAGTATTTTATATCTACGCATATATATTTTACATCTCAATATTTCATTATGTGTGTGGTAAATGTTCTCGAAAGCTGTTGATTCTTTTGGCAAAGTTCTGGTTCCAAGATTATGGTTTATACATTTCTTATGATAGATATCCAAATGCTGCTTCTATGATGATGCATTCATCTTCCAAAGCAGCAGGCGATGATGAGAAAGCAGTGTAGTGCAGTTTATGTATGCATATACAGTACCGAGCAAAAAAATGCAAACGGGTACACCATAAGAAATAATAGTGCATAGCTGCCTGTAATGGTATCCAATCTGGGTCTCCTTTTGAAATGTTTCTTTCCTTTGTGTAACCATTTGATTTAAAGTTAGTTACCATTTGATTACAGTTATTAGTATAAGAAAAAAATTTGTACGAGCACAAAAATGCAAATGCTTAAAAAAATACAAAAATAACCAATTTATTATTTTAGTAATAACGACCCGCAATCTTGAGGGCATTGAGTCTACCAGGAAAATCAGTAGGTCACGTGAGATCTTTTCCCAGTCGGACCTTATTCTTTCCCATAGCTCATTTCTATTGAATGCACTCTTATTCCTTATCTCTAGATCTACAAGGTCCCATAAATTTTCTATGGGATTGAGATCAGGAGATTGCGGCGGCCATGCTAGAACATCAACATTTTCCTCGGCCCAAGCGGCTGGTGTGTTTTGGGTCATTGTCAAGTTGAAATAAGCAGTCTTCAGGCATATTTGACCTTAAATGTTAAAATGGAAGCATGTGGTTTTCCAATATTCTGCGATACATTTCGGCATTCATCCGACCGCTTATTTCAACCAACTGACCAACTCCTTGACGAGAGAATGAACCTTAAATAATGTTTTACCAGAAATCTAACTTGAAGAACCTTTTAGATTGCTATGTTTGATGGTTGGAACTTGATATCTGGGACAATATCTTTCCCCCGGTGGTCTTTGAAAATAGCGAATGCCGTCTGACGAGAAGATCTTATACTTGTTCTGACTCCCTTAGTCGTCGCCTAACAGTGTGTACGCTTAGACTAAGGCCAAGATGTTAATTGACGTAGTCTCTAACTTCAACGGCAGTCTTAAGGGAATCGACTTTGACTTGCTTGACTATTTCACGATCTTGTCGGGGAGTTGTTTTGTGAGGACGCCCACTACCAACATTTCGATTAACATTGTAATCTTCAAGGAATCGGGATACAATTCGTGAAATGGTTTAAGTTGCAACACCAAACTCGAGAGCAATATCCTTCATGAGCCTGCCATTGTTAAAACCTGCAATGATTGCTTCTTTGCATCCACTAGACAGTTGTTTCTAATTATTGTATAGTACAAGAACAAATTTTCGTCTTATTCTACTTATTTAAACGATTTTAACATCTGCACGAGACCAATCACAAGCTGATACTCAAAATCAAATGGTTACACAAAGGAAAGAAACATTTCAAAAGAAGAACCAGATTGGATACCGTTACAGGAAGTTACGTAGTATTATATCTGTTGTTGCGTTTGCATTTTGTTTTGCTCGGTACTGCATATAACAGAAGCATCAGTGTCTGCACATCCAATTATTTTGTCTGTATGCAATCCGTTGAATCCACCTGATTTATGGACGAAATCTGTATAAAGATTACATGTCGAAAGATTTTTTGCGTAGAGTGTATCGTTTTGATTCCAATCCGGAAATGGATTTCACATCTGGCGTTGGCCTCTTCCTCCAAAAATGATATCCACCTCTTTCGAGTCACTGACAATACTCAAAGAGCAATAACTGTCTAGAAAAAGCTTACCAAACTCGGCCGGTCGGAGTCAGCATAAAACAGTAGGTCCCCCCATATTATTATTATTATTTTTTCGTGCTTATATGAAGCGATTGTCGTCGTACACGATTAGCTGCGTTCACGCTCAACAATTTGTCGCGACAATTCGTTTGAAAACCGTTGTTGTTGGGCCAAATTGTCAATGCGAACGTTCGTCATTCGACAACAACTTGTTTTGCGGTAAACAAAGCATTTTGATTTTTCAGCTTCAGCAAATCGGCACGACAAATGATTGTGCCTGAACGACGCCATTAGAGCGCTGGGGTAGACTTATCACTGTTGGAACTCTCAAGTAATTCAGCAAATCCCTGCGTTTTATTTCGTTCGAGTATTTTATTGGAAATGATTTTGATGTCATTTTTGTGAATGAACCGTACTGCGATTACATTTGTTGCGGAATTTTTCTTTAATCCTGCGGCTACTTCTCTTGATTTCTCTCTCCATTCAAGAACTACAATTTTGAACGTTATCCTTTATTGGCATAATTTGTAGCCTCCTAGTTCTGCCTAAGCAAAGCAAATTTTCTAGTTGATTTAGTTCCAATGAGGTCTCTACATGACCAACAAAATCCATTGATGCTTTAAAACAAACGCTTCGTTAGCTCGCTGGAAACTTTTCTCACCATAAGGCTGTCGTTTCCCCTCCCTGTCTGGCTATTATTGTACAAGATGCCTTTAGTCAACGCTTGTGTTTAATTCGCTTCTTCTGTAAAACGCCAACCAGTAAATAGTGGTCCCCAATCTCAAAAATTCCCGCGCAATCCTAAATGACTGACCATTGCACTACGCTCAAATCCTAACTTGTCGTTGAGTCTGTTGTTCTTGGCCCAGATAAGGTGGAAGACTTCCTCTCAAATCATTACTCCTCGAATCGTTCAAATATGCCCCATATATCAGGATCATCAAGGCAATTTGAAGACGCAATCTTCGGACCATGATATCGACATCTCTGGGTCGTTATCTTCTTCCTCCACTGCCCACTTTGACACCTGGATGCATCGGTAACCTTGGCAGCTGCCGAAGCATATCAATCGGAAAAACCTATCACTGCTATCTGGTCACCTTTTATAATTATTAATGTCCTTTGTCCTTGACTAACTAGTGCCAAAGGCCAGTTATCCTCGCCGAACCCCATTCTAATTGACAACATCCAGTCAACGACTACGACATCATTTGCAAATGTCGAACGCACCTCTTTTGCCTCATTTGCTGTTTGTCTCCCCCGTTCCTGGCCAGTCTGCGGGTTATCCTTTAAAGAAGTCCCATTTCCATTAAGGCACACATTCATAATTCCTAAAGCACTGTGTTAAGGGCAAATGTAAGAGAACAAACACAAAAGTACGGGTTGGGCGCCATGAACTCGGCCTAGGTCGTCGCATTTCAATTCCACGAGCGCGTTCCAGTGTAAGGACTGACGTCACAGAACTATTTTTAAACTTCACCATGAAACAATGAAAAAGCGAGGACTCGTATGTGCGTGTGTGTGTGTGTGTGATTGCGTCACGCGATGGCGAACCGTTCACAATTTATGTCATTCTCCGGCTGAACTCCATTCACTCACCCCGTCCTTTGTTTGTTCGTTTCTCTTGCAGGATGTCATTTCGTTACAACTTTGTGCTTGCACGGAGTTGAAGTCTGCTACAATGGTAAGTGAAGCGCGCCCCCGGGGAGGCTGTTGCCCTTAATCCCTTGTGTTTTGGTTTTCCTTCGCAGACGAAGTCTTCGGGAAGTGCGTGCCACTCGGCGGCATTGAGCAGGAGGACGTTAATAAGTAAGCGCATTCAGGGTGTCCTGCTGCTGCGTCTGACATCTGATGATGATTTCTCTTGTTTTAGGCAGCGCCTGACGGAAGATCAGCTCCGCATCTTGGCCACAATGCTGGAGGAGATGCAGGGCGCGGGGCTGGGCTGGGACCATCCTTTTGTTCAATGCCGCATCCAGGGTGCCTTGTTCTCCCTCCAACGTGACACGCCCCTGCCGCCAAACCTATGCGCGAACCTTGCTCCCGATCCGGAAATTCTCGGCCCCCAGAGTGCGATGGCGTTCGTCCGGTTCACACCACCCAACGAGGACTACGCCGACGAGGTGTTCGTCCCACCGCCCAAGAAGCAGGTATACCAGCAGAACCCAGACGAGAAGTTATCTAATGCTCAGGAACGCATCTTGATGGATGATTTCCGTCGCAATCTGTTGCCCCAGATGCGCGACTGGAGGCCCCTGAGATTTGGCATCCCATTGCCACTGTACGAAGGCTTCAGACATGATATGAACAGCCCAAATATTGACCCCCGTCACCTATCGTACAGTGAACGCCGTGACGAGGAACTTGATATGCCGACCCGCCATAAGCAATTGGCCCAGCGATCAAGGACAAAGGACGAGGAACTTATGCTGGAATCGAACATCTACCCAGTGAGGAAGGCCACCCAGCCCGAGAGTGTTTACACTGAGGGCGGGCTGGTGTTCATTGCGAGCCCGAAAGTCCACATTGATCACTTGGAGAAGGATAAGGCACGCGAGATGCTGGCCGACATGCTCGGCTTCACGCGTCACGAGCGCTTGGATGTCAAGAAGCCTGGACCGATGATTGGACCTCCGCCGTCGGTGCACTCCTTGACTGAGAAGGGCGATGAAACTGCCAAGAAATCGGACAAGAGCCAGACCAAGGAGATCCTGCCGGAGCACATCAAGGGCGATGGCACGACCAAGAAGAAGAAGGTCGTCAAGGAGCATTCGGACGAGGACCACGCACCGCACTCGGTTGACACTGAGTACGCGCACGTCTACGTCAGGAATCCGTAAGTTTTTCGCGCCTCTCTCTTGATCCCCACTCACCTCGTTCCTTTGGCTTTACACAGCGTTGACAGCTGGAGTGACGGCCGCCGCATCGTGAATGAATTGGCTAATATCCTCCACATGCAGGGGTACTTCAATTATTTGACGTAAGTCGAGCGGCAACTCGAGACCGGCTGCGGATTGTTCACTGAGAGAATTTTCTGCAATTTCAGGGTACACCAACATGAGGTGTCATTCCGAGTGGACGCCAACAATCCAGAGAAGAAGACCGCTAGCGACATTGCGAACGCCATCAACGACGCCCGGGTGAAGAACAACCTTCTGCGCAGATTGGGGGTGACTGTGGTGCGAGCCGGAGTCGGTGACAAGATCAAGGCGGATGAGGACGGCACTGTGTCCGCGTCGCGAATCGAGTTGGCCGAGGAGGGTCCCGACGTCACCCACATCATGGCCTACATGTTCGCCGGTGCGGGAGCCGCCGCAGTGATCGTAATCTTCGTCACGTTGTTACTGATACGACGCCACGACAGGAAACGCGACAAGCTAGGCGGCCTGCAGTCCGGCATATCCGGGGCCGAAAGCTGCAGCAAGGACTATCAGGTAGGTGTACGTCGAATCAGCGCCAGCCAGGGTGAATGACTGTATTTTCTAGGATCTCTGTCGTGCGCGAATGGCCGGAAAGGGGAACACATCCGAACCCGTAGCCAGTGGCCGCATCACGTCGCTGACGAAGGAGAACGATCGCCCGCCTTCGTCCCGATCGAGCACGTCTTCTTGGAGTGAGGAACCCGCGCTAACGAACATGGACATCTCTACAGGACACATGGTTTTAGTAAGTCGCCCGCTTTGGTGTCCTCGCCGGGGTTTGCTTTAATCGTGCTCTTTCGCTGTCCCTGCCCACAGTCTTACATGGAGGATCACCTGCGGAACAAGGGTCGCTTGCAGCGCGAGTGGGAGGCGTTGTGTCGCTACGAGGCCGAGCCGAGTGCCAGGGACGCGGCCCTGCAGCCGCAGTGTGCCACGCTGAATCGGCCAGGCGCTCCATTGCCATTCGATCATTCCCGAGTAGTGCTCAATCATCTGGCCAACGCCGAGGGTCTCGACTACATTAACGCATCGACAATTGTAAGTCTATATGCTCGCGTGGATTCGCACGAACTGTGGGTGGGAGTTTAACTTAAAGTGGTTTGGCTTTCAGACTGACCACGATCCTCGGGCGCCGGCCTATGTGGCCGCTCAGGGACCGTTGCCGACGACGCTGGCGCACTTCTGGCAAATGATCTGGGAACAGGGGGCCGTGGTGATTGTGTCGCTGTGTCGACTGCAGGAGAACGGCGAGATCGCGTGTGCGAGGTACTGGCCGGAGGAGGGTGCCGAGGTTTATCACATCTATGAGGTGAGTAGGACGATGGCATCTCGGAATTTCCTCTAAATCCTCTCTTTCCTCCCATTTCTAGGTGCACTTGGTAAGTGAGCACATCTGGTGTGACGACTACCTCGTCCGCTCCTTCTATTTGAAGAACCTACGCACAAGCGAGACGCGCACCGTGACACAATTCCATTTCCTGTCCTGGCCCCAAGGCGGAGTGCCATCATCAGCTAAGGCGCTTCTGGACTTCCGAAGGTTTGTCTAACGAAAGGCCGAATAGAGGCGACGTTCTATTTTGTTTCTCTGAATTTTACAGGAAAGTGAACAAGTCATACCGTGGCCGATCATGCCCGATCGTGGTCCATGGAAGCGCCGGAGCTGGTCGTACAGGAGCCTACATCCTCCTCGACCTGGTTCTCGGCCGAATGAACAAGGGCGCCCGTGAAATTGACATTGCAGCGACACTGGAACACCTCCGCGATCAACGAGCAGGACTTGTAGCTACACGCCAACAATTCGAGTTCGTCCTGATGGCAGTTGCCGAGGAGGTGCATGCGATACTAAAAGCTCTTCCAGCCAATCAAGGCGAGAAGAGGGAAGCCGACAAGGAACAGCAATCGCTCAAGGAAGAAGATCCGTCAGATGCAAAGGAGACGGACGAGTTGTTGAAAAAGGACAAGTCTGCTTCTCCCGAGAAGCAGTCGAAGAGCGATGAGAAAAAGTAGTTTTTTTGTTTTTTTGCAAACTTTGGTTCATTCATTTTTCGGAATGGCATGACGATGAAAGGGACGGTTTAGAAGGTCAAACAAATTTAAGGGAATTATTTCAGAAAGCGAAATGCGTTTCAAATGAAGAACGACAAGTTTAGGGAATTGGAGATGGTGCGGGTATTACAATTTTTCGTTTTTTAAAAAAAAAAAAATTTGATTTCTAACATTTTCTGTTGAGTCACTCAGCGATTTCTCTCCAGCCAATTCCGTTGAGTGAACAATAAGGAAACATTATTTCGTTAGACAAACACAGTTCACATAAATGATATAAAAAAAAAAAGGAAAAAACCAAAAAAAAAAAATTAAATAAAATTCCATAAATCAATATATATATAATAATCGTTAATATAAATTTAAAATGCATAGATATATATATATAAAGTTACAGTATACCTATTGATGTATTCTAATTATTGGTGTTCTACCACATACATATAAACATACGTAAGGAATGCAAAAAAAATGTATGTTAAATCTCTTGACTTTAAAAAAACTTGTAAATAGTGAATTTTTCGTTAAGGACGATAAATACTGATGACGAACTATGCGCAATGACATCGGCTAATCCAATATAATCATACTTAAAATGTTTTTTCTGTTATGACAAACACGTGAATGTTTGAATAATTCACAATGATGACAACAATTTGCACTCGTATATGGACTCTGCTATGAAAATAAAATGAATTTGAAAACAAAAAAAAAAAAAAAAACAAAAAAAACAACATACATGTATAATCTCATTCTTAATTTATAAATACATTTATGAAGAAAAATTAAGAAAAAAAAAAAACCAAAAAATCCCTTTGAACATAAATATTTTTAATACAGAAAATATTTAATAATGAATAAAAAAAAATCTATATAAAAGATATAAAAAAAACTATATGTATAATTTAGATTGAAATTTAAAGATATTTTCTGTTTTCATTTTTAGTCATCACAAATGGCAGCTAAATAAAAAAAAAATCATTAAATATTTTCTGTAATAAAATGGAAACAAAAAATACATGAACAAAAATATTTATATTACATAGGGTAGTGAAAATTAAATACAAGATATATGGTGTCATTTAAATGTATGAAAAGTAACTGTATTAATTTTCCAGCACACTAATAACAGTCATCAAACATACAGTACAAGATACATTTAAACGAAACCAAAATTCCATTTATTTTGTCGTTTCCTTCAACAACACAATCTGTACATCTATATCTATTGGGATGTAAAACACACAAATACACTAGTTAACTATAGAGAATAAGAACGCAAATGATTTGTACATTTAAATGCAACGCTAATCTATATTTACTTTTCATTTGTGAAACAATACTGCATTTAACATAAAATGTCAGCATTAAAATAAAAAAAAAAAGAAAAATATATATTTAAACAGAACTACTTATGTCCAGTCATAATCATAGTAATTTTAAACAAATCAATGATGGTGTAGATTAAAAAATAAAATATATATGTATGAATATATAACAATTGTCAGCTTTCAATAAAATTGAATTGAAAGTGTGTTAAGTCAATGATCGGATAACAAACAAAAAAAAAAAAAAACACAAAAGAAAAAAAACCAAAAAAAAAAAAATTAATACCTTGAGAACTTTGATATAAAAGCGTATCAAGGACTACCGCCCATTTTTTTTCGAATTTTTGAATCCTTTGCTTTTCATTTCATTTAGAGAATGAAAGAAACTACAACCTTATCATGATTAAAATATCACATTTGCTAAAAAAATGTGACAGACAAAACTATAACTACTAACAATATAAAAAAAACATTCACAAAAACAAAAAAAAAAAATTAATATATATATATATAAATACTAACATATTAACTAATGCAACTATATAATGAGGTGCATTATGAGAAACTGTTTTTCAGTTTGTAGAATATAAACGCGAATTACAAAAACAAAAGGGAAACCATTCAACACTGATAGAAACAGATCAAGAAACACTACCATACAAAAAAAAAAAAAAACCCAAAAAAAAAATCAAAAAGAAACAAAAAACCAAAAAAAAACGCCTTTTCATTTCATCTACTTCAGATAAATGAATAAAAAAAGGCAAGGCATAATGAAACTCCAGTAATTTGAACATTTTAAGCTGCAAATGTTGAAAATGATGTATAAAAAAAACTTTGCATATGCTATAATAATCATAAACATAATCTTATACAAAATACATATATTGATGTTATTATTTGATTATAAATACAACCACATATTATTAAATCACATAAAATATATATATATACATACTTATCGATGTCAACTTTATTCAATTATAAACAAACAAAAAGTGTTGAAACTTAAATTGAAAATCCTAGTTCTAAGATCAATTAAATATCTATTGATAGAGGAAAGGAAGAAAGATATATATATATAAAAAAAAACAAAAACAAAATAATAAACCTACAAATCTACAAAAAAAAAAAAAAAACAAGAATATAACAAGTTAGCATGGGAATATGTATTATTTAAACCTAAAATCTATAACTTTAACAAAAATATATATGTAATCAGCAACAATACCGGACTTTAACTTTGTAAGCAAAAAGAAAACAAAACATTTTACGACTTGATGGACTTGAATAAATGTTTGAAAGAGTAAACAAACGAAAGACCTGCTTATATCTAACGCAAATTTAACATATCCGAAAAATGAAAATCTTAGCTTAGAATAATATGAAAAAACAAAATGCAAATCTCAATATAAGAAAATCAAATTTTAAAACAAAAATCGCCTAGATTGATCTTAAGGAAAATACGAGGGATTGAAAAGTTGTTGCAACTCTTCCTGACAACATTCGAAGCCAGCACTATCCTGCATCATGCATTTTTTGTAATGGATGTTGCTTCGTTCTTCAACTAACATTGACTTAAAGTATGATTGAATTGAATTGAAGATCTCTTGGTGTGGTACTAACTCAATCCTTCTTTTCGTCTAGGACTTAAGTGCTGCCTTCAGAAATGTGACAACTTTTCTAAATGGGATTTCTTAAAAGTCTCTCCCTGTTACGGATAGGTCTGTTTATCAATTCGACAAGGCTTGGGCAGTCGATCACTAGGTGTTCCATGACTTGTTTCGCCTGGCCTCAGTACCTACAGATTTCTGTACATATAAGGCCCATCTTATGGAGGTAGTAGTTACATGCTCCGTGTCCTGTTAGTGCTCCAATTGGCATGCTAAGATCAGCTTTAGTGAGTTCTAGAACTTTTCTTTGGTTTGTTTGGGACTGTAGATCTGTCCGATGAACGTCGTAGAGTGTTTAATATCCTCCTGGATGTTCCAAATCTTTGGACTTTCACCAGCGCAGATTTTGACTCGTCTGTATACCATTTTTCGACTCGATCCAAGTAGGATCATTGTGCCATTCCTCTCTACATGGTACGAGTATTTCAAGGGATTTTTTTAAAGTTTAACTTGGGCGATGCCAAGTCGCTTACACGAGTCAGCTCCCTCTTTTAAGAATTTCTAGATGTCCATCAATGTTTCCCTGGGATGTGAGTTCTTGGCTTGAGCGACTGTGTTACTTCCAAATTGTTGACGCATTTCTACAGGAACTTAAAAATTCATGTTTGTGTAATACACACCTTCCTCCAAAGTCTGATTAACAGCCAAGTTGTACTTACATATTGAATGCTTTCTTAACGTAGACGAGACAAATAGGGTCTGAGATCCCGAGCTATGCACACTGTTTCCGGTTTTTGAACCATTTCCGGTCTTCTCGAAGAGGCTCGGTTTCGAAGACCCCTTAGCTGGAGCATTGATGCTCGTGTGGACGAGTCAGTGCAGTCCACCAAGTTTTGCCTGCCACATCTTCACAAAGCTCTATTCACTTTCCTCTCAGACCATAGGCACTTGCGCAATACAAAGGCGTGCATTTTTCGGGAGTACTGAATTCGAGACTTTTTGCCAAGCTGTGGGCTAAACGTGGAAATGTCTCTTAGCATGCTAAGTTTTGGCCCAATGAATATGTTGTTTGAAAAGAGATGATTCCTCAATAACCTACAAATTAGTAATGTTTTCGATTCTCAACCCCTTGTCATTTGCACAAAAATAGTCTTGGGTTTGCCTTTGATGAGCTGAAAGTGTTTATAAAAATAAAGGCTCGACTGTTAAAATGGTAGTCTTAATGTTAAAAAAATGTCAGTCCCAAAATTGTTGAGGAACTAATAAATTCGTAATTTTTTACACAGTTCCATAAATCCACCGTTTTCTAAATTCCTTATAATCCACTAACAATAAGGATCTACTCCTTGTTATGTGCAAACCGGAAAGGCCGCCTCAACCAATTAAGTGCAACTTAAATCTCTAAGATCTTACGATTTCAAAGAGTTTGCTATGTGACCCTCCACATACCGGAGCATTTGGCACGGAGCATTTTCCCCTAAGACTACGATTTGAAATTCCGAGAGTCGTTTACCGCCTTGTCTCGAAATGCCTCTATAAATTCCGCATTATGATTGTCGTCAAAGTAGTCGTTCTACGTCATAAAACGGCTATTCCTCATGTGGAACGTATTTAAGCTCGACTCGATATAGGTTCGTAATACCGATACTCAAACGCCTGCAATGTGACTCGACTCTCAAAACGCCTTGTGTCGTTTTAATAAATCGACTTTCTTAATGGGAGTGATTTTGTCCCTGTATATTATTTATACTGGCTTGCCTGCATCTGGGTTCAGCTGACTGCACAAACTTCGCAAACATTGGCAGATGACTGTTCGAATATAACAATTTGAAAAAAGTTGCGCCAAAACCATGGTGTATGGATAATAAAGTGTGCTGGACAGTTTATTGTCAAAACCGCAATGTTTTTCTTTTTTGTGACGTTACTCGAGGTCCGTTTTTAACATTGGACAGATGCGTTGCTTCAGCTAATATCACAATTCAATATCCTATACAAAAAAGTGATGAATGAAAAACACAAATTGAATTGCAAATTGATGTTAGATGAACGAACTTAAATCATTTATTAAAGGCTTGTGCAATGAAAGGTTGCAGAAGCTATAATGATTAGGAAAATGCCGAAAAATAATCCGATTTAATTCTTAAGTGTGTGAAACATGTTTCCGCCTTTAAGTTTGTCCTGACGTCCCGCAGGGTCTCAATAGAACTGTCAAACACAACATTTATTCCTTACAGCATGCGTCCAAATGTTTGTGGAAATATTGCGACAGATGCTAGTCCGCTGTTCATTTTCAGAATATTTGATCTTTTTCACAAACGAACTTTTATTCCACATAAGCGAGACAAAAATGGTCCCAATTGCGAGTGTCGATTGTCGATTGAATTGGTGCCTGACGACATCCGTCGATTACAAATTTGTAAACGACAAAACTTGGAGGGTAAATCGACTAATATAGATCACAATCGACAATCACAACATCAAAACCGACCGCCCGTCGATCAAAGTCTATTATTGATCGACAATCGATCAGGCAATCAGGGTCTATGTCTTAGCAGATTATCTGATTTTTAGCTACTTTTTATCTTCGTTTGTTGTCTAATTCTTGCCGTTGACTTAGGAAGGGAAATTGCACGGGATTGTATTTCTCATTCTCCCTAGTGACCGCGCAAAATGATTGGTTTACTACACAAAACCTAATCAGGAATATATTGGTGAGCTAATTTCCATTTTCTCTTAAAAAAAAAAAATTAAAAACTTTTCTAAATTTTTACGTCAACTTTGACATGCACTCTATTTTTGCATACTTCTTCACATATTCATAACTTTCATCGTTTTTGTTTACGAATCAGTTTAAGATCAGTTTACTTCACATTTAGCCAAAAAAAGAGAATGTCTCAAATTTCAGACTCACGGTAGTCGAAGTTTTTCTGACACTTTTTGGCTGTCAAAGTGACATGCTAATGGGGTAAGGTAGTACATAAATTAAAATATAACCGTTTTTCAATGAAAACACGCACAAGTTTGAGAATACGTTTTCAGACACTTCGAAAGGTCTTTGAGAATTGAAATTCAAAGTACATACATAAGACAGACGGTAGCATGGAAAATAAACTGATCGAATTTCTTGAACTTTCTTTTGTTGTTAAAGTCGTTATTTTTTGCATGTTTGATGTCACCGTTGCAGAATTCATAAATGGTTGCTTTCAGATTTCCTAGCTTTCATAGTTTGAGTACTAATTTGTGGGCATTTTTCTTAAATTTTTTCCGTTTGTTCTAGACATTCTATGCATTCATTTTTTTTTCCCTTTCCAAAATGTAGATCTAGTAAAATTTTGTATGAGCAGTTGTTCAAGGTCTAGACATAAAAAGTTGTGCAGTGCTTTCTCAACCCACTTAAACCGACGTAAAGACCTGAAAGTAAGACAGGTCAATAGAATATAAGAAAACCTTTAAGTTATTTAAAACATTTTAAGTTCAATTTTAATCGTTCTGATTTGAACCGATTGTCTACTGACTTTAATCGTGTTCAAGTCATGAACCTTGTAAGAGGAAAATGGTATTTTATAGGTTAAGTAAAAATATTTCAATTGGAAGTTTAAAGACGTCCTTTTGAAACTTAGAATAAGTAAAAGCATTTAAGTCATTCACAAACTAACTAAAATACTTATATCTTATTATTAAATACATAAAAATATATATAAAAAAAACAATTATTAAACATTATAATGTTCTGATAAATAAGATTAAATATTAATCAATAAGATATTTACTTACTTACTATTACTATAATTACTTACTAAATATAAAAGTTGATGTGTTAAATATAACCCAGTTACAGCAAGTTCACTCTTTCAATAAGTCACGAAACATTGGGTAACATAACTTAAGATGTATATAAGTATCACGAGTAGGTATAGCATCTGGCTGCTTGAATCTTGAATTAGTATGCACGGCATTGTACAGTATTTCTCAACACTATCCTGACATAACTATTAGAAGCCACGGTTTCACTTACACACTTATCGCATGTGGTGTTCAAAGGTGCTCCCCCTCTCCTATATATTGATGTGATATGCGATATACACAACTTATGCTGAAGTTGGAGCTGAGATTGAATTCTTCCATTTGTTAAACCGTTTCTCACCCACTCTCTTCACTTATATCAACGTTGACGTTGTCTATCAACTCAAATTTAACATTATTAAACTCTCCTTCTTGAGTTCTCGTGATTTCCCAATAGTGCTGAAAAAAAAGCGGTGCGCCGTTCCCGTTGTGTGTCCCCTGCCGTACGCATGTACATAGGGTGAATTCAGTAACGCATAACCTTTGCATCACGTTCATAAACTCAAATTTGGGTATCACTGCAGAAACAGCAAGCGTTCATTTAAGCGTCATCCCGCGCATCAGATGCGCAAACCTTTGCAACATTTGAGCATCATTCATTTTGGTGATGCATTGTTGATAGTGGTTAATGGGAAATGCCAAAATTGAAAACTGTCTTGCAGGAACTGTTGGATAAAATAAAATAATGATCTAATCTGATTTTCGAAGGCATCATCTGTGTATTTTTCAATTGCTATTGATTTGATCCCGAATTTTCGGAATTTTTCTTCTTCGAATTTTCATTATCATTGTGCTCATCCGCCTTGAAAGCTTCCTTCTTGTGTCATACTTGTTATCAAACAATTAAAAATTTTACTAAAATAACTTCCGTATTGACAAATGTTCAAGATAAACATTTCGTTCTGAAACGTCATCGAACAGTTCAATCAGCATCGCATCAGCATCAATTATGCATCGCATCAGCATCGCAAAAGAGCAGTCAGTCTTATCATGAATCTCACCCGAACAGCATTTCTCCCGAATTATTTGTGTTCGCCCGAAATACTAGTTTTTCGCCCGAACTACAAAAAGGTTCTGATGAAAACAAAATTCCACTTCGAATCAGCTGTGACATTTTTGTATTTGTGTCAAAATGACACTTGTTCGAACTTCTGACCTACTTGGCAGAAATGAAGTATTACAGAGATAGCCGACTTCACAACTGATTGCCGCCTAGTCCATCGACGAATTTGAGTACTTTTTTAACATATACTCGTGCATTTTTGACGGTTATTCACGAAATATCGTAAATGCCGTCCTCTGATTGGTCAATTTGGCTTCAGAAAACGTTATAAAAACAGTTGTCAAACATTTTAAGGGGCAAGAGAGGTAGAGGTCGGGCATCTCTGTAATACTTCATTTCTGCTACTTGGGTTGCAGATGTTGATTGTTGTCGGCGGCTCCTTATATTTGGTAAGCTGTTGTTGAGACTGGTTGAAGTCCCATATTTATAGCCGTCTGATATTATCATTTAATTGCCTTCAATCTTTCCGTTGGCTAGTTGGGTACAGTTAAATCTTTTTTATTTTTTCTTTATTCGTGGATTCATGACGATTAGCCTCATGTTCGCCTGTAAAAAGCTGGGAAAATTTTTGGTTGGTTTGACATTTGTTTTCGCCCGGATTTGCTGTTCTTGATTTTTCGAACATTGCACTTATTTCACGTGAAAAAAAAAACAGAAAAAAGGGAGATACAGTCGCCTCCGCTTATATGCACTCCGCTTAAACGAAACTTTCGGTTATATGCAAAAAGAAATTTATCACGGTGCAACAAAAGTTGCCTATATCCGAGCATAGGAGTCGACAATAGCCGTGTTTTTTTCATCGCAATCGATAGTGAAGTGAAGCAAGATTCAGAAAAACGATCCGCAGTAGCTTTAATTTTTATCTGTCAAAATATATGAGAAAAGAAATTTATTTGTTCGAAATTGATGTCAAAATGTATGAAAAAATTCGAACAATGTTGTTGATGAAAAACCAGACAAACTGAAATTTCGTATCCAGTTTTGGTCGCCACTGTAAGTATGTACAGTGAGTGTCATTAATATGTTAAAAATTGCACTTAAAGATTAAAACCAAAAGGTTGAAGCTCGGTCAGATTCTTAATTTTCTTAAAATGTACTCATTTTTTGAATAAAAACATTACCATATGATATTTAATTTATTCGAAAAAACTATGAACTATAAAAGTAGAACTTTTATCGGCAGCCACTTTTCACTATCGATATTATAGGCAGTAGATTATTGTATGTCGTACTTTTTTGTAAGTCATACTTCACTATTTATAGATTTTTGAAAAAAACACGGCTTGAATTTTGGGTGAAATGCTGTTAGGGCGAGATTCACGATAAGGCTGACCGATGCCGCATCACTGCGCATATGTTCGAGGTGTCTGGATTTAGCCATAGGTTTGATGATAGCTTGGGAAATTTATTTTGATCATCAACGAAGAGAGCGCTGTAGATATAAATTCTTTCGGATTACTATGCGTTTCTTCTCCATTTTAACAGGAATACGATTGCCAAAGCTCTCCTCCATTGTTCTGGATCTGTCAAAAGTCTTTATGCTATGTTGCCAGCGAATCGAAAACACGAGGTTTGGTTGAACTTTTACTGGAATCTAAATAAGCCGTTGCCACCGAGCTTGAAATGTCTTCAAATATCATTAGCTAGTTGTCAATTTTGGAATCACCGACAGAACATCTACTTGTTGACAGGTAATAATAATGTTCAGAACACCAGAAGGAAAGAGAGGTAAAATTAACACCAAAATGACCAAAATAAACTGAAGTTTGCGCTGCAGAGTTGAACAGTTGGACCACCAGATGAACTCAAAGGGATTTCAACTAGTTTCCGCTGAAAGCGCGAGTTTTCGAAACCCCAAAAATGTATGGCAAAACCTCGGAGTTTGGAGAAATTTGATGAAACCTCGCGATTTCGTTGTTGAAACATAGCATTTGACAAGGTTTAATTGCCTGGTGAGTAGATTCACTTAATATTTCTATTTTGTTTGATTTATCCTGCACCGCAAACAGGGAACAAGAAGATGATTAATAGGCACAAGAAGGCTCGGTGAGTATATGCATGTTGGCATGTGTGAGTAATGAGTGACTAATCCGAAGATGCTTTGGGATGTGTGTTGGGTGAGTTTTATTTGGGGTGATGCTTGCATACTAATGAACGTATCTATTGGTGGAATGGACCTGGATTGAAGTGGACTTTTGGATGAAGTCGTCAACTGGAACGAGATATCGATGTGCGTATGTTTATTAGCATGTCAGAATGTTGATTTGAACTGAGGTTTGTAATAAATTGAGTAAATTGACATTGTTTGAAGGTGTTGTTCAATATAACAAAAAATATGTTTTTCAACACTATTCCGGTATGACCGCTGTCAAACTCGCTAAATTCGTCGCCGACTTTTCAATGTTATTGGCAAGAGAAAAAAAAATGTGTAAAAAGTCTCCTGTCTGAAAGCAGTCCATGGAACCCTCAAATTGTAAATTTTTGGGATGACAATTGTAGGACATTTTTATTTTTCTTACAAGATCCAGAATGATGTGAAATGTGGACGGAATACGTTTGATTTGTTTACGAGTTCTGGTTTTTATATCTGTATTCTGTATCTGAGTTCTGTATTTTTATATTAAATATTGACATTTTAATCAGATGAGATTTTCGCTAATTCCAGATACCTGCGATTTCTCTCAATTTTAGTGGGTCGAGATCGCGGTTTTTTACTCAAGAATCTTTGACAGGCGGTCGGCACTTGATGGATCTCGTTTTCAGATTAAAAATTCGCCGGAATCGTGGAAAAAAATATTTACACTAGTTCTTTCTTGATTAAAATCTTTAGTAAATAAAAAATTAAAAATATTATTATTATACAGTCAAAACCACTTACGACGACATCGGTTAAAACGACATATCGGTTATTTATCCATAATCATCCCACTATTACATATCGCTTATAACGACATCACTTAGAACGACATATCGCTTACAATGACCGATTCTTCCACTTCTTTGAAAT
The DNA here is from genome assembly GCA_964034865.1 of Eristalis intricaria. Classification (NCBI taxonomy): domain Eukaryota; kingdom Metazoa; phylum Arthropoda; class Insecta; order Diptera; family Syrphidae; genus Eristalis; species Eristalis intricaria. The sequence goes on from OZ035874.1 coordinate 71,268,420, forward strand.
AAAATATTGGTTACAACGACTAAAATCAATACAGCTTCTGGCGCGCATATTCAATGCATTTGTGCACATGGAATTTCGCATATCTTAGTGCATTTTGTTTGTTGACATGCTGTTCCTTTTGTTTTGTGTTTATTAATCGATTTCAGTTTGTTCAGCTTACTGAAGATTTTCCTGTATGACGAGTGCTAGTGGAGGTTAAAAGTTGTATTAGAAAATCAGTCAGAAACGAAAAAATCCTTACGATTGAAGAGAGAGAATTTTTAGATAGGAGGCAATATAAAGACCTTGCCAAATTCATTCATTCATTCCGTTTCATACTCCACTATAATATAATAATATTGATGGCGCGACAATCCGAGGCGGACCTGGGCCTACCTTCTCAACCACTCGCGTTGTGCGTTCTATTGTTCTTTCACGAGTGGAAGGGACCTACAGTTTAATGCCGACTCCGAACGGCGAAGTTAAGAAGCTTTTTCTAGACAGGAATACCCTTTGAGCATTGTCAGTGACTCGAGAGAGGTGACTCCACTATATCCACAATATTACAAAATATAATTTTAAGAAGCACAACCTCAGAGTGAAAATACTCTGATAATATGATTTAAGACACAGAGATGTTCCGGTGCAACCACCAAACTATTTTACATGCCTAATCGGTTAAAGCGTCATATCGGTTACAACGACCAAATTTGTCAGTCCCTTGAAGGTCGTTATAAACAATTTTTTACTGTATTTAAAAGAAAATGAAAAAAGTTTCTATTTTCGGATAATTTTCGGAAGTCGCAGATCGCGGCTTACGTGTAGTGCGCTTAAGACTTGTTGCATATGTTGAGGATCTTGTGGACTATATGCTCGTTTTACATATGTCATGTGGAATTCATTTTTAAGCCTGGATTATTAGAAAATGACTGGAATTGTTTGGGTTTTGAGTGGGTCGCGAGATGGAATGCATTGATTATTAAGCTCGTTGGCTTACATTTAGTCTAGGTTTTCAGGTTTCGTCTTCAAAAGTGAGCGTCTCATCGGTCTGTCCTTCCGCCACGACTGCCTCAGCTCATACTTCTCTGAAGCTGTTCTCATAATGGGCCTATAGTCCGAGACGGAGCTAGGCCTAGCTTCCACAAATGAGAAAAGTTACAGTTCTACATCATCCCCGAGCGGCAAATTTTGATTCGAAGACATATCCACTATCTGACTATTGTCAATGAATCCAAAGATGTGGGCCGGTGAATTAAAATAAGAAAGGAGTAGATGCATCTACCCACCGCTGGTTAGCGGGGTCCCCGTTACGAATCCCAGTGAAAGCAAAGTTAATACGCTTTTATCTGGTTTTCAAATCTGGTCCAGTCACCATTTGCTGTTGGGATCAAATTGACGACACTACCACTGGAGTAGTCAATCAGTGGTAGTAGTCTGACTAGGGGTATCACAATGGTCTAAGTGTGCCGGCCCTCCTACCTACCGCTTCCCCCTTCGGGTTAGGGGTTAGAATATACCCGAGGTAAGGCATGCCTGTCGTAAGAGGCGACTAAAATCCATGCTTTCCCCAGCCAGGTGAACTGGAAAATCCACACTCTTCGGAGGCAGACTTTACGGATTCTGGGGAAAATCATTCGTTGTTCTAATGGCACAATATTTCAATGGTCACAATAAAATAATGCAAATGACTGGGGCTCAAGCAACAAGTCTCTGCTGCTAGTGCAATCTCTCGCACACGGCGCAGCTTGAGATCCTTCTCCACTTGAGTGTGCCGCTTTAGACGCAGACGCTATCTGCTGCTTTGTCCCAAAGTCTAAAATTCTTTCGGGTCGCTCTCCATGACCCAGCCGTCATAAGCATTGTATCCGTAGACTCCGGGCTGAACACGCATGTCTGTGCATTCCGTACAGTTCGTGGTTCGGTCCATTCTTTGTAGACGAAGTCCTGACTTCCTTGAAGTAACAGCTGTCCATTGTGACATTCGGTGCATGTCGTCGATGTTGTATGTCATTTCTTAAGGACAGCATTAACTCGTTTCCCGGCAGAAGCTTTTTAGCCGCTTTCGTCTCAATATTAGCAACCGCCTTATTGACTCGTTACGCTTATTGCGGAACTCGCAAAGGAGAGGATACATATCTCTCAATAGTTGGCCAATTCAAAGGAGACTATATTCCTCCGACCATATCTGTCAGGCGAGCTCGTGAATGCGGGCAACTAGCTGTGTGGAAGATTTGAGTCTGTCCTCCCCAACAGGTTGGTAAGACTTAACGTCTCTTGACTTCGTCTACATCTGTTTAGGCGACTTCTGTCGTCTTTTTCTGCGGCCAGATTCCGCCCGATCGCGGAAATTTCCCGTTCAACAGTCTACTTCGAGGTCTCCACCCACGTCATGGCAAGCTTCTGTCCGAACTTCATATCCATTGGATATTCTGCTTACCTTTTGGTAAGACTAGTCCTTCACATCTCCATCTCCCCGATTGCGCGCTTCTCATCCACTCTCCTTTTCCTTCTGAGAAGCCGTATTCCTTCCCTTCGTCGCTACTGCGTTGTCTTGTGGGCCAACAGCCCACATGCACGCATCCTAACCTACGTGCGTTGAAAGTCAAGAGACTAATACGAAACGCTTAACATAAATATATACATACGGCGGTGCTGGATTTTGTCTTCTGGATTGCATCCTGTTGATGGAGTCTTCGTTTTATTTTTTTTCTTTTTTTCTTATTATATATTTTGTTGTTTTTTTTTTATGCTAACCGTGGCCTCTTGATCGTTCTCACATTGTATTTAGTCGGGTCTGGGATCGTCGAATATATTATATATTATTACTATTATAATTATTAAATATATTTTACTAATATGGCCTTAATTACAGATTTTGTCAGCTAGACAATTACAAGTTTATAGGGTGGCATGCCAAAAAATAGGTTTTGAAGGAAAATTCTTCAAACCGCATATACGAGAATTCGGATTTCAGGATATCACGTATGTATGTTGTTTGTTGGAGCCTAAGATTTCACGTGAGAACGTGATCACGTGATGTAATCTTAAAATTCCGATTGTAAATTCTTAGAAGTTCGTAAGATATAAGTACGAACCAATTGCATTGCAATCAAACGCTCTCATTGCCAGTATTATACACACGCATGCAAGTGATCACGTACATTAAAGACATCCACGTGATCACGTGAATTACATACACGTATATTTCGGACGCAATTGTGATCAAGTGAAGGTTATGTAGAACGGTACGTACGTAAGTCCATTCACGTGATCACGTACACTTAAGACATTCACGTGATCACGTGAATTACATACACGTATATTTCGGACGGAATTGTGATCTAGTGAAGGTTATGTAGTACGGTACGTACGTAAGTCCATTCACGTGATCACGTACACTTAAGACATTCACGTGATCACGTGAATTACATACACATATATTTCGGACGGAATTGTGATCTAGTGAAGGTAATGTAGTACGGTACGTACGTAAGTCCATTCACGTGATCACGTACACTTAAGACATTCACGTGATCACGTGAATTACATACACGTATATTTCGGACGCAATTGTGATCAAGTGAAGGTTATGTAGTACGGTACGTACGTAAGTCCATTCACGTGATCACGTACACTTAAGACATTCACGTGATCACGTGAATTACATACACGTATATTTCGGACGGAATTGTGATCTAGTGAAGGTTATGTAGTACGGTACGTACGTAAGTCCATTCACGTGATCACGTACACTTAAGACATTCACGTGATCACGTGAATTACATACACATATATTTCGGACGGAATTGTGATCTAGTGAAGGTTATGTAGTACGGTACGTACGTAAGTCCATTCACGTGATCACGTACACTTAAGACATTCACGTGATCACGTGAATTACATACACGTATATTTCGGACGGAATTGTGATCTAGTGAAGGTTATGTAGTACGGTACGTACGTAAGTCCATTCACGTGATCACGTACACTTAAGACATTCACGTGATCACGTGAATTACATACACATATATTTCGGACGGAATTGTGATCTAGTGAAGGTTATGTAGTACGGTACGTACTTATGTCCCACGTGTCACGTGATCACGTGTAATTCGATGTACGCTCAGAATTTGGAGAAACGATCGAAAATTGATAAAATCAAACGAAATTTCATCAGCTAATCCTTTGGAAGTGGGACAGAGAGGTTGCAAGCGGAATGAGCGGAAACTCAGGATGATTCCCTCTGCCCATGTTTCCCTTTGAAGGTGGTGCAGGATCATTGCACCAAGTAAGTGGAAGTAAATTTGGAAGTAGCAATGGAATTAATGATAGATCTTTACCTACAGACTGCATGGACTTCGGATTGTTGCCCTGAAGTTGAGGTAGCTGGTGGAATGTGCATTCAACTGACTGGTCTATCTTACTGATGAGATTTTTTCGTTGTGGATCAGGTTTCGGTAAAATATCTAGAGTGGTGCGCCGGATCAGGTTATTTGAACTCTGAGGTGTACAAGTGGTAAAAGTTAATTTCGCAAGAGGGCAACCGTGAAGTGAATGAATGTTCGTGAATGTTACAAGGACATCATCGCGCAATGTCGCTGCGACATCGGAAATGTGTTGCTTTGAACGTCTCACCTCTATGGTCGCTACGAATTTGTTGCATTGTGTAGAAATGACCAAAGCTGCCAAAAGACGACGGATAGACAAAGTGATACTGTTCCAACAAGTTTGGTAGTTAATCTCTGACTGATTTCGCGAACTGCTTTGGAGACTCAAGCGGAGTTAAGCTGACACCAGAGGAGGTTTAGTATGTCTTATCTTAATCTCTTTTCATCAATACAGGTTTTGCAGGAGTCCTTAGAGACTTTGAGCAGTGTCCTGGGATTATGTTTACTTGATATGAGTCTCATTTGCGACTTCTTGGCGTGCTGGACTTGACGGAGATTACAAGGGCTTAAAATTTAAACAAATGAGTTGAAGGGTCCACGGAAGAAGCGGTCTAAGTTCACTCCCAGTGATTTCACATTTCAAGGCAAGAGTTGTGTTTCTAAGCTCTTTAAATTCTCAAATAACCCAATCAGGCCCTTGAATTCTTATAATTTTATTCGTAGTTCCGAAGAGCTTAAGCGTCTTTTCAGAAGCTGGCGGTTCACACCGAAGTTGATGGACATAAGTCACTTTTCCAGTGGACCCTTCAATTAATCTTATCCATTGGCGAAGTTTCGCGTTTTTTAGGTTCCATCTTCCGCAGGAGCGTTGGCGATGAAGTCGATGGTGCTGACATCTATGTACGAATCGCCCTTCGAACAGTAAGTCGAATGATGCGGTCTTGTTTGTGTTTTTTTTTATGTTTTTTCTTCGTCGCTGAATGTGTGATTTTAGCTTGTGTGTGCTTCATGTGGATCGTGTTGTTGGCAACTCCATTGTTTGCTTGTGATGTTTTGTGTATCGCTTTGACGGGATCTATGGATGACCTTTGCTGTTCATTCTTGGACCTGAACGGTCCGTCATATAAGGTGGTGTTAACCTCGCTGGATCGTTCTAGTTGGGAAGGTTGTGCTTTCATTGTTTTCTTTTGTAGATTGTACTTGATGACTTACAAATTCCGCCTGCGGTGTGTGTTTGGGTGAAATGTCTAAGTGTTGTAACAGACAGGAGTTCTGTGGAATGAAGTGGAACGAAGGCCGAGAAGACTGGTTGGAGAGACGGATGCGATGTGTTGGCCACAATTGATTGCTGAATAGGATTGCCTGATGATGGAATGAATGATTTCGATTGTTGTGCAATTGACTCCCGGACGCCCTTTCTCGACCTCCAATCTCGCGACATCCTTTTCTTAGAACCCTGCAAGGCAGCTTAGGCCTTGGTTGGGATCGCGCCAACGAGGAGTACTTATTCGACTAATACAAAAGACGAATTCCAAATTTATCAAAACCGAATCAGTAATTGCTTAGTCAAAAAAAAAAATAAAAATTCATCCCAATGCAGTCCCGGGGCCCTTTCAATTCTCCGTGGCCAGATGAATAAAAATTACATAACAACACAAAATAAACATGTGCACATGGCAAACTTGTGGGTTGCCATGACGAACAGTGGGTTGAATTGTATGGGAGACGGAAGAAAGTGTCTTAAATCTGAACTTATTTGGTCAATTTGTGAAATGGTTGGAAAAACATTTATTGACATTTTTCTAAATTTTGAGGGTTTTGATGTTGTACTGCAATAGAGGCAATCTTTAAGCTCGATCACGACATTCTTCAACACTCTTTCGAGGTCTTCCAGCATTTTGGGCCGGGCATTTTGAGTGAATTTTACGTCGAAAAGTCCTTTGAGTCAAACAGACTTTTGATTCTATGAACTGAGGTCTATCGACATGAAAATTGAGGAATAAAACGTTTATGTACTTCGGTTATCAGGGTTTCTATTTGCTCAGAAGTTAGGTTGAGGTATTCCCTATTTAAAATATGGACATAGGCTTTGTTCATTATGACTATGAGTCATAAGTTCATTTAACTCACTGCAAATGTGTATTTAACTAAGATCCTAGTTCAGAGATTGAATATCTCAGAGCTTCGTCAATCAAGCTCTGATGGATTTATTTTATTTCTTTTCTTAAGGAGAAAATTATATTTCCTCTATTACACTCCAAAACGGATATAAGAAAAAATGGTATAAGAAGCATGTGGATATAAGAAACGAACTTTCGTTCACAATCTCTACTATTTAAAAAAAAATAATCATGAAGGTTTTCTTTGTTGAATCTAATTTGAGTTTTCCCATGGTCTTAATTCCAGTATGCATGTAAATGGCTTGAAAATGTGATACGTACAGTGGCGAGCAAAACTGGTTACATAGTTTAGTTACATATTTAGTTTTTGTGGTTTTTCATCTATAAAATTGTTTCCTTACGACGGATTTGATTGAAATGTTCCGTTTCCGTCGGACTGGATCCTGTTGATTTTGACTCGTTTATAGTCTTCTACAATTCTTATTTTCTTTGCAGACATTTTATCGGGTCTATACTTTTATTCTTTTTTTTTCGTACAGTGCTGTTTTTTTATTTTTAGTCCTGGACACCAGCCCATTTCTACCCAGGGTCCTTGTAAAAGTCCTATCGCGTAAATTTTGGTGTTGTGGAATCCACTTTTACCATACCGCTCTCAATGAGGTGAAAATAAACAGTTTTGGGTACTCACCCTTATTATGCCCGATCTCAATTGTTTTCCTCTTTTTGTACCATAAGGACGTTGCAGTGGCATATAACGGATTTCTTTGCTATTTCGCATGAATGAGGACTTTTTGAAATACCAAAACTATGTTGTTCTGAGTATTTTTTATATATTTTTATATATATTGTTTTTTTTTTTTAATTTAAATTTTAAAAATTTCGAAATAAAAACCTGATTTTTCAACTAGAGTGTCGCTGTTAGCTCTAAGTATGATGCCAAGATCATAATAACGAAAGTTATCATAAAGAATGATACGCCAATTTTAGACCTAACGGTGAATGTAGAAAAAAGGAAAGGCAAAATGAAAACGTGCAAAATTGGATTCATGGGTTCCTCGTGGTTCTTATTTTATTTCAGCCGTTGTAATTATACGATTTTTTTTTCATCGATACCTCCTTCTCTTAGTAATTAAACAAGAAAAGAGCTCAGAAAATGTCAATCAAATCCGTCATAAGGCAACAATTCTATTGGTGAGAAACCAGTTTTGCTCGCCACTGTTCATGAATACAAACAATGTCTTTTGTGTATTTTTTACTTTTTGTCTATAAATGGACTTAGAAACTTTCAATGTTAAAAACGAATGGTTACAACGAATCCTAATAGATTAAATAATTCTTATGCCCGATTATAGCCTAAGGCTTCATCGCTCTGGCTTTACAGTTAACTTATAACTTTAATAATTATATGTAAGGTTTCTTAAATAAATAAATAAGCCACGTTTATATCCGATTTGTTTGACAATAGCGCTTGATGGGCCAAATCGGCAATGTGAACGCTCCTTCGGACAAATCGGCACACTTACGGCTGGCTTTTCTGCTTGTTTGATCGACTTGTTCTATACACTTTCAGTGCATTCTTCATTTCTGATTTGGATTTAAGTGAGTGCACATCTAACCTAACCTTAGATAGTCTCGGTTGGCAAACTGTGCAAGGAAGACTTGGCAAAATTCATCATCACCCACAAACGATCTTCAAAAGGAGTCGAAAACTGGTGTTACAAAATCAATAGCATTAATTACGAGGCACTGGGAATCATGCACATACACTATCAAGACCTCATAATGTACACTGCCGTAGTACAGCACAGTAACAGCGCAGCAGAACCAGAAAACTTGACTCACTTCCTCCTCACTTCCTTCCATCGAAATCTGGGCAAGTCCTTTATTGAACCCTTGGGTCGGATCCCCGAATAGAGTGTTGAAGAATTGTTAATATTCCTGAGTGCTAGTTGGGTTCCCTTTGAACCCTCACCAAACACACACACATCGGCGGAAGAAGATATGACATCAAATGTATAGGAGTATCAGATTAAGGAAATTTTGTTTCTTTTCTAAGTTTTAATTTTTTTATAAACGTTGTTTTCATATAAGCACAACTCGGATACAAGAAACAAATTTTTGTGTATCTAAAAGTTTCTTATATGCGTCGTCGACTGTGATAAAGTCCTAGTTGCATCCATTCCAAGCCCTATTAACCAAGAAATTATAACTTTTGTAACATGTTCAAACCGTGTCTTTTTGAATCCGATACAACGCAACAAATTTAAAATTAACTCAAAAATTTGCATGAATCTGCAGGCAATTTGTTTGTACTGTAACTTGAAAGTGTCAAGTTGATATGAATCACTCGATACGTGTAGCTTCGTGTCCATTTTCTTGAAACTCTAAAAGTATTCACAAAACTTCTTTAGTACCAATTCTAGACGCTTGTCGAAGGCTTCTTTGAAGATGTTTTTTTTTTTGATTTTAGTTAGTGAAGAATAGCTCAATAATAATATATAATATAATTTTTTTTATAAATAATATAATTTTAAAGGCAGAGAATTTATTTTGAGAAGCTTGGAAAAAAGACTTAAACTTTTGTTGAAAATATGGTTCGCAACTTGAATTAATATTTTGTTAACGTTGAGGGCTGGTGAATAAGAAATACTTTGAAGTCATAAGCCTGGGTTATCTAAGAGTAAATAAAACAAAATAGGCAACGGATGACTTTCTCCAAAGACCTTTTTTCCGCTCTCAGCCCACTGTGTGGCGTAATGGGTTGATGGGTGCACTCCAACGCCCAGGTTCGATAACCGAGAATAAGCAGAGCTCTTGCCTAAGTGGGTGGCCGTGGTGTTGTGGGTATGTGCGTCGATCCCTATTCAGAATTTACCTCGCTGCCTGAATCCTGTCCGGAACGACCAAAAAATAATTTTCAAGGCCCCACCTCCTTTGAGTCACTGACAATGCTCAAAGAGTAACAATTGTCTAGAAATAGCTTCTCAAACTTGGCCGTTTAGAGTCGGCTTAAAACTGTAGGTGCCTTCCACTCATGACAATAGCATGCACAACTCGAGTGGTTGCTGAGAAGTTATGACCTGGTCTTCTATAGGCTGTAGGGCCATCCATATTATTCATAGATTCATAGAACTATTCATACATAGTCGCTCGGAGGCGGCATTAGACTGTAGATCCCTTTCCCCATTTGGGAGAACAATTGCACTCATAACACAAAAGGTTTCTCTAGAAACAAGGCCCAGATTATTATTATTGTCATACGACAGACTGAATACAAATAACACACAACACATTTTAATTCAAAATTCCAGAAAATGTTTATTATTTAAAAAAAAAGAAAAATAAAGAAAAATTTGAAAAAAAAAATCGAATTGGCAATTTAACATTTTTTTTTTATTAATTTACTGACGCTTGTAACACCCTGTTTTATTCACCTTCGTGGATCGATTTGGAATGATCGATCTGAAAAAAATGTATTCTAGGTGCACACCGAGGAGAAGATTGAGTGGCTGGCATGAGGGATCGAGCTTTGTGGGTGAGTTGTGAAAGTTTGATCGAGAAGGCTAACGGGAGGTGATATCCCTTGCCCCGGCGGCCACGATCTGCTTCCTAGAGAGGAGAACTGTGAATGCCTGCACGCAATGCGGCAAACTACACAAGTGATGCGAAACTGCGCGTCATTTGTGAATTTGTCCCATCGTTTGTGGGGTACTTTGTGCGTGAGGATGAATCTGATCTCATCGAGGAGAGTGTGGTGTGTTCTGGGTGAGGCTGAAGTATGTATCTAAACAATGTGTGGCATGCGTTGCAGGTGTGGTAAGCAGGTATGGAAAGATCATCCATTTCTTGTGCAGAGCGATAGACTTTTGATTGAAAATTGTGGTGTGATCGGGACTTGTTGGCCTGACAACGAGAGGGAGAAGCTTCCAGTTCGTGGAGAAATGTCTGTTTTGAGCAAATGGTTGCAAGCGGCAGTGTAAAGAAAAAAAAAACTAAAAGACGAAAGTAATCAGATAAGATTGGAATAAGAAGAAACACAATACAGTAGAATCTTAGAAATATGAACAAATATAAAACATGCTCCGTTCATCTTTTCAAATTGTTCATCTTTTCGAGAATCAAATTAAAACGTATGTATACCCACCAAAAAAACATTTCATATTATTCATAGAAAAAAACCAAAAAAAGTTATTTGTAAAAGGTAGAAAACCATATTTGTACTTTTTGGACTTTTTTTTAAACTGCTCTAAGGTAGACTGTCGCCCGGAACAAAGTTGTCTCACAAATCCATTCATCTTTCCGGATTGTTCATCTTATAGAACTGTTCATGTTTCCGAGGTTCTACTGTATTTAGAACGATGGCCACGGAGGGTGGGATAGAGCATGACGGGGTAGGCAGGGAATCGACGGGAACGCTAAAAGAAAAATCGGATAAGTACCGCTCGGAGGAATATAATTCAATTTTATACAAGGTCTATAATTTCCGTCCGTCCGTCTGTTAAGTCTGACACATTTTCCGGGCTTCCACAACGGGTAGAGCGGGGATGCCTCACGTGTCCAACGATGGATCTTTTCATTTTCCATTTCCAACTTTTTGATTCCAAACTTGATTTTGAAGGTATTCAACTCCAAAGAGGAGGCTCTCATTGTCGCAGTAGATATAAAATTATTTCGAACAGCAAAGTCTACAAGGTAAGAGACCACTCTTAAACGTTGGTGCCTCTGTTGTACCACTCGACGAGCGGATTGGGGTATTAGAGATCGCGCGGTTCCCCTTTTTTGTGTGTGTTCGTGTGTATGCATGTCGGCCACCGAGCCCAAGTTTGGGGATATATCCCTAGACTGGGTCAAAAGTCGATTCTCTTTTGAATCGACGTGTGGGCTAAGATTCGCAGAATCGAGGCCAAAAGTCGGATGTTGCCTTTCTTCCTTTTTTGAAGTTGAAGAATGCTTCTGTTGTTCTGTTGGTAAATAACAAGCACATGCATGCATTTAGGAGTGCTCCGACCTACGAAACAGGGAAAAATGAAGCATGGGTTCAGGAGTAGTTTCCAAGGTACAATATCGTCGTAATTTAATTTATTTAAACATGGGAAACTACTCCAGAAACCATGCTCATAATTCTCAATCACTTGCTGATGTTTTGGTCAAGTGAAACAAAAGGCAATTGTGTGAACTATAAAGCTTAAGGGAGGGATTTTAGATTATACGTAACCTTGGCATATTGCAGCTTGGTATTACCGGGCAATATTCAATTCGAAAATTTTGTATAAAAATTGGAAAAGCGTCCAGAGTTATGCCACGAATGTTGTCAATTCTTACGCTAATTTTTGGAATGGAATACTCACTAAAACTTCATTCAATTCTTGGCACCTAACTGACAGTTGTTTACTCTGCTATGTTCCCACCGAAGCGAAGTCGCGAGTTTCGGATGAACTTTTACATAGACCTCGATAGTCCATGTCCACCGAGTTTGACGTGTTTTCAAATGTTATTAGCTGTCAAATATGAAGTCGCCGATAAAACAGCTGTTTGTTGACAGCAAATAATAGTGTTGAGAAGAAAAGAGAAGGAGCAGTTGAGAAAATAAAGGAAGGAGGATATTTTGACGTCTAAAAATGAACACCAAAAAGGAACTTAAATTCACGCTTTAAGCTTGTTTGGTTTGACAACCTCTCATTGACGTATGAATTCAAGGGGTTTTCAACTAGCTTTCGGAAGCACGAGCTTTCGAAGCTTAGTAAATTTATGACGAGCCTTGGTTTCGTCAGGTGGAAACATGGCATTATACCCCTACGTGTCAATCATATCAACCCACTACGAATTGCAAACTTCGAAAACTCCAACACTTCATTCATATGAAGTTTCGCAGGGTAACGTTGGTTTCTCATTCGCAGAGATCTACGGGTGGAATATGACAAACTAACTCATTATCGCGAATTTTTTGGACGTGAATTTGTGGAAAGCGTTTGCGCTTTGTGTATTGCGTGCTCCGCTTGACAGTTCGAAATTATAATGATTGATTCGTAATTTATCTCTTAAAGCCTAACAGTTTAAAAATCTAATGATTCTAACTTAGTTAATCGATTATTCAATACCACGGAGTATACAATTTTGTTTATATTTGGTGGAAATTGGTTGTTTTTAAAGCTTCGCGTTCGCACTTTGGCTCACAGAGAGAAGCGACTAAGCACGAAACTTCGTAGCACCACCTAATGTATGTTATCTCAAAAGCTTCTCGATTGACAATCTGGATTGATTGTTGAACATTCTATAGTTTTACAAAGTTTTAAAAGTATTTTTTTCAGAAACAAAGTTTATAATAGTTATAGGCCTAGAAGAAAGGAGATCCGCCTTGACGGTTCCAACCACCGACGGAAAAGTCGTCTTAACATCTCGTTAATTTTGAAAAGGTTTGTTATCTTGGGTCGGCATAAAACTGTATGCCCATTCCACTCATGAAAGAAAAATAGCACGCATAACACGAGTGGCTGAGAAGCTTCGCTCTGTCCACATGAGGCCGTTTACGAACAGTATGATACGTCCATATAAGCGGTAACTTAAGCCACGAAATTCCACTATCGACGATATCCACATTCTACGGCAGATCCTGGACGAAAACCCAAAATGTGCAATTTGGCATCCACTACTTTCAAGACCGCATATGACAGAGCGCATAGATGTTCACCGCTTAGTTCTGACATTCCTGCCAAACTCATCGGCTTATGCAGGATGACAGTGGAGAATTCTCTCTCTCTCTCTCTCTCTCTCTCTCTCTCTCCATCAAGGTAAGTAAAAAAAACTCGCAGAGACCTTGAAAGTGGAAAGATATTTTAGGCAAGCGGATGGGTTGTCATGTGGCTTCATCAACGCGGTTTCGGTGTAACATAGCTCTCTCTCTCTCTCTCTATTTCTCTCTGTCGGAGGATCAAGGTGACATTGACTATCCCAGTCCAGGCATTTCATGTTTCGTTGAGGGCAACCGTAGGAGAATATACATCGAATAACTGTACCGGCTGAACAGCAACATGAGTCAGACGCCTGTCGGCTGATTTAACGGCTAAGGTGCTTGAGCCATGCAAAAAGTATGGGCAACCCAGCACAAAAAGTCTTCAATTTAGAGGCTGTGGAACATCACGACTGAGGGCGGACGTACATATGTTGGTGCAAACAATTGGGAAATGTCCTCAACCAACTTTGTGGATGCAGCTACCCCGAGACGACGACCTGGAGACTTTTGTTATTCCCACACGACTCACCAAAGTCTTTAAATAAATTCTCACGAGAAAGAAGTACACATTTTTGTTTGAAATTTATTCTTGGTAGTAGTTGTACTAAATTCAATAAAATATTAATTTTAAACTATGCTTCAATAAAACACATCTATTGCACAAGAGAATTAGTCCAGCTGTTTCATTGAAAAAACAAAAAAAAAATGTCCCATTCTAACAGGTGTTGTTTTTAATGCCGAAAACTTTAAGCTGAGATAAACAGGGTAAAATAATTCCAATACCCATGCAATTGAATTGATTTAAGAAGATTTGACGAAATTTTACTAATTTTATAATTTTCGAAAATTCTGTCACAAGTATCAGCTGAACGCAGCTCTCCCGATGGTACTTCGATTTTCGAACGTGTCGAAGCTTACGAGAGACTGCAAGAGTGTGCGCATTTGCATTTTAAAGCATTCCTCTAATTTTTAAAACCACGACGTAGTATTTTGCGAATAGCCTATTGCTTGTGTTGAAAGGCGATTCTAGAAGCAACGCAGTATTCTGTTTCAACCATATTGTTCGAGTATGATTTCGGGCAAGTGACTGTCATCAGCATTTTTGCACACTCTTCGCAGTTTAGTCGCAGCCTTTATTTTGGCAATAACGTATGTCTCAGCGCTGACTGTAACGCTTTCACCATCGTCACATTTGAAGACATATTGACCAATGATTCCGCCAGGCTAGCCAAACGGCAACGTTTGTGTGCAATGCTGTGCCGACAATGGCTTTAGTATGAGTTTGTCGAATTTAACAATGTTTTCAAGAAGTTTTATACGTTACTTCAGAATACACCCAAATATATTGGCAAGGGTGGTGGCCGTGGCGTAGTGGGTAAGTGCGCCGACTCCTACGCAGAGGGTGCCAGGTTCGGTACCCGAATTTACCACCTATCATAATTCACGGCTTCACCTCTTTCGAGTCACTGACAATGCTCATTGATAGCCAAGCAGCCATCAAAGCTATTGCCTGACAATGAAAATAAGCACAACAATGCCAAGCTGAGCAAGCTTCGTTAGAAGTCGCTTATCTGAGTCGCAGGGGACAATGACACCCGGGCAATGAAAGGACCGATAAGCTTGCTAGGCAGGGATCTGCCCTTCAGCAATCGCTTGCAGAGGAGGTGTTCATCTCACTACAAGCAGTTACGACAAACTGACGATCATCAAGGAAAATATGGCCAGAATACAAGACCGTCTAAAACAAAAGACCTACTTCGGCGAACTCGTCATGATATTGCCAGACTTGTGGCGGTCTGTACAGGCCACTGGCCGATTGGAGATCATGTTATCCCACACAACTCACTTACCCACAGCTGCAACAACACCACTGCGAGGGAAGCCCTTACACATTTGCGCCTGCCTAGATCCACACAGCAAGCGCTTGGTAAACCCTATTTCAACTCACTTGATGAGATTTCTGCGAGGGATATTGTGGAACTAACGTCCTTCTTAAATACCTCGAGTTGGATTTAAAGATAACTCGAAATACACCTTAAATAAGGTAACAGAACACTTAGGGCTTATTAGGCTCCTACCGAACCACCACTTATACCTACCGGTCACAGGGTAAGTCTATTCATGATAGAATGTCATCACAAGCCTCAAAGCAACCGATAACTGTCAAATCAGGTGTCACCGAAATGAATTCTCAAGCTCTAAAGAACACATTTACTTCTTGAAGATAATAGGTTTTTGGACTTCCAAGGCAGTAGCTTCTTCTTCTTCTGGCGGCGCTAGAGTGCAGGGTGGACCTGAGCCTGCACCAACCAGCCTCTCCCGCTGGCACGATCTTTAGCCAGCTGTCTCCAAATAGGCACTCCAAGTTGATTAAGGTCCTTCTCCACCTAGGTGCGCCATCGATTCCGTGGGCCCCCTCTATTGCGTTGTCTCACTGGTTCGGAGTCGAAGACTCTTCGGGCTGGAGCAGTGTTGTCGTAGTGTGCATGACCAAGCCATCTTAGTGCGCTTACTGCGCGCCTGTACAGTTCGTGGTTGAACCTTCTTCTTAAAGAACTATCAACACTTAAATCACCAGAGATTGAGCGTAGAACTTCACGAAAATACCAAGGACTTCCTCATCCGCTTTTGAGATGGTCCAAGCCTCTGCAGAACTGGGATGATCAAGCTCTTGTATAAAGTCAGCTTGGTCCTTCGACAGATGGCTCTGCTACTCAAGTGCCTTTGAGCCCATAGAAATAGCGATTGGTAGGAGGTATTCTGCGTTAAGTCTCGGGACTGATGTTGTACTTGCTAGCCGAGGTAGACAAAGTCCTTCATTGCTTCGAAGTTATATCTGCTTCTGGCGACGTTCTGGGTCGCCGTGGCTTAGTGGGTGAGTGGTTCGATACCCGAATTTTCCACCTATCATAATCAACGGCTCCACCTCTTTGGAGTCACTGACAATGCTGAAAGAGTATTCCTGTCTAGAAAAAGATTCTCAACTTCGCCGTTCGGAGTCGGCATTAAACTGTAGGACCCTTCCCCTCGTGAGAAGAACTATAGCACGTACGACACGAGTGTTTGCTGAGAAGTTAGGCCCAGGTCCGCCTCGGACTGTCGCGCCACCCGTATTATTATTATTATTATGGCGACGTTCTGGCCAAGTCGTCGATGTTGTGCTTCTTTTCTCGATGACAGCATATACTTCGTTTTGCCCTCATTCACCGCTAGACCAATTCTAGCCGCTTCCGCCTCATTGACGGCTCCCTGTATTCTGCTAACCACGTCAATGTCATCCGCATATGCTAACAGCTGTACGGGCTTCTGGAAGACCGTGCCTCTAGTGTTGGCGTATTACTCTTGCACGATCTTCTCCAGGATGATAAAGAAGTCACATGACAGCGCGTCGCCTTGTCTAAGACCTTTGTTGACATTGAAGGTCTCTGTGAGTTCGTTACCGACCTTGATGGAGCAGCGAGAATTCTCTATCGTCATCCTGCACAACCTGACGAGTTTGGCAGGAATGTCAAAACTAGACATGGCGTTGTATAGCTCGTCCCTATGCACGCTGTCATATGCGGCCTTAAAATCGCGAATAGGTGGTGGGTGTCGTTCTGCATTTCTTGGGTTTCCACGATCTGCCTTAATATGAAGATTTGGTGGACGCCATAGCTTTTTATCATAAAATATTAAAAGGCATTATTTTCGAGACATTGCAGAAAATGTGTTTACAGCTTCACTTGCTGGTGTGGTAATGTCAATGCCTGTCAAAAAATATTGATTTTTCTCAGATAAAAGAGTAGCAACGTTTCTAAAGTACTCAGCTCTTAACCAAGCACTTCCAGGAACATCATCGTGCTTCCAAGTCTATTCGGCAAATTCGAGTTTCAGTGTACGTTATTAAATTATACGGGACCGCGATTTGAAAGCCATCACTCGCATAATTGGGCAATTACCGTTCGCAACGCTAGAAGCAGTGCTCCAAAATTGGACCTTCAGAATGGACTTTATGCGGCGTAGTCGGAGGCGAACATTTACACGGAATTATACTCAAAAAGCAAATGTCAGACACTGTTCCTTCAGAGCATAATAAAGTTTCCACCATCCAAATTTATTTGATGTCTTTTCCTTGCTTAATTTCTTCTCAGGCCTCTCTGGAAGCCTGCTTGCAGTCGTTGGGATACACAGAGACTCTTCGCTGGACCGTCGATGTGGGCAACCCAGTGCAGATGACAGATTTGTCCCTTCCGGACTACATCCACATCTTGGTTCAACTCGTAGAGTTCGCGGCTATGTATTCCCCTCCGTTCACGCTCCTGCAGACGGGGCCATACATCAGACGTAGAAGAAGGTACCAAGAATTAGCTCTGTTGATTTGCTTAACGTCCAACTGAGGCCCCATAGTAGGACTGGCAAAATAAGAGTTTTGTAGAGCATAAGTTTGGACTTCCGAGTCAGGAGTTTTGACGGCGGTTGTTTTGACAAACCGAAGTAGCACCGGAGCCAAGAGCGGTCCGTTGGGCCTCCACCGTGATGTCGTTTGTGGAGCTTTCGTTTGCGCAGAGGTGGACTCTTTCACCAGAGACAAGGGATATAATAGAGATATCCAACTTCTACCTCCCTTGCCCCTTGATTTCATCTGACAGCGTTTTTATACGATTTTTGTCCCGGGTCTGTGAATACGTGTGAGCTTGTGAGAACAGCTGATACCCTTCTCCACCTTAGTAGTTGGGTGAATTAAGGTTCGTATTTGGTTTTTACTTGAACGTTTTTCAAATTTCCGTGTTAAACAGTTTGGAGAGGTAAACGAACTAACAAAACTCCCATTTGAGCAAGTTACAATCTGATATACTGGGACATAATTAATGAATGCACAACATAGTGCATGGATTTTTGTATACGAATAATCCCTATGACATGCATTCACACGTTCAGGTAACTAATAATAAAAATATTATTAAAGCGTTTGGTGTGTTCTTTTCGAAACATTATCTCTTTTAAGAGTGGGAATTTATTTCACATTTAGAGGGAATTAAAACCACAGTTTTTTTTGGAACTAAATTCCCACATTGCATGGGAATTAAGTCAACTTTACTGAAGTGAACTTAGGTCCCACTTAATGGGAACTAAGTTCCTCTGTGGACTTAGTTCCCGGGGACTTAGTTCCCTGCACCATTTTTTATTTACTCTTAAAAATATGTGTCAACTTTTGAAGACCCTCCGAACAACATACATGGATCGTACATGGCTCCTGGGCAAATTCAGCAGTTGGATGTCTCTATTATCCCTTATCTCTGTCCTTCGTAGCCTCAAAATCGACCTACTGCTGTAGCTGTAGGTGGACTACGGCGGATAGTATCTTGCTCAACAGCATATATTTCCTCTTATCCTCATTGACCTTAAGACCATCTCATCCGCCTCTTCTTCAATCGCCGTTTAAGCTTCTACTGCTGCACATTGGGAACGCGCGACGATAGCTGTGTTTTATCCTTAATTTTGAAGTGCACAAAAAAACGATCATCGGCGCTTAATTATTCATCATAAAATATTGGCAACACCAACTACATTTATGACATTTGCTAATTAGTCAGGGGTGCAGTCGAGGAAGGTGATGGTTGATCTTTGATGGTCACAATCTTTGTTTTGTGAATGTGTAGCGTGACCATCACTTTAAAAGCAAAAACAAAAGAAAGAAAAAGGCAAATGAAAAGAATCGTTTACGAAACCTAAACGGAATGTTTAGCAGAGACACTCTGGGTATACCAAAAATTGCATACTTATAGATGCAAAACATTGAAACATGATCTAATACTTCAACCACACCTGCAAATGTAAGCCACATACAGCAACCTAAACAATGAATGAATAAATTCAGGAAGGAACACACAGAAAATAATGTTTTTATCCGCGCTTATTTCTTAGATACGATGAGTAACTTAAGCGGATATAGGACTTGTTGTTAGTGTATTTTACATGCAAATTGAAATTTAAGCGTATATAGGCTTGCAAAAAACACACCTAACGATATCGAACAAGTCACACGACAGTGCGTCTTCTTCTTCCTTTACTACAGTCTGAGGTGGACCTCGACATCATTTAACATTCCTCTCCAGCTGGCCCGTCCTCTGTTTCCAGTTTCACTCACCAAGCCGGCTGAGGGCGTCCTCTGTTGTTTTGTCCTACAGGCTCAGAGTCAAAGACTTTTCGGGTCGGGCTACATACGGATGCGTAGACGCCGGGTTAGACTCATCTCGCTGTACAGTGTACAGCCTAAACAGTTCGTGGTTGAATCTTCTGCAAATGCCAACGATTGATCGCAGAACGTTTCTCTCGAAAAGACCCAGGGACTCTTTATCTGCTTTTGATTGTCCAGACATCCGCGCTTAAAAAGCAGCGGTTGGCAAGAGTTTATCTGCGTTCAATCTAGGCACTGTTGTTGCTTGTTCTGTTTAGACGAAGTCCTTCACGACCTCGAAGTTATACCTGCTTACAGTGACGTTCTGGCCCAGTTCTCGATTTGTACGTCTTTTGTCGATGACAACATATACTTCGTTTTGCCCTCGTTCATTGCTAAGCCCATTTTGGCCGCCTCCGTTCCAATACCAGCGAACACCTCATTGAAGGATCACTGTGTTCGACCAGTCATGTCAATGTCCTCAGCATGAATGCCAGCCTCTTGCAAGTTTTGCACGAACTTCTCAAGAATGATAGAATGTCGAAAGAAAATATTTTGAAATTTCGAAAGTAATTTTTTTAAGGTGAAAATGAAACAGCGAGAATTCTCCATAGTCATCCTGTTCAACCTGACGCGTTTGGCGGAGTCTTCAAACCAGACATGGCGGTGTATAGCTCGTCTCTAAACACAAGATTAAGAATGTGGCTCAAAATCAACGGTAGGAAAGGTGAGGTGATCTGCACATTTTGTTTCTTTATAGCTCCCGACCACGTCCATCATTGATCATTTGTCCTTTCAATAATCTATAACATGGAATAGAAAATTGATGAAATAAATGAAGAAAAACACATGAATCCTCACGAATACAATATCTTTCAATTTAAAATGAAAAATATCCGAAGATATCCTTTTCCCAATAAATGATGAGAGTATTTAATCGATTTACTGAACTAGGATTCAATAAGTTACGAAAAAACCACAATTCGATAGTTGTTTTGATAAACCGAAGTAACACCGGTTGCCAAAGGCGGTTCTACGTCGGATCTCCACAGTGATGTCGTTCGTAGAGTTAACATTTGCACCGAGGTAGACAAACTCCTTTACCTCGACCTCGAAGTTGTTGCTGTCGATTGTGATATTTTGTCCTAGGTGGTGTGTGACGGTTCGTTTTCTGGTCGACAGCATATATTTAGTTTTATCCTCGTTGACCTTAAGACCATCTCGGTCCGCCTCTTCTTCAATCGCCATGAAAGTTTCTACTACGGCACGTTGGGAACGCGCGACGATGTCGATGTCGTCTACATATCCCAACAGTTGGACTGACTTGTAGGAGATAGTGCCTTTTGTGTTTACAGCTGCCCGCAGCACTATCTTCTCCAGTCCAGCAAATTGAAGAAGTCACATGACAACGCATCTCCTTGCCGAAACCCGGTGCAGGTTTCAAACGACTGCGAAGCCGAACAGCTCTGCTTGTAGTGCGACACAACCAGCTAAATTTTCCCGAATTCCGCCATGGCTTTGAATAGTTCCTTTGGATGAATGCTGTCGTATGCGATTGTCGATGGAAAGGTGGTGTAAACTCGCTAGTCTCTCTCTTCGGTAGGATCTGCCTCTGAGTGAAAATTTGTATTTGCCGGGCTGGAAGCCACATTGGGACGTGCCGATTAGCACGGTGCAAAACGGCTTTAGACGTTAACACAGTACGCTGGACAGGATCTTGTAGGCGACGGTGAGCAGAGTTGTTGCAAAATGTTGGTTCGTCTTTTTGTTGATGGGGCAATATTATGCCTTTTATTTGACATTGAAAAAGCAGGTCACAATGAATCACTAGTTAAAAAGTTCGTTTTCATTCAAAACCTGCCTGTGACACAATCATGCCAGTCAATGACATAATCGATCACACTTCGAGATAAATTAGGACTAACCACAGAGGCATTCTAGTTGAAGCAAATGACCTAGCGACACGCGCAATAAGTCTACGTTGTTAGAATTAATTATTACGTGCCATAGGAGTTGGGACCCAGGAAAGGCTAGTCCTGAAGTGGTCAGCCATCTGCTTCAGGGATAAACAAGAGTTGTGAGAAACTGATTCCAACGCCTTGGCGAGCGCCTTCGTACTCGTGGGGAAGTGGTCATCGCGGGATATTATATTCCACTTTAGTCCACGGCGGTGATTCACCAACTGGCATGATTCCAAGGGTAAGTAGCAATCATCAGCCATCAGCTTCTGCATTTACTATTTTGCATTCACAACTTTTGAGTCTGGTTCTTTTTTAAAATGAACCTAATCCATGACCAATGGCGGAAAACCCAATCAAAGGCACATTGTTGCAGTTCGAATACAGGACTAGACGTATCACGGTGAAAGGACATGCTCATCATTCAAATGAGGGTCAAAGGATGTACACATTCGTATTCACACCTCCTTGATGCGGAACAAGACATTCAGGTGCGGAATGCGCACCCATCAGAATCATGAAGGAACTGTGAGTGCAAATGTGTGCATTCAGGTGCGCATCCATTCAAAGCAGGATTGATGAGTATTTAATCCTGCATCTCGTTTTTACCCTCTATGCAAACATTTTCCCATGGAGATAAGCGTATGATTCATCAAAATGGGTAGCAATGAAGAGAACGAGCGAGCGGATCAAATTTCGACACGAACAACCAGATGCAAATCTATCATAGCATCCTTTGACCTTTAAAATAGATAAAGGGAGATAAATTCGGTAGTACTTTTGGTTCCTTTCTTTGTATAACAGATTAACCCCGATGTATATAACACTGATGACGCCAAATAGCAAAAATTTGGTGCATACACATAGGGGTAGGAGTAATGAATAATTGTATTACTGGATTGATATCGCGACTCCTGAGAGTATGCCACATTCGAAAAATTTCTTGAAGTTTCTGACAATTAAAAACAAGACACTTGTACTTCGTTGGGCGCATTTGCCATTTGAGTCTGCGATCACTCACAACAGAAGCCTTCGAAAATAACTGGATAGATAAGATGTCGAGGAATTCATTAATGAATATGATATAGACTCCATTTAAACAAACGCTGAAGTCAATGAAGATGAAGTGAAAGGTTTGTATGTGTTATTTGCTAAGTTATGGATTTTATGTATAATGATGTATAATTTTAAAAGTTAAAAAAAAAATAAGTCGTTGATGTCGCACCATGAACTTAAAGAAGCTTTTCTTTGGTCCAAGAACAATGTGATATCGAAGAGAGTAATCGGCCAACGTTCTGACAGCCCGGCTACGATCAAGTCCCTGTATACTTGCACTTCTAATTTTTCTGAACTACCTTGTCTGTTTTTTAACGTCTACATTCTGTCCGTACAGGAACAATGTGATATTCCACAAAATGAGAGGAGGGAATTGTTCATATTCTCTGCTATGGTAAGATCCTCTCCTCTCGACGACCAATTTGGAGTATTGCTTTATGGAGTAAGATCGACTAGATCAACCGTCAGTCAATCGCCTAACCCTGAACCTAGCCTAATCTACGAGCTCCACTGATGTGACGTTGTTTGGTTTAGTAAGGGGAGAGTGATCGATGAACATCTCTTCCACCCGGACGCCTTAGGGCACATTGTGCATCCCATCATTTGTGAAGTGCACATTCTGTAAACCAATCCTGTCACGTGGTGGCTGAAACCACCCCGTGCTCTTTACGAATCCTAGAAAATCCGATATAACTGCATTAGCTAAGACCTCTCTGTGGAGAGTCCCTGGCCCAGCGATGCTAGGCGCAGATTCTGGAGAGTTGAGCAGTAGCAATGCATATGTTGGATCGACTCGGTTTCTTCCTCGTCTCATCAATCACCGGATTCCATATTCCATTTCCGGAGCATTGCTCCGATGGGGCGGTGCCCTGTGATCACTCCGACGAGCACACGATTTACGGTTCAACGCCAGAAGCTTCTTTGTTTTGTCATTATTAATCTTTGGCCACGTTGATATTGTCGTGTGACAGTCATTTCTTGCGAGCCAAGACGAATAGGACACATCGTACACTTCTCTTTGCTGATGTCCATTTCAGATGATGATTGATGTCCATTTTTTTCTCACTCGTTCCCTGGTGTTGAGCGGAACCCAGCAGAGTTTGACCTTGTGGTGACTGATGGACCTTAGTGAGTCGCGGCAATTCATACCACCCCTTGATCTCGTCGTAGAGGATCCTATTGACTTCAGTACAGCCTGGCTGTCAACAGAGATGGTGATATCTGATGATGGGATATCGGCTGTTTGAATATGCTTCTCTATTGGCAGAGCATCTGCTTGGAAGACACCGTAGATACCAGGGAGTCTAAATGATTCCTGCTTGTGCAGGGTGTCCGAGTACAATCCGGCCCCAGTGCCTGTGTCCATTTTTGATCCGTCGGTGGAAAGAACGTGGTCGTTGATGACGGCGTTCGAAGTCACTTCTCCCTGTCGGGAACAGAATTGGTAATGAGGCGCTGTTAATAAAGTCCGGCAGCAACCACTTCCTGCTGCATAAAGATCTTGGTGCAACTTGCCTTGTGGATGGCAAGTATTGTCTTAGCTAAGTTCAAACCTCAAGTTGGTACTAATATTACGCCACCGGGACATAGGTGAGACGCAGATAAGGCCCGTCTATACGCTCACCTAACCTGAATTCAAGTCTGGATACATTTATGACAGCAAATTGAACCCCAATTGGACCTCCGTATTTACAGGGTGATCACAGGTTTTCCCTAGCTTTTCGGTTCAAATGTTTACTCAAGGCACCTTGCACGGAATGGCTTTTGTCAATCGTTCTCATGTTCAAGTTGTGGTCAGAGCCAGTTAGATATAATCTCGAAAACCATAATGCCTCAGTTGGCAGCTAAACAAGCTCACCGTCAACGACCTAATGGCCGGAAATGTTCACTTATCTTTACTTGCTATTACCGTACCCTTTGCTTTCTGTCAACAGGATCAGGTTCTTTAAGATCTAGCTATAAATAAGCAAAAAAGTATAAACCAATCTCAACTCATGTTTGGATGAATTTGGGAGACGGGTACAAACACGGAATCCAACATAGAACGATGACCCTGAGAACAGTTGATTTTGGAAGATCATAAAATGGTAACAGTTGGTGATTCGATGGGTCGCCGTGGCGTAATGGGTTAGTGCGTCGACTCCTACGCAGAGGGTGCCGGGTTCGATACCCGAATTCACCACCTTTGATAATTCACGGGTCCACCTCTTTCGAGTCACTGACAATGCTCAAAGAGTATAACTGTCCCGAAAAAGCTTGACAACTTCGCCGTTCAGGGTCGGCATTAAACTGTAGGTCCATTCGTGAAAGAACAATAGAACGCACAACACGAGTGGTTGCTGTAGCGGCAGTTAGGCCCAGGTCCGCCTCGGACTGTCGCGCACCACCCATATTATTATTATTCGATACCCGAACTGATGTTTTGGTCACAATCTCCTTCAGTACTAAGTACTTCTATACAAAGGATGAGAAACACTTCCTTTAGGTATCATCAAGGATGGTGGTCACAAACCTTAATTTATGTTGTCCCAAAACACATGTTATTACAAATTTGTCCTCAGAGACCGCCACATGTCAAGTACCAAAACAGCGTTTCTTGCTGTTCCTCGCACAAAGAATGTCGAGTGGCTAGGGATATGACTTTTGTGCATCGCTCTCATGCGAGTCACGTCATTCCAACAGTGCCTTGGTGGCCACAACGGGCGGTTTTACCCTTGATTTGGCTTTTCACAGATGATGTGCTCATGTGTTTCTCGCTATTGTTTGCATTTTTCATTAAATTCTCAACTATACCAGCGACAACCTTGAGGGAATGACCAGAATGTTCGTTACCTTGAGTGAAAATTGCTAACTATGGTCAATGGTCTCTGTAGGAGGCGTGAATACCCGAATGATAAACATGACAGTGGAGCTAATTTTGAGTTCCTGCTGGATATAGTTCCCCTGTCAGATCTTTTGTCATGTGAAGTGGAGGTGGACGTCAAATGGCCGAAAATATCACGAATTGTAAAAAAATCAGTACACAATGCGGACATTAAAGACTAGGTTAGGTAAGGTTAGCGGGCCTGACTGCCGAGAGTAGCAGTAACTAGTGTCTTAGTGACTAAATCAACGAGAGGAGAGAGTACTGCAATTGCATGGAAGTTGCGCAATGGTTTCTTCTTCAGTCGTTCACAGACAGCTGAACAGTTCACAAGTGTTTCGACTTCGTAATAGGCAAATAAAAAGTAATACGATAATATAGTAGTGCAAAGTACAGTGATATTTATAATAACAGCGTGGCCGAGCGCGTAGAGCTTACTGCCGCGGAGTGAAAGGTACTCGGTTCGAGACCCAGTGGGGGAAATAACTTTTTTTTCTCCAAAAGCACCAAACCCACTAGGAAAGATAGTAGTCGAGGAATGGAGGCGAGCGGGCAGTCCGCTCGCATAGAAGCGGACGGAGAGATCCAGCAACCGGTGGCTGAAGAGTCACGCCACCAACCAACGGTGCCCTTAGAAGGCACAACGAAGAGGAGGAGGAAGAAGCAGTCCTCCAACAGTTCAAAGAGGCGCAATATAAAAGCGTCAGACGACAAACCCGGAGAAGAAGGGAGTCCAGCGATGACGTCATCAAACGAGACATCAGCCGAGACCGATGCAGAAGACGATGCGTACTCGTACGTATCGGATGGGAGGGAAGGGCGGTTCGCAGTAAGCAGCATAAGCTTTGAATCGATGCCCTCCGATACAGAGGAAGAAGCGGAGGCGATAATTCGCTCCAAAGAGTCGAAGGTTTCTGATCTGAAGGAGGAAACACAAAAATTACTCCACGAGATCAGAGAACTTAGAAGAAGTACTCTCGAAAGGAGAAGAAAGGAGGAGGAAGAAAGACTTCTGAAGCTGGGGCAACTACAACAACAGTTGCCCGTCAATAACGAGCTGAATAATCAGAGGCAGCAACAACAACAGCAAGCAGGCAAACCAAAAATTAAGAACGCGGCAGCTCAACAACAAAAGCAGCCAGATACACAACAGCGGAAGAAACAACGCGAGAATGCAGCTCAGCGACCAACGAAAGCAGCAACACAACAGCTGATGAAGCAACAAAATGCAGCAGCTCAACAAAAAGAACAACCAGCAACACAGCAGCATAAGACATCAGCGCAACAACAGCATCCAGCAGGTCACCAGCAACAGCAGCAGCCCAATAAGAAGGACAAAGTGCCACCGATCAACCTCTACAAACCGGATGTCAAACAAACTGCACAGGTATGTAGGACGGCCATAGGCAGTGGTAATTTCCTTATAAAAAAAAATAAAGGTTATGAGAAGTACTCAATCTGCTGCAATACAGTAGACCAGTACAATAAGGTAAAAAAGTGTTTAAAGCGTTCGACGATAGAGTTCTTCTCCTTTACGCCAAAAGGAGAAAAGCTCCAGTCAAAATTATTAAAGATCTCCGGACCGCTCGAAGCGGAGGAGATCTTCCAACTGCTCAAGGAGCATGTGTGTGATGGTGTCGAGATCGTCGGAGTCAAGCCCTTCACCACAGCTAAGGCAAAAAGGGAGGGGCGGAAATTACCGTTCTTCATTGTGCAGGCTACACCCAATAGCAAAATAGATAAGCTAAACGATATAGAGCGTCTGGCTGACTACTATTGCGTCTGGGAAAGCATTAGAAGGCGCGATGGCACTCTTCAATGTGCTCGCTGCCAAAGGTTCGGACACGCCGCGTCGAACTGCCACATGCAGCCTCGATGCGTCAAGTGCAGTGAGAACCACAGTGCAGAGAATTGTCCTCTGGGGCAAAAGGGAGCAGCTGACAAGAGTCAGCTCAAGTGCGTACTCTGCGGAAACGCGGGGCACACCGCTAACTATCGGGGTTGCCCTAAGTTTCAAGAGCGGAAAGCAAAAACGGTTCTGCAGAAGCAGCCCCCTACGAAAAAGCTGCTCGGGGCAGCCATTCCCGTAACTCCTCAATTGACCTACGCCCAAATGGCGTCCGGCCAGACGAGCACGGAAAAGCAGCAACTACCAAAGGTAGTGCCGCAACCTTCAGTGCCAAAAGCACTCGAACCAGCGCCTGAATGGAAAGCTTCCATTGAAGGGCGTATGGCTCGGTTAGAGGAGCAGGTCGGCCAAATTCTGGCGCTCCTGCAGAACCAACCACGTCAAAAGTCTTAATGGCTGCGCAGACGGAGAGTATTTTTAAGATCCTTGCAGTGAATGCAAATTCATTGATAGGGGTCCCACGAAAAAACGAGCTCTATAGATTGTTGGACGATCAAAGCCCAGAGCTGATGATGATTAGCGAAACCAAGCTAACTCGGAAAGGCATACTGGAGCACAGTAATTATAATGTTGTTAGAAGAGACCGGCCCAATTCCAGTGGTGGAGGCGGTGTTGCGATCTTCATAAAAAATAACATTAAACATAAAGTAGTGTATAGTAGTGAAGTACGAAGGTTTCAGGAGTTGGAGGCCTGCATCGTGTGCATTTCGCTCCGCAGTGGAAGGAGGTTGTATGCGGTGTCGGTCTACTCCTCCGGCAACCCTAGTTCCAGAACGACTATATCAGAGCTCGATTCACTCTTCCGATGCCTAAGGCTGGACTCGGAGGAGAACTATTTCATTTTGGCCGGGGACTTAAATGCCCGACATGGATATTGGGGAAACATAATTTCAAACTATAGAGGGGACCAGCTTTACAGCTGGTTCTGCTTGCACAGTGTCGAGTATAGACTCGATTTGAAGGCAACAGAGATATCGTCGTTCCCCAGGAGCGGCTCTTATCTGGATCTCCTGCTGTTAGACGCAAGACTGCAGCTGACAGACACAGACGCACAAACGGTAAACTGTTTGAACACATTCGTGTATCTCAGTGACCATTGCGGACTCAGTGCCGAAATCAAGATCCCCAACGACATTGCGGACTTAGGAGAGTTTGTTCAAACGTACCCCTACAATTACAGTAGGGCTCGATGGACACGCTTCTCCAGACAAATGACGCGAGCACTCTCTTCGAACGAGCTCCACATACCGTCCAATAGAAACTTGTCAAACGAAGAGATTGACATGTATCTAATTCAATTGGACGAGACAATCAAACGAACGATGGACAGCACGATACCACGGTATATACGTACAAACAACCAAGACATTTACCGCAATGCGACAATTGACGCACTACACCAACAAAAAAGTAGACTCCTAACAAGATTAAAAAACTTGTACAGGCGATTTACTGACAGACGTAGTGAGGAAGTTAGGACACTGAAATCGCTAATTAAGAACATTCAGACATTAATTGCCCAGAATTACAGACTTTCTGTTAATTCTTACTGGAATGATAAGTTTCGGGCTGTTAGATCTAACAACCCGAGCATGTTCCCGCAAATAAACAAATTCTTCCGTAGCAAAAATAGCGATCTTCCGTGTCTTAAACTTCCCAGAACGACGGACAACGAACGTATACTGACTACAGCAGGTATCACTCCAGATAATGCCGTACTCGACGATAACTTCTTTGTGGTCGAAGATCCGCAAGAAAAAATGGAGGTACTAGGCGTGGTCTTCCAAGAAGTGTACAAGGTGAATGAGAGCGTTCGCCCGAACCACGACTTGGATAACCGCGTACTGGCTAGCAACTCTCAACTTCGAGAAGACATGCAACAATGGCGATCTGAGAACACTGGCTTTGTCGTGTTCAATGATGATAACTTGGCAGATAATGCCATCGCCGACGAAGGGGTTCAACCCCCGTTCATATCGAAGACAGAACTCCAAGCGGTCTTCGAATCATTAAAGAAGAAAAAGTCTGTTGGAATCGACGGGATCTCCAACATTGTGCTAAGACACCTCCCCCTGGAAGTGGTTAATATGTACACAATCCTGTTTAACAATGCTCTGAATAATGGACATTATCCGGAGCATTGGAAAACTGCGATTGTGCAACCCATATCCAAGAGAGGAAAAGATTCTTCGAATCCTTGCAACCTCCGGTCAATTAGTCTCCTTCCGAACATCAGCAAGGTATTCGAGAAGGTGATCAATAGAACTCTGATCAACTGGACTAAGGACAAAAATATAATTCCGGATAACCAATTCGGTTTCACAGCGGGGCATGACACTATTCATGCTGCGTCGAAACTGGTGTCGGATATCCAATGGAACAAGAGCCAGAAACAATGTACGGGTGCCTGCTTGATTGACCTGGAGAAGGCCTTTGACACCGTATGGTTAGAAGGTCTTTTTTACAAGCTCAATCGGCTAGGCATAAGCAAACCACTGCTGTACCTACTGTGTAACATGCTTACCGGTAGACGGTTCGTAGTCAAGAATGGCAACGTGACCTCCACAGGTATATTTGAGGTAAAAAATGGTCTCCAACAGGGTGCCGTTAATTCGCCGATCCTGTTCAACATTTACTTGAGCGATCTGTTAAGTTCTCTTCCTCATGCAATTGCGTACGCCGATGACTTGATCGTGTACAGATCAGGCAAAAAGATCGAGGAAATCACTACTCTCACGCAGGGTGACTTCGATTCATTCATGAGAAGTTGCGATGACTGGAAGTTGAGTATCAACTTCCGGAAGTCGGAAACCATTCTGTTCAGGACGCCGTTGTATAAGGCCTCGGCGGACACGAAAAAGAATTGGCGAAAGTTCTCAATCGTTGGAAGACACGGGGAACCACTGGCGCAAAAGACTGTAGTCAGATACCTGGGGATCTGGCTAGATCAGTATCTATATTTTAACAAACATGTAGATGCTGCTCTGGCCAGAGCCCGAGGCGCTTTTGCCCTTACAAAGAGACTGTTTTACAACAGCCAACTCGATGCAAGGGTGAAGGTCATCTGCTACATGGCGCTCATCCGGCCAATGCTCACCTATGGCTGCCCCGTGTGGTTCAACGTGAGTGCAAGCTTAATGGAAAAGATTCGGTTGTTCGAAAGGGCTTGTCTTAGGGCTTGCCTTCGCCTTTATCGAACTCCAGAGTCCCAGTACATAAAATACTATTCCAATGAGGTCTTATACAACAGGGCAAACCTGATAAGAGTGGACAATTTCCTGTTGAAGTTGGTTCGAGGTCACACTGCTAGAGCGATGAACTCGTCCAATAACTTGATCTCAGGGGCTTACTACCCCAATCCCCAATACCACGAAAGGGTACGTCACAATGGCTTCGTCCCCCCAGAAGCCTTTCTCCATTTAGACAAAAACGGGCTGTTACAAAATATAAATGCGGTACCGCTCATCTTCCACATAGCCCGTTCAACTGTGGATGGGCGACTCAACCACGACCGCTCCGTCGCACAACGAGCTGAGGAGGGTCTCCTCCGCTTCAGTACGGCGGTATCAAGGAGAGATGTTCTGGATGTTGCATCGCAACATCGAAAATTCTGGTGGCTGGGGAGAGAGGGAACTCCCTCGTCGAACCCTTTAGACCCGGGGTAGAAAGGGTAGCGCGTTCCCCCTTTTGGGGAGCAGTCGGTCTCTGTCTTGCAGCGGAATAGATGAAAATCTATAAGCTGCAACCTATGGCCGACCTACATAGGCTAAGGTAGTTTTTAAGGTAGTTGTAAGATGTAAATATATATATAAAAAAAAAAAAAAAAAAAAAAAAAAAAAAAATATTAGTATTCACATGGGTACAAGACCGTGTATCTATGTGTATACATTGTATATATTAAGTACATATATATACATATGTCTATGCATTCATATATACATATGTATATGTATGTAGTTTAGCTTAAGTTAGTTTAAGTTAATTATAAGGTAGTGTGTAAGTTAGGTTATAAGTTTTAAGTAAATCCTGTTCAGTCATTAAGTTTTTTTCTCAATTTTTCTTAATAATAAGTCGTACAGATCATGAAATTATTCTTTAAATGCATGGAGTTTTAGTTTAAGTCGAAAGACATAGGATAAGATTAAGTTTAGCTTAGAGTGCCCGCCTAGGGCCAGTAAGTTATATATATAGTAATTCTGTTCGTTCAACTAGTTTTAAGCATTTTTGTCTAGTATATAAGATTTTATGAATTCCTAAATAAAAATGAAGTAAAATGAAAAAATGAAAAAATGATGGTTTCTTCTTCATCATCTCCTCAGATGTCGGTGATGAAAGTTAAACGTTCGAAGGTCCACGAAGTGTCATCAAAAGCCGATGAAGACAGCACAAGGGACCTTCAAGGTCTAAGTGAGGCAAAATCCCCGGAGGAACTTGCCAGTCACATCTGCCTTCCTACCTACCCTACTAATTCTAGAGGCGTGAATACCGATGGAGCAATGCCCGGCTATAATACAAATGAAGCCGGTTTGGATCGAGAGCATACCGTATTTGCTTGACTGATGAGGCATCCTGTGTGAGTAGACCATCTACTCCTAGTATGAGCAAGCATTTCGATTTTCATTTGTTGCTTACATACTTTCCGGATGGAGATCTACCATCTATGCCATCCATCCGGAGAGATTATGGAACAAGTATCCTTTCAAGCGAGTTCGACTGCTTCACTGATCTCTAGAATGCCACATTTGAGGTTCAATCCCCCAAAAGTTTGCCCACCAAATTATTTTCATTTTATTTATTTATTTATCTTGACATAGAAGGATAAATCTTATAAGCGTGTAAGTCTTTAATTTAGTAAAGCTACGGAAAGAAAAAAATTGTTCAGGTAGGGAGAAAAGAAAAAGTAATGAGACTAACACCCCTATTCTGGCAAACCTCAGTGATGTGTTTTAAGTCACAACTACCTCACAAGAGCATGGTGAGTCACAAATTGTGAAGTTTTCGTATTCTGAGCAAAACCTCACAGCTTGTGAGCATCACAAGAACCGTCAAAATTGTGATGTTCTCATGAGCACATCACAAGGAAAAATAGAAACAAAAGAACTGTCACGCACAAGGACAAATAAACAGATGTTGATTTTATTTTGGCGTTTAGCTCATCTGCTAATGCGGCCCATTCTGCATCCTATTCGGGTCAGTTGGATCATTCTTGCCCAGAAGAAAATCGGGATTCATTTGCAAGAAATCCGTGTAATGGTCCAACTGCTCCTGGGATGTAGGCTGATATTTTTTTGTTCCTGCAAAATATTCATTATTAATAAATACTTATACATATTTCATTAATATACACAATATTAACTTGTTCGCTATGTGATGAGTAATAAGTTCCCCAGTCGGGTGACATTCACGAAAAGGATTCACTCGGAGGTAAGGCAAACGTGTCTCGGATGAATTGGAATAAAAGATCTAGGAGATGTGCTGACCTGAAGTTTGCTTAGAGATAATCAGGCTCCCTTTTTGGAGCACAACACGAGTGGTTGCTGAGAAGCTAGGCCCAGGTCCACCTCGGACTGTCGCGCCACCCATATTATTATTATATCATGCAAGAATGATACGGATCGATAAGCAATCAGCTGATCAACGGAGCAGCCAAAAATTTGCTTGGAGCATTGGGAGACATGATCAAAACTACGCAAGATATTGCTGTAGCCAATAACTTTCTTCTTGAGATATAATAAACGTTGCAAAAAAATATAATATATAATAAATACATATAGTAAGACATGTTCGCCGGAGCTGACAATACCCAACCACTGCATTGTTTTCGAGCCAGAAAGCGGATAGGGCAACGAATTAGCAAGAAGGGGGTCGAGTCAACTACTGCCCCGAGGTCAGGAGACATCTCACCCCCCATTGAAAGCACTAAAATCAATGCTATTAAAAGACGCCATAGTCGAAACCAATCGTAGATAGGTGGAGTTGGACACCTGTAGGACATCGAAAGCGAAATGGCCTACACTAGATCCATCAAGAACTAAAGCCCACCTAGATTTGAACGGGGGGGGGGGCATTAGTTAAGCAGTAGGCCTAATCACTTCTGTAGAAGTGGCAGGGATGAAGAGGTAAAGGAAACCGTGCTACATTACCCTGGAACCTGCCCAGCCCTTGCAAAGATAGAAAAAAAAACACATGGGCAGCTATTTCCTCAACAGATTTGAGGACGTAACAGGCACAAACATAAGGGACATCCTTACATTGCTAAAAGAACCACCAACTGGTTATAAGTATCAAGAACTACAACAATATGGGCTAAGTACAAATCAAGTTCTTAAGTAGGCGAACGAAGTGTGGGGAAAAAAGCCGATGAAAGTGACAGTACAATGGTCAAAGTGAGGCATCTCTCGGGTGGAACTTGTCAGTCACAACTGCCTACCTACATACCATAGTAAGAATGATCAATGCTAGGCGAGGAGTACATTCGTATTAAGAACTGCTATGATGATCGAATTTATAAAACTTATCGGTTGGCAGGAGTTACTCTGCGTTGATCTCGCTACTGATGTTGTTCGTACTATTTCCTGCAGTGCCGAGGTAGACGAAGATCTTGACTACCTCGAAGTTATAGCCGCCTATTGTGACGCTCTGTCCAAGACGTCGGTGTTGTGTGTCCTTTCTTGATGTCAGCTTATACTTCGTTTTGCTCTCATTCACCGCTAGACCCATTGTAGCCGCTTCCGACTCAATGCCAGCAAATGCCTCATTGACGTCTCGCTGTGGTCTGCCAATCACGTCAATGTCATCCGGTCTCTGTGATTTCGTTAACAACCTTGACGGAGCAGCAGAATTGTCCATTGTCATCCTGCACAACCTGACGAGCTTGGCAGGAATGTCAAAACTAGACATGGCGTTGTAAAGCTCGTCCCTATGCACTCTGTCATATGCGGCCTTGAAATTGATAAAAACAAAGATCTTGGGTCTTTGCCAGGATCTGCCGTAGTGTGAAAATCTGGTCGATGGTAGACTTCCCTGGCCTGAAGCCACGCTGATATGGACCTATCAGGTTATTTATAAACGGCTTCAGACGAGTACACAAAACGGCAGAGAAGATCTTGTAAGCGATGTTCAGGAGACTTATAATAATAATAATATGGGTGGCGCGACAGTCCGAGGTGGACCTGGCCCTAGCTTCTCAGCAACCACGTATGTTGTACGTGCTATTGTTCTTTCACGAGTGGAAGGGACCTACAGTTTAATGCCGACTCCGAACGGCGAAGTTCAGAAGCTTTTTCTAGACAGGAATACTCTTTGAGCAATGTCAGTGACTCGAAAGAGGTGGAGCCGTGAATAATGATAGGTGGTAAATTCGGGTATCGAACCTGGCACCCTCTGCGTAAGAGTCGACGCACTAACCCACTACGGCACGGCGACCAGTGGGGAGACAGTCAGGAGACTTATCCCTCTTTAGTTGGCGCAGTCAACTCCTTTCTGTGGATATGGTCGATTATGCTTACCAAAAAAATCACGAATCTGAACGCCCATTTTCGTAAAAGGGCTTAACAATCTTAACGCGCTGCTCATTTGTGTACCTGTCCATGGTTGAATTTGCCACACGGAAGCAAACAAAAGTCAAATTCTGTTAGGCAAGAAAACTTGACGTTAAGGTGTGACTCACAATTAACATCGTGCAGTATGGTTAGGTTTAGGTTAGGTACGAGGGCTGCCTGTGCATTCACCAGCATTGGTCCATTGTGATACCCGAAGTCGGACAACTACCACTGATTGACTACTCCAGTGATAGTGTCGTTAATTTGAATAATGAACGGCAAACGGTGACTGGACCAGATTTGAGAACCAGATAAAATCGTATTAACTTTGCATCACTGGGATTCGAACCGGGGACACTGCTAACCAGGGGCAGGCACTCTACCAGCTGCGCCACCCAGTCGTGTCTTATGGTTAGACCACCCTTTAGTTATGAAGCGGAGTATATATCTCGAAAACGGTGCGTTTTTCGACGATGTCGCATCTCATGAGACTTTTGCTTTATACAAAAAGCAAGTGCGCTTCTTTTGAGCTCTAGTAAAGAAGAAACGCAGAAAAGTCGTATATTCAGTCAATCCTGAGTACAGGGCCTCTGCGAATCTTCAGAGTATGTGCGGGTGTCTATTCTAAGAATAGAAATATTCAACTGTCACTGTAGCGTCTTTCACGAAGAAACTATAGCGATTAAAGAAGCTCTGTCCTCGTTCATCCTCGGTTCATCATCACCTCT
This sequence comes from Eristalis intricaria, assembly GCA_964034865.1. Classification (NCBI taxonomy): domain Eukaryota; kingdom Metazoa; phylum Arthropoda; class Insecta; order Diptera; family Syrphidae; genus Eristalis; species Eristalis intricaria. The sequence goes on from OZ035874.1 coordinate 71,303,849, forward strand.
ATCATCCGATTCATCAAAAAGGATCTTCTAACCATTAGCAACCATCCACCCCAACGAGGCCATCAGGAACCTGAGGAACCATCACACCAGCACTCCTCTCCAAGAAGACCAACGGATCTGATCAACTGTTCAAAACATTCATTGCGAGTCTCAGTCAGCCTCCGCCCATTCGAAAACATGTGCACTCCTCGAAAACATCCCATCGACTTGTCTCGACTGCCTACCTCTACTCCACCTGCCGACTTCGCTCCCGCCACGACGGCCGAACCAAATTGTCTGTTCCAAAATACAAAATTTTACTTCCCTCCCCAAACAGCATACCCAGGCCATCGCCGCCGCCAAGAAAAACTGAGTGTTTCACGAAAAATCATTTCAAACGTGGAAAACGCGCGTATTTTTAGATTTTCAAAATTTTACAACTTTCACATTGCTGCCAGGCGAACAGAGCGCTCAGCCGGCCGCTTGCCCACTAAATTCGTATCTAAACAAATGCGACTCTTCATTCTGCGGAAGCAATTTACGAGAGAGCCACCCCATCACACACTCTGTCGGAAAATCAATCAGTCGCCGCGTGGTGGTGGAAAAGCGTGAAAACAATCGTCAAAAGAATTTTCCGATATTCGCACCAGGCGAACAGAAATCCCAGAAGGCTCCTAGTAGACAAGCCACTTCTACTCGCAGTCGCCTCGCACATGTGCCATGCAGTTGGTCTATTTCGGGATCCACCGCAGTCCGATACACAAGCGCTGCGAGTCTCTTTGAATAGGACTAAAATTAGATCCCTCACGCAAGGCAGAGCGCCGCGCCGAGGGACCGAGATGTCTGGTGATCTTCGTGATTTTTCTCAAGAACTTGCATATGCCCGGCAGATGTGAGACGATCGCTCCGCTTGCGAGTGTGACCAGGGGTGGCTGTGCCACTCGTAAAGTGTCGAATTGGCAATTACCTTCATTGTTGCATTGTTGCAGACGCAGATTTGAAGGGTTTCGTTTTTATTTCGTGTGATTTCACACGCGCACAGCAGATGGATTCAAAGAAAACATACGAAATTAGCACACATTCGAAGATGGTAAGGGGACACCATATTTGGCCGGGACCGGATTGCCGTTGGAATATCCCATGAGAAGCTGTGCCGCTTCGACTGCCCACGTCGGCGATCTGGTTGGCGAAGCTATCGAGGTGAATTGATACGTTTCGAGTGATAAATGCGACGGGTCAACGCTTGCCATTTAGGGGAGCTGTGAGCAAGCGAGCACGTCGAGATTTATGTGTCACACCAGGGACGTCGGTCGGCGAAATGCTGTCAGTTGTCAGTTCAACTTTGCGCACTAGGAGGCGGTACCTGTTGGAGGAATTTTGGGTGACTCCAGAATCGACCTCAGAGGCCATTGGGACCATAAATTTCATCTGCAGGTCCAAGCTGGAAACCATTTTCTACTGAACACCAAACCTTCAAGTGTCCATCACGCCTCTTGGTCTCGTTATTCAGGCCAAACTACACTTGAGGTTAAGTATGTCGAGATTTTCCTTTTAACTCAACTCGTCGATACACCGTCCCGTATCGCAGACGTATACGAGCAAGGCCTTCTTGGCTTATTTCTTTTTTCTAACCCCGATAAATCTACCAGTACTCTGCGTCATTTCTGGAAACTTTGAATGCCAAAAAACCCTTCCAAAGTTAAAGCACCTATAAGAACTCTATGACAATACGAGTATTCATAAAGGTATTCAAAAAATATAATCACATCGCAAAATTACACAATGTCCACGCAGTCCATGACCAATCCGAATATTCCTCGCCACACCATGACTTCATGGTTCCCCGTCCCCGGTCAAGGCTGTTCGCTTTACCCTCAGCTTCCATCCACTGCCACAAAACAAGCATAAGTCCAACCACCCATCTCATCGAACGACGGCAATTACTTTGGTGGAAGGGTGACTTACTCAATGCCATCGGAAGTGATATCCTTCCAGAGTAAACAAATAAATAATTACGATCCCTCTGCACGCAGCTGCTGCCTCCGAACACGGTTAGTTGCGTCTAATTGCCCTCAAGAGAGCGATGGTGGGCGAGTTTTAGTGTTTACTCAAAACAGGATCACTCACCCCTTGAATCCGGTCAATTTATTATAGTTTCCTGCAGTTGTCAAAAATTTATTTTCTTTTTATTATTTTTGTTTTCCCTCATCATGACTAAATATTACACGTTGGACGAGGTTGCGGTGCACGACAAGCTGGAGGACTTCTGGGTCGTGGTCCACAGGGATATCATCGATTTGACGCCGCTGCTCAGGGACCGAATTGACTCGTGGAATTGGGTAAGGGCCGTGAACTTGATTGCGGGCGAGATTCAGTGGATATTTTTACAGAATCTGGAGTATATCCTTGGATATGGAGGCAAGGACTTGAGTTCGTACTTTTGCCGGGACGGGACACCGCGAGTGGAAACCTCGGGACAGACAGGACGCAAGCGAGTGCTCTTCCCACCGATTGTCGAAGTCACAACAGCGGAGATATTGAGGACTGTAGGTACGCATGAAGTGTGAATTCATAATCTTGGGGGCATTTTAAAGAGTATACTGCCTTGCTGGGATCAGTCCCAACTTTTTACAATTCCATAAAAGAAATGGAAATATAGTCTGGAATGGTTCTTTCTAAGGTCAGTACATCCAATTTCGTCCGCTAATTTAGTAAATGTCCTTCTCTACGTGTGCCCATCACCTAGCCTTGGGCTTGGAGGCTTGGAGATTCTTCGTGCTAAGTCTTAGTCTTGATCTAGTCATCTTAAGCTTTGTATCCGTAGATACCTGGTCAGCTATACGTCGCAACGGCATCTTTTTATCTCTCCTTCCAATCACTACATTGGTAACCAGTGATTTTGTTCCAAGAAGGCTTGTAACCAATTCTGAATGTATTTGCCAGGCTGTGTTCAAACTTGAAGCCCAAATGTCAATAGGAGGGGCATTTTTACAGAAAATAAACCAGTTTTCAAGCTAAAATCTTTTATTAAAGGAGAACAACGACTTTTTTTTCTTGGTACAGTGAATCGTCTGTTTACGGACACCCCTATCTATAAGGGACACCTCTTTACGGACAATTCATCATGATCCCGGCAATGATCCAAGGTGTATTTCGACCCCTTCAGAACGGATACCCCTAGATAATGGACAATTATGATGGTCCCGCTGCTGTCCGCTATAGAGAAGTTTCACTCTACACACAGTTGACGGGGGCAGATGATGGCACCGTATCCCTTTTTCACTCAGATCACCAAGTTTTTTAGGGAAACGTCCAATCTAAGCAAATTTATTGCAATTTATTCAATATCAGTCATACAGTACAAACTCGCACTATGTTATGTGAAGAAGCAAGTTCATTCCATTCTTTGAATGGCGTTGTATTCTGCTGCTGCAATACTGAGTAATCTCCTTTGAAGACTATTGCTTGGCCTGCTTACTAGCTTGATTATGTAGTCGACATTTCAGGTTTCGCAGATATATTTGAGGAAGTCCAGATTCGACAAGTGTAGCATATGTAGGAGTTGTACTGTTTTACTATTATAGTTTAATTTCTTTATCACTCTTTTGTACTTAAATTATAAAATCACCATTCTTGTTCAGAGCATTGACAAATTGCCTCATTAACTGTAGTCTGATAAGCCAAGGCAGTGTTGTGCGACCCCTAGGCATTTCTTCTTCTTCTTTGGCTGGCGCTACAGTCCGGGGTAGACCTGGGCCTCAGGCAACATGCCTCTCCATCTAGCACAGTCTTGTGCTAGCTGCTTCCAACCACGCACGTCAGCTGATTGCGGTCCTTTTCCAGCCGCGTGCGCCACCGGAGTCGTGGTCTTCCTTTACCGCGTTGTCCCCCAGGATTGGAGTCGAAGACTTTCCGGGGCGGACCATTGGTATCCATTCGCTCTGCATGACGTAGCCATCTGAGACGGGGTACTCGAACTCGTTTGACCATCGATCGATGGGGCTGTACAGTTCGTCGTTCAGGCTCTTCCTCCAAACACCATCATTACATATAGGACCAAAGATAATACGAAGGACTCTCCTCTCGAGGCGACCAATAACCTATTCGTCCGCTTTGGTTAGTGCCCATGCTTCTGCGCCATACAGCAGGACTGGGACTATCAGAAACAGCGATTGGCACCCTGATTCTTTTATTCTGCGGTGGTGTAATTGTTCGCGTTAACTTCGGAGCCTAGGCACTAGTTGTTCATTATTCACATTCAATATTCCCGGTACAATAGTTTCCCAGGAAGCCAGGTATATTTTTAACCCAGACTAGCGCATATACCAACCACCCAAAAAATGATCTTCCAGATGATTTGAAGAATGGAATGGGGTATTGTCTTATTCGCCGATAACATCAAAGACTCAGCGCATGTTTAATGTAACATATCAAGTCCAAGCTCGTGTGGGAATATCTACAGCAGCTTAAGAAGCTGAGCAGGAGGGCCATACTGGGATAGAAGGCAATGAAATGGATGACTCCCTCGCTAGGAAAGGAGCATCGGAACCTTTTATTATAGGCACCGAACCATTCTGCGCTGTAGGAGATCACGTCCTCCGGGAAGAGTTCAGGGAACTAGATAGAAGGAACTGGAACAACGCTCATGACATGAAGCAGGCCAAAAAACTCTTGGCTCAACATTACCGGAAGAGGTTTGAGGCACGTATCAGAATGAGCAAAAATAACCTACGTATCCTAACAGGCTTCCTAACAGGGCACTGCAGACTCTACGAGCACTTAAGGAAACTAGGAGTATCAGAAGAAGGTCTCTGCATATTCCGCGGAGATTCTAACGAAAGTTCAGAACATATACCGGGAACTTGTGAGGCGCTAGCCCACCAAAGGCATTGATATCTGGGCAAGCACCAAATATCAGAGGAAGAATTGAAGTCACAAGAACCAGCTCTCATACTCAGGAAACTGGCGTAGAGTTAATGCTCTAGGATAAATCTCACCTTCGCGCAATAGGGAGAGTTGTACCCTCAGTACAACTCTGAAAAGAGCTGCATGGGGGGGGGGGGGGGGGGGCTCTTAAGAAAGCAAAAGTATGAATAGCGGCCACAATAGATCTATAGGTCGCGGTATATCTTGCTCTCAAAAATAATAATAACGCACCATAGGAGGCACCCAGTCCTTGTGGCGGATGTCAAAGGAAAATCTAAAGTAATAAAACACACTCGTTTTACGAACTCCTAAGCTTATGCAAGACTATAGACAAGTTATTGCATTTTACATGTGACATTATTTCAAGGCTCCCCAAGTGAGTTATATTTTCTGAAGAAGAACGGTCACGTTTTACAATTCTCGATGTGGATGGAATTTGTGTCGAGACCCTTGGTGGTCGCCTGACTGTCTAGGAACAGAACAATACACTCGTCATTCAACACATGGACAGCAAGTGAGCACCCTCTTGAATTATTCTTAAATCCACTTGAAATAGAATGGCTGAGCAGACGAAGTGTCTGGGAGATTCCCATGTCCAGCCATGTAGGCTGGTCATATTGGGAATTCACATATGTGAAGAGAGCAGTTAGTTTGTTAACCTTATCAGTCGCTATCTTTTATGTTCCACCGACGCTTGAAAACGTTGACACAACTCGGATTGCTCTTGGACTGTGAGCAGTGTTTCGTCAGTGTGACCATGATGTCCACATACAGTGCAGTCTACATTATTGGACCACTCGATTTCTGCTACACTTTTTTTTTGCAACCAATGTGACTGATCTATTTTCGATTTTTGCAACAAATTGAAACAAAAAATTGTACGCCTCAAAATACATACAAACATTTATTCACATATGTCTGTAAGCTATACTATGCAATGTAACAGCAAGAGAGAACTATTGAGGACGACATAAATCGTTTAGAGATAGTTCCGTGCAGAAATGAAGTACATACTAAAGAGATGGCCAACTGCCCAGTTAAGTGTCCCCTTACCTATCGACGAATTTTTATGATTTTTTGACGGTTACTCTCGAAATAGTAAAAGTCGCTCCTATTTTCTCAGGGAAAGAGTTAACAGCGACTACAATCACTAAACGTTGGAAAAGAGTTATCAGAACTCTTGATCATTGGGAAGAAGTAGACTTTGTTCCTTTGCTTTTAATTTGGCATCGAATTTTGTCAGAAAGATCTGATGGATATGGAACTTAAAACTTAGAAGACAGAGAAAAAGAAGTTTCCGATGATGCGGAAATGTGAAGTTATTAAAATACAGCCCAAAGTGAGATTAGAATCCGTATTAAAATGCTTTGCCATATACAGTACAGCCTCGCTAGTCCGGACATTTGCTAGCCTGGACACTTCAGTAGTCCGAACACTTCAGTAGTCCGGACACCTCTATATTTTGAACACTTTGGTTGTTAGCTCTACAGTCCGGACAGGTTGAGTTCAATCAGTACAGGTTCATACTTCTTCTTCTTTATTTGGTGCTACAGTCCGAGGTGGAACTGGGCCTCAATCAACAAGCCTCTACAGCTAGCACGAGCTCTGGCTAGCTGTCTCCAGTGTCGCACGCCAATTTGGTTGAGGTCCTTCTCCACCTGGGTGCCCCAACTTAAACGCGGCCTTCCTCTGTTACGTTCTCCCACGGGTTCGGAGTCGAAGACTCTTCGGGCCGGAGCTGAGTTGTCCTTTCACTCTACATGGCCTAAGATGGCGTTGGATCCGAAGACGCCTGACTAGGCTCATGCCGCTGTACAGCCCGTACAGTTCGTGGTTGAATCTTCTTCTCCAATAAACATCAACGCAAACAGGACCAAAGATCGCACGCAGGGCTTTTCTCTCGAAGAGACCAAGGACTTCCTCATCCGCTTTTGAGATTGTCCGTGCCTCCGCGCCGTACAGCAGGCCTGGGATGATCAAGGTCTTGTATAAAGTCAGCTTGGTCCTTCGAGAGATGGTCTCTTGAGCCCATAGAAACAGCGGTTGGCAAGAGGGACTCTGCGTTTGATCTCGGTACTGATGTTGTTCGTACTATTTACTGGGGAGTCGAGGTAGACGAAGTCCTTCAAGTTATAGCTGCCTATTGTGACGTCCTGTCCAAGATGTTGTGTGTCCTTTCTTGATGGCAGCATATACTTCGTTTTGCCCCATTCACCGCTGGACCCATTTTAACCGCTTCCGCTTCAATGCCAGCAAACGTCTCATTGACGGCTCGCTGTGTTCTGCCAATCACGTCAATGCCATCCACGCATGCTAACAGTTGTACGGTGTGGCTTGCAGTCGGCTCCTTGAGTCTAGACATTGTGCCGTTGCGATTTACAACGTTAAGTGTGTGCCTATTGAATATGGATATCCTTCTATTAAAGAGTTTACGTGAAAAACTAGAATGAAAAAAATGTCTTAGAAAAAAAACAAACACATACTTTTCTGCTCCTCCTTCCGCACTTCTCGCTATTCCAGACACAACCGAAACTTTATGTGTGCGGACGAGCGAGGCTGTACTGTAATTGTAGTGGGCAGAACAAAATGACCTAACCATTGAAAAAAATGCCTCGAAAATATGCGCGATAAAGCTGCTGCCAAGCGATCTTCTGCAAAGCAACTGCTGAGTTTTACATATTAAGTAAATGAATTTGTTTTATAAAATAGAAATTCAAAAAAATTTATTTATACTGTAACGTTTAGCGAAGGGTCCGCAAGAATAAAACGATTATTCTTGTAAAAAAAAAGTCTTCGTTGATTATTTCATTAAAGAAAATCTTGGTTTGTTTGAGGAAATAAAATAGTCGATGTATAGCTCACAAGCTCCTTTTCTTTTCTGCTCCTTTTTCAAGCTTCTAGGGACTACTCTCCTTCATTTGGCTACTCTTTTTCAAAATTTTGTATTACATCTTGTGGATTTCTGCACAGTGTTCCACTATTTTAGTTACCAGCCGTTACAATACATTAAACAACATATTGCGTAAGCTTTTTTAAATTGTTTAAATTATCAGTTGTATTATGTCAACGTCATAATGACAGAAAAGGGTAGTTGGTGTAGAGCAGTCAACGCAGACGGACTCGAATCGTATTCAGTTTCACAGTCCTTTATATATTACAATTCCTATCTGTTAATTTCTTTTCTATTATATGTAAACTATTTCTTTTTATTCGTGTTCATTATAAACTTGTGTGTGCTTAGTAATATTTTGCTTTTTATAAATGAAGACATATGTATCTACTTTAACAAAGCCATCTTTGACAATTATTGCAACTTTTCGACAGCTCATGTTTTCTTCAGTTGCAAAAATTGATATTGCACTGTATGTAAGTTTCTTTCTTTGACCGGTATCTGTGGTAATCTGTTTGCTTGAATATTGCAATCCTTTAATCACTCCTAGAGTCACTCGTCTCTTTATCAAGGAGGAGGAATGAATGGGGTTGCAGTTCAGTTAAACCTACCTAAGGTTTGTTCGACTACAAACAAAAACTATACATTGGTGTTTAAATCTTTAAGTCCCCACGTCGTCGGCCACGAGAGCGACATCAGAATACACACTAGACGGTTATTTAGTCTGCAACGTAGCGACTTTATGCTTATTTCTAATAGGAATCCAATATATCCCATAATTGGTTTGCGTAACATCAAAAAACGTTCTTCAAAATTCGACCAAATCATCACTCATAAACCGCGGAAGCTTCGAGAGGCCTGGAACAACAGATCTAACCACCCACTTTAACATGAATAATTAGTGAAAAAAATGTGAAGAAGCCCATAATTATTCCTCATTAGCAACTCATTAGAAAGCATTTAAAAAAGACATTTTGGCTGCGCTACTGCTTTTAACGCACTCTCTGCATGTTTCGTTAGTTGGCACAGGTCTACCGCTTAAGAATTAGGAAAAGGAATCCTTAGCCAGAAGAATGTGGTGAGTGACAGTCAAAACGAATTTCCCCATTCATTAATTCACTTCACACTCGCCGCTCCAATCCGTATGCTCGCTCATGTCAGTAAGGAACCAGTGAAATGCACAACAATAAAAGGGAAGATATCGGATATCCCTCCACAATTAGGTCCTTCATTAGCTCACTTCCCCGTGTTATGCGATACTTTATTCAGGCGCTGTGTACATTTGATTGGGTATCTAGGGTAATGGCCTCTCACAAAGCAGGTCTTAGGGAAGTTATTTGAAATAGGCAAACTTGTTGTGTTTATTCATGCAAGAGGAATTCGAACATCTGCCCGTTCTTCGGGAACTGAGTTGGAGAAAGGGATCAAATGTACGTATGTACATCGAAGGACTGGTTGATTGGTTGAAATGCGAGGAAAATTTGATTTCATACAGTTGCGTCATCGAAGTCGTAACGAACCTGCTATCGCATGCAACAAAATTCATCTCCAAAAATGTTATACTAGTCAGTTATGGGCATAATCGAGTAAAATCACTCGTATCACACTCGAAGCGATACTTTAGTAATCGAGATAAAATTTTAATAATCGAATGATCACTAGCGATAGGCGCCTTCAGTGCTCGATTCTCAAAATCATTCGAATGACAACTAACTAATTAGTAACTACCAACTACTAACACAAGCTAACTGGATAAATGTCTCACTTCAGCGCTAGAACAAGTAACAAATAGTTCTAGTCGAGAAATGCTAACCCGAATGAAAGAAAAACGCAAACGAAAAGGACTGTGATAATTATGTATTACTCTACTTCTCGGTCCGTTAATGAACAAATAAATGTAATTCACTCAAGTTATCTTAGTATCTAGTCAGTAATTAGTTAGTAGGTTCGAATGAGTTAGCAGTTAGTAGTCATTTGAATGATTTTGATAATTGACATCTTCTGGAGATGCTGCATGAATCGATTATCACTCGAATTGTCCTTCGAATGAGCACATCACTAGTGCTAACATCCCTTTTTTTGAATTTCAGGGAAAATTTGTAGTCATGGAGTTTTTCTTTCATGGAGAATTGTCCTTCGAATGAGCACATCACTAGTGCTAACATCCCTTTTTTTGAATTTCAGGGAAAATTTGTAGTCATGGAGTTTTTCTTTCATGGAGAATTGTCCTTCGAATGAGCACATCACTAGTGCTAACATCCCTTTTTTGAATTTCAGGGAAAATTTGGAGTCAAGACCCAAAGTTCAAGATTGGCAAAGTGACGAAAAGAGAACGAGGACTCCGCATAATCAACACTCTCACGGGCAAGTGAACACATCATGATTCTGACTTTGATTTGCGCTCAAAAACTCTTCATCTCCACCCAGGCACCACCCGTTACATGAAAGTCTGTGAAGAGGACACAATCTACGACATCTTGGCCAAGTACAAGAGTGCTTACAACTTCCACGCGAGCAGCTATGTTTGGCGAAAGAAACCCCTTGATGTAAGGCTCTGACAATGCTCCCCACCCTCCCAGTCCTTGATGATCTTTCTCTCCCAGGGAATCTCATCCGGAAGACTGGACTTCAAGAAGACCCTCACCGAGAATGGACTGTTGCCAGAGAAGGATGGCATCGCACCGAGCATTTGGCTCTACTACTCCGACGACTTGACGATCGCCTAATTTATTCCCTCGAATCATGCATTCATGACGAGTCCCCTCTGGAGTTGTTAATTTTTTTTTTATTTTTCAAAAACTATTTCAAAAAAAGACTTACACGACCCCTTGATACCTGACCTGATCTTTCGTGAAATCCTCTTATGGAATACATTGCCATCCACGCAACCAGTGAATTTTATTACCCACTTTACGACCAATTAATGCGAAACTATGAGTTTCGCAAAAATGGCAACCAGATCGATTTACGACCGCGACAGGTCTGAGCTGCTTTATTGACTTGTAATTCGCATGGAAATTGTGTCTCGCATACGAATAAGGTGCAGCCTATTTTCGGCAAAACAAGGGAAAACCACTTTCGTCCGATCTCGGGCGACAGGTCAGGCGAACGTGCTGTGCTCTGGTGGTCTTGTCTGACGATGTCAAATGCATGGATGAACTGTGGAATCAATGAAAGTGTGCCTACTTGTAGTTCGCAGCTGTGAAGTGTAACTTCCCACGTTTGTAAGCCTTTTATGGCGTACCGCGGGTCGATTAAAGAGCAAACAACACTCGCGCAGACACACGCGAACGTGTCAGTATGACAAAAGGGCTGACGGGATGAGGAAAAATGTATCTTTTCATCTAAGAAACACGCCGCTTAGGGGATATTAATCAATGCGTCACGTGCGTGAGGGAATTATTAAAAAAAAAACAGGGGATGACAGTCATTTATTTTCATAAAGGTATAAGTTGGCCCTGCAAATGAGAGGTGATCGTTTTTTTATTGGATTCACACCGTCTCTGGGAGTTCTGGTTTACGGTCCTGGGATAGAGTTATTAACCGCTTCTCAGAGGAGTGCGGCACCGTGAGTGTTGGGAACGGTTAACACTCATAAATTACGTCCTAAATCAATATCAATTAAAATCGAGGCTGATAGAGTACTTCGAACGAGCGGGGTGGCGCAAGGAAGAGAAGGCACCCTGGATTCGACAAAATGGTGGCATACTTCAACTTTGTTGGAGGTTTACTTTTTGAGCGCTGTACATCTCCGAAAAATTAAGGTCACCTCTGGAAATAATACACGATTCCTTTTTTAGATCGAGTTAGTGGAAGTCGAATTTAGGCTTACACCCTAGAATGGATTGTTATCAGCTTTTTTCTTCAACAACTAGCTTTCCTACGGCCACACGTCAAGTCGATTCACCTCATACACCTCCTCTCCGGCATTCTACGCTTATTGTCTGTCCAACATCGAAATTATGATCACGGGACAAGTGTATAGAGAGGTGAACTTCAAACGACTGACAATGGAATGTGAAGGGTTATACGACAGAAGCGGTAAGTCTTCAAACATCACTGAAGAATGCCTTAACAAGCTACCACTCATAAAATGTCTCATTATGCCTATAATTAATGTATTTTATTGTCGGCTTGTGCGATTGATTGCACCGAGTGCAGTGCCATGTCGTAGAAGCAATCATTTTACTAAACGCACCCACGATCGAGTGGGACGACCAGGTAGTGCAAGTAGTGTTCCTCAAAGAAATCATCACTTAAGAACCTTGTTACGTAGAAGGAGCCCTTATCAGTAACAACTTCTGTGAAAGAGTTTTAAAATTTTCGTTAGATCCTTTTCCTTTCCTCGTCGTAAACGGAGAATTGACGATAAGTTAGGGCTCTCATCGCGTAACCTTTCAGACGACTATCGTCCTTTTGATTCACATCTATGATATCGTCGATGATTTGCTTCATGTAAGACCTATCGTTACAGTTTTAATGCTCTGGATATAATATCTCTCACGTGCTCTAATTCCTCTCAATCCATTCTCATTTCAGTTTGCGAAAAAAACTAATACAAGTGCGATCTATCACTCTAAAAATGTATCAAAAGTGTAGAGCAAGACAGTTTGTTCTCATTTAATAGGAGACGATACTAAATAGGTATTGCCAAAAATCAGTCGTCGAGACGATAGTTAATGACAGTTTTCAGTCTACGCGAAGCAGGCAAAACGACATCTCTCAGACGCTATCGATTTTTTCTGCTTACATGAAGCGGAACTATCGTCGAAAGACGATTATCGCTTTACGTGATTAGAGCCCAGTTAAATGAATCGATACGTTTTTTTGGGTTTCTCTCTAGTTCCCACAGACGCGTTTACGTATGCTTTCGTTATCCATCGCTGAGATTTAAAATTCAAAAAAGAAACCCTCCCTTGCTAACATCCGCGTTGTTGATGCGATGGAAGCTGACGAAATTTTACCATGTAAAAGCGGACTAATACACTAATAGAGCTTAATGTGACAAGTTTGGCGAAAGTACCATTCAAAGCTCAGGCAACAGCAACGATGAACTCGAAAACTTATGATGCCGAAGCATTCACCCAGACAGGCTAAGTCGTGTCCCATGTCACTGTGACCAATTTGCACTGCCCCGATTGCGAGTGTCGGTTATCAATCGAAAGTCGATACACACCGATTGTCGATTGTCGACTGGTTGCTCTGGGGGCCAACTATGTAACTCGATTCTACAAAATTATTGTTCGAATTCGAATAGTCAGTACCATGTATTTATATAGCAAATTTTATTCTGCGATAGTCGAAATAATCAACTTTTGTTTTGTTTTCGCATATCTAGTACCATGTAGTCCGAAAATAAATGTCAAAATCAACTAAATTTGAAAAAAAATTGTTCGACATCAGACAGAGAACAAGAATTTGTTTTCTCCAAAATGTTAATCTGCATGTTAAACAAGATCGGAAATAAGTAATAATAATGTGGTCTATAAAGGGAATCAACAAAAACAGCTAACACAAAGGTCTCTCAATTTGAAATCCTCGTGGAACATATGTGCAAGCTTCCGGACCTATCAAAAGGGTATTTGAAGTCAACAGAAGCGAGACAAAAATCGAATAATTTATGGAGAAACTTGGCGAATGATTTAAACGCCGATGGACCATCTCAACGCGATGTAGCTGGTTGGAAAAAGGTGCAATGAAAAGCAAAAAGAATTTATTCAATCCAACGTTAATTTTTATTTATTCAAGGTTTGGGCTAATTTCAAGGTTCATACAAAATCAAAACTGAGAAAAAATAAACAGGCATTATCCGGAACTGGTGGAGGTTCATCAAAATATTGCTCCCTTACACCACTGGAAGTAAAGGTTTCAGAGTTATTGGACCTAAGACAAGCCGTAGATGGAACGATGGGCTCCTTGACTTTGATCCATAAATGACCACAATGCAGTTCAAGACATGACCGAAGATTTGTTTGGCGGTGAAGAAAATCATTCAAACATAAGCCTTTTCCAAACCGAAGAAAAAGAAAACTGACCTCAACACAGATCAACACCAAAAAACAGCAAGCGTAGCTCCTAGAAAGAAAATAAAATAAATCACATTTTGTGTTAGAAACCTTTTTGTGTTGAGCTCCAAATTATTTGAGCTGTCCCTGATTCGCCTCCGTTAAATTTTTTCTTTCCGCTCCGTAATTTCTTCATGGTAAAACTGCAATGCAACTCTATCCATATTGAGCAAAAATCACTAAAATCAAATCACCAACAAATTTGTATTTACACTTAATAAATTTCTTTAGAATAATTTTTTAGTTTGACATGTATTCTGTCAAATTTAAAACCATACTCGACCGAAAGTCCTACTTTTTTGCACAAAATACTCGGCATAACCGGCATTCGATTCTACTTTCATACATGGTACCAATGCAATGTACAATCGGAAACAACTTTCGAATAGAAACAGAATTAGAATCGAGTTACATAGTTGGCCCTCAGTCGTCGGGACGATAGTTACTGACAGGTTTTAGCTTACACGAATCAGGCAAAACTATATCTCTCAGACGCTATCGTTTTTTTTTCTTCTTACATGAAGCAGAACTATCGTCGAAGACGTTCCCACAGACGCGTTTACGTATGCTTTCGATATCTATCACTGAGATGTAAAATACAAAGAAGAAACCCTCCCTTGCCAACATCCGCGTTGGCATGATGATGTGCCATCGTTGATGCGATGCAAGCTAACGAAATTGACCATGTAAAAGGGACTAATACACTAATCGAGCCTAATGTGACAGGTTTGGCGAAAGCACCATTCAAAGCCCAGGCAACAGCAACGATGAACTCGAAAACTTCTAATTTAGAAACATTCACGCTGACTGTCTTAGTCGTGTCACATGTCACTGTGACCAATTTGCACTGCCCCGATTGCGAGTGTCGATTATCAATCGGACGTCGATACACACCGATTGTCGATTGTCGACTGGTTGCTCTGGTATTGTAATTGTCGATTGCGATGGATATTTGTCGATTGCGATGGGTATTTGTCGATTTTCCTTTCAAATTTTTTCGTGCACAAATTTTTGGTCGATGGTTTTCGTACGACATAAAATTATAAAATAAACAACGATCGTGAGAACAAATAAAACAAATAAAAATTAAATAAGTAAATGTTATTTTTTTTTTTAAATTCATTTTTATTTCTCAATTCATAACGTATATTCTTACATACTAGACAAAAATGCTTAAACTAGTTGGACTAACAAAGAATCTATTTTAACTTACTGGCCCTCGGCGGGCTCTCTAAGCTAAACTCAATATTATACTATGTCTTTCGACTTAACCTAACTGCTTGTTTAACGAAATGAAAATCAATTTAAATGTACAACTTTATATTAAGAAAAAATGGCAAAAAAAAACTTAATAAAATATTTTAGTATATGGGTATGCATTTGTATATATCTTCATATATATACATATGCATATGTATGTAGTTTAGCTTAAGTTAGTGTAAGTTATTTTTAAGGTAGTATGTAAGTTAGTATATAAATTTTTTAATAAAACAGCTACTAGATCTGCACCTAATTCGTTTTATTAAAAAATTTATATACTAACTTACATACTACCTCAAAAATAACTTACACTAACTTAAGCTAAACTACATACATATGCATATGTACATATATGAAGATTTATACAAATGCATACCCATATACTAAAATATATACATTGTATACACATGGGTACACACTCGTATACGCATGTGTATACTTATTTTTTTTTTCTATTTTTATTTTTTTTTTTTATATATTTTATCTTAAAATCTACCTTACACTACACTAGACTATGTAGGTCGGCCGTAGGTTGCTGCTACTAGATCTGCACCTAATTCGCTGCAAGACAGTGACCGACTGCAATACCCTTTCTACCCAGGGTCTAAAGGGTTCGACGAGGGAGTTCCTTCGCTCCCCAGCCACCAGAATTTTCGATGCTGCGTTGCAACATCCCGTATATCCCGCCTTGAGACCGCCATACTGAACCGGAGGAGGCCTTCCTCAGCTCGTTGTGTGACGGAGCGGTCGTGGTTGAGTCGCCCATCCACAGTTGAACGGGCGGTATGAAAGAGGAGCGGTACCGCCTTTATGTCTTGTATCAGACCGTTCATGTCAAAATAGAGGAATGCTTCTGGGGGGACAAAGCCATTGTGCCGTACCCTTTCGTGGTATTGGGGATTGGGGTAGTAAGCCCCAGAGATCAGATTATTGACCGAGTTCATCGCTCTAGCAGTATGACCTCGAGTCAACTTCACCAGGAAATTATCCACTCTTAATGGCCATTCATATAAGCTCACTACGAATCACGAACTTAGCAAACTTTGACACTTCATTCATATGGCCGCTTTCACACAGAAAAATTTTGTCGGCGATTTTTCCATCTTGTTGGCAAGGGAGGTGAGACGTGCTAGGGGTAACCCGCGTCTCGGGCGCTCGGTGCTCGGTTTGCTTTTGGATTTTCTATTTTCTTGTATCTCTCTTCGTTTTCTCTTTGAGTTGCTTTATTCTTATGTTCTCAATGTTGGGTATTGGTAGCATGCTGTACATGTGTGAAAAAGAGAAGACGCATGTGTGAGAGGGGATAGGAAACAGAAAAGGTTCAGCATTGAGATCTCAATTGCAGAGACTGAAAGATTTCCTGTGTGAAAGTGGCTTGAGACCACAAAAGGGAATTTGAAAGAATCGCCGACGAATCTTAGCGAGTGTGAAAGCAGCCTTACAGAGAAGCGACTTCAACCTCTCTTGCCCCTTCAAATTTTTGTCAACTGTTTTTTATAACGTGTTCATAAACCAAATTGACCACAGGACGGCATTAACGTTATTTCGTGAATAACCGTTAAAAATTCATGAATGTCTGTCAAAAAAAAGTACTCAAATTCGTCGATGGACTGGAGGGCAATCTGCTGTGAAGTCGGTCATCTCTGTAATAATTCATTTATGATAAAATCCATATTTTTGGCACCCGGAACAGACCTTCGTAGATTTTCTTTGTTTTTTATTGTTTATTTTGGGTACGGGAACAGACCTATTGTGTCAACAAACGAAGCATCCAAATATCCACAAATATTGTTAGGAGGAAGGAGATACCATTGCCGTCAATGGTTCTTGGTATAGAGCGACGTTGACCGACTTTATGTGCCAGAGCTCGACATATGGATATATCCTTGACTAGTACAAAAACCTGTCAAAGATGGTAAAATTTTGCCGTCTATCTCTTAGGGAGATAGCGTTCAGATGCAACATTACCCTGTGCTGGGTCCCTGGGCATAATTGTATTCCAGGCAATGAAAGGGCCGACGAGCTAGCAAGAACAGGGGTGGGCTTGCCAATGGCAAGTAATCAAGACACCCCATACCCCTCTCTTCAAGTAATTAACACTTTGTTACTTACTGATGCCATCAAGGCTGCTTATCGGAGATGGAATTAGATACTTGTAGGACTTCAAGGCTAATATGGCCTTCAATAAATCCCAAAAAAAACATGCACACATTTAACTTAAACTGCAAATTGAACTCAGTTCATGAAAATAAACTCACGTTGAACTGAAGCCTAAACCAAAAGTGGAGTTCAAACATTCTCTGTTAAACTGGGCATTAGGAAAACAGACAAGCTGCAGAATCGCGAGCAACGCACCAACCCACTCTGCCAACGAACCACATTAGTTCCAGAGTTTTTTCATCGACCACATTCGATATAGCTGTGACATACTTACATACATATTGCTTTATTATAGTAGAAGAAGAGGATGTGGTTCCAACAAGCGAGACTAGACGCCATACAAGCGTCGCTACGCTCCAAGTCTCTCTCGATAATGGGTCACTTGATAATGGGACGAGCTCGAGGCCAACATTCGAGATGGCATTGCCGGATCAACGCAGCACTTATAGAACAGAGTCATCAAACATATAACCGACCGAAGCACTGTCGAACGAGCCCGAGGCGCGCAATATTATCACGATATTTTCCCAGCTGTCTCCAATTGTTTACACCGATTCCATGAGGCGTACTGTGTGCTATTTAAAAACAACCTTAGACGATGCATTGGTGGACGTCCGGGCATAGATACATTGTTGGATAGCACATTTCCCTAAGAGCCTTTTCATCAACTTTCGTAAATTACCACAAGTCATTTGCACTTGTAAACTGGACGATAAGCAGATCGGCAAAACTGATTCCCCTAAACCTTTCAATGACACATTCTAAGTCGAAAAATTAGTTGTGTCGAAGCTGATGGATACCAAGACATAATCGTGTGGTCTATGAGAAGTAGACAGTTTGGAAGTCCAAGAAATTTTGATTTTAATTGAGTCTTCCCATCTAGAAAGGAAGATCCAGAGAGAGAGAGACAGATGCCGACCGAATCTCTGGTAGCAGATAATCAAATTTGTCTTGACAACTCAAAGTAATGTATTCGTCGTGTTGACCATTGAGATAAGTCTGGTTACTTAGACGCATTTTAATTTATTTCTCTCAACTAGCATGCATTCGTTTGGAGCTCAAGCAAAGCAATAAACGCACTTTGAGTCCAACTTCTGAGAAACTGGCCTGTTTTCAAAAAAATTCAAATTCGATTTGTTAATGCATTCTAACATTTTTTGCCTTCCAAATACGGACAATCGCTTCCAAGAAATATTGACAAACAGCGACTGCCTCTTAACCCCGCATTGGTTCCCACTCGAATGCTTAACCCTCGTTTAATTGCATCAACTTAAGCCACGACCTACATTCCAAGGGTCAACAGCGCGCACCCAATCCTCAGCACCCTCAGCACATTACATATTCAAATCAAGAAAATCAGTTAAACCACTCGATATCGAAGTTCTCACACGCAATCGCGCACTCCAAACAGGGAAGACTATAAAACCTATGATCCACTCGGAAGATAAAAACAATTTCCAAGTCCGCAGTCCGCAGTCCGCAGCACTGCCGCCTAATGACGTACGGAACCAAATCGGGGAAGTGCCATCGATAGCTACCTTTTCCCGCCAATGGCACGGCGATGCATGCTAAATTACCACGTCCACGTCCGCACGGATTGCACGCATGACCACCACCAGTCCCCCCGGCCGCGTACGAAGCCAGATTGGAGGTTCAATCGACCAGAACACAGAGTGTGTGTGTTCGGAGCTAGTGCATTGTGTTCTCAGGGAAAAGTTCAAATCTAATGTATCCTCCTCGTGGCCCCCTCTCCGCCTGGCTCGGAATTAACATTCTTAATCGGTGCCAATAAATTATTCAAACTCAATTGCGGTCTTCTTCCGTTTTTGGACGGCTGCTGCCATAAACAGTCCGAACTGGGAATTCCTTGGAACGCGCTCTGCCGTCAGGCGATGGAATTCAACTCGAAGGTGTGGTGGGAAGTGGTAATGGCCAATCAGTCGGACGCTAACACGGTGTATCTCGATTGTCAACATCGTCCGCGGTTGCCTGGGCTGTCCGGGCCTGGGTCGTGGGCGCGCGAGAGGTTTACTCTTTAAAAAAAAAATACTCAACCACAAGAAATTATCATTAAATCGGTGCGTCCTTAAATGGAGTGCGAACCGGGGGGACATCGGCTGTGGCTGTGCGTGATTGAAAGAGTCGGCGACACAAGGAGCTCCGATCCGAAACGAAACTCTGGGCCCGCGAGCATTTCAATTAGCCGCACTTGGGAATTGAGAAATTTCAATCCATCGACTGACACGAATGGAGACGATGGGCTTTATTTTTGATAATTTTATAAAAATTATACGCCCACGTGTCGGCACAGGCAAAATCATTGAGAAGCTCTTAAACGATGTGAAGACGCACAAGGAGTTGGCGGAATCAAAGAACAATCAGCTTGGCAGTGGTCGTCAGAAGTTACCGTCAACTGTGGGCGGCAGCAGAAATACAAATCCTTCTTGAAGAAAACACTAATGAATCCATTGACGGAGCTGGAGAGATATTTAATTTCCTAAGCTATGATCTTAATTAAGCACGCATTTGGTAAGAGTGTGATTTATTGTTTGTTTTATTGTAAAAAAGGCTAAAAAGGAGCTCCAACAGCCTACAGAGAACTTTGGTAGCAAGAGCCTTTTAAGTGTATGTTGATCTCAGGGCTCCAGAGGCTAAATGATGCAAAATAGAAGGGAATCAATTTTAAAATATTGAAGATTATAAACGGGTATGTTTTTATTTGTTGTCTTTTTTTTGCTGTAGTAAACGTTCTCTAGGGTCCACATGTGCTAATGGGCATCAAAATGGCCAAGTTACGATGATGGATGAAAAAGCAGTTCAAGCAGTGACAGATACTATTTCTCCGAGCAATTGCATTATTTGTGGAGCTTAACCATCAGAGATGACGTATTCAATTTGCAATAAAAGATTACACTGCACAACAGCATTTCGGATGATTGGGTTATGTTATGTTATCTTAACTATAAAGCAGAAGGTTTGTGTGTCTGACCGACAAAGGCCCCGAAACTACACGTCGCAGAGCTCTGAAATTCTGAATCTGAAAACAAAATCATTCTAAAATGTAGATGCTGAATGTGACAATTTTTAAGTCGATACGCCATACGGTTCGGAAGTTACGAGAACTTTTTAAACGAGAATAAAATTCTCAAAATAAGGGTAGTTGCATCAATCCGGTATGAAATCGTGGATATCAACCATCCCCCGTTGTGTTTCAACTTCCATAACTTCCATATATAAGTAAACAAATTAAATGCCCATCTTTATCACCGGCGGATCATCTCCCAAGAAGTCGATAGACTAAACAAAGTCAATCGACTACAAAGTAGTGAAATAATGATCAAGAGCATCCACTATTGATTTTGGAGCACTTATAACATTAACGAGCGGATCTACCATCATCGGATGTCAAGGATGGCAATTAGTAAATACCGGACAACCAGTTCGGATTCCGAGCGGGGCATGATACCATTAATGCCGCGTCAAAACTGGTGTCCGACATACAATGGAATAAAAACAATAATCAGTGCACGGGTGCCTGCCTGATTGACTTGGAGAAGGCGTTCGACACCGTTTGGTTGGAGGGCCTCTTCTTCAAGCTGGTCAGGCTTGGCATATGTAAACCATTGCTATACATGGTCTATGACATGATAACAGGTAGAAAGTTCGTTGTGAAAAATGGTGACGTAACTTCCACTACGGTCTTTAACATTAAAAACGGTCTGCAACAGGGGGCCATCGGTTCCCCGATCTTGTTTTCTATATTCACTGCAGATCTTATAGGTTCCATGCCGCACTTAATTGCGTACGCCGACGACCTAGTTGCGTACAGGCGTCAGGTCCGAAGGTCGAGGTAATAAGCATCTTGTTGCAGCGTGACTTCGAGAAAATCCAGCGATTTTGCGACGACTGGAAGCTGCTGCGAAACTAGTCTTTTCCGGACCCCGTTGGACAGGGCAACGCGGGATACGCGCCAAAACTGGCGTAAGTTCGGCATAGTTGACCCGCATGGTCGGCCGTTAGCTGTAAAAAGTGTAGTCAGATATCTAGGCATTTGGCTGGATCAATATCTGTATTTTGACAAACATATAGATATTGCTTGACCAAAGGCAGAAAAGACTTTGCTGCGGCAAGAAGGTTGTTTTTCAGCAGCCAACTTGATACCAGAGTGAAGGTAATCTGGTACATGGCCCTAGTACGGCCCATTATGGTGTACGGCTGTCCATTGTGGTTCAACGTGAGTCCTTCCCAGATGGAAAAGATGAGGGTGTTCGAGAGGCAGTGTCGTATGAGCTGTCTCCGTCTGTATCGTACACCCGAGTCTGAGTACAATAAGTACTACCCTAACGAGGTCTTGTACAACGAGGCAAACGTGAATAGGGTAGATAATTTTATCATTAAAGTGATCAGAAGGCACACTGCACGAGCTATGACCTCTTCCAACAGTCTGATCTTTGGGGCTTACTACCCCAATATTATGTACCATGAAAGGGTGCGCCTTAACGGCTTTATTCCTCCTGAAGCATTCCTCTATCTAGACACAATTGGCCTAATACAGGATCCACAAGGATGTCCTATCATCTTTCATGTCGTACGCCGAACAGTGGATAGGCGACTTCAATACGAACCGGATGTCGTTCGCACCCACGAGGATCTCCTCCGGTTCAGTAGAGCGATCCCCGCTCGAGATAGGAAAGAGTCTGCCAAAGAACGGCAATTTTACTGGTGGTTACACCAAAACCAGCCTCCGCCACCGCTAGCTTTTCAAGAGGATCAGATAGCTAACCATAGTGGCCAGCTTACATAGTTTCTAAGGTAGATATTAAGAAAAAAAAAAAAGTAAAAAAAAAAAAATATATAAAAAAAAAAAAAAGGTGCATCACGGCGTATAAATTATATATGTTATGCATATACACAACATATACGCCCTGGTGCACGTGTCCGTACTGTTACGGACATAGTTAAGATAGTATTAAGTTTTATCTTAGGGTAAGTTAGTATTAGGTAGTGTAAGTAGTTAAGTTTAGCCAAGTTTTTTAAAAGTTTTCTTGGCAAAGAAAAAATGTAATAACAGATTGTCATAAAGACTAAAAAAAAACGCAGATTAAGCCGAAAGGCACAGTTATAACATAGATTAGATTAGCTTAGAGTACCCGCATAGGGTCAGTAGGTTAGTATTAAGAACATTGTAAATTCTTAAGTTAGGTAAGCTAGATTTAAGTAATTTTGTCTAGCATGTAAGTAAAACATTTCAGAAGAAATAAAATTACATGAAAAAAAAAGAAAAAAAAAATGGCAATTAGTAAATGATAACAGAAGCGGCAGCGAACCATGGGGCTCATCTTCAACTGAGTGGAACGCACGTGGGTATAAAAAGGTTCTGGCGATTTTGGTTAAAGTCAGTTTTAAGTTGATATTCAATAAAGGAAGAGAACATAAAAATAATTTTTTTTAAGACCAACTCAACGAAACTCTTTTAACTTATACACACACATTTTTCATATTTTGCTTTGGTGCAACCTTCTCAATCGAACATATACGAACGACTGCCTGAGTCACCAAACGAAAAGGAAACAATAAACATTTTCGCACTTCTCTTACTTTGTCATACCCAAACTATACACACAGCTACACACAAACCATTCAATTTTGCTGAAATTGTGAATATTGAACTTCTGAACGGATTTAGATAAAATTACAGAGCTAGACTAATTACATAATTTGTTACAAGATAATTTAATAATTTGTTCATGATTCATGAAGTTTGACTTCAATTTGCAAAACTAGTGAACATCGCGCGCAGGTACATAGATGGGATTTCCAAGAACTTTTTTTTTATGAATCGCTTGATATCCCTCCACGTTGTGTGTAAATGGTTGAGAAAAAACCGTTTGATAATTCAAATTTCAACATGTATGCACACAGTCAACGAATTGTACTCAGGTATGTGCATGAGAGATTGGGATAGGCATCAATGACAAAAGAAAATTCAAATTCTTCTCTGAGTTCTGGTTCGAGCAGTCTTATTACTGTTTTAAATTAAAAAGTGCGGTAATAATGCAGGTAAAGTACCGGTTGAAGAAACAAACCCGGGCACAGCCTGGTACGAAATCTAGTATGATAAAAGTCCAATTTTCAATGACGATTTCAATTCAATCTGTGACTGAAATTTCTGTATCAGCTCTAGTTAAAAAAAATATGAATTTTAAGTGGAAACAACTTTCTTTTATTCGATTTTCTTGTTGAAGCTGAAGGCAGAGAGCTATTCTGAATGCTCCAACAATAGTCAGCCATCATGTGAGCGTTCCAGTAGCCTTGATAGTGTTCCTCCATCGTACGAAGGTCCGTGTGGAATCGCTCGCACTGTTCTTCACTTAGATCCCCAAGATTAGCGGGAAAATAGTCTAAGTGGTTATGAAGAAAGAGTAACTTGATGCTCATGTTAAATCCGAGCTTTTGAAAGTGACTCATTAGATCTTTGACGTGTTGAGAAAAGTCCGAGCTTTTCTTATTTCTCAAAAAATATTCCGCCAGCGAAACAAACTCATTCCATTTCTTTTTCTCAATATTTGTAATAGTTTCCATAAAATGTGAGTCTTTTAATAATACCCTTATTTGTGGCCCGTCAAAAATTCCCACTTTTATCCCTTTTGCACTCTGTTTTGGAAACTTTTTGATAGGAAAAGGAAACAATTTCCACGTTCGTCAAGACCTTCTATATATATATAATTTTATATGTAACGAAGGCAAAATTATACGACCCCTATACACACATCAAATTATATTAAGCCGTACACTTACTAAAAGAATCAAATCTGAAGGGAAAATGAAACAAAAATTGAATTAAAAAAATATATCTCTGGGATAATTCGGGTTAAGAAAACGAAATAAATAATATTATTATCAGCAAATTAACACGCTCATACGTCGACTTTATTGTGAAGGATATAACTTGTAAGCAAGAGTTGTGACAAACGAGGGTATATCTTGATTCAGCGACGTCAAATTAGTGATAAAAGTCAAACATGTGATAAAAGTCAATCATCAGACAAAAGTTGCAATTCGGTGGTGCATTGTAATCAATGAAGCAGCTCATACACTGACAATGTCAACACTGGAGTACATATTGCACCTTGGATATAACATAACCTTAAGTAGTGCATGGAGCATGGAGGACTAACGAGGCTACTCGTGCTATTAAGGAAGAAGAAAATAATTTAAAATTGGTTGCGGAGCCGATAGGTGGGATCACTTTTAAAATTTGTGTCAACATTCGTGTGTTTCCCGATTTTCTGGCCAACAAAGAGGAGTTTTGACATTCAACGCCTGAGCACACCCGAGATTGCCGAGAGCCTCCGAAGAGCAACTAAGTGAGAGCCTCTCTTTTATGCCCACGTCATACACCAAAACCAACGAGATAGGGTTGCATTGCCACTCGGCCATCAAAACCACCTTAGGCTACCTACCACATCCGTCAAGAAACCCGTGGAATGATGGCGAGTGTGAGCAGAAGAAACATGCAACTAACGAGGCATACCAAAAGGCGCTGCAACAAAAAACTACAGCAGCGCAGTAGGAATACCGGGCTAGAAGAAGGGGGGAGAAAAAGCTCCCACGCCTTAAGAAAAGGTCTCTTGCAACCTCTCAGCTCACGGATATCGAAGAGTCTAAAAGCATTGCCGCTAGCCCTAGGAAAGGCACCCAGGCTCTTCGAAACTGTGAGGGTAACCTGGTTACTGACTCGCAAGGAATATTGGATGCAACCAACAGCTGCTTAGCGGGCCTGACCAGGAGAGAGTGATAAAGAATCAGGGAATCCCAACTCCAGTCGATGAAGTAGTTCCCACCTAGCTTTGAAGAAGTCGGCACAGCCATCAAAAGGCTGAAGAACAACAAAGCCGCAGGCTCTGATGGCTTACCATCGGAGCTCTTCAAGGACGGTGGCGATGTTCTGGTCGCGAGCATGCACCAGATCATCTGTAGAATTTGGGAGCACGAAAGCATGCTCGACGACTGGAGCCATATTCAACATCCACAAAAAAGGCGATCATACCTCTAGCAACAACTATAGAGGTGCCCTGCTCAACGTAGCCTACAAGATCCTGTCCAGCGTACTGCATGCACGTCTTAAGCCGTTTTGCACCGCACTAATCGGCAAATGCCAGTGCACTATAGCCTATAGCCCAAATCTTTACAATAAGGCAAATCCTGGAGAAGACCAGCGAGTATGAGCTCAATACACATCACCTCTTCATCGATTTTAGAGACGCATACGACAGCATTCATCGCAAGGAACTATTTGATGCGATGGCCGAATTTGGGATCCCGGGAAAACTGATCTGGTTGTGTCGCACCACTCTAACAAATACGCGATGCAGCATGCAACGTGCAGTTGTGGAAGCATTCGCGGTAATTGAAGAAGAGGCGAAGCGAGCTGGTCTTAAGGTCTGCTGGCGCTACAGTCCGGGGTGAACCTGGAGTTACATACATGTGCATTCGAATGCATATGAGAACGGTAAGTAAAGCCCTCGATGACTGTACTACAGCCTTAGAAGAGCGGTTCACTTTTATTACAAGCCACGCTAATACCACGCGATATGAAGCCTAGCCTTCCATACACGTTTGAGTTGCATCAAGAAAGGCGGGTGTGAAGATAGCGTATGTCCAAGAAGGTTTATTGTTGTCGAGTCTCGTTTCATGAGCAGGAACTGTTATTTTATTTTATAACATGTTATTTATGTCGGTTATAAGACGTAGTTCAGTTCTGTTCAAATGGTCAAAGGGAATAGTCATAAAACGAAAAAATACAAAGAATATAAATCTGGGCCTCAACCAACAAGCCTCTCCAACCAGCACGGTCTCTGACTGTGGCTAGCTGCCTTCAGTGCCACACGCCAAATTGGTTGAGGTTCTTCTCCACCTGGGTGTGCTATGGGTTCCGTGGGTCCTCTGAGCGTCTTCTCTTGCGTCGTCCCACTCGTTCGGAGTAGAAGACTCTTCTGGCCAGAGCTGAGTTGTCCATACGCTCTACATGGCTCAGCCATCTTAGGCGTTGGATCCGAAGACGCCTGACTAGACACATGTCGCTGTACAGCCCGCACAGTTCATGGTAGCCAACAACGCAGACAGGACCAAAGATTGAACGCAGGTCTTTTCTCTCGAATAGACCAAGTGCTTCTTCATCCGCTTTTTGAGATTGTCCATGCCTCCGCGCCGTGCAGCAGGACTGGGATGATCAAGGTCATGTATAAAGTCAGCTTGGTCCTTCGAGAGATGGCTCTACTACTCAATTGCCTCTTGCGCCCATAGAAACAGCGGTTGGCAAGAGTTACTCTGCGTTTGATCTCGCTACTGATGTTGTTCGTACTATTTACTGCGGTACCGAGGTAGACGAAGTCTTTCACTACCTCGAAGTTACAGCTGTCCATTGTGACACTCGGTCCAAGACGTCGAAGTTGTGTGTCCTTTCTTGATGACAGCATATACTTCGTTTTGCCCTCATTCACCGCTGGACTTATTTTAGCCGCTTCCGCCGCAATGCCAGCAAACTCCACATTGACGGCTCGCTGTGTTCTGCCAATCACGTCAATGTCATTCGCGTATGCGTACAGTTGTACGGACTTCTGAAGACCGTGCATCTAGTGTTGGCGTGTGAGTCTCCCACGATCTTCGCCAGGATGATGTTAAAGAAGCCACATGACTGCGCGTCGCCTTGTACAAAGCCTTCTTTGACATTGAAGGTCTCGGTGAGTTCGTTACCGACCTTGATGGTGCAGCGAGAATTCTCCATCGTCATCCTGCACAACCTGACGAGTTTGGCAGGAGTGTCAAAACTAGACATGGCGTCGTATAGCTCGTCCCTATGCACGCTGTCATATGCGGCCTTGAAATCGACGAATAGGTGGTGGGTGTCGATCTGCATTTCTTGTGTCTTTTCCAGGATCTGCGTAGTGAGAAAATCTGGTCGATGGTGGACTTCCCTGGCCTGAAGCCACACTGATAAGGACCTATCAGGTTGTTTATAAACGGCTTCAGGCGAGTAGACACAACAGCAGAGAAGATCTTGTAAGCGATGTTCAAGAAACTTATCCCTGGGTAGTGGGCGCAGTCAATGGGGTCTCCTTCCACTCGTCGGGCATGGTTTCCTCCGACCATATCTTACAGATGAGCTGGTGCATGCGCCCAACCAGATCATGGGCCTCTGTATCCAAGGCAAAGTTGTTGACTGCTCTCAACTTGACGATATGCCAGCAACGATCCCTGTTAAATGCACATGTCAAGTTGACATACAGCCTCATCGCGGCGCCCTCTGGATAGCCTTTACAGCAACCGCTTAGAGTTGAACCAATGTATGCAGCGGCCCCCTTGTCCAGGGGCTTAAACCAGGACCCAGTGTAAAAAAATAATTAGGTCAGAAACGACGAGAAGCCTCGGATACAGATGACCCTACTGCTGACGACCATGGACAACTAACATAGTCTAAGTATGCTGGTGAATTCTCTACCAGGAGGGGCTGCTACCTACCTATTGCTGTTCGACGCTGCAGTGGGGTACTCGTCGGTCATCTCATTAAGACGATCAACAGCTTGCCCCTAGCTTGGAGTTTAGTGTCTCGGTGGTGGGCTGAGTCCTCATGGAAATGCAAATATCACGAGTTGATATTACATTCCCCCTAAGCCATGACAGTGCTTCGCGAAGTGCCATTTCTGCTTGAAACACGGTACAATAGTGAGCGCGTCGTGTGTGCGATTAAATTTTACAATTAAGGTTCATCTAAATGCAAAACCTTGCTATTCGAAGAAGCGTGGATCCATGGGAATATCCAATAAGCATGGAAACACACAAAGGAACTCAATCAATGAGAATGCGTTCACTCGACCATCCATCAATCCACTCAACATCAATCATGTGAAACCGTAGATTTTCCTCGCACCCGCATCAAAACATGGTTCTCTTGGGAAACAGTATGCAACGCGACATCGTTCACACAGTCGCGACGTTTCATATTCTTTCAGTGTACAGTCCACGCCGTCCCATCAAAGGTCTCCGGTAATTAATTACCCATCAGAATCTAAAAATATGCCTCGGCACACACACAGTGTCCTTTATTGTTTTCTGGAGTCCAGCGATCACCTTATTTGGTCCGTCGCCTGTTCACTTCGTG
Source organism: Eristalis intricaria (assembly GCA_964034865.1). Taxonomy (NCBI): domain Eukaryota; kingdom Metazoa; phylum Arthropoda; class Insecta; order Diptera; family Syrphidae; genus Eristalis; species Eristalis intricaria. The sequence goes on from OZ035874.1 coordinate 71,332,290, forward strand.
GTGCTCTTGATCTCTTCTTCTCCGATAACCACACACTCTCAGCTTCCGTAGGTACGCCCATCTCACATGCAATCCACTGCATAATGTGATGAAATTCACGAGCGATCTAACGTTTTCGCAAATCACGGTCACAACATTGAAACTGGACCAACCACGGGCCGCCACACATCGATTTGCGATTCGCGGCGCGTTCGCTTCTCCTTTGTTTATGTCTGTGTTTCGGATTGGCGCGTCAAGTTCTGACTCATCGCGATCGTACAGGATAGAACATGACTCACCGTGATCATGGGAATCTCGATTGCTGTGAGACCGAGCGCCAAAGCCAGTGCTGGCTGGTCGGGCACTCTCGGATGCTAAATGGGCGACTTACTCGGTGGCTGGTCCGTTTGTGTGCTATGATGTCTAGTCGTGTCGGGGGCAGAGAGGGAGAGCCGCGACGTGCGCGAGAGGGAGTCAACGCACGGCAATAAATTCTGAGTTTACCACCAAGTTCGCACACCAACTCTTTCGACTCCTCAGCCATATATTACGCGTTTTATTGCGTCGAAGTCGAGATTCGCCTTAGAATACCTGGTTCAACGGACCCATTGAGCGCTGCTTGGCTCAATAACAAGTGGGGGTTTATCCTCGCCTAATGAGATTTGATGGGGCATCCACGCATCGCGGGGATCAAGCACATCCACGACGTCCCAGCCGCCACCTGTTGGGACACAAATCAAACAGATTTCCCCGCATTTTCCTCGCAGGCACAGCGATAGTGCAAAGACAATACAACAATGCCTTGTCGCGAGTTTGCATTTCCCATCGGTGGTGCTCTGAATACCTCGCGCATGTTGCCAATTGGCCCGGAATGCGATGGGTCTGAAAACAAGTCTGAGACAGCAGTGACTTGAGCAATTTTCATTTAATTTAACATTCCAGAGGTTAGAATGTTCCCATGGCGGAATTGTTGAGTTCAGCCACTCATGAACGGCACCACCACGAACGCTACCTACCACTGCTGGCTGAAGTTATAATTAATTTCTCTTCCCTCTCTGCCTCTCTGTCTCCTTCTCTCCCTCTCTCTCTTCTCACCGCCTCGTCAGCTTTTGTTATTGGAAAATTTATGAGCACTAACTGTTCTCACTTTTGTTCTGCGTTTGTGCCGTGCATTCCACATGCAAGAACTCGGCTGGGGCTCCTCTGCCTCTGAAAATCTTCATCCATACGTGACAATGGTGAGTGGCCTGAGACATGGCCGACGAATACAACTCCCCACTGACGCACGAAAACGGACGGTGGGCTTGTGGCTGTGCGTTTGTCACGGTAAGTGTGTGGATTTTTATAAATTAGAATTAATCACATGCTCTTCGGTATCGTTTTTGGCGCGGCCGATCTACGCGTGGACCCATGTCAATTGTTTTACATAACAACGATTGCTGAGTTGTTGGATTGGGCTTTGTTCTTGTGGGAAATGTGGGACACGGACTGGGAGATTGACAATTTGGGGAAAGTAGGCGAGACCTTTAAGGTCACTTGATTGAAGGTTTCGTCGGTAGTTATCATTTACAGCGAGTTGATTGAGGGGCTTCGCCGTGCATGCAGATGTTTCATTTCGGTTCGGTTTGAATTGTAGATCGGCTTAATTGAAGACTCTGACATGAGAGAAATCTAGAAATGACTATTTCTAGACGGGACGTGGAAAGGTTGGGAACCCTTTATGCTTACAACAATGAACTGCGTGCACTCCTTGCTGTTCGAGAAGCCAGTGATTAAAAATGTTCTTTGTTTCAGTTTGATGTTGGGAAAAGGGAAGACGTAGCATATTCACTTAAGCCGGACTTACAAAGAGTCGAGTCGAAGGCTATCGATACAGATTTGAGATCCTTCAAGAAGGCTTCTATAAATAAACTGCCAAAGCCGGGAAGGTTCACAGAAGAAGTGGAAAAATCTACGCCTGCTCATCTCCCTTCTTCTCCTTCTTCATTTTCTTCCAGTGCCGCTTCAGTCCGCGTCGATCTGGACCTCAACCCGCAAAGCCTCTCCAGCTGGCACCACTTTTAGACAGCTGTCTCCAACTGCGCACTCCAAGTTGATTGAGGTCCTTCCCCACCCGGGGGCGCCATCGGTTCTGTGGGCGTCCTCTATTGCGTTGTCCCACTGGTTCGGAGTCGAAGTCTCTTCGGGCTGGTGCAGTGTTGTCCATACGCCCTACATGGCCTAACCAATCTACAGAAAAAAAGGAAAGATTTAAACGATGGCTAAGCCATCAGGCAAACCAAGAGAACGACTCCCAAGGCAAGAATGGAAGCAGTTTTGAACACGAAAAGGACAAGCTACGGCCCTGAGCAACTGTACAACTTCATACAAGTTCAAACAAGCACCTTCCTGAGGAAAAATGTTCAAATGATCCGACCTAAGGACACCTAAAACCCTCTTCGAGAAGGATTCCTCGACCAGTTCTTGTGAATCGTAGATGGTCTACCGGCACAGGATGCCTTATCACTGAACGACTAAAGCCAATACTCGATCCAAAACACTCACTCAACTTGATCAGAATGGACAGCCCGAATCTCATAACTCTCATCGGCATCGCTACTGGGAACTGCTTGGAACTCTCGCTTCTACATAAGGTCACAAATAATAAACGTACTTACTTCCTCATCAGACTGGCTACCCGTGCAGGGTCCGAGCCAGAGCAACAGCTGCTGTCCACCGCTGACGGTCCTGGGTACGTTGCTTCCAGTCATCAGGACCAAGCTTTCTTGCATCCGCGATTACTTGGTCATTTTACCGGAGATTCAGCATTCCGGAGATTCGGTCTTCCTTTTCGAACCAGGAGGCTCGTATTCGAAGATCCTCTTAGCTGGATGTAACCAAACCTGTGCAGTCGACTGACTTTTGTCTTCCGGACTATATCCACATCCTGGTACAGCTCGTAGAGTTCGCGGTTGTGTCTTCTCCTCCATTTACCTTCCTCGCAGACGGGACCATTTATCCGACGTAGAATTTTTCTTCCGAAGGCCCCAAGAATCAGCTCCACAGTTTTGCTTATCGTCCAGCTTTCCGGTCCATACAGTAGGACTGGGTTTTGTTGTTAACGGTTTTGTAGAACATGATCTTGGTCCTTCGAGAAAGGAGTTTTGAATCCAGTTGTTTCTACAAACCGAAGAAACATCGGTTGCCAAGGGTGATTCTGCCTCGGATCTCCACTAAGATGTCATTCGTGGAGTTCACGTTTGCCCCGAGGTAGAGAAACTCCTTCACTACTTCAAAATAGTAGCTGTCGATTGTAATTGTTTGCCCTAGGTGGTGTGCGGCGGTTCCTTTCTTACCCTATTGTCGGTATGGTTCCACTACGGCACGTTGGGAACGCGAGACGATGTCGATGTCATCTGCGTATCCCAACAGTTGGACTGACTGGTAGAAGATAGTGCCTTCCATGTTTACAGCTGCCCGCCGCACTATCTTCTCCAGTACCTAATTGAAGAAGTCATTCGCATCTCCTTACCAAAATCCGATGCAGGTTTCAAGCGGCAAAATCCTTGAGCCAAGCTGCACGGTGTATCGCGTATGTTATATATTAGCATGGTTCGACATAACCTGATCAGTTTGCCCGGGATCCCGAATTCGGCCAACTCATCGAATAGCTTCCTGCGATAAATACTGTCGTGTGCGGGTTTAAGATCTTCGGATCTTAAATGGTCTTCCCAGGATTTACCTGAGTGTGCAAATTTGGTCTATAGTCGATTTGTCAGGCCGGAAGCTGCGCTGGTACGTGCCGATTACTGCTGTGCAAGGCTGTGCTGATTTCTTCAAAGCTAGCTTCAAAGCTTCATCAACTGGAGTGGGATTTCTTGATTCCCTACCACTTTCTCCTGGTCAGGCCAGCTTGGAAGTGCTGCTTAAACACATCCAATATTCCCTGCGAGTCAGTAACACGGTTACCCTCACAGTTTCAAAAAGCCTGGGTGCCTTTCCTAATGGCAGCGGCAAGGCTTTTGGCTTTTTTGTTGAAGGCCCGTCAGGCTTATTACATAGAGCCTGAATTCGGGCGCACAGTGACGTTTAGAAGTTCGCTTCTCAGCCACCCAGTAAGATTGTGAAATAAATTATCTTCCTTTAATATTTCTAGAATCGCACAACCTGCAAGATTCAAACCTAGCGCACATCGTCACCTCACTCGCAATCCTTTCACTTATTTTCTTTAACTCTCCTTTATACCCTTTCATTTCTGTGATGCTTCAATGATGCGGAACATTTAAAAAAGTATATAAAAGATAATAGGCCCAAGTATCGTCCCTTGCGGTATACCAGAAGCAAACTAAGTGTTTTGAATTGAAAATGTGATGTTTTGAAGGAAATCATGAAGATATGCTCGTGGTGCTCCGACTGTATATCTTAAAATGTACATGTTTAACGTTAATAGTTAATTATATCAAGAACACAAGAGCTATATTTATATTTCTTATTTCTTGCTTTATTATTAAGACCCCCTGTTCCCTCTGAACGTTCAACAAGGAATGTCAACTTCTCTTCTTTATCTGCAATACCTTTAGAAGCTCTTCTTATATATTTTTTTAATAATTTGCGCGTGCTCAAGGGATTGCTAATACCCTTATGTGTCCGGGGTCAAGACACAGCATGGGCCGAAGGTATAGAGGGAGAAAAAGAGAGGAGGTACCTGTGCACATTGGTCTTAAATATCTGCGGGTTGTAATCTGTGGGGAATATTAGGCTGGGAAGATCATTCCATAGTCCTCCAATGCGGCTGAAGAACGAGTCTCTGAATTTAATTGTGCGTCCGAAAGTAAGCTTAAGGGTACACTGATGGGCATTCCTGGCGAGACGGGTATTGCGGGTGAATTCATAGAGAGGAGGAATGCAGTTGGCTAGCTCACTTGAGCATCGTTTGTTGAAATAACGATAAAACACGGACAAAGAAGAGACGGTACGTCGATGTTCGAGCGAGTCTAATGACTCTGCGATATTAATTTCTTTATTTATTTATTGGATAGCTACAATACAATTAAAATTGTAGAGTAGCTTTTGTAGCCAGAGCACCAAGGGGCATTAGGCAGTCTGCGATATTGTTGTCTCCTATAAGTTTTATCGCTCGCTTTTGGATTCTATCTAGTAGGTGCAGGGTGGTCGTGCAGGGTGGGGCACCAGACCAGATATGAGCGTTATACTCAAGCTTGGGGCGGATGTAAGCCTTATAAACGAAGGCCCCATCAGAGAAGATGAAATATTTCTTGCATCGATTGAGGAAACCTAAACATTTCGCAGCATTTTTGGCGACCTCAAATATGTGATCGTTCCAACTAAGTGTTGTTTCATCGTCAGAAGCGCCATTCATGGCTGATTATCAAGAGTTCGCTTAAGTGACAGCAGACAGCATTGAGCTCCACTCTATTGTTTTTTCCCCAGTTAATTATGCTGTCAAGATCGGAATTCAATGTGCTTAACATACGGTGCCGTTCCAATTCTACGGCCGAAGGGCGGGTTCGGTGGTCTTGGAACTAATATGAAAAGCTAAGGGTGCTGTCATCAGCGAAGGAATGGATTGGATTAGAGGTAGCAGACAAGAGATCATTTATAAAAATGAGAAAGAGTGTCGGAGACAGAACTGAGCCTTGGGGAACACCAGCATTAATTTGGTGAATATCAGACTTGAACCCATCCAAAACAACTTGAATTGAACGGTTCGAAAGGTAATTTCTAATCCATAGAAGAAGAGATTCATCGATACCATAGGCACGCATTTTCGACAAGAGAGCTTGATGCCAAAATCTGTCTAATGCTTTAGAAATACCAATCGCAACGATCTTGCTTTCGCCTGCATTGTGCAAAGACTGGTTCCACTTTTCGGTGAGATAAGCTATCAGATCGCCAGTGGACCTGTCGCTGCGGAAACCAGATTGTCGGTCATTAAGAAGCTTCCGCGATGCAAGATATTTCATAAGCTGACGATTTATCAGCGTTTCCATGAGCTTAGAAAGAAGGGACGTAAGTGGCATGGGTCGGTACGAGGTGGGTGGCGAAGATTCGCACTTTTTAGGGACGGGCTGGACAAATGCTGTTATCCATCTACTCGGCAAGAGACCTAAGGAGTAGGAGAGATGAAAAAGCTCACGCAGTGGTTTTACCAGCGCAGAAGATCGCATCTCTTCAGAAGTATAGGGGGAATACCATCCGGGCCAGCGGATTTGTGCACGTCGAGATCTTTCAGTACTCTTGCAACTGTAGTGGAGTGCGGAAGTGGATTTAGTGAAATCAATGCTCTCAAGTACAGGTGGAGACATGTTGGAATCTGGCAGTGTTGAGCTGGCTGCAAAATGAGCCGCAAACAGATTGTCTAAGCAGCTGTTTCAGGGATTTCGTGTGAATTTTATTTTCCTCATATGTGGCAATTGTGTTTGTTAACAGCGACAGAGAGTGTGAAATGGGCCTCGTCGGTTATCAAAGATATGGACGGCCTGTCGGGGACAGTCCCTCATTACCCTACATCAACTATGATAGATGGAACTACAGGCACCAACAAAGGTCTTCTAGGGCCCTAAATAATTCTCATTCTGCTCCACGACCATTATTTAAATTAGAAATAAACATTTAAAATCAGACGTCCGACGATTTGGTTTATTTTAATTTATTAATTTTAACCAACAAGGGGAGTATATATGTAGGCATGTGGAGTCATCAAGAAATTCGGGGTGTTGTCCTAAGTGAAACGGTGAGATCATGATTTCACTGTGACTTGAGCAACTTGGGCACCGTGACTAATTCGATTAGATATCACATGGCAAACCAAAGATCGCACATGGAAGCTTTAAAGGGTTTCCTCATCGTCTGCTAATTCGTGCCTGTTCACCATTGATCAGGGCAGAACATGACCTTGCGCCGCACAGTGGTTCCCTCATAAGGGTGCGCTGGAAAAAAAAAATCTGTAAAATCGAGACTAGTGAACAGTTGAACGTACCGCAAATGAGTTCAAGTTCGTTGCATTGTCCAAGAATTGTAGATGATTTTTTTGGAGGATGCTTACGTTCATGCGGAAAGGACATACTTTAATGGCACCACAATAATGAACAACATCCGAATTCACAATAATAACAATGTTACAACTATTATTTAATTCTATTTTGTATCAGAGTTGGAGGACTAAAGCGGTCACATGCATCTGTCTAGACTTATGTACAGTCAGTCTCAAAAGTATGTACATGGTAAAAATTAATGTCCAACGGGACTCCAAAGAAAAATAATCTTAAATGCAAACAAACAAAAAAATATGAGGATATCCCAAAAAACTATAGGCACAGCGGGTTATGAACCAAAGACGTAAAGAAATTTAGATCACCATAAAATGGCCCTTCTAAGCTCTGCTTGGAAACGCTTTTGGAGCAAGTTACTCTTTAGGTAGCCCAAATAATCGCACACACCCTGTTTTTGATTAGTGGATACTAAATTGACCACGCTAGATGCTCCCATAAATCCCCGTATTATGGCAGATCCTTCTGCGTGATTTACATGTGTGTTTACTTACGTTTTGTGTGATGTCCATTGTGCCTCATTTTTGGTTTATGACTCGCTGTTTTTGAGCTTTTGATATATCCCCATATTTTTTGTTTGCTTTAAGTACACAAATAAGTGCTTTAGAAAACTGCGTTCATAATTTCTTTTGGAGTCCTGCTAAGATTTAATTTTTTTTTTGAAAACACAAATAACTTTATGCTGTGTACTTACTTTTGTGATTGACTGTATGTAGGTAGGTTTTGTGGTAGGTCTCAGAGTAGTTTAACACTGCCTAGCACGGACACAATGGACCTAAGACGTTGGTCTAAGTGAAAAACGACCACAGGACCGTAAGGACACTCAAATATTAACCTACCTACTTTTGCATCAATACAATCCATTTGGAGCTCTAAACAAATGTGTACAATATCTAATTTACTAGAAAAGTCAATTTAACATGTCCAACATGTTGCTACACTTAAAAGCCTCTTGTGGCCAAAGTGCGGGTTAGGTTAGGTTAGGTTGAAGTGGCTGACTGCTGTATGGAAAGACAGCAGCCACACTTTTGGGCTACCACGCGGATGAATGAGTACCTACTCTGCAAACCAGTTATTGCTTTTAATAAAACGAAGAAGATGGCTGACTTTTAAGCTGTTTAGTTCAGCCAGGCTATCAAAATAGTTGGCTCCCAAAAGTCTAAGTCTACGGGATGAAAGAGCACTGCATTTGCATAGCAAGTCTACTTCCTCAGACTCGTCTCTGCTGCTCCCTCAGAAGTCGTTGTAAGGGAAGCCAAGTCTGGAGGCGTGAGTTCCTACGGCGCAATGCCCTGTTATAACGTTCAATCTTATCGCGTAAGGTCGATCGTAGGCAATGGATGTTTGGTAATGAGACATCCTGTCCCAGTGTACCACCTACGACTCATTTGAGCAAGCGTTTCTAGCTTTAGTAGATGTTAAAGTGTACGTAAAGGTATATAATTTCCACTCTATGAAAAGAGGTTTCCGGTCAAAAACTCTCGTCTCGCGTAGGAGCCTCTTGGAACGTTTTTTTTTCTACCCTCAAACTAATTTTAAAATACTCCCATGCAAAGTTGTACTTAATTACGAGCCTTGCTTAGGAGATTGGTAACAAATACGAAAAAATAGCGTCAATGTGTTTTGATGCTCAAGTGCATTTATGACTTTCAAACTAAATACTCCTGTCATCGAAGTACGGAAAGTTGAAAAATGATTTACATACAATTTGCCAAAACAAGAGATACTTTGTTTATGGAATTTAAAAGTGTATATTTTACCGAACAAATCAGCTAAAAATTAGATTTTTCTCAGTGTTCTTTGTTATCATAGAATCAGTCTATGAATGTATGAAAATTTTGACTCAAGCTAATTTTAAGTGCTTATAACTTCTAGAAATTGAACCCCAGCGACATAAAGTATGATGCACATAGATTTTGACATGCTGAATCTTATAATGTCAGAAAATGAATTTCGTCGACTTTACCAGCTATGGTTTGTGGCCACATGTCATGTATAAATATGTATTAGTACACATGTATTCTGTTCAGGACGCCGTTGTATAAGGCCTCGGCGGATACGAAAAAGATTTGGCGTAAGTTCTCAATCGTTGGAAGACACGGGGAACCGCGCAAAGGACTGTAGTCAGATACGTGGAGATCTGGCTAGATCAGTATCTATATTTTAACAAACATGTAGATGCTGCTCTGGCCAGGGCCCGAGGGGTTTTTGCCCTTACAAAGAGACTGTTTTACAACAGCCAACTCGATGCGAGGGTGAAGGTTATCTGCTACATGGCCCTCATCCGGCCAATACTCACATATGGCTGTCCCATGTGGTTCAACGTGAGTGTCAGCTTAATGGAAAAGATTCGGTTGTTTGAGAAGAGAAGATCAGCACTTGTCTTCAGAAAATATTTAATATTTTGGTACTTTTTCTGTCTAGGGAACCACTGTGGGCTGTTTGTCATGACTCGATTCGATTGGAAATTATTTCGACTGCGAGGAGTTGAACAAAGCGAAGGTCATACTTATTAAATTTTTATTTCAGATATTTACACGTAATTGGATTTAGAATGGAGTCAACTGCCGATGAGCCGTATCGCTGGAAGCCAACGTTAGGGCTCACAGCCCCAGCGAAGTTACTGAAACCAGAGAATGTCACCGTAATTCAAACAAAGGATGTGGGAGGGTTGATATCCGGCCCATTCCATAAGATTAAAAAAATGCGACACATACTGTCATGATCGCCACAAACAGGTATGCTAGTGGCATATCCTGGATGAAGCACTCCTTTGCTGGGTTACAGCCAATTAGAATTATTTATAAATTTTGCTATGTCCAGAATTTGAATGCCAGACATTTTCTCAAGACGAACCTACTGAATAGCTGCCTAGCGTGTTTTTCCTTGTCTGGGCAGGTGCCGAGGAAGTAGTAGTTTTTTCTTCCTCTTCGACATTGTAGGGGGCTTCCATTCTCCTTGCGTGTGTGCCGAATAGGCAAACCGGACAGGACAAATTAGGACAACAGGTATACTAAGGCTATGGTTTTGGTGTATTAACCAAAGTTTGAGTAAAGTCATGAGCTTAATTCGAAACAATAGCTTAACTTGCACCCAAGCCTCTACAGAAAAAATGATTGACAATATCCTCGATATTTATGATCTCCTATGACGAAACTACGATCAATAGCCCAACTTCTTTCCATGTGAACTCAACGATAAGCTTGCTAAAGGGTAACTTTTACCAAAGTCATCGAAAGTGCCTGTCCGACCACCACATCCGACAGCAGACTAAGGCTAGCAGTCTCCGTCAACGGGCGGAAGGTCTCTGTAGGCAGGCAGGAGTGCTCACACTTTAACAGGGACTTGCCAATCTCCCCATAAATGCACAGCCAACCAGATTGATCAAGCTACGATCGATGCCGGTGTATTTTTTAGTATTTTTAAAGCCCGGAACTTCCAAGGAGCCAAGAGCCATAGACTCTGATTAATTCCTTGTTGGGGACAAGGTACAAAATGAAAACGGATACGATCGACCATAGTGACTCTGTTTTTATGTCAGTTTTCCTAGAGTTCGGTTCTTACGTGGACTCACAAAATCTTCCTTCTTCCTTAGTTACTTAGCACCTTGGCAAAAAGTGATCAAGGAAGCCAGTGGAGTGCTGGGAAATGGGAAAATACTACTACTTTATCAGCGAGTGCTTGCAAACTTATGGCTGTGCACTATCGCACTACGATAGCTACTAGTGAGCTATACTAACAGAAAAGATGGGAATACGCTGGCAGGGCACGAGAACAAACGAGCCTAAGAAGCGAGCGATCATACATTATAGAGTAAATGACTACGAAGATCGGACGGAAGCATGGGATACTCGGGACTAAAATTGTAGTAGAGTGGCAGTCAGTAGTGATCGCATGCACCATCTTATCCGTAAAATAGGTTCTCTTCGCGATTTGAACAAGATACAGGTATTTAAACGCTGTTGCCGTTCAACAGATCGGCTTAAGTGACCTATCTTCGTCTAGTCTCGTCAAACTATTCAACCCGTCTTATTACAATTTTAAAGCAGAACTGTGGTCTTAATCACTTATTTGACGTCAGTTAGTGATAGTTTCGGGTGGGTCGTCGTGGCGTAGTGGGTTAGTGCGTCGACTCCTACGCAGAGGGTGCCAGAATTTACCACCTTTCACATTTCACGGCTCCACCTCTTTCGAGTCACTGACAATGCTCAAAGAGTACTCCTGTCTAGAAAAAGCTTCCCAACTTCGCCGTTCGGAGTCGGCATTAAACTGTAGGTCCCTTAACCTCGTGAAAGAACATTAGCACGCACAACACGGGTGGTTGCTCAGAAGCTAGGCCCAGGTCCGCCTCGGACTGTCGCCATCCATATTATATTATTATTATAGTGATAGTTTCAGAATTTTCGCATAATTTCCCTTTTTTTTATTTCCATCCTTTGTTTCGAGTTCCTCAGAACTCAATAGAAATTATCAAATCGTGGACAAAAGGAATGTTAAAAGACCAACTAATATAGTCAAACTTCTCTTTACGGACACCCCTCTATAGAGGACACCTATCTTCACAATAGGTGTATTCGTGTTTTTTCGACACCCTTAGAACGGACATCCCTACAAAACGGACAACCATGATGGTCCCGCTGCTGTCCGCTAAAGAGAACTTTCACTGTAGTATAAAAAGTCAAAAGAATATGCATTTTTAATTCCTATTCCACCACGCACCTCTCAGCAACTGCCAGGCAATCCAAAACTTCTCAATTTCGATTGATTATCCCTCCACCCAATTGTATCAGTGATTAACTGCTGCAGCATCCGTTGGAATTCCCTAGCCCACTCGCCGATCAATCTTAAATTGTTAGCGACATCTATTGTCAACAGCATCAATAAAAGCAAAAAACAGTCCTGCATACCATTTCATATGCAAATCCAAGCCCCCTAGATAGTCAACGACATCTCCTCTCGAGCAAATGGTGATTTTTCAAGATTTAGTTCACACCCACGGAACGTCTCAAATTACAAATGGTCTTCAAATCTCATTTCCAAACACCGTCAAATTATTTGCGCCGAATCCAACGAAACCTGTAAGCCTGCTCCCATTGCCCCAGCGACTGTTTTGCTCGTGCTACAAATGACTTGCAAGACCGTTTCCAAGAATCCGCCTGTCCACGGCTACCTCTGGCCGAATGAATATCTAATTCAAACCGAAATTCAGTCAACTGTACCGCGTTCCGGCATTAATCACCGACAATTGACACTTTCCCATGTTTCTGGGGAATTCTTCTCGCCGAAAACCACGCCACACGCAAGTGGCTGCGTTGTGCGATGGCAAAGCGGCTCCTCAGTCCCGCCAGACAGGTATGGATGCTAAGCCAAAACCAATAGATACACACTAGAGTGTATAAACACGATCATTGTTCAGTTAATGAATTTCAAAGGAACCGCCGCCGTCGTTAGCGCGAATGACAATGGAATTCTTTTTGGAACTGCTTTTGTTTTGCAGTTTTATTGCGCGATGGGAGCAGAGGATGTGCCTCTAGCCGGTCCCATTTGTTAATACATTTAATCGGCTTGTCACAGTTGATAATCTGATTGTTTGTGTGAATTAAGAGAGAACCTCAAACTTTCTTGTTGTAGACTGGTTATCGAAGGACGCAACTGGGATCATCACACTACGGCAGATTCTGGAAAATACCACTTAAGAAATGTAGCTCAACACTCAATTTCAAGCATCACCTAACAACCTGCATAGAGACGAGCCATATGTCTAACTTGGACAGGCTGTTATGCACCTTTTTAACATCATTCTTGAGAAATGGTGCAGAGTGCACAAGCTAAAACAAGATACATGATCTTCTAAAATTCCGGCCTATCGCTGCCGTACGCAAATAGCATTGACATGTCTGTCCGAATAAAGCGAGCCGTCAATGCGGCGTTTGTATGCAATAAATGGGAGGCGCTCTGATTGGGTTTAGCGTTGAGTGCGGGCGAAACGATGTAAAGGGTTTTTCCAATAAGGTCTTGATAACTTTTTTTTTAATTAAAAAACGCAAAAAACTTGAGATATTTCAAAAACTTTATTATCGGCTTGAAGTACAAAGAAAACATTTATGAATGGAACTCGACTTCGTTCATTTGGCCACCGCGGGCATTTTTGCAACGGTCCATTCATTGGACCAAATTTTCAACAACTCGGCCACACATTTCGGCCGAAACGGCCGCTATTTCGAGTTCAGTGTTGGCTCTGACTTCTTCCAACGTCGTCGGCTTGTTGGCATAAGCAAATGACTTAATGTAGCCCTACAGAAAATAGTCAAGCTGCGTTGAATCACACAAACGAGGGGGCCAATCAACTGGCACATTTCTTGAGATAACACGCTCACCATACTTACTCTTCAATAAATCGATTGTAACGTGTTCTGTGTGACTTGTGGCACAATCCTGTTGAAAGCACATGTCGTCCAAGTTCATATCTTCCAATTCGGGCTAAAAATAATCGGTAATCATGGCATTCACAGTAACGTGACGATCGTTATTGTCGACGAAAAAAAAAAAATATGCAAACCGCACCAAACAGTTATTCTTGGTGAATGAAGTGGTGATTCATGAAGCACATGTGGATTTTCGTCCGACCAATAATGCATATTTTGCTTATTGACGCATATTTTGAACATTTAAGCCAAAACTGAGCTTCGTTGATGATGAATATTTGGTAGGATATATGTATATGTATTTTGAGGGGAAAAAGAAAACCACGTCAGCTTCAATGCCTGATCCGTACAAGACCAATCACTATTTTATTTTGGCAGTTCCATATTAATTCACAATAATTCAGATAGGTTAATTCACAGTAGATCAGGTAGATAAATTCAAGAGGGTAATGTAGTTAAGATACATCAATATATGAGAGTTGAAAATTGGAGTTAACGCTCTTAAAGTTGCGATCACCGACTCCGAGTTCCAGACGTTGCTCTTTCGTGTGATGATGATGAAATGATGAAAATGTTGAATTTACTGAATAAAATGAGCCTGACAGTTTGATGATTAGTGAAAAGTGCTTTCATGCCGTCTTCAAGGACGGATGTGACTGCTCAAGCCCGAAGAATCTTCGAGTCCAGTTGGACAAGGCATAATAGGACACACCCGAAGCCTATGCCGCGCACTGTTGGAGAACAAATTCCGTTAAATTTGGCTTCTTGGTTTTGTGCGAAACCCACCACCGACTGCAACACTATCTGAAGAAAGAGACGAGTATTCACGCTAGTGATGGCCATCAATCGAATCATTTTTTAAAATATAATCTTTAGTAATCGAGTTTTTTTAATAATCGAATTATCTGATCTTCGATAAGCGATAGTACAACATTTTGAGAACATCGGCTTAAGGCCACGACTGGCTATGCTACCGGATCTCTTCGCGGACTCCGTACGGAACAGATTCCAGCCTTAAAGTCTCCGACCTTGATCTCGACATCGTTCTCCGAAGGCGACGTATCTGCCTTGGGCCAGATTATCAGATCGTTAATCGATTTACGTTTCAATATGGCTCAATTTTCGAGACAGCTTTAAAAGACGCAATTGTAATCATCTGTTTCTCATCATTCCGTGTCCTATCTAGTCCCAGCGGTGAGGGGCAGGGTAGAGCTGGAGGCCTTAAATGTCAGTAACCTCCTCGATTTTTGTTTAGATCTTTCCCAATTTTTCGTTCGGATGTGCGATTATATCGACTCTAATCTACTCGATAAGCGCGAAACGTAATTTCGTAATTTTAAGTTTTTTTTTTCTGGTAAGCTTAAACAAATTTGACGCAAGTCTCAGTCCAAACACAACTATGCAGTCTGGGATGAAAGTTCGTTTCTACGTATGCCATTGAAACAGAGACACCAAATCCTAACCACGAATTGGATGATCATCTTTCTGAGCAAAATTAAGTGAAGATTAGTTAGTTGACTGGCTACAGTAAAATCTGGTCTAAGAATTAAATCCCTTCTCATTTCTGTCAATTCGCTAAAAGTGCACCCTGTTAAGTGAAGCAACGAAGTAGGTCCCTTCCACCAGCAAAGAAACGAAACTTGTTCGCGATTTGTGCTGGTACCAGATTAACCGACTGCCGATCTCCCCACTCACTGCCTTAAAGTGTTTTTCGCATAAAATTCAATTCAATTTCAAACCCAGCCGCTGGTATCTCAGAAATGTTCCATAGGCCGAGCGACAGCTGAAGATGCCACTTAAAATTTCTCCCAACCATGCGGGCTGGCAAGTGTGTCTGTCGCCAGAGTTGGCCCTCAGAATGCAAATCATCCCGAGATAAACGACATGCCATGGCGCAGAGGCCATGCGCTCATGGCCTCTCGTCAGTCAGCAATTGATCTACGAACGCAAGGAAATTAATGACAATTGTACGCCTGCCACGGAAGGTCATCGCTGGAATTAAGAAATTAAGGATGCCTGCCTCTCGTTACCCTGCGGGTGGAATTGACGGTCCCGCTCTCCTGTCATGTGGTCCACATGACTGCTTCCTCCGTCAATTAACCACATCTGTGTGTGGATTGTGTGGGCACGGAACCTCCGGCATTCCGAACATGCCAGGGAACGAGGGAAGCACCAGGGTGCGGTTTGTCGTCCTGTATCTCACAGGCGCATTATGCAAACGCCATTGTGTCCTGGCACAGCAGAGGGGAACGATTTTGAGAGAGAGAGAAAAGAACATGAGAGCATACCATCAACAGATGGTGCCACTCGTCCTTTTTTTTTGGGGGGGTTCAGCATTCCCCGAGCGCTCTGTTGCGTGAGAGATGAGATAGGGGTGGGTTTGGAGGACGTCATAAAGCGAGAGAGCGTCAGCAGGTATGCCGAGTGATCCACGTGTCCGACATAAAAAGGCACAAAGCCTCTATTTGTGATTGTGATAATTAATTGCTCAATGGGACGTGGCCAGATGGCTTGATCGGCAGGAGATAGCCTGTGACACTATTGGCCGATGTTTCGTGCTTGTAAGGACCGCTGTGTTTTTCGAGAGTTTTATGAATGCATTTTCGACTTTATGGTGATGACCCGAGATGTGGCAGGTGATGCGTGAAGTGGATTGTTGCTCGGAGCGGCCCGAGGCCAGTCTCTGCAAAGGAGACGAGGACGTTTGCTCCAAAAGGTGGTGAAGTTCGGGAATTCAAAAGGTCTCCCGTCAAACGACGCACACTCGTCACAGTTCACCAGGCTCAATCGGGGCCAGGCATGTGCAGTGTTCCATACCTAAGCCTCTAATCCCATCCATTAACCTCCTTCCCTCCTCCTCCCATTAGGGACAATTAATATTCCAGAGCTCTGAAGGGGCCTTGAACGACCTTCATACTAAAGGACCTCCATACTTCACGGCCGGAAGTGGCAGAAAAATAAATGCTTCTCTGGAGTGTGCTGGTGCCACCGATCCTTACGTCGCGTCCTCTCATTAAGTGCCGCCGAGGCCATGCGATGATCAGCCTTCATCGTACCCCCGTGGCACACGTGCGGCACGCATGGAATTGCATTTCATATTGTTTTTGTAATCCTCCAGCTCCGGCTTTGTGCGCGTCCCACATCCCAGGGGATCACTTACGTGCGGAAGGGTGGAATTTCATTATGGTCGCATGCATTCATCGGAAAAATGTGTGTGAGTGTGGAATGAAAAGAAACGACAGGAAAAGGACTCTCCTCTGCCCCTGTGCTCTGCTCCGTGGTATGTGGAGCAGTTTTTGTTCTTCTTTTTCCTCCGATGACACTTGAGGATCTGGTCGAGGGTTGCGTTGTGTTGTTTATGTGCCGTGCACAGTTG
Source organism: Eristalis intricaria (assembly GCA_964034865.1). Lineage (NCBI taxonomy): Eukaryota > Metazoa > Arthropoda > Insecta > Diptera > Syrphidae > Eristalis > Eristalis intricaria. Next base: position 71,349,119 of record OZ035874.1, read on the forward strand.
GAGTTCACATCTAGTCGAGGGCTGGAAATGCATTTTAAATATTTGACAACGCACGTAAGTGCTCTGAAGTGGATCGCGAACAAGCACCGATAACAGACGTTTTAATGTCAAGTGCTGGGAATTTACATATTTTTCTTTTGCTTTTAGGAGTGAGGCGTGCCTGATGCCCTTCTAATGCTCTTCGCATATGACTGAGGCTCACGTGTCGATGGGTATTTACTGGGCAGCATTTGGTGACAGAAGAGATGTTGTACATGATGTAGTTTGTGGTTTACTAGGCTATTTTCTGGTTCAGTTTTTCTTTTGAGAAGAAAATCTGATCGGATGGCGGTCGCTGGTTGTATTGAGACAAAAAATGGAATGTGCGGTAAAGAGATGTGATGCTGTGGAACTCAATGGGCAGATATCTAATTACAGGAAATTCATATTTTGGTATTAGTCAGACTTTTATTTTTGGTGTAGTAGCGGCATTTCTGTCCGATGGTAGAGCTTTTTTAGCCTGTGTGGAAAGTTCCAAAAGTCTTATCAATTTATTTTTGTTAGCTTTAGTTATGGACACCTCTCAATCTTTTGTGTACTTTTTAAATTTTTGATTGAAATTCATTCTTAAACTAAAAAATCAGAAAAGGGCTTTTTTAGGACCGGAATCTTAACACAGTGGTGTTCAAAGATTGAGGAATTAAAGAATTCTGCTTTGAGTTTACTTAGAATCAACAATTGCTCAGATATGATTAACAGTGATAATGCAACTCTATATTTGATCGTCCTAGTCGTGGACGCTGCCAAAGACCATCTGATGAAGCGTCCACCCTAATAAACAGCAAAGTGGGCAGAACTTAAGCAGCACAAAAAAGCTTCTGGTGTTGGACCGCAACTCGATGCGTGTACTCGTCGGTGTGATCACAAGACATTGCCCCATAGGAGCAATGCTCGGAAAATCTCATGCGGAATCCAGCGATCTCTGCCCGAGCTGCGGTGCCGAAGAAAAGACCGAAACGATCTAACATCTGCATTGGCACTGCTCAGCTCTGCAGAATAAGCGCATAGCTTTTCTGGGCCAAAGATTTTTCACAGAGACTGCGGACTTAGCGAATGCATATATATCGGATCTTCTAAAATTCGTAAAGAGCACGGGGGTTTAAGCAATCTCGTGACAGGCTAGGTTAACAGAATGTATGCTCCACAAATAATGAGATTTACAATGGGCCCTAAGGCTTTCGAGTGGAAGTGATGTTTCACCATCCAAATCCCCCCTCCCCCTAAGCCTAACCTAACCTAACCTAATATACAGTAAAAGACAACTGCAACGTTAGTACATATGTAAATGTAAATGGGGTTTTGGCGAAAGTTTCGGGCATAGTCAGTACCAACAACTGTTTCCTGATTCAGGAAGCACAGACGAATCTTAACGAAATTCTTATTGTGTGTTGTTCACTTAAGTTGATCGAGGCTCATTCTTCTTCAAATACACTCAATTCTCTTTTTATGCGAATCTTTTTTATGCGGTTTTGAAGTTATGCGATTTTTCCTGAGAATCTAATTCTGATTTTTTTGTACAAGATTTTGAAGTTATGCGTTGTTTTTCTATGGTATTTTGTATGGGATTCCCCTTTTTAAATATTTCTTCTATACAGATCAAGCAAACAATAGTTACATATGCTCAATGCTATTTGTGTAATAATGATTATCACTTGAGCTAATGCTTTCGTTTACTAAAGACGCGTTTGGTTGATTAAGAACTTTAAAATAAAAATTTGTTTGAAGATGGAAAAAAAGAAGCAGCAACGAAAAGCAATTTCCTTAGAAATAAAAATTGCAATTTTAGATTGCTTAGTGAAAGGAGAAAGATTTACTGATGTTGGGAGGCGTTTTGGCTACGGTGAGTCGACAATAAAAGCCATTAAAAAGAATGAAGTTTCAATAAGGCAGTCTGTAATATGCGGTACTAAATTAAGTTCCAAATTTTCTTCATATTCAAGAAGTGTTTTAATTGAAAAAACTGAAAAAGCACCGGTGGTTTGGATTGAAGAACTTACAAAAAAAAAGGATTCCTTTAGATGGTAATTTAATAAAAAAAAAGCTCTTTGCTTTTACGAGAAGCTAAAGCAAGTGGAACCATCTACTACTTCTTGTACTCAGTCTGGTACAGAATTTTCAGCGAGCACAGGATGGCTGACTTGTTTTCTAAAAAGAAATGCTTTTCACAACGTGAAGATTACCGGCGAGGTTGCATCAGCAGATGAAGAAGCTGCAAAACGTTTTCCTGAAAAGTTGATTAAAATTATTGAAGATGGTAGATACTGCCCCGATCAAGTTTTCAACGCAGACGAAACAGGATTGTTTTGGAAAAAAATGCCTACACGAACTTACATTTCGAAAGCCGAAAAAAAGCAAGTGGTTTTAAAGCAGCCAAGGATAGAGTAACATTCCTTCTTTGTAGCAATGCATCAGGTGATCGAATACTTAAACCCTTGCTCATTAATCGATCTCTTAGACCACGGGCACTACGGGCACAAATTACCGGTGCATTGGATGTCCAATAAAAAAGCTTGGGTAACATCTGCGGTTTTCACTGACTGGCTTAATCAATGCTTTGTTCCAGAAGTAGAAGCTTATAGGCAGGAAAAATCATTAAATTTTAAAGTTTTATTAATTATTGATAATGCTCCATCTCATCCGCATTTAGAACATCCAAATGTTCAGATACTTTTTATTCCACCTAATACAACGAGCATTATTCAAAGACTAGATCAAGGCATAATTGCTACGTTTAAAAAGTATTATGAAAGACATACTTTTAATCTTATTTTTCAGCAAATTGATAGTGAGCCAGTAACAGTAACCGACGTTTGGAAAAAGTTTTCGATTTTAGACTGCATAAATCATTCTTCTTCTGCAATCAGTGAAATAAGACCACAAACTTTAAATGGCTGCTGGAAAGCAATCTGGTCTGAATGCGTTGCAAGGGACAATGCTACTAATCAAGCAATGACGGTTTCAACTGAAATTACTGCTTTGGCACATGAAATTGGTGGCGAAGGTTTTGATAGCCTTAACGAGATTGACATCAATGAGTTGCTTGTAGATGAGCCCCCAAGTGATGATGATATTATAGAAATGTTATTTGATTCAGTCGAAGAACCAGAAAATAACAGTAAGAAAGAAGATAACAATCCTTCCCCATTCACTGCAAAAATAGTTCGAGAAGGTCTTCAACTTTGCAAAAAATTAGAAACACATTTTCTTAATAATGACTCGAATACTGAGCGGGCATTCAAATTTCAGCGTGAGCTGAATATTTGCATTTCTGGGTATCAAGAACTTCATAAAGAATTACGGAAAGATTCGCAAAGCTTAATAACTGATTTTCTTATCAAATCAGGAGAACCTTCAGCAGGCGAAACTTACGTTGAATCTATTGATGCAGTAGCAATCTCGTCATAAAATGAACTGACTGTCTATTCTAGTGATGATAATGATTTCGCGCCAGTTCACAAAAGGTTGCGGGTGTTATCAGAAAGTGAAAAAAATGACTAAATATAAAATTTTTATAAAACTACGAATTAAAGTAATGTGAAATAAATATATTTAATTAAAAATAAAGTAATGTTATGTATTTGATTTGAATTTAGCAAAACTTTATACTCTGCTCAAAAATTCTCAGATATCCTCATTTTTTTGTTAGTTGATATCGACTTTTCTTTGCGATTTTTTGGTCCTATGAACTTTTAAAAAATTTTGGAACGTAACCATAATTTTATAATGTAATTAATGTCTTTTTTTATATGATTTTTTGGTTTTATGCGTTTTTGAAAATAATGGAACACATCCCTTCTTTTATACTACATTAGTGTATTTTTTTATGCGATTTTTTTTTGTGCGGTTAGTTTTGGAACTTATCTACCGCATAAAAAGAGAATTGAGTGTATGATATGAAGAGGAAAAAAATTAATGATCTTATTGGTGAACTCTTTCATTTCATTTAAAATTTTATTTACGGTGATTGATGGTAAAGACACTTCCATTACACTGACTTACTATATAAGTGATCTTTGAGCTGTTTACTCTCATTAAACAGCCTAGTAAGTATCATATGCATCTCAAAATATAAAAATTAGCCCTCATGTCTGTTAGTGTAACTTAGCTTACACAAGAAAAAACCAAATATGTTGAAATACAGATTTTTATCCACCATCCCCATACATCCAACGGACTGTGTGTCGGTCCAATTTTAAAGGCCTCAGTTCAATATGTGCTGAATGTAGAGTCCCGAATATTCGCATCGAGCATCGTCAAACCCGTGTAACTTGTTACCGTAGACTAAGGACTGGTCGAAGCCCCAGCAACCAATTGATGAACGGCCAATTTTTCATTGACAACTTCGCTTGTCTTCATTTTATTCATTTTTATTTCAACAATTCATAACAAACTCACATTACTAGACAAAAATGTTTAAGACTAGTTGGACGAACGGTATTACTATTTCTGACCTAAGCGGGCACACTAAGCTAAACATATGTCTTTCGACTTTAACTAATATAGCATTTACATTTGAACAAAAACGAGTTCAAAACTCAACAACTTAATATAATAATAATATGGGTGTCGCGACAGTCCGAGGTGGACCTGGGCCTAGCTTCTCCGCAACCACTCGTGTTGTGCGTGCTATCATTCTTTCACGCGTGGAAGGGACCTACAGTTTAATGCCGACTCCGAACGGCGAAGTTGAGAAGGAAAGGTATAACCTTTGAGCATTTTAAGTGACTCGAAACAGGTGGAGCCGTGAATTATGAAAGGTGGTAAATTCGGGTGTCGAACCTGGCACCCTCTGCGTAGGAATCGACACACATAGCGACACCGCCACGGCGACCACGAATAACTTAATATTAAGAAAAAATTTGTTTATAAAAACTTACTGTCTTACTTATTCCCCAAACCTAAAAACTACCTTGAAATTACCTAAACTAACTTAAGCTAAACAACATACATATATACTTATGTATATGCGAATATATAGACTTATATATGCATGTACTTACTATGTGCAGCGTATAGACAAAGGTACACCCTTATGTACGTTTGTGTATACATTAATTTTTTTTTTTCCTGTACAACTTGAAATTACCTGAACATTGCATTTTTCGTCAACAACTTAAATGTTCGCAAAAAGGGAGGGGTTGATCTGATTAGAAACATCTATATCAAGCAGCTGCCCAAAAGTGGTATAAAGTTCTTAACATTTCTTATAAATGCGTGTCTCAAAATGGAATATTTTCCTGACTCCTGGAATTTAGCCAAAGTTATTCCTATACCAAAACGAGGCAAGCCTCCTGAAAATCCTGAAAGCAAACTTTTTGAGAAAGTTCTTAAGGTAGTGATTTTAAAACATATTTCTGAAAACAATATACTCCCCAATGAACAATTTGGATTTAGGGCACACCACAGCTCCACCCATCAAGTATTAAGAATCTGCAATCACATAAAGTCATACCGTGCTATAGGCAAATCAACTGGGATGGTTCTACTTGACATAGAGAAAGCATTTGATACTGTCTGGCAAGACGGACTTTTGTATAAATTGATACACCTCGGTTTCCTCCTTATATATGTAAAATTGTCCAAAGTTTCTTATCTCGTCGTCGTTTCGTAGTTCAAGTGAACAGTGGTGTTTCTGACCTAATTTTTTTCAATTCTGGTGTTCCACAGGGTCCAGTTCTAGCTCCAATTTTATATAATATTTATGTTTCAGACTGCCCAAAATTGCCAAGTTTTCACACTGCAATTTTTGCAAATGATACCGCCATATTTTCTTCACACGAATTAGCTCTCAATATTGAGAGCAATCTCTCAAATGTGATCAAAATTGTGGAAAAATATTTCAGCAAATGGAACATCAAGTTGAATGAGGAAAAGACGCAGGCTATCTTTTTTACACGAAAAAGAGGCAATTGCAGTTAAATGGATTGTCTATAAATTGGGAAAACTCCGTACGTTACTTGGGTATTAATCTAGACACGAAACTAACTTTTAATGATCACATTAGTAAAACAATTAAAAAGGTAGGGGTAGCAACAAAAATGTTATACCCATTTATTAATAGGAAATCGTTACTTTCACTTGAAAATAAAATGATTATTTATAAGGTGATTTTTCAAGCCATTATGCTATATGGATGTCAAGTATGGGGTAACAGTGCGAAATGTCACATAAAAAGATTGCAAGTATCTCAAAATAAACTTCTTAAAAAGATGTTAAACTTGCCTTGGCATCACTCAACTAAAGACATACACAAAAAAGCGAATGTTGAATTGATTTCTGATAATTGATGATTTGTTGAAAACCCACTTATTAATATTCTAAGTGATACTTAATCCCTATTGTTTATTCAATGTTACTGTGTTATATTTATTTATTTGCTTATTTATTTATTTATTTATTTATTTATTTATTTATTTATTTATTTATTTATTTATTTATTTATTTATTTATTTATTTATTTCTTTATTTATTTATTTATTTATTTTCTTTATTTATTTATTTATTTATTTATTATTTATTTTACTAATTACAAAACTTGTTTCTTTACTAAAATTGTATTGTTCACTTATTTATATACTTTTGTTTTTGTTTTTGTGCGGTAACAATACTTATGTCATCAATATTATGCGAAATAAAAGATCTATCTATCTATCTAAGTAGACTTATATATGCATGTACTTACTATGTGCAGCGTATAGACAAGGATACACCCTTATGTACGTTTGTGTATACATTATTTTTTATTCCTGTACAACTTGAAATTACCTTAAAACTACCCTAAGCTATGTAAGTCGGCCGTAGGTTACAGCTCATGGGTATGCACCAATCCACTGCAACACAGGACCGACTACTCCCGATAAGGGGATCTGTACTACCCTTACTATCACGGGTCTAAAGGGTTCGACGAGAGAGTTCTCTCTCTCCCCAGCCACCAGAATTTTAGATGTTGCATAGCAAAATCCCCAACATCTCTCCTTGATACCGCCTTACTGAACCGGAGGAGACGCTCCTCAGCTCGTTGTTCGACGGAACGGTCGTGGTTGAGTCGCCCATCCACAGTTGATGTGGCGATGTGGAATATGAGCTGTACCGCATTTATATTTTGTAAGAATCCGTTCTTGTCTAAATGGAGAAAGGCTTCTGGGAGAACGAAGCCGTTGTGACGTACCCTTTCGTGTTATAATGGATTGGGGTAGTAAGCCCCCCGGGATGAGGTTATTGACCGAGTTCATCGCTCTGACGGATTGACCTCGGATCAACTTCACCAGGAAATTGTCCGCTTCTATTAGGTTCGACCTGTTGTATAAGACGTCATTGGAATATAATTTCCTGTACTGGGACTCTGGAGTTCGATAAAGACGAAGGCAAGCCCTAAGACAAGCCCTCTCAAACAACCGAATCTTTTTCATCCAGCTGACTTTCACGTTGAACCACACGGGACAGCCATAGGTGAGCATTGGCCGGATGAGGGCCATGTAGCAGATGACCTTCACCCTCGCATCGAGTTGGCTGTTGTAAAACAGTCTCTTTGTAAGAGCAAAAGCGCCTCGGGCCCTGGCCAGAGCAGCATCTACATGTTTGTTAAAATATAGATACTGATCTAGCCAGATCCCCAGGTATCTGACTACAGTCTTTTGCGCCAGTGGTTCGATTGATAACTTTCGCCAATTCTTTTTCGTATCCGCCGAGGCCTTATACAACGGCGTCCTGAACAGAATGGTTTCCGACTTCCAGAAGTTGATACTCAACTTCCAGTCATCGCAACTTCTCATGAATGAATCGAAGTCACCCTGCGTGAGAGTAGTGATTTCCTCGATCTTTTTGCCTGATCTGTACACGATCAAGTCATCGGCATACGCAATTGCATGAGGAAGAGAACTTAACAGATCGCTCAAGTAAATGTTGAACAGGATCGGCGAATTAACGGCACCCTGTTGGAGACCATTTTGCGGCACGAATAGTGTTATGCCCCGCTTTGAAACCGAATTGGTTATCCGGAATTATATTTTTGTCCTTAGTCCAGTTGATCAGAACTCTATTGATGACCTTCTCGAATACCTTGCTGATATTCGGAAGGAGACTTATTGACCGGCGGTTGCAAGGATTCGAAGAATCTTTTCCTCTCTTGGATATAGGTTGTACAATCGCAGTTTTCCAATGCTCTGGATAATGTGCATTATTCAGAGCATTGTTAAACAGGATTGTGTACATATTAACCACTTCCAGGGGGAGGTGTCTTAACACAATGTTGGAGATCCCGTCGACACCAACTGACTTTTTCCTCTTTAATGATTCGAAGACCGCTTGGAGTTCTGTCTTCTATATGAACGGGGGATGAACCTCTTGATCGACGATGGCATTATCTGCCATGTTATAATTATTGAACACGACAAAGCCAGTTGCATGTCTTCTCGAAGTTGAGAGTTGCTAGCTATTACGCGGTTATCCAAGTCGTGAAAACCGTCCCTAATACCTCCATTTTTTCTTGCGGATCTTCGACCAAAAAGAAGATATCGTCGAATACGGCATTATCTGGATTGATTCCTACTGTAGTCAGTATTTGTTCGTTGTCCGTTGTTCTGGGAAGCTTATGCTAATTAAAGAATTTGTATATTTTAGGGAACATGCTACGATTGTTGGATCTAACAGCCCGAATCTTGTTGTTCCAGTGTGAGTTTACAGAAATTCTATAATTTTGAGCAATCAGAGCTTATACGTTCTTAATCTTCTTCTCACTACGTCTGTCAGTAAACCGCTTGTACAGGGTTTTTAATCTTCACAGGAGCCCACTTTTTTGTTGGTGCAGTGCGTCAATATGTCATTGCGATATATGTTTTGGTGGTCTCGTTTGTGTCCATATCCGGAACTATGCCTGAGACCATTGACGACAGGGCTGTCTCCAGCGTCCATTCATGATTTACTGATTGAAGTCATCCATGGACCAATGTTTATCTTTTCTTCATTTCGGTCTAAAAGGGTACATTCATCACAGTTCGACGAATTGCCAGCACATAGCGCGACGTTTTACGCGAGAATTTCGATAGTATTTGTGAACAATTCACGTTCGGCAAAAGTGAAACGTTAAAAGATGAAATGCAAACCTTGCTGAATAATTTGACAGCTGGATTTAATAGCAGCCAGTGTATCAAACAACTGACAATTTTACGTGGTTTTTCAAAATTACACAACTTTTCAACAAATCGAAATGGTAAAGGAATGTTTCTTTCACTAAACGCCGAAATCAGCATTGCCAGTAAATTATAAAAATTGGTCGTACCACTAAATTGGTAAATCGATACCACTAAACCAAGGTCGCCAGAGTTTAGACTCTGTATCTAGCCTTTAGCATTATAGTCTATAACGAAAATTTATGAAATAAACAAAGATCAAAAAAATAAGTTCCCTTGGCTAAGAGAAGGTCGATGTTAGATTTTGGACTTTTAAATTGGCTGCGGAACACGTCAGAGGTTAATGACAATTATTTAGAACACAAGAACCTTGAGTTGAACAAAAAAAATCAGAAACTGTGATTTTTTCATAGTGATTGGGAAACCGTAATCGCAGTCTGCGATCGACCGTGTAGACAAATAAATGATAGAAACAAATAGTTGCTCTTTTCAACAACCGTACTGACTTAAAAGAGCGATATCTGGTGTGACTTTTTGGACAGGGGAGTATCACATAATTCACAACGTAAGCCGCAGTTTAAAATCGCAACTTACTCCAACTCTAATAAAAACCTTTCCCCGCGTAGGAATATGCATAGATCTATTCCCTCGACTGGTGACAAAACGAAACATGCAGATGTGATTGTTATACAAGATATTTTATTTTTTGTTCAGATTTGAAGTAAGACCATTAGTCAATCACCCGTCGAGTGATTACTTGAGTTTCCTGCCATAAATGGAATTGACAACCATGAGATTCTTGTGCAGAGTGGAGCATCTAGTGGGTGAATTGAATCTTATGTTCATATGCTGTTTCCCGCTCGAAATCTTGACAGAAAGTCAGTATCACTTTATGCTTGAACAATGTTTGGAAATATTGAAAACTTATCTCCAAAGTGAGAGCTGTGTAGGACAGACAGTTTTGGCCTAAATGAAGGACCCACTACGACTGCTGGATGCACATTTGTGCAAAAAATGCACGATACTGGTATGCTTGTGGATAACACTCATGGACATGGTCGCGTCGTCGGATGAGAATGTGGCTACTGTGGCCGAGAGTATCATTGGATCATTTTTTCATTTTGTTTTTTTTTTTTTTTTGAAAATGAGGCTGGGAACGACGTTTCGTTGAACGGTGAGCGTAACAGAGCCGTGTTAAACACCATTTTGCTACTGAAATTAAAGACATGGACTTGGGTGAGAAATGTTGCATGCAGGATTGGGCGCCATGGCACACAGTTCATTACACAATCGATCTCTTGCGCAGCAAATTTCCAAATCATTTTATCAACTGTCTTGTGGTGATGTCAACTGGTCACTTTCGAGCTGCGATTTGACACCTTTGGACTGAAGGACCTATATATGTTATGCCAACAATCCGAAAACGGTTCAAGCACTTAAGGCCAGTATAATCCAAGCAATCCATGAGCTACGAAACCATCACCAAATTCTTGGAAAATTGCGGTGACAGAATGCTCTACTAGGCCGCCAGCCGAAGCAGCTTCTTGTACGACGGTGTATTTCATAATTATTGGGAATGACTGATCTTACTAATGAAGCCATAATACATTAATTTTGTTCACTTCCAGTAGAAGACAACAAAACTTCAACTACAGGAAAAAAGCACAATTGCTATGCCTCTCAAAGAGGTGTGAGGGTTTTGAATTCAAACTTTTCATTGTGAAGATCCATTCTGTTCTGACCAGTAACTCAAAAAATGTGAAGCATGTTGGAATTCACATATACATCATTTCTCAATAGTCAAAAACTTATTGACTTATTGCCCAAACTGCTTCCAGTTGAGAACTCTCGAAATCATTGTACCCAGACAGGGCAGGTTAATCACCCGATTAAGATATAAAACCTTACTTTTCTAGGCTGTGCTTTTATTGACGTCAGTTTTTAGTTGGTTGTCCTCTCGACTATTTCGCTACCCAAACAATCAAATCAAGCAGATCAAGTATTTCCTACAAGCCCAGTTTCGGTTTGTTTGTTGATGAGCGACATCATGCAAGACTGATTACAAATTTGAAAGATCATAGGCAAAACCATTGAATTCAACCAACTTCAACCGCAATCACTGTAAGTGATTTATTACTTGACTGAACTACGAAACCATCAATCATTCTTTTGTGCGATCGATTATAAGTCAAGTCTTACAATCATTTGCTTTAACGACAAAAAAATCAGCCCAGTTAATTAGTGACCAATTGAAACTTCCGATTGGCCGCATTCACCACTCATAGTTTGATTGATGGAAACAAATTGATTGATGTTACGATTGAAGCAATTTGCAGGAAAGGTGCCGTAGATCATTGTGACCAGAAAATGTTCATTCGACAATTTCAAACAGTCTGATCTAAAGCAGACTGAAAGATGTCCCATCCTGTGATTGGCATACCTTCGTCAATTGGCAGTTCACCGACTGAGTTATGAGCCAGTCAAGCCAACTGATCGTGACTGAGTAACTCACGAGCCAACAATTCCAAACTGCTGCTAAAAGACTGTCTAACTTCTGCCACGCACATTCAATGATCGACAGATCACGCGATCAATTCATCGCCTGATCGTTTGAATGACAAACGACGGAGCTAACTGATCGATTGAATGAAAGCTCGTTGGTTGACTGATCGTTTAATGGCCATCGACTTGGTGTGCCATTGCCAATTGAGACGGAGAAACGATAGTTCCCAGCGATGGTTTCTTCATCCTTTTTTTGTGAAATTCAATTTTGAAAACATTTCCGTTACACTGTCGCAGAAGGTATCTGTAATTGCTCATAATAACCGCACAGTCGCAGTAACTTTCAGTTTGTGACAAGTTTTTCTTTCTCACTCGCTAATTGCCGCCATGAAACATTAGCTGGTCAGCTGACATGCATGGCAACGTTCATTAATTGTCTTCAATCACTTCCGCCAGTCCGCGCACACTGTCGCCAGTACAGCAACGCTCTTCGAAGTAAGCGACGCGACGACGAGCAATTGTATAAGCTTACTGCTCCACTTTTTGCACTCCAAACGGGGCGACTTTCGTTCGACTTTGCATTTTGATCCAAGACCCCGATTGAGGGAAAAAAAAGCCATGTGCCAACTATCGGTGTCAATATCAAAACGATTTCACACCATTAGCTGGAAAACTTGTCCAATCGCTCTGCCATATGTCAAGACGAGATAATTAGCGCCCCCTTGGCACTCGAGCTCCGCGAACGGATCCATAAATTCCGCCGTAATTGGGGGCATGGCATGGAATCACTGTGTCCCGGGTGACAGTGATGGTAATTCGCAGCAATTACGCGTAAGTTGCTTTTAGCTTTTAAATAGGCTTGAGCGTGGTGTGATCGCCATGATCGCTGTCATGGGATCAATAAACCAGCGAAACCGCCCCCTTTTTGATCGTGCCGAGTCGCTTACCGGATGAGGAGCGTCAGGCATGGTTGCCACTAGCCTGGCTTGGTCGGTCGAACAGCTGGTGAGTAGGTTCGGGATACCTATCATGACCGACCAACAACCGGGTGACCCTTGCTAATGATCTGCCGTGCGATGTCTTATGGTGGCTGGCATATGCCACGATCTGAGGCCCCTCAGAATAGAATTTTTATGCTTGGCGGGTTTTGGTAATGCACTAGGCCGGGAATGAAAAAGAGAAGGAATTTCATTGCGAGTGGGCACGCCACCGCCACTGGTGGATATCCGAGGCAGTTGAAAGGGTCGAGCGATTATTTTCATAATTTTATGCGAGATCGCATGTGTCAGTGGAAATTCTTGGTGCTGCAAGTAGCCATCCATGACAGTGGCAATGGCACGCGTTCATAGCAAAAGTTGAACGAACGCGGGAGGAATGGTAGCATGATGCAGTGTGTTAATTAAACACTTGAGATACGACTGAGTCTTGGAATGGGCAATGAGCTCAGCAGCATTATGCGGGCAGGGTGATCGTGTCTGAGTCCGATGTCTCGTAACTCATCTTGGGGGATTAGTGAAGACTGTTCTCTTGCATTTAAGTGACTGTCGGGGATTTACGATCGCTTAGATATCAGGATCTGCCCAACTTCCATCCCCATCCAACTGTACGCTGAACCCAGTTGCATTTACAACTGATCGCGCTCGTGGATGAAGATTTCTGAGGACTGATCTGACTAGTCACGATCGGGGTTATTATTCACTGCTTACAGATAACGAGTCCTTACTACTGATCAAGGATCGTGCAGCTTTCGCAGCAGACAACAAGACACCTTAGCAACTGATCCTGTCAAAGTGATCCCGGACAATGGTGTGGATCACTAAAGATAACTAAAAATCACTAAAGATCACGAAATATCACTGAGAATCGTTGAAGATCACTGACGATCACAAAAGGTCGCTAAAGATTCCTGAAAAACGCTGGTGATCACTGAACATTACAGAAGATGTCCCTGCAAGTCACTAAGAATCGTTCAAGATCACTGACGATCACAGAAGATCGCCATAGTTTCCTGGAAATCCGAAGATCACTGACAATCACAGAAGATCGCTGAAGTTGACTGAAAATCGCTGGAGATCATTGAAGATCAACGAACAGGATCGCTGAATATCCCTGAAGATCGTCGAAGATCACTGACGATCACAGAAGATTGCCGACGTTTTCTAAAAATCTGAAGATCACAGAAGATCCACAAAGTTTTCTTAAAATCTGAAGACCACTGACAATCACAGAAGATCGCTCAAGATCCCTGAAAATCGCTGAAGATCACTGAAGAGGATCGCTGAATATCCCTGAAGATCGTCGAAGATCACTGACGATCACAGAAGATCACCGATGTTTCCTAAAAATTCGAAGATCACAGAAGATCGCCGAAGTTTCCTAAAAATCTGAAGACCACTGACAATCACAGAAGATCGCTGAAGATCCCTGAAAATCGCTGAAGATCCCTAAAGTTCGTCGGATTTCACTAAAAATCAGTTAAGTTCGTCACTGAACTGTGAACGATCATCCAGCACTGCCCCCTTGTCGATGATCACTGCTAGCAAATTACAAAAATCGGCAACTGCACGGCGTTAAATAACAAGTCCCAAAAATAAGGCCATGGACACAATACCCTTTCCCTCCTTAATTTGCATCACAACCGATCAGTATTCCAGTTTCCAAAGATAACGAAAATTCCTTGGTAAAAAGGTCACCGACCCCGCGTTCAACTGCACTTTTCCCACCGATCCTCGTCATCTGTTAAGCAATTTATCATCATCCAAGCAATTTTCGTAAATTAAAGAGCCTCTCGATGAATTTCAGTAACCTAATCCTTTCCCGGAGAACCCTCTTCACGGCACTCGGCTCCTCCTTCGGTGGTCCAACAATAGCTACCCTTCTTCGAGAGCCCGACAAGACAAGACGCACAATTGTGTCAAATTAATCACTCCCCTCGCGTCTCCAGATCGGTTGCCAAACACTCGTTGTCTGCCTCCCTTATCCTGTATCATTTTTCATCATCGGGTAATCCTTCCCCGATGGGATTACCCAAACAAAGCGGGCCCTGACACGCATAAAGGAACGAACGTCGAATGAGCGTCTCTCTCTCTCTCGCGTTTCAAAGAAGTAACCACCTTCTAATGCCATTGTTGCATGCCTCAACATGGATGCGTTCCGTGAATTGCGCTCGTCTCGCCGGTATCTCATCAAATTATGTCAAGATGCCCCGATTAGGATCGCAATCCGTCGTCACCGGCACGGCGTGTCATAAAGGCGGCCGATCTCATGAGTGCTGTTTACCTCTTCGAGGAACCTGAGAAGAAACCCTTTGTCAGCACCAGAGAATGACCAACAAACGAGAGTGCAATGTCGGACGCGATGTCATAACCTCTTTGGGTCCGGGGGAGAGCACACAAAACGCTCATCATGTGGGCAATAAAGCCGAGACCCACGAAACACGCCAACAATTGGATCTAATTGGGCTAAAATGACTCACTGGAGCACAGTGGATGCCAACGCCCGGCCACGACATTGCACTTGGGGGCAGAGGAGGTGAATTAATTATTCGACATCAGAATTGGGATGTTTGCGTTTGCGTTTTAATGGCATCTCGGACGGGATCAGGCTTCACTCAGTGATGGAAAACGATCGTTTAACGGAGATTAATCGGCCGAACGTGATGCGGTCGGAGAAAGTGCCCGGCGTGGCAACAGTTGCGTGCGGCTGTGTGTGGAATCTAATGGACCTGTGGATTGATGATGGCGATTTATTTCACTTGGACACTTGGAGTGTGGGGGCGAGTCGTAAAATGCAGCAGATGATTACTCTGATTTTATGGAACACTCAAGGCATCCGTTGGTTTCGTGGCAAGACATTCCTCATGTAAGTGATCTATGGATTTTTTTCCATAAATGCTGAGGAATGCTGCCGACAGATCGCTTAAGTGTTCGAATGAAGAGGCCACAACTTTGAGCTGTCCCATAAAAATTATTTGGAGAATGTGATCATTCTTCAGGAGGGTCTTCGAAACTGCGGTGTTCGAGTAGAACTTACAGTTCGTGCGTACTGATCAATTGGAACGGCGGAACACCGACTCCAATCGATGAGATAAATCTTCAGCCCAAAATGATGAGAAAGATCTCAAGACCGGTGGTGGTATTTTCGTACGTATGATATACGAGACCGATTGCAGATATTTCGCAAGAAAACACCCGATGATTAAATGAAACCGATCTAATCCTCAGTCCATTGGATGGGACAATTATGCCAGAAGTTAATACGCTGCTTGTGGAGCGATATGAGTTGATTTTTTGGCGAAATTGTCTAGAAAAACTGGTGGGTGAGCTTGTGCGTGGAACAAAATCCCGGCTGGAACGATCTGGAATAATCCAAATGTTAGCAGTCTCAATCTCTAATGTTTAATCAACGATTCTGAGCAGCTTGACGTGTTGTTAACATCAGTTGATGCGGATTGATTTGAACCACTTGTACACCGCATATAGACTATATGCGGCCGTAGCTAGTATAATATATATCTTCCACTCTCGTTACAAGGCCCTTATGCGAAGTTTCAGTGGTGGAAAACTAATTAGAAACACTGTAAATAATGAGCAAATATTTTTTTCACTGCTACCAAACGCAAACCTTACGCACAAGAAAACTGCACCGGTACCTTACCGTTATCTGAAAGTTAGCTTTTTGCTATCTTTTTGTATTCTGTATTGATTATTGAAATGAGTCCACCATTCATTTCATAAGACAAACTGGTATCAGTAAGATCTAGGGTAATATTCTGTGGAAAATTTAATTAGAAACATTGGGATAATATTGAAAGAGTTTGTCTTATATTACGGTAAATATTTTGCTTTAGTATATTTGTTATGTTGAGTTACTTTACCTTCGTTATTTAGCAAACATCATTGAACATCTTCTTCTTCATTTGGCGCTACAGTCCGGGGTGGACCTGGGCCTCAACCAAAAAGCCTCTCCAGCACGGTCTCTGGCTAGCTGTCTCCAGTGTCGCACGCCAAGTTGGTTGAGGTCCTTCTCCACCTGAGTGCGCCTCCTTAAACGCGGGCGTCCTCTGTTGCGTTGTCCCACGGGTTCGGAGTCGAAGACTCTCCGGGCCGGAGCTGAGTTGTCCATACGCTCTACATGGCCTAGCCGTCTTAGGCATTGGATCCGAAGACGCCTGACTAGACTCATGTCGGTGTACAGCCCGTACAGTTCGTGGTTGAATCTTCTTCTCCAATAACCATCAACGCAAACAGGACCAAAGATCGCACGCAGGGCTTTTCTCTCGAAGAGACCAAGGACTTCCTCATCCGCTTTTGAGATTGTCCATGCCTCCGCGCCGTACAGCAGGACTGGGATGATGAAGGTCTTGCATAAAGTCACCTTGGTCCTTCGAGAGATGGTTCTACTAATCAATTGCCTCTTGAGCCCATAGAAACAGCGGTTGGCAAGAGTTACTCTGCGTTTGATCTCGCTACTGTTGTTGTTTGTACTATTTACTGCGGTACCGAGGTAGACGAAGTTCTTGACTACCTCGAAGTTATAGCTGCCCATTGTGACGTTCTGTCCAAGACGTCGTCTTGATGACAGCATATACTTCGTTTTGCCCTCATTCACCGCTAGCCCCATTTTAGCCGCCTCCGCCTCAATGCCAGCAAACGCCTCATTGACGGCTCGCTGTGTTCTGCCAATCACGTCAATGTCATCCGCGTATGCTAGCAGTTGTACGGACTTCTGGAAGATCGTGCCGCTAGTGTTGGCGTGTGAGTCTTGCACGATCTTTTCCAGGATGATGTTAAAGAAATCACATGACAGCGCGTCGCCTTGTCTAATTCCTTTTTTGACATTGGAGGTCTCGGTATATTCGTTACCGACCTTGATGGAGCAGCGAGAATTCTCCATCGTCATCCTGCACAACCTGACGAGCTTGGCAGGAATGTCAAAACTAGACATGGCGTTGTATAGCTCGTCCCTATGCACGCTGTCATATACGGCCTTGAAATCGACGAATAGGTGGTGGGTGTTGATCTGCATCTCTTGGGTCTTTTCCAGGATCTGCCGTAGTGTGAAAATCTGGTCGATGGTGGACTTCCCTGGCCTGAAGTCACACTGATAAGGACCTACCAGGTTATTTATAAACGGCTTCAGGCGAGTACACAAAACGGCAGAGAAGAACCTGTATGCGATGTTCAGGCGACTTATCCCTCGATAGTTGGCGCAGTTGAAGGGGTCTCCTTTCTTATGGATCGGGCAAACGATACTCAGATTCCACTCATCGGGCATGCTCTCCTCCGACCATATCTTACAGATGAGCTGGTGCATACGCCCAACCAGATCATCTCCAGCTGCCTTAAAGATTTCAGCGGACAGTCCGTCCGCACCGGCAGCTTTGTTAGACTTCAGTTTTGACATTGCTATCTTGACGTCGTCTAAGTCGGGGGGACGGAATTCTCGTCGATCATCGTCCATATTGAGTGGGACATTCTGCCTGACAGCGGTATTGGTGTCATCATCGCCGTTTAGCAGTCAGCAGAAGTGGTTCTTCCAAATTCTCAGTATCGACTGCGACTCTACTACTAGTTGTCCATTCTCGTCCCGGCAGGCTTCTGTCCGAACCTTATATCCACTGGATAACTGTTTCACCCTCTGGTAAAACTTTCGGACATCGGTCCTACCGTAGCACCTCTCCATTTCCTCGATCGCGCGCTTCTCGTGCTCTTTCTTCTGAGAAGCCGGGTCTCATCCCTTCGTCTCTGTTCGTAGAGCTCACGAACAGCTCTCGTCGTTCGTTGCAGCGTTGCTTTGTAACATCATTGAACATAATGGGCAAAAATAAGAGTTGGACACCAGAACTATGAAGGTTTATAATTCAGAAATACTGTCAGGAAATCAGGATTCTTTCGCTGAGGACTTGATTTGTTCCAAAAAATGGTGTATGGGGTAATTAAGGTTCTTACAAGCACAGGCAGTACAACACAGACACACAGGCAGTACGGAGAACCCCGAAAGAAAGAAACGTGCAAGAAAGACAACTGTCAGAGAGGAATGACTTATTTGCTGGCTGAATAAGGCAAAACCTTTTTTCACCCAGTAAGGATATTTACTCAGCCATGTCGAGGCAACTTCTTAGATTACACCAAGAACCATCCGGAACAGATTACTAGAAGGTGGTTTACGGGCGTGCATTGCCCTCAAAAAGCCGCACGTTTCGAAATTTCGATTAGAAGTCGCAAAGGAGCATTTCAAAAAACCATTCTCATTTTGGAAAAAAATGCTCTGGAGCGACGAATCATACATAATATGATATAATATATACTTATTATATATTATTATATTATATACTTACATATGCTTAAATGTCAAAATGCCGAACTATATTGTTAATTATATGTCTAATTTTCCTATGATATTTCTATAGTTCTATTTTTAATACCATTATTTATCTTTTTATATGAACTTAAGCCATCCGGATAAAACAGGACCGCTCTCAATGCAATGTGCGGGTCAAATCAGGGAATTAAGGTTTGCCACTTAAATGTCGAAAGCATTCGAGCAAAATATACGATCTTGTGTCAAACGTTCTGTCCCTCTAAAATTGATGCGTTGATGGTCTCTGAATCTTGGCTTAACTGTCATATTCCATCTAATATGGTTGAGTTCCCTAATTCCAAATTGTTTAGAAATGACCGTGCAGATAGGGTAGGTGGGGGTGTGTGTATTTATGTCCAAACTTCATTGAAGCCTAAATGTGTGTACACGTCTTTTAGGTCTGTGATTCAATTTTGCTGTGTCGAAGTTAGTGCTTTGAATGAGAAAATGCTCTTGGTCGCTGTGTACTCGCCGAAACGAAAACGTAGAAGAACTTGAAGAAACCTTACTAAAACTTCAAAGCAATTATACCAAAGTTCTGGTGGGTGGTGACTTTAATGTTAATATACTTAAATGTAATAATACAACTAGTCTATTTAAATTTTTCTGTGATAAGGTTGGGTTATCTCCAATCAATTGTCGTTACTCTACTTGTTTTAAGTCTCTACATAACCCCTCACTACTTGACATGTTTTTAACTAACAATACTACTAATGTTATATGTTCCGACCAAAAAGGTATGACTAATGATTTTATTCATGATTTAATTCTGTGTTCATTTAATTTCTCTGTAGACCGACCCAACTGTGATACGTTTTTCAACTTTAGATCATTTAAAGACATACATTTTACTGAACTTACACATGCCCTTTACAACCTAAATTGGCTTGATATATATTTTACACCCAATGTTGACGAAAAGGTTGAAATTTTTAATAAACTAGTCAATTTCTTATTTGATAATTTCGTGCCTGTTGTAACTAAACGTATTAATTCTCGTCCATGTCCATGGTATAGTAGAGCAATTCAACGTAAAATTACCGAACGAGGACGTCTTTATAAAAAATGCAATTCATAGACTTGAATATACTTCCTTAAGAAATTAAGTCACTGTGCTTATTCGCAATGCCAAGAAAACTTATTTTGTAAAAAAAACTCGAACCGAATTTGGGTTCTAAGCAATTGTGGAAAATCTGAAAAATTTAGGTGTAGTATCAGATAGTAAGTTGTCTGTGCTTAATGAAGGTTTTTCGGTAGCTTTTCCTTCTAAAATCCTAAATAATTTATTAATATATTTTCTTGGAAATTATAATAAGTTTTCAGTAGTAAGGTAGTGTATACCGTATCTCTGTAAATTGTGCAATGTAGTTTTAAGATCAATCACACAATCAATCAATCAATCAAGTTGTCTGTGTGTTCGTTACCCCCTAATGAAATAAGTGAGTTTTTTACTCCGGATGTTCCTGAAACGCCTGTAGTTGTTCTACTTATGATCTGAGTTCGAAGGAGTCCTCCTCGAATTTTTGTTTTCAATATGTTGATGAAATTGATGTATTCAATGCCATTAACTCAGCTAAATCAAATGCAATTGGAAATGCAAATATTTTCCCCCGGTTTTTAAACCTTATTCTCCATCACATCATTTGTTATAGACACCATATTTTTCATTTCTGTATCTACAGCTCTCAATTTCCACTAGTCTGGAAGAGAGCAAATACCATTCCTATTCCTAAAAAGTCAAATCCTCAGTGCTCTGCTGACTACAGACCTATTAATATTTTGCGTTCTCAAAAGATACCATCTTCTCAAATGCAAAGTTTTCTGCAAGAAAATAATTTACTCTCAAAATGTCAATCTGGTTTTCGGAGTCAGCATAGCTGCGAATCTGCTGTCCTTAAGGTTTCCTCTGACATTAGATCTGCTTTAGATAGAAATGATATTTGTGTTGCAGTCCTACTAGATTTCTCCAAGGCCTTTGACTGCATTGACCATTCTCTCCTTCTATCGAAAATAAAAATTAAATTTTATTTCTCGAATTCATCCCTTCGATTGTGTAGTGAATATCCTGCGAAATAGAGTACAGACGGTCATCACTGAACTTGGTCACTCTAATCCTAAAGTTGTTCGAGCGGGGGTTCCTCACGGCTCTGTACTAGGACCTCCGTTATTCTGTCTTTTCATCAATAATATTCCAGGGATTGTTGAAAACTGCAAAATACACATGTATGCCGATGACGTAATTAATGGAAGATGGTATTGCTGGGATGAACAAAGATCTTGACAGTATTTCAAATTGGTCTAAGAACAATAATTTGAAGCTGAACCCTATTAAGACTGTATCTATTGTATTTTCCCTTCATGAATTTTGTCTTAATGATTTTTCACCTATAGTTCTTGATGTCAACCCCATCATTGCCATCAGTTCTGTAAAGTATCTTGGGTTTCATATTAACTCCGCGCTTACATGCTGTGATGGTGTTAAAGATTCTTTACGGAAAGTTTATTGTGGACTCCGCAGACTACGATATTCAGCATTCTATCTGAGTCCCATTGTCAAAATACGATTGATCAAAATCATTATTATATCCCACCTTCTGTGTATCCGCACTTAGATTCTGTTGTGTTTAATGACTGCGTTCGTTTTATTTATAATATTCGCCGGTCGAGCAGTGTGTCCAACTTGTCTTTGTCTATTCTTGGTTTGAGGCTTGATCTGTATTTTAATTTTCGGAATATCTTAAAGCTGTTTAAAGTCATGAAAAGTAAATCACCTAGTTATTTGTTTGAAATGATACAATTTGCAGAATCTAGTAGAGGTAAAACTCTTATAATACCCTCTTTCAGACATTGCATTGGTGCACGATCCTTTCTCGTATCTGCAATTCGTGCCTGGAACAATCTTCCGCATGGAGTACAGATAATCAATTCTTACACTGTCTTTCAGAAAAACTTTTCCGATTCTTATCGGATAACCATATCATAAATTGACCTGAATCCTTTTAAATTAAATGATTTTACATTTTGTTTTTATATCGATTCTACTTAAAGTCAAATTATAAACTGTAAACAATTACTTAAAGCTGTTCATTTTAAAATCCATACTTCCAAAAGACGAATTGTCTTGTAGTATTGTATTGTAATTTTCATTAAATAAATAAATAAAAATAAAAAAAATCCTAATTTAACATGTTCGGATGGCATCTGATGGCAAGATTTACGTAAGGCGACCTGTAAACAAAGAGCACGATCCTTAACATGGTGGGGGAAATGTTATGGAGTAGCGAGCTTTCTCCTGGTACTGTGTTGGGCCCATTGTGCGCATTAATGGACGGGAGGATCAGCATGTGTACAAAAGCATTCTAGTGAATGTTATATGTATGGAATTGCCGTGCATCGTCTTGGAAAGAGGAAATGTTCACTTGTTGTCCGGAAGAACTCCACTCGACAGCATTGAGTACATGATGAGATGCTCTTCGAATCCGTGCTTGGGGTTCAATAAAATTTATTGAGATTTTTTATTAAATACAGTCAAAACCGTTTATAACGACATCGGTTAAAACGACATAGCGCTTACAACGATAAATTTTTTCCATGTTTCAAAATCAAAGCAGGTGCTGGCGCATTTTTTTCTGAAAAGGTAAACTTTTTGTTTGCACACGTGATTTATGTAAATAATATGTGCGTGCATACAATCGCTGTTCTTTTCGTTTTGTGTTTATTATTAGTTTTGAGTTTGTTCAACTGTAAACGTTTTTTAAACAGCATTTGTACTTTTTGAGCACATTTTTGCGGGCTGAGGACGGTAGTACGAAAAAGCCACGCGTAGTACCTTTTAAAAATTATAATTCCATTTTAATTTATTTTTAAGAATTGTAGTTTTTTAAAATAAACTATAATATTCACACTTATTGAACAGCCTCCAATTGAAAAGCAATCAACACCCAACTTCACCTTCATTCATCATCACTAGTGTTTGTTGATAGTTATTTTCTGCATATAAATAGATAAATTGATCGTTAAACGTAGAATGTAAGCAGTTTTGTTATGTTATTTATATATTTAGTGCAAATAGAGTATATGTGTATAATAATCTTTATTGTGGAATACACAGATGGAGACGCAGTTGCACCAAAAGACAGTAAACTTCAACATCGAGGAATGCTTATAGAAAGCAATCAAATCAAGCGACCATGCGCAAAAAGAAGTGGTAATCATGATGATGATGTACTGTGTCAATCATATTATGTTTGCTATATGCTGTAATAAATGTTGCAGCAGGTGTTCCCCAAGGATCGGTCATTGCCCCAATTTTGTTCAATTTGTACATGTCTGACATCCCGCACTTACCGGATTGCGAATTTGCTCTTTATGCTGATGATTCTATCATATTTTCGTCGCATATATTTGGTTTTAACATTGTGATAAATTTACAGTATGCGACAGAAAAATTTATCGAACATCTAAGCAAATCGAGAATTATGCAAGATGCAAGCTATCTTTTTCACAAGAAAAATAAAGTCTTGCTTTCTACCGCCAAAAGTAATAATAATAATATGGGTGGCGCGACAGTCCGAGGTGGACCTGGGCCTAGGTTCTCAGCAACCACGTGTGCTGTGCGTGCTATTGTTCTTTCACGAGTGGAAGGGACAGTTTAATGCGACTCCGAACGGCGAAGTTGAGAAGCTTTTTCTAGACAGGAATACTCTTTGAGCATTGTCAGTGACTCGAAAGAGGTGGCGCCGTGAATTATCAAAGGTGGTAAATTCGGGTATCGAGCCTGGCACCCTCTGCGTAGGAGTCGACGCACTTACCCACTACGCCACGGCGACCACCAAACCAATTAATAATAAGCGGTCAATGGATAAAATGGGAGCCAAATGTGAAGTACCTAGGAGTACATCTTGATAAAAGACTCACATCCAATGAACATATTTCAAAAAATTTACACAAAGCAGGTGTAGCAATTAAGTTGCACTACCCACTTAAAATAGAAGGTCCTTACTGTCAAATGGAAATAAAATGTTGATCCATAAAGACATTTTTCAAGCTATTTTGCTGTATGGTTGTCAAGCATGGGATTCTTGTGCCAAGAGCCATATAAAAAGACTACAAATACAGCAAAACAAACTGCTGAAAATTATGCTCAATCTTCACTGACACCACTCAACCCATGATCTTCATAAAAAGGCTAACGTTGAATTAATGAACTGAGTACTATTCATGTAAGACTAGACTAAACTAGACTCAACATACTTTTGTTAATCCTCTTTTCTGTACTTTATATGTACTTCTCTGTAAAAATTGTAAAATTGTGAAATGTTATTATTTATATATATACATGTGTACACATACATCGCTTGTTGTTAATCTTTATATAAATTTATCTGTTTGCTATATATGAATCTATTTATGAATTTGTTAGTTATTTATTTCATTGTTTATATATTTATTTATTTATTTATTTATTATATATTTATTTATTTACATATTTATTTATTTATTTGCTTACTTACCTATTTACTTACTTATTTTATTTTATTTTATTATTATTATTTTTTTTTTTACATAAATGAAGGGTTATGTTGTTGTTTCCCTTTGGTACAATTTTGATTGTTTAACGTTATAATTTATAAATAAATTTATTTCAGTTGTAAGATATACTGATACAAATCACATCTCTGAACTGTAAATTGTGTGGTGGCATACTATTGTAATATTTAAGAACAAAATAAAAATCTATTCTATATTATGTTTGCTAAAGACCTGATTCAATCTATGCAGAAGCACATAACTATCATTCAAATGCCCATTACTTGCAAGCGTTTTTAATTTTCACGTTTCACATGAAATTCTAAAATGCATCTATGAACCTATTTTTCAGGACCTGAAAGCTGATATGTAAACTTCTTGTTTAGGTTTAATGGACCTGCGATTTATTTTTCTAATAATAAAACAACTGACTACTCATATGTATGGAATATGTATGTACATTTGTGGGTCACATGTGTGGGTCGCCGTTGCGTAGTGGGTTAGTGTGTCGACTCCTACGCTGAGGGTGCCAGGTTCGATACCCGAATTTACCAGCTTTCATATTTCACGGCCGCACCTCTTTCGAGTCACCGACAATACTCAAAGAGCACTGCTCTCGGCAAATAGCTTCTCAAACTTCGCCGTTCGGAGTCAGCACTAAACTGTAGGTCACATCCCCTTGTGAAAGCACAATAACCGCACAACACGAGTGGTTTCTGTGGAAGCTAGGCCTCAAACGAAGAACCTACTCCACAAACGAAGGTCCACCTCGGACTGCCGCTGCACCCATATTTCTTCTATGTTCAATGGAAACAGTGAGACCAAATTTGACCATCAGAATTGAGCTTGTTCAACGTAGTCGCGAGAAGCCTTTACACAAAATTATATCCAAAATAGCAATGGCACGCGTTCCTGGCAAAAGTTGAACGAACGGGAGGAATGGTAGCATGATACAGTGTGGTAATTACACTTGAGCATACATCATAACACTTGAGATACGGCTGTCTTTTTTTTTTTCTTGTGGGTTGGTGGAAACCTTGCATAGGCACCAATGGTCCGACGTCCATTGGTAGTGTCAGATTCTTAGTGACTAAAACCACCTCCCGTGGAAACTTTCCGTTTATTCCCTCGCGAAACTACCGCTAGATATCACTTCGCGAGGGACGGATTCGAGCTTTTTGCTTCGTCACGTGTCGTTTAGCGAATTCGCTTTCCGCTGCCATTCTAAGTTTCTTAGATCGCACATTATTCGTACTGCTGTGTCGTTCACAGCAGACGAAAGGTCTCCAAGGCTCAACATATGTTGGACAATGTTTTCTGGTGTAGGCGGTTCACCAAATGCGTCCCGCAATACAGTTCGTTCGTTTGCATATCGAGCACATTCGAAGAAGAAGTGTTCCATGATCTGTGAGGACAGTCCGGACTCGAGTCAAGGTTTCGCTTGAATAAATATTCCCGGAAACCACCGCGCCATGTTTTCTATTTACCCAACTTTCAATCCGTGGGATTAGTCGGTACGTCCATCTCCCTTTTTGGGACTCGTTCCATAATTGTTGCCACCCTTCAATACTGCGGCTTCTTACGAATTTCTTCGCATGATTTGTGTTTGGCCCGCCTTGCACGCGATTGTCATAGAGCTATCTAGCTTCTAAAGCTAGGATATCGATTGGTACCATAGAGGATAGTACCAATACCGCGTCGTGGGATACCGTTCGAAATGCACAGAGTCTGTAGACAGATTTGATTTCCTTCATGCGTGTCTTCTTGTTCGCAACGTCAGACCATATTTGTGCCCCATACAACTGTATGGAAGCCACAACTCTCGCAAGCATTAATCGTTTGCTTTGCTTCGAGCCGCCGATATTCGATATGAGTCTTGAATCTTGGAATGGGCAATGGGCTCAGTGATCGTGTCTGAGTCCGCCGTCTAGTAACTCATCTCGGGGGATTAGTGAAGACTGTTCTCTTGCATTTAAGTGACTGTCGGAGATTTACGATCGCTTAGATATCAGGATCTGCCCAACTTCCATCCCCATCCAATTGTACGCTGAACCCAGTTGCATTTACAACTGATCGCGCTCGTGGATGAAAATTTCTGGGGACTGATCACTAGTCTGACTAGTCACGATCGGCATTATTATTCGCTGCTTACAGATCACGAGTACTTACTTACAGACAACAAGACACCTTAGCAACTGATCCTGTCAAAGTGATCCCGGACGATGGTGCAGATCACTTAAAATCGCTGCAGATCCCTGAAAATCGTTGAAGATCACTGACTATTACAGAAGATCGCTGAATATCCGTGAAAGGTCAATACAAGACAGAGCTGGTATTAAGGACAATGAGCACAAAACAAGATCTACATCAAAAACTCCAATAGAAAGAACATCGAAATTTGGCTTATGCCATTAGGGGTTGTTGCCACAGATGAGTTGTGGACCAATAAACGTTAAGTAACATACCACCAGGACAAAACATCACGATGGACAGCTACAACTTCGAAGTAATGTGGGAGTTTGTATACCTCGAGACAAACGTGGACTCCACAAACGATATGACAGCGGAAATCCGACGTAGAATCGACCTTGGCAACCGATGCTACTAGGGTTTGTCAAAACAACTGGGCTGTAAGCTCATGACTTTGGTCTTTCGATCATGTTATACCAGTCCTGCTGTATGGGGCTGGACGGTGGTCGCTAAGCAAAACTTCGGCGCTGGTTGGTGGTGCCTTCGAAAGAAAGACTTTACATAGCATATATGGTCCCAACAGCGAGGAAGGTGAATGCAGGAGAATACACAGCCGCGAATTCTACGAGATATACCAGGATGTGGACGTAATCCGGAAGGCGAAAATCATTCGACTGCACTGGCCACGTCGAGCATATGGACAACAACGCTCTAGCAAAGAGGGTCTTCGAATCTGAGCCTCTTGGTTCGAGAAGAAGAAAAGGCGAAGAAATTCCCCTATTCGTATTCCGGTGTCTACACAAGATGTCGATCGTGGAGAGGGGTTTTTTTGGAGAGGGAGAATTGTCACACCCCTTCCGAAGGAAGATTACTTGAGATGAAGAGTGTGATCAGGGTGCTCACAAAAAAAAAACTTATTACGTTTTTTCTGAATCAAAAGACACTTGCCACAGGAAGAAGTACATCAACTGACCAAGGCCAAGGTAGATCCATGATCCTCTCTAACTCAAAATTCACATCACGTGCACGTGTGTACACACTTAAGCTTTCCAAAATTCAAAATCACCAAATAACACATTCAACCACAAAACCCACCGGATAAGGCCATCCTCCAGCCGAGTGCCTTCTTAACCCAATTCCCTTCACATCACATCCCTGCCAACAGTTTATCAACCCGTCCAATTATTGGTTGAAACTCCTTCCTCTGCAATCAATTAATTTTCACATGAGCTCCACTCATACGAACGTTCGTGCCCGTCATACAAATTCATCTCTCCCTCGTCCAGCCAGCCGACCGCAGAACGTGCTGGCCAGCTAATGAACCTTGCAAGTGCGATTAAACCATCGTCGATTTGTACGACTCTCCGCCTGGAGGAACCCATTCAACTGTCAAGACCTGCTAACACGCAAAAAAAGGGCCCGCTGATCCCCGCGCAACTTGCATCCGCAAAAACCGAAGCCTCCCAAAACAGATACGCGGAGTCCATAAATTATCGTCGCCTGGGCAAAGACAAATCCCAGAGTGACTCATCACCAGAGCCAGAAATAAAAACGAAAAAATTTGTAACAACCCTGCGAACCGAGCGGCGCAGACGATTCCCAGTCCCATCATTCACGTGGGTACCTGGGAAATTTATTACACGCCTGTCTCGGGCAAATCAAATAAAATTTCGAGAAAAGGAAAAAAGCTGGATCTCTGGGCGGGCACAGTGTTTGCCATCACCTTTGTCCGTCGAGGCGATGCACGAGTGACAAAGGGGCATCGCTGGGGCGCGGACCCCATCGATTCCCCGTGCGAGATAAATTAATTTCGAGCTGAAATTCTTGAGAACCGTTGCTCGGAATGCATAATCTATCCATCGGATGGCTGCCGGTTTAAGTGTCCAATCGCCATAAGCCCCCGTTGAGGCTGCGCGGAACGTGACGGGCCCACCACATGGCGTGCAGTTGGCGTTCCTCGGAACGGGTTGACATTTGATAGGCGTGGGCTATCTGCACGTGTTGACATTTCGGAGAATGGTCCTCGTCGGCGCGCCGACAGCTGAACACACCCCTATGCATCGCATCCTCCGGGGAAAGGGATAATGACTTGTAATCCGTCGAGCTAATGGCCGGGTTGACTTCTGTCGTGCGGCTGGAAGGTCCAGCCCACGCCGCCGGTTACGAGAATGAGGATGATGATGGTGATTACAGCAGATGTTGCTGGCATCCTCGGATGCAACCGCACAAGGGGTTGTTGCGGCGAACCAGGAAAACCTGCATCCGTGACAGATGGTGCGGTGTCATCGATCGACCACATCGACAGATTGCACGGCCTTTCGAATTAGTTGGGATGACATAACGTGGCCCAATTCACGGCGAGCCCAATCGAAAAACCCGCCGGACGGTCGCACTCCCAATTAATTGAAATTCGCTGTTGCCCTCGCCTGGGCTCGTTGCAGATTTCACAGCCACAGTCGCCGCCGCAGCCGCAGTGAAACGTACGCGACCTTGCAATGTCGACCGGTTTTGTCGGCGAGGCAGTGTATGGACCGATCGGGTTTTTGGCTCGACAGGAGATTGTTGTTGCCGAAGAGAAGGTTTCACCTTTTGTTGGGGCTGCCGCACTGGCAGCTGATTGGAATTCCATTCACGCCTCGATCACTGGCGCTGGCGGAGGCGGTGGCGGCAAGTGGAAAGCGAACAGATTTCGCACGGAGCCCGGTAAACAAAGTCGTGACCATAACACAGTTGGTCTTTAAATTGATTTTCAGCTGAGTGGGACTAAAGGCGATCGGTTCGATCGGCTTGTTTGGTGCCGGAATACAGGAGGCGGTCATGGCTAGGTGCGGCTGTGATGCGAAACGATAAGCGCGTTACTCATGACGATGTCTGTTCACCGGGATCCGGGTCAAGGCACTTGATAGGTGCAACTGTCAGTAAGGAACATTATGGAATACCTCAAGTTTGTCTGTCTAGTCCTGAAGTTTTCCTGAGGAATCAAAAATCACACGAAGGACTTTCTTTCGAAGACATCAAGGACATTTTTGAATGCCGTCGGCGTAGAGGATTGGTGGAGCATTTCGGCCACGGCCAGTTTTTTGTATAAGATCAACGGGGTCCCAATTAGTAATTACCTCAGGGAACAGCTGTTGGCAAGAATTGGGTTTGATTTTGGTTTTTGATTCGTCTCTGTTGTCGCTTAACTTATAACAGCCAGTGTGCCACTTCCTCAAGACTTCTCTGATGATTCGATTGGGGCGACCAATAAAGCCAATGTTTTTCACGCATGCTCTCTCTGGAAAGATCGTCCGGGTAGTGTGGGCCTTTCTTTGTCTGGATAAGAATAAAATCTGGGTTTCGACACGGTCCGAGTGAATACGTTATCGAATCTTGATGAGTCAGCGACAGTGCTCCATCGTGATCTTGCTTCGGACTTGAAGCTGAAGGTCGCTCTTAGGTATGTACCTAACTTATGTACCGCCAATAGGCCCTTCATGTTGATCTGTACTCCTTTCTTCCTTTCCATGATTTGGCGCGGTTTGTATAGTTCATCGTGGACATCTCTGGGCTGGAACCGTCCTGAAAAGGAACCTTCAGAGATTGCCAGATATGAAGACTTATCCCTCGCTAGTAGGTTGCAGCCGCTACGGCAATTACACTCACCGGATATTTTTCCTTCCCACCATATTTTACAGATGAAATACTAATTTAAAGATTTCAGCTCTTTTACTGCTTTGCCAGTTTAATTTTGCGTCTAGGCCTCGTTCTGGATGCAAAATTAAGATGGAAATCGAGCTATTAATTTAAATTATGGCCACCGCTCTGTACCGCGTCACAAAGATTACGCAGGATGTGCTAACACACCATTGACTTTAGGGAAAGGAAAAATTACGCATCTCAATGTTTTTAAAGGCGGGAGCCCCTTTTGAGGATGTCAATTAATTCTGTTGCCTTGAGAGCGCTTTGTACAAAGGTGGTGGTGTAGAAACTGTCGTCGTGTCTCGAATAAATAAAGCCCACCACGCTTACTTCTCGCTTGGCAGCGTCTGGAGATCCACCAAGCTCTGCACCTCACTCAAGCTTCGAATATTCAATTCCAAGGTGAATTCCATACTGATACACGGATGCGAGACTTGGAAGACATGCACCATCATTGTTCGCAAGCTTCAGGTATTCGTCATATGTTAATGCTTGAGGCGAATCCTGAAGGTCTTCTCAGAGACGGACAGTGGAGAAAAAAAATCGACAGGCCGGCAAATCTTGACTGGAAGTGACTAGGCGGGACCAAGACAGAGTCGTTTGGAGATCGTACGTATGATGTTCATTCCTGATAAAATAGCGTGTTGTTTAAAACGAGCTTCAGAAGCTTCTTACACGGGACCTTTAAAAGTTGTGGTATGTAATGTGGTATCAAGGTTAGTGCACAAAAATCGTGCTTCACAGTCTATTTGCGCATCTGGCAGGATGAAGGCGACACTCAAACTGTCCTGGAAATACATTTTTGCAATCGCACTAACGACGACTTTCATATAAATGTGGAGTCAAGTGGTTATAGCATATCATGCAGTACTCAACATACACTCTATTTTAGTTTCCACTCCACTCACCATCACTCCAAAAATATGATGAGGGCTCTATGGAGGGAGACTATGGAGGTTGCAAGTTGGTTTGTTGATGTTCAGGAGTGCCCGATGTCACCAGAGGGACACAATTGAGTCAAAAGGGACTATTTTTTTTAGGTTGACTCGGAGACACATATTTCTTAGATTTGACTGAATTTTTTTTTTCAAGAGTAGTAATAAACACTTAACGTAATCTTATTTCATATTTTTCACAAAATAAATCATTTTCATAAGTACGCAAATCGTGAACCACGCTTTATTTTATTACCTGGACGTTTTCATATCAATTAATTTTTAAATATTTTTATTAATGTTTTCTATAATGATAATAGTAGGCTTGTTTTATTGAGAATTTATACTCAGCTCAGTTATACTTTTACATGCGAAGCAACAATAAGGCAATACTGAGTTATTACTGAGTAAAATTTAGTCAGTAATCGTTACTGACTATATCGGGTTGGAGAATGGAAATCACAAGTGGCTCCTCAACTACCACCACTAAGTCATAGATTCCGCTGACGAAAATGCTTGAAGATACAGCAGAACTATCAACATTTTTGTTCTAAATCTCGACATAGGATGGCGTATTGCAATTTGTAATCCATCCTATGTTTCATATACAAACGCCAAAAGTATTTGAATTCTGAAGTCTGGCACAATGAAAGTAAAGTCTCAAACTAACTCTTGACACGAAAAAGTAAAGTGAATAAAAAGTGAGTAAGGACCGTTTTATTGAGAGTCATTACTGAGCTGAGTATAGATACTAAATAAATCACGTCTAGTGTTTTTATCAAAAAACCTTAGTTGGAACTCATTTATTTTCAATATTACTCATTTTTGAAGCTTCTGGTACTCATAAATAATTTAACATGTGGAAACACTTCTCTACCCTGGTGCACTTGCCGATGACTCTACCAAAGACGTTCTCCTTACACAAACTTCAAGACATTGAACGCCTTGAAGTTTCGTAGAACAGATTTTGGTTTCGAAGCTGGCTCCTTGATATTACAGTAGACTCTCAATAACGGGAACAATTACAAACCAAGAAGTTCACGTTCGCGAAAGTAAAATTTTAATAAATGAATAGTCGGGTACATGTATATAGAATATAGAGGTGAAGTGGGATTGGCCACTTAATTAGATTAGATTTATATATTTAAAAGATTTTAGATTATTAGATTTTATATTTAAAATTTTTTACATATTATTTAGACGTTTCAGTTCAGTCGATAGTTACGAAATTTTAACAGGAATAACCTCGAGGATGTCGGTCGAAGCCGTCTGGATGGCAGGCACCATTGCAAATTCTTCGACAGCAAGACCTACAGTGGGTTCACAGCGGAAAGAAGGTCTTTGGAGAAAGTCCTCTGTAGCCTTGTCAGTTTTGTATCATCAAAGCATTTTTTAATGTGTATATATATATACACTATATACCTATTTACAAGCCCTCAAAGTCAACAAAATATTTATTCAAGTTGCGAGCCATATTTTTAGCAGATTTCTTATATTTTTTACATCATTCTATTGGTCCTTTCTTGGCTATTTCAAATAAAAAAATATTAAAAAATCTTCAAATATACCTTCGATAAGAAGCTTCAAACATAGGTGTTACTAATACTCTTTGAATTTCAAATAAATTTTGCGCCAAGCTACGCGTAGCGACTTATGAATATCAACGTGTGCTTCATACTTTCAAGTTGCAGCACGGACAAAATTAACTGCAACTTCTTGCAACCTTCGGAGTTATGTTCAAATTTGTTTCGCTGTTTCGGATTTAAAAAACACGATTTTCACTTTGGTCATGTTACAAGGTGACAATTTCACAGTAATTGTTGGAATGACTGCAACTAGGACTTTGTTCTTAGAAAAAATATAAAGCTTTCTTTAAAAAAAAAAATAAATGGATCCATGAACGAATATCTGAGATATTCAATGTCTTAACCTGGGATCTTAATAAATCACGTATTTCCAGGGCGTGTGTTGTTATGTTTAATGGACTGTAAAAAAACACTCCAAGAGGCTAAAACGGGAGACCTAGTTTATCTGAAAGCTGAAGACGTTCACTATTGATGCTGTAAAAATATCCGCCTACCAAGCACTTTGGCCGCAAAAGCTTTCTAAGTGTAGCAAAGCATTACTTCTGCAAAGTAATAAATAAGTAACTTTCGAACCCGTGGACCGATCTTAATGAAATTTGAAACGTAGCACAAATGCCAAGAAATCTTTTAGTGGTTCTAAAAAGTGATATTCTTATTTTTTGTTTCACTTAAGTTTATCCTGTTAATGGGTAATCCGTTTGAACTACATCAACCAGTTCTTATCCACGAAAATGTTTCGTGGCACATGTACTATGTTTCAAATTTCATTAAGATCGGTTCACGGGGTCGAAAATAACATATTTATTTCCGCGCTCCCTTACAAAGTGAACCACTGTGCGACGTCTTAGGCCGCTTTCACACAGGCAAATTTTGTCGGCGATTTTTCCATCTTGTTGGCCAGGGAGGTGAGATGTGCTAGGGGTAGCCCGCGTCTCGTGTGCTCGGGGTTTGCTTTTGGATTTTCTATTCTCTTTTATCTCTCTTCGTTTTTTCTTTGAGTTGCTTTATTCTTATGTTCTCAATGTTGGGTATTGGTAGCATGCTGTACGTGTGTGAAAAAGAGATGCCGCATGTGTGAGAGGGGGTAGGAAACAGAAAAATTTCAGCATTGAGATCTCAATTGAAGAGACTGAAAGAATTGCTGTGTGAAAGTGGCTTGAGATCACAAAAGGGAATTTGAAAGAATCGCCGACGAATCTTAGCGAGTGTGAAAGCAGCCTTACCAAGGCACATCTCTTTTCACGTGCGGGACCGAAAGCGGTTCTGCTTTGTTCGTTCGCTGGGGTCGACGACAGTGTCTCCGTCTGTATCCGAAGGTCGAATAAAAAAAAGGACATCCAGACCCTTTTCGGAAACTTTGTGTGGGCACTATGACGTTAAAACCCAACTTAACTTGATCCCAAATATGGCTTAACTCCAAATCCAAAAGGTGGGGAAAAGATATGTCATATCCTTCGACAATAGGCTGGATCACATCCTTTTTAAGCGCAAGCCAGCCATTGAAACTTCCCAACACGCCAGCTGAACAATTCCGCGACAACGGAATGTTTGTCTTTGTTCAAGTCGCTCGTGAAAAATTGATCCTTGTTTACTGTGGCGGCGCACGTCTCCCCGCGGTCATTCAATCGAATCAGTCAATTCAACCTCAAAACAATAAAATCCGTTCCACATATCCCTCGGCACGGTAAACAAACCACTCACCCGAGAAGGGGTGCAACTTCCTTCCTTCCTTCCGCAACTTGTAACGATTCTTTTTTTTTTTTTTTGTCATTCAAACGACAATCTCTGGGCTGCGCAGCATTTTCACCCTCCTCTTAGTCTCGCGGGCGATTAATCAAAACTATTCAATTGTCACAAGTCCTTGTGCTGCGCATGTGGTTCCGGTTTCTGGCGAGTGTTACAGCTCGCTATTGTCAGCAAGGAAACTGCGCAGCTGCACCGCTGAAAGGACACAATGTGCGCGGTGGTAGCCCTTCCAATTTGTAACGCGGTGAACTGGCGCAACGGCGCATATGCCACCGAGGGGTGCTCGAGGCAATTTGTTGCGGCATCGCCTAGGCAACACTTGTGGTGATGTAACTTCCTCTCTACACAAGTGGGCCGTCACCGCATCACCGTTAGAGATTAGAGCTGCCGCCAAGAGCAACGGGTGGCTCTCGGCTAATGGAGTCGATCCAAGTGGGCGTGTGAACGAAGCGACCTTCATCCCACGTGCCGCGCCGGAGTGCTGACTACGCGGGGAGTTCTGAGAGACTTCCTCCTTCCTAATCAGGTCAATTATTCTGAAAGCCTTTCGCTGATGCAGGTCTTCCTTCATAAATCACCGCGAATCCCCACCAACTGCGTTCGGAGGACCGCATCGAAGTCGGAGCGGCGATTTTTTCATAACGTCTCGCCGCCTACTGGAGGAGCAGCCCACATGCAGTTCAAGTTCGGTTGGTTTTTCCGCGGGTCGTCTTCTGTCTCGTGCATGATCGGAGGTGGCCTTTGTTCGCTCGCGGGTACTTTGCCTTGATTAAATGACTGCCAAGCAGGCAGCCAACACAAGCCGGCTTCGGAATGTGCTTCTTCTTCGATTTGTTGACGATGATTTATCGATTTCTCAATTGCGGATGAACGATGCGGTGTGAGATACTCTAATCCGGCGAGTTGGTGGCGTGCTCCGTAAGAGGTTCATCGTTTACAAAATGATTGATAATTAGAGGCTGTGCTGAGGTGGTGGGGAATGGGTGCCTCACATCGTTGTTGTGGGAGACAGTCGACACCAGAAATGTGTGTTATCCGATGACGCATGGGCCAGATGATCACCTCCTCAAGAATTTATTCATATCAAGACGTAATGATCTTGATTGGAATTTTTTGGAAGATCAGCTTGTTGGCTTTCGGATGACAAAGGTGAGCTGCGTTGGAGACTGTTTGACGAACACAATCGCGATGCCGGCATCAGGGTAGTGCGTGCTTTAAGATTGTGTGCTTATAAGGAAGTGTTCAATGCCCAGTCTGTCACGATAGTCCGCTATGAAGAGTGGATGTGATTCCACATAAAAGTACAAGTTTGTCATACCTTTAGCACGCCGCGCAAAAAAATCGGTTTTGATGGCACTGAAGGAGACAGACTTGTGTTCTTGTGTCCTTTGATTGTCCTTAACCATATTTCATTAATTAAAATTGAAAAATAAAATTCAATTTCCCTTTTTGTGTAAGGTATGCGAATTGTGCCCTTTTTTACCTTGCCTTAAAGGGTGCATTCGCAATTTCGTGTAACACTAAATTAGTGCCAGTTCCAAAACACTAAACTCCAGGCAACTGCTGCTTTTCGCTTGTTAGACTAAATATATATTTTTACAATATTGTGTGTGCTTGTAAATAAATAAAATAAATTAGTTTCAAGGCACATTCAAGTCACAATGCATTTGCATCCCATTATCATTTTAATTCATTTTTATTATGTACTTCATGGCAACTTAAATAATAGACAAAAATGCTTAAAACTAGTTGGTCGAACAGTGTTGGTTACTTATTCTAACTTACTGACCCTTAGCGGGTACTCTAAGCTAAACTTAAACTTATTGTATGTCTTTCGACTTAATCTAACATTTATTATTACTATGCATTTGCATAAACATAAGCTTATGTCCGTACAAAGTCTGAGTGTTTTCACATCTGTTGCCTGTTGGCACAAACAAAAACCGCCAAAGAATGAATTAGTCTAGGTTAGGTTGGGTTTATGTGATTGCCACAACTGAAGCTGTTCTGATTGGCTCCCATTGTGATATCACTAATCGGCAGCTCACGTGCCGGTTCCTCTTTGGGTACTAACTAAATAAAACACCTGAAGATACCTACTGGTATGCTGGTGGCATATCCTGGATGATGCACTCCTTTACTGGGTTACATGTCCAGAATATTGATCCCAGACATTTCCTCAAGGCTACTGAATGAATAGCTGTCTAGCGTGTTTTTCCTTGTCCTTGCAAGTGCTGGGCAGGTACCGAGGAAGTGAGGCATGGTTTCTTTTTCCTCTTCATCCCTACAGCTCTTAAAAAAGTCATTGTAGGGGGTCCTCATTCTCCTTGCGTGTGTGCCTCATAGGCAATGACCAGGAATAATGCCAACTACATTGCTGATTTCCTTTCTATTTAGAATTAGGAGAGCGTTTTTTTTTTTGGGATTTATTGAAGGCCATATTAGCCTTGAAGTCCTACAAGTATCTAATTCCATCCAACTTCGATCAGCGGCCTTGATGGCATCTGTAAGAAATAAAGTGTTTATTATTTCAAGAGAGGGGTATGGGGTGTCCTAATTACTTGCCATTGGCAAACCCACCCCTGTTCTAGATTCCTCGTCAGCCCTTTCACTGCCTGGAACACCACTATGCCCAGGGACCCAGCATAGGGTAAGGTTGCATCTGACCGCTATCTTTTTAAGAGATAGACGGCAAAGTTTTACCATCTTAGATTTGATTGATGGTGTATTCAGAGCCTTGATGGCCGCCTCACTGTCTATGAATACAGCCATAGATAACCCGTCTATCGGGTTCATTGACAGTAAGCGGGCAGCCTCTTGGATAGCTTTTACTTCTGCCTGGAATATACCACAGTGGTTGGACAATCGACTTTTCAGAGAGAAGCAAATACTCCTAGTCAGTGCCATCTTCCGTTTTGGATCCGCCTGTGTATACTTCCAGATGGGTAACTTCTCTGACTACGTCTGATGCCCAGTCTTCTCTATTTAGGATCAGTGTTTTATACCCAAATTCAAAGTGTACAACGGGCGCTATATAATCTGCATGCTTAAGGATGTTCGCATTCTTGATTACTGCTATGTGACCTAAAATGTGCATTTTGCTCCAGCGGTTGCATTCCCTCAACCTGATCGCAGCCTTGGTAGCCGCCAACTCGCCGTAAAT
This sequence comes from Eristalis intricaria, assembly GCA_964034865.1. Lineage (NCBI taxonomy): Eukaryota > Metazoa > Arthropoda > Insecta > Diptera > Syrphidae > Eristalis > Eristalis intricaria. Next base: position 71,386,980 of record OZ035874.1, read on the forward strand.
GTCCATGGGAAGAAGCTGTAGCATTGTTTCCATGGCGGCTGAAGGTGTGGAGCGAAGTGCACCCGTAATGCAAATGCACGCAGATCTTTGTATACTGCTTATCTTTCTATGAACGAATGTATTTCGTAATGCTGGCCACCAAACAAGGATACCATATGTTGGAATTGGTCTGACGACTGCTGTATATAGCCAGTGTGTCATTTTCGGATTGAACCTCCATTTGGAACCGAGGATCCGCTTGCAAAATACATAGCTACCGCCGCTTCCTAATACGGTCCTGAAGTATTTGGCCTGACTAGTAAAACTTAGTTCCTTGTTAAAGGAGGCATTTTGTATCTTTTTGTGAACAGTACGAGTTCCATCTTGAATGGGTTAACATCTAGACCAGCTCTTCCCGTCCACCTTTCTAGCTTCTTTAGAGAGGTTTCCATAATGTCTCTAATGGCTTGGGAGATTTTGCCTGTGACGACTAAGGCTATGTCGTCATCGTAGGCTATTGATTTGCAGCCGCCACGACTAAGTTTATTAAGAATTTCGTCTACCACTAGCATCCAGATAAGAGGGGAAAGTACTCCCCCTTGCGGGGTGCCCCTGATAACTCTTGTGGTTATGCTGTTATTTCCATATATATTGTGAAGGGGTATATATATACGAATAGCTCAACCTTACATGCCGGTACCACGAAGAATTTTTTTCCCGTAAAAAGAGGTGTCCCTTATAGAAGGGTGTCCGTAAAGATGACTTTCAATGCATTTTTAGAATGTTATCCTAAAACAAATTATAGAGAGAGAGAAAAATGAACTGGACTAATGCCCACAGAACAAACAAAAAAATAATAACTATGGCCTATGATCGATCCCAAGCGGTCGCTTAGCTTGTTCAGATTAAGCAGGCCAAACCTCAGATCTCATATCTATCGGAACTCATGCCTCTGGAGTAGGCCTTCCCTATAGTAATTTCTGTAGAAGCTGCGTGGATGACGATGAGGAAAAAACCATCAAACACTTGCTATGTAGCTGCAGTGCTGTCTCATCCCGTATATTCAGACTTCTGGAGCCCATATCTTTGTTAATCTGGCTGAACTGAGCAGCATCAGATGGCCTAACATCCGTGGGGTAACACAATGGGTCGATGCTTGGCCTAAGTGTGTCTGGTGTCCGCATGCACGGTAGTCAACCACCTCAAATTAACCTAACCTAATGCCCACAGTGCGAGTTTAAGTGTCGATCCATTGATAAACTTGGGATCATTAAAAATTTCAACGATTCCTACGATTCCACGATTCCCACTTCAATAGTGGCTTAGGTGTCAATCCAGAGAGCACATAATTGCCATTAGTGTATTAAAATAATTTCAACCAAAAAATTCATGTAGCAAGTCCGCAGAAGCAACTTAATATTTGTCTGGCAATGCTTCAGATTTCAGCCTCTGGTGATTGAACGAAATTCGCTCAAATATTTTCCACGCACACTGGTAGTTTTAGATTGCACCCACTTGCGAACACAGACACGTTTTGTGCCTGCTAAACGTTTTGTGTTGAATCACAATAATTTTTTTTTTCATAAATCGTTCCCAAAGCGACTCACTCCATGGTTTGCCTTACTTACATACTTACTTATCAGGCTGACGACCTATGCTGGGTCCGAGCCTGAGCGATAGCTTTTCATTGTTGACGGTCCTGGGCACGCTGCTTTCAGTCATCAAGACCAAGCTTGTATCAGGTCTTCATACCGGAGCTTCGGTCTTCCTCTCCTTCTCGAACCAGGCGGCTCGGATTCGAAGACCCTCTTAGCTGAAGCATTGTTGTCCATGCGCTCGATGTGGCCGAGCCAGTGCAGTCGACGGATGATTGACTTCCGGTCTACATCCACATCCTGGTAGAGTTCGCAGTTGTACCTTCTCGTCCATTCGCCTTCCTCGCAGAGGGAACCATATATCCGACGTAGAAGAAGGCACCAAGTATCTGCTCCGCAGTTTTGCTTATCGTTCAGCTTTCGGCCCCATATAGAAGAAGGCACCAAGTATCTGCTCCGCAGTTTTGCTTATCGTTCAGCTTTCGGCCCCATATAGAAGAAGGCACCAAGTATCTGCTCCGCAGTTTTGCTTATCGTTCAGCTTTCGGCCCCATATAGCTGGCTGACTGTTGAGCACGATTGTTGTCCTTAGAGTGAGGAGTGTTGTCGCCAGTTTTTTTTGACAAACCCAAGTAACACCGGTTGCCAAAGGCGGTTCTACGTCGGATCTCCACCGTGATCGTTTGTGGAGTTTAGCTTTGCCCCGAGATAGACAAACTCATGTACTACCTCGATATTGTTGCTGATAATAATAATATGGGTGGCGCGACAGTGCGAGGTGGACCTGGGCCTAGCTTCTCAGCAACCACGTGTGTTGTGCGTGCTATTGTTCTTTCACGCGTGGAAGGGACCTACAGTTTAATGCCGACTCCGAACGGCGAATTTGAGAAGCCTTTTCTAGACAGGAATACTCTTTGAGCATTGTCAGTGACTCGAAAAAATTGTTGCTGTCGATTGTAATATTTTGTCCTAGGTGGTGTGTGATAGATCGTCTTTTTGGAACTGTTGTTGAAGGGAATGCTTCAGCATCCACGTTAAATAAATGTGCTCAAGAAACCAACGCAATTCGGAACAATACCTTCGGCCTATCCAAACACACCCCAGATAAACCCACCATCTCTCGTCACTCCCTTAAGCGATTTCCATTATCAGTCAATGGTTTTCCACAACATCACCATTATCACGGCCCACGTTTATTATCAACACACATTTGCTTGCCGTGTGATCGAGACCAGCGGTCGTGAGAGATTCTTTCGGAATACCCACCATAAACCCGGACCAATTTTCACGCGTTTTTATTGCCTGGCGCTAAATTTCCCATTTCCCATTTCCTTGCGACGGCGCTAAACTCTCCGCAGGACACCACCTTTCCGCATTCAGCGCACATTAACTGGTTGAGTGTCATAAACGTTTCACACGCCCTATTCAAGCACGGCGCTAAGGACATGCAACAAATGCCGTGCAATAAACGCCGGGAATCCAAATCACGGCTGTTTGCTCAGAAGAACGTGATCCCATTATGAACTCTTTTGTCACTCGCTTGAGGCAGCGTTGGATGCGTTTCCCACAAGGATGTGAAATCCTAAAATGGAAATGCACGTCTGTGCGCATGTGTTGCGAATTAGGAAGCTAACGCGCATTTAGGCATCGTTTTGAGGGGATTTTCTTAAATAATCCCCCGAAAATGGAAAACGAACAGATAAGCGACACATGAGCGTTGACGTCTTAAGAGGCAGTGACTTTGCGAGGGACTTGTATGCAGATGTGTCAACAGTCGTACACATGGTGGGTGATAAGTTGCCTAATGGTCTTGGTTTGCTCAGAATCTAAGTGTGGGATGTGCAGTTTACCGGGATTACCGCTGAGGCTGAGTTGAGGAATGGAGACAGGCTCTGAGAAATCGCCTTCGGAGTCCTATCACATTTCCTTCAAATATTTGAGTGATAAGACTGCCGGATAGAAATTGGTTCCAGACTGGGAAGTAAACCACAAATCGATTTCTGTTCTTCTCCAAATCGAGTTCCAAAACATAGGTTTAATTTTTTTTTTTTTTTCCTACAAAACTTAAGGCTTGTCGGAAGAAGGTTGAATTTCACTAATCTTGACACTTTGTAAGAGAAAGACAAGAACAATTTGCAATGGCCAAGAAGGACGACCTGGACGTCCTGCTCTGAGATTTTTTCTTATATCGGTATTTATACAGTGGACTCCTCCTAAGTCGAATCGTCACGGGATAACATAATTTCTTCGAGTTAGAGAGAGTTTGACTTAGAGAGAGTTTTTTGCTTAAAAAATTGAGGGCAATGTATTGGGTGGGTCTAGCGGTGAATGAGAGCTAAACGAAGTATATGCTGACATCAAGAAAGGACACACAACATCGGCGTCTTGGACAGAGCGTCACAATAGGCGGCTATAACTTCGAGGTAGTCAAGATCTTCGTTTACCTCGGCACCGCAGTAAATAGTACGAACAACATCAGTACCGAGATCAAACACAGAGTAACTCTTGCCAACCGATAAGTTTTATAAACTTGATCATCACAGCAGTTCTTAATACGAATGTACTCCTCGCCAAAGCCAGAGATAATGGATGATAGAGATATCCAACTTCGGCCATTTTTACCCCTAGCCCACAACGAAGATGTAGTGGTAATCCCTTGTATTTCACTTATACATTTACAACGCTCGTCAATTCACCACAATTTGGCGGCCGATTCGTGAATTTTGTGGGAAAAAGCGGCAGATTCATGAATTTAGTGGGAATCCATGTACTTTCCATGTAACGTACATGGGTATGTTGTTCGGAGGGTGTTCAAAAGTTGACTAGTATTTTTAAGGGAATTTTCTTACATTGTTATATGGACTTTCGTGAATAAAAATGTATTGCAATGTCCATTTAACTGGAACTATTTGACCTAAAATTAATTCTTAAGTGTATATATAGCCTATTCATAAACCATACCTGACAAATTAACTCAAAAAATGAAGCCCGCTTTATACGCTTAAATCATTGATTCTGGAAAACTCATGAATTCAATTTAAACAATTTCATAAGAACAATGGCAAGATATTGCAACTTTTACTAATGCTAAAAAAATGGTTGTCAAAACATCTTATTTGTGATTCACGCTTCAATAATATTTTTATTATTGGTTAACTGAACGTGTGAATGTATTATTAATTTTTATTCATATGAAAAAATTCACACTATGTTGTGCATTCGTTATTTATGTCCAAGTATTTCAGATTGTAAATTGCTCAAAGTTTTAATGAATCGACTTCATGAACATAAGCTTTGTTCGTTCGTTTACCCCTCCATCCTGTGTTGAAAATTGAACACCGAAATTTGAAAAAAAACGATCAAATAACGAGCGAATTTTCAAATAAGAACTCTAATTCACCCCATTACTAAGGTGGGGAAGGGTATCAGCTGTCTCCACAGCTGTTCTCAAGAGCTCACACGTATTCACAGACAGGGGACAAAAAGCGTATAAAAAACGTTGTCAGATGAAATCAAGGGGCAAGGGAAGTAGAAGTTGGATATCTCTATTATAGGTTATCTCTGCCAAAGCATTGATCATTCTTAGAATGGTATGTAGGTAGGCAGATGTGACTGAAAAGTTCCCATTGTACTGTCACTTTCATCGGCGTTTTTCCCCACACTTCGTTCGCCTACTTAAGAACTTGATTTGCACTTAGCCCATATTGTTGTAGTTCTTGATACTTATAACCAGTTGGTGGTTCTTTTAGCAATGTAAGGATGTCCTTTATGTTTGTGCCTGTTACGTCCTCAAATATGTTGTTTTTTTTTCTATCTTTGCAAGGGCTGGGCAGGTTCCAAGGTAATGTAGCACGGTTTCCTCTACCTCTTCATCCCTGCCACTTCTACAGAAGTGATTACGCCTACTGCTTAACTAATGTCCCCCCCGTTCAAATCTAGTTGAGCTTTAGTTCTTGATGGATCTAGTGTAGGCCATTTCGCTTTCGATGTCCTACAGGTGTCCAACTCCACCCATCTACGATTGGTTTTGACTATGGCGTCTTTTAATAGCATTGATTTAAGTGCTTTCAATGGAGGTGAGATGTCTCCTGACCTCGTGGCAGTAGTTGACTCGACCCCCTTCTTGCTAATTCGTTGCCCTATCCGCTTTCTGGCTCGAAAACAATGCAGTGGTTGGGTATTGTCAGCTCCGGCGAACATATCTTACAATATGTATTTATTATATATTATATTTTTTTTGCAACGTTTATTATATCTCGAGAAGAAAGTTATTGGCTACAGCGTACTTGCGTAGTTTTGATCATGTCTCCCAATGCTCTAAGCAAATTTTTGGCTGCTCCGTTGATCAGCTGATTGCTTATCGATCCGTATCATTCTTGCATGAAGTCATCCAAACAAGGGAGCGTGATTATCTCTAAGCAAACTTCAGGTCAGCACATCTCCTAGATCTTTTATTCCAATCCATCCGAGACACGTCTGCCTTACCTCCGAGTGATTCTTTTTCGTGCATGTCACCCGTCTGGGGAACTCATTACTCATCACATAGCGAACAAGTAAATATTGTGTATATTAATGAAATATGTATAAGTATTTACTAATAATGAATATTTTGCAGGAACAAGAAAATATCAGCGTACATCCCAGGAGCAGTTGGACCATTATACGAATTTCTTGCAAATGAATCCCGATTTTCTTCTTGGCAAGCATGATCCAACTGACCCGAATAGGATGCAGAATGGGCCGCATTAGCAGATGAGCTAAACGCCAAAATAAAATCAACATCTGTTTATTTGTCCTTGTGCGTGACAGTTCTTTTGTTGCTATTTTTCCTTGTGATGTGCTCATGAGAACATCACAATTTTGACGGTTCTTGTGATGCTCACAAGCTGTGAGGTTTTGCTCAGAATACGAAAACCTCACAATTTGTGACTCACCATGCTCTTGTGAGGAAGTTGTGACTTAAAACACATCACTGAGGTTTGCCAGAATAGGGGTGTTAACTTCACTATTTTTACGCGTGAGGCAGGCAGATCTTCGATAAGATCACCTGCTGGAACCGTTTATAGCGGCCTGTACTCATTGGCTAAATCCAACGGTTTCATTCGTTGAAGACGGCGTACGAGGTTTCTCATGTCCACTGTTTGGAGTATGGCATGGTTACAGACCTCAACCTCCTCGCGAAGTTTTTTATTTCTTCGTCCACGGTTGCGATTCCTAGATCTCTTCGTGTATCATTATTTCATAGATACCAGGGAGCATTCATGACAGCCCTTAAAACTTTTTTTTGGGATGACTGTATGAATTCTCTGTTACTTGCTTTAGTGCAGATCCCAGAGTTGTATACCGTAGATCCATACAGGCTTTAGCACTTGCAGTAAGCAGTTTGTAATACGCACTTAACTTGGAATTTCGTCCGAGTAGCCATTACATTTCTCAAGTTCGTCAAGTTCGTCAAGTTTTTTCCTTGCGTGCGCCTTCCACTTAAGCTTAGCATCCAACGTCATCCCGAGATATTTGGCTTCATTTGCGTACGGTATTTGTACCGAGTTAATGAAGACGGGTATATTGTCTATGTTTTTGTAGGTAAATTTAATATGCGCGGATTTGGTCTCATTTAGGGCAATGGGCCGGAGTTTTGTCCAATCGCAAGTTTTATTTACAGCGTGCTGCAGTTTTACGGTAGCGGACTCGATTCTGCTTCCCGTAGCCAGTATAGCCGTATCGTCTGCGAACGTAGCTTCTATAGTGCTCTCAGTTTGTGGTATGTCCAGCGTTTATAACAAAAGCAGAGTAGGGCCAAGAACACTCCCTTGAGGGACCCCGGCGGCGATGTCTGTAAATTCCGAGTTTTCCGTTCCGTGCTTAACTCTCAATATCCTATTCTTGAGGTAGGATTCAAGCAATATAGATTTTCCTACTATGTTTGTATTTCAAGCCTACGTGCCAACCTTTTCAAAGGCCTGGGATATGTCGAGGAAGACGCTGGAACAAACCTTTTTTTCCTCTTGTGCTTTTTCGATTTCGTTGGTTATTCTAAATACCTGGTCAATTGTGGAATGACTCTTCCTGAATCCAAACTGATGATCGGTGATAAGGCGTCTTTCTTCAATTAGTGGTTGTATTCGTTTCAGTAGAAGTTTCTCGAACAGCTTTGATGTTATTTGATTTTAGGTAAAAGTGATATCGGTCTGTAAGATTTTTTGTCGTTTGGCGATTCACCCGGTTTCGGGATCATTATCACTCCTGCGACTTTCCACGAATCAAGTACGTGGTAATAATCGCTTTTTGTTTGGTAATTCCTTGAGGATTTGTCCGGTAATTCAATCATAGCCAGGTGCTTTGTTACTTCTCAAGTTTTTTATTCCCTGGCAGAGTTCAGTTAGCAACACCCGTTTAATTCTGAAGTTATCGGATATCGGTGGCATATCGGTTGTCTCATCTATGAACATTTCTGCATCAAACGGCTTAACCGTTTGTTCTAGATGTTCAGCAAATAGGTGTGCCTTTTTTTTGGCACTCTTTGCTCATTCGCCATTGTTTTTTCGGATTGGTGCCGAATGCAGTTGAGGCTTTTTTTTATATTTCACTGCTTTCCAAAGAGAATAATTTGAAGTTTTTTTCGTTTGCTAATCCTTCAAGATATACCAAGATCTCGTGATTTTTCAAGTCTGTAATTGCTTTTTTAAGTTTATTGCAAGCAAAATTTAGGTACGATTTATGTTGAATGTTACCATACCCTGCGCGCTCTCCTTTTTTTTCGCGAATAAGTTCTTTAATTTCCGGCGGGTAATATGTTCCTTCTCCTTTGGCAACTTTTCTTTTTGGAGTGTTTTTCCATGCGGCGTTCTGGATAATCGATATAAAATTTTCGAGTTCCACTTCTAACTCAAATGGTGTTTCCGGACATTTAACATAATTTTTGTTTCGCAATCATGCCTCGCATCAAGCCTCGGTGGCGCAGTAGGCAGCGCGTAAGTCGCATAATCAATGCAATCATGTTTGAAACCGTCCCAGGTTGCTTAATTATTAGTCTAGGTTGTCCTTCTAATTTCATTAGACTATCGCTCATTGTCAATACTAAGGGCGAGTGGTCAGACAACCCCCGAACGTATGTTTAGCATTAAAAATTTAAAATATGGCAAAAAATCTCGAGTTAGAGATAAATTCGACTTAGGGAGAGTCCACTGAAGGTAGATATTTTCTCGGCAAATTTTTGATTCACACAGCCGAACTTCTAAAATTTTCCGAATAATTGCTTGGCCTAATACCTTCAAAATAGGAGTACAGTGAAAGCTCCTCCTAGGGACCAGCCTCTAATGCGGCCAATCCCCTTGAGCGGATAATCTCTCACGACCGTGGATCTTGATTTGAAGTTCCATACATTTCCATGGATAACTGCAGTAGCCGGCCATAAATTCTGCAACCGTCTCTGTCCGCCTGTATTTTTTTAGCGTCCTTTAGGAAACAGAGACTCTTCGGGCCGGAGCTTAGTTTTCCATACGCTCTACCTGGCCCAGCCACCTAAGGCGTTGGATCTGTGGACGCCTTGCTACTCTCATGTCACTGTACAGACCGCACAGTTAACGGCTGAATCTACTCCTCCAAATACTGAGATTGAACGCAGAACTTTTCTCTCGGAAAGACCAACGGCTTCCTCATCTGCTTCTGAAATCGTCCAGGCACGCACAAAAATCCACTCCTGTGTGACTAGATGCGGGTAGCGCAGGGCTCTTCCTATCTCATATGAATATTGATTTCACTCTGCAATCTCGTCAGGTCCTTGCGAGGTGGGATGACTCAAGCAGACGACTCACTCTTCAAGATTTTTTTCTCTATTTCCCCGATGGTGTAATCATACACCAGAAAACCATTTATCGTTAGATTTTCTTGAAAATTAGGGGATTATGCATGGTGTTCCGCATGGCGTATAAGTGGGGTGTACGTGCTTAATGGTCTTTTTCAACGGCAACCCTCTTTTCCCCCACCCACCGCAGATCAATTCTGACCGATAAAATGGTTTTCGAAAAACTACATTAATATATACGTGCTCTAAATGTTGCTTTAGTGGAGGCACATTGCTCCACAATACAACCAGCAACTCGGCAAGACCCAGCAACGCTCCATGCACTTGCGTTTCGAACATCGTTGTCGTTGCGCAATTGAAAAGAGTCCCCACACACTCGAATCTGGTGGATCTGACAGCATATAGCAATATATTCCGAATCTGGTGTTTCCTTAAAGTGGCCCGCAAGACTGTGATGATCCGTGTCTTTTATGAAGTCACATTGGTCTGACCTCGCGAACATCGCTCCTAGATCCCTTGAATGTTCCCAGCTTCGCGTTGATCTTCATGCCTGCATTCGTGGTCAACAGCTGTACAGTCAATTTTCATCGCACGTGAGGTTTGTTGGCAAGCGAAGGGAAACTTGCAGGTGGGTCCAGCGCCGCTTGAGTGCGGAAAATGCATAAAAGCATGGTAGGATTACTTCCGACAATGGCGCCATTTTATGCGAACAAATTTGACCGGCCAAGCCATGGGCTTTTCCTTAGTGGTGTCGTGTAACGCACCACATCAGTGACAGCTTCTTTGATGACTTCTTGACAACGTCTCCAATCCTTCTCGATTGTCGGAGGACCTCACATTCAACGTGTATTATGAACCGAAAATTATGGTCCTTAATTAAAATGCTTGGGTCGTTAAAAGGAAACCTCTGTATCCCTGGTTGTTGGTTGTCGCTGAACCGGACCCTTTTCTTTAATTCATGTCCGGGTGCATGTCGGTAACGTTACAGTGACTGCGAGCGCTGACATTGGCTATAAGATTATAGCTTAGATTAAGTGAGGCTAGGTAGGGGGCTGCTAATAAATTCACCAGCACACTTAGACTATATTTGTCCATTGTGATACCCATAGTCAGACTACTACCACTGATTGACCACTCCAGTGACAGTGCCCTTAATTTGATCCCAACGGCAAGTGGTGACTGGACCAGATTTGAAAACCAGATAAAAGATGATTAACTTTGCCTTCAATGGGGTTCGAACCAGCGACGCCACTAACCAAGGGCAGGCACTTAATCAGTCATTCCACCTTTAACTCTATTCCAAGACAGGCATTGGAAAGAACTGAGCTTCGAATATGTCGGATCCATGACTTAGGGAGTCATGGATGGCGCCGCTGGCCAAGCAACTCTCTTGCTCTTGTCCCGTCATCCAGAGAGTAGGAGTTTATTTACAGAAGCTAGGTGCAGACGCTTATGCCTCTACGATGTCGTATCAATGTTTTGAAATCCTCAATCTTGCATTGACTTACTTACTTATCAGACCAACGATCTTTGGGGGCCAGAGCCTTAGCTAGAGATAACTTCCATCACTGAAGGTCCTGGGAACGCTGGTTCCAGTCATCAAGACCAAGCTGTCTTCCGTCCGGGATTAGTTATTACTCCTTATACCAGACGTTCGGACTTTCTCTCCTTCTCGAACCACGCGGCTCGCATACGAAGATCCTCTTAGCTGGACCAAAGCCAGTTCAGTCGACGGATTTTCCTTTGCCTGCCGGACTACATCCACATCCTGGTACGGATCGCACTTGAGTCTTCTGCTTCGTTGCCACAGTTTCATTACCATCCACCTTTCAACTCCATATGGCAAGACTGACAAAATAAGAGTCTTGTAGAGCATAATTTTGGACCTTCGAATCAGGAGCGCAGTTGTTTTGGCAAACCGAAGAAACAGCTGTTTCCAAGCGAGATTCTACGTCGGATCTCCACTGGGATGTTCTTCGTGCTGTTCAGGTTTGCCTCGAGGTAGACAAACACTTTTGTTGCCTAGAATTTGTTGCTGTCGATAGTGATGTTTGCCCTAGGTGGTGTTCGACGGATCGTTTCTTGCTAGACAGCATATATTTCATCTTATCCTCATTGACCTTAAGACCAGTTTGTTTCGCCTGTTCATCAATCGCCACTGTGGCACGTTGGGAACGCTCAATGATGTCGATCTTATCTGCATACCCCAACAGTGGGACTGAATTGTTTCCTTTCGATTGTTTACAGCTGGCCGCCTCAATATCTTCTCCAGTACCAAATTGTAGACAACACATGACAGAGCATCTCCTTACTGATATCTGGTGCCAAGAGGCGAAGTGCACGGTGCCGGTTTCCCCGGGATCCCGAATTCGGCCATCGCTTGGAAGAGTTGCTTGCAATGAATGCTGTCGTGTGCGGGCTGAAAATCGATAAAGAGGTGGTGTGTAACGATCTGAAACTCGCTGGTCTTCTCTTGGATCTGCCTAAGTGTGAAAATTTGGATTATAGCCGATTTCCGGATCGGTAGACGCACTGGCATGTTTCGATTGGGCTGCATCAAGCCTACCGAGGGATAGTAACGAAAGCACCTCTTTCGATTTTCGTGTATATGTTGGGATGTTTCAGTTCTTCTTCTTCTTCTGGTGGCGCTACAGTCCCGGTGGTGGACCTGGGCCTCAACCAGTAAGCCTCTCCAGCCGGCACGATCTTTAGTCAGCTGTCTCCAACTGCGCACACCAAGTTGGTTGAGGTCCTTCTCCACCTGGGTGCGCCATCGGTTCCGTGGGCGTCCTCTATTGCGTTGTCCCACGGGTTCGGAGTCGAAGACTCTTCGAGCTACAGCAGTGTTGTCAATGCGCTCCACATGGCCCAGCCATCGTAGGCGTTGAATCCGTAGACGCCTGACTAGGCTCATGCCGCTATACAGCCCGTACAGGTCGTGGTTGAATCTTCTTCTCCAATAGCCATCAACGCAGACAAGACCATAGATTGAACGCAAATCTTTTCTTTCGAAAATACCAAGTCCTTCCTCATCCGCTTTTGAGATTGTCCATGCCTTCGCGCCGTACAGCAGGACAGGGATGACCAAGGTCTTGTATAAAATCAGCTTGGTCCTTCGAGAGAGGACTCTACTACTCAATTGCCTGTTGAGCAAAGGATGAATAGAATTGGATCTAGCCTAGATCCCTGTGGGACTCCATACTTGAGGTTCTTTTCTGATTCCTCGCGTTCTTAATCTTAAAGCAATAGAGACTATTGTGTGGATAATCTCGTATTCCAATCACTCGCAAGGCTTCCTGCGGAATTAACTCCCCTCAAGGAGTAAAGATTGTTCTTTCTATTCGTGCGTTTGTGTGTTTCGATGTGACAGCGTCACAGTTGTGATGTCAGCGCAGAAACAAGTTGCGCACATTCGTTGGATATTCTAGTCAGAAAGTGGACATTACCACAAAGCATCAACATCCAAAGGGACTTTTTTAATTTATCCACTCGACGGCATTGTTGAACGTCAAGTAGATCTCAAAGACGTGAGCTCCACGCTAAGAAGAGTGACATAGCCAAGAACCTAATTAAATCACAAGTCATCTCTGATCCACAGACAAAGTCAAGTTCTCAAGCGTCGACTGCGGTTCGGCGAGTGGTTTTCCCTTCACACAAAGAACCACACTCAAGGCCACAAAAGCAGAGGAGAATCCGAATCCGAGTTATAATGAAATCACCAAGGCAAGGCAAATAAAGGCCTCCCCAGCCAAATATGCGAACCTACGGTGCGGCGGTTCGTCGGAGCGCATTGTCTCTAACGAAATGCAAAACAATTTCCTCCGCATTCCTCGGACCGCACAAACCACAATTATCGCCATGAAAATGCCACCAGGCGGCCGACTGCAGCAGGAGCAGCCCCACACCAGTTCCACTGGGGCTCCGGTGCCGCCAGCAGTTGTTAGAGCCGTTCCCTTGCATTTGCGCGCGGGCACTAGACGCAAACTAGATCCAGGCGTTCATTTCGCTTTGGTTTCGTTCCGCACCTATGGCCTTTGCTGCAACTCACTCCACACACAACCTTCGCGTCAGCTGTGGCATCATTAGACTCGACGAGCGCATAATGCTGGTCATGCTGGTAATGATCGGCAGAGGCGACGGGATGGGTACCGAACCCAGCCGACTGCGTCGACTCTCAATCTCGGGCGGCGAAGAGCGTGAAACCGGACCATGCTCGGGCTTCGATTACGAAGCGTGCAAGACAAATTAGACAAGCGTGTGTGCGCACACACGCATCCGAAAGGAAGAGTTCACGCTGAGAAAGAAATTCAAATTATCAAATTATGACGGAACTGGAAGGGCATCTGTCCGACTGGGCCGATCTGCAGCAGGTTTGTGCGGATGATAGCCCTCCAGTGGGTTCAATTAGATGATCCAGTTTATTTGGGCACCTCGCCTAAGGGGTTTTTGATTGCGGCTGATGGATGGATGGGCCGCGGCCAACGGTGGGAAAACCAGTAGCTCCGGTTCGGAGTTGACAGTTGATTGAGATTTCCTTTGGGAACTAACTGCCGGTGGTGTGGGGACGTGGACATCGATTGGAAGGAGGTATCTGGTGGGAAAGTGGTTGTATGAGTGCGACATTGTGTCACTGGGGATAACCCTTCACGGCATGATTCCCAATCAACTCTTAGTGCATAGTGAAATGTGAGCCTCAAGTGTAAATTTGTGTCCATCTATTAAACGGCAGAAGATATTTTTTGAATCCTATTTGTGACTGGCTAAAGGATGTCAAAAATTTGTTCTTTTTCTTGCTATGTTTAGAGGATCTAAGGTTTTTTGGGAAGTATTTTCTTCTTAATCTGGACATGGTGCAGGCCGAAACGGGCCACTGTACTCTGCACTCACTTGCACAAAATACAGGCGGATTATCTAAATTTTAACCTCTCTCTATGAGCTTCTTATTTCCCCACTCCCTAGACAGCAGGATTTTCTGAACTGTAGGACTACGGTAACACTGTTTTGTCGAATTTGTGACATTGATTACAGTAAGTCCTACTGTATGATTTTCGGCTTTCAACCAAATTCTTAAAATGGTGGGATTTGAATTTAGCTTCACAAGAATTGCCAAAAAAAAAACAAGTCCATCGGTCAAATATACGCTTCTTCTCCCGAAAACTATTTTCATTTCGTACCTCGATTCACTTATAATATCTCTTGGAGATCAGGCTGCTTATTAGAATAATCTGACATTCCGAGGTGGACCTGGGCCTAACTTCTCAGCAAACACTCGTGTTGATTGTTCTTTCACGAGTGGAAGGGATCTACAGTTTTATGCCGACTCCAAATGGCGAAGTTGAGACGCTTTTTTCTAGAATAAGGAATACTCTTTAATCATTGTCAGTAACTCGAAAGAGGTGGAGCCGTGAATTATGAAAGTTGGTAAATTGGGGATTCGAACCTGGCACCCTCCCTGGAAAAAATGTATGAGGGCAGCTATGATTATCGTTATTTTCTAGCCACATCTGGCGTCCCTCTGGATTGAAACTTAGTTCCGCTACTTTTAATTCATAAATGCTATCGAGCAAGATCGAGTTGCCTGGCGATCCCTCCCTTCCCGTACATTATGTGGGTCAAAATATGATGAATCTACCCAAATGATCTTGCGAATCTCGATCGAAAATACTCATATCTAACGCAGTTGGGGGTTGTGCGTGGGGTTAACTCCCTCACCACGTAAAAATATTATGGTTCAGAGACAACCAACTGCTTCGGATACGGACGGAATTAATGTTGACGACCCCAGCAAACGTTACAAGGACAACGATTTTCGGTTCTGCACGTGGAATGTTAGGTCCCTTAACAGACCACGTGCAGCCGAAGAACTCGCGGAGGCCCTGGACTGCTACAAAGCAGACATTACCACTATCGAGGAAGTGCGGTGGAATGGGCCGGGCAAGAAGAGGATGAGAAACTGCGACATCTACTACGGTGATTGCCACAGGGAGAGGCGCTTTTTTGGATGTGGATTTGTTGTTCGAGGCAGACTTAGGCAAAAAGTCTTAAGCTTTGTCTGTAAAAGCGAACGCCTCATAACAATCCGCATCAAGGCTAAATTCGGGAACATCAACCTGATTTGCGCCCACGACCCGACAGAAGACAAAGATGATAACAGCAAGGATGACTCTGATCTCCCAGAAAGGACCTACGATCAGTGCCCCAGCTTCGACACCATGATTGTTCTAGGAGATTTCAATGCAAAGCTGGGTAAGGAAGACATCTTTGCCAAAGTCATCGGGAAACACAGCCTGCACGACACTACATCCGATAACGGACTCAGGCTGGTGGACTTTGTCACGGGACGTAATCTCTCTGTAGCTAGCACGCGGTTCCCACACCTCAACATCCATAAAGGGACCTGGCTGATTGATCATGTTGCGATCGACGTCAGACACTCCTCCAGCATTCTTGATGTCCGAACGTTCCGAGGAGCCAACATCGACTCGGACCATTTCCTTGTTGTAGCCAAGGTAAGAACTCGGATATCAAGAGATCAACGGAGTCGAGAAAGGACACCACTGTTTGACGTCGGAAAGCTACAATCGCAACGGACTGCTAAGAACTTTGCCGATCGAGTCTCCCGGAATCTCTCTCTAAGTTCAAACAATCGAGGAAGATTGGAGGCGTTGTCCAGAAGCCATCAAAGATGCTGCCACTGATGAGCTGGGTTTTACGGCGCCACCTAGAAAAAACCCATGGTTTGACAACGAGTGTAGGCTGGCACATGCAGCGAAGCTGGAACCCTACAAAGCAACGCTGCAACGAACGACGAGAGCTGTTCGTGAGCTCTACGAACAGAGACGAAGGGATGAGACCCGGCTTCTCAGAAGAAAGTGCACGAGAAGCGCGCGATCGAGGAGATGGAGAGGTGCTACGGTAGGAACGATGTCCGAAAGTTTTACCAGAGGGTGAAACAGTTATCCAGTGGATATAAGGTTCGGACAGAAGCCTGCCGGGACGAGAATGGACAACTAGTAGTAGAGTCGCAGTCGATACTGAGAATTTGGAAGAACCACTTCTGCAGACTGCTAAACGGCGATGATGACACCAATACCGCTGTCAGGCAGAATGTTGCACTCAATATGGACGATGATTGACGAGAATTCCGTCCCCCCGACTTAGACGACGTCAAGATAGCAATATCAAGACTGAAGTCTAACAAAGCTGCCGGTGCGGACGGACTGTCCGCTGAAATCTTTAAGGCAGCTGGAGATGATCTGGTTGGGCGTATGCACCAGCTCATCTGTAAGATGTGGTCGGAGGAGAGCATGCCCGATGAGTGGAATCTCAGTATCGTTTGCCCGATCCATAAGAAAGGAGACCCCTTTGACTGCGCCAACTATAGAGGGATAAGTCTCCTGAACATCGCTTACAAGATCTTCTCTGCCGTTTTGTGTACTCGCCTGAAGCCGTTTATAAATAAGCTGATAGGTCCTTATCAGTGTGGCTTCAGGCCAGGGAAGTCCACCATCGACCAGATTTTCAAACTACGGCAGATCCTGGAGAAGACCCAAGAAATGCAAATCGACACCCACCACCTTCTTGTCGATTTCAAGGCCGCATATGACAGTGTGCATAGGGACGAGCTATACAACGCCATGCCTAGTTTTGACATTCCTGCCAAACTCGTCAGGTTGTGCAGGATGACGATGGAGAATTCTCGCTGCTCCATCAAGGTCGGTAACGAACTCACCGAGACCTTCAATGTCAAAAAAGGATTTAGACAAGGCGACGCGCTGTCATGTGATTTCTTTAACATCATCCTGGAGAAGATCGTGCAAGACTCACACGCCAACACTAGAGGCACGATCTTCCAAAAGTCCGTACAATTGCTATCATACGCTAATGACATTGACGTGATTGGCAGAACTCAGCTATTCAATAAGGCGTTTGCTGGCATTAAGGCGGAAGCGGCTAAAGTGGGCCTAGCGGTGAATGAGGGCAAAACGAAGTATATGCTGTCATCAAGATGACGTCTTGGACAGAACGTCACAATGGGCAGCTATAACTTCGAGGCAGTGAAGGACTTCGTCTACCTCGGCACCGCAGTAAATAGTACGAACAACATCGGTACCCAGATCAAACGCAGAGGAACTCTTGCCAACCGCTGTTTCCATGGGCTCAAGAGGCAATTGAGTAGTGGAGCCATCTCTCGAAGGACCAAGCTGATTTTATGCAAGACCTTCATCATCCCAGTCCTGCTGTACGGCGCGGAGGCATGGACAATCTCAAAAGCGGATGAGGAAGTCCTTGGTCTCTTCGAGAGAAAAGCCCTGCGTGCGATCTTTGGTCCTGTTTGCGTTGACGGTTTCTGGAGGAGAAGATTCAACCACGAACTATACGGGCTGTACAGCGACATGAGTCTAGTCAGGCGTCTTCGGGTCCAACGCTTAAGATGGCTAGGCCATGTAGAGCGTATGGACAACTCAGCTCCGGCCCGGAGAGTCTTCGACTCCGAACCCGTGGGACACGCAACAGAGGACGCCCGCGTTTAATGTGGCGCACCCAGATGGAGGAGGACCTCAACCAACTTGGCGTGTGACACTGGAGACAGCTAGCCAGAGACCGTGCTAGCTGTAGAGGCTTGTTGGTTGAGGCCCAGGTCCACCCCGGACTGTAGCGCCAAATAAAGAAGAAGAAGAACGCTGATTACATCATAGTGTTATGGAGCCATATTACAGTGAGTGCAACGCTTTGAAGCCAGCTTAAGCACATCGTCTTGTTTCAAGGTATCATGAACTGTATTCCGTTCAACCTAGACGACGATGTACATAGTATGCTGTGCCTCTGACGGGCGTCAATAGAATAATTTATTTAGAATGTGCCCTAGTAACAAAACCGTCTTATGGCAAGACATGGACTTTCAAACCTAAAGTCATCATCAACAATGGCATCATGCAAAGAGGAAATTCTTCGTCAATTCGAGTCAGTGATTAAGTTATGGTTTGGTTAGTGGCATGAACTATATGTCAAACTATGTGTCAAATTGTCGCCTTTCAGCAGTGGCTCCGTTTCAAATCCGAATCATCTTCGTCTTACATATCATATTCACAGATTCACAGTTTAAGGGGACTCTTAGCTTTTTCCTCTTCTTCTTCTCCTTTCTGTAGGCCAGGCTGTCCCTGGGTCTCAAGCAACAAGCCACTCCAGGCCAACGCGGTCTCTGGCTATGGCTTGGCACTTATGTGAGACAGCTTAACTCCACTGACTCGTAGTGCAAGACTCTTTCGGCTGCAGCTAAGTTGTCTATGTCCTCTAAACGGCTCAGCGTTTGGCTATGATCATGACGCCATGGAGGCAGTGCTGTTCGTGGTTCGATCGTCTTCTTCAGACGCCATCAACGCAAACAGGATAAAATATCACACGCACACCTTTTCCCTGGGAGAGACCAGACTTCTTCACCTGCTTTTGAGATTATTCATGCTTCATAACCGTCCAGCAGGACTGAAATGATCAATAAAGTTGATACTTCGAGAGAGGGCTCTATAACTCAATTGCCTCTTACAATTCAAAGAAATAGCGGTTCTCAAGAGTTATTCTACACTTCTCTTGTTTGTATTCTTTACTGCGGAGCCGCTCTAGACGAAGTCCGTAACTCGAAGTTTTAACCGGTCACTGTGGCAATCATTCACTGCCAGACCCATTTTAGGGCCTTCATTTTGCATGGCAGCAAACGCCTTATTGGCGACACTCTGTTTCGACAAACACGTCAGTGTCATCCACGTATTGTAACGCTGTACAGGCTTTTGGAGGATCGTTTCTCTACTGTTGATGTGTAAATTTCTCATGATCTTCTGAAAAATGATGTTGAAGAGGACACATTCCAACGCATCACCTTTTTTAAGCGCCGCCTTTAGACTGGAACATGTCCCTAGTCAGTGGAAAGTGGCGGATATAATAATGACACCGAAACCGTTTGAACCCCCAATAGACAAAAAAGGTGTTCGAACGTGTATTACTTATTCCTATTCACCAATTCGGTTTTAGGAGTAAGCATTCGACTATTGACCAAGTACAACGAATTACTGATATCATAGAAAAATCGTTTGAACAAAAGCAAGTCTGCTCAGCTGTATTTCTCGACGTTTCTCAAGCCTTTGACAAGGTTTGGCACGAAGGCTTGAAACACCAGCTTCAACAATTCCTCACGAGAAAGCTTAACTAAGTTTTATCAAACTATCTATCTGAATCTTTTGTGTGAAATATGTGAACTGATGCTCCCTATTTAAAGCTATACAAGCTGGAGTACCACAAGGAAGCGTTCTTGGTCCTATCCTTTACTTACTTTATAGCAGTGACATACCGCTGAGGGTAGGCACACTTGCTGACGACACCACCATTTTGGTAACTGCCAAAACGATCGAAAAGTTAACAAGAAAATTGCAAAGTGCTTTAGACCGGGTACACGAATGGACGAACAATCAGCGAATTCCTGCAGGTGTGCCTCCAAGGATCAGTTTTGGCCCTAATCCTCACTTCTGACTTCCCCTCCTTTCCACGGTGCCATTCCGCAATGTTTGCTGATGACACGTGTATCTATTCTACAGATTCGGCCGGTTTACTTATCCAAACCTACTTGCAATCTGCATTAGATAGCTACATTCTCTATTGCATGAAATGGAAAATTAACATCAACGCTCAAAAAACTCAAGCTATCTTTTTTTGTTACTCGAAAAAGAAAAGCTTGTTTTTTACCGAGCAACAACTTAACCATCGGCAACAATAGCATAGAGTGGAAATCAGAAGTTAAATACCTAGGAGTCATTTTGGACAAAAGACTAACCTTTGGCCAGCATACAAACAGCGTGGTAAATAGAGTTAATTTGACTATAAAAATATTATACCCTTTTATATGCCGTAAGTCTGAATTAAGCCTTGAAAACAAAATTTTAATATTTAAATCGATCTTCCAATCCATACTCTTTTACGCAGCACCAGTCTGGAGCAATTGTTCAAATTGCCACCTTAAGAAGCTTCAAATTTGTCAGAACAAAGTCCTTAAAATGATCTTAAAACTACCACGGCACTTTTCCACTTCGCTACTCCATGAAATAGCTAATCTAGATACCGTAGCAACCAGGTTAGACAAGCTTAACGAACGTTTCATCACATCGTGTAATTTGTCCAATAGCATTATAATCTCTAGTCTACAAAGCAATTAAATATATTCAACATGGTAACATTGCAACCCAAGGATGTTATTGCTTACTAATGTTAATAGTTCATCTATCTCTATCATCTATTTATCTTATCATCTATTTATTTATTTATTTACTTATTTATTTATTTATTTATTTATTCATTTATTTATTTATTTATTTATATATATATATTTGTTTGTTAATTAATTAATCAACTTATTTATTTGTTTATTAATTTGCATATTTAACTTTGATGGTTAACTATTCCTATTTATTTTGTTTAATCACATACTTGTAAATTCGCAACGAACATAGAACTAATATTACAATACTTCACAAACATGAAGCTCAAACATACATACTGTGATACATACGAACGAAGGTTTTTTTTTTAGCTTTTCCTTCGAATATAGCCTTTTTCCATTTATTTGTGTTTGCATTATAGCCTCATCATCAGTAAGGTAGATGGCTACCATATCTATGTAAGTTTTCAATTGTATTTAAAGACTGTACATTGTTGCTAAATAAAGATACTGCTACTACTACTACTCAGCGAATTGAGCTTAACGAAGCTAAGTTCGTTCGTATTAATTTATTTACAAATAAAGTTCAAATACCCTTCGGGAATGAAGCGAAGTACTACCTCAGCATGACACTCGATGTAAAGCTTTAATGGAAGGAGCACATCAAAAAGAAACGTCAAGAGCTTCAATTAAGATATAAAGACATGTACTGGCTTATTGGAAAATATTGTAAGCTAAGTATAGAAAATAAATTGCTTATATGAATTATACTATTATAATTTTTGTTTACTTAAAGAAAATATTTGTATTACCTGCTCTTTTTCGCAGAACTTCCTCTTACACAAATGACTTAAAAACTAAACAACAAAATTTCTTACGCTACCTAAAATACTATCTTGCATCTTAGAGGCGTGCAATGTGTCCACAGGTTTCTTCGGATTACAGCGCTGGACGTGATGGAATGCATTGGTGCCGTATGGTCCAGACTTTGTGTCGGCGATTGTGTGTGCTGGGAACGGATGAGGTGTCATCTGAAGCCGTTGTTTGTTCGTCTCCGGAGTGGAAACATTCGCGGTGTTAACTTATACAAGCATGTTCTAAAACCCCCCTGGACGTGTGGTATACAACTATGGTGTTTTACAAAAGATTCTACAAAGTTTTCAATATAAAGTACTAAGAGCTATCGTCAACACACCCTGGTATTTACGAAACGACGATATCCACAGAAATCTTAGAATTCCATCAATCCAAGATGAACTAAAGAATTTTGCAGAAGAGGAAGACCACATAAACTCAGCTGTCGTTCCAATTCTCGACGCAAGTAACGTTTTCCGCCAAAGGACTATACACCTTGAACTAGCACGAATTAGAATTCAACCCGCGAGAAACTGCCCGTTATAATTATGTACAACCTGAAAAATTTGGCAGGACTATCAGAACCAGACATGGCGATGTTTAGGTCGTCTCTGCCCACGCTGTGTTATATGGTCTTGAAATCGAACGATGAATAGCTTCTGCTGGACTCCTGCTGCAGTTCTGGGAACAATCAGTTGTTCAGCTCATCCGCAATAGAAACAAAAATGCAGGCACCTGTGCCTATATGAGGTGACATATCAACGAATAATCTTTAAAAAAAAAGTTGCAAACGTAGTTGATATAAGCTTTGAGTTGAACACATGTCCCAAAACACTCGTAAGCTATCGAAACTACAGCTCTAACAGACAAAGCAGAAACCAAATACTCCGTCAAGAGATGTGTCCCTTAAAGAACATTACATGAGCGTTACTTTGCAGAACAAAACACCACGAGAAATGTCTTTTCCCCATCTCTTCCCTGAAAATGAGTGCACTTGAATTGAATCCTCCATCTCTTGCTCCTGCACGCAAAAGAAATTCCATGAGCGAAAGCTGCTCATCCAGCAGCAAATTACGTTAAATTACCCGTAGGTGTTGTGCGTAATTTGCTCGAGTACACATCCGCGACCTTCGCAGGCACTTCCAGCCCGGCACCAGCACACAATCCCATCCCTGCCCTGTTCAATGGATTTCCGCAGATCCTTTCGACGATCTTCTCCATCTTCGCCACTGACACTGTTTGCGGATTCGTGTGCTTATCTCCGGAATTCCATCGGCATGGTAATTCGATCCAGCCTTCCGTTGCGACGCACTCGATCGTCAAAACATCGCCTGGATCCATCTCCCGCCGAGATATCAACTCCTCTGCAGGGGCTTCCTTCGAATGACATCACTCAACACGCCGGAACTCATTTTTGTAAGCGCTCTGCACGTCACACCGCACATTTGCTTGCTTCGCTGCTTTCCTTTTTTTTGCGGACTTAATTAAATTTTACCTTCTTTTTCTTGCGCGGCGATATCGGGTTACGAATTGAAATTCCAAGGAGGAAGCCAGAACCCACTGGGCTCTTGGTCTCGCCGCTAATTGGAAACGGAAGTGTGAATTGCCATCGAGATTCGGTTGATTAATTGTCGATGGAATCGCACAGACACACGCACAGCGGCTGCGGGAATAGAGTGCTAAAAATATAATTGATTGAGGATGTGGGCACAAGGCGGCCGTCGGCGGCGGAATGTCCTTCATGACACTCCGGCACCTGTTTGCTTGGACGTTTCTTGGTAAATCGGCCTTGGGCCGTTAATTATTTTTGTAGACGACGTTATCGTGATGATGCTCGATGTCAGTGCAGTGAATGCAATGCGAACAGGGTGATTCGGATTGACGTTTAAGGTGATTAAATCGTTTGAGAGTTTCTTGAAGATCTGGTGGTCTGGTGGCGTGACGGGGATCCGTTGGACAGTAGGGACCCCGACAAAAATCGAGTGACCGGCTGCTTACGCGACGATGCAACGTAGCAATTGCGTCAACAGGAAAAATACCGCAGACCATCAAAGAGGTCATGGAGTTGTATACGGTATGCAAAGTCATCGTCGGTCTGTATGTTAACCCACCCAAGGTTACCATCACACTTACAATTTTACTTCAAGAGCAGCCTTTAACAAAGGCTACACTCCAAGGCTAACCACAAATGTATAAGTCATAGATTAATTCACCAGATATTGCAAATAAGGAGAACTCCCTCTTAATGGACACCCTCTTAAGTGGACGATTCTCTTAAGCGGTCAAGATGTACTGCAATGGTTGACTGGTAGTTATGATTTTGGTTGTTTTTTGTCTCTTAAGCCGCTCTCTAATGTGGACAAAAAAAACACCGGTCATTTGGGTGTCCACTTAAAAGAGGGTTCACTGTAATTACGGTTTATTTTGGAGAGTAAGCTAAGATAGGCTCCGTCAATTCAGTAACGAACTCACCGAGACCTTCTATATTAAAAGGGTTTAGACAAGACGACGCACTATCATGTGACTTCTTCAACATCATCCTGGAGAAGATCGTGCTAGGCTCAGACGCCAACACTAGAGGCACGGTCTTCCAGAAGTCCGTACAACTGTTAGCATACGCTGTTGACATTGACGTGATTGGCAGAACTCAGCTATTCAATGAGGCGTTTGCTGGCATTGAAGCGGAAGCGGCTAAAGTGGGCCTAGCGGTGAATGAGGGCAAAACATAGTATATGCTGTCATCAAGAAAGGACACTCAACATCGACGTTTTGGACAGAGCGTCACAATGGGCAGCTATAACTTCGATGTAGTCAAAGACTTCGTCTACCTCGGCACCGCAGTAAATAGTACGAACAACATCAGTACCGAGATCAAATGCAGAGTAACTCTTGCCAACCGCTGTTTCCTTGGGCTCAAGAGGCAATTAGTAGGACAGCCATCTCTCGAAGGACCAAGCTGACTTTATGCAAGACCATGATCATCCCAGACCTGCTGTACGGCACGGAGGCATGGACAATCTCAAAAGCGGATGAGGAAGTCCTTGGTCTCTTCGAGAGAAAAGCTCTGCGTGCAATCTTTGGTCATGTTTGCGTTAATGGTGTTTGGTGGAGAAGATTCATCCACTAACTGTACAGCCCGTACAGCGACATGTGTCTAGCCAGGCGCCTTCGGATCCAACGCCTAAGATGGCTAGGCCATGCAGAGCGTATGGACAACTCAGCTCCGGCGCGGAGAGTCTTCGACTCCGAACCCGTGGGACAACGCAACAGAGGACGCCCGCGTTTAAGGTGGCGCACACAGGTGGAGAAGGACCTCAACTAACTTGGCGTGAGACACCGGAGGCAGCGAGTTTCGAACAATTCTTTAAAGAATGATGTTGAAGAAGTCGCGTGAGAGCGCGTCGCCTTCAGAAATCTTTACCGAACTTTATGGAGCAGCGTGCATCCTCCATCGTCATCCTACATAAACGGACGAGGTTTGTAGGGATGCCAAAACTAGACATTGCGCTGTATAGCTCATCTTTATAAATGCTGTCATACGAGGCCTTGAAATCGTTGAAAAGGTGGTGGGCATCGATCTGCTGTACCTGGGTTTTGTCCCAGATATGCCGTAGTGTGAATATTTGATCGATGGTGGATTTTCCTGGCATAAAGCCGCACTGGTATGGATCGACCAGATTGTTGACGAACGGTTTTAGGTGTTCACACAACACCACAGATAATATCTTGTAGGCGATGCTCAGAAGACTAATGCGCAATTCAGAGGGTCTCCTTTTTTGTGGATCGGGGAAACAATACTGAGGTCCCATTCATCGGGCATGCTTTCCTCCGACCATACTTTACAGATGAGTTGGTGCATTCTCCTTACTAAGTCATCTCCTGCTGCTTTGAAGAGCTCGGCTCCTAGGCCGTCGGCTTTGTTAGATTTTAGTTTATACATGGCTATCTTCACTTCATCCAGTTCGTGTGGACGGGATTGTTGATCTACATCATTCCGGTTGGATGGTTCATTCTGCCTGACAGCGGTTTTTGATTCTTCGTCGCCGTTATACAATCTGCAGAAATGGTTCCTCCATATCCTCAGAATCGACTGCGGTTCTACTACGATGTTGCCATGTTCATCCCTACAGGCTTCGGTTCTGGCCTTATAACCTTGACTGGATAACTTAAGTTTTTGCTAAAATTTCCTTACGTCATTCAGTGATATCCTTCAATTCTGCCGATCGCGGGGTTGTTATCCTCTATTTTCTACTCCTGAAAAGCCGGAGTTCGTCTCTACTCGTCCCTTCGTAGAGTTCGCGAGCAGGTCTTGTTCTTCTTTGCAGTGCCGCTTTATAGGACTCTTGTTTTGCTGCATTCGCCTGCAGTCACTCGTCGTTAAACCAGGGGTTTCGTTCGGGTTGTCGAGTGATACCCAGCACAATGGACTATGTGAGTCCAAGCCTCCATCCTCTAACCTAACTTAACCTAAGGTGCGCTCATGATCTCTAGTTCAAGCCATCAAAAGCCTTCATCCGACATATGTAGCTTCAATCATGGATAAACATATTGAAGACTTGTTGGCCAGCAAGGCTACTAAACATATCCTAAATCATGTCCCAAAAAATTCGAAACTCTTCTATCGGTTAAGAGAAGACATCAACAACATCATCGAGGGTCTGAGCCTGAATTGTAGATGCCTTCCCTTGTCGACGCCCGGTCGTTTAACATCACGTGCACGTTACAAAGCGAGCTATACACCAAACCTGGCGAAGCATTCCTTTAGGAAAACTTGGATGTTCGATCATGTACTTGTCAGTGCAGGTTAGATGAAGTTTCGATTTTCTGACTCCAGTTCAGGCAATTGCTCTAAGAAATTCGAAAGCACCCAAGATTGTACCTCTAAAGTCAATTCTAGCGTAGGTCGTTTCAAGAAGGACCCCGCAAGGGGGTCTCAGCCTATCAGTTGCCTTTCAATAGCCCATATCTTGTGACAGATGCACAATGACTACAGAAAAAGTACCGCCATCAAACGCCATGAATTCCCTTCCAGCTCAACAAAATAAACCAGGCCTTTGTCGCCCACCTTGAGGCACTCCAAGCATGTCGCAGGGAGCCCATTCGAACATAGTACATACGTCACGTAGTACAGGCCAACAATTTCCCCATACACCTCAACTTCCTTTTCCAACAGAGCACAGACGTCAGTAGCCAACCCTGTGGCACTCCAGCAATTTCTCTGAAACCCTATCCCAAAAAAGGCCACTTCACATCATAATCAGACCTTAAATGTAACCTCCAACAGAATGCAACTTTACATCATAATCTTCATCTCAAAATGGTCATGCTGCTGGACCACTTGGGAACTAGTCCACCCTGTTGATGCCATCACCATCCTCATCCACATTACATAACCCCGGCCACTGGTTTCGCCGTTCATCCATCCACCGATGCACGTATGATTATCGATGAAGGAGACAGGAATTATATCCATCGCCAGATATCCAGCAAAATCCTTAAAGTGAAACTCATTAACCACTGATCTCTTCCGCTCTCCATGTCGGACGTCGGATTCCATCATCTTCGCTCGATTTTTTCTCCTTCCTGCTGCCGCGCCAGCGCCGCCAAGGCCCCGCATTCATTCGCCGCTTCCTTTACGGGCTTCTCTTCGCTTTCATGTTACGTCCTCACGTCGTTGTCGTTGTCGTCGTCGATGTCCGTCTCGCCGCCGTCATCGACCGATTTTGCTCTTTCCGTCAACCAAGAGGTAGTTGAGAGTCTTCACGGTGAGTTTACTTCCATAATGGAGGCGAAGTACTCCAATCGATTCTTCGAAGGTAAAGTGACCACTTTACCAGCTGCGGCTGCTGCTCCTGTTGCCACTGCCACTGCCAGTCCACAGTGCAAGCCCGTCCATTTACAACAACTCAGCGAACAGCATATAAAAACGACCGCAGAAGAGGAGCGCGAGCGGTGGACCGTGGGGCGAGGCGAGGCAGCACGGTGAATGCTGGCAAAAAGCGTGCGACGAGGACTCTGAAGAAGTATTGACTCCGAGAGTGATCGGTGACCACGAAGTGACGTGCGCAACGTGAAATGCAAGAAATTTCGTTGCGTACAACCAAGGTGGATACGCGATAGTGCTTGTAGTGGTGTGCTGGTGCTGGTGGTTACCGCAGTTTTTTTTTCTTCTTACTTATCCCTTCATCGTAACTTGGGGAGGTTTACTTGAGGAATCTACAAAGTTCATTCGAGATGGCAGAGAAGGAGAGGAATGCGATCAGTAAGTTTGGCCCACTTAGACCATGTTGCTCCATTGTGATACCCTCAGCCAGACTACTACCACTGAGAGGCCACTCCTGTGACAGTGCCGTTAATTTGATCCCAACGGCAAATGGTGACTGGACCAGATTTGAAAACCAGATAAAAGCGTATTAGCTTCGCTTTCACTGGGATTCGAACCGGCGACAGGGGCAGGCACTCTACTAACTCCGCCATCCAGCCGTTAAGGAATACTTGACTGGACCAGATTTGAAAACCAGATAAAAGCGTATTAGCCTTGCTTTCACCGGGATTCGAACCGGGGACCCCGCTGCTAACCAGGCCAGGCACTCTACCAACTGCGCCATCCAGTCGTCTTAAAGATCAGTAACGAGGGCAATAGCTTGAAGCCACTCAAAGCTCCGAATGATCAAGTAAAACTTGCGTGTTCATTTTCTTCTTTTACTGGCGTTGTACTCTGCGGTTGGCTTCAGATAACAAGGCTCTTCAAGTAGAACGATCTTTATTCCTTAGCCAGCTTGCTCCAATTTCTCCCGCCAAGTTGGTGGATGTCCATCTCCACGGATCCGAAGACTCTTCGGGCTGGAGCAGTGTTGTCCACGCGCCCTACATGAACTAGCCATCTTAGGCTTTTGAGTATAGTTCTTCCTTTCCAAATACTATCAACGCAAAGTAGACAATAGATTGAAGAGGTCCACAGACTTGCCGACAGAGCCTCAAGGAACGAAGAATCGGACTGAGAGAAAGCACGCTGATGAGATCCTACAAACATAAATCAGCAAAGCTTGGAGCCTGAAATGGGGACACAGATTCTTCATTCACTGATTGGAGGAAACATTCCAGCCCTTTGATGGACAAATGTTGGAAGATAATCTAAGTGTAGCTTCTATATCTGACAGCACTAGTATAGAAAGAGTATCGCTAAACGAACTCTGTCAGGCAATCGAAAATCTAAAAAAACAATAAGGCTCCTGACTATGATCTAATAACCGGACAAATCCTGATGAACTTGCCGAAAAAGGCGCTAAATAAACTCCTCTATTTAATTAACGCTTCATGTAGGTTATTATATGTTCCAGACTCATGGAAGGTTGCAGAAATGATTATGGGTCCAAAACCGAGCCACAAAAAGTCGTACAATAATATCCACAATTTTTGAAAAACTCTTATCAAAACGCGTTCAAAAATTTATCGAAGAGAAGCATCTAATACCTGAGCATGAGTTCGGGTTTCGAGCGAAACACTCGACAATTGACCAGGTATAGAGAATAATGAATGAAATTGAAGGAGCATTAGAGGAGAAAAAGATCTGCTCAACAGCCCTACTTGACGTTTCCCAGGCCTTCGACAAAGTCTGGCATGAAGGCCTAAAATACAAACTAAGCAGGCTTCTACCGACAAGCTTGTATAAGATACTAGAATCTTATCTCGATAACAAGATATTTAGAGCTAAACACGGAACTGAATTCTCCGATTTTAAGGAGATCCAAGCAGGAGTCCCTCAAGGGAGTGTCCTTGGCCCTACATTGTAAACTCAAACTAAGGGCACACTTGTGGCTACATTTGCGGATGACACTGCGATCCTGGCAACGGGATGTTCAGTTGAATCCTCAACTGAAAAACTCCAACGAGCTTTAGACAAAATAACCGAATGGTCAGAACACTGGCGCATTGCTCCCAATGAGACCAAATCAACGCATATAAATTTTACCAAGTTCTCGTTAATTCTGTACAAATACCGTACGCTAATGAAGGAGAATATCTTGGTATGACACTCGATGCGAAACTCAAGTGGAAGGCCCACGTGAAAAAGAAACGGGATGTGCTCGAACACCGGTATAGAGAAATGTACTGGTTACTTGGAGGGCATTCCAAGTTAAGCACGTAGAACAAATTGCTTTGTACAAGCAAGTACTGAAGCCTATATAGACTTACGGCATACAACTATGGGGTATGGATTTATTCAGTCCTTTCAAGATAAAATTATACGTGATCTGGTGAGAGCTCCCTGGTATCTCATGAATTGTGATAAACAAAGGGACCTAGGGATGACTACCTTCGACGAAGAAATAACAAACTCCTCTCGAAAGCTAATTATCAGACTTCATGGTCATTGTAACAATGCCATCCTCCAACCTTTGGACATGAGACGTTTAGCACGCCGACTCCAGCGTGCGAGACCGCTCGATTTGGTGCAATAGTAATAAACCATCCTAACGATGGTCGTGGCAGGTGATTTTACGGAGGGTCTACCTGCAACACGCGAAAGTATTCTTAAATGCAAGCTACTAGATAAGGAAACCTAGTTGTAGTACAGAAAACCCAAAAGGGAAGGATGTCTTCAGTCAGTAAAAATCTGACACTATTATGTGGACACGGGTCACATAGTGTCTTGTTGAAGATTTTCACCAACCCAAGTAACAAAACAAAAAACAAGCCTTAATGCGATCGTCATGGCAAAACTGATGCCAAGACGTCAACAACTGGTGCTGTCTTGGATACATAATAAAAAAACAGTGCTGTCCAAAAAAGAAAAAAAAAACATATTAAATATATATATTTATATAAAAAAGAAAAGACACAGTGCTGAGTACATTTTTTTTTCATCATTGTTACAATGTTTTGGATTTAATCGTGTGTGTGCGTCTAGTTCTGTGTGAGCTAAGTTATAACGTGCTAGTTATAACGTGTCACAAGCGTAGTTGGTTTTTTTTTTAACTAATTGTTATGCTTACTAGGTCCATAAGGGCTACACTCTGCAGCTTACAGCCCTGAGAAAACACGGCCAACAAGATGAAACGATGGCAGGAGCACATTATCTATATTAACCGATACCTCTAGAGAAGGAACCACTCATAGAGAAGAAAATAAAAGCAAAGAATAGTCAAATAGAATAAGTAACTGTTAGTGGACAAAAGTTTTTGAATTCCTCCTCCGAGGATGAAGGTGAACAATCTTTAACATTAGCATTAACATTTTTTTTATTGTGGCATAAAATCTACAATACACACAATTTTAAAATTTTGAATAACAAAGATGTGGTAACTGTACCTTACTACTATAATATAAATAAAAATTTTTAAAATAATATCTCATAATTTTTCAAATTTAGAAGGAAAAGCCACTAAAAACCTCTCCAAAACGAGAGAAAGAAAGAAAAAAGAGAAAGCAATGCATACAAGGTTGGAGGGAAGAGAGAAGTAGTTGCGAAACTCAGTCATGAAACAATGGTTCTATTATAGAATGGTATTGCAGTGATTTGAAATATTGAATAAATATATGAACAAATCTCAGTATCGTTTGCCCGATGCACAAGAAAAGAGACCCCTTTGACTGCGCCAACTGTAGAGTGATAAGTCTTCTGAACATCGCCTACAAGATCTTCTCTGCCGTTTTGTGTACTCACCTGAAGCCGTTTATAAATAACCTGATAGGTCCATATCAGTGTGGCTTCAGACCAGGGAAGTCCACCATCGACCAGGTTTTCACACTACGGCAGATCCTGGAAAAGACCCAAGAAATGAAAATCGACACCCACCACCTATTCGTCGATTTCAAGGCCGCATATGACAGCGTGCATAGGGACGTGCTATACAACGCCATGTCTAGTTTTGACATTCCTGCCAAACTCGTCAGGTTGTGCAGGATGACGATGGAGACTCTCGCTGCTCCATCAAGGTCGGTAACGAATTCACAGAGACCTTCAATGTCAAAAAAGGATTTAGACAAGGCGACGCGCTGTCATCTGATTTCTTTAACATCATCATGGAAAAGCTCGTGCAAGACTCACACGCCAACACTAGAGGCACGATCTTCCAGAAGTCCGTACAACTGCTAGCATACGCAGATGACATTGACGTGAATGGCAGAACACAGCGAACCGTCAATGAAGCGTTTGCTGGCATTGAGGCGGAGGCGGCTAAAATGGGTCTAGCGGTGAATGAGGGCAAAACGATGTATATGCTGTCATCAAGAAAGGACACACAATATCGACGTCTTGGACAGAACGTCACAATGGGCAGCTACAACTTCGAGGTAGTGAAGGACTTCGTCTTCCTCGGCTCCGCAGTAAACAGTACAAACAACATCAGTACCGAGATCAAACGCAGAGTAACTCTCGCCAACCGCTGTTTCCTTGGGCTCAAGAGGCAATTGAGTAGTAGAGCCATCTCTCGAAGGACCAAGCTGACTTTATACAAGACCTTGATCATCCCAGTCCTGCTGTATGGCACGGAGGCATGGACAATCTCAAAAGCGGATGAGGAAGTCCTTGGTATTTTCGAGAGAAAGGCTCTGCGTGCGATCTTCGGTCCTATTTGCGTTTACGGTTTCTGGAGGAGAAGATTCAACCACGAACTGTACGGGCTGTACAGCGACATGAGTCTAGTCAGGCGTCTTCGGGTCCAACGCCTAAGATGGCTAGGCCATGTAGAGCGTATTGACAACTCAGCTCCGGCCCGGAGAGTCTTCGACTCCGAACCCGTGGGACAACGCAACAGAGGACGCCCGCGTTCAAGGTGGCGCACCCAGGTGGAGAAGGACCTCAACCAACTTGGCGTGCGACACTGAAGACAGCTACCCAGAGACCGTGCTAGCTGGAGAGGCTTGTTGGTTTAGGGCCAGGTCCGCCCCGGGCTGTAGCGCCAGATAAAGAAGGAGAAGAAAGGAATAAATACATAAATAAATAAGTGATTAAATAAATAAATAAATAAATAAGTAAAAAAAATAATAATAATAAATAAATAAATATAATTAATAGATAAATAGATAAATATATAAATAAATACAATAAATATACACAAATGCCAGCCACAGCCACAGCCAAATTAGAGATGTAGACATTGTCAGAAGAAGAACACGAAATATTGTATTTTAACAGAATTTTTTCAAGGCTTCGTGCTACCATTTCAATGTTCAATTTCAAAATGGCCATTTCATGTAATTCTTTTGTCGGGAAAAACAATGGAAAATCCAGAATCACTTTAAGCGGTTTATTTTGAGCTATCTGCAGCTTTTTGCACATTTACCCCAGACAGGAAACCCATAAAATATAATAGATTGATAGAGTAGTTTGTTTGCAACATTGAGTTTTGATCGTCTACACACAAATAGATACAGTATTCGCGTAATTGTGTTAACCTTCCTAATTGTTTCTTGCACATGAAGATTGAATGTTAAGCGCTTGTCTAAGTAAATACCAAGATATTTTACATTCGATTTCCATTCCACCGCAATTCCATTGACAATAAGTCTGTATTTAGGAAGTAAACAAGCTTTTCTTTTACGCGTAAAAAATATAGCTGGTGTCTTAGAAGCATTAATTTTAATTTTCCGGTTAATGAAATATGTTTCGATCGCATTTAAAGCAGATTGTAGATAAGTTTCAACGTTGAAAGCAATTACATCTGATGAATAAATGCAAGTATCGTCAGCGAAAAGGGCGATACTACAGTTTGTCAAGTTAGGGAAATCGGATGTATAAATGTTATTTAAAACTGGACTAAGGACGGACCCTTGTGGAACTCCTGCATTTATCAGTTTACTTACAGAAGAATATCTATTTATGGAAACAAAACTTCGGTGAGACAAAAATGACTGGATGACTTTGACAAGATACAACGGAAGATTAACACTTACTAACTTATGAATCAATCCATCATGCCAAACAGTATCGAAAGCCTTTTCAACATCTAAAATTACCATGCCAGTACCTGTGATACGATGCACTTCTAAAACCGAATTGCTCAGAGGGTATAATAGAATTGCTCGCAATGAAGGACACAACTCTATTCTTTATGATCTTTTCAATGAACTTACTAAGAGAACTGAGCAGACTGATTGGTCTGTAACTTACGACTAGATTAGGGTCCTTGCCAGGCTTCAAGATTGGACAAGAATTAAACAGATCCGGCAAAATGTGGCAAATTTTTCAGACACACATTTCTAACACCATCAAAGCCAGAAGATTTCTTAACTTTTAACCTGTCTATAACATGTTTTAGTTCAGTGACAGAAATACGATTGAAACCGCCGAATGTGTGTGAATTAAGAAAATGAATAGATTGCTCGATGGAAGATTTAATGTCCGTGGGTGGATAATGTTGTTGGTTATCGAAAGACTTATAGAAAAGTGGTTAGCAAGCGCATTGGTTTTTTCACTACAAGAGAGTATCACAGAGTTAGTGGAGGAATGTAGGTATGTTTTTCTTTGTTACCTTCACCAAATTCCAAAATGCCTTTACTACTGCCTTTCTCTAAATTTTGGAGTCTATCGTTCCATGATTGATTTGTGAAGTTTCCAATAGGAAGGGTGTTTTTAGTTAAAAATCTGACACTTCTATGTAGACATGTGTCACATAGGGGGTTAAAGATTTCCACCAATGCAAGTAACCCACTCGCCGTGGCGTAGTGGGTTAGTGCGTCGACTCCTACGCAGATGGTGCCAGGTTCGATACCCGAATTTACCACCTTTGATAATTCACGGCTCCACCTCTTTCGAGTCACTGACAATGCTCAAAGAGTATTCCTGTCTAGAATAAGCTTCTCAAACCTGGCCGTTCGGAGTCGGCATTAAGCTGTAGGTCCCTTCCCCTCGTGAACGAACAACAGCACGCACCACACGAGTGGTTGCTGAGAAGCTAGGCCCAGGTCGGCCTCCTTTCACATTCGACTATATTTGCCAAATGTCAGTCACGAGTGCATATCAGTTCAGTTTAAAAACTCAGCGAGGATCACTTCAAGAGCATCCTTCTTTGACTGGTGCTACAGAGTGGGGTGGACCTGGGCCTTAGCAAACATATCCTTTCATCCAGCTTGCTCTTGGGTGCACCGGAGTGGTGGTCTTCTCCTTTACTGAGTTTCGGGTCTGGAGTGGAAGACTTTCCGGGCCGGCGCATTAGTATCTTGTCTCTCTAAAAATGAATAACATTTTACATGTCCTATGTCATGCAACTGACGAGGCATACCAAAAGGCGCTGCAACGAAAAACTAGGGCAGTGCAGGAGGAGTACCGGGCTAGAAGAAGGGGGGAGAAAAGCTTCTGAAGAAAAAGTCTCTCGCAACCTCCCAGCTCAAGGATATCGAAGAGTCTAGGTGCAAGCATAAAATACGGGCCTTCTACAAAAAAGCTAAAAGCCTTGCGGCTGGCCTTAGAAAAGGCATCCAGGCTCTTCGAAACTGTGAGGGTAACCTGGATACTGACCCGCAGGGAATAGTGGTTCTGTTTAAGCAGCACTTCCAACAGCTGCTTAACGGGCGTGACCAGGAGAGAGTGATAGGGAATCATGAAATCCCAACTCCAGTCGATGAAGTAGTACTCCCACCTTGCTTTGAAG
The DNA here is from genome assembly GCA_964034865.1 of Eristalis intricaria. Lineage (NCBI taxonomy): Eukaryota > Metazoa > Arthropoda > Insecta > Diptera > Syrphidae > Eristalis > Eristalis intricaria. Next base: position 71,422,011 of record OZ035874.1, read on the forward strand.
AAGTCGGCACAGCCATTAAAAGGCTGAAGAACAACAAAGCCGCAGGCTCAGATGGCTTACCATCGGAGCTCTTCAAGGCAGGTGGTGATGTTCTGGTAAGGAGCATGCACCAGATCATCTGTAGAACTTCGGAGGAGGAAAGCATGCCCGACGACTGGAATATCAGCTCCATATGCCCCATCCACAAAAAAAGCAATCCTACCTCTTGCAACAACTAAAGAGGTATATCATTGATCAACGTCGCCTACAAGATCCTGTCCAGCGTCTAAAGCCACTTTGCCGCAGTGCGGCTTCCGACCCGGCGAATCGAAAAAGAACCAAATCTTCACACTAAGGCAAGTCCTGGAAAAGACCAGCGAGTTTCAAATCGGTACGCACCACCTTTTTATCGAGTTTAAAGCCACATACGACGGCATTCATCGCAAGGAGTTATTCGGTGCGATGGCCGAATTCGGAATCCCGGGAAAACTGATCCGGTTGTGTCGCTCTATGCCAACAAATACGCGCTGAGTCGAGCACTGTGGCTCAAGGACTTCCAAAACCTGCACCGGATTTCGGCAAGGAGATGCGCTGTCGCATGATTTCTTAAATTTGGTACTGGAGAAGATAGTGCGGCGGGCAGCTGTAAACACGGAAGGCATTATCTTCTACAAGTCAGTCCAACTGTTGGGATAGACAGACCGTAGTGGAGGCATTTACGGCAATTGAAGAAGAGGCGAAGCGAGCTGGTCTTAAGGTCAACGAGGATAAAACAAAGTATTTGCTGTCGACCAAAAACGATCTGTCACACACCACCTAGGACATAATATCACAATCGACAGGTACAACTTCGAGGTAGTAAAGGAGTTTGTCTACCTCGGGGCAAATGTTAACTCTACGAATGACATCACAGTGGAGACCCGACGTAGAACCGTCTTTGGCAACAGGTGTTACTTCGGTTTGTCAAAACAACTCTAAGGACTAACATCATGCTCTACAAAACCCGAATTTGTCAGTCCTGCTAGATGGAGCTGAAAGCTGGACGATAAGCAAAACTGCGGAGCTGATTCTTGGTGCCTTCGAAAAATTCTCGTCGGGTATATGGTCCCGTCTGCAAGGAAGGCGAATGGAGGAGAAGACACAACCGCGAACTCTACGACCTGTAGCAAGATGTGGGTGTAGTCCGCAAGGCAAAGATCCATCGACAGCACTGGCTCGGCCACATCGATCGCATGGACAACAATGCTCCAGCTAAGAGAGTCTTCGAATCCGAGCCTCCTGGTTCGATAAGGACCGAATCTCCGGTGTAAAGACCAAGTAAGCGCGGATGCAAGACAGCTTGGTCTTGATGACTGGAAGCAGCGTGCCCAGGACTGTCAACAATGGAAAGCAGCTATCGCTCAGGCTCGGACTCTGCATGGGTTGTCAGCCTGATAAGTAAGTAAGTACATGTCCTACGTCACCCAGACCACAAACAATCTACCTAATTGGTAGACTCGCTTATGCTGCTCTCCAAAACATTGCAACCCAACATTTTCGTTTTCAACTTGAAAGTTGAAAATGTCATTTCATGTGTCAATTGTCAAAAATATCCCAAGAGAAATTCAACAACGGAAACTTCTAAATTTGAGATTTCAGACTGGGAGTTAAAATTGTGAAGAAACACAATTTTCAACTCTCGAGTTGAGACCAACTCCGAAGTTAATCAACTACCCGGTTTCCGGCAAGTTGAGCAATAGTGAACAAAATTAGCCTTAATTGATGTGTTGCGAATATTACTTCCGATGCCTTGGTCTTAATGCCTTTCTCTCCTTCTTAAATCAGAACTCTCGGGTCTCACCAAGTACCATTGGAATCCAAGTCCATGCATTCGTTTTGGCCGATCCAATACAGTCGACGATTTCTGGGACTGCTCCTAAGGGTCTTCTCCCCGATGAACCACCCTCACCGATAGAATCACACATCAGCGCTCTCAACTGAGAGATGAGAGCCACAACAGAAAGTGGAACCCAATCGTACAGCTTTCAGACTTCCTTTCATTCCACAGTACTGGCACGTATTTTGCACTCCTTGTCTTCTCATCCGCACTTCTCCTTCCTCGTTCTGCTGCGCTCTGACTTTCCATGGAAACCAAACCCCTGGGCGATGCCAAGGCTCCTGCACATGGCACACACATCGCCTAGCTACAATTACCTCTTACCATAAACGAACACTCTCCGCCAGATGGAGTCGGGCATTCTGCACTGGCACTGGCATGCAAAAACGTACATCACCACACGCACCCGGCCACCCATCGCGCGCCCCTTGTCCATCGATCACCTCTCGTCAGTCATTCAAGGATGATGTTGTAGCTGTCGACGACGAACCAGCAGTCCCCACTTCCAGACGTTCCACGCCATCAACTCGGTCAGGTGTCCCTCTGTGCAACTCGTCGTCATACAGCAGCGTGAACAAATTGTCCTCCTCTCCCAGAGTGATGTGTGACATTGTTTAGTGATTCGTAAGTTCGTTCGTGAGTCGCTCAGTGTAGCTCGTGCATCAGTGTCCGGTCTGACAAGTGGTCGCGAACCCATCGCCCGTCGTTTGCCAAGCAATTTGTCCGAATTTGGAACTTTCGCGTCCGTCCACAGTTGGTGGTCATAATTAAGACACACTCTCGTCGTCGGGGAATTGCGTGCGCCGCCGCGCCACTTCGAGGGACACGCCCACGCGTCTGCTGCTCTTGAGGTTACCTTTTTCGGTGTGAGAGACTGTTAAGTGAGATAAAGTTTTCAACCGGGAATTTGTCACGCGCATTATCATTGCGTTGCTGTGCTGTGCCCGTGCTCGTGGCTTAGTGGTGGTGCCGAACTCAGCCGGACCGGTCATGTCTTCGGCTGTGGCCAACGACTCAAGGACTATGGCGGCGGTTGCGCCCACGCCGGGCAGCCGCATAAGGTGAGACCGAGTAGTTATGGTGTTTTTATTTTGTGCCTTTTCGGGGGCTTTTATGGCATTTTTGGCTTATTTGGAGCGACTGGTTGCTAATGAAATGCGGGAGCGCGTGGAGGCTTCTTCGCAGCATACGGCGAATTGATAATTGCCGATCGGAGGGGAACCGCTAATGATCGGGAATCATCCATTAAATTTATGAATCCGACAATATTTGCATAAGCAGGTAGCGACATGATGAATGTGAAATAGACTCCGATCGCGCTTGACGCACGTATGCGGATCTGTAAGGCTTGTAGGTCGTGCGTTGCACGAGCCAGCACTGTGAACATGAACAGCGGTCGTGGCTCTGGCTCAGGGCGTCGCTCCGGTCATAAAAATGCTGTAAATTCGATTTGGAATCGTGAGAATCTTGCGCACACTTCGCTGTCGTACATAAGCTACATGGGGTCACCTCGATATTTTGAGGTTGTCACAAGCATACAAATACGCTTCGATCGGCACTTACAGTCTTGACGATCGACGGACTGATCAGTAAATCATTTTCAGGTATCGCCAATGAGTAGCTGTGGCAAAAACTTCAGAAGGGGGTGTGACGCAAAGCTTCAGCATACTCTATCCGTTTGACATTCAAGCAAGTGTGCCTTAAACTCAAGTGAAAGTTGAATGTGGAAATCTAATCCGGAAACATCACTCCATTTCCGTTTTTGATTCAGGTCCGTTCTTTGAAGAAGTGGCAAGTGTACAGACACACAGCTCTTAGATGATGTTTCTATGGAAACATTTTGTTTCCAAGACATGGCTAGGAACAGTTTCCAATCAGTGCGTACATTTTGCATATGTGCAGGGTGTCCCAAAACTAATGCAAGATTTGAATCAAAGGAAAGAAACACTGTTTTTAGATGAAGTGTACCGATCATGGAATACATACCAAAATATAAACTCGGCTTTGGGTCGCCGTGGCGTAGTGGGTTAGTGCGTCGACTCCTACGCAGAGGGTGCCAAGTTCAATACCCGAACTTACCACCTTTCATATTTCACGGCTCCACCTCTTTCGAGTCACTGACAATGCTCAAAGAGTATTTCCTGTCTAGAAAAAGCTTCTCAAACTTGGCCGTTCGGAGTCGGCATTAAACTGTATGTCCCTTCCACGCGTGAGAGAACAATAGCACGCACAACACGAGTGGTTGCTGAGAAGCTAGGCCCAGGTCCGCCTCGGACTGTAGCGCCACCCATATTATTATATATTATTTGAACGTAGAAAAATAAAATTTTATTCTAATACTTCATTCTGCTTGGAAAACAAAAGAAAAACTAAGAAAACCAATAACATTCCATGACAAAAACAAAGCGGGCAAAAAACTCAAAAACCACACATCCAAATGTATGTTGTACAACATACAAATTGGATTAGACAATTTTGTGAGCTTTGTAGGCCTTAGTTAAATACAAATGTATGAGACGTTTGGACTCGCTGGGAGCTTTGGACGGATTGAGGACTACGCATGGACTGGCCGCTTCGGACAGTTTGGGGGTCTTGGACTCGTTGACTTAAGACACTTAAGAGGCTTTATGGACTTAGCCTGGAATACTCTTCCATATTAGGAACCTCAGATATGTCTTGTTAGGAACAACGATGGTCACTGGAAAATGTACAAATTCACTTGTCATTCACCTGAACTCACCTCAAAACTTTAAATTGTTACAAATATCGAATTTTTTCCCTAATGGCATGCCATGCACTGCACCAAACAAATTTGTTGACTACTTGCGCACGTCTAATTAAACCTCCAACTACTAACAAAGAAAATGCGGATGAAAAGGAACATTTGCAAGAAATTAAGAGACTTATACATAACCTAGTTTTCAAAAAATCTGCACTTCTCCATAGTATGAGCGTATTCCATAATCGGTATACTTTCTCTAATCTTTAGATTACTATTTTGTATAAAATCAAAAAGTACGTAGGCTAGGATCTTTTATGCAACAACACAAACGGGTAAATAGTCTCCACAGCTCTGCTGGAAAATAGGCACTCTTACCTCGAAGCTGCATGAGCATTCTGCATAAAGGTGACAGCGACATTCGCTGCTTCAGCGTTTAATTTCCACTTGTAATACAAGGGTGTCTTCTATAGACTGCCAATATTCCATGGGATATCTAATAATCACCCTTATTATCTTCATCGTGTCACATCACTTGTCACCGTGACAAATTTGTACTGTCTTAGTCACTTTATGTGACATTAAAGCCACGAATTGAATATAATCTTATCACTGTGACAGTGACGATAAAAATAATCAGCGTGAATCAATGTACAAAGATAAATTTGATATCGGGCAGCTCCAGCAAAATCCAAGCAGACTTTCCCTGAACTTGGTCTTCATTGAAACCATTAGGATAATATATTCATTTCAAGACAACGGGTCACCATGTCCATGTCATTCTTCTTGAGACCCACTATAAAACACCAGTCACGACCTTCCTAAAATTCAGACAATCAGCACACGCAAATGACATTGACGTGATTGGTCGAACGCAGTGGGGCGTCAATGAAGCGTCTTGCTGGCATTTAGACGAAGGTGTCTAAAATTAGTCTAGCGAGAGGAAAACGAAATATGTACATGCTGTCCCCGAAGAAAGGACATTGGGCGTCACAGTGGGCAGCTATAACTTCGAACCATGCCGGGACTTGCCCACCTCAGATACGCAGAAAACTGCACAGAAACAGAGCCCTTTCTCGAAAGACCAAACGGACTATCCATACCATTTGTGCTCTACACTACAAAATTATTAGCAATATCGAAAAAAGGTGAAGAAGCTCCTGATCAAATCCAAACCTTGAGATGGCGGTATAAAACATGTGGAAAACTAAGCTCTGATGTGAAGAGTTTCCAAAGCAGGGGCACAACGGGCGGAATACACGCGAGTGGAGAATCGTGGCAGCTTACTCGTTGTGTGCAAATGGAGACACCTAGATAGTGATCGTACTATCTGAAGGGGATTGTGTTCTTTAAGCCGTATTTCGGCAATTATGTCCAAGTCCATGTGTTGCGTGAAAAAGTTATTTATCACGTCTCTCTACCGATCAGCGGTGACTGTAATATTTTGACCATCATCATTTTTGAAGACATAGTATGCACCAATGGATGATGCCCAGGTTCACCTCGGACCCCGCGCCCTAAGAAAACGAGGAAGAATATGGACCAATGATTACACCGTCCTATAAACCTCTACAAATGCTTTTTCTGGATGTACCAAGTCGTTCAATTCAATTTATCAATAATACAAATAAAATGTACAATAAGATAAAGTATCTTTTGTAGTACTTAGATCAAATACATTAGTTTAACAAAAGAAGTTGAAGGATAAGAAATAAAAGTCCAAAAATATGCTAAAAATGTGGTAGTGTGTGGTAGCTCGGAGAGAAAAGCTCTGCGTGCGATCTTTGGTCCTGTTTGCGTTGACGGTTTCTGGAGGAGAAGATTCAACCACGAACTGTACGGGCTGTACAGCGTCATGAGCTTAGTCAGGCGTCTTCGGCTCCAACGCCTAAGATGGCTGGGCCATGTAGAGCGTATGGACAACTCAGCTCCGGCCCGGAGAGTCTTCGACTCCGAACCCGTGGGACAACGCAACAGAGGACGCCCCCATTTAAGGTGGCGCACCCAGGTGGAGAAGGACCTCAACCAACTTGGCGTGCGACACTGGAGACAGCTAGCCAGAGCCCGTGCCGGCTGGAGAGGCTTGTTGGTTGAGGCCCAGGTCCACCCCGGACTGTAGCGCCCGAAGTAGCTCGGATACTTCTAATAGTAACTGAAAGGGAATTCCATAGTTTAATGGCATAGGTCAAGAATAAACGGGAGGTGGTGGCGCGGTGGAATCTGACACAGAGTTCTATGAGAACGAGCAAATTAAGTTTTTCATATAAGGGCAAGGATTTTCAATCTGCTGGCAATAAAACATAATTAATTTTTTAGGATTGTAACTATGCTTACATTGCATAGTTTATTGAAGACAGAAAAAAGAAGAAAAGAAGTTAACATATATTTTTTTTGTTGTTTTTTTGTGATCAGACAAAAGCCCTTCTTTTCGGCAGCGCATGTGGTTTCCGCTCACTGGAACATATGAAACCAAAAATTCCACCGGGATTAGAAAGAGTACGTGTTTGGCTATGGCATGAACTAGGATTATTAATTTCACACGGGACCTTTAAGGTTTTTTTTTTTGGAAATCGCCTTTTTCAGTCATGAATCAAGTTAAAGAGTACAGAAGATCTTCACCGATTTGATTTAGGAACTAGGATTCATTCCTTAGCTGTCTATGTAAAGAATAACCTATTAAAATTTGGAACCGATTGGAATAATAATTTTTGAGTAACCTCATGCGCCAGTCATAAAAACACAGATTCGAGAAAAACGCGAGAGAGAGAGAAAGAGAAGCAAATTCTTGGGTATAAAACCTACCTACGTCCAATCAAATTCAGGCGGCTATATCGTCAAGAGTTTTTGAAATTTTCACTTGAATTTTTTAAGGAAAATCGATTTTTTTTTAAACCGAGAATGTGGGGGGGGTTCGCCATAAGTAATCCGGGATCTTATTCGTAATGATTTTATGTAGGAAAAGACATATCCTTGCATCAAGGTATTGCTTTAAATTTGTGTTCAATAAGCCATGGACAAATTGAGATACATGATCATAACGCCACAGTCCATGAATATACCCTACGGAGGCGTTAAATGCAACTTGTCTCGGCATATGTTATTAGAGGTAAGATAAGAGTTTTTACTAAGTTTTGTCTTGTACTAACAGGGGTGAAATTTGGAGAAATCCATAGTTTGCTTAGACACATTTACACACGCCGACATAATTTATCGTACGACACCCAAAAATGCTCGTTTTCAGTACCAACCGTATTTGGTAAAATACTGAAAAACATTTCAGAAGCGGTATAAAAAACTAAGATTATTTTGCGTATAACAGCAAATCCAGTTTCCAGTTTTTGGGCTTTTATTTAAAACAACAACAAATTACTTGTTTCACACGACATAATTCATCATACGCTAATTGTTTCCGATGAATTTTCCGCGTTTCCCTTTTATTTTGCACAAGAATCATGATATTCTTCAATTCAATTCAATTTTATTTCAGTAGATAATCAGTTATAATTACAATTAATGTTGCAACTAGTGGCTTAGAGGTTTAGGACAATATTTCCTTTACAACTATAATCTTAAAAATATATAAAGACAGGCGAGTGATTTTGAATGTTAATATGAAGTATCAAGGGGAAACTACAAGGAAAACCCCTTATTTGAATCTTAAAAACTAATATTGCACTTGTTTCTGGATAATAAATTCTAACAGACCTAGTTACATTTTTATATTATGAATATTTTATGGTTCTGCAAGTTGTGAAATGAGAAGATTTTCAGAAGTAGAACATTTTATGAAGAAGTTGTTATTAATTTTCTCAGTGAGAAATTCAAGTGTCTTAACGTTGGCGTTGTTATGAAGTTCAAAGGTTGAATGGTGCCATGGAAGATTGAGCATCATTTTCAAGATTTTATTTTGGCACCTTTGCAATTTAATTCTGTGAGTACGAGCACAACTGCTCCATACAGGAGCACCATATAGTAGAATAGCTTGGAAAATGGATTTAAATAATAAAATTTTGCTATCGTTACTGAGCTTCGACTTCCTGCACACCAATGGATAAAGAATTCTGACAATTTTGTTGACCTTATCAGTCGTATTGCTGACATGTTTACGGAATGTAAGTTTTTTGTCCAATATTATTCCTAAATATCTACAATCGTCTGACCACTCAATGCTTTCTGAGAACATGTTGAGTTTAATACCATTAGGTAAAAAACACGGTTTCCTACATCTGACAGCTTGAGTTTTGTTGCAATTTATTTTAATTTTCCATTTACTGAAATATGCTAAATATTGATTTAGAGCATCTTGCAGGGAATTGTATACATCAGCAAATAAAGAGCCAGACAAAAAAATCGCCGTGTCATCTGCAAACATGGCAACATGAATATTTCCACCAAGGCAAGGTATGTCAGATACATATAAATTAAATAGTATAGGCCCAAGGACAGAACCTTGAGGTACGCCATACCGAATATATTGGGTAGAGGATATGTCTTTATTAATTTTAACGACGTATTCTCTTGAACTAAGAAAGCTCTGTATAATTTTGATAAGCGGTATAGGAAGCTTGAGTTTGAACAGTTTATGACATAAAGCATCGTGCCAAACCGTATCAAAAGCTTTTTCTATGTCTATGTCGATTTTTTTTGTCCAAAGTTTTTAGATATGTGGTTTTTAATACGCAATACTTGGTGGATTGTGTTATGACCAGCACGAAAACCAAATTGGAAGCTTGGTAGAACATTGTTAGCTATTACGAAATTATCAATTTGTTCCTTAATGAGTTTTTCCAAAAGCTTACTCAAACAACTAAGGAGACTAATAGGTCTGTAACTCTCGGGATTATTTTTTGGTTTGCCAGGTTTAGCAATAGGAATAACTTTTGCTGTTTTCCAGCAATTAGGAAAATAGCAGTTTCTCAGACAAGCATTAAAAATGAAAGTTAAATATTTAATGCCAGCGGGTGGTAGTGCTTTTAAGAGTTTATTGTTTATATTGTCCATACCTGGTGACTTTTTTGGCTTTAATCCTTTTATTAGTTCACTAACTTTATTGATATCATGATATTCTAGAATCAGTGTTTGGTGTAAAAATCTTTTGCCCAAAAAAGTGATCTTGTCAGCTTAACAGTGCTTAGTGTTTTGCCTAAAAAAGTAATCATCTCAGCTCAACTGCGCAGAAAAGAAACCTCGGTAGATTTTCGACAAGTGATAGCCAATTTATGTTTAACTGATAAAAAATCATTGACAGAAACTACTAAAGCGTTGGAAAAAGTAAATCAACCATTCAGTATATTATAGAAACCTATAAGAATACGCAAGATATGAAAGGGTTATTATCAACACTGTTCGCAAAGAATCAAAAACGAATTGCACCATCATCCAAGTCTCGGATACTTGCAAAAAAGAAGTTAGCTCACGGACGATCCAAAGGACCCTAAATAGACATGGATATTTTGCGAGAACACCAAGAAAGAAGCCGTCGATAAGTGCAGCCAAACAGAAGAAACGCATGGACTTTGCAAAGACGATTATTTGTCTTTTTGGAAGAAAGTGTCGTTCACTGATGAAAGTAGATACAACATTTTCGGCCACGATGGTCCATCGAAAGAATGACGAAAGAGTGGCACAGCATTGGAAATAAAAAATCGCCGAAAAACAATTAAACATGGTGGAGGCAGTGTTATGGTGTGGGGGTCCATGACTTGGTCCGGCTCGTATTCATAGAAGGAAATATGGACCAGCACATGCATCTGGATGTAATAATAATAATATGGGTGGCGCGACAGTCCGAGGTGGACTTGGGCCTAGCTTCTCAGCAACCACTCGTGTTGTGCAAGCTATTGTTCTTTCACGAGTGGAAGGGACCTACAGTTTTGTGCCGACTCCGAACGGCCAAGTTTGAGAAGCTTTTTCTAGACAGGAACTCGAAAGAGGTGGAGCCGTGAAATGTGAAAGGTGGTAAATTTGGGTATCGAACCTGGCACTAACCCACTGCTCCACGGCGACCATGTATCTGGATGTACTGAGGGAGAATTTAGAGTCATCAGTCGAGAAATTGGTTTTAAATCCTGGTTGAATATTTCAGCAGGATAATGACCCTAAGCACACAGGTAGAAAAGTCAGGGAGTGGTTATTGTACTATGCCCCGAGACAGTTGTATTCTCCTCCACAGAGTCCAGATTTAAACCCCATTGAGCATTTGTTGGACTTCCTAGAGAAACAGCTGCACAGGCACACAATAACTTCAAGGGCTACACTCAAGGAAGCTATGCTAATAGAATGGGATAGGGTACCCGCAGACTCAACCCAGAAGCTGGTTTCTTCAATGCCGCGTAGACTACAAGCTGTCCTCAAATCCCAAGCTACTAGGAACCTACTGCGGTGTAATAACCCATTTATTTTTAGCAGGAGTACGATGAGTTTTGTCGTGTAAATGAATTAAGAATTTGTAATTTTTTTAAATAAGGAAAAGTTCTGCGTTCCATCTTTGGTCCTGTTTGTGTTGATGGCTATTGGAGAAGAAGATTCAACCACGAACTGTACGGGCTGTACAGCGTCATGAGCCTAGTCAGACGTCTACAGATTCAACGCCTAAGATGGCTGGGTCATGTAGAGCGCATGGACAACACTGCTTAAGGTCCGAAGAGCCTTCGACTCCGAACCAGTGGGACAACGCAATAGAGGACGCCCACGGAACCGATGGCGCACCCAGGTGGAGAAGAACCTCAACAACCAACTTGGTGTGCGCAGTTGGAGACAGCTGGCAAAAGATCGTGCCGGCTGGAGAGGCTTACTGGTTGAGGCCCAGGTCCACCCCGGACTGTAGCGCCACCTGAAGAAGAAGAAGATTTTTTTTAAATAAAGGCCTAAATTTGAAAACTGGATTTGCTGTTATACGCAAATTATCTTTGTCTATCATCACAATTCTGAAATGTAATCCATTATTTTACCAAATACGGTTGATACTGAAAACGAGAATTTTTGGGTGTCATACGACGAATTATGTCGGCCTGTGTAAATCTTTCTAATGATGTACAGTGGACTCGCCCTAAGTCGAAACTCTCCCTTACTCGAACTTTTTCGCCATATTTTACATACATTTCCCTCAACTTTCCATACAAAGACCTCTCTCTAAGTCAAACTCTCTCTAACTCGAACAAATTTTGGTATCCCGCGATAATTCGACTTAGTGGGAGTCCACTGTAGTTGGTGTGATCATACCCTGACAGGCTAGAGTTGATGACAATACCCAAGCTAGTATGTTATCGGGAAGAGATAAATTTTTCTTTAGTATGGGTATAACCTGCGTTTTTAATCCATTAGATATAGCTCAAGCGGAAATACTAGAGATGTCTTTGTTTAAATTGCCAACAAGCTTATCCATTTGTGGCAGTGGCTTTCCCAGAAAAACTTGAGCGTCAGCTGCATAAAGGTGAACTTTCGTACGAACATTGGGCAAGTGGTTACTTCTTCTTCTTCTTCATTTGGCGCTACAGTCCGAGGTGGACCTGGGCCTCAACCAACAAGACTCTCCAGCTAGCACGGTCTCTGGCTAGCTGTCTCCAGTGTCGCACGCCAAGTTGGTTGAGGTTCTTCTCCACCTGGGTGCGCCACCTTGAACGCGGGCGTCCTCTGTTGCGTTGTCCCACGGGTTCGGAGTCGAAGACTCTCCGGGCCGGAGCTGAGTTGTCCATGCGCTCTACATGGCCTAGCTATCTTAGGCGTTGGATCCGAAGACGCCTGACTAGGCTCATGCTGCTGTACAGCCCGTACAGTTCGTGGTTGATTCTTCTTATCCAGAAACCGTCAACGCAAACAGGACCAAAGATCGCACGCAGAGCTTTTCTCTCGAAAATACCAAGTCCTTCCTCATCCGCTTTTGAGATTGTCCATGCCTCCGCGCCGTACAGCAGGACTGGGATGATCAAGGTCTTGTATAAGGTCAGCTTCAGCAGGGCAAGTGGTTACTAAAGACTGAAAATAAAATGGGACCAAGAATAGACTCCTGCGGCACGCTCTGCTTTACTGGTAAGAGAGCAGAGGAAGAATCTGGTGCTACTACTCTCTGCCACCTATCAGAAAGAAAGCTTTTAAAAAATTTGACAGCAGTTTCAGAAAAACCAAAAAAGGGTCGTAGTTTCCGGTATAGAATGTTGTGGTCTGTGTCTTTCCAAAATAAATGCGAACAATGTCTGTGAACTAACCCCAAAATAACCGAGAACTGTCAAATCAGCTGTCACAGATAACAACGTGGCCAATTTAAAGTGTTCCGTTTTCGAAAAAAAAACATCTTTTGCAAGAGATCGCGTATTTTGTAAGCAATCTCCTGCTGCTCTTGAATCAACGAAAATCAACTGCCGTCCCAGCATTGTCCCATTGAAGCTTAGAAACAGAAAGGAAGAACTTTGACCTCGTCCCTCCAAATAAATTCGATTCTTCAGGCTCCATTTCATCCGAAATCAGTCGAAACTGTCACAATAAGTCCGCCAGTCGTTCCCTGTGTAATCCCTCCATCCCAAGCTAATGCGACATCCATTTCAAATTCAGACTTTCCTACATGCAATTTTCCATTTCATTGTTTTCCGCATTGTCTCTCTGTCTTTCAGTGAGGTCTTCCGCCGATCGATAGCGAGCAGCGTCCAGTGCTCAAATCACAGGGAAAACACATACGAGGAGGTAAGTAACAATTTTTTACCCAAAATTCATGAAATTTCAAATAATTCTGAAAAAAAAAAAACACATAAATAAACACACATTCGTCAATGTATTGGGAAATGAAATTCGACACGTTCTCGGCCGCACCCTTGATTCACACTCGACGCGGATCGGATCGGTAGTTGGTAGTAGTGTGCGCTGTTGTCCTCCGGTGGTTGTGTCGTCCTATATTTAGGATCCGATTACAGCTGCTGTGCTGTGTGCACTGGTTGACGATAATTCAATCAACAGACACAACACACAAGGCGCAACCTCACCAACACCGCCAAGCAGGAGAAGATGAATCGAAAATCCTTTGTAAACATCCCTCATCCTTGAAGTACGAAGGTGAGGGAAAGAAAAATCTCAAAAGGACACACTAGATACAGGAATGCGCACATCTGCCCCAAGAGATTGTTGCACCCAACCGCAGGCACACACACGCACACACGGGCAAGGCTCAAAGCGATATCCGCATTGAACACGCCAAAAAGGATGTTTTCCTTTCACTCGGCTTTGTTTTGTTTTCTTCTCCTGGATGCCCGGCTCTGGCCTGCCAGATTGGGACACGATGCATTTGGGGTCGCTCGGCATCGCCAAGGGTCGGGGATTCTCTTTTTAATGGGAGCAAGGAACATCTGCTGGATGGACTGGTTTTTCGGATATTAAGCGTTTGTGCCGTGCGTGCATGGCTTGAGAGCATCCTTATGCCCGGCCGATGGCAGTAATCTGAGGAATGGTGTCGACGAAAATGCATGCAACAAGTTGTGGTGGTCCTTCGGTGATAATTGAGTTTGCCGATCGCTGCGACGAAGACGTTGCGCAATGAGGAAGCAGCTGTGAGAGGCTGAACTGAAGCAATTTTGTTGTCACTCGATGTAATGAGACACATCTTCTGACACCAGAGAGGAAAGACTTCTTGCTGGGAGAAGGTATTTGCCACAAGGACAAGTGAGAGGATGGAAGGTAGTTGGGAAGATCACTTTTTTTTATGAAATTTGGATTAAGTTACGTTTTTATGTGAGAATTTTTCGGGCAACAGGCAACTGGATGCTGCGACGGATGAACTTTCTTTACATGAATTCGTTCAAAATGGAAAAAAAAGGAAGTTAAATGCAGGGAATGCTTGTATTCAGCGTTGAGAGCTAGCAAAGTTATTTTTCGAACTTTCAGTCACACCTCAACCAACTTGGGTGTCGTCAACTGCATTCAGGTGGTTCTCTTCGCACGTGCCCTTCTTTATACGAGACCATCCCTTGTTGCGATGTTCCATTGGCTTAGAGTCGAATCTTCGGGTGGAACGATGTTCCATTGGCTTGAAGTCGACTCTTCGGGTGGAACGATGTTCCATTGGATTAAAGTCGACTCTTCGGGTGGAACGATGTTCCATTGGCTTAAAGTCGACTCTTCGGGTGGAACGATGTTCGACTCTTCTGATGGAACCATGCTCAAGCTGCTTTTTATGCCTAGCCACATGAGACGTTTGATATCCTTAAATGCCTGCCTAGACTTATGTCGCTGTACAACCCGTACAATTTGTGGTTCAATCTTCTCCCCCAAATGTCAGCAATGCAAACATCTCGCACGTATAACTTATTTCTCGAAAAAATTAAGGACTTATTCAGCCACTCTTGGAAGTATTCATGCCACTGGGTTGTGAAGCAGAACTGACTTGTTCAGTGTCAGTGCGTAAAGACAAGCTTTGTTCTTCAAAAGAGTGCTCCATTATCCGATTGCGTCCTGATGCCAAAGAATACCCGATTAGCAAGAGTTATTCTACATTTGATCTCGCTTCAGTTAAACGCTGTGCCGACTTACTAATCAAGTCGTTGATGGCCGACATTTTTTAAAAGACGGCGTAGGTGCGGCGAGACCCATTTTAGTCTCTTCCGCGTCAATAACGCATTTGCTGAGTTCAGTCCGTCACGTCAATGCCATCGCCATTTTCTAACAGTTATTCGGGCTTCTTGATGACGTTGCTTCTTGTGCTGGCGAGTGAGTTTTGCTCGACCATCATCTTCAGATCGATGTTGAAGAATTTACTTGGCAGCTAATCGCCTTCATTGACGCTGAAGCTGACGGTGAGCTCATAACGGACTTTGACAGACGAGCAAGTATTCCCCGTTGTCATCTTGTACAGCCTGATAAGTTTGATGGGAATCCTAAAACTAGACAGCTAGAGCTCGTCCCAACGCAAGCTGTCATATGCGACCTTTAAATAGAGGAATACATAGTGAGTGTGGATTTTCACTTCTTGGGTCCTTTCCAGAATCTGTAGTGTGCACATCTGGTCTAAGTATCACATTCACAAGCACAGAAAATGACTGAGAAGATTTTTTTCTCTCAGAATCCTCAAATAATCCTGATCCCATCTATAAAGACCAAATTGCCCACGCCTTTAGCCGATATGCACCCCCACACCATAACATGATCTTTCCCATGCTTCACCGTTGCCTGCAAATGATTGCTTTTTAGCTCTTCATTCTTCTTGCGACACACCATAACCCTTCCATCAGTTGAACTTGTGAAAAAGTTGAACTTGTGCAACGGAACAAGACATCTTCCCACCATACCAGACTTTCTTTGTAATCTTTAGCAAATTTTTGGCGAATATTACGGTTGCGCAAGTGGATTAAGGGCTTTTTCCTAGCTACTCGACCGTTGAACCCTTCTGATTTGATAGTTCTGCGAACCGTAGACTCCGAAAGACACTTTCCGCATTCAACCAACAGCTGACTTACCATCTTAGGTACCATAAGACGGCTGTTATCTTGAATTTTTTTTATTATTATGCGTTAATTTCTTGGACTGCCCTTTCTGCTTCTTGAATTCGATACGGTCTTCGTTCCTGAAGCGTCTTATGATGTCACCGACTGTATTAGACTTCATTTTGAATTGTTGCGCAATTTCATTGTAAGTTTCACCCTTTAAATGGTGGCTTAACACCAACTGGCGTTTTTCCAGCGAATTGTTCTTGCCTTTGCGGCCCATCTTGTTTCATTTTGAACATGTGGACGATTTTTAACAGGTCGCCGTGGCGTAGTTGGTAAGTGCGTCGTCTCCTACGCAGAGGGTGCCAAGTTCAATACCCGAATTTACCACCTTTCATATTTCCCGGCTCCACCTCTTTCGAGTCACTGACAATGCTCAAAGAGCATTCCTGTCTAGAAAAAGCTTCTCAAATTCGCCGTTCGGAGTCGTCATCAAACTGTAGGTCCACGCGTGAGAGAACAATAGCACGCACAACACGAGTGGTTGTTGATGCCTGTTTGATAGACCTTGAGAAGGCGTTTGTTTGGAGGGCCTCATCCTCAAGCTGGTCAGACTGGGCACAAGTAAATCACTGCTATATATGTTCATGACATGATAACGGGTAGAAAATTCGTCGTGAAATGTTGCGTCGTAACTTCCACAACGAATTTTGACATAAAAAATGGTTTGCAACAAGGAGCTGTTGGCTCTCCGATCTTATTCGCGATATTCACTGCGTATCTATTAGGTTCCATGCCGCACCTAATTGCGTATGCCGATGACCCTTGTACAGATCAGGACCGAAGGTGGAAATCATAAACATCTTGTCGCAACGTGACTTCGAGATAACATTCAGCGTTTTTGCGACGACTGGAAGCTCCTTATTAACTATAAAAAGTGCGAAACTATTTTGTTCCGTACCCCGTTATACAGGGCTTCGCGGGACACATGCCTAAACTGGCGTAAGTTCGGCATAGTTGACCCCCAGGGACGACCACTAACTGTCAAAAGTGTAGTTCGATATCTCGGCATATGGTTGGACCAGTACCTGTATTTCGACAAACATATAGAGATTGCTCTGACCAAAGCCAGAAAGGCCCTTGCTGTGGCAAGGAGGTTGTTTCACAGCAGCCAACTTGACACCAGGGTGAAGGTAATCTGCTACATGGCCCTCATCCAGCCTATACTGGTTTATGGTTGCCCCATGTGGTTCAATGTGAGTCCTTCCCAGATGGGAAAGATGAGGGTGTTCGAGAGACAGTGCCTCAGGGCCTGTCTCAAGTTGTATCGCACACCCGAGTCTGACTAGAAGAAGTATTACTCCAACGAGGTCTTGTATAACAAAGCAAACGTTAATAGAGTAGATAATTTTATCATTAAGTTGATAAGAAGGCATGTGGCACGAGCTATGACTTCTACCAACAGTCTGATCTTCAGGGCTTACTACCCAATGATATGCATCATGAAAGGGTGCGACGGAATGGCCTCGTCCCACCTTAGGCATTCCCCTACTTCGACAAAGCCGGCCTGATACAGGATGTGGAAGCATGTCCTATAATCTTCCACGTGGTACGCCGAACAGTAGAACGGCGACTCTTATACGAACCTGACGTCGTTCGAGAACACGAGGAGCTTCTACGGTTCAGTAGAGCGATCTCCGCTCGAGATAGAGAGGAATCTGCTAAGGAGCGGTGTTTCTTTTGGTGGCTGCATCAAAACCAGCCACCGACGCCGTCAGCTCTTCAATAGTCTTCAGACGGTTAGTGTAGCTGTTTTTTCTTTGTTTAATGCCTTCCGTGTTGTGAACTAACAGCGTATTTACATAGGTTTAAGGTAGGTTAAGCAGAAAAATGTAAAAACAAAAAAAAATAGTATACATATATGTATACAATAAAAAAACATTTTCAAAAAGGGGTCATCAGGGCGTGTGCATTGGATATGTTACGCATATGCATTGACACACGGCCTGAAGCACGCGCGTCCGTAAGAAGCGGACATAGTTAAGATAGCTTAAGTTTTATTAGGGCTTAGAAAGGTTTAGGGTAGGTTAGGTAATTTAAGTATTACAGTCTTAGAAGAGCCAAGTTTTCAAGCTTTTATTAAAAAATTAATAATTTTATACGTCCAGGACGAACAAAAAAGTACGATAGTATAGGCCGAAAGGCAATTACAGTAGTAGACTAGATTAGCTTAGAGTACCCGCATAGGGTCAGTAAGTTAGTTATAAGTTCAAATGAATTGTTAGAATTAAGCTAGAATTAAACATTTTGTCTAGCATTAAGTTAGATATAAGATTTGAACAAATAAAATGAATTAAAAACAAACAAAAAAACGAAAGGTTGTTGAGAAGTTAGGCCCAGGTCCGCCTCGGACTGTAGCGCCACCCATATTATTATTATTATTATTATTATTACCAAATAATGTTGTAGGAATGATAATTTCAAACAGACATACATAAAATTCTTCCAATCGTGAAAACCAAATTAATTGAGAACCTAGGAGTCGAAATACCCTTTAGTAATGGGCGTGTTATGAACATATTCTGTGTTTACTTCCCCGGGGGTCGCAGCACATCTGGAAAACGTCTTGATTTGAACCGTGATTTGGGTGAAATATTAAGGCAGAACGATATATTTCTAATTGGTGGCGATCTGAACTGTAGACATAGGAACTGGGGTTGCTTAAGAGCCAATGCTTGGGGTAATGTGCTTGACACACTACATGCAAGCCATCCATTTTATATTTTATATCCCCCACATCCAACTTACATCCCACCAAATCAAAGAGCTACTCCATCAACCCTGGATTTATTTCTTACTAATATGCCAGAACTTTTCACCCAACCCATTGTGATAAATGATCTAAGCTCAGATCACCTCCCAGTTATTTGTAGCTCATTTTTGGAACCCAATCAGGCTCAAATGTTGCTTACAACTACAAAAACGTAAACTGGAATCTATTTAGGAATCAAATAACCTGCCATTCAAGCAAGCGGCAGAATATTCTTCCTAACGAAATAGAACCAGGCAATATTGATGAAGGGGTAAGATATTTCACCGACCTAATATTAAACTGCATTGATAAATCCGTACCAAAGAAAGTTATTAAGTGGAACAACAAAAATGGCCTCCCGCATTACATTATAGAACTAATCAAAATAAGGAATTATGCAAGGACTAGATGGATTAGAACAAGGGACAATTTGTTTATGATTCTAGTCAAAGATCTAACTAGAAGAATAAAATACCATATTCTGGATATAAGAAACCAAAATTGGAATAAGAAACTACATGAAGTAGACAATCGTAGTAAACCCTTTTGGAACATAATTAAGGTTATTAAACGTAGAAATCTCTGTATACCTGCATTGAAGGTGGACAATTTGATTCTACTTTGAAATGAAGAAAAATCAAATGCATTAGCCGAGGTTTTCGTGGCTAGTCATTCTATAGGTAACTCCATAATCAGTAGTGAGGAGAACTTAGTGGAACACTCGTTAGATGAAATAAATGATCAAGTCATAACCATTGATAACAACGATCTTATTTCAATCGAAGATATAGAAGTAGTCATTAAAAACTTAAAAAATTCGAAGTCCCCAGGCCTAGACGGTGTTAAAAACACATTTCTCAAGAACCTCCCATCTTGCGGGAAAAAAATGTTTGCAACTACTATTTAACAGTTGTTTAAAAATAGGTTACTATCCTCGAGAATGGAAAACATCCAAAATTATACCAATCCAAAAACCTGGTAAATACCCATCCCTGGCGAGCAGTTACCGTCCTATTAGTTTATTAAGCTCAATAAGCAAATGTTTTGAAAGAGTCATAAAAAACAAGTTAGTAGATCATCTTGAGACATTCCACATACTCCCCCCACAACAATTCGGTTTTCGACCACTTCACTCCGCGGTTCATCAAATTAACCGCATTCGATACGGTGTGGCATAAGGGTTTACTACACAAACTCCACATCCTTAACTTCCCAATCCACTTGGTAAAGATTGTCCAATCCTTCTTAACTGGTCGGAATTTCATGGTTTCTGTGAATAATAGCCGATCACAAGTTTTCCCAGTTGAGGCAGGTGTACCTCAAGGATCAGTTCTTGCTCCAATACTGTATAATATATTTACTCATGACTTTCCATTATCCAACAGTTATGAAGCTGCAATCTTTGCGGACGTAACATGCATCTTTGCGTCAGATACGTTGGGTTGCAACATTGTAACGAAATTGCAATCTGGCGCAAATGATGTAGAAACATATCTTAATAAATGGAAAATTAAATTAAATGCTTCAAAGACTCAGACTGTCTTTTTTACTAGAAAAAGAAAAGCATGTTTCCTGCCAAGCCACAGAATAGTGTTAAACAACATTGAATCAGATTGGAAATCAAGTACTAAATATCTTGGGGTACATCTGGATAAAACACTAAGCTTCAGTATTCATGTCCAGGAAACAATTAAAAAAGTCAACTTAGCGATACGAATTCTGTATCCTTTCATAAGTCGTAAATCTAAGATGAGTATAGAAAATAAGCTCACTATTTTTAAAACAATTTTTCAACCCATCATGTTTTATGGTTCCCCTGTATGGGGCCATTGTGCAAAGACCCACATAAGGAAATTACAAATCGCACAGAATAAGCTGTTAAAAATGATGCTTAATTTACCGTGGCATTTTTCGACTGATGAGCTTCATGAAGTCTCTAATATTGAAAGAGTTTCTATAAGACTGATGAAGTTATTCGAACGACATAAATTGTCTTGCAATCAATCTGACAATTACTTGATTTCAAGTTTGTATAATGATGCATAATACGCCTTTATTTATACTGTTATTAATTCATTTATTTAATTATTTATTTACTAACATATATATATATATATACTTATTTATCTTTTTTGCTATTTATTTATTAACTTACTTATTTATTTATTTGTTGATCTGTTTATTTATTTATTTGTTTAATAATTTATTTATTTATTTATTTATTTATTTATTTAATTAATTAAAAATTTATTTATTTTATTAAAAATGTATATATTTATTTTACTAAGTGTGAAACTTGAAATCAAGGAAGAACGCCACCACCTTCCCATTCTAAGTCCATTTTTAATCGAATTCATATATTTATGTTTTTTTTTTTTACTGTATAGAGGTTTTTGTTATCAGGTTTTCCTCTGCCATAAACAATTAATTCTTATGTAGATTGTTAATAAATATATAAATTGTCAGTAGCAAGGTTATTTAACAAAATCTCTGTAAATTGTGCAATAGCGACGACAATGTAAAACTAAAAACTCATACTGTATTAATAAATATACATAATTTCAGTTTCTGTATCCTATTAGAAATCAGAAATCAAACAGACATACAAATCTGAGCATAGAGTTCTTAGATTGAAACCCTAAAGAGAAATGCAAGTTAAAAAACCGAATATTAATGAGGGTACTTATTTCATAGTTTTTCGTATAAATTCAATATCTTGTGGTAATGGCAAGAATTGCTAATCTCGAAGAAAATTAAGGAACTTACCGAGCAGGAAAAGATTGGGTTAAAAACCATTTGGTTTCAACATGGAACTGCAATTGCTCACACATTCGAGTAAGAAACTGAATATTAATGACACCCACTGTAGTTCGCCATGTAAATGAGACCCTATTCTACGATGACTAGCACATTCAAGGACTCTCCCTTCTTGTCGATTCGACCATATCCAACCGAAGACCCGGTGGAAACAGCAGATCCTCGTGGTCTGCCATCTAGTTGCCTTTAAGATTTCAGCAGTCCTCGCTACAGCGTCGATATTTTTTTTCTCTCTTTATTCTCAGTTTCAATCCATAAGTACCAATTAAAATAATGTAAACATAAATTGTTTTACAATAATTAAAATAATTACAATGGCAATGTGACTCGAAGAATAGTTAGTGACATTTGTATTTTATAAAATAAATAGAGATAATGTCACTTCAGTAATAAATTAATATGAAGTAAAGTACAGAACCTGGTAGGTCCTTATCAGTGCGGTTTCAGGCCGGGGAAGTCCACCATCGACCAAATCATCACATTACGGCAGATCCTGGAAAAAACCCAAGAAATGCAGATCGACACCCACCACCTATTCGTCGATTTCAAGGCCGTATATGACAGCGTGCATAGGGACGAGCTATACAACGCCATGCCTAGTTTTGACATTCCTGCCAAACTTGTCAGGTTGTGCAGGATGACGATAGATTAGCTGCTCCATCAAGGTCGGTAACGAACACACCGAGACCTTCAATGTCATAAAAGGATTTAGACAAGGCGACGCGCTGTCATGTGATTTCTTTAACATCATCCTGGAAAATATCGTGCAAGGCTCACACGCCAACACTCGAGGCACGATCTTCCAGAAGTCCGTTCAACTGCTAGCATACGCAGATGACATTAACGTGAATGGCAGAACACAGCGAACCGTCAATGAGGCGTTTGCTGGCATTGAGCCGGAGGCGGTCAAAATGAGTCTAGCGGTGAACGAGCGCAAAACGAAGTATATGCTGTCATCGAGAAAGGACGCACAACATTGACGACTTGGCCAAAACGTCACCATAGGCAGCTATAACTTCGAGGTAGTCAAGGACTTCGTCTACCTCGGCTCGCAAGTGAACAGTACGAATAACATCAGTGCCAAGCTGAAACGCAGAATAACTCTTGCTAATCGCTGTTTCTTTGGGCTCAAGGGGCAATTGAGTAGTAGAGTCCTCTCTTGAAGGACCAAGCCAACAGTATATAACACATTGATCATCCCTGTCCTGCTCTATGGTGCGGAGGCATGGACAATCTCTAAAGCGGATGAAGAAGCACTTGGTCTATTCGAGAGAAAAGCTCTGCGTTCAATCCTTGGTCCTGTCTGCGTTGATGGTTATTGGAGAAGAAGATTCGACCACGAACTGTTCGGGCTGTACAGCGACATGAGCCTAGTCAGGCGTCTACGGATTCAACG
The DNA here is from genome assembly GCA_964034865.1 of Eristalis intricaria. Lineage (NCBI taxonomy): Eukaryota > Metazoa > Arthropoda > Insecta > Diptera > Syrphidae > Eristalis > Eristalis intricaria. Next base: position 71,445,015 of record OZ035874.1, read on the forward strand.
TCTAAGATGTCTGGGCCATGTAGAACGCATGGACAACACTGCTCCAGCCCGAAGAGCCTTCGACTCCGAACCAGTGGGATAACGCAATAGAGGACGCCCACGGAACCGATGGCGTACCCAGGTGGAGAAGGACCTCAATCAACTTGGTGTGCGCAGTTGGAGACAGCTGGCAAAAGATCGTGCCGGCTGGAGAGGCTTACTGGTTGAGTCACAGGTCCACCCCAGACTGTAGCGCCACCAGAAGAAGAAGAAGAAAGTACAGTGGGGTGAACAAAGTTGTGTACGACAAATTCAGAAAGTCAAAATTCCAATTATTACCAGCAACATTTGAAAGAACGAAAGGCTATATCAAATTATGAAGTGCAACAAAAAGTTTCATCTCATTGTGTTAAAATTAAATAACCATGATTTTATTTTTATCAAAATTTTTGAAAGCGTTCTAATAGATCGTATAATGCCGGGCAGATTATTAAACAGTTTACAGGAGGCTTGTATCGAATTGAGGTTATATAGAATCGTATAGAAGAATTGTATAGAAGTTTCTAAAGCTGGAAGTGCGGAAAGGAGGATTTTCAACAGTGGTTCCAGCATTGCTACGCAGGTTAAATTTATCAGAGGCTAGGCTCTGCAAATAACCAGCTCTTTTGAAAACTACTTTAAGCACTTTAAAATAGAATAAGTGCTTGTCTTTAGGGTTTAGTTAGGGAGGCTGCTAGGGCATTCACCAGCATACTTAGACCATATTGATCTATCGTGATACCCACAGTCAGACTACTACCACTGATTGACCACTCCAGTTACAGTGCCGTTAATTTGATCCCAACGGCAAGTGGTGACTGGACCAGATTTGGAAACCTGATAAAAGCGTATTAACTTTGCTTTCACTGGGACTCGAACCGGGGACCCCGCTAACCTTATGACGTGCTTGTCCTCGCCTAGATCGTGGGCACGGATTCGGAAAATCGACAATCATCGTCCAATCGGAATATTCTGTGCTGATATTTAGCATCGTCGCGACGATGAACGTTGTGATCGCGACATATCCCCGAATTTGCAGAATTTGCATCCAGAGATCTCTGTCGGAGTTGCGGTGACGAGGAAAAGAGCGAAACGATTCAACACCTGCTTTGCCATCACGTGACACAGGATAAGTTTAATCAGAATGTCTACTCCACAAACGAAGGGATTCACAATGGGCCCTAAGGCCTTCGAGTGGAAGTGATGTTCTATTATCACACTCACCATCCAAAAACTAACCTCACCTATCCCCGAATTAAGGAACTTTCATATTTTGGGATTCCACCTCTTTCGAGGCATTGGCTGAGGCAAGGTAGATTCCAGTCAAGAAAAATTGTTCCTTAAAAATTTAGCAGGGCTCTAATCGCGTAAGGCGACAATCGTCTCGCGCTAGCGTCTCGACGATAAAAAAACGATAGCGTCTGAGAGATATCGTTTTGCCTGCTTCGCGTAAGCTAAAAACTGTGATTAACTATCGTCTCGACGGCTGATTTTTGGCGATAAGTATTTCAGGATCGTCTCCTATTAAATGAGATCAAATTGTGTATGCATATCTCGTCCTACACTTTTGAGACATTTTTTAAGTGATAGGTCAAATTTGTATTAGTTCTGTTCCCAAACCGAAATGAGAATGTGTTTGAGAAAAATGAGCAAAGATGTCATTTTTATATGAGAGATATTATTTTCAGAGCACTCAAACTGTAACGATAGGCGAGACGATAGTGATGGTCTTACATGAAGCAAATAATCGACGATATGACCGAAGTGAATCAAAAGGACGATAGTCATCTGAAAAGTTACGCGATGAGGGCCTAGTTCAGAATTGTCCCTCGGGAAAGAACAATAGTATGAGTGGTAGTGTAGAAACGCTAGAGCCGTGTCCACCATGGTACTGTCCATGGTGGACCACGAATATTACTTACTTCTCAGGCCTGCGACCCATGGAGGGTCTGAGCCTGAGCGATAGCTACCTCCCACCGGTGACGGACCTGGGCACACTGCTTCCAGTTGTCAAAATCTAGCAGTCAAGAGCAAGAGAATCAGTCTGCTTCACCTTCTCGAACCACGAGACTGTGTCTTCTCCTATATTCATCTTCCTCTCAGACGGGAACATGTATCCGAAGTAGAATTTATCTTTTGAAGGCACCAAGAATCAGCTCTGTCTGAAATCTGACTGAAATAAGAGTTTCTTACGATGAATGTCTTCGGCTTCAGCCGATACATCTCTTTTGCAGGCAGGTCGGTGCCAACACGAGGATTGGATTGAAAACGTTGCGTATGTGGAGGAGATTAGTTCCGGACACTCTACAATACTCGAAAAATTTGGATCCCCACCAGGAAACAACGACCTCCAGATACCTAAGCTCATCTTCAGGAGCTTAGCTCAGGACACTCTACAATCCTCGAAAATTTTGGATCCCCGCTAGGAAACGCCAACCTCAAGATACCTAAGTTCATCTTGGAGAAAAGTGTTGGCATCCTCCCAGATCTTACTGGACACCAGACACTGGGTGGTCCTCTACGAGTGGGGGTGGGTGTGGGTGTCCACTCTAAGGATCCGAATTTTCAAATGTCATTCCGACTACCTTCTCACTGTAGCGTCTTTCAGGCAGAGACTTTAACGATTAAAGAAGCTCTGTCCTGGCTAAAAAAAAAAACAATGTAATAATAAGTATTAGATACAGATAATGTCATCTGTTCGGGCGGTCAGGCAGCGATCAAATCTCTGAGTGCAATCACATTTAACTCTAAGATGTCCCCCAATGGCCACCTATCTCTTAAGGAGATGGACGGGACACAGTGACATCCCAGATCGCTAGAAAGGGTACCACCTCAACACTCTTTCTGGATGGGGAAATACTGTCCATACTATCGCTACTACAACACATCTACTAAAGCTTGAACCGCTTACTCAAAAAGGAAGATCCTCTTCTGGTACTGGGTGCACAAAGCAATTATGGCCTAATATCGAGCCAAAGTGCTCACGCAATCTAATCAGAATGAGCAGACCACATCTCAGAACTCTCATCGGCGTCATAACAGGGCACTGTCCCATTGGAATGCACGCCTAACTAGGTACACCCTTTAACGATTTCTGTAGAAGCTGCAGAGATGAGGGAGAATAAGAAACTATTTCAAACCTTCTTTGTAACAGCAATACCCTCTCATCTCGCTGACTTAGTCACTTGGACGCCCCATATTTCTATGACCTGACAGAACGAAGTAAGACTAGCATTAGTGAACTTCGTCGCTTTTTCAAAAGCTCCAGATGGTTTGCGGATTAGGATCTACTAGATATTTGTAGTAGCACAACGGGCCTACCTTTGGCCCCAGTGTAGCTACCTTTTAGGTAGTCAGCCACGCTAACCTAACCCAACTTATGTCGTCGCCTTTAAAACCGATGAATAAGTGGTTCGTAAGAATTTGAAACCCACTAGTCTTCTCCTTCGATTTGCCTTAGAGTGAATATTTGGTCCATAGTCTATTTGCCAGACCGGAAGCCGGCTTTAGACGTTCACACAATGAACTGGGCAGGATCTTGTAGGCGACGTTGGACAAGGATTTTATATCTAGAGGTGTTGCAAGAGGTTTTTTTGTGTCTGGGGCCTAGATTCGACGATTTTGCTGCGCGTGCTATTATTCTAAAGTTTATACCGACTGCAAACGGGGAAGATTAACAAGTTTTGTAGACCGTTCGTTACTCTGTGACCGTTCTCAGCGACTCGAAAGAGATAGAGGCTTGAATTGTGAAAATTGTCGGTGTTGGGGATCGGACATGGATTCCCCCGCAGTAGGAGTCGAGTCACCTGCCCATTAAGTCGCCTTTGCGTGGCTATTTGAAGCTACCTCGAAACAATTTCAAGGTACATACGGATGTCTGAGTTGCTCATGAATAACCACTCGTTTTGAACAGCAAACAGTGGCTATGTCTGGAGACACCTGCAATTATCTGCAGAAGTCCGCGGAAAGTAGCAATGCCCATCCTCGAAGCATTGCCATTGACTCGTGGTTAATGGTACAAAATAAGAAAGTCGTCGATCTCCACACCAGGTCTAACTTCCTCCCTTTTCATTCTCGACAAGACACATGTTTCCTCAGACAAATTCTCGATTCACTCTTAAATCGGATCACTCAATTTGACGGCTTTCCAGAAACGCATCTGCCTCTTTGGAAATCCTCTTACCCACCGGATACAAATCACAAGAACAACATCCACCCCGCCTTTCACAAATTAAGTGCATGTGCTCCGAGACAAGATACCACGCCACTAATGCTGTTACGAGGCCATTACACGCATCGAATGGAAACACAGACGATTCTCCAGCGCACCGCTTATCAGCAATTAATCCACTTTACCCGATCTATCTGAATTCAAAACAAATCCCCAAACAAATCCTCAAGCCAGCCCAGCCACCAGTGCATATCTCTGCTGCAGTTCAACACATACTTAACCCCATTGGCCATAACTCAGATACTCAATGCTCCAAGTTCACTGGCCATGAGTTCACTTAAGCCACGCCAAAGGTAATAAATTGGAATGGCTGTGGACACAGCAATCGATGACAAATAATGAGGGACCGCAGATAGTCGCGCATCGCAGACCAGCGCTTCCCAGATTATGAACTGGGTCAGTGTTTACGATTCGTAACCTTTCAACCCGCCCCCAACCCGATGGCGGGACGCTCTGCGTCTCCTGCACCGGCAATCGCTACCCTCGCGTCGTAAATTCAAAAACAAAACCGATGCTGGTCGTAAATGTGTCAAAAATACCACAGAACCAGTCTGGCTCTGGGTTGGGTTGCCCGCGGCTGCGTCTGCGCGCACAGGTGAATGGGGCGGCCTGCAGCATCGGCCATCCCGTGAATAAATCTTGGATTCATTGAGAAAAATTAGTTAAGATACCCTTCCAGATACAACCTGTGTATGGACAAACACGACAAATTAGCCGCGTGGGCCGAGGCCGCTGCGGCGTCGGCGGCCGTATTGTTATGACTATCGTTCGTGGTAATTAATTGGAAAGGGCCATTTCCGCTTTATGCCCGTGATTTGGAGTGGAGAAAAATTGATTTTCCCATAAACTGATGTGTAGTTCCTCGGCGGCTGACGATTCGAGATGGTCAAACGCGTGCAGCGGGCTTTGTATGCAAATGGGCCTTGATGGAGACGCCTATTGTCGGCCGGTAGCTGGGAACTTGTTCTCCGGGACCGGTACGGTAAACGGGTTCAATCAAACCTGTCACAGCAGTTGCCAAGCAGTTTGCAATCAGTGACTTAATCGGTTCGTCTTGGCGGTGGTAGTTAGCACGTCACTGCTTTGTAATTAAGCCGTGGTGAGAGGCTTGAGCGTGGGGAGTGTTTGTTCCCTTTCGGTGACGTTTTAGTGCGTGAGAGAGTGCATGGTTCTCAGAGAGGATGAAACGATAAACTCTTCGGTCATTCATGCGGTACAATAAACTGACTGAGTGCCACACCCCTTCGGGGAAGACGACAATTGCCATCTACCTAAGCACTGGTCTCATGGGGTTTAAGGGATTAAAAGATGGCTCTGAGGTCTGCTGTACGATTGACCAAGCTGGGTCAAATACCGCTTTGAAGATCTGTTATCAGGAAGGCCGAGCTTATTGTCAAGTTTCGCCAAGTTCGGCCCGCCTCGCGGGTTTCAGCGATTTAAACTCCCTTGCCGCATGCGGCAGATACCAAATTTTCGGCGTTATTATGGTCCAGGGACAAAAGTCCACAAGTCATGAGTCCAAAATCGATTTGTACTCTTTTGTCCCACTTAGGTGGGTCATAAGTCCATAAAATTCAATTATGGACCTTTCTTAACTGGTCGAGTGCTGTGTGACATGTCGTGACGTCTTTGCATTTGGTACAGCATCACTATTCTCAAACAACCATTCGAATGAACTACTATCTAACACTTGATAAGTCGATCAATTTCTCACTTCAGCGCTGGAATGAGTAACACATTTCTTGTCACAAGGAAAAACCGTCAGTCTTTTTTTTTTTCTTACTTTTCTGGTAATTCAGAAAACAATTAGTTCAAAACCAGCTCTAACAAGTGACCTAAGTGAACTATTTCACAATATCGTTTTATTTTAGTTCATATAGTTCAGTAGTTCATCAGGGTTGTGTTTGTTTGGTTGTGGTGTGTTTGAAGGGTTGTGTTGGGTAGGACACGTATTTGTAATGAGTTTGTATCGTGTACTCATTTCAGAGAGTGAAGTGGTAAAATGGCCACATCATCTGAGTTGTAAAATTTGCCCCATAAGCATGACTTCCATACGTCATGTTGCTAGTGTTGTCACAAATGTGAATGAATGATTGAAAATTTGGGATTTGCCAGTTAAATATGCAACCAATTTTTCCCTGCTTCTATTATCTACACAATTGTACTGTCGTGAAATGCCATGAATGACAAGATCTAACAATAACCAGTATGACATTTGTAGTCAATGAACCATCACACACTTTCATTTTTTCCTGATATCAGCAAGTATCTCAAAGGCACAAGATATCTCTGAGTATGGAAAAAATTTAAGTGGGATAAATATTTTTTTTTAAATGTTGCGACATTTCCGTATTCATGTACGGGACATTTGTAGTGCATCTTGTATGAGTAACAACACAACACTACTGAAGGCAATCTTAAAAATAAAAGTATGTGCACATGTATGTACATGTCCTTAAGTGTACAGGGCAACCAGTCCACAGGCCATAAATATATTTATTATACCATATTTTAGGATCTCTATATATACAATTCAATTGTGGACTTATAATCCACTTAGGTGAGTCGTTAGTCCATAATCTTTTGAGACATAATTCCACAAATGAAAAAACGAAGTTTACAATTATAACTTCAGTTTCAAAACATGCCGAAGTTTGTTACTAATATTCATCAATTACGGATCGTTCGTACGAGTACAAGTCGTTACAAGCCGTCAGAACATTTTAAGGTTGTAAGTAGGAGCGACGCGGAAAAAAAAAGGTTGATCTTGTTAGCCAGCGAAGCGAGCCAAGTTAAATACACCAGACTTCCTCACAGGCCAAATTTTATATTTGTTAAGCCTTATTTCACCTCACCGCACAGAACTTCGCACCTGCTCCAAATCGGTGACGTGAAATAAGACCCATCGAAATAAGAAAGTGTAAGAAAGTCTAGAGCAATTAAACTAAGGGATGCGTGGCTCCCTTCGCTAGCTAAAAGGATTTTAACTCGCTCCCGAGACTTTGTCGCTCTGCTAATGTTATGTAAACAACTGTCAGGCAGGCGGATCTTGAATTTGAAGTTCCATACATTCCAAAGGAACGGACAACTCCCTCACCCTGACAATAGTGCTGCAACCGTGGATGTCGGCGTATGGGAGCTTTCACTGTGATAACGATAATATGACAATCAACCGACGAAAATCGAAAAACACTCAATTCCCTGAGCACATTGAACTATACGAACTAGAAGAACGAACTAGTTCAATAAACAGATTTTAACTACTGCAAACTGTGGCTACACCGAATGGTACCGTTTAACAAGTAAGAAATATATATTCATTCGAATAAATACTGAAACTATGTACACATCGCGACAAAAAGATAGCACATTTACATTTTTTTCTTTTTATTTTGTTTGTGTAAAATCAAATGACCTTTTTTGTTCAAATGTTGTTTATTTAGGTGATAAAATACGGATTCGAAAATACAAAAACAAGTTTAAGTGGTACGACAAAAAGATAGCACACTTTTGAAAATATCAAAAATATTCATGCAAATGTTAAAGTAAACTTAGGAATTCGGATTCTAGTAATGAGTTGATTCTCCTTGCTTTCTCAAAATCTCCATCTTACGCTGTGGAAGCCATTTAATGTACACTGTACTATCAAAGTCATAATGGGACACAATGCAAATATAACTCTAATTCCAACAAAAAAACGACGTACAATTTGAAATTACAAAATTCTTTTTATTATTTCTTAGGCTTCTTTAGATACAAACCAAAAAACCTTAAAAGAAAAATTACTGATGAATTTTATACTCAATTTTAGATCAAAATCTTTGAGATGTGCGAAAATAACGCCAAAATGAAAATGGGACAGTTACCGAACACATCCCATAATACACGACAACTTCGGGATTCATTCCAAATGTTGACAACTTCGTTACATGTGAGCATAACGGTAAATGAATTTCGAAGGAAATTTTTGATTGACGCGGTTTTCGGGAACAATAGAATGTAATTATGTCGGGAAAGAAGCTAACGTCGGTCGAAGTGCGGAAGCTTGTGATTCAGCAATACAAAAAGGGAAAATCTGTTCGTGATATCGGGCAAAATGTAAATAAAGCGCACTCAACGGTCTACAACATCATTAAACGCTACAGAAACTATCCCAGAAGATAGTCAAGAAAAATTTTTAATGACTCGGTTGTACGTTGGATAGTCCGTCAAGTGGGGGGGGGGGGGGAGGGAGAAATATTCGATTTAAAATAGGAACGACTTAAAAGAGGCATTAATAGTTGAATGGAACCTTATCGAGCCTTCTTTCTGCAGAAAATTGGTTGAATCCATGCCAAGACGATTATCTTGTTTTTATGTTAATGTTATTTGTTCCAACTTATATAATAATAATATGGGTGGCGCGACAGTCCGAGCCTAGCTTTCTCAGCAACCACGTGTGTTGTGCGTGCTATTGTTCTTTCACGCGTGGAAGGGACCTACAGTTTAATGCCGACTCCGAACGGCGAATTTGAGAAGCTTTTTCTAGACAGAAATACTCTTTGAGCATTGTCAGTGACTCGAAAGAGGTGGGGCCATGAATTATGATAGGTGGTAAATTCGGGTATCGAACCTGGCACCCTCTGCGTAGGAGTCGACGCACTTACCCACTACGCCACGGCGACCATTTGTTCCAACTTAATTAAATTAATATGTTAAGTTTTTTTTATAGCACAGAAACCACACATTGAAAATACATATTTATTATTTTGTTACACTCTATGTTTTACTATTCCATTTGGAAATCTTTGTTGCAGTCTGTTCCATTTTACTTTCATCCACTGTATCTTCTTGGCATTGCTCCCCATTTTTCTGCAAGGCGCCTTTTGGGATCCTTAACTGTGTTGTACTGTCTATTTTCGGCGTAAGCTTCGCAAGATACCCCAACAATTTTCAATGATGTTTAGGTCAGGGGAATGTACTGGCCATTGTAGAATTGCCATCTTCTTTTCGCGGAATTATTCTTTTAGAACCCTGGCAATATGGACGGCTGCATTATACTATTGGAAGATCATGGACATTTAGTAAATTCTTGCTCCGAATTAGTTAAGACAACCCGAATTAATTTCAGACAGCCAAGGCTGTTTATTTTTGATGGAAGGAGCTTTTTTTCGTTTCGCCTGTAATACCCTATACCGGCCCTAATCATTACGCATCCGCATCCATGCTCACGACGAACTTTCAGGTCCTTTCGCAAATCATGATAACAATAGGACCACCCATCTGGGCCACCAAATTAATTTTTTTTACGCCTGTAAACTGGGTCTGACGCCATCTTTTTGTCTATCTAATTTAATGTCATTTTCTTTCCTATGTTTTTTTTTTTTTTGTAAGGTCGGGCTTTCGCTGTAATTTTTTAATTTTATAATTTCAGAATTTTTTTAAAATTCTCTATATATTTCGAACATTAGTCTTAGCACCTGCTTTCTCTGCGATTTGTGTTGCAGTAAGGTCGGAATTCGATGCCCAACGTAAAATTACCCTTTTTTCTCTAGGTGTTACAGCTTTCGTTCGTCCACCACTGTGAGCTTTGCCATAATTTTCAGGCTCTTTGAGCAAATTCATGTTAGCTGGCTTCGGCTTCTGCACAAATATTTGCTATTTAAACGATTTTCATACGTTCTTGTCGATGACTTAGGGCTACTTGAACTTCACTACTGTTTCATTTCTATTCATAGGAACGTACATTAAGATATTTATCTTTTTTTGTACTAAGTACATTAATTTACCAAATTCAAATTAAACTTAAAACTAGTATACAATATTTTTATGTGTATTTATAATGATTGGAATTGAGGTTCATTGTTGATGTGTAGCAAAGTGGTGAAGGATAGCACTTTTAAAATTCTACGGGTTCGAAATTGATCTTATGTGAGATGGCAAAGAATTCCAAAGTCTTACAGTGTGAATGAAAAATAAGCGCGAGGAACATAAATGATTGCTACGAAAAGGGATAATATTAGTGGATCTAAGATACCGAGTGAAATTAAGTCTGTTATATAAATACGGCGGACTACGATTAATAATTATTTTGTGTAAGAACATACAATTCCTGGCGTTGATGTACTGATGCATGTTACAGCCCAAATCACGAGAGTACACAGAAATATGCTCGTATCGAGAAATACCATAGATATAAAGCACTGCATCGTTGAAAGCTACTTGTAACTTACGTTGAGATAGTGAGTCAATGCTACTATATTCTACTTCAGCATATGTTACAAGTGGTAAGATTAAGGAGAGTATTAACTTCTTACGTGTTGCTAGCGGAGTAAAATAAGCAAAGGGCCACAGTTTTCGCAAACAGCCATAAATACAGGCAATGACCATGTTTGTGTGCTGTTAAGCCTCTTTCCGGTACCGGTACAGATAATAATCTGGCGATAAATCAAGGGGGCGAAAAATCGCGCGATGTGGATTGAATGTAAATTCATTGTCCTGTGCTATCATTTTGTCGTTCTGTTGCAAATAACGGTACATCTCTTCGATACTTTTCAGCCCTATGTATTCAAAGAAATGTCTTTAACTAACACTCAATACTAAACGAGAGAGAACGGTCCAAACTCTACGCTAACAGTATTTTTGAAAAAACATATGAATGTGCTGTCTTTTGTGTCGTGATGTGTATATGAAAACTCTCTGGAAATCATTATTCTTCTTCAGGCAAGTTGATGGGTGCGATAACTGAAGGCTAAACTGGCTTATTGAACAAGAATCCTAAGCATCAATTCAATCAACCTGTCTGGCTCTGGCCACCCTTAGACAATGGAGCACCATGGAGCTCGCTTATTAGATGATCTCAGCGGCACACGAGACACATCCATCGAGAGTCTTTTACGTTTCAAAGGAAACTGAATTGGATTTAAGCTTGCAGAAAATTGAATTCGCCATGAATCCGTCCAGGTGGCATGGTTTCGCCTGTATCAGCCAGCTAAGCTCAGCAAACATGGCTCCCCATCCAGTATAGTCGTCCAGTATAGCATCTTCCAATTCCAGTCTTCGTTCAATGCGTCTTTCCTGGAATTTGGAATCGAACACAAACTAAATTCTTATTAACTTCTCAAGCCAGCCCATGGAGTTAACCATTGCTGTCGACTGGGTCTGTCGATAAGAAGACGAGTTTATTATCAACCCATACATTCAAAAATTGACAGCGTATCGAAAATATGTGGCAGCTTGTCACGATTAAATTGAGAAATCATCATCGCCGCCTTCTGCTTAATCAGAAGAAACCACAGTTAAACCTCGTTACCTACTCGTCGCCGAACTACTCAACAAAGTCAAAGAACAAGTTCCCCCAGACGAACTCAAGCTCGTCCATAAGTCGCCGAACAAGACTGCCACCACTGGGAGGGGTCGCGTCTCCGTGTGGGCTTAGCTTCTGTCACCCATTACTCACCAACGCCAGTAGCTGCGCGTATTTGCATACGCTACCTATAATTTGGCGGGGACACATTGCCACCTAGTTACTCGGTACGATTGCTTGCACCACCTACTCGTGCAGCGCCTCACCTCAAATCCTCCCCCCCACTACCACAGAGGGGGCGGCTGAAACTTGACGTCAGCACGCCACCACCGAAGGACCACTCTAATCGTCAAAATTAAACGAAATCCGTCGCGGATTAATTGAAAATTCAAACTTATCTCGAGCCGTGAGATAGTGAAGTACGACTACAATGAATCTCGCGTGCATTCCACTCCGCTGCAGCCAGCATCGGCGCGGCCTGACTGCTCACGATCTGCAAGCGGCTTCAACTAATCTCATTTAAATTCCCCAAGTAGGTCGTTACACCGCGCTGCCACCGACACAGTCGCGCTCGGTGCTGCCGGTCGGTGGGCTTCAAATGTCAGCCCGATCCGCGAGGTGCATGCGCAAACCATGCGAACCTCAGAAATTCCATTCGCTCGGCCAACGCTGACGTGGTCAGTGCGCCGAAGCACGGTGCAATGAATAAGACGAAGGCGGCGTGTGGACAAATCGTATGCGCACAGGTAGCGGCCGGAGAGGTCAGGCGGTACTCCCCGCATCGGCGGAGCGTGATGAAGTTGTCTGGAATTCGCGATTCATAACTTTTTGGTATCACAGTGAAACAGGTTCTGAGGCGGTGATTGGATTGGATTGGATTGTGATTTGATTATGAAATTGTTTGGACTGCGATCTGCCCCGTTTTTCTAGCCCGATCGGGGGCCTTTCCTTTCCCAGGCCACACTCAGCACTGGCAACCTGGTCCACTTGGTGGTGAGTGCTGGTGGATGGTCTTTAAACTCCCGACCATACACGTGAGAGCCGCCGCACAGCCGAGGCAGGGGGCGAGATCAGCTGGAGAGAAACGTTGTGAAAATCGTTTCTGCGCTTTTCTCAAACAATCAACTTGAACTGCCCGCGATGGGGCGGCGGCGCGGCGGGGAGATTGATTGATTCGCGATGCAGCGCCTCGAAATGTGGTGCAAATTGGAAGAGGTTTCGTCGACATTGAGATCGGGAATCGTGCGCCCGGTGAACCAGAACACGAGGATCTCTCCGCTTCGTGTGAACTTTCGCATCTCTTGCTAGCGGTCGGCGAGGCGAGGATTATTAATTTCTTATTCAAATTTTCACTTTCTAACCGTGACAGTTTCGGATTTTGGTTTTTTTCTGCAAAATAATCATCCGGCGGTTGGGCTGACGAAAGCGAATTAATTCTTTTGTTAACCCCGATTTTGGTCGTGGGCCGTGTTGTCTTTTTGGGGAACATTCGGCCGCGCGGGGCTTATGCTAAGCGGGTTACGGTAGATTGGAGAGAAGAGTCGCTTTTTGGTCTGCTTGACGTGGTGAACAGAAATTCAACCGGATGATGGACCACATATGGAATTTATTTCATTTTGTCAGTCCGCTTAGCGATGAAATTCAAAAGCGCATTGAAAGTTGCCAACGTGTATGTGGCACGACGCAGTTGCCGTTAAGAATAGTATCGAAGAATGTCGACTCGGCGCTGATCAGCTGAAGTGGGCATCGCCAGACAGTCAACCCGGCACACTTTGCGTTTGGATTTGGACCAAGATCCGCATAAGATTGTGATGACGCAAGATTTGAGGTCGAATGTGAGATTAGCTGTTAGTTCGCTAATTGGCGCAACAAATGTTGACCGGAAGTTCGGCCCTGTCACTTTCTCGGACAGGGCTTATTTTGGCTCAGTGGCTGTGTCGACAAGTAACATCGTCGAGGGTACACAATCCACGAACGAGCATCGATGCATGCACAAAGATTGATGCGGTTAATGACATGGTGGCATCATCGACTGATACCGTGCCGATGATCCCAGGCGTAGAGCGATGATAAGCGACTTTCTCGACAACATCGATTTAACCGAAAAGACGGCGATACATGCGAACAAGCGACGCAATTCTCAATTACCCGCTGGGACTACGTCGAGTCCTTCTACGCTAACAAGCCGTCATTCAGGACGAAATGTCTGTCACCTCTGTGCAAGCTATCTTATGCGGGCTTAAAATCGACAAATGGGTGGTTGGAGTTGATCCGCACTTCCGGTCTTTTCTGGGATTTTCCGCTGATCTAATCTCCTGTGAATATTTTTGGCCTGAGATTTATTCGATTTATAAATGGCGGCATATCTACGTGATGTTAAGAGGTCCACAACACAGGGACGGACTGTCCCACCTTTGCAACGTGTTTACAACAGTCGCTGGATTGCTTACACCTAGACTAGAATTCGTACCCGGCTTTGCCCGGGTTTATTTCTTCAACCGGTAGTGAAAATATAGTTTTTATTTTCAAAATATCCTGAAGAAATGTGCTTAGTAAAACGCCAAGAAAATTAAGAAAAATGTGGAGAAAAGTGTTCCGTTGTAGATGCACTGAAGACGATTTTGAATAAATGTTTACTACGCACTTTTCAATTTAAGACAATAATAAGACTGCTCGAACCAGAATTTGAATTTTCTTTTGTCATTGATGCCTATCCCAATCTCTCATGCACATCCCTACTCATAATGAGTGCAATTCGTTGACTGTGTGCATACACGTTGAAGTTTGAACTATTTGTGTGCTGCAGCAAAACGGACGGAAATTACGGTTTTTTCTCAACCATTTAAAAAGTTCTTGGAAATCCCATCTATGTACCTGGGCGATTTACCACGCCACTGCCGCACTACATACAACAACAACAACCACACGTGTGGACATCGACCCGATAAGGGCAACCGAAATGTTTGTGTAATTGCAAAGGTGACTTCATGAAATTGAAGACTCAGCGTCTGCTGGATTTCCGGCCAATATCAAATCTGCAAGTTCATGAAATCACCTCGGCAAAAGCTAAGTTTCATTGTAAAGCATACAAATTTGTATATTCATTCCTGTCTGGTGATTGAATCAGTAAAGTTGTGCTTTTTTTTATCCAAGTGCTTTCCCTATACTTATAACTGTGCACTTGTTGTGCAAATTGAAGTCAAACTTCAACTCAAAAATTAGCCTATCTTGTAACACATTATGTAATAAGTCTAGCTCTGAAATTTTATCTAAATCGGCTAATCCGTTCAGAAGTTCAATATTCACAATTGCAGCAAAATTAAATGATTTGAGGGCCTTTTCCTTAAGCTGGTCAGACTTGGTTTACATAAAACATTGCTATACATGATATATGATATGATAACAGGTAGAAAGTTCGTCGTAAAAAGTGGCGGCGTTACTTCTACTACAGTCTTTAATATCAATAATGGTCTACAATAGGGGGCTGTTGGCTCCCCAATATTGTTTGCTATATTCACTGCAGATCTCCTAAGGTCTACGCCGCACATAATCGCGTACGCCGATGACTTAGTGGCGTACAGATCAGGTCCTAAGGTAGAAGTTATTAATACCTTGTTGCAACGTGACGTTGACAACACTTTGACATATTGCGATGACTGGAAGCTGCTTATCAACTTCCAGAAATGTGAAACTGTTCTTTTCCGCACCCCGCTGGCCATGGCCCCAAGGGATACGCGCGAAAACTGGAAAAAGTTCGGAATAGTTGACCCCCGGGGTCAGCCGTTAGCCGTGAAAACTGTAGTAAGATATCTTGGCATTTGGTTGGATCATTTTCTGTATTTTGACAAACATATAGAGAAAGCTTTGACCAATGCTAGAAAAGCCTTTGCTGTGGCAAGTAAGTTGTTTTACAGCAGCCAACTTGATACCAGGGTGAAGGTAATCTGCTATATGGCCCTCATAAGGCCAGTCATGGTGTATGGTTGTCCTTTGTGGTTCAACGTGAGTCCTTCCCAGATGGAAAAGATGAGGGTGTTCGAGAGACGGTGTCTTAGGACTTGTCTCCGGTTGTATCGAACACCCGAGTCTGAGTACAAGAAGTACTATCGTAACGAGGTCCTGTACAACAGGGCAAACGTGAAAAGGATAGACAATTTTATCATCAAATTAATAAGAAGTCACATTGAAAGAAGTATGACTTCTACCAACAGTCTGATCTTCGGGGCTTACTATCCCAATTATATGTACCATGAGAGGGTGCGCCACAACGGCTTTGTTCCACCTGAAGCGTTCCTCTATTTGGATTCGATCGGCTTGATACAGGACACGGAAGGATGTCCTGTAATCTACCACGCGATGCGCCGAACAGTTGACAGGCGACTCCTCTACGAACCGGATGTCGTCCGCGAACACGAAGATCATCTCCGGTTCAGTAGAGCGATCCCTGCTCGAGATAGGAGAGAGAGTGATAAGGAGCGGCACTTCTTTTGGTGGTTACACCAGAATCAGTCTCCGCCTTCGCCGGCTCCTGCCTATATAAAAATCGTTTAGTTGGTATAACGGCCAACTTATCTAGTTATAAGGTAGCTTAGTCAAAAAAAAAAAAAAAAAAAGGTGCACAAGTGCTTGTGGATTATATATGTTCCGCATATACATAACATACAAGCCCTTGTGTACACGTCCGTAATGTTACGGACATAGATTAAGTTAGATTAAGTTCTCTTAGGCTTTTTAATAGGTAATAGGGTTTAGCTTTAGATTTAGGTTAGGTAAAATAATAGTGTATAGAGCGCCAAGTTTTTTCTTAGTTTTCTTGGCCAGTAAGTATTAAACAATAAAGTATGTCCTAAGGACAAAAAAAAAACAATAAATATCTTAATAATTTAGACGCCGAAAGGCAAATAGTCAGTTAGATTAGAATATTTTAGAGTATCCGCGAAGGGTCAGTAAGATAGAATTAAGAACATGAATTGCTAGTTATAAAAAAAAAAAAAAATTTATGATTTGTGTGTAGCTGTGTGTATAGTTTGGGTATGACAAAATAAGAAAATTGCGAAAATGTTTATTGTTTCCTTTTCGTTTGGTGACTCGGGCAGTCGTTCGTATATGTTCGATTGAGACGTAGAAAAAAATGAATGGTTGCACCAAAGCAAAATATGAAAAATCTGTGTGTTATATGGAAGTTGCAACACACTGGGGGATGGTTGATACCCACGACTACGCAACTTGAAATGGTTTCATGCCGGACTGATGCAACCACACTTATTTTGAGAATTTTATTCCCGTTTAAAAAGTGCTCGTAACTTCCGAACCGTATGTCGTACCGACTTAAAAATTGTTACATTCATCATCTAAATTTTAGAATGATTTTTGTTGAAAATTTCAGAGCTCTGCGGAGTCTTTGTCGGTCAGACCCACAAACTTTCTGCTTTATAGTTAAGATGTTCATCCGTCCATTCCCCTTAACTCTCTCGAAACGAAGAATTATTTGCGCTACAGGAGTGTTTGCTTGAACATAAGTCGGTGTAAGGATAAGTCCCTACTACACGGCTTAATTTTGAATTACAAAAGGTTCGTAAAAGGAAGTGAACATACTGAGTACTGAGTAAGGCTCAGTCTTTTAATGAATTATGGCTCATTAGTGGTGAGTGTCGCATTTTTTCCTTAAGAAGGGCATACCACTCGACTGCGGAGCTTCGTCAGATGCTGTATTGTAGCACCACGAAAGGTCATAAACTTCTGAGAGTAACAGCCGGTTTCAGCCTGTGACAAAGCGTCGTTTGTGCATTCAGCCTGTGGGAGCGTCATTGAAACTGTGCACTAAGCTCTAATCAACGGGATGGCTTGAGATTAATGCTAACGCGTCATCTAGTTTGAGACGACTATACTGTGTTGGGCGTGTGCGACTCTAAGACACATCAAGGGCCATTCAGAGCACCAAGACATTTTAGATCGGCTTGGCGCTTTACCGAGAGAGAGGGATGTACAATTCAAGAACTTAATTGGTACCGGATGTAAAACTCACTCACATACCCTTGCGGGATGCATCTAGTGTTGACATCTCAGTTACGCACGATAATAAATAGAATAATTTTTCTATAAGAACTGCTACTTTGACAGAACTTGAGGAAGAATTGAAAAAACTCAAACCCAAGAAAGCTCCTGATTATGATTTAATAACAGAAGTTCTTAAAGAATTACCTCAGAAAGCGCTTCTAATGTTTCTCTACATTATCAACGCCGCCCTTAGATTAGAACATGTCCCTAGCCAGTGGAAAGTAGCGGAAATAATAATGGTGCCGAAACCGGGTAAGCCCCCGACAGACAAAAAGTCTTATAGACCGATTTCACTTCTTCCGACAATGTCTAATGTGTTCGAACGAATGTTAATTAGACGTTTAAGCCCGGTTGTAGAAGAAAGACGACTTATTCCTAACCACCAGTTCGGTCTTAGAAGCAAGCATTCAACTATTGACCAAGTACATCGCATAACTGATGTTATAGAAAAAATGTTTAAACGAAAGCAAGTCTGCTCAGCTGTATTTATCGATGTTTCTCAAGGCTTTGAAAAGGTTTGGCACGAAGGCTTGAAACACAGCTTCAACAATAAGCTTGTGAAATGGACTAGTGAATGCGGCCTAGGTGTCAATCCGCAAAAAACGGATCTAGTCCTCTTTGCTAGGAAGTATAAAATTCCTAACTTTGACCACACTATGCGGGACCCTCTTGGTGCTAAACGACAGCGCTAAATTCTTAGGCCTTATACTAGACATGAAGTTAATCTGGAAGCTAAATATTCAGGAACGTGTCAAGAAGGCCTCAACGGCTATCTACTGCTGTAAAAGGGCCATTGGGTGCAACCCCGAATAGTTCACTGGCTATTTATATCAGTAGTCAGACCCATTCTGCTATCTGGTGTTGCAATTTGGTGGAATGCACTCGACAAGAGAGTCAACATCACCCGTGCAGAGGATGGCTTGCGTATGCATTAGCGGGGCGCTGAGGACTACCTCCGCCGAAGCACTAAACATACTCCTAAACCTGCCTCCGATAGAACTAATTTGCAGACAGGCAGCAGCTAGCACGGCGATTAGATTAAGATCGCTGAGCAGCTGAAAAGAACTGCAGTCTGGATATTCAACGATCCTACGCCTCTATACCCATAGACACAGACCTCACTATACCTAAACTCCTCTTCGAGAAGAATTTCTCCACTAGCATACCGCCCACATCTTACTGGGAGTCTACACACCAGACGCTGGATGGTCCACTGCGAATCTTCACAGATGGATCGAAGATGGATGCAGGCGTGGGTGCTGGTGTCTATTCGAAGAATCTAAATTTTCAGCTATCTTTTCTACAACCTAATCACTGTAGCGTCTTTCAGGCTGTCTTGCCCTGTCCTGGCTGAAAAACAATGTCATCTGTTCCGATAGCCAGGCAGCGATCAAATTTCTGGATTTAGTCACCTTTAATTCCAAGATTAAAGGTGCCGCCTATCTCTTAACGAGAAATATTTTAGCATCCAACTGATGTGGGTGCCGGGACACTGTAACATTCCAGAGATTTGCGAAGCAGACGAACTCGCTGGAAAGGGCACAAACTCCGTGCTATTTCCGGGTGGAGACCCACCCTCCTATCGCTTGCCTATCGCTACTATCCGCTAGCACCTTCTAAAGCTTGAAACGCTTGCCCAAACAAACCGCAGATGGACAACTGGCACAGGATGCCTCATTATCAAACAACTCTGGCCTATGATCGATCCCAAAGGATCGCTTAGCTTGGTCAGATTAAGCAGGCCCAATCTCAGATCTCTTATTGGCGCTCCAACAGGGCATTGTGCCATCGTAACTCACGCCTCTAGACTAGGCCTTCCCTATAACGATTTCTGTAGAAGCTGCTTTGGTCGAGGATGAAGAAGAAACCATCGAACCTTTGCTATGCAATTGCAGTTTCATTTCATTTATTTCTCTTAGCTTGTACAGGAATGATTTTTACTTAAAATAACAAATTTTAACTTATCTTAACCTAACTTAATTCTAAGGAATGATTAGGAAAAGAAATAAGGCGGGGGAAAGGAGTAAAATTAAGAAGAAGAGAAAGATGAAGACAGAGAAAGTAAGAAAGTAAAGAAAGCATATACTATAATCATTGTTATTTACTCGTAAGTGGTTAATTCGTTTTATAAAATTCAAAAAGTTTCTTTCCAAAATAGTTCCCTGTACCTACCCTTTTATTTTCCGGAGGGAGTGCATTCCATAAATGAATTGTGCTCAAAAACTTGTGTTTAGGTGGCATTAAATCCAATGTTCTTTGAGAACGCGCAAATTGTAATTTTGTGTATAAATATTCTGGTGCCTGGCGGTTTATAATTTTATGTAAAGCAAGAACTGTACGATATTTAAGAAATACATTAAATGGGTAGCCAATAATTCTTTGAGCGAAATCTGAAACGTGGGCGTACCGATCTAGATTGAAAATATATCGTACACAATTGTTGAAAGCAACGTTTAACTTGTGAGAACATTCAAAGTCCATGTTTGAACAAATTTCTCAGCCGTTTTTGCCTGTTGAAGTCAAATTAAAACTCATAAAGTCATTCGTAGTTCCTAGTTTGACTTCAACGTAGTTCGTAGTTCCTCTCATATGGAACTACGAATGACTTTATGAGTTTTAGTTTGACTTCAACGTAGTTCATAGTTCCTCTCATATGGAACTACGAATGACTTTATGAGTTTTAGTTTGACTTCAATGTAGTTCGTAGTTCCTCTCATATGGAACTACGAATGACTTTATGAGTTTTAGTTTGACTTCAACGTAGTTCATAGTTCCTCTCATATGGAACTACGAATGACTTTATGAGTTTTAGTTTGACTTCAATGTAGTTCGTAGTTCCTCTCATATGGAACTACGAATGACTTTATGAGTTTTAGTTTGACTTCAATGTAGTTCGTAGTTCCTCTCATATGGAACTACGAATGACTTTATGAGTTTTAGTTTGACTTCAATGTAGTTCGTAGTTCCCTCATATGGAACTACGAATGACTTTATAAGTTTCAGTTTGACTTCAACGTAGTTCGTAGTTCCTCTCATATGGAACTACGAATGACTTTATAAGTTTCAGTTTGACTTCAACGTAGTTCGTAGTTCCTCTCATATGGAACTACGAATGACTTTATGAGTTTCAGTTTGACTTCAACGTAGTTCGTAGTTCCTCTCATATGGAACTACGAATGACTTTATGAGTTTTAGTTTGACTTCAACGTAGTTCATAGTTCCTCTCATATGGAACTACGAATGACTTTATGAGTTTTAGTTTGACTTCAATGTAGTTCGTAGTTCCTCTCATATGGAACTACGAATGACTTTATGAGTTTTAGTTTGACTTCAATGTAGTTCGTAGTTCCCTCATATGGAACTACGAATGACTTTATAAGTTTCAGTTTGACTTCAACGTAGTTCGTAGTTCCTCTCATATGGAACTACGAATGACTTTATAAGTTTCAGTTTGACTTCAACGTAGTTCGTAGTTCCTCTCATATGGAACTACGAATGACTTTATGAGTTTCAGTTTGACTTCAACGTAGTTCGTAGTTCCTCTCATATGGAACTACGAATGACTTTATGAGTTTTAGTTTGACTTCAACGTAGTTCATAGTTCCTCTCATATGGAACTACGAATGACTTTATGAGTTTTAGTTTGACTTCAATGTAGTTCGTAGTTCCTCTCATATGGAACTACGAATGACTTTATAAGTTTCAGTTTGACTTCAACGTAGTTCGTAGTTCCTCTCATATGGAACTACGAATGACTTTATTAGTTTCAGTTTGACTTCAACAGGCAAAACAGTTTGGTTGGACTGAGACCTCGTAACACTCAATAGATTTTGCGAACGATACCATTTATTTGATCATTCCAGCTAAGATGTTCGTTAAAGATGATTCCAAGATTTTTTATTCGATAGTGCTGTTGTTAATGCAAACTGGGTCAACGGCATTGCACAGAGTTCCTCTGCTTATTTGTAGAGCCTTAGTTTTGGAAGGATTCGGGGATAATTGATTCATTTGGGACCAAATAAATAAGGAGTTTAGATCTGTATTGAGATCACGAAGTACGCTTGCCTGAGTAGAGAGCTTGAAAACTTTATAAAGCTGTACATCATCAGCGTACATATGATGCTCGCAGTGTTTTGTGCTTTGAGAGATATCGTGTATGAATAAAACAAACAGGAGTGAACCTAAAATAGATCCTTGGGGTACGCCTGTGAGCACGAGTAAGCTTTTTGAATACTTATTACCATTAACTACCATCTGAGTTCTTCCATCAAGATATGACGCCACGATTCTACAAACGGTTTCCTGAAAGAAAAATTGTGACTTCAATTTGTGTAATAAAATAGAATGATCAACAGAGTCAAAAAAGTCCAGAAAGACAATCACAGAAATCATATCACTATCGAGTCCAGATCGTATATCGTCGTATACTTTTAGAAGCGCAGAAATGCAGTTGTGCTTACTGCGAAATCCTGATTGTAACTTCTTCACCAATTTCTCTTTCTCCAAGTATGCTTTTAATTGCTTACTTATTATGGAGAATTTTACTTGAGAATGGGTGGATAGCAATCGGTCTAAAGTCCGTTCTATTCGACTTGAGAAGAGGGAGAATTTTAGCAACTTTCCATTTAAGAGGAAACACGCCTGTTATTATTATTGTATTGAAAATGTGTGTGATGTGCTTACATATGACAGGGGCTTGTACCATCAAGTCCTACCACGTTAGACTTAATGGACAAGATCGCATTTCCTACGCAAGTAAAATCAACACATTGTAAAGAGAATAAAGGAAGCTAGTGAAGTGGTGTTGCAAGGGAAGAAATTGAAATCAGTTTTATGCGTTTTTGGAGATGCGACGCCGATAGATTTATCTAAATCTACATCCTCTGGGATGTCAGATTTTTCAGAACAAATCCCAACTTCTTTTATGGCCTTCCAAAATTCTTTGCTAGACATATTCGCATTAAATTTGTTTTCATAGCATATTCTTTTAGTTTTGCGCTCTCTCTCTCTCTAAGTTATACGATGTACTTGGTCAATGGTTGAGTGTTTACTTCTAAAACAAAACTGGTGATTTGGTATGAGTTGTTTTTCTTCCACAATTAAACTTAAACGTCTAAGCATAATTTCAGGAGGAGTAGACAGGCCTATAGGACTTTTTATCCGTTGGTGGTTTCCCCGGTTTTGGTATCATTATAGCATCTGCCACTTTCCATTGACTAGGCCTTATTGATCGTATGTCCTTTCTGGAAGATCATAGAAGTCATCCTTGCCGTTGTCATCTTTGTCCTCTGTCGGGATGTCTGAGCAAATCAGGCTGTTGTGGATTTCATGAGGCGTTCGCTTTTACAAACAAATCTCAACCCAATGTCTGCCTCGAACAACAAATCCACATAAGCGCCTCTCCCTGTAGCGATCAACGTACTAGATATCACAGCTTTTTGACCTTTTTTCCGGCCCGGTCCATTTAACTTCCTTGATTGTCGTGATGTCTGCTTTGTCTCAGTCCAGGGTATCCGCGAGTCCTTCGGCTGCAAGTGGTCTGTTAAGCGAAGTCACGTTCCACTTTGAAAATGGAAATGGCCTTATTTCACGGCACCTGACGCCGATGAGAGTGTCCACTATCAGGTGTCTGCTTAGTCGAAGCTTACAAGGTGAAGGAATACTGTTGAAGGATTCAAAAGCGTACGATTGTTACTCCAATTCCAATCCGAAACGAATGCTGGTGGATGCCTTTTTCCCCGAAGAGAGATTGAGGTAAAATGCCCTTGGGAGGCTAACTAAATTCGTGTTGAGCAGTCGATACGGTGCTCTGTTCACAATCGAAGTATGTCGTCATTATGGCTACGTGACAGGAAATACTTTTCCTAGCTACCGCTGAACCACCATTGTCCACATAGTCAATAACCAAACACCAAATAGAAGAGGACAATGTACACCACCTTGTGGCACTCCACTATCAACGCCTCTCCTCGCACTCTGCCTGATCCACTAGACACTTTTCGATCATTAAGCGCGAAGTCTTCTCATGCTTCAAACGATTGAATGCATACAACAACAACGAAAGCAATCACCTCTCCCATCCGAGGTCTACGATATATTGGTTCTCGAAATGCAACCTCGCTGAGTACGACATCCCGTATCGCCTCGTTGTTCGCTCTGATATACGACGTGTCAGTGTCCAGTTTCTACGAAATGCTTTTAGTCAAAAACCGAACTGTCACTTCGCTATTAAAGCACACATGCATGCACAAATTATCACCTCGGCGCTGTGTCGCTTATCCTCGTGCCGTCATCGTGCTCTCTCATCCCGCAGATTCAAACTTCTGGGGGCCATTTTCTTTGTTAATCCGGCTGAACTGAGCAGCTTTAAAATCAGCCCTCTTCTTCGCTTTATCAAAAGCACAAATTGGTTTGCGGATTAGGTAACACAAAGGGCATATGTTTGGCCTAAGTGTGTCTGCTGCTTGTGTGAGCGGCAGTCAGCCACTTCAACCTAACCTAACCTAATCTTCAACAATTCTTCCCGAGAAAACTTTGCACAATTTTATCGAACTATCTATCGGATAGAATCTTCCGTGTGAAATATGGGAAAGAATACTCCGTATTTGAATCTATACAAGAAGGAGTACCACAAGGAAGTGTTCTTGGTCCCCTTCTTTACTTATTTTATAGCAGCGATATACCGCAGGACGTAGGCACATTTGCTCACGACACCGCCAAAAACAGTCGAAGAATCAACTGGAAAATTGCAATGTGCTTTAGACCGAATACACGAATGGACGAACGAATTGAGCTTAACGAAGCTTAATCCGTTCATATACATTTTACGTATAAGAACGTGAATAACTTTTTATAAATAATGTTCAAATACCCTTCGGCAATGAGGCGAATACCTCGGAATGAAGCTCGATGTAAAGCTTAAATGGAAAGACCACGTCAAAAAGAAACGTGAGGAGCTCCAATTAAGATACAAAGACATGTACTGGCTTATTGGAAAATATTCCAAGCTAAATACTGACAACAAATTGCTTATATAAAAGCAAGTGCTAAA
This sequence comes from Eristalis intricaria, assembly GCA_964034865.1. NCBI lineage: Eukaryota > Metazoa > Arthropoda > Insecta > Diptera > Syrphidae > Eristalis > Eristalis intricaria. The sequence goes on from OZ035874.1 coordinate 71,469,657, forward strand.
ACCCGTCGGGACGTACGTCTGGTATGCAACTACGGGGTTGTAGCAAATAAAGTAATAGTCACATACTACAAACTTTTCAAAATAAAGTGCTAAGGGCCATCGTCAACGCACCCTGGTATATACGAAGATCTTGGAATTTCATCAGTCCAAGATGAAGTTACGAATTTTGATCGTAAGCATAAGCGGCGCCTGAAAGAGCACATAAACTCTGCTGTCCTTCCAATTCTCGACGAAAGAAACTCTTTTCGCCGTCTTCAAAGGACTAAACCCCTTGACCTAGCACGGTGAATTTAACCCGCTCTTGCGGTATTAGCAAGAACTCTCAATGGAGAACCTCTCGCCAAATGCGTCTAAACCAAGAAAGTAAAACTGCTGGATAAGTGTAAGACTTACTTGTAGTGGAAATATATTTTATTTGAAGGGAGGTGTTTTTACTGGGAAAAATCCCTTTCGCTATGCGGGAACGGTCCCAATAGTGTCTTTTGAAGATTTTCACCTACCCTATGAAATGAATGATTCTAAAAAATCGTGCGTCGACAAAAAAAAACATATTTTTTTGATGTTTTTCCGTTTTTGTGGCACCCTGGGCCTTGGAACTTTTTGATAGCAGTTTGAAAACTTTGAAAACTTTGAAAACTTTGAAACTGCTGTCCTGCCCGCATTCTTCTTCTTCTGGTGGCGCTTTAGTCCGGGGTGGACCTGGGCCTCAACCAGTAAGCCTCTCCAGCCGGCACGATCTTTAGCCAGCTGTCTCCAACTGCGCACACCAAGTTGATTGAGGTCCTTCTCCACCTGGGTGCGCCATCGGTTCCCTGGGCGTCCTCTATTGCGTTGTCCCACTGGTTCGGAGTCGAAGGCTCTTCGGGCCTTAAGCAGTGTTGTCTATGCGCTCTGCATGGCCCAGCCATCTTAGACGTTAAATCCGTAGATGCCTGACTAGGCTCATGTCGCTGTACAGCCCGTACAGTTCGTGGTTGAATCTTCTTCTCCAATAGCCATCAACGCAGACAGGACCAAGGATTGAACGCAGAGCTTTTCTCTCGAAGATACCAAGGACATCCTCATCCGCTTTTGGAGATTGTCCATGCCTCCGCGCCGTACAGCAGGACTGGGATGATCATGGTCTTGCATAAAGTCAGCTTGGTCTTTCGAGAGAGGACTCTACTACTCAATTGCCTCTTGAGAGTTATTCTGCGTTTCAGCTTGGCACTGATGTTATTCGTACTGTTCACTTGCGAGCCGAGGTAGACGAAGTCCCTGACTACCTCGAAGTTATAGCTGCCTATGGTGACGTTTTGGCCAAGTCGTCGATGTTGTGTGTCCTTTCTCGATGACAGCATATACTTCGTTTTGCCCTCGTTCACCGCTAGACTCATTTTGACCGCCTCCGCTTCAATGTCAGCAAAAGCCCCATTGGCGGCGCGCTGTGTTCTGCTATGCTAGCAGTTGTACGGACTTCTGGAAGATCGTGCCTCTAGTGTTGGCGTGTGAGTCTTGCACGATCTTTTCCAGGATGATGTTAAAGAAATCACATGACAGCGCGTCGCCTTGTCTAAAACCTTTTTTGACATTGAAGGTCTCGGTGTGTTCGTTACCGACCTTGATGGAGCAGCTAATCTATCGTCATCCTGCACAACCTGACGAGCTTGGCAGGAATGTCAAAACTAGACATGGCGTTGTAAAGCTCGTCCCTATGCACGCTGTCATATGCGGCCTTGAAATCGACGAATAGGTGGTGGATGTCGATCTGCATTTCTTGGGTTTTTTTTCCAGGACTGCCGTAATATGAAGATTTGGTCGATGGTGGACTTCCCTGGCCTGGATTAGACACAACGGCAGAGAAGATCTTGTATGCGATGTTCAAGAAACTTATCCGTCTATAGTTGGCGCAGTCAAAGGGATCTAATTTCTTGTTCATCGGCCAAACGATACTGAGCTTCGTTGTCTCCCACGCTCTGGGTAGGGCAGGGTGGTCTAGATATGAGCATTGTACTCAAGCTTGGGGCGGATATACGCCTTATGAATTAAAGCCAAATCAGAAGGGGTGAAATATTTCTTGCATCGATTAAGGAAACCTAAACATTTCGCAGCATTTTTGGCGACCCCAAATATGTGATCGTTCCAACTAAGTGTTGTGTCGATACACATACCAAGGTAAGTTTTCCGGTTTCATCGTCAGAAGTGCCACTCATGGATAATGGCTGCTAATCGAGGGTTCGTTTGAGTGACGGACGACGGCCTTGAGTTTTTGAATCATTGAATTCAACACTGTTTCTTTTTCTCCAGTGAAATACTACTGTCAAGATCGGAATTCAATGTGCTTCACATACGGTGCCGTTCCAATTCTGCGGCCAAAGGGCGGGGTAGTAAGTCCTGGAACGAATATGAAATGCTGAGGGTGCTGTCATCAGCGAAGGAATGGGTTAGATTAGAAGTAGCAGGCAAGAGATCATTTATAAAAATGAGAAAGAGTGTGGGAGACACAACTGAGCCTTGTGGGACACCAGCATTTATTTGGGGGATATCAGACTTGAACCCATCCAAATCAACTTGAAAGGTAATTTCTAATGCATAGAAGAAGAGATTCATCGATACCATAGGCACGCATTTTCGACAAGAGAGCTTGATGCCAAACTCTGTCAAATGCTTTGGAAATATCAAGCGCAACGATCTTGCTTTCGCCTGCATAGTGCAAAGACTGGTTCCACTTTTCGGTGAGATAAGCTATCAGATCACCAGTGGACCTGTCGCTGCGGAAACCAGATTGTCGGTCATTAAGAAGCTTCCGCGATTCAAGATATTTCATAAGCTGACGATTTATCAGCGTTTCCATGACCTTAGAAAGAAGGGACGTAAGTGCTATGGGTCGGTACGAGGTGGGTGGCGAAGATTCGTACTTTTTAGGGACGGGCTGGACAAATGCTGTTTTCCATCTGCTCGGAAAGAGACCTAAATAGTAGAATAGCCAGCGCAGAAGAACATCTCTTCAGAAGTATAGGGGGGATACCTTCCGGGCCAGTACGTCGAGATCTTTCAGTACTCTTGCAACTGTAGTGGAGTGCGGAAGTGGATTTGTCCCAAGGTGAAATCAACGCTCTCAAGTACAGGTGGAGACAAATTGGAATCTGGCAGTGTTGAGCTGGATGCAAAATGAGCAGCAAGCAGATAAGCTTTTTCTAAGGAGCTGACAGCTGGAATGTCATTGTAAATGAGCGTCGGAATTAAAGACGAGGCGGAATTCTTTATGTTTTTTACAAATTACCAAAAGTTTTTGCTACCTTTGGCGAATCGAAACTTCCAGAATGCAATGATTTTCCAAAATAAACATAGGTTGGCATCAATCATGTTCAGGGCTTAAATTGGAGATTCATTCAAATCCAGACACAGGCCCAGATGCATAAATAACCCCAAAGCCTGTGATGAGTTCCCAATTATCCACGCGGATCTTGTGTGAATAATAAACGATCGCAAGCTGAGACAGTCCACCCATTTACAGCTCTTAATCCGCCAAAGAGCGTCCGGCCCACCACTCGGTTCAATGCCGATCTCTTTGATGAATCCCAGAGCATTACACTCGTAAAAGCGTTACAAATTCTAAGCCCTTTCAACGGCCAAACAGACCCATGCCTCATCTCTCTCGTACAAATTGCCCTCCCGCCAGCACTCGACAAGATTAATTACACATCTCAAGTGAATTCGAAAATAAATTTCAACACAATCCGACACAACAGCACAACAAACCGTTTCCCATAGTCGCACCCGTTCGGAGGCGTCGGATACTCGTACTCGCAGCCAAGCCAACTAAGCCGTCAGCTTATTCTGTCAAAATCTCGAAGGAGGTCTCCGCGGCAGCCGCAGTCATCCTCCCGGTGGGTACTGCTCGCACAACGAGCCATTCTCACACGCATTCCTCGGATGACATGAGAAATGCTGAATATGAACTTCAATCGGTGCCCAATCCCCCGCCCTGCGAACCCCCTTGTCACGTACATCGTCAAATTGTTAATTATTAGCCCGAAGATCCCCTCAAATGGATAGGCGCTCTCCAGGAATACTCAAGTTTTATGCGTTTTCCAAGTACCATTACCCAACGACCACCACATTGCTTCTGTGTGCGGAGCGAGATGGTGGCCGGGGGGCAGCAGATCAACAGATCGCTCGATCGGTGGATCGGGGAACCGAGAAATGTATCGAGAACTATTTCATTTCAATTGTTGATGGGCAACCGCAGTCCATCCATCAGATGGCTCAGGAGCCTCGGTGGAAACGAGAAATTCTTCGGAAAGAGATAATTTTCTTCAAAAATAAATAAAAACGCATGTGCGCCCGTGTCGGGTGTTGGCTGGATGCTTGCATGGCAAATGGTAAATTGTGGTGGCGTGCAGCGCATTCGAATTGACGCGACACCGCGATGGGACACCGCATTCCATGGGTTGTAGGCAAAATTATGGTCTTTATCAAGCGGCTGTGGTGAGGGCATTCAAAAGATATGTCGCTACATTGGCACGCATTTTTTGTGTTCGGCCAATCCGTCACGACGTAGTCGTGTCGACTCGAGGAAGGAATCAATTTCTAGCGAGTGTTTCGGTGATCGTTGACACTGCTGACAGCCAAGCAGCCTAATGGAAGTGAATTTGAATATGAATTGACGTAAATCCTGTGACTTGGTGGAGGGGCGCCTGCAGACGACGACGAAGGCTTCTGGTCTGCCGAGGGTTATTCGTCATTTCTGCGGAAGCGTGTACTTCTGGATTAAAAGACATTCAAATAAATGCCTGCACGTCTCTTGTCTTTTCTGATGGATTACGAATAAATCCACGAAGTGGCGCTGAATGCATGATTTTCTTCACTCACGACTCACGTTGAACTAATGTAACGTTGCTTAAAGGATAATCGCTGAACACAGCTCTTAAGAGCTAGACATTCGGGCTGTATTGCGTTACATTGCGTATGTCATTCTTGTTTTTGGGAACTCCTTATGCAGTTCTCGAAAGTTGTGGTCAGCTTATTATTTCAGAGACGGGCGAACCTGTGTACTGGTGACTATCGCTGGATACGAGTTCCTTAACCAGACCACGTACAGCCGAAGAACTCGTAGATGCCCTGGGCTAAAATAAGGAAGACAGTTTCTGTGAATAACCCGACGAATTTTATATCTACTAGAGCTTTTTGCTGAAAGAGGCGTACTCATTTAGATGCGAACTTGTTGTTCGAGGCAGACTAAGGGTTCACAACAATCCGCATCAGGGATACATTCCAACTTCTTCTCTTCATCAGGGATACATTCCAACAATCTGATTTGCCCTCAAGCTCACACACAGGACAAGGGCCATATGACATCACTATCGTTCTTGGAGATTTCAACAGAAAACCGGGTCAGGGGGACGACATTGCTGGAGTCATTGGAAAACGCAGCTTGCACGTCGCCACACCCAATAATGGTCTCAGACGAAGGAGGGCTTGGTCACAGGACGCACCTCTAACTACCACTCTGTTTACACACCTGAATAAATATAAAGAATCCCTAATCAATCAACCGTCATCCATATTGATCACGTTGCCATCGACGTCAGGCAATCCTCCAAAATTCTTGATGTCCGAACTCAATGCGGAGGTAACCTAGACTCCGTTAATTTCCTTGTCGTGGCGAAGCTAAGAACTAGTCATGCCTTGATACTCGATCGAATATTTGTGGATTTCATTCGCTCCGAAAACGGAAATTTATCGTATTCATAAAGCCACTGAACCGAAAACAAGTCTCGTCTACACTCGGCTGGCTTCAATTCATACGTCAACACAATCTTATACGGATGTAGGCCTAAGTCCAAACGCACAATGAACCGGGTTGACTCTCGGACGATGCCCAATTCAGTCTTCGTCGGTATTAATCGCTACAGCATCCATTTTATTCATTATTTGGATTATTAGGTTCCACCATTAATTGTGTGCTACAGCGTGCTATTTATGTGTCCACCACTGTAAATACTTACGTGCCACATCATCACGTGTACTAGGATTTACTAGTTAACATGCAAGAGTCAAGAGTTTGACATATGATATGCCAACCTTGGACACAGCTATTGATCGCGATATTCTGCCGCACTCAGATGAAGCTAGCACCCTTAACGCAAGTTTAAGGGTTGGCGAAAATTACCGACTGACTGTCACTCCTTGCAGATCATGTCGATCCCATTATCCCCTCGCCAGGACTTGCAAAATCACTTACACCAAAAGTTGTAAATTTTGGAGTACTTCCAGCCTCAGGAAGTTGTCGATAACAGTAATTTGCACTCACCCGGCAATTATGGGCTCGTTACTTGCCCGCTACTTATTACCTCATCCCAGCCAAATGAGGGCCGTTGTCGCGATCTCATAAATTTTTCACTTAAAACGTGTCAAGCCATCGCATTATGCAAATTTATTCCCTCACTCTGCCCATGAATTTCGCAAAAAACGACGAACATCAAACCAAAATTACATCTCGCTGGGGCCAATTATGTCAGACGATTGGGGTTCAAAGCGCGCCGACCAGACACCCAAGACTTCCACTGACCCGCACACATTCGACGTCGGTCGCGGCTGCACCTGTAGCGTCGTGATCCAACGCCCAAAACAAGGCCTTATCTGCATGGCGACTGTGAAAACATTCGCCCCGACAATATTAGATGAGTCAATCCACACCCTAAGTGGTCCACATTGTGGGACGTGACGTTGACTTCGTTTTGCGTCTACCTGCGCACTCGGGCAGTGCCAGTGCATCTCCACGGATTCGCTCACCTGTCGGCACTTTATCGAGAGAACTCGATTCCGGCGATAAAACCATTGTGGATGGATGTAAATATTTGTATCCTTGGCGGCACGGCATCCTTGGAGTCGGTGCGACGGAAGCAGGTGCTCGCGAGGTTATCGTCCACCACACCACCACTCAGAGGACCCCCGAGTGACACATACGACGAGATCGGAGGAGTGGCTCGCCGGTTGGCGTATTCAGTCGTCACCTTATGGTAATGCTGTCGAATTGTTCGCGCGACACTCATCGACGAGGTATTTCGCGACCGTTAGGGTGCCCGACTGGTTTCTGACGGCCGTTACCGATCGCTGAGCAGTTGAATTCTCTGCCAAGGCATCGACTCGGTTGTTTATTTTGGAGCAGAGCCGCGTTCCGGAATTACTGGTCACGATTGTCAATCGATTTTTTTTGTTTTATAATTTGTATCAGAGGTTGCCCAACACGCATTAGCATCGTTGATGGCTCGCTTTGGGGTTATCGGTGACCGTTAATTGATCGAGACAAGTTGAGTGCGAGTTGCTGCAATTTTGATTTATGGCCGGGCACGAGACTTTGAATTAGTGGATGGTGCACACGACGTGAGATAGATTCGGTTGAGTAATGGCGTGAGGTGTTGCAAGGCGGATGATTTAAGGGCCTGTGGAACTGAATTTGAATATATTTGCATTGAAGTTGCTTTGTTGACTTCGTGTTATTTGGGCGAAGGCAGTGAAAATGTGGTCAGTTTTAGTACTCTGATTTAGATGCTTCAGTTTGAGGGATCACTTTACAAGCTGCGCTTACCTTGTGTCGGCATTCGAAGTCCATATTTGATATATATATATAAATTAAACTATTTCACGTTAACTTTTCTTAAAAAAATTATTTTTATTTTTCATCTGTTTGCCTTCGCAGCTGACTTACAACTAACTGACAAAATATTTCATATCTTAAAACTAAGTGCATGTCCCATGCAGCCAGACGACAGGTCAGCATATCCGTTGGTGGCTCAGGTGTCCGTTCGTTGTCGATGCCTCGTGTGTCCGGTGGAAATATGATTCGCTGCATTCCATCACGTACGGAGCTGATGTTGTTGCTCGTGGGAACTGTATCATGCATTGTTCGCATGATGAAATGTTTCTGGTGTTAACTTATATATAAGTTAACAAACAAATTGCTAACCAGATTTTGTCGACGTAGTGTCTGGGAAATACACGCGCCAACGAAGAATGCATTGGTCACCCGAGTACCAATGCAACGGTCACCTGAGTATCCACGCCAGGGAGGAATGCACGGTCATTTGAGTACACACGCCAGCAATCTATACTCGTAGTATTTAAGGTAGTCGTAAGATTAATTTTGTTGAGTTCAATTTTGGATTTGTAAGGGAAACCTCTGCCCAACAGGGGAACCAAATAAAAAATTATTTTTTTAAAATAAAAACAACAAAATAGTTTAATTTATATAATATGGGTGGCGCGACAGTCCGAGGTGGACCTGGGCCTAGCTTCTCAACAACCACTCGTGTTGTGCGTGCTATTGTTCTTTCACGAGGGGAAGGGACCTACAGTTTAATGCCGACTCCGAACGGCGAATTTGAGAATCTTTTCCTAGACAGGAATACTCTTTGAGCATCGTCAGTGACTCGAAAGAGGTGGAGCCGTGAAATATGAAAGGAGGCTAACTTGGTTGATAAATAATGGTTTGTGGGAATCAGTCTTACATTTTACAAGCTAGCAACAATTTTTAGGTATTTTTTTTAAGACTCCTTATATAATTGGCTCCCGGTGCGTTACTGGTCCAACTTTTTTTGTCAACACCAACTCTAGCAGTTTGTATCAAGATGTCGGTCTAGTCCTGAGGGCAAAAATTCATCGACTACACTGGCTCTGTCACATCGAAGGGATGAATGGAGCCTAGAGTCACCGGGAATCAAGTCAACGATCAGTAACCAGCGGATAATTGGAAATAATTCATGTTAAAACTTTTTAGTCAGCAACACAATAGCTCTACAACTCCAGCTGTGCTTCGAGACTCTACATTAAACATACAGTCGAGGATGATAGATTTGTTAGACTTTATGGTTTCGATCGTTTAACAATCGGTTTATGTGTTAACCCTCTAACAGGCCATTTTTTTGTTTAAAACTAAGGCCATGAGAATGAAAACCTGAAGGAATCCCTGTCGAGTATGTAGATAGCTTTTGCTAGCTAGGTAGTATAATAACAACAGACGGCAGAGCGGAAGCAGATGCTGACAATAGACTTCGAAAAGGAAGAGCAGCACGAGCTGTATGGAGGAGTTCCCAGATTTCCGGAAAAACGAAGCTCAGAATATTCAACGAAAACTGATACGTGGTAGCGAAACCTGGTTGATTTCGAACAGGCCGGGGCCGTGCCAAGAACACCTGGAGACGTTGGTACTCCTGGAACTAGGAAGATGATTAGTTGGAGCGATCACATATTTGAGGTCGCCAAAAATGCTGCGAAATGTTTAGGTTTTCTTAATCGATGCAAGAAATATTTCACCCCTTCTGATTTGGCTTTAATTTATAAGGCGTACATCCGCCCCAAGCTTGAGTATAACGCTCATATCTGGTCTGGTGCCCCCAAGACCACACTGCACCTACTTGATAGAATCCAAAAGCGAGCGATAAAACTTATAGGAGACAACAATATCGCAGAGTCATTAGACTCGCTCGACATCGACGTACCGTCTCTTCTTTGTCCGTGTTTTATCGTTATTTCAACAAACGATGCTCAAGTGAGCTAGCCAACTGCATTCCTCCTCCTCTCCATGAATTCACCCGCAATACTCGTCTCGCCAGGAATGCCCATCAGTATACCCTTAAGCCTACTTTCGGACGCACAGTTAAATTCAGAGACTCGTTCTTCAGCCGCACTGCACGAATATGGAATGCTCTTCCCAAACTAATATTTCCCACAGACTACAACCCGCAGATATTTAAAACCAATGTGCACAGGTACCTCCTCTCCCTTTCTCCCTCTATACCTTCGGCCCGTGCTGTGTCTTGACCCCGGACACATAAGGGTATTAGCAATCCCTTGAGCACGCGCAAATTATAAAAAAAAAAAAATGCAACCTCACTTGGAGTAGTGTAAAAACAGCTGAAACTAACCGAGTGACATGGAGATGCCAAGTGGAAGCCCTATGCTTCTAAGAGGAGTGATAATGGAGGTATTTTTACCATCTAGGCGATCCTATGTAACAATTAGCTTACACTTGCGAATGCCTATAAAACGTGGACCACATAATCATGGAGGTTGCTCCATCATGAGGGAGTGGACCTTAACCTACAAGACTCTCCAGCTACCGGAAAATCTTCCTTCCTAACTGCCGTCCATTTACTAACAAAGACTTAGTTGAATTCGCGAGCGTCCTCTGTTGAGTTGTCCCACAGTATGGGCATCAAAGTACGTCTCAAAACATTTGCCACACTGAGTACCATACATTGAAGATGATCGCTTATTAAAAAGAAAGAACAGGGTGCGCCTCGTCAGAGTTAAATAGAGGATATCCATTCCGACCACAGGTACCACTGAAGAGCTCTTTCTCAAGCACTCCTCATACAAGGCAACTGCAAGGCTTGTCAAAGGTACTTCTTAGGCCAGTTCAGGCGCCCAGTTTCTTATGTCCAACCAAGCCTAGAGAACTGGAGATCTTCCCCTCACTCAGCAAATTGTGCACCTTTGCCAGCTGCAGCAAAAGAAAGTGCCTAAAATTGATATGCGACACAGCAACAAAACATTTCTCGAGATGTAATCGTTCATCGTTTTGTCCAGCAAAGAATTTTATCGAGCGTCCACATTCATGCCTGTAGCTGTCACATGTCCAAATTCGTTAGCAAACCCCTTGGGAGTGGCTGTCATAAGCCGATTCCCTTTGTTTGTTCTCCTAAATGATCTTAAGGCCCAAGAGGTCACACGGGCAACGATGTGCTGTCCGACACAGCTACCTTTCCGATAACCAGGCAGCCAATGATTCATAGAACTGAACATCGCTGTCCGAGTTCATTAATTACGATCCCCAATCATTGTTCTATCCCGGCTCTAACATGTAATTACACATGTCCCGGGCCATGTTAATGCACTGTGGGCCCTCTAGAATCCAATTACGCGCAGCTACACCTTCTTCCAGGTCGCGACACTTACACCAGACCCCTCAGCAGAATCAATCATTCATCGCATACCGCTGAGGAATTGGATAACATCTCTGACAGGACGGGCTGCCGAAGCCACCGCCGCGCCGCCACCATCGTCCGATTGGGGATTAGATGGCTTTAATTGTGTTTCCCTTAGCGCCGCCAATGCCATTCGATTCGGGACGATGCGCCGATTAGAGATAAGCATCGTTTAGAGTAATTTGATTAATGCGCGGCCGAAAGAAATGGATTGGCGCCCCTCCAAAGTGCTCCGCGCAGCTGGAGACACTCTTGTCAGAATCATCATCCGTCAGAGGGCTGCCCCTCCGAGGAGGGTCGCATGACTTTCTCCCGGGTCTCCATTATCTCTGAATGCAAGGACACTCTCACCACCAATTGCATGACAATCAGCATTAGGCTGAGGTGAACCGGACTCTGGTCTAGTGTGGGCACCCGGCGGATACCTGCGCCCGGCGCGGCGGCCGCTCTGGGTGGCACGAAGAAAGGCGCGCGATAATAATTCAGTTAGCCGAGAACAATCGCCAGCGGGACGCAGGATGTCGCCATTGTCCTTGGTTCCCGGCAAACAGAAGTTTTATGATCGCTTTCAGAAATCCCCTGATGGACGGTATGCACCGCGTAATGAAGCGTACAACTGATTAGAATGGAACAGGCAGGCGGAGATGAACGTGTTCGCTCGTGTGCGCGTGAAAACCTGGGACCGTCCGGGGATGCAGCAGAGTCAAGTGTGAAGAATCGGTGCGGCGGGATGTCGCTTGTGTGTTATCCATACCTGGGTGTAAATATTGACATCAAAACTCCGGATGATGGTTTTATTACCACTAAGGTGGTGGTGGCTAGTGACTCATTATGGACCTTTCAGCTGAACTGGATCCACCCGTGTGCACATTTGACGCGATAGATAAGGATGCTGGGCGATGTGTCGGTTGGACTTTGAGAACAGGAGAACTAATGTTCGGGATAAGCAACTCGCCGCGGGAGTTTGGACGTGTCGTGACGTTTGGGTGTTGAGTTTGATATACTGCGATTTTCGGAGAAAGTCAAATGGCGGGAATTGAGACATTTGAGACGGGAGAGGGTTGTGAAGGCTGCTGACTCAAGAAAACTCCAGTCATATACCTTGCGTGGTTTGCTCAACGAAATTCGGTCTCTTGCTCTTCATCTGGAACCAGGCAGCTCCAAATGGCATATCTTAACGCGTAACTTACGTGAACTTACTTAAACTGGCCAACACTAACTGACATGGCGTAGAGAGCGATTTATTTAAACCCCATCTTAAGAAAGTGAGGTGGTACGTGATACCCACCCGCGATATCTGTATCCTTATGGATAGCCAGCAGGAACCAATCAATCCTTGGCATCGTTCTCTATAAACACTAACATAGACATCGACTGCCGCGCATATCTTAACGAGATATCCACACAGTTCAACATTTGCCTGTGCTGGGTGTCAGACCATATGGAAATCCCGGGAATTGTTATTGTCGTTATTGGTCGGGTGAAAATCCACATGTGCTTCATGAATCACCACTTCATCCACAAAAAATAACTGTTTGGTGCGGTTTGCATGCCGGCGGCGTTATTTTTCGTCGACGATAACGATCGTCACGTTACTGTAAATAGTCAACATGATCGCGCCATGATTACGGATTATTTTTGGCCATAATTAGAAGATATGGACTTGGGGACATGTTTGAAATATCTCAAATGGTTTGAGTTTGTTTAAAAGAAAAGTTGTCAAGTCGCTATTGGAAAACCCTTTATGCGTCCTCAAGGCTATCATGAGCAAGTTTCGATATGTTTTACACAAAACAGTTATACTAATAATAATAGGGCGACAGTCCGAAGGTGCCCTGGGCCTAACTTCTCAGCAAAAACTCGTGTTGTGCGTGCTATTATTACCCCACGAGTGGAAGTGACCTACATATTTATGCTGACTCCGAACGGCGAAGTTGAGAAGCTTTTTTCTAGACAGGCATACTCTTTGTCCATTGTCAGTAGTCGTCGAAAAAGGTGAAGCCATGAATTATGAAAGTTGGTACATTGGGAATTTGAACCTGGCACCTTCTGCGTTGGTGTCGACGCACTAACCCACTACTCCACGGCGCACAGTGGTCCCGTTGTATGGGAGAGTTGGAAATAAATCTGTAACTTTTGAACCCGTGAACCGATCTTAATGAAATTTGAAACATAGTGCAAGTACTACGTATCTTATTATGTTTCAATAATGGTTGATGTACTTCATAAGCTAATCTTAAGATAAAAAAATTTAAAAAAAAAACACTTTATTTTGCTTAAATGCATAAAATAATTATTTATTAATGTCGATGATTCGAAATTGGGACTTAAAGCAAATTTGTAATCACTATTTATATATATAAATTCAATCTTACAAGTTTCGGTAACGTACACTTTATTTGGAATTACAGAAACTAAGCAATTCAGTGTAATAAGGCTTGCGCTTCAGTACTAAGTGGCAGCGAATCTTTTGTTTTTGGTTCAGGCCTACGCAATCCAGGGATCAGATGATACCAACGTTTGATGAATAACATCTTCATTTGTTGCCGAACGAGACAATTTTCTACTATTATTAATGCGATAGTACCTATAGTCTTAATTCCGACTTTCCTGCACCTCCTCTGACAATGATCCGACGGGCAAGGCTGTTGATGATATTATTTCTGCTCCGTGGAACAGAATTTCATGCACTGTTGCTGGCATATAATACCAGGGATATATATATTTGTAGCCATTGTAGCGGTTTCCTGGGCATAAGGTCCAAACTTGTCGGGGTCAATCCAAAAACTTCTGCACATTGTCTCCAGGGTAACACTGAATCTTTTTATGAGTTGCACAACTATTTCCGTTATTTCTGCCATTGATAATGGGTCTTCAAAAAATCTTCTAGATGTGTTCCCATCGTTGGTTGTGCCAAATCCTTGCTTTATTATATCTACTTTAATACCCATTTTTTGTATGAACTTCTGCTGAATTTGACTCTTCCTTGCCTGGTGTATGGGCCGTGTCGTTCTTGTTGTTCTCCAAGCTTTAAACTCCAAATTGTAGGCTACATGTAGCAAGTATTCCATAAAACGGATGCGAGTGTGCAAGGGTGAAATTCCTAATCTTAGAACTTCCTGATTTCTTGGTTTTTCTCTAAGTAACTTCAAATCATTCATCCCTGATGGTTTCGTGCCACATATAACACATGAACTTGCAGACGACGTGTTTGTCACAGCCTGTGCTACTTTGCCATCTATCATCGTAAAGTGCAATTCATGCCTTACTTTAATAACGGTCAATTTCACTTTTATAACTGATTCCCGCAAATTCTGAATTTCATTTTCAATTCTGATTTTTTCTTCTCGTATGAGGTCCATAATTTCTTTTTTAAGTTGTAGCTTCACTGGCTTACAGTAACGTGTTGAGGAAGGTCGAGGATTTTTCCAAATTTCACTACTTTCATCCGATTCTGTCAACTGCAGCGGTACCAACGATGTCATGAACAAATATGAATCGGATGACACTGAATCCAAGTTTGAAAACGTTTGCTTGAATTCACATTGTCCCGAAGATCCATCACAACCCCACTTAGTCGAAGGGGTTAGACTGACATTTTGTTGTGAAATCGGATGTTGGAAATATTTCCATCAAAAAAGTAATCGCACAAGAATCTATATTCAAATACAATACTTGACATCGCGAAAAACTTCAAATTTGCACAACAAATGCTGGAATGCAACTGCAATTTTTAAAGTATTTTCGGTTTAATTGAAATATTCAATATTTTCGGAACCATAAACTAATTCCCGATGCTTAAAAGTCAGAAATAGATATTTGCCAATAACGCTCTAATCACCCCTTTTTTGCCCCATTGCGACATGCATTTATGACACCGCAAACAAAACAAGATAAAAGCAATTAGTTTCATAATTATAACAATTTTATGACCCAAAGAATTCTAATTCACAATAATAAAAACATCCTCGGCATCTCGCATAGCGTTTGCACAATACATGCATTGCAAGGGAAATCGTTTGAAAATGCCGAAAAAATGCACGACATTGCTCCACTTAAATGCCTCGTACTCCCATAGTGGTCAAAAGTGGTCTCTAGTTTTTTCAACATCGATAGACAATACTTTTAGCGAAAGAGTTGGTCTCCCGTTGGAGACTCTTGGAGCATTTTTGTTATAGTCCATCAAACATTGAAATGCCCCTCTTAAGATGTGCCTTTACTTAAAAGCCTGGTTTAAAAAATTGGTAAGCAATATGAAAAAACGGAAAACGCAGTCTGAAAGCAAGATGACCTTTTTAAAAAAAATGTGTTTAGGTTCCAATGTACATAATTTTAGGAAATATGGCACATCGAATTTGCTTAAAAAATACGTCAATTTTTGTAATTTTCAATGTCCCAACTTTGAGTTAACTGTACAGCCAAACGAATGATCCAAAGTCAGCAAAATTTTGGCTTTCTAGGTTCTCATACTTGTAGAATCGAAAAACATAAACCATTTGGCGGGGAAAAATATGTCACTTCGGGTATTTATTTCCACTGCGGGACCACTGTGCGGTGGCCCACAAAGCACTTGAATAGCCATAATGATATATTATATAAGCGCGCGGATCCATGTGTCAGAAATTCTTCCGTTTTCTTTATGTTTTTTATTTTATTATGAACTCTCTATACCCGCCGCGCGTCGTTACAAATATTAAAAAAAAAACAAATCTAAAGAAAAAGTCTTTCATGAAATAAAGAAAAGAAATCATCTGTGGGAATACTCCCCAACAAAATTGTATTCAGCTGAGATATACCAACGCCATCCTAAGCCTACCGAAGCTGAGCCCCGCATAAAAGGAATTTCATCGGAAACCCTCTTATAAGCAACATAATTGTATGCCCACCCGTATGTGCTATTATTCGGGGAGTACAGTTGTAATACATCTTCTCCCCGGAACTTGCCATTCAAAATACTGGCTTCGACTGCGTTTTCGTTTAACGAAACATTAAAAAAAAACAAACAAAAAATGTTGTCCAAACAATTTAAAAAAATGTTTGGCGTGGACCTCCCTTATCAGTTAGGGGTATGAAAAATAGTTAACGTCCTATTCTCAGACCTACTGAATATACACACGAAATTTCATAAGAATCGGTTAAGCCGGTTGCGGAGGAGTTTTGTTACAAACATTGTGACACGAGAATTTTATATATTAGATATGTGTAGGAGAGAGTATTTTCAGTTCGATTATAATTGTATGCATACACGAATTATTCAGTCAAAAGTGATTATAACGCCCTTCAAGGGACTGACAAATTTGGTCGCTATAACCAATAATAGGCATGTAAAATTATATGATCATTATACCGGAGCTTCTCTGTGTCTTCAATAATTTTCTCATTCACTCTTTACTTTTTTTACGATAAGTTTTACTTTCTTTCGTTACTTCTCTCATCTTTTAACATTGTGGGTTGAGTTGAGTATGAAACGGAACACTCTTAGGAAAAGGTCTTTATTTTCCTTTAAGCTTCCAATCTGAAAATGATACCTGCTGTCTTTATCTCCAATTGCAAAGATTTTGTCGTTTCTGACTGTTTTCCAATATAAAATAAACGTTCACTACCACTCGTCATACACTCGTGCCAGCAGAAAAATGTACACTTAGTTCAACAAACTCAAAACAATAATAACAGCATGTCAACAAGCAGAATCCGCTAAGCCATGCGAAGTTCCATTTGTGCAGATGCACCATTCCCATCTGCAGACAAACAGTTTATCGTTTAAGGCGTTACGACTTTAGTCGTTGTAACCAATATTTTGTTTCAAAAAAATGTAAAAATCGGCCGTTGTAAGCGATATGTCGTTTTAAGTGATGTCGTTGTAGATTATAATGGACCTCATCCGGGGCCTAAGAATTTGGCTGTTATAACCCACATGTCGTTTTAACCGATGTCGTTATAAACGGTTTTGACTGTAATTCAATATCAGGTGATTAGGACATTTTCCAAATTTTCCCTTTCACCAAATTCGCATATGTATGTGCGGTGCAGTTCAGAGCCCTCTAGCTCATGGTCAACGAAAAATTTGTGTGGTTATGTACCACTTGCCAAAATTTGCATATTAAGCTTAACGAAATTTTCGATATCATTCGTGAACTCCAAGATAGTTGGCTCAAAAGGGTGGGTGTATTCGCTCACTCACCCATACGCGTTTGACACTAGCTCATGCTATCCCATGCACATTATAGTTGGACCTTAAGCTGACTTATGTCTATTTACATCCTTTTATCTTAGGGTTGGACCTTTAAGTGTTGCACGGATGATGGCCGATCTGTTACTGTGAATTTGAATGTGTCCGGTACTTTAGAGTGAACCATGTTGCACAACACCACATCTTTCTTGTTGAAACTCTCCTTTTGACAACTACGTCAGTTGAATATACCTAAACAGTTATTTTAAACACTTATAATTAAAATTGTAAGCAAATCTTCACATTAAGAGGGACAAGCCTTCGCCCTGTGGACATCCAATTTCTATCCCAAACTGCGAAGTAAATTAATGGTTGCAAAGCACTCGCTTGAGGTGTTAATTCCAGTTCAGCGATGACATCATCTGTCGAAATGAACTGGAAAACTCCACATCGTGACGTTAACTCACTTAGTATGTTAATAATTCATCACTAAAGTAATTCCTAAGGCATTATTCTGTCTAACTTCGTAAACTAACCGCGCGAAATTAGCCGAAAAATGTGAGAAATTGTTCTCCATTCAGCGTAATCCAATGCAGTGACTACTTATGGTCTAATTTAGTTCTAAAATGTTACAACGAACAGAACTTTTCAAATACAGCCGAATAAACATGCCAATGCACTAAAGAACAATCAGCGCGACTTTTAAAACCAAAATTGACAATTTCCCACAATCAAAGAAGGAAAAGATCCAAAGAGGCCCTCCCTAAGCGTGTCTTTTGAACCCCATAAGCCGGTCATTTGCACAAACAGCCTGTGAGAGCTCACAATTGAAGTCGAAGCACAAGCTCGTCAAGCCTTCGTTTATGATGTAACCCATTCAAATCGGATTTGACTGTCACAATCCCAAGTGACTTGTGGTTTCTCTTCACAAGCGAACAACAAGTCGAATGGCCTTGACAATATCAACCTCTTACCAATTAGAAACTATTCCTCTGCTCAAGTAACCGATTAGCCGCCCAACGATGACAGAGTCACAAAAACATCTCGAGCGCGACACTCCACAAGTTGTCGTCGATTTCAATTTCACACAACCACGCTTGTCATCCATTCTCGGTCCGCATTCTATTCTTCATCATTCGTTTGATCGCTCAAAAGCCAGTTATGTGCGTCCAGGGCCGGGCAGAGGAGTTCATAAATTCGATTGCCCGATTCCCCAAGCAGAGGGGGCATTCCACAAGAGCACCAGCACCAGCAGCAATGGCGCAAAAGGCAATAAACGAAGCGAGCATGAAATCGAGAGATGAAAAGAGAAAAGCAAAAACCACGGAGGCGTGCTCGGTTTCGATTTGAATTCAAATCCTCACCGAAATGCCCATCTCCGCCAACGGCCTTGTCAAGGTTGAATGACCAAAAACCCGAAAACAACACCAGTTCCCGGAGCAGTGAGGTCGAAGTGCTAGCTGCGCTGGCTCAACAACGGTTACCTTACTGCGATCGGCGTTTGTGTGGAGGTTCAGGTTCTTTGAAATTCACACACACACACTCTCTCTATCTCTTTCCCCGTGTATGACTGTTCCTCTGGATACGAAGAATGAGATCATACACCAACGCTCGTTACATTCCTTCTGTCTTCGGCTCTTGTTCTTCTCTCGAAGCGGAAGAGGAAAATTCAATTTGTCACACGAGTGGTCGCTTGACGTGTGCGAAACCCGGTGAAACTCATAAAAGGGGGCGATGAAGATGCATCAAATCCCCAAAACGGTACCGTGATAAGCAGGCATCATCCGTGGCACGGTGCACAAGCGCACACAGCCTCCCAGAGACTCAGACTCACAGATGACACGAGAAACAGTTGCGGCGGATGACCAATTAGATTACGGGTTTCGATCATGGACCGCACTTTCTTCTTCTTCTTCTTCTTCTGCATCATCTTCTGCGCCGACTCCGTGTGCTTTTGGCATGCGTTGAGTCGAGGAACAGCTGTTACCGGTTCGGGCACAGATTCTTGATTCAAAAACCTCTGAAAGAGAAAATCTGTGCAGAGGAAATGCAATAAATTATCTGCCAGATGACAGTAGCAGCTGAGAGAATAAAAGGAAGAGATGAGCCTGGCGTTGGTTGGCAATAGGGAAGACAAATGGCTTCGGGGTTACAATCAAAGGCTGTGGGGCAAGTGAACTCATATGAACCGAGGAGAGATGCGAGCGAACGATTAGAAGATTACATTCTCATGACCTGAATCTAGGGGAGTTTCAGGATGTGTTTCGAATGAGAGGGTAAGGGATTGTTTGAGTGAGTGCCCATGCATAAAAGACTCTCTGCAATCGAGAAATGGAGCACTGTGACTGGCACTGTGACAGCACTTCGTTCAGTTTCGTTAAATTTTGATCACCTTTTCGTACTTAAGTTTGGACGAAATGCGTACGTAAGAGAGAATCAGAGTGGGAATTTTGTGTATATTCCCAGTAACAATTCTGGATATTTTGCAATTTGATGCTACTTTTCGTTCAGTTGCCATAAGTTTATTATAACAATAGAGAGCCAAGGACTGGCTTCTGCAGCAACAAAGTCTAGATTTACTCAAGTTCACTAAGGGCCGTTTGCTGATACTCATCTTAGCGATTTAAGTCTCACTTAACGAGCTAAGATGGACTTATCGGTTTGCACGAATCGAATGCGCGGCATAAATATTTACGAGAAACGCAAAAATACTTACTTACTTACTTACTTACTTACTTACTTACTTACTTACTTACTTACTTACTTACTTACTTACTTACTTACTTACTTACTTACTTACTTACTTACTTACTTACTTACTTACTTACTTACTTACTTACTTACTTACTTACTTACTTACTTACTTACTTACTTACTTACTTACTTACTTACTTACTTACTTACTTACTTACTTACTTACTTACTTACTTACTTACTTACTTACTTACTTACTTACTTACTTACTTACTTACTTACTTACTTACTTACTTACTTACTTACTTACTTACTTACTTACTTACTTACTTACTTACTTACTTACTTACTTACTTACTTACTTACTTACTTACTTACTTACTTACTTACTTACTTACTTACTTACTTACTTACTTACTTACTTACTTACTTACTTACTTACTTACTTACTTACTTACTTACTTACTTACTTACTTACTTACTTACTTACTTACTTACTTACTTACTTACTTACTTACTTACTTACTTACTTACTTACTTACTTACTTACTTACTTACTTACTTACTTACTTACTTACTTACTTACTTACTTACTTACTTACTTACTTACTTACTTACTTACTTACTTACTTACTTACTTACTTACTTACTTACTTACTTACTTACTTACTTACTTACTTACTTACTTACTTACTTACTTACTTACTTACTTACTTACTTACTTACTTACTTACTTACTTACTTACTTACTTACTTACTTACTTACTTACTTACTTACTTACTTACTTACTTACTTACTTACTTACTTACTTACTTACTTACTTACTTACTTACTTACTTACTTACTTACTTACTTACTTACTTACTTACTTACTTACTTACTTACTTACTTACTTACTTACTTACTTACTTACTTACTTACTTACTTACTTACTTACTTACTTACTTACTTACTTACTTACTTACTTACTTACTTACTTACTTACTTACTTACTTACTTACTTACTTACTTACTTACTTACTTACTTACTTACTTACTTACTTACTTACTTACTTACTTACTTACTTACTTACTTACTTACTTACTTACTTACTTACTTACTTACTTACTTACTTACTTACTTACTTACTTACTTACTTACTTACTTACTTACTTACTTTACCACTCCTGAGAGAACAATAGCACACTCAACATGAGTTGTGTAGAAGCAATGAAGAATGCAAAAAAGTAACGCTCGATTAAACGAATGCCTTGTAAATTCTTCCAAAAAATGTATAACAAACTTATCCGGTATACACATGGAATGAGCAGTTTTTAACTGGTATTTCATGAAGTGCCTAAACAACATGACAATGAACGCGTTCATTTTTGAAATCTAATGCACCAGAATTTCATAAGAAATTTTATAGAAAATCGTTTGCTGCTAGTGACGGTTGGCTTGCAATATTTAAAAACAGATTTCGAATTCGGCTTCTTGATTCGAGAAACTATCTTCAAAAGCGAAACTGGTGGAACCATTTAAAAAAAATTAGCGACCGTTATAAGGGAGCATCAGTTGTCTGATGAAGCAATATTGAAAGCTAATGAAACAGGTCTTTACTGGACTGGTAAAACAAATGTGTATTAAGGGGAAAAGGTCAAAAATTGTTAAAAGAAAGGCTTACGTTTTTGGCGTATGCAACTGCTCCGGGAACAAAACAAATAAGGTCGCTGATCATCACTTCGGACGTTCCAGAACAATTGGCTACCTGTAGATTAGTCGAACTCTCAAAGCGATAATTTTTTGATAATTTTTAAAGACTGTTTTTGTCATAATTTCGTACCATAGGCTTATTAACCTAAAGCGATAAGGCAATTGAACTTTCCAGAAGCATGAATTTGCGAATTAATGTACACAAAAAGTATTGCTTATTCAGGGCTCTAACCGCGTAAGGCGATAATCGTCTCGCGCCAGCATAAAAGAACGATAGCGTCTGAGAGATATCGTTTTGCCTGATTCGCTTAAGCCAAAAACTGTAAGTAACTAACGTCTCGACGAAGTATTTTTGACGATACCTATTCAGTATCGTCTCCTATTAAATGAGAACAAATTGTGTATACATATCTTGTTCTACACTTTTGAGACATTGTTAGAGTGATGGGTCGAATTTGAATTAGTTTTGTTCGCTAACTGAAATGAGAATGTGTTAGTGAAATTTGAGGGGAATTAGAGTACAGATGTCATTTTTCCGTGAGATATATAATTTTCAGAGCACTCAAACTGTAACCTCAGGCGACATGAAGTACATTGTAGACGATATGATCGAAGTGAATCAGAAGGACGATAGTCGTCGATAAGTTACGCGATGAGAGCCCAGGCTAATACACCGAGTCGTCCGTCCACTGGAACAATGTTCACTTCGATGACGATTTAAGTCAGAAAGATGATGTGTTCCCGTAAGTGGGAGAGAGAGAGGAAAGTAACCTTCCTGAGTGCACAAATGTTTAACACTTGGAGGCAATAAATTGCTTCAACAAACGCATCGAGTACAGATCAAGACTGACTATTCAAAGACGCCTTTTTTGATTGGTTGTTCAGAAGAGCTTGGACGGAACCAAGGTAGGTAAAGTAGGCCCGTTGTAATGCCACGTGGGTTTGCAAAGAGAGGGGTTGGGACGGCGTGGTTATTACGACAGCCCATGACACACTGAATACTAGGTATCATACTCTGTATTTGTCAAATCGTGTGACGTCACGTGTATCCCTCGATCATATGAAAGTAAATGAAATTGAAAACTTTGAATTCATATTCTAAAGTACATTTTACATCTAAAAAAGTTTTTATAATTTGGGGGTTAAAGTGGAATGTGAACACACTATTTATATAATTTGTACCCGATCTTAGTGCATAAGCAAATCCATTGCATTTATGAAATACCGTATCTATATTTTCTAAGTCTGCCATACAGTTTTGATTCGGCTTATGAAGACCACCTTCAGTTATCGCGTTTGTCTAAGTCAGATTAGTGGCTTCTTGTGTGTCCAGAAGATTGCCCACTTTTGATTTGAAAAGATTTAGGAGGCCAGATACTCCAGGGCGTCGTATTTTATGTCGTCCATCCCATATACTGCAACATCTGTACAACTAAATGTGAAAGAAGATCTTAAGTTATGCTTTTGAAGATGAGCATAAATTTGTGTTTGTCTTTCAATGAATGTCTCGACGTTTGCGCCATCGAATGTTAATCGTTCATTCCTACCGACTCAAGTGAACTTATTGCAGCGTTACGACGGCGGGAAATGGATATCCTTTCTTCAGTAAATATCTGTAGGCTTGCGGATCACTTGCGTGTATGGCTATACATTTGGACATATCATCCAATGACCACTTTATCCTCGCTCCTCCTAAGCTTACTTATCTCTTTTGTGTGACGGCGAATATGATGTTCGTTGTACTTCACTCTTGTTGGAGCTTATAGTTCTCGTTGGGTCAATTAAAGGACTTTTGAGGGCGGTACTTCATTCTCCTTTTTAACGGAGTCAATTTGTTGTTGCATTTTCAAAATTGTTTCTTGCAACTCTAACTCCTTAGGCCTACAAATGTGGAATTAGTTATGGTATTAAAATTTCATGTAACAAGTTTAAACTTATGTGGTTAATTTCAGAGAAATTTTCTTTGTCTCATGCTCGTCCACATTATCAAGTAATCTGCCTTCCTGGCTGTGAGATTGTTTTATCAATGCTACCACAACCTGATAGCTTCCTTTTTGTGCCATTTCACCACTTTTTCATCTTTCTCTTGAGGTGGGCTCTTGGAAGCACTGGTAGACGGCAGCGCATCATCCCTCAAAATCCTTGCATATTTAGGACAATAATTAAGAAATTCGTGTCGAAAATTGCGCACATATTCTTCCTTAGTGAAGTACTTAGAGAAATTAAAGCTGTTTTCACATACACTTTGTCTATTCGTCCACATTTGTGCATTCAAATATTTGCCGCTCTTGGATCTTTTGGGAAGCGAAAAAATTTCACTTTACTGTCTGTAGTTTCTCTCTCCTTACTATTTGTATGTCAACCATATATCGCCCAAATTGCCATTTTAATAATATTATAAAATTACACACAAGATTGTTCACAACACTGCTAAATGGCGCGAAACTGAATCTGCATATACAACTGACAAAGAAAAAACCAATGAAAAAAATAAGGCTCGGGAAGAGGTTACCTTGTATTCTATGATGACGACAGCCAGTCAGATCTGTCAATAGAGTCTAATAGCGATTTAATTGACGTCTCTCTCAGATCGCTTAGATTATCGAAGATGTAGGCGCCTAGAGTAGCTTTCCTAGCTGAGGCAAGTGCTGGGCAGTTGCAGAGAAGGTGTTGTAAAATTTCCTCTTCTTGCTCGTCTCGACAACTTCTGCAGAAATCGTTAGAAAATAGTTTTAGTCTTTTCGCGTCTAGTCCGAAAAGGCAGTGTCCGGTGATTATTTCTACTGCCGTGCTAACTTTAGGTATTTTTAGAGATATCAATCTAACAGATCTTTTGGGGTCAAGACTGGGCTAGATTTGTTTGGTAACTTGGCACGTATTGCCTATATTCCATCTGGCATTGTCTTTTAATTTACTTTGGTTACTAAGTTGCAACTTTAAGGAAGCTAGAGGAGTACCTAAGTTACAGAACGATCCGTCAACTGGCAGTGTTGTGTCGATTTTTGCGAGTTTGTCAGCCTCGCAGTTTCCCATAATGTCTCTATGGACGGAAACAAAAAGCAAACACAAAGCAATGATTTGTTTTCGAAATTTCAAGATTTTCTAGATTCATTTAAAGCTTCTAATGGATTTTTAATTTTTTATAAATACATTGTGTACATTTTTATTTCATTCTAAATCTTACTTACTTTTTTTATTCTTGCATTATTAGATAGAAAAAAGAAATATCGATTTAACGAATTTTTCCATTTAACAAAAGGCTGTGCGTTATATTGGACGTCCACTTTATTTATTATTATTATATGTGAAGCATACATGTTGTCCATGCTACAGTTCATAGAACTCGCGGTACGACTTTCCCTCTATTCACCTTCCGAAGCCACCATGAATCAGCCCTGTTGTTTTGCCTGTTCTGTCCAGATTCCGGCAGCATACTGCAAGGTCGTCGATATAAGAGTAAGATAGCAAGAGATTGGTACTTCGAGTCAGGGGTTTCGATGCAATTTGTTTCGCCGAACAGAAGTGGCAATGGTTGCCATAGGCGATCCTACTAGAAAGATCTCCACTAGAGTGTCATTCACGGAGTTCAAGTTTGCCCTAAGACAAAGTCTTTTACAGCCCTTCCATATGAGGTGTGTCACGGGATAAATCTTGACAGCATACATTTGTTGTCCTCATTGGGAAAAGGAGCTGAACAACGAACTAAAGTTGATGTCGTGATAAGACAGAAGAAAGGAAATAGACACAATAACTTATCCAAACAAGAGCGGCGACAAAAATCTAAGTCTCAAATTTTTTGAGACTCCTTTAAAATTGAATGCACACCAGGCCAAGCCATACATTACCGCCGATCGTGGACCCCAAATGCCAGAAAAAACAACAAGAGCATCCGGGTTCCTCGTAAAGATAACAATTCCTTTGCCATACAATAAAATGTTATCTCAAACCTAACACAGGCCGTTATTCGTATCAAAAGAACACCAAAGCCAGTCTAGACACGAAGCCGCCTCTGCACTTCACTTTCGCTTTGAGAGGCCTACATCCTCAGATGCTTGACCAATGTCCCCCACAGCCTCGATTCCACATCTTGACCAATCCACTGACCAGCGTTCGAACTTAGAGAACTCCGAAAGTGTTGACACATTCCCTCCCACGATGTCGTCGAATCAAAATTTGTCACTTCTGACAAGTTTCATTCCGGCACGATCCACACGAATTGCTGCAATCAATCCACAAGATAACCGCTAGCCAGCTTCCTTCTGTCAATCGTCGTTTCTCCTCTGATCAGCCGCGGACGACCTCGAGAAGTATGCCATGCCATGCAAATGCAAACGACTATGTGGGAGAGAGAGTGAAAACGGAAAACGAGATAAAACGAAACGAAGTAAATGACCCGCAAGCTGCTGCTGCTGCTGCCGATGGCTGTTGTTGCTGTTTCTGCTTGCACAACAAAGAAAAAGAAGGAAAAAAAGGGGAAAACGAAACGAGAGAAAAAAGAGGGTGGGCAACTGCAATCGCCGACGACTGTACAGTGCACATCTGCTGCCATCGGCGCTCTCGGCATCTCCTTCTCGCTCTCTCGTTCTCGTTCTCCCACACCAGAGACGGGTGCGAGTGTATCACACATTTCAATTAACTCCAACACAAGCAGCGGAGGAGAAGAAAAGCGATAACAAAAGAAACAAAAACAGTTTAACACACAAGAAGTTGAACGCGGCACAACACGAACTTTCAAAATTGAACGCGTCCCCGAGGGAGAGAGCACCGAATCAGGCTGCTCTCTGCTTATGTTTTGTCCCTGTCACTCCGGTTCGGAGAGCGCGGGCAGTTGTCTCTGTCGCACGGGTTCTTTTCAATTACGCATTCAACTCGATTCAATTTGCAGATTTCACGCAGCACCAGCAGGCGACATCTGACAGCGGACACAGCCCGGCCAGCAGCCGCAATCGAAGTCAGTTGGTTTTCGTTAGTCGTTGAGTTAAGTCGTTTGATGCCAAGCTCTGCTCGAGAACTTTGAAAACGATCGCGTAACAAGCACACTTCAGTGAAAGAACAGTGAACTGTGGATCTAGAAAAATAAATAAATTTTAAGAGAAAGAAAAAAATTGCTTTCAGTGAAGAAAAAGAAAATTGATTGAAGTTCAAAACAAAATAAAATACATTCGGAAGTAGAAAGTGAAGAAAAATCCGTGAAAATTTTCAATTCAAGTGAAAAACTAAAATCGCCCCACTGCAAAATGGTTCGAAGTCTTGCGCAGTGGACGAAAACCCTCAGTTTTCCGTCGCGTCTCTCGCCCAATCGCAACTCAAAGGATTGCAGTGGCACCAATATCCATCAGATCAGTCCGGTGCCACCGCCAACGCCCCCAAGGAATAACAAATCAAACTCAAATTCAAATTCATCATCATCCTCGTCGTCTCCATCGCCGCCACCAACGAATCATCACAACAAGCCGATCACGGAATTAACTCAAATTGTAAGTACTCACTAACTCAACTCCCTCCCCGTCGCTCAAGAGTCTTTGGCAATTAGTTCCGCTGTTAGGTCTTGGAAAAAAAAATTAAAACAGAAGCAGAAAAGAGAAAATCTTTCAGAAATTCATGAGTAGCATGGGCAGATGTGTGTGGAAAGAAGTGTTGAAGAGCCAGTAACTTACCGGTTATGGTTGGTTCGCCTGCGCCGCCATCGGATGACGGATGGATGGGGCTTCTCAGTCACATCCGCTGCCCAAAGCCCAGCCAACCAAGCCATTAACTATCTTTGGCTTGGTTGAGAACTTTCATTCATCAGCTAGTCCGGGAAGCTGTTAGAATTTCCAAAATCCAGTTTGAATTTGTCTCGCACCGGAACCCACGCTCGGCTGAAGAGATTTCGCGGTGTTTTGCAATTGAAATTGATGTCCGTCTCTTTATCTCGATTTCCACAATCGCACTCCGATAAAATTCTAAAATCAATTTATCGCGGGGGGTACACTTCCTCAGCGGTAATCATGGATTGATTGATATACATTCAGAGTTCCTGTGGGCGGACGGCTTGTCGCAGTTGGTATCTGACCCAAATACCTCCCTTGAAGGGATTTCCTTATCAGATGATCCCTCTAAAAATGAGGGGGGATCTACAATGAATTCGAAGGAAGCGACTGGGGTGTGCAACAGATGTGCGCCGAGCCAGGTGACTAAGCATGTTCCTCTGTTTAGAGGCTTATGTCACATCGGTGGATCGTTGCTGGAAACATGTGACGGACGTGTTCGAACTGGGTAATTTATTCCAATCACGCTTTCGCAACTATGGTCTGCTGGGAAACAGAGTGACGACACTCTGAAGAGTTTTTGTTGAAATGAGCCATATTCTAACCAGATTCTTGATTCTTGTGAAATGTCGAAAGTCACGGGATTTATTTCACTCTTTCATGGCCTAAGCTGGGAGATCAGAGAGGTTGTAGAGATCACGTTAAGAGGGCTGTAGGGATGAATGATAAAGAGAGATTCATATTCCATTCGTATTGCCTTTAAACTGCCCTAAACTGAATCCAAACTTCCCTTAGCGCCCAAATGTCTCAAGGAATTGTCAAGTGAAGACGTTTTTAACGCAATGGGTAGACAGTCTATGCTATACTTATACTGCAGCTGAAATGGATATAACAACAACATCAGAGATGCCAACAGTTTCCCCAGCGACTGTTCCCTAGAATTATTATTTCAACAATCTATAAGAGATGAAAAAGGATCTGGGAGAAATATCCTTATTTCTATGTTTTTCAATAAGATCTCCAACGTATTTGCGCCTCCCTACCAACAAACGAGCATATCCCTTAAAAATGTAACAGCTGTCATTTGTCATTTGACATTTCGAAAGTGAATTCATTAAATTCGAAATCGATCGAAATGCAGAGCATGCAGGGTGCTTTCATGAATTCAGCCAGCTGCACTTCACAGTCGTTGCGTAGTTGACTGCTTAAATATTCAAATTTAAACACAGCTGTGTGCAGATTTGTGTTCATTCGGCATCAGCCGCATCACTTACGCAATTAACTTCAAAAGGAATCATCTCTCGCATTCGATCTTCTTCGATTGAAATTTGTTTTCAAATCCATTCGAAGTTGCATTAGAATGGAAATCATTGCAATTTAAAAAATCAACTGACAGTCAACGGAAGGCACACTTCTTGAACAGAGCCCTCAAATCTCTGATGCGAGTACTGAACTAGGCATAACGAGTCGCTTAACTTCCCGCCTAATAATAACTCTTGCCCACAGATGAATTTTGCAGAAGACGCTAAAGAGTTAATAAAGCCCATTATGTCTATTGCGTCATTTTCACGGACACTTGGTTGAGTTCAACATTGCACCACGAAAATGGTGTCTCTTTCGTATGCACAGAAGCACGGTTGCTACAACTTTAAAGAGAGCTATCCAAACATTTCCGGAGACAAGAGAAGCAGGCGTTCGATGTCTCTGATTAGTCTCTTTCCTGGTCCTCGCCTGAGCGTTAACTGCCATCTGACTTTGACGTCTTCCGTATAAACCAGGCCAGAAATCAACTACTATAGACACACCATACTTCTAACTTCTGTGACCATTTGTTGCCATCATGTTTTAGGATCGAATGAACCAGTCGTATGGCGCCAATTACAGGATTTCGTGATTATCTGTCAAAACGCTTGCGTAACTGTCAAAAAATTCTTCAAATCCATCAGATATCTCTAAAATAGTGACTCTTATTCTCGACTCCCGTCTATCCAGTGTTCTTGATGTAATACAACAACACTCTACAATCACGTGTTTGTCATTGATGACAGCTAGGGTTGTTGAATGCAGAACTAGACGGCGCTGATCAAATGACAAGAGAAGTGGGCGTTCGATGTCTCATGATCTACAAGTGACGGAAGTCTAAAGTGTCTTACACAGAGTTTTTATTCTGAAAATAGACAAAGTAGCGAGTTTCTTCACATTTAATGTTCTTCTGTCTCTAGCCGTGTTTTTTTTCACAAATCTATAAATAGGGAAGTAGGATTTTGCACGTCAAGCACATACAACAACCTACTGTCTATAACTGCCTATAATAAAAAAAATTCGAGTTCGAATTTTTTTTCGTAGATTTTGACAGCGATTCTAACATATAAATTGTTTTCTTCATATATTCTGACAGATAAAAATCAAAGGCACTGCGAATCGTTTCTTTTTTTGAATGCTATCTCAAAAAAACACGGCTTCTATATCTGTCTTATCCACATTTAATACACCCTGAAAGCTCCCATTGCAGACACTCTTTAGGCGGACACTCCCGATAATCGGACAATTTCTCGCAACCGTGAATTTTGAATTGAATTTCCATATATTCCCATGGACGGAAAACTCCCTTAGCCGGACAAGACTGCTGCGACCATCGCTGTCCGCCTATGGGAGTATTCACTGTACATGGAAGTAGCGTCTTAGCAGCTGTGACTTTTTGACAGATATCCGCCTTTGTATGGAGTTCAACAACGCTTTCCTCCTCCACTTATCTAGTTCTTTTCCGGATGATCTTCTCCACGAAATTCCACAACACTTGCATTCCACAACTGCAAATTCAAGAACGCTTGCATGCGACCTTCCTGTTTGTCAAAGCACATTTTGACAGTTGCCAAGCAAAAGATCGCCGGTTTTCCCCCCATAACTCGCATATTTCCCACGAGACTCATGACACCATAAAACAAGGAACCAAGTGCAAATTCCATCAAATATTCTACCGCAAATGATTTTTTCATCTCAATCGCCATTCAATTACTTATTCAAACTTGTCAAACGGCCTGACTCTGACTCACTCTACCCCCAAACCCATCTCTAATTGAGTGGAATTATGCAATTCCCTCCAAGAATCCATGTCTCACGAAGATTAACGCCATTAAAACGCGTTAAAAATCGCCTCCCGTAGACAAACCAAATTAGCACGTTTCTTTTGGCTTTGTTAACGACTTAAATACCCATGATTGAAGCTACAGCAACACCGAAAGAGAACAAATGAAACATTTAACAAAAGTGGAATGTTGTTGTTGTTCACGAGCAATCGCGAAATTCTTCTTGCTTTCACTCTCATTTAGACCACAGCACTGTGCAACTGATCCGCACACTTACAAAAGAATTACCAAGTCATTATGCAGAAACAGAAACAATTAATGTTTGGCATTTCTTTGCTGACGAGACGGTGAAAATAAATCACAGTCTCGAGATGTATGCTCTCATGTCAAGATCATAGCTTTGGGGAGTTCGTAAAATGAATTGCTCAAGTTGATAGAGATTCGATACGGTTTCACTAATTTGCTTTGTGAAACCGACTTGCGGACAACAAAAGCCGAGCTCATTAGGATGGCTGTATTTTAATAAACAAATGTTGATTAATTTGTGCGTGGCATGATCAGACAGAGACTGGAGATGACAGTTTTCCAATGACGATCGTTCCACAATCGAACATGGACACAGACAGAGAATCGAGTAACAAAGTAATTGGTCATTAATTCGTGACCATTCCGCTTCTCAGAGCATGAAGATCACGCTCGTCTGTGTTCACACATTCGTCTTTTGTTTTCTTTTCCGAACAAAGGGCTCGATTAGGCGTAATTTTTGATTGGATTCATTCATTGATTGATACCAGAAATCATCGGAAAAGATCTTTGATCAGTCATTGATTGGAATAACAAACCTTTTTCGAAGATATCTGTTTACTCGTTCTTTGTTTGGTGACAAAGGTTATTTTAGACTGGAGAGAGTTGCGCATTCTGGTAGACTATAGGTTAGGTCCGCTGTACTCTCAGTTGATGGATTATGAAGCCACCTTAGCTACCCCATTGTCATTCTATCCACTGTTTCTTTGCCATTTATTCTGTCTAGTTTACCATTTGAGGAATTGGTCAATTCATCGCGGAGAGATTCTACTTAGGATCCTTCCTTTTAGGACTCTGTCTTATTCTTAAATCCCCACAGAAGAAGTTTTACATTTGTTCAAGCTAGAAGACATTCAATAACACTTTCAATCCACACAACATTTAATTGACTCACACACCTGCCACTTAGCCAACCACAAGGCAGCGCCTGTGTCCACACTCTACGGTCACATTAAAAACGCACAGAAAAAGAAGCGAATTCAGTTGTGGCATAATTAATTACTTCTGTAATGTACGCATCCACCGGGGATTAGAAAACCGTCATATATCATCTTCCGCAAGTGAGTTTTCCCACAGCCTCTGTTTGCCCAAGTGGGAAAGTTGCCAGCAACTACGCCCAATGAAGCTTTAAATTGTCCGTCGTAACTCAAATTAAAAACAAAAAAAGTGTACCCTCTTCATGACTTGAAGGGGAAACACGGAGAAGCGGCGGCGGCGTCTTAAATCACTACGCACAGCAGCTTTCGCAATGCGTTGACGACTTGAACCGGAAAGATGACCACTTTATGCCAACATCGCCGAGGGGACATAAGAGTTTATGACTTTGTTGGATCCTAATCTGATGCTGACGTACGGAGCGGGAGTCATTCGTTGGGAATCATATGGCATCCGGCTTGAAGATGATCACATCTGTCATTGAAATTGTTCGCAGATAAGATCAAGTGTTAAAGAAAGGTCTAAAATCTGAGTGGATCCAAGACACAAGGTTCGTAGCTTGGACCGGTCCCATGAAGCTTCCACGATTCTCCTGATAGGTAGGCAATTAAGGTAAGGCCGACTGTGTAAGACAACACGCTTCTCCCACTGGAACCAATGATGAGTGGTCTCTAATTTCGATCTAGCAGTTCTCTCAACGTTGTTATCAGGAGCATTCGTTTTTACAGTTCAGACGTGGCGACTGCGCCAATGTTAGCGATGCTTTAAAACTATAAACCCACTTCCCTCAGTTTCGTTAAGTTTCGTTAAATTTTGCTTGAGCCCTCTGAGTAAACTCAATAAAAGCACTCGAGTTAATACACAGAAATTACCAGTATAAGCACTTTGCTCCGTTTCGTTAAGTTTCGTTTAGTTTTGTTTGGGTCCTCTGAGTTAACTCGATAAAAGTCCTCGAGCTAATACACACAAATTACCAGAATAAGTACTTTTCTCAGTTTCGTTAAGTTTCGTTCAATTTTTATTGGGCCATTGAGTTAACTGGATGAAAGTACTCGAGCTAATGCACCGAAATTGCCATAGTGAGCACTTCGCTCGGTTTCGTTAAGTTTCGTTAAATTTTGGATGGGCCTTCTAAGTTATCTCGATGAAAGTACTCTGGCTAATACACATAAATTACTATAATAATTATTATGGTCGATTTCGTTAGGTTTCGTTCAATCCTTTTCGGGCCCGCCCGATCGGTCTCTACGTGCGTAAGTGTCAGTTAGCATTTCCCTAAGTTCCCAGAAACAAGCACGAGGCTTCTGCTGCTTCTTAGTCGGTTCTAGCATTAGTTCAAATTGACTTGTGTCAACTTCTTAAGATTTAAGTTTTAAATCTCATGCCACTCCACACGTCCAGCATGGACTCCATCATCCTTTCCATGCGTCCTACCGATCTGTCAAAACACATTCCGACAGCAGCACTCATTTGTTCAAACTACTCGGGTCTGTTGAATGTCAAAGCTTTTCTGTTTACACGGCCCGTCATAAGACACACATCCCCCTCTCGACAATTCTCAAACATTCCACAGTAATCTCATTCTCCCTTTGATTCTTATCAAAGCGCATTCTCCCAAATTTGGTTTATCTCCGGTCTCAAGTGCTTCTTGTTTATTTTCGTTCCGAAGGAAAGCGAACCAGAACCTTCATTTAATCCCTTTAGAGTGACACACGGAATTCCCAATCCATATTCCCCTGCTATCGCCTAAAATCAAATTTGTTCAGCAATCTCTCATCGACAAGGCAAACTAAATAAACAAACACATTCCACACCACACACAGTCCGGGCCGCAAGTAAACAAAAAAGAGATACAATTTGTATCTCTTGACACACGCATGCACAGGCGGCGCGCATTGGGGTGCATAAGCATCGCCCACTTAACAAGCGAACATCCAACGGTTGGTCGGCAACTGATGAAGGAGCACAGACTACTCGAAATGCACACTTAACCGAAGTCGGAGCCGAAAACCGTCGACCGGGGATTTTATGTGATCCCAAAAGAATTCGATTAAATATCAGCGATAAGTCGTAGCAGTGAATTCCTCAGATAAAAAGAAGATTTGACCGAAGTCGTTTGTTTGGTTTGACAAAGGCCAACGTCAGAGAAAAGGGCGCAAAAGCACAGGCGAGACCTTGGCACTTATTTGCTTTTCCCACAGATTAACCCGTTAATTGCCTTCGACCGATGAAACAATAGAGAATTAATCGCTGAAATTAAGAAGCCATATCGACGCGACTGCGACTGGCAAGGAGACAGCCGAGGCGCAATTATCTCACAGAACCCCGTCAAGGCGGTTCAGAACATCCATCAGTCGAAACCGGATTAGATGAATAGACTTATTGTGACTGCCTACTTTCCCATGGCCTTTCGGGATTATCTCCACATTCTCCCTTGTGTCTCTCTCTCCTTCGTCTGAAGTTCACGACTGCCGCGCTGTTTGGCATGCGAACTTCAAGCCCTCGCCCGGTGATTAATTCGCTGAATATGCTAAACGCTGTCGAAATAAATACTCCAAATGGTAATTGCTGATTTATTTTTGGTACGCCAGCGTTGGACGGTTTTGAGTTTTGACGAAATAAATTTTCACAAATCATCGTCTCAAGTTGCGAGAGATGGCGCATAACTATCTTGGTGTGATCTTCTCCGACTCGTGTCTGGTCTGGTTTAGGTTCCACTGTCGTTTGGCCGTTTCTTTGTTTGTGCCAAACTGGACTGCTTTGATGATCAGGAGGCAGCCCTTGGATAATGATTTTGGGCTTTCGTCAGCGTTTCAATTGGCGTGACCTTTCGTTTGTCGGCGACGATAATTACCGATGAAATGTGTTGATTGAGATGAGCGCTGTATGAGACTTAAACAATTGAGATTGGAATCGACGTGTGAGGTTCCCGAGTGCCGGCATCTTGAAGCGAATTAAGTCAATGATTCGACAAACACACGGTCAACGAGGTCACACGTTTGTTTTTCAAAGCAATCATTTTTTGAATGGCTTTCGACGAGGTTCTGTGTAACTACTGTTTTTGTTGTAGCTGGGAATGAACGTGTTCACGAGAAGCCTGAAGCACTGAACAAGATTTCGTCCCAAAATGGGAGCATTCGGATATTCTTTAAGATCGGGAAAAAGAGGACTCGACGCATCCTGGGTATGCGTTCTATTTTTAACCGCAGTTGTTCTATCTCTCTCAACGAATGAAACAAGCGTTCATCCGAGTAGTTGATGGGGAACATGGGTAAGCGGCCATCTGTTACCTTTCCTATTGGCATCGACTTGCTTAAAACCTGGATCTGGCTGGAGCTCCAAAGTTCCAGTCTCAGCCTCAACAGACATGTCCCTGCATATAGTATGGTCTTAGAAGGCCAGTCTCAGCTTCCACGACCTCCTCCTCCGCTAGTCCGTTCTTATTTTCACTCGGTTTACAGACACGCGCGTTGATTTGCGATCTGCCTTAACTTTGAAGCCTTTTAAAAGACGAGAGATGTGCAAAGACTGAATATCCTCACATTTAGTAACATCAACTTGAAGTTGGCAGCAAAGGTTTGACGTAATTTAGACAGTTCTGTCTTCGCATTTGATCTTTTATTAAAATTGGAAACTCATAAGCAGAAATAGAGTATTACAGAGATAGCCGACTTTACAGCTGATTGCCTGCTAGTCCAACGACGAATTTGAGTGCTTTTCGACAGATATTCATGAATTTTTGACGTTTATTCACGGAATAACGTGAATACTGGTCTCTCTTTAAGGACCAACAGAGGTAGAGTCGATCATCTCTGTATTCCTTCATTTCTGCTCATAAGCATGAAATTCTACATCTTCGACAGTTACATGCACCCCCTCGACCTGTCAAAAGTGACAGCATTTGTCAATTGATCAGCATGCGCATCGGCTTTGTTGAATACATCTGTCAAAGATGTTTATTCGTGACACGACCTGAGACTACGTGTTAGGAAGATTTTATTTCCGCCCTACTTTAGAACAGTCACGCAAATAAAAAAACGGACACTATAGTGCTGACACATCATCCCATGGGAGGCGTCAAATGTAGCATCGCAACCCAGAAGACGAGGAGCGGTCTTAAATTTATAGAACTAAGGTCATACTGTCGAACAATTTAAAATGGCGATAAGATGGCCATACCCCACCCACGACCTGATTTCTTAATATTGGAAACTTAGACCAGGCTTAATCAGAAAATCGGGCCCTGGCGTAGGGAGCAAGTGAGACTAGACTCAGACAGAGATGGTAGAGTAGATGAACCAATCTACTCGATTAATTACGCGTAGTTATTCATATAAACACACCCGATTTGTTTAATTTATTATCTACATTTGTCACGTGTGGATGTTTCAGTGTTTTTAGAATGTTTTCACATTCTTCACATACAAGCACAATTGAACTGACGTTAAATTGACATCTCAACTACATTTTGACATTAGCCGTGTTTTTTTCAGAAATTTTTTTTTCATCGCTATCGATAGTGAAGTGAAGTAAGATTCAGAAAAACGATTAGCAGTGTTTTTGATTTTTATCTGTCAAAATATATGAAAAAGAAATTTATTTGTTCGAAATTGATGTCAAAATGTATGAAAAAAATTCGAAGTCGAATTTTTATCGGCAGCCACTTTTCACTGCCGATATTATAGGCACTAGCTTGTGCAAAATCCTACTTCACAATTTATAGATTTTTGAATAAAACACGGCTATTGTTTCTACGTCTACAACATTTACTACATTGAGTAGCAGACGTAAGAAATGTATTTATTTCGAAAAAGTGACATTTCTGCCATCACTGGTCTCCGAATGTCGTGGGAAATTTCATAGTCGTCCCTTTCCATTTCGTAGATAAAAAATTAGAACGGAAACCCCACATCTATTCATAAGTGCTGGTTCAACGTTCCTTCAATTCACCACGTACCACATATCAAATAACTATTCATCAAATTTAATCACAACAAGACAAACAAGCCTTGGCCTCAAGCAACTGCCCTGGGGCACTCCATTATTTTTTGCCGCCACCCCAATTCCCACAGAATTCCAAGACCTTGTCTTTCGTTCCACATACACGTACCAATTTAAGCTAAATACTCTTATTATCGATTCACTTAGCTCTCCTTAGCACAACTCACGCACTGCATTCAGCACGCATCCCCAAATCGTGGAGTAGACTCGAACGCAAACTTTTCTCTCTCCTCTTTCCGCTTAAGCGCCCCATTCTTCTGGTAAACAAATCATTTTACATATTCGTGTCAGGTCTTAATAACTCCTTCGTCTGCATAATTAGCGCTATAGTTCGAAATGACAAACAAGACACAAAAAATTCGATGAGGAGAGACACAAAAGAAATTGTATCTCCACCCATTGTGTGTGGAGCCCACTCTGAATCATGTTTCAGAGAGTGGTCTTGTCATCCGTTGGTCGTGTGAAATTTCAATGATTATCCCCACCTTGTCATCCAATTTTTTTGTTTTGTTTTGTTGGTTTTTTGTATCTTTTCTCTTGTTTGCCAAATCAAACAAATGCGCGTATTCTTTCGGGGTTCAAATGGGGAAAGAATGAAAATTCCCACAGGCGTTTGAATTGTAATTCTCGTTCTCTTTCTCTATCGAAGCAATAGATCTTTGTTTGATTTTTGATGAATATTTCCGTTTCGATACGCGCTACCGCTTCCTATCGGTTCTCAATTTGATCTCCGGCTGCCCGGGTCCCTGCTGCGTGTACCTGTGCTTGTTGAGATTTCGAACATCTGCATCCGTTTCATGTCGACAATTGTGAGTGCTCGGTTTTTTTTTCTCTCACTGTTTATTCAGGTGGGTGGCGGTCTTAGTGTTGGTGCCACAGAAGCATAACGTTCTAGAGTTAGTCATCAGATTTAAGTTCTTTCAAACCATGTATCCATTAGTGAATTTCCCCCACACACCATGGAACAGCTGATATTCGCTACAAAAGCCACCTCAAACAGAGAGACGTCGGTCATCGCTCGCTTGTGTGCGAGTGTTTTGTGTGAAAACCTGTAGATACACGACACACAACGACCTGTTTGGTCATATTTAGTCCAGCAGCTGATTACAGGTATTTGTCCCATCGTCGAGTTGTTGTTTGTGTTGGTTGGCATGCTGTTGTTGTTGTTGGGATTTTACCTCATTTCACACACAACAAGGTGAGGCAAGGCTGTTTGAGTCTTGTTTTTCTCATTCTCCCTTCATTCCATCAGTTCTTTGATTATTATTCTGAACTCGTTCGCTGGGAGATACAAAAAAAAAAAATAAAAAACACAAAAAAACCGGCATCTGCACAGGCAAACAGGCACGAAAAGCAGTTACATCTAGTATCCGTAACCCGTACCTCACCTCTGCAGCTGGTTGCTGGTTGCTGGTTGGGTACTATACTTTTTGGGCCTGAGAAAACTCTTCCCAGGTTGTGCATGTGCCTGTGCCTCTAGCGATGGCTAGAGAGCTGCAAGCATAACTTCATTCCCCTCGAAAGGGGAGAGGATTTTTCTTGTTGTTGTTGTTGTTGGCAGCAGGCAAACAGTGCCTTTC
This sequence comes from Eristalis intricaria, assembly GCA_964034865.1. NCBI lineage: Eukaryota > Metazoa > Arthropoda > Insecta > Diptera > Syrphidae > Eristalis > Eristalis intricaria. The sequence goes on from OZ035874.1 coordinate 71,507,840, forward strand.
TGTTATTGTATCTCATTTTGCTGGCCGTGTGGGAATTATGCGAGTCATTTCGGTGAGTTGCGCCCGACTGGTGGTGTTGGCTTTTAGCATTTCTGATCATGTTCGAACATGAATACGCGCTGAGAAAAGAAGAATTCGCCACAGGTGAAGCCAGAGTACTGGCTGTGGCTCTGGTGTTAGCTGGCTGGCTGGCTAGTTGGTGTCTGTGTGTGTGCGCACGCTGCGGACACAGAAAAATTTCATAGATACACAATACTTACCGTGGCAGGGCACTGTTGGCGACGAGTTGGAATGAAATATTTTCGCGAATTCATTGCTCTATGGGAATATGGGTAGACGTAATTGAAGAAGCCGTAATTCATGTTGTGGATGCAATGGATACTTGATATTTATGTGGAAATTTGTGGTGATGGTTTCTTTTTTTGCTTGTGAAACTGAAAGGGGGAGGCACACCTTGAGGAGTCCAAGCGGAGATTGAGTGTGAGATTGGTTGGTTGGACGGAGGCCAATTTGGAGTGACACAGGGGACCGCATTGAGGCATGTTCTCTTTACTTGTGCGAAGAAGTGGTCAGAACTTACGATACACTGTGACCAGCATAGCCACTTCGGTCAGTTTCGTTGATTTTTGCTTACTTATGTAAGTCCGCGCTTAAGGTGGCGCACCCAGGTGGAGAAGGACTTTAATCAACTTGGCGTGTGACACCAGATACCGTGCTAGTTGGAGAGACTTGTTGGTTGAGGGCCATCTCCACCCCGGACTATTGTACAAAATAAAGAAGAAGAAGAAGCGGGGAGGCAAATTGAAATTTTGCCCAAATCAATTCTGGTTAGGCTCTAAGTCATCAACCTCACGGACCACACACATCTCCATAACTCAGTCCACTTTCTAACTCCAACTGCATGCGTTGCACAATTCCCTTTTAACACCTCTTGGAGGAAGTCCATAACCAATCTTAGACATCTTAAATTAGTTGTCTTGCTTCAGTGATCGATTAAGTGCAGACTCAACATTAAGAGCAATCATTTGCCGAAAATGGCAGTTTCCTGCGAACCAGAAATGGTGGAAGCCAAAATTGGTGAGTTGACCAACGAGGCGAATGATGGAGAATATCGCGTAAAAGGCGATTAATTATTTGGGTATTGCATCTCTGAATCGTCGCCGTTTCAGGAAAACGCCATAAGGGGTATGTTCATCCGGTGCACCTAAATCTATTCTAACCTGCTGCCAAACGAAGTTCAGTCGCAGTCGTTGTTGCAGGAAATTAACATAAAGGGGGCGTTCATCCGGTGCAGTTGGATCTGTCTTCAAAGGCGTACATTTTTATTTCAAGTTTGTGAACACATCCGCCCATTCATACAAGGCGTTCCTCTCTGAAAAACACATGTCTTATTTGTGAACACATCCACCCTGCCACTCAGGGAGTTCCACTCTGTGAAACCCACGTCTTATTTGTGAACACATCCTCGTTGTCAAGCCAAGTTCAGGCTCCCTTGACGTTGTCGCAAGAAATTACCAGAAATGGTGTGTTCACCCGGTGCACATAGATTTGCTTCAAAAGACTCCACATTCACTTTAAGTTTGTGAACACATCCGCCCTGCCATTCAGAGATCTCCACTCTGTGCAACCTACGTCGTATTTGTGAACACATCCCCGCTGTCAAACCAAGTTCAGCCCCACTTGAAAGACACCTCATTGCTAATTGTCATGGAAGACTGCATGTGTCAACGTCATTATCATGCACATGCACAAAGATGAAGCACGAAACAGCGAACATATTCCAAGTATTTGTTCAATTAGATTCGCATGACGTCCAAAGAAAATCCCTCAATTAATCCCTTTGAAGATGCACATCAAATGAATCGCCCTCCACAACGTCAGCACGTCTAATTCGCCGAGAAAGATGAACTTGTTACACGCCGTTCACAAGCGATAAACATCATCTGTTCGAAGCGTATACCCTCCACGTCTGCCGATCAAAGCATCCATGAATCCTCCCTGCATTTGCTGCAAGAGGGAAAGGGCGGACGCAAGGGGAACTCAAACATCGTCAACAACATCCTTCCGGAAAATTTCACACAGTTCCCATTCCTTTGATTCCTTTGGGAAAACGAAAACAAGATCAAAACAGAAACGATCACAGGATATGTTCGCGGCATATTCCCACGCAATCTGGCATGCGGACGCACACATGTTGCTATCGCCGACATCGCCATCGTCGCCGTCGCCACCGTCGTCGACGACGTCTGGTTGTCCTCAATCAATTTTGATGGAGAAAATGGAGGGAAAACAGCGGCAAGAAGAAACCATTTCCTGTCTCCTGATTTGTCCCTTCTCCTCTCGCACCTCTTCGGTCTCTCCTCACTCGCACTCGACCTGTGCTATGCGCCAACTCCACATGAAGCCTCGGCTTACATAAGTTGTTGGGAACACTCCTCCAACAGCGCCAGCCCCTCTCGGCCCCCTCATTCAGGTTTTTCTTTGACTAATCGATGGATCGTGACCAGTTTTCTGTGTGCCGTATTGAGGCATCCTTGGAAAGGTGATCTGGTTTGAAGCGATCTCTTCGCTGCAAAAATGTGCAATCTCCTCTCGGTCTGGAATGCCATGCATGTGTTGACGCAGGAGGGGCTGCAGTGCGGTGGGTTTTTCTTTACCCAAATCGAAATGAAAGATACACCGCAAGAGTTGCTTCTGCTGCAATATGTTTACGTAATAACTCTCAGCTCGGGGTTTTGCTTGGCTGTCCGTGCTGTCGTACATTTTTGTTTTGTTTTTGTCTTGTGTTGAACTGCAGCTATAGGGTTCGCTGAAAGACATTAAAACCGTCCACACATGGTTATTTGATCGTTTTGTATTCAATGCAAGTGCATGCGGAGAGACTTACATAGATCGTTGTGGGCACAAGTACATTTCCGTCTGAGGGACTGCCACTGCCACCACCGCCAGTCGACGACGATGGATGGATCAGTGCAATTGAACACAAAAAATTAAGAAGGGGGTTCTGTTTGTGTCTCGTGTGTGTTTTGTGTACATAACCGTTGGCATTCTTGTAAATCCTGGTCGCATAAGTGCTTCAAGTAGAGGGTGAGGTTACATCGGTGAGGGCGCCGATGTCATTAGATCTGTCGTGGAATACGAAACAAGGATTTTCGGCGGAGTTATGACTTTGAAGTCAGCTACATTGCGTTTACATGATGTTTCTGTTGTAATTGGTTGGGGGGGAAGAGGATCCAGACGCGGTTGATCAAAAGTGAAGGTTGTTGCCTAGCCACGTGGAATCACTTGAGATAAGGTTAGCAGGAGACGTGACTACTCGTCGTGGTGTCACAGCCCCTGACTTTCACTGAATTTGTACTACTTTTGGAGAATATCTGGCCACTCGTTGAGTTAATCTAAGTATAAAATGATCCGTCGACGTAGCTTTCATGATAATTTAAGAAATCATCTACAAAAGGTGATCCAGAACCATGCTAAAATCCCTTCATCTGTTCACTGACAAATTTGACAGCCACTTCATCCCCTTCAACTAGGTTTTAAGTCATCATCACATTGTCTTAAGCATCCAACACAGATGCACTAATCTCCTAGATCATTGTCTCGACATATCATGTTCAAATCCCAAATCTAAATGTCACAGTAATCGTCCACATCTCCCTTGCAACTCATTCATCATATCAAATGGCAACTCCACCCAAAAAGTGAACGTATTCACCTCACTCTCAACTGCAGCACACAACTGAACACATTCAACACGAACAAATCAAACTTCATTCAACTGTCATCTCAGTCTCGCCAGCATTGTCATCGTTTAAAGCGTACATTTCTTGCATTTTCCCACAAATTCTCTCAGACAAAACACGTGTAAACAAGCTGTCACCTACGAATGTCACTTCACTTCCCTATCGCAGTCTATGTGCATTCCAATCTGCACCTATAACTGTTCAAAATTTATCATTTATCTTGACATGTTTCCGGTGCGTTCCGTCTGGGCAATTGTTTTTTCTTTAAACACACCACACCACGCACTTTTTACACCACTTCAATTCAATCTGTTCAATTAAGATTCAATCCAAGAAATCGGATAAAAATTTTTCTTTCCCTCTCCCCCTCTCTTCGGCATGTGACAATCTTTGCGTCTCCTGGTCGAGTGTTGTGTTGTTTTGTTGTCTCTTCGTCTCGGCGGGAGAGTGCGAGTGCGTTTAGCATGACACATTGCTGATGAATGTCACGTTCAGGCTGTCATGACTTTTAATTACGAGTGGAACAACAACAAAAAAGCAAAAACCAAAATAGAGATCTATACAAAAATTCTGTTTCGGCGGGTGCAATGGCTTCTTGCTTTGATTTTATGGTAAATTGTTTTTATTGTTTTTATAAACAGAACTGCTTTCGTCTTTCTCTTGACGTTTTTTACGTTATGAATGGTTTGCCTACACGCGGAGATCGTACATGCAAATGTGGTATACAGTGGATGTTGGCGAGGTTAGAGGAATCTTACAAGAAAAAGAAACCGCATGGGGTCAATCATCAAATTCCTTTATAAAAAGTTCCTATAACAAACGTCATCTGGTCTGTCAGAAGACTTTATGTCAACTTTATTATAATCTGACCGGATTCTTGTTGACGTTTGTTTACATGATACGTTCATTCATTATCCACAAGCTTTGAAGTGAACATTTAATGAAGCTCCTTAACGACGGCAGAACTACTTGCCCTGACATAAGCAAAGAAAACATCAAATGACAGCTAATTAGTCGTGTTTGCTTTACACTACCGAATTGAACGTTCACAATCCACACCAAGTAGAAAAGAACAAAAATCGTGAGAACTCCTTTAAAAATGATTTGACAATTAATTATTTCAACGCACAAGTGAACACAGTCACTGTCACTTTTTTGGTTTCCATGAAATTCCCTTCCAAAAGGAAGTTACATACTTTCTCGATGATGTTGTATGACAGATGTCAAATGTCTCCATTCACATTCAAGAAACAGGTGAGCAGAAAAAAGAACGAGAAATAATTAATTATTGTCATTAGTGTCACAAGAGAAATGTGATGAAATGTCAGAAATGGCAAAAGGAAATATTTTCTCATGCTCTAAGATATTCATGCAGAAACAACAAGCAACGCAAAGCGATTGAGGTGAATGTGGGTCGTTGTGACAAATTGTCCATTACCGACATGGTGTCACATAAAGAATTTGTTTCGATGTTCATTTCAAGGCACACTCTCTTTGACGGTTGTGCGACTAAGTTTAAACTGTCTGTGGATTTATGTGCCGCCTTTTTTGCAAGAGGAAACATTTCGTGAATGTTTTTATTCTGATCTTGTGTGTTGTTGTGCTTCCGAAAGTTTTTGACATTGTCTGGACACTTGTGCGATTGAGTTTATGAACATACTCGTGGCATTGTTGAGTTTCTACCTCAAAGAGGAGTGAGACTCAGTATGCACTTAATTGTAATCGAAAGCTACTTAATTGCATAACAACAACCCGAATGAACGATTGGAAACTTCTGTAAGTCAAAGACGACTGACTTACTAAACACACTCTTGGTTCAAAGGGTGATGCAGATCGTTATGAGAATCGTTTAAAAACACTTGCTGATCATTTCTCCCGAACTTAAAACCAAGAAAGGTTCTTGAACTCGAGTAGATTTTCCGAATTAAAGTTGTTTACTTAAGTCATAAAAATAAAACGCCAAAGTAAATGTCAATCAAAGTCAGTCTGAACCCATCTAGTTCACTCGTTCATAACCTTAACCGTTTCAGAGGCATAAATGCACTTTTTAATTGCCCTTCCAACATCTAGCCAATTAAACTGAACACACCCAACGAGGTTCAAGTCCACCGCGTCTGCCTCAGCCAATAGTCTGACTCGAAGCAAGCATGTGTTAATTAAATGTAAGTACCCACCGATGAGGTGGTGGGGGCCTTCACAGAATTTCAGCCACTTAGAACAGTATCTCTGGTGGGAGATGCTCTATCTCTCTCTCTATCAGTCTCTGTCCAACAACCGGATTTCATTTTTGACATGACAAGCATTTCCTGAACGAATCTAAGGCGGCATTCATACGAAATCAATTATCGCCAAACAGAACAGACACAGGTCCCGGTCCCCAACTCCAAACTCCACTTGAGAATGGTATTTGTTTATCTGGCTATCCAAACGTGGCCTGTGCCTGCTTGTGAATGAGTTGAAAACAAAAATTGTTTGATAAGGTCATATACCTCAAGGGGAGGAGGTAGTGTGCCTTTAGGCTTATAAATTATTTCAACCACGTGCTACAAACATCCTCATTCCCTCCTCAGTTTCGGGGGCGATAATTCAAGGAGGAGGACCCACGCACAGATGCACACGCACACATCACATTCCCGTCACTTAATCGGATTTCAAATTAAAATGGGAAAATTGTAAATGGTATGCGGTCGTGAAGGCATGCCTTCCGCATGTCGCTGGACGAGGTTTCAATCTTAATTTCTGCTTTTATTTTTGTAGTTCACTAGCATCCCGCGACTCGACCCCCCGACCAAACCTCAGTTCGAATGCAACGCAAACACATTTCATCCACATGCTGAGTTGAGAGTTTTAGTGACTTCTTTCTTTGTAATCTCATTAGATACTCACAAAGCATTTAATGCAATGCAGTGGCAGATACTGACTCAATTTGTGACGTTTTATATCACACATCTAGCGGTAACGCTATGGGGACCCAGATCGAGCCACAGCCAGACCAATGCTGAGCCAAAGTCGCTTACCCTCGTAAAATTAATATTTTTCCATCATCGCTGTCGTTATGGAGATCTTTTTTCCTTCTTTTTTTTTTTAAATTTTTATGATTTGCTGGAAATCATTTGAAAGATGGGTTGCCTTTCCTGCTGAAGCTATTAAATGAGCTTCACCTTCAGCGCTGCTGGAAGACTCCATATGAATGAGTTAATTACGACGCAGAAGAGAGAAAGAGAGACGATCAGTCCAACCGGGGCACACATCTGTGAGCAATTAAAATGTTTCGTAAGGTTCACTCCTCACACGTAACTTCAATATGTTAGATGTCAAGTGTGAACACATGGAAGAGACCGACATCCCTGCGCCACTGCCAGTGCGTTTCTCCATTTGGCAAGGTCGGATTTAATGTGCAAATTCACCGTTTCTCCACTTCAGTACCCATCCATTCATTCAGTCGTTCGTTGATGGTGCAATTTGACGTGTTTCAAGTGTCAAGTGACAGGCTACTACTGTCAATCGATTTAAAAGATGTTCTCTTACATCACGGCGAAGGATGACAAGCAACTCTTAATGGAGGGCAGATCTCGATATACATGCGTAAGTTGAAATCATTAACATTTCAAGAGCAGCTTAGGGTGTGTGCGTGTGTTTTGATTTAATGAATTCAAAGCTGAACTGATCCAGGTTTTAGAACCTCAATTCAATTAGTTTTGTCCGGGCTTTGCGTGATGTGATTTTATGTTGATTCTGTTATTCACAAAATCTATAACTTCTTCTCAAATCTTAAGAATTTCCTGCAACCTGCCTGCTTAAGCTTCTTTTTGTTTGTTTGCGGGCTAGACAGCAGGTTTATGATCTCAACTGTTTCTCACGAGAATTTTATTTGTTTTTGATGCTTCGTGATGGAATAAGAGTAATCTCACAAAGCATCGACTTTAACCAGTGTTTGCCAAGGGTGTACGGCATTAAAAGTCCTTAGTTAATAAAACTGACAGTCCGAAAGTTTATCATAGGTTTTTAAGAATTACTTTAGAAAATCGTTTTACGTGTTGAACAGACCCACACTTGACCACAGGTTGCGCTGGCAGTAAATTTCTAGATCACATGGTAAAGAGTAACAACTTCCAGGAGAGTCCAAGGAATTCTGTGAAGTGTCAGGATGTGTCACAAAGTTCGAAGTCGAATTTCTGACAGAAGCCCCATTATTTTACTTTGAGTGTCATGAAGAGATGACAGAAATGTCACTTTTTTGGAATACACTTGTAATGTCTGATACTCATCGAGATAGTTAATGTAGTAGAGGAGAATGGGACACCATTGAACGTGGTGTACCTTTGAACAGCCCCTATACGTCACAAAATGTTGTAGAAGTAGAGTCACAAAATGTAGGTGAGATGTCAATTTAACGTCAGTTCAGTGCTGAATGCGGAGACATTCTACAACGCACTGGAAAATTCACACGTAGCAAATGAAACAAATCGAGCGTGTACTTTATTCGAATTGGAGTAGTTAATCAAGTAGATTACGTCATGTAGCCATCTCTCTTGCCATATCTTCAGGCTTATCAACGGCCCCTCAAGTCGCCGATCCAGATCACCTCAATCAGGATACTGTACTGATTCGCCATTCGCACATTCCTCCTTAGTTTCCATGAGCTATTTTTGGTCTCCGGTTCAAGACCTCGTCCCTTTATCACCTCTTTCACTACAAATCCAAACAAAATTGTCCTTGCATCCCATCCTTTCTCTAAATCTCAGCTCCAGTGGTATAACTCTCGTCAAATATCTTCAACACATCACATCCCATTTAAAACTTCAAAGCCCCCTCACCCAAAACGAGTGCAAAAAAAAAGCGGTGAATTCCTAAACAAACTGTGACTGCATTCACATGAGAATGAACTCAATATTCTGAAGGCAAGCAATTCTAGAAAGTCAGTGATGCGAATACTTTCTGAGAATTTTGCGGAGAAAAAACAAAATGCGTTACCATTTCCAGCGAACTTTCGTCATGTTCATTCGCTTCACATTCAGTGATTTGTGTGCGAGTGTGTTCAGAGATCCCATCACCGTGCCGGCGCGGCGGTGGTGTGCCTTATGACAGTTTACCGGCATTATTTTTTCTGTACGAAATTCTGTTACCTTTTACTGCTTTATGCATGAATTCATGACTCTATTCCCATTCATGAAACCTCTTCGCGCACACGAGTCTTTCGCAAAGCGTGCAAAGCGCCCGGACTGAGGTTAAACAGGAGGACGACGAGCAAAGAGCACCAAAGTTCTTGTCACCTCGTCCGTTGCTGTCCGCGTCTACGTTGCCGTGTCATAATTAAAACAAATTCTAAGTAGAAATTCAAGCATTTCCCAGACTCGGTTCTGAATGTCATGCGAATGTACAAAGTATGTATCGCATTAATCTCTAACCTCACGCCGACAAGAGGAGAGCAGACGACCCGTGGTTGCCTTGCCACTGCTGCCTCGCCTCGTCAGTCAAGTTTTGAGGAAATTCCATTGCTTGGTGCAGTGGTGTGGTCGCATTTTAATTAATTATGCAAAAGAAGGGGGAATACAAATGCATGCATGTAATAAGTGTAACTCGACCCTAGCCGTCTTGACTGACCATCGTCGTCGGCTTGAGCTCTGTGTAGAGCCAACCATCAAGCCATCGTCGTCGGCATTGATCAACCAACACACAACTACTGGACTGAAGTCTGTTCGGTTTTCCGATTTAGCGATTTGTGGAGTGCAATGGCACACATCCGGTCGCGCTTCGATTCCTGCACCACGCATTATAGACCCCTTCCTTCGTTCCTCTGTGCCCCGCCAAGAGGGGGCACCTCTTTCTAACGCTGTGGATGCAAATGGATGGTGTAAACGCTCTATTAAGTGCAGATTACATTTTTGTTCCCTTTTTCTCTTTCTGATTATTATTTTATCTGGTTTTACATTTTGTTGGTTTCTTTCTTTCGGAACTTGTTTGTGTCTGGGCGGCAACAGCAGCAGAAGAAGACGCTTGGGGGAGGGTTGTACGCAGATAATTTTTGTCTCCTCCTTGTTTAATTCCACTGAGACGTTTCTTGGTCTCCCCCGACGTGGTTGTGGTCTTGTGTGTGTGTGCGCGCGTGTGACTTGATTATAATTTGTTGAAAAACAATGTCTGGATGTGAGTGAGCGGAGGAGATGAAGCAGAAGAACGAACCTCGGATTCATTGAATTGAGCCGCACTCTTTTCGACAATCATTTCCGGTTGACTTTTCTTAATTGACCTTCTCGCTCCCTTTCACCATTCGCCATTGTCATTTGTCTGGGTTGGCTGGAACGCACGCAATATTATGCCTCAACCCCGGCCTGCATGGCATCAGGCGATGTTTGAATAACAAATATTTTAGTGATGGAGATCATGATAAGACCAAGTTTAGCTGACTCTCTGTTTGCCAATGGATACCGGTTTATGGATGGGGAGGGGAGGGTGATAAATCGATTACACTTTAAGTGGGACTGCGCGGGCCGACTTTGCCGGAAATCGAGAAAGGGGTGTGTTGATTGATGATCGAGTGTGTTGTTGACACAAATATTTCGCTGTTGACACATTGCAGAAAGGATTAAATTGGAGGGGTTTTTTTTTCTCAACCGATGTTGGGGAATTCTAATTGTGACAAATGTCTTCGTGGTGGATACCTTGGTGTTTTCAGGAAATCCCCGCTTCATGAAGACCATCTCTCCCTTTCATTCAAATCAGATCCACAAGAGCAGCTGACGTCCTTTGGCAATCGAAACAGTTCCCAAAATTCTTTGTTCACTCGAGCCTCCTGTTCAGTCACCACTCTCTTGTCAATTTTGTCTGCATGCAATCATATCTGCCCGCAAACTGCAATGCACAAATCTTTTTACAGTCATCTTTGCAACTTCCTTTCTGCATCGTTCTTTCTTCTGGCCATCTCTCTCTTTCTCTCACACACAAAAACAAAACCGAAATGCCACTCGCATCTCATACCGCAACATGAATTGACAACACACAGCTGCTTCCGAATACTTAAGCATGACTCAACGATCTTTGTTTGATCTGAAATTAAATTCAATTTCTTTTCTCTCTCATCCATAACCGAGTTATTCAGGTCAAACTCCAGTGAAGCCTACAAAAACTCAACTTCACCGAACACCAAACACTCACATTCACATTCACATCCGATTGTGTAGTACTTTGCATTCATCTCTCTGATAAGGCAAGAATGCCTTGGCGTATCTGCGAATTCTGTTCACAAAACTAGCTAAGCGAGCGGCCTTCACAACAAACACACTATTTCAATATCTTAAGCGTTAGTGTAATCGAATTTTTCTTATCTTCTCCCACTTCGATTACCACCAAACACGTATGGTTTTTGTTTACCCTCGCCACAAGAGATAAGCATGAGCCGCAGACCCTACTAGGGAAACACTTCGCAGAAGCCCTCTCAGTCTCAGTTGACAAGAGGTGCGAATAAGTACTTCATTTCTTTTTTCACACAAGCGAAATTAACAAACGTCTTCTTTTTACACTATTTCCAGATCTATCCAGGACCAGATGCTGAGAAAGCTATAATGGGCTCCCTGGTATTTTGCATTCATCACAAGCAAGGCTGCAAGTGGTCCGATGAACTCAGGAAACTCAAGGTGAGTTGTGTCCTCAAACATCATTCGTTGCTACGTTTGATTATGTTGTCGGCTTCATCTTAATAAACTTTTTTTTTGCCTTCTTTCCTTCTCAGGGGCATTTGAACACCTGCAAGCATGACGCCACCCAATGCCCGAACAAGTGCGGCGCCCAGATACCACGCATCATGATGACAGATCACCTGCAGTACACCTGCACACAACGTCGCGCTAAATGCGAATTCTGTCACACCGAGTTTAGTGGACAAGGACTGGAGGAGCATGCCGGCACCTGCAGTCAGGAACAGATCTACTGCGAGGCCAAGTGCGGGATACGTGTGCAACGCGGACGAATGAATATCCACAAGGCAAAGGATTGCTCGAAGCGACTACGTCGCTGCCCACACTGCACGAGAGAGTTTTCTGCCGATACGCTGGCATTGCATGGGGCACAGTGTCCACGTGCCCCGATCACTTGCCCACAGCGGTGTGAGGCAGGTCCGATTGCTCGTGGAGACATGGAAGCACATTTGCGCGACGAGTGCAAGGCGTTGGCCATATTCTGCACATTCCGTGAGGCTGGCTGCCGTTTCAAGGGTCCCAGGCATCTGCTCGAATCACATTTGGAAGCGAATGCCGCATCACATCTCTCCCTCATGGTTGCACTGTCCTCACGTCAAGGCCAGCAAATCCAAATGCTCAAGTCTGCCGTCGCCAAGCTGTCCACAAACTACACCGGAACTCTCCTCTGGAAGATCACTGATTGGTCGGCAAAAATGGCCGAGGCCAAGAGCAAGGACGGACTCGAATTGGTCTCTCCGCCATTCTTCACCAGTCAGTATGGCTACAAGTTGCAAGCTTCGATGTTCCTCAACGGCAACGGACCCGGCGAGGGCACACATGTCTCAGTCTACATCAAGGTGCTCCCTGGCGAATACGATGCTCTCTTGAAGTGGCCCTTCGCACACTCCATCACATTCACACTCTTCGAGCAAGGCGTACACAGTGGCCAAGGCGGAGTTGCTGAGTCCTTCATTCCAGACCCAACGTGGGAGAACTTCCAACGCCCCTCTACCGAAGTGGACCAACTCGGCTTCGGATTCCCACGGTTCATCTCACATGACCTGTTGCATCGACGACCCTTCATCAAGGATGACACCGTTTTCCTTCGGGTCAAGGTGGATCCCAGCAAAATCGTCGCAGTTTAAGAAGAAAAGAAAGAAAAAAAAACACCATAGTCCCTAAGGCCACCTAGCATTAAGTCCCCCAAGACACACCCCACCAGAGCTCTGCATATGTAAATACTGTGTATTTTGTTCGAACTTGAGCTCATTGTAAATAGCGGTAAACTCGTGTAGATCCTTCGGTCAAGTAGACTATAGTCAGCTACTTTCTGCACCGCAAGGATTTTTCAAAAACAACCCACAAAAACCTAGTTTCGATAGATGAGACATCTCAGGGGTCCATTCAAGGACCTGAACTGGTTAATTCGTTTGATTTTCTTTTAGATTTTTAAGAGAACTCAATTTTAAGTTTCTTTATCGTGAAATGTTTGAATCGAAAATGAAAAAAAAACAACAAAAAAAAAATAAAATATATGTTTCAACAAAATTCCTCTACTGCTGGAGATAAACCAAAGTATAAACGAATCAAAGATGACGCGCCGTTGTTCTTGTTTTTCTGTGTAAATGGAGAAGAACCACGTCTCCTTTCGAACTTCTATCATAAGTCTATTATATTATTTTGTATCCTTTATTTTTATTTTTATCTGACCTTTTGTTTGGTTTTTCCCCCGAAAAATTAAGCATGGATTTTGTGTAATGCGTAGACTCGAGAAGTTCTTAAATGTAAATGTAAATAAAAAGTATGTGAACGATGAAAGAAATTGGTAATATATAGTGTTACAATGAACCTTGACACACATTTCGTGCTCGGTATGCTCTTTGTAGTCATTAGTGATCTAAGTTGTAATTAAGTTGAAGTCTCAGAATATTATGGCGGTGGTCTGTGCAGCACATGTGCGACAAACTGCGAAAATGCTAAATGCATTCCCTTCTAGCTGTTGTACGGGAAGGCGAAGATATAAATGTAAAGTGAAATGGATCGATTATTATGTTCGGAATGAAGTTGTAAACGTTAACATAGTCGTAGATGTAAGGAATTATGTTTTCTTGTGTCAAGTATACACTTTTTATCGATTTAATAAAGAATTATGTATTTCAATACTTTTTTATGAAATCAGTTGTGTTTTCTTAATTTGGATTTGGACGCTTCTTTGTTTTCACTCAGATACTGAGATCTTTGGACGTAATCAATCTTGTGAAGGGGATTCAGTTGATCGCACTGCTTTGCATTTGCATTAAGCATGGATACAATTGATCGCACTGCTTTGCATTTTAGAGCACAGTGTCTAAGGAGAAGGACACAACATCGACGACTCGGCTAGAACGTCACCAAAGGCAGCTATAACTTCGAGGTAGTGAAGGACTTCGTCTACCTCGGCTACCAAGTAATCAGTACGAATAACATCAGTGCCGAGATGAAACGCAGAATAACTCTTGCCAATCGCTATTTCTTTGGGCTCTAGAGGCAATTGAGTAATAGAGCCCTCTCTCGAAGGACCAAGCTGATCATCCCTGTCCTCCTATATGGCGCGGAAGCCTGGACAATCTTAAAACCAGATGAGAAGCCCTTGTTCTGCTTTCAATCTTTGGTCATGTTTGCTTTGCTGGTTTTTGGAGAAGAAGAAGAGTACACGACATGAATCTAGCCAGGCGTCTACGGTTTCAATGCCTAAGATGGTTAAGCCATGTAGAGCGCATGGAAAACACTGCTCCAGTCCCAAGAGTCATCGACTCCGATCCAGCGGGACAAGACAATAGAGGACGCCCAAGGAACTGATGGCTCACACAAGTGGCGGAAGAGCGAAATTGGAGGCACCTGGCTAAAGATCGTTCCAGCTGGACAGGCTTGTTAGCTGAAGCCCAGGTACACCTCGGGCTGTAGCGTCATTAGAAGAAGTGTAAAGAAAAGAAAGAAATAAAGGAGGATATGACTTGTTAACATCGAGTTATTTCAGGGAGATCAAATATTTTGGAATAATCCTGGAACTCACATCAAGTCCGCCATGGAACGTGCCACTTGAGCACTGAGGCCAGCAGACATTTATACGGCCAGACTAAGGGTCCTATCTCAAAAACAATCATGCAGCATTTTTAGGCATGATTTTTGAGGTTGAAATATAGCATCGTGAGAAATGAACCAATGGTGTACAAAGCTAGACCCTAGAAGTTCGGTATAGTTAACAGACGGATGGAAGGTGGACTCTGTAGTTGGCACAGGAGTCCTTGGACCCGTACTTATGGGATCAAGCCCTACCGTTTTCCAAGCCGAAATCCACGCCACCGAGATTTGCGCCGGACACAATCTCCCTAAAGGTATTAAGGGCGCTAAAATTAGACTCTTCTCAGACAGTCAGAGAAATTATAAGATTGCTTACTTCCCAGTGCAGCCTGAACCTTATTCTTAACAAAATAAGCCTGTGCCAAGCCAATGTATGTCCGCTTTGCCAGGAAGAGGATGAGACATCCGAGCACATTTTATGTGAATGTCCATCTCTACTGTGGTTACTGAAAGGACATACTATCTTTCATAAATAAAGTAGTACGTCTTTTGGTTTAACTAAAACCCTTCGATACAATAGATCTTTTCAATTCGCAGTGTCGTTGCGTTCACATGGTTTGTACAAGAGAAAAAAAAACATAGCGTACAAGTTCTTTTATGCGGTTTTGTGTGCTCCCCTCATGCCGTTTATAAATAAATATAAAATTTCAAGCCCGCATATAACAGCTTGCATAGAGACTAGCTTTAAAACGCCATATCTGTTTTGACATTTTGGGTTGTGTAGGATGACCATGGAGAATTCTCGCTGCTCAATCAAAGTCGCTATCGAATTCAATTCACGAGTTCTTCTGATCAAGCGAATTCTTCAACATTAGCAAGACTCACACTCCAACACCAGAGGCAAGACCTTCCAAAAGTGCGTTAAATTGAACGCCCGCGGATGACTTTGATGTGATTGGCAATGCAACACGAAGAATATGCTCTCATCAAGAGAGGCCACACAACATCGACATCTTGGACAGAGCGGTACAATGGACGGCTATAACTTCGTGGAAGTTCAGGACATTGTCTACCTAAGCTCCCCAGTGCACAGTCTTGCCCATTATGAACAAATTTCCCCCAATCTTCTCTTATTGGGAAATCTGCTTTTGAATCGAATGTTCGAAGGGAAAAGTATTCCTTATTGTAAAGGACTTTTCCACTCAATTTCCCACTTAATTATTATCAATTTAAAGACATTTTTCATCGACCACCACACAATAAAAAAACCGAATACGAGACAATTGAAAGGAAATTATTAGGTCCCAAGGCACGCTGGAATCCTAGAAGTATGCAACGAAATTACTGAAGACAGCTAATACATAAACCAATCTTGCAACTGATGGAATATTATCTCCTCAAATTTAATACGTACACCGATCACATTTTCGAATACAATTTTGAACTAACCCTCGGAATAATAATTTTCTCCGGGATTTATAATTTTTTTATTGAGCAGAAAAATTATTTTTACAATTACAACTAGGCTTACAAACTAAAGGATATGGTGTTGGCTCAACAATAGGGGACCAACTGATGTACATTGCTTAATTTAACAATTGGTATTATTGTCGGTTTACTGTTTATTTTCTATGTTCTACCATGTCGAGTGCTTACATCGGGTTGATTAAATCCGTGTGTCCATGGTGGTCCTTTTGGGAGGGGGTTTTGGTGTGGTAACCGATTTAACCTCAATGGTGATTGCTATCGCTGCTCTGGTAGAATCCATGCAGTTCGTTGTTCGACGTCGTTGGAAAGTTCTGCTCGTTTAGCGGATTTATCGCTTTGAGGTAACGTTGCCCGGGGATTGTGTTTCTCAAGTTTTTGATTGCCTTATTAGCATGGTTGTTGATCTCTAGTAGCTGCTGTCTGAACAGTGTCACCATTTACTGTTGCAGGGAGATGATGCGTGTTTGGATTGATAACAATGTCCGTGACACTGCGGCAATAGTGCTTATGCGATGAATACGAGGATGGTCCGATAAATACTTTGGAAAAGTGCAAAGTCTCCTTTAAGCTTAATACACATTAGCCAGCCATGCTCCAAATACTTTAACCCGTATGAAAAAAATTCTATTTCAAGTTTGGAAACTAAAAGAAGTCGCAAGAGTTCAAATCTGGAGAAAACGGTGGAAGAGACAGCTGTTCCTAGCCGAATTCGACCAATATGGCCGTAGCGACGATGAATGTGTACGTTGTCCGTAAGCTCGCGCAAACAGTTGAAGTAAGCTCGCGCAAACAGGAAACTCCTTCGAATTATATTCGTTCCTGATCGCGAAGGTGATCGAAGGAGAAGATTGAATGACGAACTCTAACGCTCCGGCTCGGAATATCTTCGAGTACAACCCCGAGGGACAACGTAGTAGAGGAATACCTCACCTTCGATGGCCTAAGCCAGTTGGAAAGAGACCTTAATCAGTTGGGTGTATGAAACGGGAGCGTCTAGATCAAGACCGTGCAAGATGGAGAGGCATGTGGACTGAGGCTCAGACCCACACTGGATCGTAGCCCCAGCTAAAGAAAAAAGCCTGTGATTTTTGTTGAGCCGCAGATGACTTTCTGAGCACTCCTTGTCCAGTGTCTTCCTCCGTTTTTGACCAGCCTTGTAAATTTTCAGATTTCCTTAATTATCTTTTGCCCATCACTTTGCCAACATCGCTCATTCCTAGTCCTAAACCACACCAAAAATTGTGACGTGCAGAAGGATATTTAAGGTTGGAATCATGTGTAACCAACTAACCAATGGACGCAAACATCATCAAGCACCTGCCGCAGAGTTGGTATTTTCAACAGACAGTTTGAGACAGATATTTTGACAAGTTCAAAATGAGAAAACCATTTATTTTCACATAATCTTCTTCGCCTTCATTTGGCGCTGTAGTCCGGGTTGCACCTGAGTCTCAACCAACAAGCCTCTCCCACTAGCTTTATATCTGAATAGTTGTTTCCAGTTTGTGTCCCAAGTTGGCTGAGGTCCTTCTCCACCTAAGTGTGCCACCTCAGGCGCAGGTGTCTTCTCCTCTGTTGAGATGTCCCAGAGGTTCGGAGTCGAAGACGTATCGTTCCATATGCTTTTTTAATAAATCTCTTTATTCACTTACAAACTTCATATCATATCATTTCAAGATTAAGGTTCTTTAAACTACATGATTGGCCTCGAACTTAATTATCACAAAAGGAGTTAAAAATCATGTTGTTAACCTTATCTGCTCTTCCATCCTCTACTGTGAGAAGAATGAACTTGTATTAACACTTGTACTTAAACCTAATGATGAGGTGTCCCTTTGTGAGGAGACAGCTGTACGTTGGTATCTTGCGATGTGGTCCAAGGAGTGCGGCAATACCGGTCGCACGCTATGAATCTCGAACAATGTCAAATTATCCAATTTCGCATACGTTCCCTCGCCTTTGATGAACGCATCGATAGATGTCCTCAGCTTTGAATCGCGAATATCATAAATATCCTTGATAACCGTACGTATCTCCTCGCATTTGGGCACATCATCGGGAGCTGTGCTCAAAATCAACTGTGCCTCCACCATGTAGTGTTCACTTGGCATTTTTGTGAAGAATCTGAAAAAAAAATCTATTATTCGTCTGTTCGGATGCAATTTTTGTGGATTGCTTACCTCGAGCGCTTCTCTTCTTCTTTGATTTCCTCTAGAGTTTCTAATTCCATCCAAATCGGCGGAACAATTCGACATTTTTGTTGTTTTCGCAAATGTATGGCCAGCCAGAGTGGTACATGCACCGGCATTCCGGCACGAAACGGTCCAATACTGCCAGAGATCAAGTGAATCGGATCGAATGAAAAGTTTGGAATAACACCAATTGTTGAATTTTCACCAATAAATTCTATTACACTTGGATCCATGTCGATGGTGTCGAGAAAATGTTTCTAAAGTGATGAGAAATTATGAACACAGTGAAGACAAACGAGCATGAAAACAAAAATAAACTGTTGGCGCCTAAATGGCAACAGCTGGTAGTGTAGTGACAGTCGCAGCGAGTCTCGTTTAGATCCGATCTGTTCGTTTTGATTAGCAGTTGAGTATTTGAGATATGGTCTGTGTGTTGATTTGCTATAATTCATTTATTTGCCATAAAATTCGTCTAAAAGTTGGTCAAAATCAATTTATGAAAGTTCCGAAATATACGAAAGTTCGATGAATGCTTTGTTATTCAATTAGAATCCACAAGAAAGTCTGTAGTCGAATAACATTCACTGTCGTTAAACTGTGCAAAAGGGCCTTTTGTTGCTCTAATCACAAGGGATATGACTGTTCCAAGATGATCTAGATTATGTGGAAATAATGTGCCGGGGTGTAGGAATGTTAGAGCACAATAAAAACGTGAAAGAACAAGATCTTGCTTGGAACGTGGAGTACTGTTATTGATTTCATCAATATTGTGGATACTAAAGGTTTTTTCTGAAAAGGTTTTACGTTCATTTAATCGTTGGTAACAGTATTCACTTATCCTTGTACTTAATTTTTCTTAAATTAATTACATATTTGCAACAGTTTCAAAATAGATTAAAACTGAACTTTTACAAACATGGCGGACATTATGGCTCCATGCAAACACATAGTGCGGTTAATGTACTCCACATTACCAGATATAGCGTAATTAAGATACAAATTTGTAATGTACTGCAAACATGTGGCTTTTTGTTTCGTACTATGATGAAACCTGTACTCCATCTTTTGGATCCTGGAAGTTATTTTTCAAACATCCCTTACAAAATATGTAAACTTGTATACGCTTTCTTGATTGAAGCCTTTCGCTATATCGATTGAAGTACTTGCTGTTATTCGAAACAGCCAATTTTTTTCTGCGTTCTGCGAGCATTACTTTCTTGAGTCATTTGAAATGCCAGACGAATATTCAAAATATTGCTTCTTGTTAAACCTCTGAAACGGTTTTCCATTTTATGAACATATTTGTGGTGGCAGCTAGCACCACGCCTATTCGGTAGCGTAGGATCTTACCTCATTTAAATAAGAGTCCTTTTTTGTCTGGGCAACTGATCGTTGTTCAACAGATAGCTTGGTTTGTAAACTTGAGTTCCAAGAATCCGAATATCACTAGTGTATGTACATATACCGGGTTTTTCTTTGACAGATGTGAGAGAGACTGCACTCATTTCAACATGAACTTCGATTGATTGAAATCGACGGTCCTAGATTGTGTGTTAGAATGATAATGCAGAAATGAGGATTCTAAAAACGAATTTGTATCATCGGATATAGCGTAATGGATAGATGCATCGACTACGTTGGGTATTTAGGTTCAATTCCAGACGTCAACAACTATCATAATCCACGGTACCACCTCTTCTAAGTCACTCACAAGGCTCACAGTGTCAAGTTAAAAGTCAAACTTAAGCCAGATAAAGGCCGTTGTGCTACCACGAGGATCCAGTTGATCATACTCCGCTAACGATTTAGATCTTTTAATGAAACGATGATGATGACCGTACCGCTAACAAAGGTCATTTGAATTAAACCCATAATGGTGTTAATTCTAAATTTTAAATTTAGCCTGCAAGAATAATAATAATAGGGTGGCGATACAAGCCGAAGATGGCTTCTCAGGGCTACTCAGCAACTACTCGTGTTGTGGTTGCTACCACCTATCACGAGTAGAAGGGACCTATAGTTTTATGCCGAACGGCCATGTTTAAGAAGCTTTTTCTTGACAGTTATTACTCTTCGATCGTTATCAGTGACTCGAAAGAGTTGGGACCGTGAAAAATTAATTTTGGTCGTACCGGCAAAGGCAGGCAGCGAGGTTAATGTTGCGTAGGGGACAAGACACTCACCCACAACGCTACTGCTGCCACCTGCAAGAATGTCTAGTGTATTTAAAATATGAGGTAGTAATCTATGGTAAACCTGAATAAAAAGAAACTTTTCATGCACAGAACCTCGCACCTCCCTCAAATCATGTAGTGACCCAGGCAGGGGTGTTACAGGAGGTAACATGCCCCTATACCTATTCCAATGTTTCTTGTAGAAAATTGTTTTGGCATTATTTCAATACTCATTCGGCATTATTTATTCTGCATTTCGAAATAAACCCAGATTGGTCTTATTTCATTCGTACATGCAATTGAGAACTAAGGCCACTTTCTGAAATGAACAACATCACATGATTTTAGTTCGCATTCGAAAGTGGAATAAAGCCATAATTGAATTATGGCCTTAATCAATCTCACTTAAATGAGAATAAACGGCATTATGGTTTAAATTCAAATGGCACCTATACTATTGCTGAGAGAAATGAAGTCTTACAGAGATGCCCGACTTCTACCTCTCTTTCGCTTAAGATTTTTGACAACTGTTTCTTATAACGTGTTCATAAACCAAATTGGCCAATCAGAAGACGGCATTTACGTTATTTCGTGAATAACCGTCAAAAATTCATGAATATCTGTCAAAAAGGCACTCAAATTCGTCGATGGACTAGGGGGCAATCAGCTGTGAAGTCGGCTATCTCTGTAATACTTCATTTCTGATTGTTGTCATAGTTCTGTCGAGTATATGATGTCTAGTGACTAAATCTACGAGAGAAGAGGAAGGCAGTTGCATAGACGTGTACGATGGTTTCTTCCTCCTCTTCATCTCTGCAGTTTCTACAATAGTCGTCATAGGGGATATCCAGTGTCTTGGCACTTGTCCAGTTCTTGCAGGAACTAAGTTGCTAAGTAGTTATTTTTCTAAGGGATATCCTAAAAACCTTAGTTATGGCAGACATCTGATACAACGATTCTAATCCCGGATGGTAAAACACCCACCACCTATCCGTCGATTTCAAGTCGCATATGACAGCGTGCATAGAGACGAGCTATACAGCGGCATGTCTAGTTTTGACATTCTTGCCAAGCTCGGTTGTGCAGGATGACGATGGAGAATTCTCGCTGCTCCATCATGGTCGGAAGTGAACTCACCGAGACCTTCAATGTCAAAAAAGGCCGCCAATGAAGGGTTTGCTGGTATTGAAGCGTGAATGAGGGCAAAACGAAGTATATGCTGTCATCGAGAAAGGCCGTCAATGAAGCGTTTGCTGGTATTGAAGCGTGAATGAGGGCAAAACGAAGTATATGCTGTCATCGAGAAAGGACGCACAACATAGACGACTTGTCCAAAACGTCACCATTGGCAGCTATAACTTCGAAGAAGTGAAGGACTTCGACTACCTCGGCTCCCAAGTAAGCAGTACGGATAACATCAGTGTCGAGATTAAACGCGGAATTACTCTTGCCAATCGCTGTTTCTTTGGGCTCAAGAGGCAATTGAGTAGTAGAGTCCTCTCTCGAAGGACCAAGCTAACATTATATAACACCTTGATCATCCCAGACGTGCTCTATGACGCGCAGGCCTGGACAATGTCAAACGCAATTGAAGAAGCCCGTGGTCTTTTCGAGAGACAGGTTCTGCCTTCAATCTTTGGTCATGTTTGATTTGACGCCTTTTGGAGAAGAAGATTCAACCATTAACTGTACGGCTTCAACGCTTAAGACGGCCATGTAGAGCGCATGGACAACACTTCTCCACATCGAAGAGTCTTTGACTCCGAACTATAAGACAACGCAATAGAGGACGCCCACGGAACCAACTTGTCGTGCTAAATTGAAGGCAGCTGGGTTAAGATCGTGCCAGCTGGAGTGACTGGTTGGTTGAGGTCCACCTGAACTGTAGCGCCACCAGAAGAAGAATAAAAAATTACAAATTCAAGTCCTAGGCTCATGGCTAAGTGAATATTAAGCATAACTTTAGTATCTGTAGGTATGTATAAAATGCGTAGCCATCTGGGGTTAAAAACAAGGACAGCAGACAGATCTACGAGGAGCCAGGTCTAAGTGGCAGTCACTCTGATGTATGCGTTGATGTTATTTGTTACGCTTACAATCAAGTTGAGGCAATCTTTAGTGACTACCCATCTTATTAGTTATTGTTGCGTTCATGTACATTTGCTGTTAGTTTCCTTTCAGACTTACTTCGCATCCGTAACAAGGATTTCAGCTTAGATTAATTTGCCACCATCAGACTTTACTGAGAAAGAGATGGAATCCGGGATAAGTTAAGAATACATTAATAAAATTATACCAACCTCCTGTTCATCCCAGTGAGCATATGGCGGCGATGCGGAACACATGCTGGCAGTTCCCCCATGGAGTTCTGTAAGGTTTATTGAGTACGTCAAATACGAAAAAAAAAAACTATTGTAGCGAAGAAAGAATGACATCTTTACAGACCCGAGCGTCTTATTGTGTTCGTTAATTCGAATAAACATAGAAATGTGTGTGTACGCTCATCCACCACTATTTGAAGTTGACTACGAAGTAGGGAAGGGAAGTAACCGCTCTGATACCAGCCCTGTCCTAGTTTTATTCCACAGAAACAAACATCACTTAACGGCCTTTTTGAAATTTAATTTGAAAACGCACACACTCACGCCGCTAAACACAAGCAGAATGACACAAAATACGCATAGGTATGTAATGGGGGGGAGCAAACACTCTTGCACTGCATCTGTATTTATCTGTTGTCAGCTGTCTACCCTACACACTTGCTGCTAATCCGCTTTTCTCTGTAGAGAGACGTGTAGTTTATTCCTTGGACATTGTGTGAATCGGCGAGTGATTCTCCTCGCTGTCAAACTCGTATGATTCAATCAAATGAGTCTAGCCACTGTTTCTAAGTCATAATGCCGTCTGGCAGGGAGGAGTCAAGCAACTTTACCTGCGCATATGAATCATATGAATATTTTAATAAAATTGATGACATCTCGATGACTCTGGTCAGACCAGTTGCTTTCTCTTATTTTTAGCATTTCACAAAATGCTTGCCATTCAAGCAATTAGACTTGAATCATTCTGAGAGAAAAGTAAATAGCTACACAAGCAGAAACACGCACACAAGGGAGCGAAATCCATTTCCTATTCATTTGCCTCCACACCAATGCGCTTCCACACTTTTCCATCCCCTCAATTACAAAACACAAAAGAAAAAAAAAACTCTTTACAGGCGAGGTTATTCACACAGGGATAGATAATCGCCGCACACCTGCTGTCGTTGGACCTTAAACAGAAAAACTGTTCCTTTTACTGCATGCAACACACAAACATACCCACACATAATATTTCCGTCAAGCATCTTGACTGCCAAATGCGTTGCGTTTTTATTTTCCTTGCCGAACAATGACGATACATGTGAGAGATTGATCAGGTATGAAAAGGGGCGCAGCTTAAAAGAGAAATCAGAATACCGCACGAACATGTGAACATACATACTTGCACACTTAATGCGCTTGAAACCTTTTCTCTAGAGTTCCTGGAGACACATCCATTGTACGACACATTCGAATTGAAAGATATTTATAGTGAGGCGTAATACGATTTCATCAATGTTTTGAATACATTGTCTTTGCCGTGCCATGGGGCGTTGGCAAAATGTCTATGTACCGCAGAGAACCGCAGACAAATGAAGCCACTGTCGTCATCGTAGTCCCTATGTCCTCTGAGAAGTCAGCTCATCGAGTGGAAAACGTGTTCGTCGGATTAATTAAGGTCGGGCGGATAGTGAGGTCAACTATTGGAAATGCTATGCACATTGTGACATGTATTTGAGTCATCTTAATTAAATAAAATATAGTCTTTGTCAGCATAAAACAAAAGACAGGAGGCTTGAAGCTATTAAAAGTAGCCTGATTTATTTTACCAGGAGTTCACTCCATGTTTGAAGAATCAATACCCTGAGTGTTCAGTTTTTTTTTAGGTCAAGCTTCGATGAATCTTCATATTTTGACAATGCAAGCACGTCGTATAGTAACCACTTCTTCAAAAGTGTGAAACAAGCATCGTTCAAAAGGGTTCAAGTGGTTCTTAGAGCATCGAGAGACGTAAATGCAAAACAAACACGGGGAAACTGTTGAAGTAGCCCTCTTCTCGTATACTTACGTTCTCGTATGCTTGTATTAACGCTTTTTATCTTTTTTCAATACAATCATTAGAGACTCATAGGGCTAGGGTAAGGGTTTCCTTTTTAACGACACATTCGTCAGATAATTGACGCGGCATTACTGGAATTTGGGCAGTCTTTGACTTGTCTCAGACTTGAATTGAATTGAAAAAGCTCTCATTGGTTAGTTTTGCCATCATTACGTCGGTCTGGCTATCATAAGTATTCACTTATTTTTATCATTCAAACATCCTGCAGTTCAAAGTTGTTTGGTTGCCAAAAGGAAAACTGAATTGGACGTACAAAGCTATAGACTGTTCTTCGCACTACACTGCGATGGACTAATGCCTGGATTTCAAAAAAAAAAAACTTCAGTTCTATGCCCACGCGAATGCCCGGCGAATGTTTTCTAAAAGTTTTTAATGTCTATACATTTCCATGGACACGAATGAGGCGGCGACATGAATTTGATAATTTGTATGCCTTGAATCAAAAGCTGGCATCACATATCTTTCTACTACGGCCCCGAGTAAGCATTAAGTACCCTTCTATAACCTACAAAAGCATGTTATTCATTGCTAGGTTAGGTTAGGTTAGCTTGATTGCCACCACTGTAGCAGTTGTGGCCCACTTAGATCCTGGTTGGATCAGGGTCAGATCAAAGGGACTACACTAAAGAAAATAAAAGAAACCTGGAGACCACCTAATGGTATTCTATTGGGCTATTTTGACAAGTCCACACCAGTGCTGATTTACAGCCAATTAGTTTCCCTGATAAACTTAGCTATGTCTTGTATCCTTGAGTGTGACATTTCCTCTAGGTTACTGAAAAATTAGTTGCCTAGTATATTTTTTCTAGTTTTTGCAAGGGCTTGAAAAGTGCCGAGGAGATGAAGCGTATTTTCTTCCTCCTCCTGGTCTCTATAGCTTCGCAGTAGTCGGTGTGGGGGGCTCCCATTCTTCTGGTATGAATTCCGAATGCCCACTACTTTCCTTATTGCAGTCCTGTTAAGTTTTACGAGTGTACTTGTTTTGTTTGGATTTAGTGACGGCCAAATAAGCCTACATGTATCTAATTCCATCCATCTCCGATTGGCGGAGTCGACGGCATCTGTAAGTAACATGGTGTTTATTACTTGGAGTGAGTGCTATGGGGTGTCCTGATTATTTGCCAGTGGCAGTCCACTGTTAGTTACAGTGAAACTTATCTTTGCGGACATGTCTCTATACGGGACACCTCTTTTTACGGAAAATTGTGGTCCTGACATGATACCGTCTTCGTGTATTTCAACTTCTTCAGAACTGAGACCCCTACATAACGGACAGTCATGAGGTTTCACTTCTGTCCGGTATAGAGAAGTTTCACTGTATTTACTTACACGTAATTGGAGATTCATGAGGAAAATGCATTTGATGAGTGTGACTATGTGCGAATAACTAGGACGATAGATAAAACTACTGGATAGATTCTTCTACGCTGTCAAATGTACCGTACATACCAATTAACCTCACTTTTTGCAACATTCGCGGATAAACCTGAGACATATTCTCTTGCATTCTTGTACTGAGCCGGAGTCGAATGCAATTTATTATAAAGATAAATACAGATCAAAATACTTTATAAGCGAAAAAGATAAATATTAATCCTAACAAAAATTTAACGTAATCGATTAAAAAAGATTCGGGAAGCGTGTTGAGAGTCTTAAAATTGGAGCCAAAAAAAAATAGTGCCAGAGAAAATATGTTCGGTGTAAGATCTGACGTTTCTTGAACTCTGGCTATATTAACTCAATCCAATAGCCTTACATTTGCGATTAATATTCAATAATCTGGACGGCGCTGCAGTCATATGTAGATCTAGCGTCTACACCCATCACCCGTGATGTGTGTCATGTTGTTCTTTCTGGAACTGAGGCGAGTTTCAGTTTTATGCCGACTTCGAACTGCAAAGTTTGAGAACCTTACAGTCTAGAGAGTTTTACTCTTTAGTAATATCAGTGAATTGAAAGTGGTGAAGCTATATAGCTATATATTTGTTGAACGTGCAGGGAATTCAACTTGTACATCCAACGTCTGTGGCGACCTTTGGCGATCGGTTAATTTTACAGACTCCGTGGCTTTGTTTGATCCCTGAAGACACGGTCTAGTTAATAGAGTCTAAGTCTTATTGGAGTTCGTAATATTGTCTAATTCCCTCATAAGTTAACCTCAGAAATTGCAGGAAACATTCACCCTGATTCCAGTTATAGTAAACAACATAAAAAAACAGGCAGAATGCAATCATGATTAAACCATAGAGTTAAACATGAACTTTTCGCTCGTCTCAGATGCTATCCTTCGACTTTCTACTTAAAAAATCTAACCTAATTCTAAACCTTGCACGATAGGGGTCTGTGCTGAAATGATTCAAGACAATTCCAGATAGCCAATAAGTTTAATATTTCTCCCTTCGGAAGGGTATCTCCAATAATTCTGTGAAATTTCAATTACAGTGAAAGCTCTTATTACGGACAATTTCGCATGAACGTGGATTCCATACAATATACATACATAATAGTGCTGCCAATGAAAGCACTGTACAAGCGAAAGCCCCTTTCTGCATGCTTTGCGCTTACTGGAGTCGACACAAGAAAGTGTAAGGTGAAAAAGGAGTAAGTTCATCCTCACAAAATCACATACAATTGTAGGTACTTTTTTTGCACTCTGCTCCTCTGCAGTTTATTCTATCCTTGAGGAAACTAATGTCTTGCGCCGACTACAAAGGACTAGACCCCTTGATCTGCGTGCGATAGTCTACACCCGCGCATGGTTGCGGTGTTAGCAGGAACTTTCAATGGATTGTAACCTTCCGATCAGTACCTAAATCATGGAATACAAACTACTGGTTAAGTGCTTCACTTAGTTGTAGTCTTAATAAATTCAGGGAGGTGGTTTTAGTGAGTAAAAATGTCACACTTCTCTGTGCGAACGTTCGCCATAGAGTCGAAGATTTCCATCTACCCACAGGGGAAAAAAAAAACTTTTTTTTGCACGCAATCAACAAAGGGAAACAAAACATTTTTCACTTAACATTGTCTTGCTTCGACATATTTACTGCGCATGTATTTTTAAAGTTAACGCATGGCGTAGATTTCGGTTGGCATTCAGTAAGGACGTTAGATGACCTTCCTAATGAACGTACACAGCCTTCGGTCAACTTGACAAATCGAATAAATACAAAGAAATAAATACTCAGCATTACTCCTCCCATCACTCGGGGTCTTCTTCACGCGCGATAGGTGGAGTGATGCTGAGCTTTCCTGTAGGATTGTTCAAGCTGGGTCAGTTTTGACACACCTTGGGAGATGAGCGATCAGGAATGCCGAGCTTGGTGTGGAAACTAGGTTGGCTGTTTTGAACTCAATACTTGTTCCAACTCTCACCTATGCTCATGAGATTGTGGTAATGACCAAAAGAATAAGATCGTGAATACAAGTTGTTGAGAAGAGAGGTTTCTTCGTGCTGTTGTGGGAATTACTCCCCGCGATGAGGTGCGCGAAGAACTCAGCATTGAGCAACTGCTTCTTCGAACAGAAAGAGCTATGCTTCGATGGTTTGGTCACGTGGCACGAATGTCCCCACCGTCACAACTTTCGAGGCGGGCATTGAATGCCATTCCATCAAGTAGGTGATCACTTGACAGACCCAGGATGAGCTGGTTGGACCAAGTCCATAAATTTGCCTGGTTACGCTTCTGCATCAGTCCTGATGAATCTGAGTCGATGGCGGAGGATTTAGTTTTCCGGAAATCTCTCGTGCATGCTTTAGTGTATCATGCCCAGGATCCAGGATGAGCTGGTTGGACCAAGTCCATAAATTTGCCTGGTTACGCTTCTGCATCATTTCTGATGAATCAGAGTCGATGGCGGAGGATTTAGTTTTCCGGAAATCTCTCGTGCATGCTTTAGTGTATCATGCGGGTCAGAATATGACGATGACGATTACAAAGAAATGATACACAGTGATCATAATGTTTCGCTCTCTCGATTGGTTAGTAAGCAG
This sequence comes from Eristalis intricaria, assembly GCA_964034865.1. Classification (NCBI taxonomy): domain Eukaryota; kingdom Metazoa; phylum Arthropoda; class Insecta; order Diptera; family Syrphidae; genus Eristalis; species Eristalis intricaria. Next base: position 71,536,364 of record OZ035874.1, read on the forward strand.
GCAGCGGAATGAATCGCTGATTAAAATTTGTATACGACTCCAGAAACCAATTGTTAGATGTATGTATGTTGGCTGACGATGTTCTAGGCTACTTTTCGTTGGATTTTATCATAAGCTTTATAATGTACACTAGTCTATTATTCTTCTTCTCCTACTGGGGCTACAATCAGGCTGGACCTGGAACTCATCCAGTCCCTTCAGCTGACAGGATTGTTGGGCTTTAATGCAGATGGTATTCTTAGGTCTAGTCTAAAATTTACGAAGCCATCAATTTTCGGTAGATTCCGTAGAACTATTTTAAAAAATTGCGTCGAGTGTGATCCAACAAGGTGAAAAGGGACAGAAGAACAAGATCCTCTTCAGTGGCAATCGTGTCGATAGAATTCCTGTAAGTTATACGACTTAATGTTCTGTTTAATTTGCACGAGGATGAACCATTAAGCTATTCCATATCGGTTGACATGGAAAGGTATACGATTTTAAGCGCTATCATCATAATCTTAGACGGTTTTTGGTTGACTCAAAAAGATACCACAGATGACAACCCACACCAAGCACACATAAGACATTCGTATGAAAAAGCAAACTCAAGGTTTTTGTGTATTTTCTCTCGTATTTTATATGAAAGTTATGTATATTTTCGAGAAGTTATTATTTTTCTAATTATTATTTTCTGTTTTCATAAGAAATCATAATCATCATTCAAATTTGTATTTCATATTACTATATTTATTTTATATATATATATGAATGTATATATATAAAAAAGCAAGAAAATAAATTTAATTCTAAGTGTATCCTGGGGGGAGCGGGGTTTGATTGGAAAAATAAATTGAACAAAAAAAAATAAAATAAAATAGTTGCAAGCGCGCATATAAAGCCAACAAAAAAAAATAAACCTAAGATCCTCTTCCTGATCGATCTCAACACTCTCAATGTCTGTGCCTACGAACTAAACTTGATTCCTTACGTTACGCATAATCATTACAATTAATAATAGTATTTTTTGTGGTTTTTTGTTTTCTTTAATAATTAAATGTGCACGCACATGCAGGACACATTTGCATGCACGTAGCTCGGTGAGAAACGAAATCAATTGAATTTCAAAATTTATTCAAATCAATAGACAACTGTGATAAATGAAAAGAAAAGGAAACACAAAAAAAAATGAATTTAATAGAAAGTGAAAAAAAAGAAGAAATGTAATCTAGCACTAATTCGCTATGAAAATTCCCGTCTTTGGAATTTTCCTCCCGTGGAATTTCATGAAATCATGAAAAATTAGATAAAATTTGTTGAACCAAACTTGGAATTGGATTGATGATGACTGTTGTTGTTTTTCTTGTTTTTGTTTTGTATTTGTAATTTATTTTTATTCTGGGTTTTTAGCAATTAATTTGTGAGCTGTATTGTTGCTTGTGGTTTCCTTGTATATAAATATATTTAATATATATATATTTATTTATGTATATGTAATGTTTGTTTGTTTTTTTTCTTTTTGTTGTTGTTGTTGTTGTTTTTGAATATATGCTGCGACGTGACTGCGAGAATTTCTGGAAGTTGCTCCACTTCTGGTTTTTTCCTTGAGTCGAGAATTCTGTTGTTGATTTTCTTTGCTATAGTATTGAAGGGACTAGTGCTGCAGTACGCCATGAGGTCCGATTACGATAGATCTACACACGCATTTCGATCAAAGAGAAAACAAAGCAAAAAAAAAAAAGATAGATACACCTGCTAGAGAGTTTCTTTTGAGATATATTATAACGATAAACTTACAACTAGGAGCTGCTTCATAGCGCCTTTGAATTTGATCATATGTGAATTTCACAAACGCATCATACTGTTCCGCCAGTTTTGTAGTCAAGATCGCATCATATTTCTCCCTGAGTTCATCTTCACGCTCCTTAAGCATACGTTCGCATATCATTTGCACCTGTTTGAATGTGAATAGCGCCTTTTCTGGATGTGTTGCCAAATTTGGTGGAGTATCTGGACGACGACGTGGACTATCGGGTCCACCCATTTCGGAGCCACTCGATTCCGAATCGACCATCCTTTCGGTGGCTGCATATGTGAGCTGTTTGCGGCGGTTGAGGCGTTTAATTTCGTCACGAATATTTTGTGCCATTTTATCGGGTGACATTTTGCCAGCGAATGGACTTTCGGACACTGTGTCCTGGCTTTCGATGGCATTTCTGGAAGCACTTGTGGTATTTAAACGTCCACAGGGGCAGCGGTGCATACCACCACCAATACTGGAACCAGCGCCAGTCATCCCACCGACAACCAAGCCAGCTGCAATCGCTGTTGAGGTACTCGGTGAATTAGGCGCAGAGGAGCGCCCTCCGCCCATCATCGAGGTAGATTGTCCAAATGGATTGCATCGACGCCGTTTTGTTGGACGTTGATTAATCGAATCCCAATCTAGGGAGCGTTTTAAAGTAGCACACGCCATATTGTTTACTTATTCACAGCAGTAGCAAGCAGAACACCAGCTAGAGAGAGACTTCAATTGTCGCCTTCGTCGTCGTCTTGTTAGTCGACTTCGTCTTCCTCGTCAATATACACAAACACACCCGTAAGCACTCACACACACCACACGAAGAAAGGCAAGAGCACAAGAGAGAATCACACAGAAAAAAAACACGAAAAAAAACGACTATAAAGCGATTATTAAAAATGAGTCTCGACGTTCCTTCTTTCTTTCTGCTTCTTCTTGTTTCAACGTCGTTTTTCGCTCTCGCTCTCGCTCTTACTCTGACTACTTCGTCTAATATTTCTTCGTTTTTTTTTTTTTTTTTATATATTTTGCTTTACAAAAGGCCACTGAGAATGGAGGAATTTCTTTTGTAGAAAAAGAGTTACTTTCATTTATCTGTTAGTTGATTGCTTTATAAAATATGCTTCTTCACTAATTTAGTATAATTTTTCTTTTGGGAAATTTCAATTTTTTCTTCTTTTATCTATAAAAATTTATATTGCAACACCTCTGCCGAGGGGAGTGAGAAATGAATGAGTGGAGTTGAAAATGCTTTTGACATCTGCCTGCTTGGTGTTTCAAAAGTTCGTCGTTCACAGCAGCTGGAGAGAGATGAACAGAGTTATTCTCATGTTTCTGGTTCGGGCTTTGATTTGGCTGGTGGAACGGCTGATAGATGAAACTTGGTGGAACGAATAAGAACTGTTATACGATGTGTCATCGAAACAATTATTTAATGCTTGATAATTACACGATGTTTTGTAAATTCACAGAAATGGGATGATCGCAGCAACCAAAGAGATGCAAGAGCCATTTGAAATGGATTAATGACTATCGTTTCATCATATGAATGTTGGTTACCGCTCTATGGCCAAGTTTGGTAATTCGCCAAGAAATATTCCATAATCGATAGGTGACTTTCTAGAAGTTGGTTCTCAGTTTCTGTCAGAAAGTCAGTTATTAACCTTGAACCCGCCGACAAAATAAAAATAATTTTATGTTTCGAAGTCAGGTACATTTATTAGCTTAGGCCTGATACTCTTTAAGACTTTTTTCAGACTGTTTAGGACTGCTTCACACTGCGTTGGAATAGAGGGTCCAGTTCTTAGACTTGAGGTAATACTGACTGAACACAGTTTTGGTAGCTGAAGTAAGTCAAAAATATGCAGTTCTTCCAAGAATACTTTCCTTGCATTGGACTTTGAGTCACAAGCTTGATTTGATTCATAAACAAATAAAATTTATGGCTTTCTCTTGAACATGATTCTTCGAACCGATTAGCGAAAGCTTTGTCGAGCGATGAAATTGAACGATCACTTACCTCGCAGGCTGTTATGATGATTATACGATTTCATCCTGTATAGTCGCGATGTGTCAGCATGTTGATCTTCTTTCTTTGAATGAAACTTCATTGAATAAGGGCGTATTGATCTGAGACGTGGCATCGGTATCAAGGGCACCGTGAGTCAATAAAAATAGTTTTCAAAGATTATACGATTGCTCCTTCCGTTTTGAACATAAAACCACCCCATCAATGCCAAGCAATTAAAATCCCACTTCCCACTGTTATACTTACACTAGAATTCTCAACTCATCATCCACACCATTACCCTATTCCATTGCAAGCACCTCGGTATTCGTACGATATCTCGAAACTACGATAAAATACAATTTGCAAACGCCAATTGTCAATTTTTGACAGTTCAACATCCATCAAAAATGTTGACGAGGATGAAAAGATTTTAAATCAATCTCTTAATAAAAACGAATTAATTCAAAATTTAAGACACAATGTCTGGGCTAAATGAATCACAGAACGAAGAACGCGAAGCCTTGCAGTCAATCTACGAGGGCGACGATTCGTTTAAAGAGATAAATGTAACTACTTATCAATATAAGGTAGGCAGCAGCGATGAAATTTAATCTCCTACAAAAGACAAACAAATTCAACATATTACGTGAATCTCTCTTACAGTATGGAAAGGAAGACGATATAAAATCTTTTCTCGTTGAAATTCAATGGACCGAAAAGTATCCAGAGGAAGTGCCTATAATCAACATGGATGCGTTCTACAATAGAAATTTGTGAGTTTGCACAGACCAGAATTTAGCTGTCCTCTCAATGACTGAACATTTAATGTTTGCTGTTCCAACCTTAGAATCCCACCGGTGAAACAGAAAATATCCTCAATACTCCTAGAAGAGGCTGAACAATGGGTAGGCTGTGGGATGACGTACACTCTCTTTGAATGTCTCAAGGATCGAGTGGACGAACTGGTGGCTGAGCAACCGGATACACCAATTGTTCCATCAGTTGATTTGAACAATGGTGTGGCAGCAATCAAAATATCCGACAACGCAGACGCTAAGAAGGGTGTGAAAAAGGAACAGCTGTCGAAAGCGCAAAAACGCAGACAATGGGAGCGAACAGATCACAAGGGTGATCGACCACGCGGTTGGGATTGGGTTGATATTGTGAAGCATCTATCTCAAACAGGTTACAAAGAGGAGCAACAGCTTCTCAGAGAGCAAGCTGTGGCGGCACCAGTGCTCCACCCACTGAATTTATAGTTTTCAATTCATTGTGTAGGTAAATTTTGATTTATCATTATTTTCAGTTAAATTTTGCAATAAAATATTAAAAAATCGAAAGCAACTGCATTTTGTATTGCTGTTTAAAGGTGTCTTCATCTCTAGAATTTGGGAGAACGACAGAATGTATGCAGGAATGTTTCTTGTGAATGGGAGTTGTCTTGACATCCTACCAGACGGAACTCTACGATGCGCTCCGTATGTACTGATGTTGGGGTGATGGGTTAACGTAGACAAATCCGAGGTTATGGTTATTTCCAGAACGCCTGCTAAATGTACTCTACATGTTAGTGGAGTCTCGTTGTAGCAAGAGGCAACTTGGGGTATTTTTCATGAATGATGCGAGGATTACAATTGGGTCAATTTTGTAACAGCTTGGAAGATCTGTTATCAGGAAGGCCGAGCTTCGCGTCCAATCCAAGTCAGCAGTCTTCAACACAGTATTAATTCCAACTCTTCATCAATAGTAATAAAATTTGGGAAATGACGAAAAAGATAAGATCGCGAATTTCGTCTGCTGCGAGTTACTCAAAAACTGCTTCTTCGAATAGAAAGGCCTATGCTTCAAAGGCTTGTTCACGTAGCACATATGTCCCTATCATCATGACTCGCAGCGTGATTTGAATGCGACTCTATCAGGTGGAGATGGTTGAACCAAGTCCAAAATCTCGCCTGGTTTTGCTTAGGCATAGCTCCCTGTGAGTTAGTGCCGGTCACGGAAGATCGAGTGACCAAGAGATCTCTCCTGCTTTGCACTCCCTCGATCATCCCAGTTCTACCTTACCGCCCATAGAGGTGCACAAACCAGAAATGTAATATTACAGAGATAGCCGACTTCATAGGTGATTGCCCCTTAGTCCATCGACGAATTTGAGTGTGTTTTTGACAAATATTCATGAATTTTTGACCGTTGTTCACGAAATAACGTAAATGCCGTCCTCTGATTAGTCAATTTGGTTTAAGAACCGTGCATCTCTGTAATACTTTATTTCGGGGCAAAACGCTGCACGAGCTCATAACCAATTCCTAGTATACCGGCTGTTTTTGCTATGTCCTTGAAAAAGGCAGAGCTGCCACTCTTCGTGTTATGTCCTCCTTGTTTCGGAAACTCGACTAATATTCCAAAAACATTACTGAGCTGATTTTGAAGATGGACTTTTTTGTCTTTGTCTAGGCTTTTATAGACAATTGAACGGCAAGGCTGTATTAAATGAAATCATCGCAGTACAATATTCGAATTAAATTTTATTAAGACAAAAAAATGCACTTGCTTATTAAAGAGAATGGAGGATATATATTATAGGTTATCTCTAGTTCTTATGTGCATAAGTGGGGGTACAAAAAAAAAACTTACAAGAAGAAAGCAAAAAGGGGAATAAAAAAAAATTAAAAGCGGCTTTCTGGCTAACAAGCAATTTTATAGTTGACATTGAGAGCGGGCTCTTTCAGGGATGTCCATGGGAAGTCTTGGCTTTAACAGTCTAGAACCAATTTGTTTGCCTCCTCTCATCTTGTCAGCCAACATTTGTTATCTAGTTTGTATGACAAAATATAATAATGATTCCGAACGTTTCTTTGAAATCCGCTTTAAAATTAGTGACACACACTTTTTTGGTAAATTTTTATGCTGGTCCTCATTTATGTCCAATATGGAAAGCTTTGGAGGTCGGGCATGTCTGTAATACTTCATCTCTAGATCCGAGGTTTGCGTGTCGTTTGATGTCAAACGCCCTTGATTTTTGAATTATTTTCCGCTAGATTCGTAAAACGGCACACTGTGGTGGTGGTAAAAACCAAGCAGAGGACGGCCGAATAAAGTACTTCTTTTTTTTATGAATTATCCAAACAAAGAACACAATTCTTAAACGTTGATTTAAGAAAATATTTAAAGCTTTAGAAGAGAACGATACGGTTCTCTCTCGTTCTGGAGACTGCCGGGATTATTTGACTCAATCTGTATCTTATCCCCTTCATTATCTATCGTCATCGATTATTGCACACTGAGCTCAAGCGGTTAGTTCCTTTTATTATCACTAACCGTCCAATCCGAGGTCAAGTGGCTTTATTCATTTAGCGATCGTGTGACCGCATCAGTATATCAGGTATATCAGAGACCCCTGTGGCACCTCGATGATTGTTAACGTTAACATGTTTATGACATCCGCGTTAAGGCTAGCGCACACAACTAGCACTAAAGCCAATGATCGGTTAAGCAGCAGGTCTATCTCGAACTGTAGCGCCGCACACAGGAGAAGGAGAAGAATTCAAACCATTTTGTGAAATGAAACAACTTCACAATTCAATTCAAGTTTTTTCTTTATTCAAAATCAAAAATATTCTCGTTCAAAATTCGAAACAAATCCATTTCTTTTGGAAAATAAAAGCGCATAAAAATCGCAAATTCAACTTCTTCTACTAAACCCATCTTGTCCTTAACACTCTAAGAAGTCTTACAGTCTAGCTTAAGCTAAGTGACTAACATTTCTATTTCGAATGGAAACTAATTTTAACAAAATAAGAGAAAAAAGAACAACTACTCTGGGTTCTTCCGTTCCACGAACTCTTTCCGAGAGGAGCGGGCATGTAAGCTACGCACCTCTCTTAAGGAGCAGTCTGCCAGAAGATGACCTCAGGTTCAACAGAAACAATAGAATAGAATCACAAATAGAATATCCTCTTGATAAATATCATATTTTTCAATAAACACTGCAAAATGTCTAAATTTCTAGAATTCAAAATGGAGTAGTAGCTCGTAAGTTTATTCAAGTGCTAATTTATTTGTATGCATGTATGTATGTATGTATGTATAATAATTATATTGCACAATTAAAGGTTTAGCAAAATAGATTATTTTCTTTTTGTTCTACAGTTTAACTTTAACTTTACTTTATTTCTACGTTTTCAAATACAATACACACACAATTTGATGGCGCACCAAAATGTAAATATTCTCTAATGTCCGTTCGTTCACTTCATCTAAGGGCTATCAATCTAATTGAATAATTGAATGTTCGTTGCATATAAATGGAATGGAATTTGTTCAAATTAAATTGCTACAATTTGTTAACTTTAGATTTATTACTCAACGCTACTACAACGAAAACGAACTCTGGTTAGGAGTTATGTAGAACGTCTGTTTGGGTGCATCCCTATTAAGATTTGCAGATACAATTGAAATTGAAACACACACTTGGCGCTTACACATTGACATTCGAGGGTCACAACATAATCTTAAGCACGAAACACAGTGACACCTACTCTTATTTAAGCGTAAACGAAGAGGTTGAACGATTGTCGAAAGGAACTGAAAAACCACGGCTTGCACTTAATTTAATCGCGATGATGATTGCCCTTGAGTTTCCATTCGATCTCATGGTCCTTTATCAATTCTTCTAGCTCCCTCTTTTCGGCAGTGAAATTCGTAAGGAGACTCTCGATAGAATAACGGTGTGGAATGGATCTCTCTCTACTCTTATGATGAAACTCCTTCATCAAATCAGACATAAATTCTGCCAATGACCTTACTCGAGCGCGACACTTGAAAACGCCTTCTACGTCAGTCCGGTTAACTCCCACGCAATTGTCTATTCTACGTATAATGTCATGAGTGACATCGAGTAAGGGAATATGGCTCAATACCTTCCTAGCATCCTCAGCATGACGGTGATGGCGACCAAAAACTTCGGCGGCTCTTCGTGAATGCTCTTCGAAGAATTTGTCGATGCGCTCTCGAAGATGTGAGAATTTAATCCGAACTGGGTGTAGGTCATCGAAATGTTCGTCTATGTAATCATGGGCTTCCGCGATCCTCTTTTCCACATTTTTCGGGAATGGCAACTCATCAATGATAGCGTGAAGATCATCGAAGATCACGTGAACGTTGCGATAGAGTCGATTGTTGGGAATACACTTCAAAGCTGCTTGCGAGAATTCGTGAATAACGGTTTGAATTTCTAGTTCTGGAAGCATTTTCCTCTTGTCAGTGCTGTTTAGAGCTTCTTCTGTTTTATATTGTACTAGTTCCCTGAGGGTTATGCACGTGTTGTTTATCCCCGATGCCGATGCATTATGGTAACCCTTGCCACAGCAGTATTTTTCGTGGTCCTGGTAAGATATCACACCCGTCGCGGCGAGTATAAAAATTCCGAGCACAACAAGGACTTTCATTGTATATTCCCCGACAAGTTTACCGATCGACTGATCTTGATCGGTTCAGATGCATTCTTTTATAGCGCATCTATTCGATAAGGAATTGAATGCGTTATCAACAGATTCTGCGTTTACTAGACGAGTTGAAATAGACTCGACTCGAGATAGTTGCACTTAACTGATGATAATTGAGGAAATTTGGTGTCAGAAAGGTTATAATAATAAACTGCTTCAAGTGTTTGCTAGAGTGACGACGAAGGTGATACAAGTGTGAATTTATTTTACATGATTTTTGGAGGGTCTTTGCATATGGCCAGAACACCTCTTTGATCGCAACTGGAAGCTTATTCTCTGAACAATCTAATGATACATATTCCAACTTGTGGCAGCGTACTAGGGTATGCTTGTATCACAAGTGACTCGAAGATCGTAGGAGTGCTCAGTGGGCTCTTACTCTAAGGAGGAAGACACATCCATTCGATTACGAAATCAAATGTCAAACTACGAGTATAAACTGAAAGAGGCTGTCTTGGTTAAGGAAGAATGTGATACCTATTGAATCTCTGGGTGCAGTTACTTTAATTTTAAAGTCTTCCTTGAACTGCAGTCAACATCTTGATAAGATAGAGACTGCGACGGAAATTTCATAGCGTCAGTCTTCAGGTAAAGTCTAACTCGAAACAATTGATTGACAAGTTTGACAGAACATAGGGTTGTCCGATTTTTTTCGGAGCTCAACGGGACAAGTCACAAAAAAGTGGATAAATACTGGGATTTCAAATTTTTGCACGGGACTAATAAAAAACTCAATAATACGTATATAAATAAAATTTGAATTTAAGCTACAATGCAAAAGTTATGTTTCATAAATTAAGGCGGTGTATACACTGAGTTTACGCAGGAATTGTTATGTTGAATTTTCGTCTAGAATCCGAGATGTCTCGAGAAAATCGGGACGTCTGACAACGTTACAGCAGAAATTAAGTATTAGACATCATAAGACTTCACAGCTGATTCCCCCCTAGACCATCGACCAATTTGAGTACTTTTTTTTGACAGATATTCATGAATTTTTAACGGTTATTCATGAAATAACGTGAATGTTGTTCACTGATTGGTTAATTTGGTTTGAGAAAACAATATAAAAAACAAGAGCAAGAGAGGTAGAAGTCGGGCATTTCTAATAAATTGAAGCTGTAAGTAGGGAGCAGGGTTCGGACTTTACTTCGATCGTAGTAGATCTACTTTTATTTGGAGAAAAAAAAAATATAATCTACCTCGCTATTTGGGGATCTACTTCTGTTTAACGAAAAAATTTAAAACTAATGAAAATTCATCTCTGAACACTGTCATTCTGGAACAAAGTGTATGGTTATCATGCTATCCATTCTGAATAAGAAAAAGTGTATGGTGAACGCTTTTATTTTCTTCGTTTTTCGGTTCTACTCTGTTTCTCTTATCCCCTTCTTTAAGGCTCCGGCAAATAGAATACTTCACTGGCGTAGCGTCAGAGCGTCAAAGAACCCTTCAACGCACAGCTGATTTTATTTGACAGTTTCAAGTTTGAATTGAAAGTTCAAATTGTTTTGCTTCTTTATGCACAATTAAAATATGTATTTAAATAAAAATTCTCAAATATAAACATTCATTATAATTTTTTGTACTTTGAACGTTGCTTCAACGAGAACCAACTCCCAAACTTTAACAATAAATTAGAATTCGCTTGAAATGTCACAATGAGAGGACTGTCAACGCTGCAGCAGAGAGAAGAGTTAAAAGTTGAGTAACTATATCCGTCGCGTGAGCGTCAGCGTTGGTTGCGTTGCTATGTGTCACTTCCCATAAGAACACATGTATTTTATGTAACTGTCAAATTATTGCTGACGCTCACGCATGAACTGAATTCTATGTGGCAGAGCCTTTATGCCTGAAACACAATAGTGCGCTGCGCCAGCCGACTTCATGTTATGATGACGCACTGCGTTGAAATAAATACTCAATTTATAAGCTGTTCTCTCTCTCATCTACTAGATGAAAAATATTGCCGCCTTTCTTCATACACTCATTTGAAATGACTTTTGTCGTTAAATTATTTTTAATCAGCTGTTTTCGTTTCTTAAATGACAGTTGATACGAAATACTCTCAATTTGGAAGAAAATTCTCAATCTTGGAGAAAATCTCTCTCACAGCGCACCCTCTGTCAAAAAATATTCAACATGTTGAATAATGACGTGCGATGGACTATGTTTTACGTTTTATTACGATCCTCTTAATCGCTCTCATTATTTACTGATGCAGGTCGACGCTGTATTTTGTGCTTGGCCGTTGAATTATGTGTGTTGAAAGTCAACGCCAGCGCAAACGCACTATTGTGTTTCAGGCATTAGTCGGCGACGAAGTACCGTTAGTTTCCTTTTATATGACAAGAGTAAATATGTGTGTTTGTGAGTTGTTTCGTCCTGTGGTAGTGTTGCTTTAGTTTATTTTGGAATAATTTTTGGTCTAGATAGTGAATTCTTTTAACAAAAATTGATAAGTATCTAGTAAAAAATGGCGATTGAACTTCTCTTTCAAAACTGTTTGAGGCATTCCCTTTTTTCCAAATGTTCTATGTAAGAAATTTTAAATGATAATTGGAGGTTATTTCAGATTCATGACATAAGTGAAATCGATCACGGTGATTTGCCTTAATTTCGGTATTCTTTAATAATTACAAAAAAACTTTGCGGAAGCACTTGCATTTAAAAATTTATCGGAGTGTACATGTTGGAGTATGTTGAATCTAACTGTTTTGCCTCATAGTACCGCAACAGCTGAGAGAAAATTCTTAGAAATGAATTTACTGAAAAATAAATTTGGAAATAATTTAAATGTAAGCACGGTGGAAAATCTAATGTTTTCACGATCGCTTTAAGAAAATCGAAAAAATGTATATGAACCACCTTTCAAATTTTAAGAAATGTTTACAAGACTACAAGTTCATAGATATAAAATATATATTCAAAATAAACTGAATTCTCTGTATATATATATAGACTTACAGACCATTCTACATGGCTGGCCTAATCTTGGTGTTTAATAAACTTTTGTTAAAAAAGTTCAAAAATGTTGTTCTACTTCGAAAACTTCTGATATACTCCATTTTTTTTCCTACATTTACTTCCAAATATTTAAATTAAAGTCCGAACCCTGATAGGGACTTGTAAGTACCGTTAGGCTTTAAAATACCGATTTTTTTTTCTTAGACTTATTTTTTATTAGACATTAGCCGTGTTTTTTTCATCGCTATCGATAGTGAAGTGAAGTAAGATTCAGACCAACGATTCGCAGTGGTTTTCGATTTTTATCTGTCAAAATATATGAAAAAGCAATTTATTTGTTCGAAATTGATGTCAAAATGTATGAAACAAAATTGGAAGTGGAATTTTTATCCGAAGCCACTTTTCACTGAGGATATTATAGGCAGTAGGTTGTTGTATGTGCTTTACGTGCAAAATCCTACTTCACTTTTTATAGATTTTTGAAAAGAACACGGCTAATATGTCGGCTTTTTGAAATTTTCTTTTTCAAAAATTAGGAGATTGTGGATTTTGAGAAATCACCTTGGGCCAATAAGGAAGATACCGAAGATACCTGAAGATGAATTAGCTCTAATTACAATCTTTTAACATTGAGAGCTGATGCGGTAATTGAAGATGGGTAAGCTAGCTGTGACCAGGGGTTCCATAGCATCTGATAGTTATGTGGTTTTCCACAAAAAGTAACAAGCTCTGAACACATGTGTTACTTTGGTTTGTCGAACTCACCTCCTGACTCGAAGGACAAAATCGTGCTCTACAAAACTGTTATTTTGCCAGTCCTGCTGTATGGAGGCGAAAGCTTAACGATAAGCAAAACCGCAGAGTTGATTCTTGGTGCATTCAGTCTGCGATGAAGGCGAATGGGGAGAAGACACGAACTCTCCGAGCTGATGTAGTGCGTCAAAAATCCGTCAACTGCACTTGCTCGGCCACATCAACCAGATGGACACCAACGCTCCAGCTTAGAAGGTCTTCGAATCCGAGCGTTCCGGTTCCAGAAGGAGAGGATGATCGAATCTCCGGTATAAAGACCAAGTAATCGCGGATGCCAGACATCTTGGTCTTGAAGACTGGAAGCAGCGTGCCGTAAGGACCGTCAGCGATGGAAAGTGGCTATTTATCAGGTTCGGTTTCGCCAGCCTGATAAGTAAGTAAGTTCTTTAGAAAAAGAAACAAACGAACAACAAAAACAACAACAAAAATAAATGTTCGTGTGACAGTTCGCTGCAATGCAGTACAAATGATGGGGATGGGGATAATCTGTCCTGTTGGACGTACGCAAAAATGAAGTATCTCTGTAATATAGCCGACTTCACAGTTGATTGCCCCCTTGCCCCCATCGACGAATTTGAGTGCCTTTTTGACAGATATTCATGCATTTTTGACGGTTATTCACGAAATAACGTAAATGCCGTCTTCTGATTGGTCAATTTGGTTTATGAACACGTTATAAGAGAAAGTTGTCAAAAGACTTAAAGCAAGAGAGGTAGAAGCCGGGCATCTATCTCTGTGATACTTCATTTCTGGACCTAAGGCTACACTACATTTGTAGGCGTATGTGGAGAAAAGAATAACAACAAACTCGAGTGTGTGGTAATCCGTTCAATGAGCGCTGCTTTTGAGTTGGCAGATCTTTTATGCACTTGTTATGAACAAATTAGAGGAGAGTTCTCAGGTCGTTCACCTGATCGGATGTTTGACTGACTCAGAATATGAGTTCAACATATAAAAGAGTGGTGCACAAAAGTGCTAATTTCAAAATTCCCCACACATTATTTTTAGATTTTTGTATATACCTCTTTAAATACCCTAAAATTGAAAATTATAAAAAAAAAACAAAAATGACGACTTAATCTTTGCAGAATTGTCAATGTGTAACGCAGTGTGTGTCTGTATCTACATTATTAGTTAAAATAATACCGCTTCGGGAAATTAAAAAAGAAATTCCAACAAGTAGAACTAAAGTAACACCCTCTTCACTGGCTAGGATTTCGCGTCTAAGGCCTTGTTTTGCAAAAATGTGAAGAATGCTTAAAAATATTCTTTCTAAGAACAACACCAACTAGAACACACTTACATATATCGTGTCACATTCTACAGAAAATTTCTATTAAGGCTCTAAGGCAAAAGAGTTGCGCATGGAAGAAGATAATCTTGTCCTTGTGTTCATTTCTGAGGCACAAAACAACAATAATTGTAGTCAATACATTTCTATTTACACAACCAATCAAAATTGAAATGATTATCGTTTTACTTTAGTAGGATATGTGAAAGGTGTTAACTGAGACCGGGTAACGGATACCAACGGCACGATCGAACATAAAATTCTCGATCTACACACAACGGTAACTGCAATGAGTCTAAACTATGAGAAAATGGTAACTAATGTAGCGAGCAAATGAAATATCAAAACGTTCAACCCATCTGAGATTTAAATGTTACTAAACTAATATCGTGTGGCTTCATCTTGTGTACGGGAATGGGCATGGGACAGTGGATAGGGGGCACGTACGTACGCGATTATCTGTGGGGCTTGGTCCTTTGTGTTTGTTTTGTGGGGTAGGTGCCTGAAAAAAAAAAGTATGCTGAAAGGTGTGCTCGTCCAGTCTCTATGCCTTCCAGTCGAGACGAAACTCGTCCACCATCAGCAGGTGGTTATTGGTACTCCAGCCTGAAAGAGAAATTAACTGCCTTATGGAGCTGACCAACAGAGAGCTTAAGACCACACTCACCCTCTTGCTGAGCCAAGTTCAAGAACTCCTGCCACTTACTCTGCACTTCCCAGTACTTTTCTTTGATTTGACTGCGATCCTGTAAATACGAGACAGCAAAGAAATAAGCTTTTAGTACATCCTGCGGTCGTGTATCGAAGTGCAGATACACGCCGAGATGTCGTTTGCTTTCGGCGATGATGAAACGTTCATGGGGATCGAAGGATGAGACTATGTTTTCTATGACGTGACTACTTTTGAACTCATCGATTAGGTGTTTGGCTGACAGGCCCAAGTGGATGTTCAACGACACGGATACGGTTTGTCCGATTGTCACGCGCTCCAGTTGGTTCACTTGCTGGGGCGAGAGCATGCGTCCAGATCGAAAGAACTCCTCCAGAGCTATCAGATAGCGGGACTCGTTAAAGGTGCGTAGACAAACTGCTTTCACGGCTTTCAGGTTCGCGTAGAGATGTAAAAAGATCACAATCACAAAAACGGTGTAAAGCATCCTGAAATGAATTTTTTTTTTTTTAATTTTTTATTTAATAAAATTTTATAATTAATGTAATTTGAATTGTTAACCGTCGTTTTATGTTACGAATAAGGCAAGAATTGATCCTTGAAGAATTGTAAAGTGAAAAAGTGATACTACGGCGATGGTTGCAGCGAAGGAGGACATCACTTGTCACAAGATATCGTAACAATCAACATATACAGGGTGACCGCAAAAGAACGATAGGAAAATAAATTCAAGTAGAATAACAACGGTGTGAGATATAAAACCGATTCTAGGTTCAATTTTAAGCTACGTTCACGCCATTATTTATGGAGTAGCAAGGCTATATCGGCTTCGCTGGCAATGCGCGCGACATTATCCAGGTAACATTGCCTCGAATGCTGGCCTCGAACACGGCCAAAGCGGTTGACCTGTTAAGACAAAGGCCTTGACGTAGACTCAATGAACATCGATTGTTGTGAATTCGCATGACGCGCTGCAGTTTCGTCGTTAAATTTCTTGTTCACAACTTCAAGAATCGAGTCTTGGCGATAGAAAGGGCCATAGAAAGTCTGTTAACATCTCTCCTCTTTCTTCACCTCGTCTCTTTCCTCGTTTTGAAAGAAATTAGGTCCACTGATGCCGCCTTGTCATAAACCGTACTAAGCTGTCAATCATGTGGAGCACATGTCGATTGTTTTTCCTCGTTTATTTGTTGATGTGATCCAAAAATGTACCTCGTCTGCACAATCTTGCTCGGACATAGGCCCAAATCCAGCCACAAAATAATTTGGGTTGACTCTCTGGCGATGCCCAATTCGCCGGATCGATATTACTGGGTCTTCTTCCGTTTCAAGCTCAAATTTTTTTCACGGTGCGACGAATTGCTTGCATTATAAAAACACGATGTCAACCGATCTCACGGCGAAATTAACGTTGGGTTCAATTAACCGGGATATTTTTGATAATTTTTTATGACTTCGAATGTTGCCGAACGTCCGAAAATCAGGACGATCAATCTAAAAAAAGGAGATTGGTTGGTTGATTGGTCAATATCAGTGCGGGTTCAGGACAAGCGAAATCCACCATTGGAAAAGACCGAGGAGTTTCAAGTCTATACCCACCATCTATTTATCGACTTAAAGGCCGTTTATGAGAATATTTATAGAGGCGAGCTATACAGCGCATTGTCTAGTTTTGGCAGCCCTGCAAAACCCATCCGCCCTTTCAGGATAACTATGGACAACGCCCGTTGCTCCGTCAAGGTCGGTAAGGATCCTACCGAAACTTTTCATTAAAAACGGCTTTAGACACTGTGATGCACTGTCATGCGACTTTTTGCAACATCTTTCTTTCTTTGGAGAAGATATTCCACAAGTCTGTGCAACTGCTCGGATATGCCGATCGCATTGGCATCATCGGAAAAAACTCAACGAGCAGTGAGATTTTCGTGTTTTGAAAAATAAAACCCTGTTTCGAAGAACGATGCTATCTTTATATAATACCTTGATTATCCCAGTTCTGCTGTAAGAGGCAGAAGCATGGACTATATCAAATGCAGACGAAGAGATTCTTAGTCGTTCCGAGAGGAAAATCCTTCGGATTATATTCCGCCCCTTTTGCGAAGAAGGAGTTTGGCGGAGAAGATTGAAGGTGAAATTCATGAGCTGTACAACCATATTGGCCTAGTCAAACGAGTTCGATTTTCTCGTCTCGGGTGTCTACATCATGTAGAGAGAATGGACACTAAAGCTCCGGTTCGCAATGTCTTCGAGTAAAACTATGAATATCCGTGATATTCAAACGCAAGAGGATTGTGCAGAAGAAAATAAATGGAGACGTGCCCATGTTGCACATGTTCGAGCTGCCCAATCACCACCTCAAATTCGACAAAATGTTACTGGAAGAAGACCAGTCATAAATGTAGACTCCAATCGCGCTGCCTTCGAATACGATACGGCAATCGCCTAAAAAACTATTAGCTGCGTTGATACCGTTTAATTGTCTGTCGTATGCCAGCACTGCAATGCATTGAGGTTTCAATCGGAAACTCCCGGCTTATGCTGCGCCGGGGGCAAGATGAAATTGCCTTTTTTGACTTATCCGACAGTGTACGGGAAAAACTTGCAGCGAAAAATAAGGAAAGCTTGAATTTCATTATTCGAAGTCAACTCGCTGGAGAAATACATTCATATAAATCTGTTGACAGCGTGACCGAGGAGGAAGAAGCGACCAACTATCCCACGGAATTTTTTAACTCGCTTATTGTGCTAGGAGCTCTGCGGCAGAATTTACAACTGAAGGTGCAAGGATCAAGCATGTTCCGGAATTTGAATCATCCGAAATTGTGAAACGGTACCTGGCTATCCGTCAAGAAACTGACGAACAATGTGATTCAAGCAACGATCATTAAGAGCAAATTCAAAGGAGAAGAATTCTGACTATTCCAACTGATCCTTCATTCCAATTCGATTTCCTATTCAGTTGCCCGATCGATTGGCTTTTATTATGACAGTCAATAAATCGCTAGGCTAATCGTTGTGCGTTGCCTGACGTTGTGTGTTTTTGCTCCGGAAAACAAATCGATTAACATTGGCGCAAATTCACAGTCATTTAAAGTCGACTTTAAGAGAATTTATTCACCTTCTTAACTTAAAGTAGACGTTTCATAGTATTCATAGTCATCTTAAAGTAGACTCTACGGTTAAAGTCGACTTTAAATTTAAAATAAGCAGAACTAATTTTAATGGATTTAAGGGGTTGTCAGATTCGATTTCTTAAAGTTGTATGCTTTTTTTTTGGAATATGTTTCTAGATTTTGTGATATTTGATTGAGTATTTTAATGGATTTCAAGGCCAGAAATACACAAACCGCGATCGAATCAAATCCAATAATTAGGAAGGAGGAAGAATTGTATTCGCGGTACAGGTTCGATAAAATTACGGTAGCATTTTTATTGAAGGGCTGGATGTGGAAGAACCACTAGCTAATCGTGCACAGCCGATTCCAACAAATCTACAATTGCTAGTGGCTTTGGATTTTTTTTTAAGAAATGCCCATCAATTTGGTGGTGCTAAGATTTACTAACAGGTGAATTGGTCCCTTTTATTTTTTACAAGTACCACTGCTCGTGTGTACTTGGAGTAGCAGTGGACAAAATCATAAAGAAAAAATATCAAAACGGATCGCATTACTTAGTCCTTCCTATTTTCATTGAATTTTCGTTTACAGCGGCAGAGTTAGACGAAAGAAAGCAGTCTTTCTGCATACACTCATTTCAAACGACTTTTGTAGTTAATTACAGCTGTTTCTATTCCTCAAATGACAGTTGATACAAAATAACCTTAATTTGGAAGGAAATTCTCAATTTGGGAGAAAATTACTCTGACAGCGCACAGTAGTAGCTCCACCGAGAAATTTGTCCAACATGTTCAATAATGACGTGCGATGGATTTACGTCAGAAATGAAGTATTACAGAGATAGCCGACTTCACAGCTGATTGCCGCCTAGTCCATTGACGAATTTGAGTGCCTTTTTGAGAGATGTTCATGAATTTTTGACGGTTATTCACGAAATAACGTAAATGCCGTCCTCTGATTGGCCAATTTGGTTAAAGAACACGTTATAAAAAACAGTTGTCAAAAATTGTAAGGGGCAAGAGAAGTAGTACTTCATTTCTGATTTACGTCTTACGTTTTATTACGATCTTGTCATGTCTCTCATTTTCCACTAACGCAGGGCGACGCTGTATTTCGTGCGTGGCCATTGAATTGTGTGCGTTTAAAGCCAACGCCAGTGCAAACGCACTATTGTGTTTCAGGCATAAATCATATGTGTAAGTCGAAATGGGGCGGTCGCGCGTTGAATTTTCACAGACCGTAATATCGTAAACGCGAGCACAAATTTCTCGGTGGAGCTACTATCCAGTCACTTGGACATTTTATTATACATAAATTTATTTCTCCATTTGAATGCTTGGCAAACTGAGACGATTATTTCCGCAAGTAATTAATTTTTTCTAGGAATTTTATAACATATTACGTATTTTTCATATTTTTCTTGAAAATTAAATTTCAAACCATTGGAGTGTAAGCGCGTGCGTTCATTTCGATATGAAAACCTGAGGCTGCCGCTTTCTGACAAAACACTTCCGTAAGCTCGAAAAAACGCGTAGCAACGCCTATCAAACACCAACTGCACGAATGCGCCTTTTACTATTTAGCCTTTAATCTTAAGTAAGAAACCTGTAATAGGGTAAACTATCCTATTTCGAGCCCCCTCCCAATAGCAAGCCCCCTTCATGAATTTTGTCGAAAAGCTAAGCCCCTGCTTTTCAGACAATAACGGTATTTTAACAGAAAAAAATCTCTCCTCATTGGGCCAAAAATTAAAGTACGGCATTTTATGAAGACATTTTTAATGTAGAAAGACTTTTTACTAATTGCATTTCTTATTAATGTTTTTATGCAATATGTCATAAGTATTTAAGTATATTAATTCCAAGCTTTACTATAAAAGTTGTCACATATAGAAATAAAGCCATTTGAATTGTAAGAGTCCGATTAGGAATGTTTTCACAACCAAGACAATGCACAGACCGTCCTAGATTGACCGTCTTAGATTCAAGGTCAAATTAGATATTTATAAAAAACAGTCAACAGGCACACACACTTTTAATGTTTACATATGAAAACCTTTATGTTTCTGAATATTAATTGTCATATTTGTTGTTGTTTCGTACAGCATCGTATAGGACAAGCTACCAATTTTTTTGGATACTTTATAATTATGTTTTATGTTATACTTTTTTAAACATAAATATTCTCATAATTAACATTTCAAATAAAGTTATATTTTGGAACTAAGATTTGTTCATTCCATCCGTTGGTTATTCATTTAAAACCCATTGATCTATCAACAAGAAAAAAAATGGACGCAAATATACAACTTTATCTATATTTGTTAATTTTTTTTGTTTTTGACTAATTTTTGTCATGAATTTATTTAATAATGTTTTCTTTTTTCCCTTTTAAATAAATTAACTATGAAATAACGATGATTTCATTGTATACTATGATTAATGGTGGGGGGCTCGTTACTGGTACGCTAAGGGGTCGAATTAGGAACAGGGGGCCCGGTACTGTCTTATGTCTCATTTTCTACTTTAGTTAAATTTATTAAATTTGAGTCGTATGCTCACAAGAAGTTATTGTTTATATCAAACAGTAATACATTAAGCTTTTCTTAAATGATAAAAATGTTTTCGTATATCAATGTAATTAATATTGAGAGAGCAACGAAGTCAAGACTTTCCTTAAGAGGGCTCGCTACTGGGTAGTTTACCCTACCTTCAACTGATTTTTTCCATTATTTTGATTACTTTTTTCTTTGAAAATTCAGTCATTATCACTTAAATGAACAGATTTCTAGGGAAATATTTTGACATTTGGATTTGTTCGATAAAATCCCTTTACAATAATGCTTTTAAGTAGTTTCTAGATATACACAGGCATAAATGTTTCTATGAATAACGAAAAGTTAAAGTCGATTTTTTTTTATTTAGAGCAGAGATAAGGGATAATAGAGATATCCAACTTCGGCCATTTTTTCCCTTGTCCACACCGGAGAAAAATGCAAAAGTATTGGTATTTCACAAAAACTCTTACACAAACCATGGATCCACCACGCAATGGCGGCCGATTCTTGGAGTTTAGTGGGAAAAATGGCGGTAAATTTGACCACAATCCATGTACGATCCATGTAACACACATGGGAATGTTGTTCGGAAGGTGTTCAAATGTTGACTCGTATTTTTAAGAGAATTTTCTTACTTTGTAATATGTCCATTTAACTGAAACTATTTGACCTAAAATTAATTCTTAAGTGTATATACAGCCTATTCATAAACTATACCTGACAAATTAACTCAAAAAATTAAGTCCGCTTTATACGCTAATTTATGAATTCTGAAATACTCATGAATTCAATCTAAACAATTTGATAAGAGCAATGGCAAGATATTGTAACTATTACTAATGCATAAAAATGGTTGTCAAAACTTCTTATTTGTGATTCACGCTTTATGAACGCTTTTATTAAAATATTATTATCAGTTACCTAAGCCCGTGAGTGTATTATTAATTTTTATTCATATGCAAAAACTCACAATATGTTGTGCATTCATTAATTATGTCCTAGTATCTCAGATTTTAATTTCGACTTCATGAACATAAGCTTTGTTCGTTCGTTTACCCCTCCATACTGTGTTGAAAATTTAACATCGAAATTTGAAAAAAACGTTCAAATAACGAGCGAATTTTCAAATAAGAACTCTGATTCACCCCATTACTAAGGTGGGGAAGGGTATCAGTTGTTCTCAAGAGCTCACACGTATTCACGGGACAAAAAACGTATAAAAAACTCTGCCAGATGAAATCAAGGAGCAAGGGAAGTAGAAGTTGGATATCTCTATTAAAGGTTATCTCTGATTTAGAGCCGGTTATAACTAAAGTCGACTTAAGGTACTATTAATGAGCTGACTATGAATTTGCACCGTCACCATAGGCAGCTGTAACTTCGAGGTAGTGAAGGACTTCGTCTACCTCGGCTCGCAAGTAAACAGTACGAACAACAACAGTACCGAGATTAAACGCAGAATTACTCTTGACAATGGCTGTTTCTTTGGGCTCAAGAGACAATTGAGTCGTAAAGTTCTCTCTCAAAGGACAAAGCTAACATTATATAACACCTTGATCATCCCTGTCCTGCTCTATGGTATGGAGACATGGAGGCATCTAAAGCAGGTGACGAAGCACTTGGTCTTTTCGAGAGAAAAGTTCTGCATTCAATCTTTGGTCCTATTTGCGTTGATGGTTATTGAGAAGAAGATTCAACCATGAACTGTACATCTAAGATAGATGACGGGATGGAGCAGTTGGTAGAGTGCTTGGGCCTGGTTAGCGGGGTCCCCGGTTCGAATCCCAGTGAAAGCAAAGTTAAGACGCTCTTATCTGGTTTTCCAAATCCGGTCCAGTCACCATTTGCCGTTGGGATCATATTAACGACACTATCATTGGAGTAGTCAGTCAGTGGTCTAACTAGGGGTATCAAAATGGACCTATATGGTCTAAATGTGCTGGTGAATGCACAAGCAGCCCCCTACCTAACCTAACTAAAGCCTAAAATGTCTGGGCCATGTAGAGCGCATGGACAACACTGCTCCAGCCCGAAGAGTCTTCGACTCCGAACCCGTGGTGAATCAACTTGGTGTGTGCAGTTGGAGACAGCTGGCAAAAGATCGTGCCAGCTGGAGAGGCTTACTGGTTGTGGCCCAGGTCCACCCCGGACTGTAGCGCCAACAGAAGAAGAAGAAGAAAGACTTTGTTGTGGACAATTTGAAGACTGTTCCAGAATGAAGGTGTTGCATTTTTAAGAAATTCGTATGGGATTCCGTCTTCACCTGGGGCCTTCCCATTTTTACCACTGAAGATCACATCCTTTATTTTTTCACTAGATACAGCAACGGCCAGTGTTTCATCAACAACGCTGAACAACCACCACTTTTCTTTATCATGTCTCATCACTCCCGCAGTACGTAGACTCCAGCGATGAGGAACTTCGTAGACACTTCGCATACGTCTGTGGAAGCTTGCAATAAGGGATCGTTTGCTATTTCTAATCAAGATCAGTTTACAATGCATGCGAATTGAAACTAAACTAGTTAATCTTCAACGGATTGACATCTGCGTCAGGTCCCAGGTGTACCCGCTTACTGAATGTGCTCAACTGTCACAGATCATGATCGATTTCACTTGATCGCATCAACGACAGTTCGCCGAAAACAATGCCACCGGGTTCTCGTTGCTCATATGTCAAAACAACAAGCAACACATCCAGCAGATGTCATCTATTCATCAAGCCAGTCCGCCTTCGCGCACATGTCGTCGTTGGCCGAAAAATCATCAACCATTCATCTTGTCTGTCAAAAGGAACAACAATTTATCACCGCCGAATTACCATCCCCGACGGACTGTAGCGCCACTAGAAGAAGAAGGAGAAGAAGAAGAATTTGCGCCATAGTTTATAATATCGCTCTCCACTGATTTCGATTCAATTCAAATAGATCACATTGAAAACATTGAAACTGTGTCTGTTTTAGTATCACTCTTGAGTTTATCGGCAGACGTTAAATTGGGTCGAAACGAAGTTCGCCAGGTCCGCTAGTTAATTATATAAGAATGCTCCCCTAGTTTGTAAAAATAAAAACCTCGTTGTTTTATTCGAATTTCCCTCCCCACTGTTCTTATCTGGTGGTCTCCCCGCATCTTCTAATGAACGAAAGAATATGTTAAAAATAAATGCAGTGCCCAGTACTTCATAGAAATAGCATCGTTCCATCGACCCTACACGCCAAACAAGCAAGCAGACATTTTTACGATCAACCGGGAGTCCATTTTGTACTTTTGGCATGCGAGCAACCCACCAATAAAGTGTCATCATTTGAGAGCTTCCGTTCATAAAACGCTCTTACTGCAACAAGTGTTCGCATTTAAGGGGAGAAAACAAAAACAAAAAAAAATGTCCTGCTGTGCATTGAGTCCTTAATAGCACAATGTTACGAACCACCACACAGTAATGGCCTTGAAGAGTTGACACGAATCCACACGAATGGCTGAGGCAATAAACTGAAGACGCACACCCAAGAGCACACACAAACGACCAAATTCAAAATAGAATGATGGCAAACACGAAAGTCGTCGGTCGTTTGTGGCACGGGACTGTGCCAATACAACTCATGCACACACCAGCACACACACACGCACGGGGGTATACTTACGTTTGGTTTTTAATAACAGTCAATAGATACAGTCCAATAAAGGAAGCAATTAGATTCACACAAGTCTCTTGAGAGCTATCTTTTGATGCAACATCTGCCAGATTCCCACGCACAGCATGGTGTTGTGTCAATGCAGCACGTGTCGCTCCACCGGCTACGCCGACGATCGCCTTCAGTACAGTTGTGGAGCAGAGGATGTACGTTGAGTGGAGTGGGTATTTTGGAAGAATATAGATTTCAACACCCATCGCAATGTCATTGATAAAGTCCGCCCGCAGTCGCCACTTTTTCGAGTCGACGTCCAGTTGGGAGCCCTTCCACCACGAGAATAATATTCTGCCAATGTGACCACTGCCCTCCTTAAATATCCATGTAACGGTCGCCGAGAACGGACTGACGGTCTCGCTGCCCACCCCGATTCCTTTGAGTATCGCATGTGTACACAGTGTTCCTGTGGAGTGTTATTTTATTTTTTTATTTGTTTGATGGGGTTTAGCATTTACAACGTCTAGAACAAACTCATTAAGCCTTACCGCAAATAGTGCTGCAGAATGCCTGCACTGTGTCCCACACTTGATATGCGGCATAGTCGTCACTCACGCTGTCCGGGTAGCCCTTGGGGAGGAACACTTTCTGCAGGAGTCTGAAGAGGAAGAACTTCTCACGGATAACAAGTCGGTCGCCCTTCAGGGGGACTCGAACAATGCTGTTTTGGTCTGCAAAGAGGAGAGAGAGAGCATAAAGGCGGGTTGGTGGTGAGTGAGAAGGCTTGGAGAAGTTTTGCTAAATTAAATCGTTTTCAAATACGTTCACGTGGGATGGGAGATGGGGCGGTGGGCCGTTGACGGTGGGCTGCATCCGTTTGGCAGACAAGTCCCGGTGAAGAGCTCGGCGTCATTCACTTTTGGATTTTGGCAAGTAATCTCGATCGTAGATGATTCCATTGTTCGACGACGACGACGGTCGTGTGCGTCTATTAACAAACCGCCGCGTGGCTTGGAATGGGATTGTGGGGTTAATTCGAGTGTAAAATGAGAGAGGGCCACTCTCGCTGGAGTTCATGTGGTTTCTTGATTTTGGACAGATGTCTAGCTGCGCACTTATGGGTAAGGGCTAAGGTCAAGAGCACTGACAAGTCTCCCATTCGTCAAGTAATTATTTGCCCATGATCTGAATTGCTTGTGATTTGGAACGTGTCCGCGAACAATTAGGTTATGGACGAGAGGCAGACTGAAGACAAGGAGTCTCTGGAAAACAAACAGTGCTTCATGCTGTGCGCTACTTAGAAAAGCCTACTGAAGCCTGATTCGTAGAGTACTCAGATACCTGCGGCCTTCTACAGAGCGAGCAAGTCAGATAGGTGTTGCTAGGCAGAGCCTTACATTGTTGGGGACAGCATTAAACAGAGAAAACACAGTCAGTGCCACTAGTAGCCTCCTTATTTATCAGGCCTATGTCTCAGGAATGGGGTTGACTTCAGCCTTAGGTAGCGCAAGGTTGGAGTGGCTGACTGTTGGTTGGAAACACCTACACTTAGGTTAGGTTAGGTGAAAGTGACTGCTGTGCGGAAACTTTGGAGTGGCTGACAGCTGATTCGAAGCAGTCACACTTAGGCTATGTTAGGTTAGGTTGAAGCACCCACACTTACTCCAGCACAGGACCATTGTGCTACCACGTGGATCTATGGATATATATTCCGCAAACCAATTAGGGCTCTTAATAAAGCGACGAAGATGGCTGATTCTTATGCTGCTTATTTCAGCCAGGGTTTCCAAGTAGTGGGCCTCCAGAAGTCCAAATCTACGGGATGAGAGAGCACTGCAGCTGCATAGCAGGTGTTTAATGGTTTCTGTTTCATCCTCTGCAGCTTCTGCCGCAGTTGTATGGGAGACCAAGTCCGCAGGCGTGAGTTCCGATGGCGCAATGCCATGTTATGACGCCAATAAATGTTCTCACATTTGCTCAGTTCAATCTAATCAGGTTAAGCGATCGCTTATGGTTGATCGTAGGCCAGAGTTGTCCGGTAATGAAGCATCCTGTGTCAGGTGTAGATCTACGATTCATTTGAGCAAGTGTTTCTAGATTTAGCAGATGTCTTATAGTAGGCATGGAGGTTTACCCCCCTCCGGAAAGAGTACAGAGCTTGTTCCCTTTCGAGCGAGTTCGTCCGCTCATCATTTCCCTTGAATGTCATAGAGTCCCGGCACCGACATTAGTTGGATGTTAAAATACTTGGCCATCTCGTTAAGAGATAGGCGGCAATTAAGGGAAGTCTGTGAGTTGAATGCGACTCTCCTCAGAGTTTGATCGTTGCCAAGCTGTCGGAAACGATGACGATTACTGTTCTTTATATTTCATTGTTCTTTAAGCAAGACAGGGATTTCTTTTTCAGTATAACCTCAGGCTGGTAGACGCTGTAGTGATTTGGTACTCGGAATTACAGTTTAGATCCATAGATTATAGACACCCACTTCTATGTATTCGGCCATCTTCTGTGAAAATTCGCAAAAGACTGTCCAGTGTTTGGTAATCTATATGTTCTCCTTCTCGGAACTAAGCTTACACTGCATCTGTGTCTTCGCGTATGGATCTGCGCATATGTACCAAGAACCGATTCAGCATATTCTGCGATTTCAGTCTTACTGTCTACAGATTAAGGGTCATTTTGTTCACCATAAGTTAAACACAACATTGGGATTTTTCTCTTCAACTTCTGAATTTGCTTTCATTCACTCACATTTCATGGTTTCATCTTTCAATGCTCATTTATTCACTCATGAGTTTATCAACGTCATGTCTTCAATTTCCGAAAATAGCAGAAGTTAAGGGATGAGATCAGGGATTTTGGTCTCTTTTGGTCTTCTCTCTCTCTTTCTTTCTCTCTCTCTCTCTCTCTCTCTCTCTCTCTCTCTCTCTCTCTCTTCTCTTTCAGTATCGTAATTGCCTGCTTGGGTGTATACAAGATGGGATGATTGTGTTTCGTTTATCATTTTCGTTTTTCAAAGCGGAGAAGAATAAGTGGTGATCAAATAATACAGAATTCATTGCAGTGAAACGAGAGAAGATACTGGACCTTTCGATTTGATTTGGAATAATGCAGTATTTGTTGGATTATTTTCCATTTGTCAACAGACACAGTGAATTTCGGGCAGTTACACACT
Organism: Eristalis intricaria; assembly: GCA_964034865.1. Classification (NCBI taxonomy): domain Eukaryota; kingdom Metazoa; phylum Arthropoda; class Insecta; order Diptera; family Syrphidae; genus Eristalis; species Eristalis intricaria. The sequence goes on from OZ035874.1 coordinate 71,563,874, forward strand.
GACCAATCGTACTACAATGTTATGCGCTCGGATAAATTCAATGGGCGAATGCAGACTTAATTAGTGTAAGCACCAGAAATGTACATAGTCGCTTGTGCTGTTCTCCATAACATAGCCGGCGTCAACTGAAAACCAGAGATAATGGATGGTAGTGATATCCAACTATTATTTCTGGTGAAAACGTTCGCTCTTAATACTCCCTCTCACAGCGCGCATGAAAAGCACACTCGGTAAATTCAAAGTTGAAAACGACATTGTATTTAGGTTAGGTAAGGTAGGGGGGCTGCTAGTGCATTAGCCAGCACACTTAGACGATATTGGTCGATTGTCGTTAATTGCCGTTAATTTGATTCTAACGGCAAATGGTGACTGGACCAGATTTGAAAACCAGATAAAAGCGTGTTTTCACTGGGATTCGAACCGGGGACCCCGCTAACCAGGGGCAGGCACTCTACCAACTGCGCCATCCAGTCGTCATTGTATTTGCGAATAGTAAAAAAATATCCCAGGGGAAAATCAAAAACTGAAAGTTGGACAACTTCTGGATTGTAAACAGAAATGAAGTATCATCGAAAAGCCCAACTTCTACCTCTCTTGAGTCTTAAAATGTTCGACAACTGTTTTTATAACGTTTTATCAAACCCAATTGACAAATCAGAGGACGGCATTCACGTGAATAAGCGTCAAAAATACATGAATATCTGTCAAAAAAGGCACTCAAATTCGTCGATGGACTAGGGAGCAATCACCTGTGAAGCCGGCCATATCTGTAATAGTTCATTGTGAGTTGAAATAGTTAACAAAACCATTTTTCAGCTCACTGCTTAAGCCCCGAGTTAAGAACAACTCCCAGCTTTCAGGCAAGTTGATCAATAGTGAACAAAACGACCTTGCGTCAGATACTTCAGCGTGTACGTATGCTCTGACGCTACGCAAGTAAAGTGTTCTATATGCCGAGCCTATAGAATCCGTTGCGTGCGTTGCGTACCGTCAACAAATTTACAAGTCATAAGTCCTTATGAGAGGGAGAGAGACAGCAAATGCAGCCCACAAGTGAAATTCACGACGACGGATGGAAGGGACAACTTTTAACTTATGGTGCACTTGACATATGTTTCCGTGGAAATTCATTCGGGTGCTCCTTATATGATTGTTTTTACGATTTTTGTTGAATCAATGATTACGTTTTGTTTAATTTAAAATTGTTTTTGAATAATTCCTAATAATTCAGGAACTTTAAAATTTCGAATTTCCAAGATTTCTGCAAGAGTGGATTCATTTGGCACCTCTTTGCAATCCGGCAACTACGATTTTTGTGAATTCCGAACGCAACGTAAGCAACGAATTCTATGGGTTTTTTAATAATAGAATATGGGGGAGTATATTTAGAGTATATTTAGAGTTGCGGTTCTTAGCGCTCCGCTGATCAACGGTGCAACATACGCCATCCATTACACCCTGTCAAGCGGTTTGTACTTGATGTCTTTATCAAGCGCAGTAAACCAAATCTCAACATGTGGACCGTATTCCTTTTTGCACCTTAAAGCCATTAAACAGTAGTAAAGAGCCATGATATGGATCGCCGTGGCGTAGTGGGTTGGTGCGTCGTCTCCAATGCACCATCTGCATTGGAGACGACGCACCAGGACCGCGTCAGGTTCGATAACCGAATCTACATAATTCACGGGCTCCTTCGAGTCACTGACAAGCTTCTCAAGCTTCGCCGTTTGGAGTCGGTGAAAAACTGTGGGTCGCATCCACTCGTGATAGAACAATAGTTCAGGTCCAGGTCCGCCTCGGACAGTCGCAACACCCATATCATTTTTATCTTATTACAGAGACGTGATGGCCTCTTTGACATGTTCTTGGATGTTGGGTTTTTCAGCTTAATTTCGTGTGCATTTTTTCGATGTGACTCAGCTTTAGACAGACTCCACATATTGTGGGACGATCAAAGACAAGGATTCTGTATTTTCTGACGAAGAATGCCGCAGTCTTTAGTTAATATTCTTAGTTCGTAGATCATTCCCAGAGGATGCGACGGCAACATCATCTGCATAGGCAATGACCTGGCACCCTGTCCTCTCCAGGATCAATGCACAATTCACTCACCGCTACGTTGCACAAGATAGGGTAGAATGCTCCACCCTGTGGTGTGCCTTTGTTAGCCGCTCTGCAGATCTCAGTGTCACCGAGCTTGGAAGTTCCATCGGGCTTTTGCCAGGGTTCTGCTTGATTGAGGCAAAATTAACCAGACACTTCTAAATTTGAAGTGGTTGTTTCTTGCTTCATGACATGCACATCGTTGAGTTGAAGGAGTGGCGTTCAAGCGTCCAGTATGTTGGTTTATGCTTTAAGGGCTCCCTTTCGGTCAACAAACAAGATTTTCGCGGCTTGTTGGATAGCAATGATTGATGAGCTTGGAAACACTTGATTTCATGGGCATTTATGGGAAGATTAAGAAAAAACTAATCTTTCCGTACATCCTCAAGGTCTTCAGAAGCAGTCTGAGTTAGCGCCAGGGTGAAGCAGAATTCCCCCGGCCAGCAGATTAAATTCCGGAATGGAGGAACCCACAGTCTTATCTTGACTCTGACGGAGATTTCCCATGACACTGAGACAGAGCCCGCTATGATAGCGTGAAAAGAAACAATTTGAAAGGGTGTTGGGACTTGAGATGACTGGGACTCACGCAAGACTCAATGGAATGAGGGAATCAAGAGATTTTAATTTAGTATTTGGCTAAGGGTCTCATTGTTCGTAGGATTTAAATAGAGGCCCAGATTGACCCAGATCTGCAGCGGATAGAAATAGAAAACAGAAAAGGGTACTTGTCTGGCAGACATTCTTAGAAAATGCGTAACAAAAACCATGTAGCGTCCACGCAATCCCGTGCTCTACTGGGAGCATCCGGAATGGCATTCAAGATTAGTCTTGAAACTCTCCTTGAGGTCTTCAGGGTCTTTCCTGAAAGGCGAACAAACCTCTTTCACGCGAATGAAGGGCATACGTTCGCAATTGAAAACGTCACAGATTTGCTTTTCTTACTGTTTTTGTGATTGGTTATCGTCTCTGCGATAACCTCGTTTCACGGACCCGCTTACAGTCGGCAATTAATTTGCGTACTGTTATCGGTGCCCGATTACCGGGTGGTTTCCGAGACAATCTCCCATGAACTGATAATTTAAAATAGTTACTTTGCCAGAACTCTTAATCTGGCGAAGTAACTATTTAATCACTTTTTTGTGTGAATTCACTCAGAACCGGTTTCCATCGAACTGCGTTGAATATTTTCACTTTATCTCGCTCGAACTGCGAACTCTGATTCCTGTGCGATTTGTTAATTCACTTGTGCCCTGGCATCAGATGAATCTCCGCCGAGCATCGTTTGTTAAGATAACGCTGAAGCAGCAAATTTGCACTTCCACGCGTCGATTCGCTTCAGTTTTGTCACCAATCGTCTCGGCCTCCGCCATCCATACATACATACGACGTGGCGACAAATCCCCTAGAGACTGCTCCCGTTGCCATGGAATTCATCTCCGTCAGCTGAATCTGGTCGCCAGACAAGCGACTGCCTGGAAGGATTACAAAACTCACCTGCTGGTGTCACATAGAGAATCTCCTCCCCTTTGGTGCCGTACTGCTCCCTGAAGTGCACCTTCATCGTTTAATCACACAAAATACACACACACGCCGTACGTCTTCACAACCCCCAGAGCGAGCACAACGCAAGACTGCTTCTGCTTGTCGAGTGTCTTTGCTACAATTCTGCGACAATGCCCGTAAAATACAAAACAAAAATCAAATAAAAACAACACAATTCACGCGAATTCGAACTCAGGAGGACATCTGGCCAGACACGATCCGAAAGAAATTGACGAGAAATTCACTGAGATTCATGACTATCGACCGATGTGGCGGACGATAAAATACACTTGGTCGTCGACGCTGTTTGTGGCAGGTGAGAGTTTTTCAGCACTTGTTTTGACGTTTCCATAACAAATCGTCGTTTGACATGGCGCGGATTGTCATCTGCGAGGGTGGAAGCGAGAGAGCAACGTGCTGTTGACGTTTGTGCGTTGAGTTTGCGCCGTGCCCACTGGTGGCGTGGTGAGTTTCACATTTGTTTACAAGTACATTTGGACACGTTTTTGGTTTGTGTCTGTGATTTGTTTACAAAATTGTTGACGAAACACGTGCGCCAAGGGCGACAGTCGATGTGGGGTGCAGATGAACTGCTCGCACAGTTGCTGCCGAAGATTATCGGACACCACGGCACCGCGAGTGGTGTGTGTTCTAGCTATTATTGGAATCATGTTCCCGTTAATGATGACATCAACTCACTGAACTGAAGTGATTTCATATTCTGGCCATTCTCCAAATTAAGCTTAATTTCCCGTTCAAATTGCACCAATCCCGAGTTGAACAACCCCGTGACCTCCCCTCCATCGCCATCGACTGATCCACGAGGAGTAAGAGATAAAGAGAGAGATAAATCATCACATGATCAATCAGCGCCTAATGGAGTTAAAGAACACTTCTGGCTCGCTGTGTAGCCCCAGCCACCGCCTAGCTAGAGGGCTGTGTATTAACAGTTATTGTGATACAAACGAGAAGCACTAACCGAAAAGGCGCAAACGAACAATCACGATACACCTCATCATTAGGGAGGCATTGTTATGGTGGCCAATTCGCCTCGAGTGCCCACCTGGCGGACGGTTATCACGCGAACTCGAATGAGAAGCATTCAACTGCAAAGAATTGACTCAACAATTGAAGGTGACTTCTCGTCTTGCTGTGGCAGCGGAGACTTGAACTGTGAAGAGGACGCCGCGCCGCCGCTCACTTGGCCCCAGGACAACTGAAGCCGGGTCCTCCAATTGGGAGCGTGATGGGTTGAGTTAATGTTTCCTTTCACATTAACTCGTGGTGATTAACAGGAGCTTGTGAAAATCAGGTAAGCATGTGTGAACGACGATTTTCTTTTGTAAAAGAATGGAGATGTGAAAAGGGGCCTTCAATTTTGTTACGTGGCCTTTTATGGTTTTCGGTCTGGTTGAGCGATGTAGATCGTGGGGACTAGTGTATTGTCTCGAGACAAAAACTGTAGTGGAATGAGTAATTGCTTTGCATGAACGTCCTTGAATTCGTTGAATGCTAACAGGATTGGGTTAACAGAAGGGATATTTGCTTAAACGATAACCTGACGAGTTGCTACCAAACATGCCCTAGAAAACTTACGAAAGTAGAAGAAAAGCTCTGCTTCATCTGTATTTATTTATATTTATCGAATAGTCTTAAGTGGCAGTGTCGCCATGGCGTTGTGGGTTGGTGTGGCGACTTCTGCGCACTTGAACAATGATGATAAATATCATTTTTAACCGGGCCACTTTTTTCGAGTAACTGACAATGCTCAAAGAGTATTATCGTCTAGAAAAAGCTTCTCAAACTTCGCGGTTTCGAGTCGTCACAGAACTGTAGGTGCCTTCCACTCGTGAGAGAACAAGTGAGCTGATACCAAGTCTGCCATAGAAAATTTTGGCAATAAGAAGCCAAAGTCTGCTTCATTCACAAAAAATGAAAGGAAAATACCAACAAGGAATGTTGCATTTAGTATTTATAGTTACACATATAACTGGCCTATGTTTTCCTAAAATTTGGGACATGCGAGATACAGACTACAGACATCTGAAGTACCTTTTCTTTTAGTTTATATATTTTCATGATTTTTCTGTAATAACTCTTTGGTACAAAAAGTAGCATTTCTATAACGGTTTGTTAAAGCCTAACTTCTTTAGTAAATAATGGGTAGTCGAAAAAGTCTTTTCGTATTTTGTCAACAGATGTCGTTGGATCCAGTGCTACCAATCACATTCTGTCATACCATGTGGTGTTGGAAAGGTGACATTTTAAGCTTCATTTAACAAAAAAAAAGTTAAATTCGTAGAAGTTAAAAAAAGTTACAGCTGTTCAAAAATGTGTGAAAATAATGAAGAAATTCGCTATATTTTGAAATTATTGTATATAAAAGGGAAGAATGCCACGCCAGCCACCAATAAAAATTTGTGCTTTATCAGTTCGTGTAGCACAACAATGGTACACTCGCTTCCGTTCTGGAAATTTCGATGTGAAAGATGTTGAAAAATTGATTAGAAATACGAAACGAAAATATAACAATATAACAAAAAGAATAAAATTAAATTTGCTGGCTTATACCGAGTGCACATATTTAATTATTATTTGACTTCAGCTACAGTTGTCGATGCATTAAGCTGGTAAATATTTTTAGAACGCTACAATATTCAGTTACCTTTTCTGAAAGAATTGTATACTTCCTGATCTGCTATGAGACGCAGTATACCAACTTGGTTCTCTTAATCGGTTTTTAAAAACATGCCCTGGTTGTGAATTTTGCAATATTACCAAAGTTGTAACTTCTTCCCTAATAATAGCGGCATTCAGACACAACAATTCGTCGTGACGATTTGTTGAAGCTGAAAAGTGAAAATGATTTGTCTACCGCAAAACAAATCTGCCGTTTCATCAAGTACGGGTTTTAAAACAAATTTTCGCCACAAATTACTGATTGTGAACGTTTCCGCTAATGGTTGGAAATAATGCAGATATGACTTCATTTTAGAAAGAAGTATTTATCTTTCTTTTCAAAAAAATTAAATGAATCCGTTGACGGAGGGCTTGAAACTTAATTAAGTATGCCTTCGCCGGGGGAGTTTTAATGGCTGTTGGACTGTAGAAAAAAACCTCGCTGAGGTGTCAATGGCAGACCCAGGTTTTCTGAAAGCGTGCTCCATTCATGGTGTAAATTATACGCCTGTATACCATTTTGGCTGCAAGAGCCAAAAATAAAAAAACTATACATATGTTGAGCTCACTCGCACTTTATGAAGATGATATTCATCAAATGATTCGTTAAAAATTTAAGGCCTGAACCAAAAACAAAGGATTCACTTCCATTAAGCAATGAAGCGCAGAATATAAGGCGTGTTTTATTGAGAATCTATAGTCAGCTCAGTAATGATTCTCAATAAAACGCTCATTACTCACATTGTACTTGTTATTATTTTTTTGTGTCAAAAGTTGGTTCGTGACTTTACTTTCATCGTACTTGACTTCAACATTCCAATAGTTTTGGCAGTAGGTTGCCAATGTTTGTACGAATGTGGTCTTATTCACTAGAAGCCTTTGTGTATTAATCAAATGGATTACATTTGGGATATGTTATCCTATGTCGAGATTTGACCCAAGACAGAGCTCCTTAGTTTCCAACAGATATGTTCTATCTAGTTCCTTGGGTTAGACGCCTGTTTACGTACAATTTTAGTTGATGTTCTTCTTCTTCTTCTTTATTTGGCGCTACAGTCCGGGGTGGTCCTGGGCCTCAACCAACAAGTCTCTCAAGCTAGCACGGTCTCTGGCTAGCTGCCTCCAGTGTCTCACGCCAAGTTCGTTGAGGTCCTTCTCCACCTGTGTGCGCCACCTTAAACGCTGACGCTCTCTCGAAGAGAACAAGAACTTCCTCAATTCGCTTTTGAGATTGTCCATGCCTCCGGGCGAGACAGCAGGACTGGGATGATCAAGGTCTTTTATAAAGTCAGCTTGGTCCTTCGAGAGATGGCTCTACTACTCAATTGCCTCTTGAGCCCATAGAAACAGCGGTTGGCAAGAGTTACTCTGCGTTTGATCTCGGTACTGATGTTGTTTGTACTGTTCACTTGCGTACCGAGGTAGACGAAGTCCTTCACTACCTCGAAGTTATATCTGGCCAGTGTGACGCTCTGTCCAAGACGTCGATGTTGTGTGTCCTTTCTTGATGACAGCATATACTTCGTTTTGCCCTCATTCACCGCTAGACTCATTTTAGCCGCTTCTGCCTCGATGCCAGCAAACACCTCATTCACGGCTCGCTGTGTTCTGCCAATCACGTCAATGTCGTCCGCGTATGCTAACAGTTGTACGGACTTCTGGAAGATCGTGCCTCTAGTGTTGGCGTGCGAGTCTTGCCCGATCTGCTCTAGGATGATGTAAAAGAAATCACATGACAGCGCGTCGCCTTGTCTAAAACCTTTTTTGACATTGAAGGTCTCGGTGAGTTCGTTACCGACCTTGATGGAGCAGCGAGAATTCTACAACGTCATCCTGCACAACCTGACGAGTTTGGCAGGAATGTCAAAACTAGACATGGCGTTGTATAGCTGGTCCCTATGCACGCTGTCATATGCGGCCTTGAAATCGACGAATAAGTGCTGGGTGTCGATCTGCATTTCTTCCGTTGTCCTATCGATATCCGTGTTCTTACCTTGGCTACAACGAGGAAATGATCCGAGTCGATGTTGGCTCTTCGGATTGTTCGGACATCGAGAATACTGGAGGAGTGTCTGACGTCGATCGCAATGGGATCAATCTGGTTGACGGTTGATTGATCAGGAGACCGCCAAGTCCCTTTGTGGATGTTGAGGTGAGGGAACCGCGTGCTGGCTACAGAAAGGTTTCGCCCCGTTACGAAGTCCAAAAGCCTGAGTCCGTTCTCGGACGTTTTGTCGTGCAGGCTGTGCTTTCCGATGACTCTAGTAAAGATGTCTTCCTTGCTTTGCGTTGAAATCAACTAGAACGATCTTGGTGTCGTAGCTGGGGCATTCATTGATCGTATGTTCTTTCTAGGAGATCGTAAAAGTAATCTTTGCTGTCGTCATGTTTATCCTCCGTTGGGGCATGGGCGCAGATCAGGCTGATGTTGCCGAATGTAGCCTTGATGTGGATTGTTATGAAGCGTTCGCTTTTACAGACAAAGCTTAAGAATTTTTGCCTAAGTCTGCCTCGAACAACAAATCCACATCCAAATAAGCGACTCTCCCTGTTGCAATCACCGAAGTAGATGTCGCAGTTTCTCATCCTCTTCTTGCCCGGCCCATTCCACCGCACTTCCTGGATAGTGGTAATGTCTGCTTTGTAGCTGTCCAGGGCCTCCGCGAGTTCTTCGGCTGCACGTGGTCTGTTAAGGGACCTAACATTCCACGTGCAGAACCGAAAATCGTTGTCCTTTTAACGTTTGCTTGGGTCGTCAACATTAATTCCGTCCGTATCCGAGGCAGTTGGTTGTCTCTGAACCATTATATTTTTACGTGGTGAGGGAGTTAACCCCACGCACAATCCCCAACTGGGAGGCCAGGCCCTATTCTTTAACCCTCGGGCGGAGGGTCCGGGTTTATCCGGTGTCGGTAACCTCGCTGAGGCTGTGAGCGCCGCCGTTGTCCCTAGAACTATAGGGATCTTCCGCCGCCATCTCAATGCCAAGACCCCGACCTGGCCTTGAAAGAACCTTCTAGACCTGTGCTGTGCTCCGAAAATGTCGAAGTAGCTCTTGAAGGGCTGCGCGCCAGGTAACTCCTTCTGATTGGAGTTTCGGATGCCGCCGTTGACCAGACAGTTTCCAGCTCCTCCGCAGTCATACATAAAGAGGGGTACAGAGGGGTACAGCGGGGTACCTGGTACAGGCACACTCTCCCCCCTCTCTCGTCTGCAGCCGCCAACGACGTCCCACGGGGGTTGGTTACCCAATCTTCGATCGAAGGTGCTCGGCTCCCAGATTTCACCACGTGGAGGTGATAGTAGGAGTCCGCTGATAGAGGCTAAGTGCAGACGCTTGTGCCTGCATGAGACCATGAGCCATATCAACGCTTTGAAATCCAACGCTTCCAAAATCAATTTTAGTTGGTGTCACATCAAAAATGGAGGAGTCAAGTCTAAGCCCATTGCTTTAGCGACTTCAGACACAAAACTTCTTAGCCCTCAAAAGTTCGTCGATTTTTTGAAAAGAGTCTGAAACCTCGAAGCACTTCAGTCATCACATCCTTCCCAGGATGCCGTGATGCATGGTAATAGTGGCGACGTACAATGTTATCCTGTGATGTAGTAAGTACGGAGGCGCGATAATCCGAGAAAGATATGGATTGTTTCTACAGCTCCCATTTATGTTGTGCGTGCTATCGTTCTCTCGCGTGTGGACGCTGCCAACAGTTTGAGAAAAGCTTTTTCCAGACATGAGTACTATTTGAGACGACTCTGATTCCAAAGAGGCGCGGTGAATTATGAAAGTTGGTAAATTCGGCGATTGAACCTGGCATCCCCCGACGTAAGAGTCGACGCATTAACTCACAACGCCATGACGACCGGAGACCGGAAAAAATATAAACCAGTGTACCGATTTTAACGAAATGTAAAACATAGTCCAAATGGTATGAGCTCGTTTCATGACCCAAAGATTGTGGAGTTAGCTGGAAAATTAAGATAAAAAATCGATGAAATTTAATTAAAAAAAATGTTCTTATAACGAATGCATGAACTGCATTAACTATCAAGGCGATTTATTTTTGAGTTCTGTAGCTGTGTATAGGAGAAGTAGTACAAGTACTGTCTTTGTTTTCTTAATGCCCTTCTGTTCCTTTCTGATGATCTACCTGATGGTGATGCTGATGTGAGTTTTTCTATAATAACTAAAATATGAAGACTATATTACGACCGGCGAAAATCGCCCAACACACAATTCGTGAACGGTGAACTACATTCAACTAACTGAACTAGAAGAGCGAACTAGTTCAATAAACATATTTTAACTAAATTGAGTGCTCTCTGGACTGAACTAAATGCACAAGCCTCACTCGGAAATCCTTGACCCGAGCTACACTGTGCATCGCGTATGTGTTAGTGTGGTGCAACACAACCGGATAAATTCTTGCGGGATCCCGACTTCGGCTATCGATTCGAATAGCTCCTTGTGAGGAATACTGACGTATGCGGCCTTGAAATCGATGAAAAGGTGGTGTGGATCGATACGAAACTCGCTGGTCTTCTCCAGGACTTACCTTAGTGGGAACATTCTCGGTCTATAGGTCATTTGCCAGGCCGGAAGCGGTGTCGATTAGTGCGGCGTAAAACGGCCTTAGACCATCACACAGTACCCTGGGCAAACGGCCTTAGACCTTCACACAGTACCCTGGGCAGCATCTTATAGACGACGTTGAGCAGGATATACCTCTGTAGCTGTTGCAAGAGGCAGGATCGGCTTTTGCTTGGAAGGGGTATATGGATCTGATATTCCAGTCGTCTGGCATTCTTTTGCCTTCTGGAATTCAGCAGATGATGGACCAGAGCATCGTCGCCGGCTTGAAGAGCTCTGACGGTTGATGACTTCTTCAAAACTGGGTGGAAGGACTACTTCGTCGACTGGTGTTGGTATTTCTTGATTCCCTCTCATTTTATCGGGCCCCTTAAGCAACTCTTGGAAGTGTTGCTTAAACACATCCACCATTACCAGCGGGTCAGTAACACGGTTCCCTAGAGCACCCTTAGAGTTTCGAAGAACCTATATTTCCTGCCTTTCCTAAAGACTGCCCGTATTTTCTGCTTGCCCGTACACTCCTCGATATCCTTGAGCTGGGATGTTCCGAAAGACCTTTCCGTTAAGCGTAGAAGCTTCTTCACCTTCCGCCTTCTAGTGCGGTACTCCTTTTGGACTGCTCTCGTTCTCCCTTCCAGCGCCACGAAGATCAATCACTAATTCCAAATGCTCCCCGAATTTAGAGAAAGGCACACCAAATCCGAATAAATCCGTCAATAGATAAGATGTACCGTTCAAATTAACTCTTCTAAAGGTTTGTGCCTTGCAAAAAACTATTACAAAGCTATTACCTCATCACGTGTCGTACTTGAACTAATTCTTATCAAAACCGATGATGTAACAATTAGTTCGAGTAGACGACGCGCGGAGGTGATCAATCAACGAGCGGAAACAGTGAACCTGATTTATCCATACATGTGATGAATTCTGTGAGCGCACTGCTGCATGCTGACGCGCTTCAGCTGGAAGAGAAAGGGCACGGCGAAGGGGCGCCACCATTCAATCGGATGGCAGAGCACTTCATCTGTCATGTTGTACATGTCACGTTTCGAATTAACACCAATTTTTTTCTTTTTTTTTTTTGCATCTGAATTGTGATTACAGTTTGACACTGACTGAAGTGCACGCTTGGATTATCGCTTCAATCGATTGGTGCTGTGCACTTGGAGTCACTTAGGGCAACTGCTTGATAATTTTGTATCTATTGGCTATTAGCTGTAATTCAGGGTTGAGCGCAAAAAAAACCCAGACTAGCTGCAAAGACATAATTATGTGCTAGGAAAGTAATTTATATTCTGGACTGGGATGCATTCAGTTTATTTATGCTTTTCTCGTGACGGGGAATTTATTGCTGTCCAATCTTGTGATGGCGGCATGGATTTATAGCTGTAGTCGGGAGGATTGTGTCGGCCCTCAGGTCAGACGAATTCCGAGATGTTGCAGAATGAGATCTTCCAAATTCGTGGTCCGGATCTGAGATTCCCTGCTTCGATCGTATACGTCAAACAGAATTGTCATCGGAGACTGTTCAGTTTGAATGAACAAATTGTGAAAAAATGTGTGAATTTTGAAGAGGGTGAGTTTAGGGAATTCCGGCCCGATTGTGGCCAACATAACTATCTATCTGAGCGAATTAAAGGAAAAACTGTCAAAAAATTTGAAAAGCTTAAGAGATAAGAGAGTGAAGAGAGTCTCTGCAACATTCGTCTACATCCATCGCCGAAATGAATATTTACCTTACTTATCAGGACTGCGCAGGGCCAGCGCCTTAGCAACAGTTGCCTTCCATCGTTGACGGTCCGGGCACGCTGTTTCCATTCATGAGGATTAAAGACCAGCGAGTTTTGTGTCGGCGGTGCTTACTGGAGGTTCGATCTTCTTCTCTTCTCTTTCTCGAATCAGAAAGCTCAAATTCAAATACACTCTCTGATCTGAATGATCGGGTCCAAGTGCTCGTTGCGAACGTACCCTAAACTGGATCGTTTTAGGCCTCTGGACTACACCCACACTTTGGTACGCCTCGCAGTGTCCGCGAGTGTGTTTTTTTTTTCTTGCAGATCGTTAATCGCCCACATTTCAGTTTCTTATAGCAGAACTTGCAAAATGAGTGTTTTAGAATGCCTTTTTGGTGCTCCGAGCCAGCATTTTCGACATGCTGGCTTTTAATAAGACCAGTAGTTACTTCATTTGACATTTCAGCTAGTAGTCTTCCAGTACTTTTCCGCTTTTGGAACGCAAATTGATTCGGGTGAAGAACTTTGTGTTTTTCAATGAAATTCGTCAAGCACTTTACGAAAAGTTCTTCCATACATTTCTCTACAACAGGTGAAATGGATATTGGCCTGTAGTTCTTTATCTGGTTCTTTGTTCCATCTTTGTAGATTGGTCGTATTACCGTATAAAGTACCTATTACCGTTTAAAGTAAAGAAGTTTTAAGTATGCTCGGAATATGGCATGTTTCGAAACTTCTTTTGATTATTGTTCTCACAACTGGTGCAAGTCTTACAACATTTAGCTGTAGATCAACTGGTCTTATGTTGTCTATTCCTGGACTTTGATTTGTCTTTAAATTACCAAGTAATGTGTAAATGGATTGCTCCAGATACATATTTAGGTGACTGCATGTTTTTAGGTTGCAGCTGCTTATTAGTTTAAGTGCCTGCATGGAAAATTCTCAGTGACCTGTCACAGGTCCTTATTGCTTGTGAAGTTAATGTAAAAAATGAAAATCAAAAGTTTCTTAATTACACTTAAAATTTTAAGCAACACATTTTAAACCAGGTGCTTATATGGTTTATTGCTTATTGGAATATTAAACCTCACATCTTAAGCTTTCGATTCCGTGGTAATGTTTTATCGCAATTTTTAACAAAAATACAGCATTTTAAAACCATCACATTTTTTCACTTTTGCCATCGTAATAATGTCCAAAGAGTGGGAGCAATCTTCTAGTTTTTTTGGGGTGTTTTGCCCCACTGTTCATCGCATCGAACAGTTTCTTGTAATGAACGCTGTCATCATCGCGGTTTTAAAATTGATGAAAATATGGTGGGTATAGATCTGCATCTACATTTGTATCTTCATCTACACACTTGTAGAGTTCAACTCACTCAAGAATTGATGTCAAATGTCTTTGTACTCCGTCGAGTATACTACAATAATTGGATGCTTGGACATTAGCGTCTGAGGATCAAATGTTAACGCAACAGGGTGTTCAGCGATGAGGCTGACTGGAATTAGCCGTGTTTTTTTGCAAGCGTATATACGCTTAATTTTGAAGTGCACAAAAAACGATCATCGGCGCTTAATGATTCATCATAAAATTTTGGCAGCACCGACGACATTTATGACATTTGCTAAGCATTCAAGGGTGTAGTCGTGGAAGGTGATTTCTGATCTTTGATGGTCACAATCTTCGTTTTGTGACTGTGTACTTTAAACCACGTACGTGACCATCACTTTAAAAGCAAAAACACTTAATAATTATAAAATAAAAAAATGTTCATCAAATGAAAAGAATCGATTACGATACATAAACGGAATGTATAGCAGAGACTCTGGATATACCAAAAATTGCATACTTATGGATGCCAAAAAATTGAAAAATGATCTAATACATCAACCAAACCTGCAGGTGTAAGCCACATACAGCAACCTAAACAATGAATGAATGAATTCAGGAATGAACACACAGAAAATAATGATTGGAAGCATTGTTTTTATCCGCGCTTATTCCTTAAGCGGCGATAGATATGATGAGTAAGTTAAGGACTCGTTGTTAGTGTATTTTACATGCAAATCGAAATTTAAGCGTATATACGCTTGCAAAAAAACACGGCTAATTCCAGTCAGCCTCATCGCTCGGTTCATGTCATATGTACACATAAATGTAAATACTCATACTTCTACCAATAAAGAGTCAGTCATAATCTGAACGTTAGACGAATCACAAGTGTATTACTTAAACCCTCGTTCGTTACATGATACCAAAACTCGGAAAATCTGAAACAATCGAAGTAATCGAAAAGAGCTTGGCAAAAAAAAAAATGTCGCTAAAACCACCAAAACCATTGTTGGTGTGATCGATATGGCTCAGGAATGGACCGAGTGGCTAGACGCGTATGATAATTATTGCATAGCCTTGAAAATCGAAGAATCCAGGTGGCTAGTTTTAAAACAGTGATCGGTCGCGACGGAGTGAAAAGTGCCTAATAATCTCTCAAAATTTGGAAGTGATTAGAACCATATTAACCGTTCATTTGTTACCAGCGAAAACTAAAGCCTACGAGAGATGCCAATTCCATCGCATTAAACAACATAGCAATGAACTCTTTTGATTTTTTCCAAAAACTGCAACCACAAGTCAAAAAATACTCATACGGTACCAATGCTGAGGAATTTATCACAGATCAAATAGTTTTGGGAGTACACAGTGATGAAACAAGACAAAAGTTATGGCGAACTAATATGTAGAGCGACTGAGAGAGCTAGCAAACAAATTTACGAAATAAATAATGAAACCAAAATAGGCAAGGAAGACACATTCGAATGCACACTTTGTGGTAAGGAGCACAGCTACAGATGTTGTCCGGCGTACAATAAAAAGTGTCTTGAATGTGGACGTAAGGGCCATTTTCAGTCGTTCTATCGGAAAAAACAAAAGATAAAACAAAATGGATCAAAACAAATCTATGAAAGAATATAACTTTAAAAATTCAAAATCTGGTAAAATATGTGCATTGTCAGGAGACAGTAAATTAAACGAAAGTGAAAGTAAAGCTCTCAAGGCGGGGGGGGGGGGGGGGGGATTTCAACAACACAATCATCAATAACTAAACAAACATCAGACAGGAAGGACGACAAGTGGAGTGCAACTGTGAGTATCGGCCAACATAAACTTACACTTAAACTTGATACGGGAGCACAGTGCACAAGGTGTTGTCTAAAAAAAATGGCAAATAAGGTAGGTGCCGTGGTTTCAAAGTCAGCAACTAAGCGCTAATAGCTTATAACAACCAAATCATTCAAATAATAGAAATTGCATGCAAATATAAAGCATCAAAGGAAATAGTCGTGTCTTAGATTATAAGGGAGAACTTGCAACGGATACTTGGCAGAAACAGTTGTGAAAAATGGGATTTGTAGCAAGGATCAATCAAGTTAAGATGAAGGGCCAACATTGGGATGCTGCAAAGAATTTGAGTGCGACATAGACTTTATTGATAATCCCCAATTTAAAATAATTCCAGCTCGAAGGGTACCCTATGCTATAAGAGATCAAGTGAAAACTGAGCTAAAGAGAATGGAGAAAATGGGAGTCATAGCATCAATAAGTGAGCCAACACCCGCAGTCAATCCGCGATTATCGCAGACCGACAGCGATAAATCCTACGGAGCTAAACAAAAATATCCGGCGAAGGCATTACCCATCAAAAACAGTCGAACAAATTGCAGCAAAACCCATGGAAGTAGGTTTTTCAAAAAATTACACTGTGAAAAAGGATTCTGGCAATTGAAAATTACGCCTCGCACTTCAAAATACCTGACATTTTCAACACCTTGGGGTCGATATCGATACTTACGAATGCCATTTGGAATATCATCTGCTTCTTTTTTGTGGGGCGCCAGGTTTCAACCAACAAGCATCTCAAGGCAGTGCAATTTTTGGGTAGCTGCCTCTAGTTCGTTGCGGTTCTTCTTCACTTGCTTACGAGAACTCAATTGCGGGCATCCTCTATTGAGTAGTCCCTCAGGGTCGGTGTCCAAGACTCACGTTCAACAACAAGTTGTCCATGTGGTTCTATGTGCCTTGACTGGATTCACTGAACAGACTAAGAGCAGTACGTAGGACTGTTCTTTCGAGGAGGCCAGGAACGTCTGCCTCGTAGAAACTGCTTCATGCGCTGAATTTCAATCTGCAAATCGTCAACTAGTGAATTGTCTGAAGGAAACAATCCAGCTTTCGCCCATAGAAGAAGAATTGCAAGCTACACGCATCGATAGCGAACGAAAAAGCCAGAATCAGTAATTTTGTCATTGAAATATGCTTATTTTCTTTTCGTTGAAAAAAAAAAGAAGCATCGGAAGTTTCGTTGGGAGGCCCTTCATCATCCACCCTGTAATCCGGACTCAGCACAAAGTAGTTACCACCTGTTCCTATATATGGTTCCTATACATGGCAAACGATTTTCCTGTTTATTAAAATTTATCATTGAAATTTTGGGCTTGTTCAACAAGACTCGCTCAGTTTTTTCCCCAGTAGACGAGGACGAGGATTTTTACGAGAGAGGGAGTACGGCATGACCATCAAATCACCCATATTCCCAAATCCGCTGGAGGGAATCGTCCGTCGTCGAAAATTTTCGATTCCGAAATCCTATCGAAGTGGAACGTCCACATGTCGGTAATGTGAATTGGGATTCACTACATTCTTAAATCCGATCGAATCACTCCATACAAACAGATCCGCGTCAAAATCGTTGCGGCTTCCTTTGAGTTTAAATAGATTGCTGGTAAAAAATAGGCTATTTCTATTCTGTTTAGCATTATTTTAATAAATGCAATTCTAGGAAGAAAACTAGAAACAGGGAACAACTCAAAGGGCAGGAAATGAAAAAAATATCCGGACACAACGAAATACATGACAAAAATGCGTCATGTAGAAGTAAAATATTTTTGAGAAAATTTGCGATGAAGTTTAAACGAAAAAGCCTCAATCAGTATTTTTGTCATTGAAATAAGCTTTTTTTCTTTTTGTTGAAAAAAAAAATACAATTTTATTTATGCGCTACTACGCATGTATGTACATAATGTATCCAACTTGCTTCATATGCGTCAGCTGGCTCACTTTCAGTTACTGGCTGGCCAGCAGTTCTCCTTGGACATGATCGCATTGTTAATTTGTTCACTTTTGTTTTGTGCCATCAAAATAGTGAGCAATACTATCCATTATGTTTATTAAACAAACAATTTGGAAAGAAAAACTCAAATTTCAATGTTTTAATTTCAAATTAAATTTCTTAAATCAGACGTCAGATCTTGGAACTGACTTCGAAAAAAAAAGAAGTGATGTTGATAATATAGTACATCCGAAGGGTTTTATGATAGTTCGAATTCGTTCACGTGAATCGAACGAGTGAAGGGAATCTCCGATCCGTCGGATTTGAAATTCAACAAAACGGCGCATATTTGACCTTAATCGGACCCCTTTTTAATACGGTGAATACAGCTTTATTGCGGTTTTTTAGGGCCACCCCACCCGTCACAAAATAATAACGTACAACAGTTGATGTGGCATAGTACTCTATTTTTTTGTATAAAAAAAAATTTTCGTCATTCATTTTTCTGACATTCTTATTCTTGTTAAATTACTAAATCATGTTTAGTCAAATTAAATTAAATCATATTAAATAATGTTAATATATAATGTATCTATTAAGACAAAAATAAAATCTTTCTATCTTTAAATTTCGTGCAAAAAAGTTGATTTCTTTTTACTACACCTCAGATTCTGGATAAATGTGTGCATTGACTTCTGAAACCACAAAAATGGATTGTACAGTATATCCCCATCCTGTGGTGGATGAACCTCGGCGACTCTCGTAAAATCGTCAAGGCAACCTCTGTGAAAAAAGTAAGATTTTAATCAAAACAATCTGAAGCGTAGAAAGTTGAACATTTATGCACTTCCTTTCTCGGAAGCCACCATCCTTGAAAGTAGTGGGCGTTAATTTTAACTAACATCGTTAACTGTTTAATGCCCCGTTAATCTACTTTGGGTGGAGTCATAAACTTGAATAGCCTCTGAACACATATGAATCAGTCATTACTTTTGACGCCCACTATCAAGCTTGATTGGGTAACTCTGTTTCACTTTCATTGTGAGCTTCGGTTCAAGTTAAGGCGCGACGCGGCGTGGGTTCCTTTTGCAATTTGTGATCATGATTCAATCTTTTAAACTGAAATCATGCACAACAAGAGAAATGTGAGAAATGTACACCTAAGTCTGTTTTTACACGGTAGATTGGTTCCAGAAGAAGCCGTGTAAAAAAAACCGTGTAAAAAAAGACATTGATCGTATACAAAAATGGGTGATTTGTTCCTAATATCTAAAACCTATTAAAATTAGTGAAAAACAAGAATTTTTAAGAACAAGAATTCATGTTTATTTTATTAAATCAAATATATAATGCTTATTTTCACAAGCATAGTAATTAATGATAAAAAAGATATGCACTCTAATCTTAAAAGTACATAATATAAATTAAATGTATGGCAAGTTCAGGAACTAAACAACTATGTTGTGAACGAAAAGAATAGGTTATTCAATTTTTAAGGTAAAAAATAAAATAAAATAAAATAAAATAAGTGATAATCATAAATACAGCAACATAAATTTAATTGCTGTCGTAATCAGTTATTCGCATTCGCTTGCTTCGAACGCGTATATGTACATTCACTATCATCGCTGGAATAATTTCAAATCGTGCTAAATGGAATAAAATCGTGTAAAAAAATTAAAAATATTCAATTTTCAAACCGTGTTATATCAAAACCGTGTAAAAAAACGACCGTGTAAAAACAGACTTAGGTGTACTTAGCTAATACAAAATTTGATTAAGAGAAGTCATCCTACGCTCGGGCGCCATAATCTTCTTGTCCTTTGACTGAAATTTTAACGGATTTACAACATCTTACAGATACTAGATTTCTTAAAATTGCACATAATCGATGCAAACGTGGCTTAATTGGAACTGATTTTGGTATGATGGTGGTGTGATTAAAAAATGAATGTCAGTGTCTTCTCAGCATTTTGGAGAGAACACTCCATTTGGTGTGAATAACAGTAAATTTTCGTTAAGTTTAACTAAGACCCTCATCAAATTTTTTGACAGATGAGTGCTACCGCCATTTTTGTGAGAATAAAGATGAAAAGTATTGAGTGAACTTTTGAAGAAGTTGAGTGTGCATGTGAGGTAACATCTAGAGGAAAAAAAAATGGAAAATACTGTTTCGGTAGAGGAATGCTTTGACAGATTAAGTGAAAAACCTTCAAAACAAGAAAGTCTGGAATGGAAGAAGACATTTGCATTTTTGCAGTTATATCCGTGCTTATATACATATATGGGTTGCGCGACAGTTCGCGCTGGACTTGGGCCTACCTTCTCAGCAACCACTCGTGCTGTGCGTGATATTGTTTTATTGCCAGTTTTATGCCTCTCCGGACGGTGAATTTGAAAATCTTTTTTCTAGACAGGAAAAATACTCTCTGAGCATTGACCGTGACTCGAGAGGTGGAGCCGTGAATTATGAAAGTTGGTAAATTGGGGATTCGAACCTGGCACCCTCTGCTTAGGAGTCGACGCACTAACCCACCCGTGCTTGCTGGAAAGTAACCCAAACTCCAGACATGTTGCGTTGGACACTGGAAGACAAAAATGCTATCCTTAGATTTACTTTGACACATACAGCATAACACTTGCCTATGGATGTATGAAAAACCAATGCTCAAATCCAAATAGGGATCCCGTGTCACCAATGTATCGAATTAACATAGCACGTGTTTCTTTATGAATTTGGGAAAAGAAATAATTACTCAACCATTCCATGTTATTGGAGTCAAATTCATACAGGTTCCCGAAATTATCCCCTGTGTCCCCGGGGATTGTTTTTCGCATGTACTTAGTACCCACATTTTCCCGTCCTTGCACTCACCCTTAAGCGTCAAGAACTTTAGTTTTCAAATCTCAACTTGAGGGAGAGAACCTTCTTTGAGGAAATTCGCGCCAATTTGTCTGTTTCCGTTAACGAAAACACTGCACTCATTAGTGTGAGTGATAGTGAAATGATTCGGGAATCGAACCTAGTATCCTCTGCGTAGGAGTCGTCTCACCAATACACGGAACACCACGGCGTGGCGATCCACTCTTCCCACTTTTTCTGGTTGAGTATTGCTTATTATTTTTGTATTTCACGAAAATCGCACAAGACTCAATTTCCCAAAGAGTGAAATACACTAAACTAAAGGAACTAGAAAGAACGAACAAGTTCAATAAACAGATTTAAACTAAACTGGGCGTTCTCTGAGCTCTCAGAGATTCGATCGCTGCCCGGCTGTCGGTATAGATGACGATATCTGTGCTTGAAATTGTGATTTGTAGCCAGGGCAGGGCCAGGATTTCGTTGCTATAGTCTCAGTCTGGTAGACGCTGTAAATGAATGGCGGTTGATTATTTAAATCCTCAGACACCAGTGCCTATTCCGACGGCCAGCGTCTGCTGTTCAGACTTCCGTTATGATTTGGTGGGTATTCTGATTGAGAAATTCCTCTCGAAGAGGAGCTTATGTATCATGAGGTCGGTGGTGTCCTTCTGGGATGAATCGGAATGTGCCAAGGAGATAATTTATTTAATTAATTAAGCTTATTGCAAGCAAGGAATGAACTTAAACAATCTAAACTTAAAAAACTATGCCTAACCTAGATACAGGGGAAAAGAGAGAGAAAGGTAGGGTGGAAAAGGACGGGATTATAGGAGGTTTCGAAGAGATACTGTAGTAAACCTGATGTGTCATATTGCGTCCGGCCCCAAATTCCAGACGTAATCCAAGCCGCACTGTCTGGGCGCTTGGGAACCAGACTTAACAGCAGTTCTCAAGAGTTTGGCAAGGTACACGCCATCACCTGGTTGTGCTTGCCTTGACTTTTGGCAAGCGTGAGTAGAAATATGGAATAGAGAACAGTGCAGTCCGCGATGTACTATCTAAGCTGATTGTTGTCGGTTATTACTATTTATTACTGAGATGGAAGTCGAAAGAGTGTTCCATGGTGTTAGCTAACTTTAACATTCTTGAAACAGGTGAGTTGAGGCCGTAATTAGTGCGATGTCGTGTGATACGGAAGAGGGCTGAAGACCTAAGGTTATGGGGATTGGTGCGAAAAGAAAACAATTCTAGAAGCCCTGGACTGTCGATGTTACCAGAAATAAGTTGGTGGAGAAAGAGCAAATCTGCGGTTTTACGACGGTTTTCGAGTGACTCAAGGCGAATCAGAGTAAGCCGATTGGGATATGGAGGCAAGTTGTTTCTCATCTCATCAGACCAGGCAAGATCGCGAAGAGAGAAACGTAAGAACCTGCGATACACAGCTTCAATACGTCCAATGTGGACCGAGAAGTGAGGTGACCAGCCATGGTTGGCGTATTCGAGAATGGGTCTGACGAAGGTGATGTCTAGAGATCTGGTGACCTAGGGATTCGAGAATTCCTTTGACCACCGCTTGACAAAGCCAATTGCAGAGTCTGCTCTACTTACAATATTGTCAACATGGGAATTAAAGTTGAGCTCGCGATCACAGATGACGCCTAAGTCACGTAACGATGAGACTGAAGGCACTGGTTCGTTGCAAAGGAAATAGATTCTAAACGATTCTAGTGGGCGTTTGCGGGAGTATGTAATGCATTGGCATTAACTGACATTAAGTTCGAAATCATTCTGCTGGCACCAGACAGACTCTCTATTTAGGTCATTTTGAAGAGAATGGTAGTCAGATGGAGGGACGTTTCCATGTCATCTGCGTAGATAGAGAGATGAGAGCGACGTCTTTGATAGTGAGTACGAAAATCAAAAAAAAAAGATCGGTTTAGATGTTACAGTATCCTGCCATAAATGTAGCACAGGCAATAAAAACATAAACCACAAAAATGTAATGTACACGCGATCGTCGCGATCATTTTAAATGCATGGACATATGTTTATTGAGGTCACTTGCTCAATAAACACCGAAATAAAAAGCGATCGCCTGAGCAACTGATAAGAGAATATTGTACCGTAGGGTAAGTTTCATTGTGAATCAATCATGTGGCATAAGTTAGTCTTAAGAAAGATCTCAAACTGAACAGAAGTTTTGACATAGATTTCAAGCAGTGCGGAAGTCTAAAGATAGATACACGCGATACACAGTGAAGTACAAATAAATGTAATATATATTTAAATTGCATAAATAAAGTTAAAGTATATTGTGTAAACAAGTGTTACATTGCGAGAATTATTAAGACAAATCTTAAATAAAATGTTTAGACTCAAATGATCTGAACTTTACAATAGCTGTGTTTTTTTTGCAGACCTATATGCGCTCTAATTATAAGTGCACAAAAAAGTCTCGGTCTTGGCAGTACCGACGAAATTTATGACATTTGCTAAGCATTCAGGGGTGTAGTCGTGTAAGGTGATGGTTGATCTTTGATGGTTACAATCCTCGTTTTGTGACTGTGTAGCGTGACCATCATTTTAAAAGCAAAAAACACTCAATAATTATAAAATACAAAAAAAAAGTTCATCAAATGAAAAAGAAAAGTTTACGAAACCTAAACGGAATGTACAGCAGAGACACTCAGGGAATGCCAAAAATTGCATACTTATGGATGCCAAAACATTTGAAAATTATCTAATACATCAACCACACCTACAAATGCGTGAGCAAAATCGATCAGGGTCTAATATCGTAAACCACATACAGCAACCTAAGCAATGAATTCAGGAATGGACACACAGAAAATAAGGATTAGAAGCACTGTTTAGTGGCGATAGATATGATGAGTAACTTAAGTGTATATAGGATTTGTTGTTAGTGTATTTTAAATGCAAATTGAAATTTAAGCGTATATACGCCTGCAAAAAAACACAGCTAATGTATTTTTTTTTTTTTTATTTCATTTTTATTTTATTTCGGGACAACTTACTACTAGACAAAAATGACATAAAAATCTACCTTAATATCTAACAATTCATGTTCTTAATTCTATCTTACTGCCCCTTCGCGGGTACTCTAAAATATTCTAATCTAACTGACTATTTGCCTTTCGGCGTCTAAATTATTAAGTTTTTGTTTTTTTTTTGTCCTTAGGACATACTTTATTGTTCAGTACTTACTGGCCAAGAAAACTAAGAAAAAACTTGGCGCTCTTCCGTTTGAATAATGTGTTCTATGTTTGCCAAGTACAATGCGACCCATTTGACGGAGAGGTGTTGGAAACCTAGAGTCGTTTGTTTCAATAAAATGACTTTATGTGCGATTTTGTCAAATGCTTTACTTAAGTCGGTGGCAATTACATCAACTTCTTGACCATCTTCCAAAGTGGATACAATTGTGCTCGAGTCATAAATTCAGTGAGATTTGTTGTTGTAGATCTGTCTTTCAGGAAACCGTGCTGGCAAGGTGATACTAATGCTTTGCAGCCAAGGTACAAGATAACTAAAGACACTTAACTGAGGCCACTTCAATGTTGGGCGCCAATATCTAGACAAATTTCAGAAAAAGTCCTTTCTTCCACTTTTTTAAGGAATTTAAACTGAAATCGATTGAGTCCCCTCGCGAAGGACCAACCTAATACTATACAAGATCTTGATCATCCCCGTCCTGCTCTATGGCGCCGAAGCCTGGACAATCTCAAAAGTGGATGAAGAAGCCCTTGGTCTTTTCGAGAAAAAAAATTCTGCGTTCAATCTTTGGTCCTGTTTGCCTTGATGGTTATTGGAGAAGAAGATTCAAGATTTAGCGTCATGTAGAGCATTTTTTTTCCGTGTGTAGGTGCAAATCTTCGACAAGACTCTATGGCGAACGTTCGCACATAGAAGTGTGAAATTTTTACTCATTAAAACAACCTCCCTGTATTTTTTAAGACTACAATTAAGTGAAGCACTTAACCAGTAGTTTGCATTTCATGATTTAGTTACTGATCGGCTGGTTACTCTCCAATGAAAGGTCCTGCTAACACCGCAACCATGCGCGGGTGTAGACTATCGCACGAGATCAAGGGGTCGAATCCTTTGAAGTTGGGGCAAGGGATTAGTTACCTCAAGGATCGGGTGAACTGCAGTGTTTGTGTGCTCTTCTAGGCGGCGCTTATTTTTATAAGCAAAGTTCTTAACTTCATCTTGGAGTGGTTATATGCAAAGATCTCTGTCGGATGTCGTCGTTTCTGATATACCATGGTGCATTAACGATAGTTCTAAGCACCTTATTTTGAAAAGTCTGTATTATTTTCAAATTACTTGCTTTTGTACAACCCCAAAGTTGTACGCCATACGTCCAAACAGGTTTTAGGTCTTGCTTGTATACAAGCAGTTCGTTGTCAATAATTAGCTTGGATTGTTTACCAGTAAGCCAGTACAGATCTTTATATTTCATGTCAAGTTCTGCACGTTTCTTCTTAACGTGCTCCTTCCGCTTGACTTTCACGTCAAGAGTCATCCCGAGGTATTTCGCTTCATTGCCATTTGGACACGATTTAGGAAGACTGGCAAGTTATTAACTTGCCTATACGTGAAGTTAATATGGACGGATTTCCTTTCATTGGGGACAATTTGCCAGAAGTTCATCCATTCGTGTATCCGATCTAGTGAACGTTGTAATTTTGCTGTAGACTCTTCAACCGTTTTAGCTGTTACCAAAATGGCGGTATCGCCAGTAAATGTGCCTAGAAAAGTGTGTGCTTCTTGTGGTAAGTCACTAGTACACAGCAGGTATAGCAGAGGGCCAAGAACACTCCCTTGCGGTACACCAGCAATTATATTTTTAAAAGCAGAGTATGCATTTCCGTGCTTCACACGGAAAATCGTATCAGAGAGATAGTTCGCTAAAATACTATACAGCTTCCCACGTAGAGATCGGCAGAGTTTATATTTCAGGTCTTCATGCCAAACTTTGTCAAAGGCTTGAGAAATATCGAGAAATATGGCTGAACAAACGAGCTTTTGTTCAGATACCTTTTCTATTACATCAGTTATATGATGTACTTGGTCAATAGTTGAGTGTTTACTTCTAAAACCAAATTGGTGATTTGGTATGTGCTGTTTTTCTTCCACAATTGGACTTAAACGTCTAAGCAGAACTTTTTCAAATACTTTAGACATTATCGGGAGTAGTGAGATAGGTCTACAGGACTTTTAATTCATTGGTGGTTTTTTCCCGGGTTTTGGTTGGCTTTATAACTTCTGCCACTTTCCATTGACTGGGGACTGTTCAAGTCCAAACGCGGCATTAATCAAGTAGAGTAACTTAAGAACGGCTTTCTTTGGTTATCTACTTTAGTCTTAATTTTTTTCGGATTGGCGCGTTATGTGATTCATGTAGAGCATTGTTCGAGCATAAACAGTCTTCGACTCTGAACTAGTAAGACAACACAGTAGAGGACGCCCTCGGAACCGATGGCCAGGTCCAGATAGACCTCAACCAACTTGGCATGCGCAATTGGAGACAACTGGTTAAATATCGTGCTGGCTAGAGAGACTGGCGGTGACTGGAATTTGAGCTGACGTCGTCGGTTTTGTTCAAAAATTATTGTTATTTATGGAAAATGCACCAAGCAGACCGAGGTCATTCCCCGTGGGGCGCCTCTGTGAACACAGGAGTGACTCACGGCATCACTCCATTTACACTCTTCGGAGACTCCCCTCCTAATTAGACAGGTAAATTCATTACACACGTAGGAACAGACACTATTCTCCGGATCTACGTTGACAGATAAGCCAAATTGATGTCTCAACTCGAACCTCCCTCGGCGCAGAATCGACGGAGAGGTGCTTCCATACAAAGGACTGCCTTTGGCACAGCACATCTCCTAACTCGTACTTAAAACTCTAAAATATTACCCATAATCCCCAGCTAGAGATACCAATTGAGAAGTGTTAAGTAACACCCTCACTCGGCCCCAGCTACTGCCTCACCACCCCACGACCGTGACCGGCCCGCGAATGGGAATCATAAAATAATTCATTCTAAGCCCGTAATAAGCGCCTTGCCGATGCAAATGCATCGTAATAACTCAGCGAACCACATGCAAAGACCAGAGCGGTGCAGCGTCCTCGTCGCCATCCAGTATGCGAGTGCAATCATCTTTAAGTCGAGGTGCGAATCGTAGGCATTCCGCTTAAGTCGCACAATTGCAAACCGAAAAGCCTCCCCGAAGCCCTAAGCCATCATTCACGGCCTCGTATAATCCCGAACGCTTTAACGATATGAAAATGTCTCGCCTCTCCCTCCACGCTGAGCTCTAGCGCATTAAATCTATTTTTACTGCAGCCGCCGCCGCTGCTGGAGCCTTCACACGGTGTTCGTGGAGCCAGCCAGTCAGCGGAGAAAACAGTTCTTTGCCACAGATTTTGTGGCATTTTTCGTGTCCCGTCCAAGGGCGTAATTACGCCGCAGCCAACTCTGAGTCAGGATTATCGGAAATTAGCGGGTGTCGTCGCTTGTATGACATTCATATTAAGCAGCAGCGGACGAGCGGTCACCGGCTGGCTGGCATTGCGATTAAGCAATTTTCTAGTCGTGCTTTCTATTCCGCGTCGCAGCTCCAATCCCGCCGCAATTATGCAATTTATCAATTTGCCCTCGGATTGAGCGCTTAAATTCCAGCCGCTGTCGATGGACGGACGATGGGCCCTTGCGCGCTCCTCTCTGACTGACTGCCAGACGAGTCTCCTCGCACACACATGGAGACCGCGCGCTAAAGTGCAATTTACAACCGTGTCGCATTCTCTTAAGCGCTGAGCTTCTGCTGACCGTCTTAAGTCCCTTTTAGCAACAACAATGAGAACAGGATGTATGAGGTTAATCTGTAATGCATTCATTTCGGAACGGGCCCGGCTTGGCGGCTCGAGAGCTCGTCTCGCGCCCAAATGAGCCGCTCTATTGAGGTGGCCCACAGACTGGCGAGTGCGCGCCGCCGCGGAGTGAGCAATTTCTGGTCTGAAGCACCACACATTAATGGACCATCATTATCCGTCCAAAGTAATTGAAGACAACGGCGTTTATCCCTCAGGTTGGTTTCTCATTCCCCTCACCCGTCCTTCCAGTTTGTGTCTGACTGAGTGTGTCTACGTTGCTAGGGTGTACTATGGAATGGGCTTTTGATTGGTTCTTTGTCATCCAGCACCAGCCAGCAGCATCATCACGGGTGCCCGGTCCGGTCTCGTTTCAAGTATTTGCAATGGACCGTGAAGAAGACATCCGTTGGAATTGGAATTTTTAATTTAAAATTGTTTTTCAATGAGCAAGAGCGCGCACACACACACGGAGGAGCTCAGAAAACTCTCACACAATGGACGATGGATGGATGGTTGGTGGAACGAGGATGGGAACGAGGATGGATGGGGATGGGGTTCAAGGCTGAATTCATTTGTTTTTTAAACCACCAGGAGTGGAGCGCAGATAATCACTTGCTGATGGAAGAGGGATGACCTGCGATTATCTGACGGCGGATTCAGGCGTCTTTTGGTAGCCTCAGGTGTCATGATGGGGGGCATTCCACGTTGGGCAATTATCCACGTCATTCGTTGTGTCAAAGCAAATGACTGGTATACTTCATGTCATGAGACGTTCTCGGCGACCGACGGCGTTGGGTTCTCAAGTTACGGAGTAGTTTATTTTATTATTTTTTCTTTAGATTCATGTGACAATTCCAGTGCACATGCATTCCCCATCTGTCAAGTTGACAGATCGCGGCCTCTTTTCTTGATTTATGTTTGGTTTGGTTGCGTTTGTGTTCATCTCAGGTAACGTGGCGACGTAAATAGTCACGTCGGTTGATGGAGGTGCATTTGCGTTGCATATGAAATGTTTAAGTCACAGGGTGTTTGGCGGGAGGCGGCTCCACTTTATCTTGTATTTATCGATGTGAAATGGGAGTGACGGATAAAGAAAATTTGAAAGTCTTTCTTATAAGCCTGTTCTCTTTCACAGCGTCTTTCGATATTCGATAAAAAATATATCAACTATAGTAAAGATATTTAAAGGGTATCTTTAAAACTGTTTTTCAAAACTGGCATACGTACCGCGTGATCAAAAGCAAACACCATGTTACTTACAGATGCCTTCGACTCCGCTAATCGGAGATGGATAAAATTAGATACATGTAGGACTTCGAGGCTTATTTGGCCCTCACAAAATCCAAACAAAACAAATACACTCCTAAAACTAAACAGGAACGTAGTGGGCATTATCAACGGCCACTGCCTTCTCGGTTTCCATGCCGGAAGAATGGGAGCCCCCCACAATGACTACTGCAGAAAAAGAAATGAAAAAGAGACGATGAGGAGGAAGGAAATACACTTCACCTCCTCGGCACATGTCCAGCCCTTGCAAAAAGCAGAGAAGATATACGAGGCAACTACATTTTCAGCAACCTAGAGGAAATGTCACAATCAAAGATACAAGACACAGCTAAGTTTATCAGGGAAACTAATTGGCTGTAAATCAGCACAGGAGTGGACTTGTCAAAGTAGGCCCCTAGAATACCATTAGGCGGTCTCTAGGTTTATTTCATTTTCCTTAGTGTAGTCCCTTTAAGAGCAGCCGCCGGTGGAAAGCACCGGGTAGTGATAGCACAAAGGATCCCAAAAGGATCTAAGCGGGCCACAACTCTTAGAGTGGTGGCAATCACCCTAACCTAGACTAACCTACATTATTAAACGCAACTGACAGTAATCCTTTTAATTCTAAGCTATGACTGGTAAGGATCTGACATCCATAGGTTATTAAAGCAATAACCAGTGTTCTTGCTAGTGTAAAACGAAAATGCACTGAATCAAATATTTATTCCTATTATTAATGAACAGCGTTCGTTAAAGGTCATTTTCGTTGCCTCAGCGAACACTTGCCTTGGCTCAACGAACTATTCGTTAATATTACGAATAAATTTACACATAGATCAACGTGGTATATTGTATGATTCGTTGATTCAGCGAACTAGCGTTCATTAAAAGTTAAAATTCTCTATAAGCATTTCCCAATGATACAGTATGTTGCGTCAATGAAAGTGTTCGTTAAGCCAATGAAAGCTGCATTTTTTTGCAAGCGTATATACGCTTAAATTTTGATTTGCATGTAAAATACACTTACAACGAGTCATATATCCGCTTAACTTACTCATCATATCTATCGCCGCTTAAGGAATAAGCGCGGATAAAAACAATGCGTCCAATCATTAATTTCTGTGTGTTCATTCCTGAATTCATTCATTCATTGCTTAGGTTGCTGTATCTGGCTTACACCTGCAGGTTTGGTTGATGTATTAGATCATTTTTCAATTTTTTGGCATCCATAAGTATGCAATTTTTCGTATACTCAGAGTGTCTCTGCTGTACATTCCGTTTTGGCTTCGTAAACGATTCTTTTCATTTCACGAACATTTTTTATTTTATTTTATAATTATTAAGTGTTTTTTCTTTTAAAGTGATGGTCACGCTACACAGTCACAAAACGAAGATTGAGACCATCAAGGATCAACCATCACCTTCCACAACTACACACCTGACTGCTTAGCAAACGTCATAAATATAGTCGGTGCTGCCAAAATTGTATGATGAATCATTAAGCGCCGATGATCGTTTTTTTGTGCACTTATAAATTAAGCGTATATACGCTTGCAAAAAAACACAGCTGAATTTGTTCACTGGTTCTAAGAACGCGATATTATATCAACATTCCATTGTACCAACGGAATCGTACGTGGAGACAACGAAAGTGTTCGTTGAGTCAATGAAAATGACTATAACGAACGCTGTTTATTAATATTGGTTAATTGAGCCAACGAAATTTTTCATTGCTTCTTCAGTGCGATTTGTTGTGAATAGTGTTGCGACATCATCATCACCATAATTTTTTTAAAAGGAAAAAAAAGCTGGCTTGTCCTCTTTTCTTTATTTTTCGATATATCAGGAATATTAATATTTGAACGGACATTAACAGAAACACTTCTTACAATTAACGACACAGGAATACCAGCAAGTATGTGCTATAGTTAATGTAAATACTAGAAAACATGTATCTTTTATCTTAGTATAAAATTATTTTTTTACAGTAAGTTCCAAAAGAAGGAACATTAATCTACTTAACAACTGCTGGAAGGAATGCAGTCAATTGCAATTTCCAGGTAAAGTGGCTATTATTGCTTAATGAAGTCATACGTTGAGGGAATGTACTATGTTCGTTGGGTTAATGTACAATGTACATCGAATCAACGAACAGACATTCGTTGGCTCAACGAACAAATCCATAGGACAAGAATTAATGAACTTTTCGTTGGCTTAATGAAAATATTCGTTGTGTTTACGTACCTTTTTGGTTCAGTGTGTTGAGGGGTAAAATGTTTCGATAGAGAAAGACTGCGTAGTGATCCATATATTTTATCGATAATCATTTAGATGTGATCTTCCAAAAGTTAAAGTAGAATTAAAAATAAGCAACACGAAACTTGCAAAACCGTAAACATAGCTAGGCATGCGTCCACAGTCAAGGGAGTTGCCTTGTATCCTTCTTCTCTAACGTAACAAAAACATTCATTGTATCGAGTGTCAAGTCTTTTTTTCGTACGCTATATAAAGACGCTAATGCCTTTGAAAAAATTGTACGTTGTGTAACGACCATTTGTTACACTGTGCCTCCACTGTGTTTGAAATTAATATGTGTTTAATTTGTTTTTATTATGTGAGTTGTTTTACTTCATTTTGTTTTTTCCTCCAACATTAGCTTTTTTGAGGTGCACAAAAAAACGATCATCGGCGCTTAATGATTCATCATAATATCTTGGCAGCACCGACGACATTTATGACATTTGCTAAGCAGTCAGGGGTGTAGTCGTGGAAGGTGATGGTTGATCTTTGATGGTCTCAATATTCGTTTTGTGACTTTGTAGCGTGACCATCACTTTAAGAGCAAAAACACTTAATAATTGTAAAATAAAAAAAAAAATTCGTGAAATGAAAAGAATCGTTTACGAAGCCAAAAACGGAATGTATATCAGAGACACTCTGAGTATACCAAAAATTGCATACTTATGGATGCCAACAAAATTAAAAATGATCTAATACATCAACCAAACCTGCAGATGTAAGCCACATACAGCAACCTAAACAATGAATGAATGAATTCAGGAATGAACACACAGAAAATAATGTTTGGAAGCATTGTTTTTATCCGCGCTTATTCCTTATGCCTAAGACACAATAGTGCGTTTGGGCAGGCGTTGGCTTTCAACAAACATAATTCAATGGCCAAGCACAAAATACAGCGTCGACCTGCGTTAGTGAATAATGAGAGCGATTGAGAGGATCGTAATAAAACGTAAAACGTAGTCCATCGCACGTCATTATTCAACATGTTGAATATTTTTTGACAGAGGGTGCGCTGTGAGAGAGGTTTTCTCCCAGATTGAGAGTTTTCTTCCAAACTGAGAGTATTTTCTGTCAACTGTCATTTAAGAAGTGAAAACAGCTGATTAAGAATAATTTAACGTTAAAAGTCATTTCAATTGAGCGTATTCAGAAAGTCGGCAATTTTTTCATTTCGCAGATGAGAGAGAGAACAGCTGATAAATTGAGTATTTATTTCAACGCAGTGCGTAATCGTAACATGAAGTTGGCTGGCGCAGCGCACTATTGTGTTTCAGGC
The DNA here is from genome assembly GCA_964034865.1 of Eristalis intricaria. NCBI lineage: Eukaryota > Metazoa > Arthropoda > Insecta > Diptera > Syrphidae > Eristalis > Eristalis intricaria. The sequence goes on from OZ035874.1 coordinate 71,596,241, forward strand.
ATTAAGCGGCGATATATATGATGAGTAACTTAAGCGGATATATGAGTCGTTGTTAGTGTATTTTACATGCAAATTGAAATTTAGGCGTTTGTACACTTGTAAAAAAACGCAGCTATTGAAGTGATCAGAGATAACCTATAACAGAGATATCCAACTTCTACCTCTCTTGCCCCTTGATTTCATCTGACAGTGTTTTTTATACGCTTCTTGTCCCGTGTCTGTGAATACGAGTGAGCTCTTGAGAACAGTTGATACCCTTCCCCACCTTAGTAATGGGCTGAATCAGAGTTCTTATTTGAAAATTCGCTCGTTATTTGAACGTTTTTTCAAATTTCGGTGTTAAATTTTCAACACAGTATGGAGGGGTAAACGAACGAACAAAGTTTATGTTCATGAAGTCGATCCATTTAACTCCCATTCGAGCAATAATTAATGAATGTACAACATAGTGTGAATTTTTGCATATGAATAAAAATTAATAATTCATTCACACGTTCAGTTAACCGATAATAAAAATATTATTAAAGCGTGAATCACAAATAAGAAGTTTTGACAACCATTTTTATGCATTAGTAATAGTTACAATATCTTGCCATTGTTCTTATCAAATTGTTTAAATTGAATTCATGAGTTTTCAGAATTCATAAATTAAGGGTATAAAGCGGACTTTATTTTTTGAGTTAAGTTGTCAAGTATAGTTTTTTAATAGGCGTTACGTATACTTAAGAATTAAATTGAAGTCAAATAGATCCAATTAAATGGGCATTGCAATACATTTATACTCACGAAAGTCCATATAACAATATAAGAAAATTCTCTTAAAAATACGAGTCAACATTTGAACATGGATTTTGGGCAATTCTCCCACAAAATTCACGAATCAGCTGCCATTATCCCACTAAATTCATGAATCTGCCCCTATTTTACACAAAGTTTACGAATCGGCAGCCATTTTGTGGTGAATTGACGAGCTTTGTAAAAGTATAAGTGAAACACAATGGATTACCACTACTTCTTCGTTGTGGACTGGGGGTAAAAATGGCCGAAGTTGGATATTTCTATTCTCCATTATCTCTGGATGAGATAACGCTTTTATTTATAACGATAGTATTACGATCAGGGGCCTGTTTCACAGATCATACAAAACTGTCATACATCATACACATCATTCTATTTTCTGTTTTACAGATTCTACTGGAAGTATTGTATGATATCTTCTTTGTTGTATGATGTGTATTATTTTGACGTTTAATTTTGAATGACAAATTTCATTGAAAACTATATAGTGTCGTGAATTAAACCCAGACAAGACCCAAACAAACAAAAACCAAATGATGGAGCTTGTCAGTAATGAAGAAAAATATGATTTCGAAATTATTGAGATTACTCAGCTATTATAAGACAATTTTTCGAGATAGTATATGATTATAAATAGAAACTTCTTGACGAAGTAGCATTCCTTGTTCCTACATGTCTAATTTAAAAAAAAAGATGAACACTCATTCGCCATTCAAAAATCAATAAGCCTTAAAATGCTTATTTTTGTGTATTTTTATGTAGTAGTTTTAAGGTTTGTATGAAATGTATGTTCAAATTTGAAAAAAAATGCTGTATGATGTGTATGGCATTTTTCTGTGAAACAGAATCATACAGCTTCCAGTGTAAACTTTAGGTGATACATGCTGTATTTCAGCGGCTCATACAACAAATCTGAGAAACAGAAATCGTACAGCAGAAGTGTCAGAATCATACAATGTATGAGATGTATGTTCTGTGAAATATGCCCCAGTCTGCAAGAATCGTACAAGACTTTATTGCCTCAGCTGTGAGCTGCATTGAATTAGAAAAACGAACAAGTTCAATTAATAGATTTGAATTCTCTGGATTGCATTAAAAAGCACAAGCCTAATTCACACCCAGGTCTTTCTTGCAGACGTCAATCTTTGTGTGAAATTTTAGAGATTGTGCCTCAAATTTACTTTCTTCTTTTAAATGTTTTTCTTATACGCGTGATTCTTATATGAAACTAGGGGACCCGGCCAACTTCGTCCCGCCTTGATTAAGCCCCTTCAGATAAACTTCTGAGTGATACCAAGATACTTCAAATTTTAATGTGATCTATTTTAATTGGATAGGAATCAGTAGAGAGCGATATTATAAACAATGTCTTTCGATTTCTTTTCCGTCGCAGAAAGAAACAACAAAGACGATTTGCCAACACGCGAACATGCAAACTTACAGCTGACCGTGCAAAAATCAGGGAAATTCGAAATTTATCCCATAGATATTTTTTTTTATTTTGTGTTTATTTGTGGATTCATGACGATTCGCCACATGTTCGCCTGCGAAAAGCTAGGGAACTTTTTACATTTGTTTGTGGTTTGACATTTGTTTTCGCCCGAATAAGGGATTTTTTTTCGAACATGTCACTTTTTTCATGCGAAAGGTAGGCGAACAGAAAAAAGGGAGATATTTTGGGTGAAATGCTGTTCGGGGGGCATTCATTATAAGGCCGTCTCGCTTGTGACAACGTGAATTTCGTCGTAAGGCGTGAGTGTGCAAGTTAAAGTGAGCATTTACTTTACTTATCTTCTCTCAGTGATCTCAGCAAGTTAAAGTGAGCATTTACTTCACTTATCTTCTCTCATTTTATGGTCCAAATTTGAATAGCCTTTGGTATTATATTTCGATCCTTCGTAGAGACGAAATATGAATCCAAATTTGAATGTTCATCCATGACCTACGTCATTCTATTTTTAGATATATCTTTTCATCCCTTTGAAGTAGTCACCAACATTCTTAGAAGATAAGATCGTGACGATCGATGACAAGTATTGCATCGACGCTTCGTCCTTAGGTTAAGTGTTTGAAAATAATTTTATATGTAGGCAGTTCGAAAATAAAGTTGAATTAGAGCGGACGTGTTCCGTTACTCACAACCCAGCGAACTCAACTGTGTTTTAATTTCCAGCCACCGTTGCTTGTGCTTTAGTACACTCTTTTGGACACTAAACAACAGCCAGAGAGAGATTGGAAAGCCAGTCTCGAAGAAGTCCCAGAAATTGAGATTCGACGCAGATCAGCTGATTTGGGCATGGCCAGCTAGTCAACCTGGCTTATTTTGCGTTTGGATTTGGGTCTAAATCCGTGTAAGACTGTTATACATTGGTGGAGCATCTCTCATTTGGGGTCACATTGGATAACTATTTTGTAGTGACCTCCCCATTTCATACGGAACTAAATTGTTTGTTTCCAATTCTAGTTTTAAAAGAGTTTTCACATAAGTCCTTCACTGACGTTACTTGTGAAGTAATGGCATACTGCCTCAAAAAAGGCTTTGATATTCCTGACTTACAAGAATTGAATCTAGCCAGTCCAAGACATTGCTGTGAGTTCCCTCATTGGTCGCGAAAAAGGTTGACCGGACATCCGGTCGAGGGCCATTTTTGTTAATAAGCAAATTTTTCGCTTTCGAAGGAAATGCAATCCACAAGTGTTCGACGAAGGATCAATGCTTTGTCTTGTGTGGCTAATGCCATGTCAGCATCAGCTATTCTTATTTATATCTTTTGAAATGGGGAAGAGATTTGGGATTAGTAATGTTAATGACTTTCTGTGGACAGAGCTCGACAACATTGTTATATACGAGCTGTGGTTCCAACAAAATGGCGCTACGTTTCATACAAGCGACGCAACGAGAAATTTTTCGATTCGTCCTGGTCATGGCCAACGTTCATCAATTCATGCGATTTGACACCTTACTCTTCCACACAGACCAAGCTGCCCTGGATCCGCTATCTAGATTAAGACAAAGAGTCCACTGACTCCTACAATACATTGAATTCGAAAATCTGCCGTTCCTGCAAAATCCCGAAAGCCAGTAAAGTCCATGTTTTTGAAGCCGCTGTGTGGTGTGTGTGGTCGCCCGATAGCGACGCTCAACATCACCACATGCATTGCGTTGTGGGGAAGCGCCCACCACGCCCATTTTCGTGATGAGCCCCCTTTTCGTACAATTTACACGTTCGCTGTTTTAATGATGACGCTAATGAGTGATCATTCCAAAGCGATCATTCATCGCCGCCGGTTGCTATAAGCTGCAACCGCGCCGTCACCGCGCCTCCACGACCCCGGTCTTGGCTTCCATTAAGTCCCCGCAGTGCGCCTCTTCTTCCCACACCCTGAGGAAGCGTGCAAGACACATCCCGATCGGATCGAGAGCGATGTGAAATGAAGTCATTACGTGCCTGCTATGCTCATTAACTTTTGTTAGGTTGTTAGCCGTCCATGGGAGCCAGGCCGGCGAAGCCAATGCTTGTTCTTTGGCCGGTCTCAAATAAAGGCTCGGATCTATGTCCGAGAGTGGGACTGAGGGAACGCGACCGGTCACAGTGATCTCAACCGGTGTCCTTGGGAGTTTAAGAGAGGATACCCGCCTCGCAATAATGACGCCTCGATGAGCGTCCGAAATTAATTGCTCCGCATGGCAGATCCAATCGGACGTGGATCTAACATTTTCCCGATACTAAATGTCCGACATGAGATACAATTAATGCAGTTCGTTGGTGGGGGTGGCGGGGCGGCGAGGGCTGCAATTGTCAGCCGGCAAGGTACAACGCCACGAACATGATGCGTCGCTGAGTGAACGCGCAGAACACCAAGGGCGAGTCCCATATGCATGTTCATCGCCCGCGGCTGCGCCTTCGACTCCGACGTCGAGTTCGTCTTAAGATTCGGCTTTCCTCAGCGGGCACAGCGACGACGATCACGACGAACCGGGCCGGTGACTGACGGTGCCCGTGGGTTCGTTTTGCAGGTGATGCGCACTGGCGATAATCTCTTCTGAGTAAATAATAAGCATCTTGCGAGTTTTGCTTTCGGCCCGGCTCCTTCGCTTCTCCGCCGCTGCTGGTACTTGCGCTGTGGCACGGCTTCACCTTGTCAAGGTCAAGTGTGTGCCGGCGCACTGGAATTCGCCGTCGATCGGCCGTCACGGCCCGAGGATGTGCGTGGTGCTAAACAGCTAAACGGCTCGCGGATCCGGTTTTCCTGATCCGTGTGCGATTCCAACCGGGATGAGGACAATTTTTAGGATGACGATACACATTAAGATGTAGATATGGATTTTTATGGAGCAAATATTTTTAGATTGTATTGTCCCACATACCAACTGCCGTGCGTCGCGGTCGGAGATGCGCTGCTTGTGCGCGGCGTTATGCACTCTGGGAAGGAAGGAAGCGCTGCCGCTCGGCTATGGGCCTCAGCAGAGGTGCACTGTGGGACTTAAGTTATGGAAGGCATGTGCTGTTGCAGAGGGGACATAAATTTGTTCTTCTTTAGCATGATAATGGGACGAGATAATGTTGTCACGTCCTGACGTTGCTGGCTTGATGCGCCTGCATGCAGCGACTGCGTATGCGAGTGTTGTTTTTTGTTTTAGCAGAAAACACTTACGAGTGAGTGCGTTGTCAATATATGCAGTGCAGTCTGATGTGTGCAGTTCTGATATGCCACACAGAAGTGAGCGGGCGATGGCTTCTCTGAGTGGCTGTCCGAAACTGTTATGCTGCGAGACAAAGGACTTCAGCACTTGGCTTTTGTAACAACAACAAAGTTGAAGGGTTCTGGAGGAGAAGATTCAACCAGTCCCTAGCCATGCGTCTATGGATTCAATGCCTAAGGTCGGTAGGTCCAAAGGTTCGGACAGATAATGGATTACGCACGCGTCTAAGGCGACGTCCTCAATTGGAGATCGTGCCAGTTTCAGAGAACGGTGGAAGAAGGTGAACTCCAATGTTCCAGAACATTATTAAAGGGAAAGTGACAGTGAAATGGACCAACACGCGACGCACAGTTGTCCGCTTTGTATGGGAAGGTGGAAATAGATTGAAGCGTTCAAAAGACCGATCATATTAAAATTTGAAACATAGTACATAGGCTTAATTTTACTCGCTCAAATAGGTCATTACTTAATCTATCGCAAGAACTTTTTAAATTCATCACGTTTATTTTTCATTCAAACTGTTAGACTATGGAACTCTTTACCTTCTGACATTAAATCGGTATCGAATCACAAAGATTCTAAATGTGCAATCATCCCTTACTTACACTCCCATGAAATCGTCCCCCACATTCTATAGTTTTTAAGAAAAATCTGCACAAATTCTAAATTGATCTTTTTAATTTGATGTTAAATACTAAGTACTCAAAAAGATGTAAATCTTAGCGTACATACCTTTTATTTAAATAAGCTTAAGCATAAACTTAAAATAAAAATATCACTTTTCTGAACCACGAACAGATTTTTTGGCACTTGTAAAGGGTGGTCCACCGAAAACGCACGAAGATAATCTTTTCTATATTTAAAAAGCAATGTTTGCTTGTTTGTTTTTTTGTCAGGGCTTTATGGACCCTTAAATGGTAAAAGATAAGGCACTGATGTATTTGGCAATTTTGTTCAGAATTCTGTGGAATAGGTTTCGGTTTTGGTTTTTAGTATCTTAATTCTGCTATTGGCGCGTTATGTGATTTTTTAAACAAAAAAAGCCGTATTTTCTACGCTTTACACTCATATTACTAAAAACCACCAGAGCAAATTAGAATATGACTTTATTCTTCGTTAGTACATTATTGGCGAAGAGATTAATGTATTCTGTGGTTATTAAACTTATTTCTTAAATTCTCAAAACAGAAGTATTAAACAAAAATGTAATTACTCGAGATTTACATATTTCACAGATATACGTCGATCATTGCAATCAACAGTCCACCAGTGGAGTTCGCACACGCACATCCATTCCAACACTCACAACGTCACAAACACACTACTTACTTCCACCCCACTTTGAAGTTGTGATGTGACCTAATGTGCCATGTTCTCTTCCGTATATTTGGCTGGGCTTTGCCTATATATATAGTTTAACACAACAGGTAGCTCATTTTTTTAAATTAAAAAATTTTTGTTTGCGACTTTATACAACTCACAACGAGTTGTGTATGAAGATACATATGCATTTATGTAAAGAAACAAGTTCTCCTCGTGGCATAAAGGACGCTAGATGTATATCCGTCATAATGTTTGTTAGTAGGGTAAGCTACCCAGTAGCGAGGAAAATTTTGAGTTCGTTGTTCTCTTAAAATCCAGTACTTAGATGAATCGAAACAATTTTATTATTTCTAGAAAGCTTGATATATTCCTATTTGGTATAAATTCAAACTCAAATTTAATAAATTTAAAATAAATATAATAAATTAATATAAATAAATTTAATTTAAGTGGAAACTGAGACATGAGTCAGTAACGAGCCCCGCTGTTCCTTATTCGCGCGATAAGCGTTCGATTAACGAGCCCCCACATAAATCATAGCGCAAAAATGAAATCATCGTTATTTTACTGTAAATTTATTTAAAAGGTGAAAAAGGGAAAAATATTATTTAGTAAATTCATGACAAAAATTAACAAAAACAGTCAAAAACGTACACAAATTAACAAAAAACATTAATAACGTTATATACAAGACAAAGCTGGTGTTCAGATACCCTTCATTGGGCCCTTCCCTATTGATGGATTCTACAACACGAACACAAATGGATCACTGAACAAATGATCCAGTTTTGTAACAACCAGGAGGGTATCAAGCACTCTAGGAAGTTCATGCCACAAAACCACAATTCCAAACGAGCCAAAGAAGCTCTAGAACTCAACAAAGCTGACCTTAGGATGTTGTGTGGAGCACTAACAGGTCCCGGAGCATGTAATTATCACCTCCATAAAATGGGTCTTATCAGTATAGAAATCTGTAGGCACTGTGGCCAGGCGAAAGAGACAGTGGAACTCCTATTAATCGACTGTCCAAGCCTTGTTCGTGAAAAATTTAAAATGATAAACATAACACTTGTAACAGTGAGATACTTTCAAAAAATCCCATCTCGGAAAATTGTCAATTTTCTGAAGACAGCACTTAATTCCTAGACCAAAAGATGGGGGTCCAATAGATCTTTATGGTCGCAGTACAAGTGTCTGTATGACATTCCCCAAATCTTGAATTCAATTCAAAAATGAATTCTTTCCAATCGTTACTACCCAAGAATTATAACCTTTGTACCATGATTAAAGTCAAGACCACGACTAAAGCTTAAAAACCGATGTACAGAAATAAATTTGTAAAAGTGTCGGGTACCATTCTTTAAAGAATAGTTAGCTGAATACCGTAGCTTTTAAAATTGTTAACCACTCGTTGCAGCTTTGTGGACCTAAAATTGTGGCTCAAGGGAAAACAAATAATAAAAAATTAGTTCTAGCGTGCTTGTGTTCTAACCCAGTCAAGACATGCAAATTTCATTTTTTTTTATTTTGGAAGCTTTTATAACATTGTATTTATTAATCTAACAGAGTTTCAATAACAACGAGTACCAACTGCGAGAAAATACACAAATTTCAAAACTAAACGAAAGGGTAGCTTTAGAGCTCTGTATCTCGCACATCCCTTGACATAACTTGCCAATATTTTGATAAAACATAGGCCAGTTATATATCTAAAAAATGAATAAATTGCAACAACTCCATATTCCAAATTTATTTTTTGGTATTTATTTCATCTTTTGAACCACTGCACGACAAACAGTGGGGCAAAACCGAAAAAACTGACTTTTTTTTTATTTTGACTTGATGGCTAATAATGTTAATGTATTCTTATAATTTGTTACAGAATACATTTCTAGTTCGTGTTTAGTGTTTTATGTTGGTTAGTGACACTTGTATGTTCAGAAAGTTGAAACTTTGTGTTTCACCCAAAAGTCGACCGTGACAGTTTTTATTTGTTTGCTTAATGATAGTTAGTTTACAGAGGCGTATTTAAAAAAAAAACTGTCCAAAACGTTTTTTACAGAATTGTGAACAAAGTTGCCAAAGTCATCAGTGCACTATCTTATCATTTAAGAGTCTATAAAGGACAAACAAACAAACACTGATTTTTATATATTGGGATGTATCGAATGAGACTATTTATAATTCGATAGAATTCAATGTTCTTATGGTATGGATATTTTTTCCCGCTTTTTGGCCAATCTGCCCCACTGTGCGAGTCAAAGCCAACTCCATTGAGAAGTCCCCAGCACGTCGTTGAATCTCACGTGGCTCAGAACTGTCGAGTTAGACGAAGGGAGCCCAAACGCGTTGCAGAACTTCGATTGTATGAATGTGGCTTACAGATGATTACCCTGTCTAAGCAGGTTGTTTACATTGGCACAGTCATACGACGAACTTTGTTGCACTTTAACGACTCTAATTGAAGACTGTCATCATCTCAGACCTCGTGGTCTAGGTCTCCTATAAACATGATTCGCCAACAGTGCTTTCCAAACTCTAAGATCATAATCTCAAACATCGACCCTCGATAGAACAAGACGTAGGCCGATTTTACGACCAGCTGACGGGGCGGCGGCGGCAGGGAGAAGGCTAGACGAGCAGAGCATGGCAATGTGCACTTCAAGTGCATACTCGCCATAAATGTCTCTCCCATCAAAACCAAGGTTAAGACGTTGCCCGGCATCGTTTAGCCAACAGGTATCCGTTTCATGTTTACGACCATCGCCACAGATTCTCGGCTGGAATTGGAAAATTCCTTACCCTTGTCCCTTAATTAATCAAAATCCAAGTGCAATTCAAATAGCAATCACCAATCGATTGCTGCGCCAGCGATCCCTCCCCTCCCTCCACTAGATCGCGCTTCCCCGAGGACGGCAGCAGATTGCAACCACGCATCCCTGCAGTCATATGTATCATTAAACCTATCGAGCAGAAGCAGTACGTTCCGCTGCAGCGGCTAATGCTCCGAAAAACAGAATCATCCATCAGCGGACCAATTCACAGTCGTTAACCGTACGTCGTTACGTCGACGTGGTCGTCGCCGTCGTCGTCATCGGCGGCGTAGCGTAGCTCCTCTTTGGATGCATTGCTCCAGAAACATTCGAGCCACCATCACCAACTAGCGTCAGCACCATCCACAGCAGCGGCAGACACGAGATTTACGAGTGCCCGCGCTGCGTCGTGTTTTCAATTTCCAGATACATCAACCTGACCACGAGGAGAGCAGCCAGTGTGCATTGCGCGCGGATTCAGATCTTCCGCTCGAGCCCTCCGCGCCCCTCGATAATGAAATAAATATTTGAGCTCCGTTTATGGAATCTCAAATTAATGGCGAATAGGATTTATGCGAATGCGGATAGATGGATGGCGGTGATGATGCTGTGAGCCCATCGTGCTCGTCGACGACGTCCTGGTTGCACCACTTCGACTGTATGCCTCACGCAGAGGCGGCGCGGTGCGGTAGCTTCGAAAGTGAACCCGTGTATCGTTGTTGTGGCATTTCGTTAATTAATACATATTTGGAGGAGAAAAAATTGAATACTGCTTAATGGAGCACTGGGAATTGGCGTGGTCCCTGACCGACACGAAATGGATATCCTCGTCGGGCACTAATTGCGGCGGCGGCGACGACGGAGCAAGCGTGGCCTTGCGACAGGGCGGCGGCGGTGGGCTGGTAATAGTGCAACTGGATGAGGCCCATTAGGACGCGTTAAGGGATCGCAGCGCCGGAATGATGATCACCAGTCCGATGGATGGTGATGGCTAGACGACAATGGGTAGCTGGACGTTAATTGGGCGCAATTCTCTGGGGAGGCAGTCTGCAATCCCCTTGGCTTGAATGGATTCGATGATGTTCTCCATTCCTCAAACTACTCAATTTGGCGCAGGAGCCGTTGGGCTGGATTAGGAGGAGTGGCAGTCCCTGATCCGAGCGATCATTAAGGGCGTGTGCCGGCATGGCTGTCGGTCGATTGAAACATCAAGCTCGGTCTGGAAGGTATTCGGTCTTCGGATGGCAATTCAATTCTGAGTGCATCCAATAAACACGAAAGAGGCTCTATAAACCGAGTCCATTAGGCTCGTCGAGCCGTAAATTACGAATGGAAGCCATTCAGGCGATTGACACCGAACGCCAAGACTTATGACCAATGGCTGGGGTGGCGCGGTGCCCATCTTGAGGCGATAGGAAGCTTGTTTTGTTAGGTATTCTCGCACGGCGGCGGCTATCAACACATGAGATCATGGCGGTGGCGTGCAATTTGCAACAAAGTAACCGCGCCGACTGATGGCGCATGTTGATGTTGCTGACATTGTTGCAGAACTCATGGAGTTAATGGGACTTGTCGCGGGACGAGGGAATGGTTTGAATATTCAGAGATGAAATTCTGGATAGCAGATGATGGTCTTCGCTCTCTTTGATGCAGGAAAAGTGAAGAAAAATTGCTGCGGCTGCTGATTGCTGGTGATATGGCGTGAACAATGGCTTCAGACGGGAACGAGTTCAAGATTTACCCTAAGGGAGGGAGGGAGGATGGATGTAAGGTCGTGGAGGGGGTTCTCTGAGTGATCTGCGCACAGCAGGAGGGAACTGTCCTCCACACCTTCATTCTGAGAAACGACATTGTATTCACATGCGTTTCAGTTGTTGGATACGACTTGTCAAAGCTTTGACCGCCTGATTGGGTGTCCACAAATATCAGGTGTAGTAAGAAGTATTATTTTTTTTACGAAAATGCTGATAAAATCTTGGAAATCTTCGAGTACAGCGGTCTGGCGGCCAACACAAGAGCTTCCAGAAGTCTGTACAACTGTTAGCATATGCGGATAACTTTGACATTGATTGGTCGAACACAGAGATCTGGCAATGAACCGTTTCTTGGAATGGAAATAAAGATAGGCTTACCGGTGAACGATGACAAAACCAATTAGGAGAAAAAAGCCAGTATCGATAAAGGACGCGATAACATCGAAGACTCGGCCACACCGACACCAGCAGCTTTAACTTCGAGGTATTGAAGGACTTTGTCTGCCTCGACTCCAAGTAAGCAGTACGTACAACATCAGTTCCGACATCAAACGCGGAACAACTCTTGTCAATGGCTGTGTCTTGGGGCTCAGAGGGAATTTGAGTAGTCTCTCTGGAAGCCAAGCTAAGATAATATAAAATCTTTGTTATCCCTGCTCTGCTCTATAGCGCGAAAGCATGGACAATATGAAGAGCGGAGGAAGAACCCCTTGGTCTTTTCGGGAGCAACGTTCAGAGTTCATTCTTTGGTCCTGTTTGCGTTGATGGTTTTTTGAGAAGAAGTTTTAACCATTTACTTTACGAAATGTGCCAGTCTAGCCCGTCGTTTATCGATTCGACACGTTAAATGGCAAGACTACGTAGAGCCCATGGACAAGACTGCTACGAAGCGTCTTAGACTTCGAATCAGTGGGACAACGCAATAGAGGACGTTGGCGGTTTGCCCCCTGGAGGACCAGGACCACCCGGACTGTAGCACCATTAGAAGTATAAGACAAATTCAAAAAGAAAAAAATCATTTCTCATCTCGACTACAGTGAATTCTCTAAGTCGAACAAATTATTGTATCCCGTGACAGTTCGACTTAGTTAGATTCCAAGGTATTTAGTAGGTGACCCAAATAAGGCGCACCATATAGATTTTAGTTAGTAACGTGCAAAGCCTTAGTTCAGTTATCTCATAATCACCATCATTTTCTGACCCGCATGATCCACTTAAGGGCTAAACCCCTCACGAGAGATCTCCTGGCAACTCGATCCTCCGCCATCGATTCTAACTCATCAGGGGTTATGCCCAAGCGTAACCAGGCGAGCTTATGGACTTGGTCCAAGCACCTCACCCTGGGTCTGCCAAGTGGTCGCCTACCTGATGGAATCGCTTCAAAGCCCGCCAAAGAAGTCGTCAATGGCCACGTGTGCCGTTACGGGGGGAGGCGGGTGGGGATGGAAGACACGCCATGCACTAACCAGTGCGTACGTGGATCAAACTGCAACGGATAACGGCATCGACTTAGTTCAGCTATCTATATAATATAATAAATACAGTTTGAAATATACTTTTTCAACATTTTTTAAAACCTTGTGCCTTATTACGAACACCTCTTCCGAATAAGGCCCAAACATAATTTTCTTGGTATCCTGCCAAAATAAGATTTATTTTATCATATATATTTTACATATGCAATAAAATAAATAAACCAAAAATACACACCCTTCTTGGCAATACTGGCGCAAACGCACTCTTGTGTTTCAGGCATTAAGGTCAGAGAATCGCCCAGGGGTCGAATCACCGCATCCGTTAATGAATCGTCCATTATACGAACAGAAATTACGTTACTAGTCATACGAACGAACGTTTTCGGATCATGTCATACGGATGTTGACGTAATCCTCGAATCCGAGCCTCCTGGTTCGAATCCGAGCCTCCTGGTTCGAGAAGGAGAGAAAGACCGAATCTCCGGTCTTAAGAGCAAGTAATCGCGGATGCAAGACAGCTTGGTCTTGATGATTGGAAGCAGCGTGCTCAGGATCGTCAACAATGGCAAGCAGCTCAGGCTCGGACCCTGCAAGGGTCGTATGTCTGATAAGTGAGTAAGAAATATTGTAATAGAGTGGAACGCACTAAATGTAATAGTTTAACGTCAAATATGTGTCATTTGTGAAATTATTTATGTACATGTAATCATTGAAACAGGGGATGGATTCTATTTTGTAATTTTTCTTGAGTTGTTCTGATTCAAAAGATATTAGTTTTATAGAAAGACTAGCTGCACCAGGCGCGCATTGCTACGCATATTCAAAAAAATCAGCATATATGTATATTTAAGAAAACTTTTATTTTTTATTTTATTTATTGAAGTGCTGTTGGATATACAATATTTTTTTTGTTTTCCCGTCCGGTGCATAGACGAATAATGCAGTCCATGAGAGAAACACGGACTTTCTAAATTCAAGCCACACACAGAGATGTTCAAAGGTACCGTCCTCTCCCCTAATATAGACTTTTGATAAGTATTTGTATACAGATTACATTTTGTATTCATTATGAAAAGTAATATGATTTCAATCAATCAGATGAGGTTAATCAATAAATCAGATTAAAAATCTGATTACAAAACTACTCAGATTACGGTCAACTCTTATGAAATACATTGGATTTGCGTATGAAATGCAATCAATGACGAAGATAAATTGCAATAATAAGTGGTGTTGCCGGCTGCAACTACCGAAAGCCGCACAGTTGGCGGCGCGAGATAATTTAGAAAATAACACCGAATTTAGGTGAAATTTCGAATTTCCTTTATTAAAGGTACAGATTATTACAATGTCTTTGTGATAGTTATGCTACTTACTATCTCGGAAGTATTTAAGTTCATCAAGTTTTTACTTTAGATGTACGAAGTGGCGGTAGTGCGAATCTGAATAGCCAACGAGAAAAGGCAATATGCAAGAGAATTCGAATATGAATAATAGTCGAAATATGCAAACATGGCCGACTCAAGTGTAGTAAATATTAATAAATATGACCAATTTAAATGGTATAAATAAAGACGGTGGAAAAAAGGGGATAATAATAAAGTTTCCAGTGTTGGAATGCAGGGCGGGCGCATCTACGTACATTTGCTAAAGGCGCCTTGCACTACTATGCGCAACAAGTGGTATAAATAATAAAACCACACACAGTCAGTGCAAAAAGTCTGCGTACAAAGCATGAAACTTTCATTAAAATGAAAAAACGAACAAATAAAAGACAAATCAAATTAAGTCTTTTTTATTAAGTTAATTTAAGACAATAGTTATAATAAAACAAAAATAACTGACTTAGTTTTCGTAATATCTGGATTGAAGTAACCCAAGATCAAAAAACAACACAAATCTGCATCCACAATTTAAAACTAAACGAAAACATGGAAAACAAAAGATATAATAAGAAATATTTCAATATTTTTTGTATATATTTTCCGTCAGTCGTTTTCCCATTTAATTTACTAAGCGTTTCGTATCTTCAGGAGTTAATTGGGACCATTCCTTAAGTAGTTTTTCTTTGAGCATATTTTTGGACGATATGTTATGTTGACGGATGCACCGGTTCAACAACTCCCACAAATGTTCTATGGGATTAAGGTGAGGTGATTGGGGAGATGTATGCAACTGTCTTGGAACATTATACAGTAGCCAAAGCTTTACAATGTAAGAAGTATGCTTGGGATGAAATATAAAATGGTCATCAAAGCCTAGTTTGCTGGCACTTTCACGGACAATTTTTTTATTATGTTCAAATACTGGAATCTATCCATTGTACTTTCAATAAATTCCAAGTTCCCAACTCCATTTGCTGCCATACACAAACAAACATGGTGGTGACGGGGTCATGGTATAGGACATGGAAATAGGTTTTCTTTGTTCCATTAAGTTGCTGGTTTTCTCCACACAATACCACGCCCATTTAATCCAAATATGCAAAATTTGCTTTCGTCCGAAAATAATACACTATTCCAAGTCAATATTCTCGTTGGTAAAAGCAACACGCTTCTTTCGGTTGATTTCTGAAATATTGGGTTTTTTCCTTCCGGATTGTCCGTGATAACCTCCTGTTCTTAGGGTATTTCTAACGGTAGAGCAACTTAACGACTTTTTCTTGGATTTGCTAATTCTTGGATTTGCTTTCACTTCAGTCAAAAGTGATCGTTTTTCTCGGGCTATAAGTACTGCTGGGCGACCAAGTCTGTATTTCGAAGTAAAATTTCCAGTTTGTGCGTAGTTTTCTAAAACTCCTTGTACGGAACAATGTGGCTTACCAATTGTTTCACCAATTTCTCGTGAACTTTTACTCTCCGAACGTAGTTTTACTATTAATTTTCCAATATCCGCTGATAATTCCTTGTTCATAATTTTAGTTTAAAACAAATATTAAAAGTGAAGAAAACAATAATAATACGTATAATAATAATATGGGTGGCTTCTCAGCAACCACTCGTGTTGTGCGTGCTATTGTTCTTTCACGAGTGGAAGGGACCTACAGTTTAATGCCGACTCCGAACGACGAAGTTGAGAAGCTCTTTCTAGACAGGAATACTCTTTAAGTATTGTCAGTGACTCGAAAGAGGCGGAGCCGTGAATTATCAAAGGTGGAAAAAATTCGGGTATGGAACCTGGCACCCTCTGCGTAGGAGTCGACGCACTAAGACACTACGCCACGGCGACCCACATAATAGGTATGCCTTCAAATAATTCAAGCGCTCTACTGAGTGAAAGAAGAAAGTTAAAATATAAATTGAAGCGAAAAATGGACCGGAATTGGAAATTCTCGGAGAAAATCTGCCTAAAACATAAATGTACGCAGACATTTTGTGCGGCATTTACAGTGGTATTTTTTAAGAATTGAGATCTGTTGAGTTCCTAAATATGGAGAATTCGAAAACGCTTTTGTTACGATGAGAAGGAGTTAGAGAAAAGAAATTATTGTTTTCGATAAAAGTATAAGCGATTTATCGATTTTTCTAGAAAGGGTGGTAATGTATGCAGACTTTTTACACTGACTGTACAACCTGATGACAGACATACATCCAGCTTGCTTTAAAATGCCATGGAGGAGAACTGGTTCCTTTACTTTCATAAATGCGTATGTATTTTCATACGCAAGTCACAACATAAAGTCGCATACAAAAATGTCTCATAGATAAAACGGTTTTTTTTAGTTAAACAATCATGTAAAGGGGTTTAAGGCCCCAATAACGGAATTATTTATGTATTTATTTATTTATTGATTTAAAATCTACAAATTACATATGCATTAACAGATTTTGTGAAGTGTACTACCCATTTTATAATTGTACAATAATTTAATAATAAGTTAATAATTAATTTCAGAACTCACTACATTCTGGTTACTTTTAAAGTGCTGTCTAGTATGGGACGGATCCAAATGTTGTGAATTTTCGTTGTAAACGCGAATTATTCTTGTTAATGGTTCGTTCGTACCATATTCTGTACTGTGAAACCTTCCAAATAAAAAATCCCAAGTACGGAGTGACCTAGAGGGCATATGAAATTGAATCGTGGATATAAGACAAGAACATTTTATATGACTAAAGAGTATATTCCTTACAAACATAACATCATGAATAGTGCGTCTAGTTGCTACCAAGCAGTTGGCATCTAGCTTTGTAGCTATTGTGAAAATTCCAATGCATTTTAAAGAAGATGTACTTGGTGAATCGCTTTTGAACTTTTTCAATACGTTCGGAAGAAGTGCTGAAAGTCGGGTTCCAAACTACGACAGGATATTCAAGGAAAGGTCGGACTAGGAAAAAAATACAGTGCTAATAAGGCAAAAAGATCACTGTCGTTTGATGAAGCCGATTGCAGACTTGGCTTTTGCTAAAATATGACAGATATGATTTTGAAATGTAAATGTGGAGTTAAACATAAGACCCAAATCTTTGACACTGCTTACATTCGAAAGATATGAATAAAAATTTGAGTATCAAATTGGATTTGAAAAGCTGATTTCGTAAAAGAGATATAATCGCATTTACTTAAATTAAGATCAAGTTCATTATTTACACACCAATCCAAGATGCTGTTTATATTTATTCACTTTTGGATATTTTCATATTGTCAGCATATAGCATACATCTACTATGTTTAACTGAGAGAGTAATATCGTTAATGGATAATATAAATAATAAGGGACCAAAGTGATTACCTTGCGGTACACCCGACCTACATTGAATTAGCTTTGATGAGGAATTACCAATTTTAACTCTTAGGGTTCTATTTAAGACGAAGGAAGATATCCAAATAGGATACTAAAAACCAAAACCGAAACCTATTTCACAGAATTCTGATCAAAGTTGCCCAAGAGATCAGTGCCCTATCTTTAACCATTTAAGCGTCCATAAAGCCCAAACAAACAAACATTGGTTTTCAGAAATTGAAGAAGATTGATCCGAAGGCAGTGAAGAGATAAAAGGTACCCTATGTGTTGGGGAGAGAAACGAGAGAGAGAAACCAATTGTATCTGAAAGCCAGTTGACTGGCTGGACGGCAGTTGAATTTCATCAGTCGAGAGGAACGGAGCACAACACAATCAAGAAACGAAACCAAAATAAAGCAAAAGCAACCAATAAGAATAAATTACAAATTTATAATATTCAGAAAATTAAATATACAAATATTTTAAAAGTTGTTGTTTGTTAGTTGTCGTCAGTTATACTATGGAAGTAGTATTAGTAGTAGCAGTAGTATCTTTATTTAGCAACAAAGTGCAGTCTTTAAATACAATTGAAAATTTTCATAGATATGGTAGCCATCTACCTTACTAATGATGAGACTATAATGCAAACACAAATAAATGGAAAAAGGCTATATTCGAAGGAAAAGCTAAAAGAAAAACCTTCGTTCGTATGTATCACAGTACGTATGCTTGAGCTTCATGTTTGTGAAGTATTGTAATATTAGTTCTATGTTCGTTGCGAATTAACAAGTATGTGATTAAACAAAATAAATAGAAATTGTTAACCATCAAAGTTAAATATGCAAATTAATAAACAAATAAATAAATTGATTAATTAATTAATAAACAAATATATAAATATATAAATAAATAAATAAATAAATAAATAGATAAATGAATAAATAAATAAGTAAATAAATAAATAAATGAATAAATAAATAAATAAATAAATAAATAAGTAAATAAATAAATAAATAAATAGATGAATAAATAAATAAATAAATATATAGGGAAATAAATACGTTAGTAAAAGAATAAATAAACTATTAACATTAGTAAGCATAACATCAACATAACATTGAATATATTTAATTGCTTTGTAGACTAGAGATTATAATGCTATTGGACAAATTACACGATGTGATGAAACGTTCGTTAAGCTTGTCTAACCTGGTTGCTGCGGTATCTAGATTAGCTTTTTCATGGAGTAGCGAAGTGGAAAAGTGCCGTGGTAGTTTTAAGATCATTTTAAGGACTTTGTTCTGACAAATTTGTAGCTTCTTAAGGTGGCAATTTGAACAATTGCTCCAGACTGGTGCTGCGTAAAAGAGTATGGATTGGAAGATCGATTTAAATATTAAAATTTTGTTTTCAAGGCTTAATTCAGACTTGCGGCATATAAAAGGGTATAATATTTTTATAGTCAAATTAATTTTATTTACCACGCTGTTTGTATGCTGGCCAAAGGTTAGTCTTTTGTCCAAAATGACTCCTAGGTATTTAACTTCTGATTTCCACTCTATGCTATTGTTGCCGATGGTTAAGTTGTTGCTCGGTAAAAAACAAGCTTTTCTTTTTCGAGTAAAAAAGATAGCTTGAGTTTTTTGAGCGTTGATGTTAATTTTCCATTTCATGCAATAGAGAATGTAGCTATCTAATGCAGATTGCAAGTATGTTTGGATAAGTAAACCGGCCGAATCTGTAGAATAGATACACGTGTCATCAGCAAACATTGCGGAATGGCACCCTGGAAAGGAGGGGAAGTCAGAAGTGAAGATGTTGTGGAGGATTGGGGCAAAAACTGATCCTTGAGGCACACCTGCAGGAATTAATTTTAAGTCGGAAGAAGTGCCGTTTACAAGCACTTTAAAACTTCTGTCTGTTAGAAAGGATTTGACTATTTTAACCAGGTACAAAGGAACCCCAAAATGGAACATTTTATGAATCAACCCGTTATGCCAGACAGTATCGAATGCCTTTTCCACATCCATGAGGACCATACCTGTACTTTGGCCTAAAGAGAATGCATTAAGCACATGTTTTTTGATTCTGAAGATTTGATGAGATGTGCTATGGCCAGGACGAAAACCGAATTGTTGTGGTGGTAGGATGTTAAGCTCTTCAACATGGTGCATTAGCTTAATTTTGATAGCTTTTTCAAAGCATTTGCTTAATGTTCTTAATAGGCTTATAGGGCGATAGCTCATGGGATTAGTTGAGTCCTTGCCTGGTTTCGCAATGGGAGTGATCTTCGCGCACTTGCAGGCACCTGGAAAGTAGCCTATTGAAAGACATGTATTGAAAATATGTCGGATTACGTTGATGCCTACATTAGGAAGATGTTTTAGATAAATGTTTCTAACCATATCAAATCCAAAAGACTTTCTTGTCTTAAGACTGCCAAGAATGAATTTAATATCATCCAAGGTAAGAAAGGAGTTGATTTGAGGTATGCCAAGATCATTAATATTGCGAATGGATTCGTCGAACAGATTTTCAACATTGCTATGCGCATGAAGCGAAGGACTCAGCTAGAATATTTGCTTTCTCTAAATTTGATACAGCTTCAGAGTTAGATGATCTTAAGAAGGGTATGAAGGGACGTTTTTTTTTTAATTACTTTGATAATGTTCCAGAACGGTCTACCTGATTTGTCCAAACTACTTAATTTACGGTTCCATTGAATATTTTTAAAAGTTCCTATCTGCTCCTTGATTGTGTTTGTAATGGATTTCTGTATATGCAGAAACAGTGGTATTCTTATACTATGGAAGAATCAAGCAAACGCTTAAGAATGATTCTTCGATTTTCAAATTCATTAAACATTTTCGCTTGGATAAGGATGCATTGTAACATGTTCTCTCTAAATTTTAACAAAACCCACATTTTCTACTGCACTACCTCCTGTCCTGAAATGAGTATCGAAACTTTCGCTGTCGACAACGACTATTTTATTGATGGATGGCTCTTTTTGCAAGGGATTTATTTAGTTCCAGTCTGTACCAAAAAATGTAGTCATTGCATTTTATATACATATGTACCTACTATATTTAAACTGTTATTATGTAATTTACATTTCAAATCAATACGTTCACTGTCTACTGATCGAATGACGTTTCGATGCACTATAACGTGTTGTATGATCCCAAATTACGTTCACGTGTTTTATAATCCCACATACACGATTTTCGATAGCGATTCACTCGTTCACGGATGCGGTGATTCGACCCCAGTTCTTCCTGTCCTTGTTCCGTTATTCACAGTCAGTTGGCACTGTCGTCGCTGACAGGGTTGTTAGTTGCACAATTGTTGATGACAGGGATGTTATAAATTTAATTTCTATACAATACACAGCAATATACGTTTTCACGGTGTGCCATTCGTAGATTCTTAATGACGTATGTATACACAAATGGTAGCAAGAGATAAAAGTCAGAAATGCGCGAAACTCTTCCACATAATCTACGTCATAGGCAACACACGATCAAGTGTGAGCACATTTCAGCGACCCCCAATTGAAGCTTGACATGTCGTATTGAACAGTTTGTCCGCACCGCAACACATCGGTCAGCCCGAAACGTTTCATCAAACGTGCAAATCAGAAGACCATTGTGAATCGGCTCTATTGTTGCGTATATTTAATATTGTAACCTCTTAATTCGGGACTTATCCCAATTGCCAGTTTATTAAATAATACAATACAATTCCATCATCATCTTTTGTCGTCTCTGACGTACCGTCCTCGGAGCGCATCGTTGAGTGCAATTACTTCCCTAATTGATGCACTATATAAGAATGCACAGCGACCCGGCTGAGCTCAGTTATTCGCTGAACGTGTCTGTAATTGGATTCTTCGAAATGAGATTGCCTGTTGTGCTCGGAATTTGCTTTCTGATCGCGATCAGTGGAGGCAGTGTTCTCCCGGAAGGACGCGAGCCACGCTGCTGCAAGTGGAATAGTGCGCCATCGAAACAGGAGGGCACTTGTGTGCCCTTCAGAGATATCGTAGCGAGGAAAGCAGAACAAATCGATATGGCTGATCTGACCGAGATAACGCTAGGAGAATTGAAACTCAAAAGCAAGATCAATGCGTTCTCCAACGCCGCCCTGGAATGTATTTCCCGGAACCAAATCTATCGCAATATATACGCGATGATGGATGATCTGGCTGGCATCATTGACACGTATCCAACGCCGAAAAATGTCTTAATGAAGATCATGGAAGCCGAGGAGCTAATGGAAGAGTATTTCGACAACCTGCAAACGGCTCAAGATGAGGCTGGCTTTAAGTTGTCGCCACAACTTCGCAACAGTATCGACGAATTTGTGGACCAGAGCACAGACAAGGCCTCGAAAATTTTCGAATACAACCACCAGAAGGCCAAGGATAACACATGGATATTTGACGATGCCCAGATAAGCGATTTGATCGACAGGCTTGTGAACAGGCTCAACGAATGCCTGACAATCAAGCCGACTGACTTCGAAACCAACTTCGAGTGTCGTCAGAGGGTGAGGACGTTGGGATCAGAACTTCGGGATAAGATCAAGGACCTCCGGATAATGAGCAAGGTGAAGATAACACCCGACCAGTCAATCGACAGGCTGATTTCGAATTTCACCGCCGAAGAGAAGGCCCTCGAGGATCTGATATTGAACGACAAGCTTCAGGTGGAATTCGTGCGCGACATCAAGAGTCTCTTGCCCTTAATTTAATTGAGTGGGATTGAATTGTTTTTTATTTTTTTTGTAAATTAACAAATGTGCACATATTCAATTTTTGTAATAAAAATGTTTAAACGAGGCTTAGTGGGTGCGAGAGTTTTTCTCGACAGTAATCATCTCTGAAGAGTGTCAGTGACGCCGGAGGGGTGGTGGATTGAAATGTGAAGAGCGTATAGGTGTGGAATAGGGGTAATAAGCCTCAGAGATCAGGGTACCTTTTGAGTTAGGTCATTGCTTTGGTGGTATCGTATACATCGCTTCATATTCTGCTGGCAATTTTCAAATCTTATTACGTTTGTCTTGTTGTAATGGACCGCATTGAAAGAGAACTCCACACAGAATCTGGGGCCTCTAAAGACGAAGGCAACCCTTTCTTCCCCCATCAGGACTCAAGTTGAATCACAGGGAAAATGAGAGCACGAGAGCCATTTTGCAGGGCTCTCATTGTATAACTTTTCCGACGACTATTGTTCTCTTGATTCAATTCGATGATACCGTCGATGATTTGCTTCACGTAAGACACTCACTTGTATCGCGTTACAATTTGAGTGCCCTGTGGGCGCTGCAGTTCGGAGTGGACCAGGATCTAGCTGCTTAAGGGACCAGTCGTGTAGTGCGTGCTATTGCAGTCTCATGAGTGAAAGGAAAGGGTTTGCAGTTTTTTGTAAGAATGTCCCTGATACTCTTCAGAACTCGAGAAGTGTGCAGCTGTCAACTAAGGCAAGTGTATATAATTCTGTTATATTTCTCTGAAGTATAATTCTCTGAAGTCATTAACACAAGTGATGCGCAAAAACACAGCAGATCGATATTTATATTTTAACAAACATGTCTTAGGCCCAGATCTGGCCAGAGCCTTAGGCGCTTACATCCTTACAAAGAGACTGTCTTACACAAGCCAGGTCGGTGCAAGCGTGAAGGTATCAGGGGCTATAATTGCTTTAGGCGTTTCGACGATAGTTTCGCTTCATGTAAGCATAAAAAAAACGATAGCGTCTGAGAGATATCGTTTTGCTCGCTGCGCGTAAGCTAAAAACTGTCATTAATTGACAAAAAGTTATTTAAAACCAGAAATGAAGTATTACAGAGATGCCCGACCTCTACCTCTCTTGCCCCTTAAGATTTTTGACAAGTGTTTTTTATAACGTGTTCATAAACCAAATTGAGAAGCAAAATTTCCATCAAAAATTCATGAACATCTGTCAAAAAGGCACTCAAATTCATCGATGGACTAGGGGGCAATCAGCTGTGCAGTCGGCTATCCCTGTAATACTTCATTTCTGTTTAAAACTTACATGTTTTCGAATTTGGATTTCAAATGAATAGACAGGAGTTTTAAAAGTGACAGCATAAATTCCGTTTTCTATACGACATTTAACATGTTTATGAGTTCTCAAACTGCCTACTATTTGAACGATTGACGACGCGACTGTACGATTCGATTGTAGTGTTACACAAAGCAAACTTTTCACGACGTCGTTTAATACAATAGTTTGAACGACAATCGTCTCAAAAGTTACGCGATGAGAGCCCTGAACTGCAGAAGACTATAAAATAGTCAGTACCCAGTTTTGCTTGCACTGTGTATAAATAGGCTATCATGTACTCCGGGACCTCGACTTCTTCCTCTGATTGCAAAGTTCCATTTTTAGCGTTATAATTTATTTCCATATAATTCTTGTTTTTGTCTATTTTACATATTGTATCTTTGGTAAGATAATTTACTGGCGAGATGCCAGCAACGATCCCTGTTAAATGCACAGGTCAAGTTGACGGACAGCCTCCTCTGGATAGCCTTTAAAGCAACCGCTCAGAGGTGAATTAATGTATGCAGCGGCCCCCTTGTCCAGGGGTTTAAACCAGGACCCGGTCCTCCAGGTTCGGGGGTTGAGCGTGGGGTTAACTTCCCCACCGTGTAAAAAATTACTAGTTCATAAACGATGAGAAGCCTTGGATACGGATGACCCTACTGCTGACGACCATGGACAACGAAATAAGGACAACGATTTTCGGTTCTGCACGTGGAATGTGAGGTCCCTGAACTGACCACGTGCAGCCGATGAACTTGCGGAAGCCATCGAATCATGGGATGGACCGGCCAAAAAAAGAGGATGAAAAACTGCGATATTTACTTCGACGATTGATACAAAGAGCGAAGGCAGCGCTTATTCGGATGCGGGTTTGTTGTTCGAGGCAGACTTAGGCAAGAAGTCTTAAGCCTTAAATACATAAGCGAGCGCCTCATAACAATCCGCATCAAGGCTACATTCGGCAACATCAACCTGATATGCGCCCACGCCCCAATGGAGGATAAGGATGACGACAGCAAAGATGACTTTTACGATCTCCTAGAAAGAACATACGATCAATGCCCCAGCTACGACACCAAGATTTTTCTAGGAGATTTCAACGCAAAGCTGCGCAAGGAAGACATCTTTGCTAGAGTCATCGGGAAGCACAGCCTGCACGACAACACGTCCGAGAACGGACTCAGGCTTTTGGACTACGTAACGGGGCGAAACCTCTTTGTAGCCAGCACGCGGTTCCCACACCTCAACATCCACAAAGGGACCTGGCGGTCTCCTGATCAATCAACCGTCAACCAGATTGATCACATTGCGGTCGACGTCAGACACTCCTCCAGCATTCTCGATGTCCGAACATTCCGAGGAGCCAACATCGACTCGGCTCATTTCCTTGTTGTAGGTAAGAACACGGGTATCGATAGGGCAACGGAGTAGAGCAAGACCAAAACAGTTTGACGTCGGAAAGCTACAATCGGCATTGACTTTGCCGATCGGCATTGACCCTAAAGCTCTCAGAGAATCCAACCCTGCCAGGCGAAACAATCGAGCAACAATGGAACTACGAGTGCAGGCAAGCACATTCAGCGAAGCAAGCAGCATACAAGGCGACGCTGGACAGAAGGACGAGAGCGGTTCGTGAGCTCTACGAACTTAAAAGAAGGGAAGAGCGCCAGCTTCTCAAAAAGAAAAAGAAAGAGCATGAGAAGCGCGCGATCGAGGACATGCAGAGGTGTTACGGGAGAAATGACGTCCGAAAGTTCTACCAAAGGGTAAAACAACTATCCAATGGATACAAAATTCGGACAGAAGCCTGTCGTGACGCAGAGGGACAACTCGTAGTAGATTCGCAGTCGATACTGAGAATTTGGAAGAACCATTTCTGTAGACTGCTAAACGGCGATGATGACACCAATACCGCTGTCAGGCAGAATGTCCCACTCAATATGGACGATGATCGACGAGAATTCCGTCCCCCCGACTTAGACGAGGTCAAGATAGCAATATAAAGACTGAAGTCAAACAAAGCTGCCGGTGCCGGGTCCGCTGAAATCTTTAAGGCAGCTGGAGATGATCTGGTAGAGCGCATGCACCAGCTCATCTGTAAGATATGGTCGGAGGAGAGCATGCCCGATGAGTGGAATCTGAGTATCGTTTGTCCGATACACAAGAAAGACCCCTTTGACTGCACCAACTATCGAGGGATAAGTCCCCTTAACATCGCCTATAAGATCCTCTCTGCCGTTTTGTGTGCGCGCCTGAAACCATTCGTCAACAACCTGATAGGTCCTTATCAGTGCGGTTTCAGGCCGGGGAAGTCCACCATCGACCAAATCTTCACACTACGGCAGATCCTGGAAAAGACCCAAGAAATGCAGATCGATACCCACCACCTATTCGTCGATTTCAAGGCCGCATATGACAGCGTGCATAGGGACGAGCTATACAACGCCATGTCTAGTTTTGACATTCCTGCCAAACTCGTCAGGTTGAGCAGGATGACGATGGAGAATTCTCGCTGCTCCATCAAGATCAAAAAGGTTGAATGTCAAAAAAGGTTTTAGACAAAGCGACTCGCTGTCATGTGACTTCTGTAACGTCATCCTGGAAAAGATCGTGCAAGACTCACACGCCAACACTAAAGGCACGATCTCCCAGAAGTCCGTACAACTGCTAGCATACGCGGATGACATTTACTTGATTGGCAGAACACAGCGAGCCGTCAATGAAGCGTTTCCTGGTATTGAAGCGGAGGCCGCTAAAATGGGTTTAGCGGTGAACGAGGGCAAAACGAAGTATATGCTAGCATCGAGAAAGGACGCACAACATCGACGACTTGGCCAAAACGTCACCATAGGCAACTATAACTTCGAGGTAGTGAAGGACTTCGTCTACCTCGGCTCGCAAGTGAACAACAGTACCGAGATTAAACGCTGACTTACTCTTGCCGATCGCTGTTTCTTCGGGCTCAAGAGGCAATTGAGTAGTAGAGTCCTCTCTCGAAGGACCAAGTTAACATTATATAACGCCTTGATCATCCCTGTCCTGCTCTATGGTGCGGAGGCATGGACAATCTCAAAACCGGATGAAGAAGCACTTGGTCTTTTCGAGAGAAAAGTTCTGCGTTCAATCTTTGGTCCTGTTTGCGCTGATGGTTATTGGAGAAGAAGATTCAACCACGAACTGTGCGGGCTGTACAGCGGTATGAGCCTAGTCAGGCGTTCTTGGATTCAACTTCTAAGATGGCTGGGCCATGTAGAGCGCATGGACAACACTGCTCCAGTCCGAAGAGTCTTCGACTCCGAACCAGTGGGACAAAGCAATAGAGGACGCCCACGGAACCGATGGCGCACCCAGGTGGTGCGAAGGAACTCAACCAAGTTGGTGTGCGCAGTTGGAGACAGCTGGCAAAAGATCGTGCCGGCTGGAGAGGCTTACTGGTTGAGGCCCAGGTCCACCCCGGACTGTAGCGCCACCTGAAGAAGAAGAAGAATTTACTTGGTTTCGCAATAGATTATTAAAACACAGCCACGGGCCCCATTTATATGTTGTCCCAGGGCCTCGAGACCTCTAAGTACGGGCCTGACAGAATTTATGTTCGATTGTGTCCTACAATTTTTAGCTTTGTCTTAGGCCTGTTACAATCCTCGGTATCCTTTGCACTGAAGGAAGTTGCGTGTGGAATTGATGACAAGTTTTGTCCAACCTAGGTCAGTTGAGCGGCCTTGGCAAAGTCTTCTTGATTTCAAGATCCGAAAGTGCTTGTGTGCCGACTAGTGAAGTAGTTTAGTTAGATTAACAAGTCACAGAAGCTTGCTTGCTCAAGTCCGAGCAATTCATCCACAGCTTCCTCACAACGCGTATACGGACCGTTGAAGTATTTGCCACCACTGTAGCTTCATTAATCCGTCTTTCGAGTCACCAGCACTGCTCAGTGACCATAACAGTCGAATAAAAACCCCTCAAACTCAGTTTTGTGTAAATCAATTTATTTTTGAAGAAAGTCACTTCATTTAATAGCTATTTTTGAACTTACGAGAATCAAACAAAATTACCAATCTTTATCTCACGTGCGTTTCCACGGACACGTTTGAGCCAACTGCTGTCTACGGCAAGAACCCCTTATAACCGCCGATGAATTCCCGCTCGAGGTTGTTGTTCCTTATCATATCCTCTAACCCCTTCGCTTCGGTCGTGACGTTCATAACCAGATTGCGGAGTGACTGTTCGGGTGCGACATATTCAATTTGACCCATTAGCCGAAGGTTCCTGACCTTGTCCTGAAGATCAGAGACCACTGATTTCACGTTTTCGCGACACTTGAAGTTGGCCGCGAAGTCAGTCTTCTTGATAGGCACACATTTGTGTACATTTTCGATGAGTTTGTCAATTCCCTCGCTCAGTTCAATGCTCGTAAAAATCTTTGCATTGGATTCGGCTTGCTTGAGGTTGTGCTCGAACACTTTGGTGGCTTTTTCTACGCTCGCCTTGGCGAACTCATCGACGCGGGTTCGAATTTTTGGATCCAGCTTAGGTCCGGCTTTGCTTAGAGCTGATTGTAACGCAGCCAGTTGGTTTTCCACCATCATCTCTGCTTCAGTGATGTTCTTTAAGACATTCCTCGGCGTTGGGTAGTTGGCAATGATATTATGCAGATCGTCTATCATCATGTGAACGTTGCCGTAGACTTGCTTGTTGGGGACACATCGGATGGTAGCGGTGGTGAATGAGTTTATCTTGATTTGAAGCTCCAGTTCTGGTGTCATTTGAATGACATTCGGCTCTATAACCTCTTCATTAGTTTCTTGTATCAGGATGTTAGTCATTTCTACCAGTGAGACGCACTTGTCCTTCCACACGGAGGGCGGGGCGCCCTTGATACCCCGACCGCAACAGTAGTCGCGTCCTTCTGGTAAATCATTGGCTGCACAAACTGCGACGAGCAGCCAGACTCCGAGCACAACAAGTACTTTCATTTCGTTGAATAAAATCGCGGGTAGGTTTAGCGAATAACTGAAATCAACCGAGTCGCTTTGCATTCTTATATAGTGCATCTGTTTGATAAGCAATCGCAAGCAGTGATACGGCTTGTTAGAGGGCACGTCTGGGATGGCATAAGATTCGCGATAAGCGCTGATAGTGGTTAAATGCACAATAATTAAATGTAATGTTTTTGATTCTGCTATAGAGTGATAACAAAGGGGTCAAGAGTCAAAGCGTTGCACACACAGCAGAGAGTATTCGCAATCATTTCCTTGATTCTATCAACAAAACGCGGAAAATGTTGCGTAAAATCAAATGTTTTAGGGTCCGTCCAGAGCGTCGTTATCAGCGGAAATGGTTTTATGAAGAAGCTGAAGTCATCAATGCACCTAGATATGGAGAGAAGGTAGGAACAAAAAATTCACTCAAATCAGTCAATTCTATACGAACTTTTCCGGGGTATCAGGGAAGTTAGTAAGTTACAGATTGATTTAGTTATTGTCATGAAACCAGCTGATGACCCCGTAAGATTTAGAAATAGAACTCGATAGATGTATAGAAATGATACAGTGCGCTGGGTGGAGCATTACACCTCTCGCTAGAAAAACGACGATAAGACATGTACTTCGATATCCGCCGGAAATACGAGAATTAGTAAGAAAGAAACGTAAAGCTCGTAAGAAATGGCAGCAGACCCGTGCGCCGCAGCATAAAACACACATCAACCAACTGTCTAACCTTCTGCAAGCGAAAATTACAAAATGCCGCATAACTAGCGACACCTGGTGGTCCCAGTAGACCTCCAACCCGACCGACTCAGCTGGGGTGGGTCTCAAGCAGTCAACCCCAAAAAAAACCGAATCAAACTTCCCAAAGGAAGTTTAGGCGTTGTCGTCGACGGCGACTCCGAAGAATTCCGAGACCCTAGGGGTATGCTGCAAATCAATGTTTGCCTGTCTCGCATATTTTGATCCCTATCGTCGCATCAGCTCCCGCGCAGACTCCAACAAGGGTTAACGCCATTTGGTGAGGTGTTCGATTTTCCCCTTTACCTCGCTCGGGGATTGAGGATAAGGAAAGACGACACAGACTCTTTTGTAGCGTGCAATTTTGCACACGACAGCAAAAATAATAATCTTAATGCCACTTAACAGGCTTGTCAACGAAAAAAGATACCAACTATTCACTCTGGAAAGCAGCCAACGGTTTAAGAAAACCCCAACCACATGTGGCCCCAATTTGGAAAAACCAACACGAGTGGGCCAAAGACGATAAAGAGAAAGCAGATCTCTTCGCAGATCATTTGGAAGCAAAGTTTAAATCACGCGATGGACAAACACCTCCTGTATACTCCTACGGTTCAGACTAAAATAATGACAATTTTTCTATAAGAAATGCTACTTTGACAGAACTTAAGCAAGAATTGAAAAAACCCAAACCCAAGAAAGCTCCTGGTTATGATTTAATCACAGGAGAAGTTCTGAAAGAATTACCTCAGAAAGCGCTTCTTATGTTTCTCTACATTATTAACGCCACCTTAAGATTAGAACATGTCCCTAGTCAGTGGAAAGCAGCGGAAATAATAGTAGTGTCGAAACCGGGTAAACCCCCAACAGGCAAAAAGTCTTATAGACCGATTTCACTTCTTCCGACAATGTCGAAAAGTGTTCGAACGAATATTACTTAGACGTTTAAGCCCGGTTGTAGAAGAAAGACGACTTATTCCTAACCACCAGTTCGGTTTTAGAAGCAAGCATTCAACTATTGATCAAGTACATCGCATAACTGGTGTTATAGGAAAATCGTTTGAACAAAAGCAAGTCCGCCCAGCTGTATTTCTCGATGTTTCTCAAGCCTTTGACAAGGTTTTGCACGAAGGCTTGAAACACAAGCTGCAACAATTCATCCCGAGAAGACTTTGTACAATTTTATCGAACTATCTATCGGATAGAATCTTCCGTGTAAAATATGGGAAAGAATACTCTCTATATAAATCTATACAAGCTGGACTACCACAAGGAAGTGTTCTTGGTCCGCTCCTTTACTTATTGTATAGCAGCGATATACCGCAGGACGTAGGCACAGTGCTAGGCACATTTGCTGACGACACCGCCATTTTGTTAACTGCCAAAACGGTCGAAGAATCAACTAAAAAATTCCATTGTGCTTTTGACCTGATACACGAATGGACGTCAGCGAGTTGAGCTCAACGAAGCTAAATCCGTTCATATAAATTTTACGTATAAGAACGTGAATAACTTGCCCGTTTTTATAAATAATGTTCAAATACCCTTCGGCAATGAAGCCTAATACCTCGGAATGACTCTCGATGTAAAGCATAAATGGAAGGAGCACGTCAAAAAGAAACGTGAGGAGCTCCAATTAAGATACAAAGACATTTTGGTAACTTCCAAAACGGTCGAAGAATCAATCAGAATGTTATGCTTGGCCTTGATGACTTACACTTATCCATATAATAATAATATGTTTGGCGCCACAGTCCGAGGCGGATCAGGGCCTAGCTTCTCAGCAACCACTCGTGTTGTGCGTGCTATTGTTCTTTCACGAGTGGAAGGCGACGATTGAGAAGCTTTTTCTAGACAGGAATACTCTTTGAGCATTGTCAGTGACTCGAAAGAGTCGTGAAAAATGAAAGATGGTAAGTAAATTCGGGTATCGAACCTGGCACCCTCTGCGTAGGAGTCGACGCAATTACTGTCTACGCCACGGCTACCCACCTTACACTTATAAACCAGGATTAATTATCACAACAATTTTCATAAACCGATTTAGAAGTCGTCCCTTCTGCGAATTGTTCCCTTTCGTTTCAAAACACTGGTCAGTCGCGGGAGCAGGATGACACAAGTACAGGTTTTGACGGAGCTTACATAACATTTTGTATGAAACCCCAAGCACTTCAACTCGCCTAACGATCACCAACCACAGTACCTCCAGCCTTAAAGTGTTTTTACCGCTCGTTTTGGACATCGTCGAATTCCATGTCAAATCATGGATTTCTCTCGAGTTGAAGAAACATCAAATGATGTTTGTGAACTCTACGAACAAAGGCGAAGGGAAGAGACCCTGCTCCTACGAAGGAAAAGGAAAGAGCACCAGAACCGGGCGATCGAAGAGACGGAGAGGAGCTGCGGCACAACAACTATCCAATGGCTATAAACGGCTACGGCCAATAACTTGTAGGCATACCCCATGTAAGTCTAAATCATGTTTAGACATCTGCCCTGAAAGGCGGATTTCTGGTAGCATCGAACGTAGTCACTCTTGTGTTCGCCAATCAAAAAACGGATGTGTTTGGTTACTCGAACAATCCCAAGAGCAACTTGCGTCAAAAGCTTTTGCAAGTAAAGTTAAGAAGGATCATGGTGGTGACTGTAATTTCGTTACACTTTTGGCTTATTACCCGTCGCGGCGCACAATGGGTTGGTTTGTATGGCGATGAATTCGAAGGAGCCTTGGAAGGACCCACGGCCTTGGTTGGACATGACTTGCCAGTTTGGGGGGTAATTTCAAAGTCATGTACTGGATCTCCTCAGGCATCCCTTAAATAAAGGCTTCTTATTAAAGGCGATTTGAAGGTAATTTAAGTTCGTCTCCGAGGAGGCGGTGAACGATTGGATCTCGATCATCTCGAAGGACTCACTGAACAATGAAGTCACTGCCATTAATTTACTGCCAGTCATTCCCCTTTGAAGTTTGCATCGATTTCTCGGATGAGCTGACTGATTTCACTCATTCAAGGGTTTAATTCGGAGTTGCTTCTTATCTTCAATGCCTCATTATCTTCGCCTCAGATTGCCAGCAACAATGTTCACGTGAAATAGATTTTTTGCTTCAATTTGTTAATGAAGTTCTGACGAAATTCGAGATGAGATCGCTGATGTGTCAAGTTGTTGTGTTAATTGAAAGAGTTTCGCGAGAAGTCGAAGCTTATTATCGTGATTCATTCCTGGAAGGAAGGATGTGTGATTGTATTTCCTGCAAACATTGGTTGGGAAGGCACAGACAAGAACTGCCATTGACTTAAAGAAACGATTTTTATGTACTTGGGTTGGTGAGAGTTTTCACCAAGACACTATTTTTTTTTCTAAATGCATTTTTATTTTTAAATTCATTGAAAATTCTTATGTGATAGGCAAAAGTGCTTAAACTAGTTGGACGAACAATTTTTCTATTTCTAACTTACTGGCCCTTAGCGGGCACTCTAAGCTAAACTTAATCTTAAACTATGCCTTTCGACTTATACTAAACATTATTAATTTTAATGGTAAACATTAAGACGGAATTACATAAAATAAGGAAAATTGGAAAAAAAACTTATTTACAGAACGGGGTTTTGTAAAACTTATACACTAACTTAAATTCTACCTTAAAATAAAACTTAACTAGGCTTACTACTAGCTAAACTACTTACATATATATACATAGACACATGTAGTCATATACAAATGTTTATGTACATACATGCAACTATATACATTCCATATACATACTATATACATACTTTTTTTTTTCATTTTTTTTATTTCTTTCTTTTTTTTTAATAATTAAAGCTAGCTAAAACTACCCTAAGCTATATAAGTCGGTCTTAGGTTGCTGGATTAATCCGCTGCAAGACACTGGCCGACTCCCCATGAAGGGGTCTGTGCTACCCTTTCTACCCCGGGTCCAAAGGGTTCGACGAGGGAGTACCTTCGCTCCCCAGTCACCAGAATGTTCGATGCTGCTATGCAACATCACATATATCCCGCCTGGAGACCGCCATACTAAACCGGAAGAGATCCTTCCTTCGTTGTGTGAAGGAGCGGTCGTGGTTGAGTCGCTTATCCACAGTTGAACGGGCGGTATGAAAGAGGAGCGGTACCGCATTTATGTCTTGTATCAGACCGTTCAAGTCAAAATAGAGAAATGCTTTTTGTGGTCGCCGTGGCGTAGTGGGTTAGTGCGTCAACTCCTACGCAGAGGGTGCCAGGTTCGATACCCGAATTTACTTACCCTCTTTCATTTTTCACGACTCCCCCTCTTTCAAATCACTGACAATGCTCAAAGAGTATTTCCTGTCTAGAAAAAGCTTCTCAAACTTGGCCGTTCGGAGTCGGCATTAAGCTGTAGGTCCCTTCCACGCGTGAGAGAATAATAGGACGCACAACACGAGTGGTTGCTGAGAAGCTAGGCCCAGGTCCGCCTCGGACTGTAGCGCCACCCACATAATTATTATATTCTGTGGGGACAAAGCCGTTGTGACGTACCCTTTCATGGTATAGTGGACTGGGGCCACCGAGATCAGATTATTGACCGAGTTCATCGCTCTAGCAGTGTGACTTCGAATCAACCTCACTAGGAAATTGCCCACTCTAATCAGGTTTGCCCTTTTGTATAAGACCTCATTGGAATAGAATTTGATGACCTAGACACTATGTAACCCGTGCCCACATAGTAGTGTCAGATGTTTCATAAAAATATAATAATATTGGTGGCGCGACCTTCCAAGGCGGATCAGGGCCCAGCTTCTCAGCAACCACTCGTGTTGTGCGTGCTATTGATGAGCTTTTACTGAAACCTCAATAGGCCGTTCCCATCCAGGCTTCGCTCGCAATTTTCGAATCAAGTGCATGCCAGAACAAATGTCAAAAAAAATAAATTCTATAATGTGCATCGGTCTAAAATATGAACTGGCATTGATTTAATTAGTTTACATTATCGAGATTGTACTGTAATTGGCGTAATTATTATTTTTGGTTAGTTAAGTTTATTCATTGTGGCATCAGTCTTACAGAGATTCGGTTATAATACCTTACTACTAACATTTAAATGCGATTTCTTAAATATTATATCAAATGTGTAATTTGAATGAGAAGCCACTAAAAAACTTTCATTAAAGTCTTCAGTATGGCTGGAGGGAAGAGAGAGGCGAATCTACAACTCGATTTCAAAAATGTAAAGCAAAGTAATACAAACAATTTATCAACTAAATACTTATATTTATATAGATAAAAATATACAGATATACACAAATAAATAAATAGATAAATAATTAGATAAATAACAGATTAATAAATAAATCGGTAAATATATGAATAAATAAGAAATAAAGAGATAAATAAGTAGATAAGTAGAAAATAAATAAATATTATTTAAGAAATCCTTACTAATATTATAAATGCGAAAGTAACTCTGTCTGTCTGTTACTCTTTCACGTCTAAACCAATGAACCGATTTTGATGAAATTTGGTAGAGAGATAGATTTGATTTAGGAGATGTACTTTGTCTGCCTATTCCGGGTCTAAGAGGGAAATGGGGGACAAACCGCATTTTGTCATCTTCACACAGTCCTGGCTCATTAATGGCTTATCGGATTGAAAAACAAAAAAAAAGTGGTTTTTAGTAAATTTATCCCTCATTCATTTGAGCTATCAACCATCCTTATGCATTGTGATGAAGCTGAGCTATGCCCAAACGAATGCAACTAATTATCGTTTACAAATTGCCATCATTAGAGACCATCGGCAACAATCAACTAGCACTGGCGACTATTGACATGGTGTGTGTGTGTGGTTCTACGCATGCAGTAGCATATACATATTCGAAATCGAAATTCCAGTGTGTTCTCTCTTTTAAATCGTAACAAAAACAGAAACCACCCTTCTGCGAAATGCTCAAATTGAGCATGTTACTGCGTGCTTAAAACTACACGCTACACCATGCCAATGGTCGGTCGCCACTGCTGATTGTTTGTTGTCGATAGTCACCAAGGCAGACTGGGCGTGGTGCGGCCAAATATAATTTTTTAATGCGGCCTATAATAATTCAATTTACAATGACGACTTAACAAAGGTTGAAGACCAAGTGCTAGCTATTACTGGAAAAATGTTTTTTTTTTCTGATTTTGGGATGAGCAGGCCACAAGGAATTGGGCAAGTAAGTGGTGATTTAGTGCGAGGGCCAGATTACAATACTGATTCTTTAAAACGCCAAATAATGGATGTCGTTCCACTTTTGAACACAGGATTTGTCTTTGATAAAGTTATTCCAAAAATTGGAAGTTGCGAAGGTGGTTTGTTCTTTTTGGATGCTCCACGATGCACTTGCAAAACTTTTCTTTTTAATTTACTATTAGCACAAGTCAGGAAATTAACACAGTTTCCCCTTGGCTCGCTGCTACGCTGCTCAATGAGGGACGAACGGCGCACTCAGTTCTTAAATTGCCTTTGAACTTAGCTCATGAGGAAATGCCAGTTTGTAACATTAGCAAAAGCAGTGAGCGTGGACGAATGTTGCAAGAGTGTAGACTGAGACCAGAGCAGTATTTTGGTTTGGGATGAATGTACGATGTCTCATAAAAAAGCAATCGAAGCAATCGAATCGACTATGAAAGATATTAAGAGCAACCAGAGCAGTATGGGAGGGATGGTGGTACTCTTAGCTGGTGACTTTAGACATACCCTGCCAGTGATTACTAGGGGCGCACCAGCAGATGAAATAAGTGCCTGGTTGAAAGCGTCTATATTAGCTGTGTTTTTTTGCAAGCGTATATACGCCTAATTTTGAAGTGCACAAAAAAACGATCATCGGCGCTTAATGATTCATCATAAAATCTTGGCAGCATCGACGATATTTATGACATTTGCTAAGCATTCAGGGGTGTAGTCGTGGAAGGTGATTTCTGATCTTTGATGGTCACAATCTTCGTTTCACTTTAAAGGCAAAAACACTTAATAATTGTAAAATAAAAAAAAATGTTCATCAAATGAAATGAATCGATTACGAAACATAAACGGAATGTATAGCAGAAACTCTGTATATACCAAAAATTGCATACTTATGGATGCCAAAAGAATTACAAATGATCTAATACATCAACCAAACCTGCAGGCGTAAGCCACATACAGCAACCTAAACAATGATTGAATGAATTCAGGAATGAACACACAGAAAAAATGTTTGGAAGCATTGTTTTTATCCGCGCTTATTCCTTAAGCGGCGATAGATATGATGAGTAAGTTAAGCGGATATAGGACTCGTTGTTAGTGTATTTTACATGCAAATCGAAATTTAGGCGTATATACGCTTGCAAAAAAACGCAGCTATTATGGGTACACGTAAGAAAGTTCCGTTTGACTATAAATATGCGAATTCAGCTGCAAAATGATGCACAATCAGGATAATATGAGACTGCTCTTCTAAAAATCGGAGAAGATCGTATGGCGACAGACGGTAACGGCATGATTACACTAACCCTTGAATTCTGTCAAATTGTCGACAGTATAAATGATTTGTAAAATAATGTCTATCCCGATCTGCAAATAAATATGGGCAATCGAGAATGGTTGTGTGAAAGGGCAATAATGGATGCCGACAAATGAAAGATAGTGTGGCAGATAAACTAACAAATTATGTCATACATGGAGGGGGATGTTGTCGAGTATCTCTCGGGTAGACAATGTTATGGACACTGAACAAGTGACGTACACTTTAGAATTTTTGAATTCCTTAGAATTATCAGGAGTGCCTTCTCATAAGTTGAGGTTAAAAGTTGGTCTTCCGGTCCGAGGAACCTTGACGCAGCGAGGCTATATAATGGTACACGGCTACAAGTTACTCAATTGGGACGCAATACTATAAAAGCAATAATTATGACTGGAATGGCAAAATGACAAAATGTCTTAATTCCCCGAATTCCAATAATTCCGACTGATTTGCCTTTTCAGTCAAAAAGAGTGCAGTTTACCCTTAAAGCAACATTTGCAATGAAAATAATTAAAGCTCAAGGACATACGCTTAAAGTAGCATGTATACATTTAGAGAAAAAAAAACTGTTTTCCCCACGACCAACTCTATGTGGCGTTCTCACGAGTATCGTGCCCGCAAAATCTTTATGTTTCAGCAGAGGATGGAAAAACAAAAAATGTAGTTTATTAAAATGTGTTAAAATAAGATATTTACAGTGAATCACGGTAGTTTGCAGTTAGTATGGATTGTATTGTATTATTTGCAAAATTAGTATTCTAAAAATGAAAAAGGCTACCCAAAGTAACTATTCCATGCGGACAAAGTCGCGGGTAAAAGCTAGTAAATAAATAATTTAGCGTAAGTGGAAACTTTCTCTAACTCGAACTTTTTGGCCATATTTTACATACAATTTCCTCAATTTTTCATAGAAAGCCTCTCTTTAAGTACCACTCTCTTTCCCGTGACAATTCGACTTAGGGTGAGTATACTGTAATTAGATTTGAGACAAATAATCAAGTCGTTGGGCACATGGTTGAGCAAGTTCACCGCAGAAACTGGTCGTTCATCCCATTGTCCTTTGATTACTTAAACGTGGGTACATTGCGCAACATTTGACTCAACATTTCCCGCTCCATCATTATCCCGTGGGTCGCCGTGGCGTAGTGGCGTAAGTGCGTCGAGTTCGATACCAGAATTTTACCACCTTTCATATTTCACGGCTCCACCTCTTTCGAGTCACTGACAATGCTCAAAGAGTATTCCTGTTTAGAAAAAGCTTCTCAAATTCGCCGGTCGGAGTCGGCATTAAACTGTAGGTCCCTTCCACTCGTGCAAGCAAGTGCAACAATAGCACGCACAACACGAGTGGTTACTGAGAAGCTAGGCCCAGGTCCGCCTCGGACTCTAGCGCCACCCATTTTATTATATCATTATCCCGGCACGACCACCCCAGATTGCGCAATCCCCTTGTTATCATTTCCCAGTTTGAGCCCACACACCATTTCCCGTTCCAGCACAATCACCTCACCTTTTCTGTAAATTAATTATTGTTAAGGTAACACAATGGGCCTATGCTTGGCCTAAGTGTGGCTGCTGTCCGTATGCGCGAGAGTCATCCACCTCAACCTAGCCTAGGTTACGTTAGACTAGGATATTGAAATAAAGGCAGTCGACATGTTACTAGAAAATAAGACACAAGTCCTTTAACTTGTATGATCGACTTCATTGCCGGCATAATCAGCTCTCTAGAAGACTTTCTTATTGTCGACACAAACCTCAAATTCGCTTGAGATGGGATGAACATAGAAACGGCAAAATAAAATCTCTTCTACCAAACCGTTGAATCATCACTGCATGCACTGCCATGACGGATAGATACTGGAGCAGATTCATGCCGCGCGCTTAGAAAAAGCATCAGGGTCCAGATTCGATTCCAGGCACTATGCCACTCCCATTTAACAGCGCCACCTATCTGAAGTCGTTGACACTGACACTCAGAGTGTAAAACAGTCAAGTAAAAACCGCTCAAACTTAGTGTTATTCAGACCAATTTATTTTTCCTTAATCAAATGCACTTTTT
This sequence comes from Eristalis intricaria, assembly GCA_964034865.1. Taxonomy (NCBI): domain Eukaryota; kingdom Metazoa; phylum Arthropoda; class Insecta; order Diptera; family Syrphidae; genus Eristalis; species Eristalis intricaria. The sequence goes on from OZ035874.1 coordinate 71,635,210, forward strand.
GAACTTACAAAAATCCATCAAATTCCAAAAAATTACCAGTATTTAACTGACTAGTGAAGAACGGTTGAGTCAATTGGAGTCTACGGCAAGAACCCCCTTTACTTGGCCTCGAGTTCCCTCTGAAGCTTGTCGTTCATTATCAGACCCTCTATATCACGCACTTCGCCCTTGACGCCCAACACCAGATTGCGGAGTGAATGTTCGGGTTCGACGTATTCCATTTGCCCCGTTATCCGAAGGTTCCTGACCTTGTCCTGAAGATCAGAGGCCACTGACTTCACGTTTTCGCGACACTTGAAGTTGGCCGAGAAGTCAGTCTTCTTGATTGGCAAACACTTGTGTATACTTTCAACGATCTTGTCAATTACATCGATTAGATCAATGCTCGTAAAAATCTTTGCATTGGATTCGGCTTGCTTGAGGTTCTGTTCGAACGCTTTGGCGGCTTTTTCTACGCTCGCCTTGGCGAATTCATCGACGCGGGTGCGAAGTTTTGGATCTAGCTTATTGCCGGCGTTCATTACAGCTAATGCCAAGGTATCTAGTTGACGTTCCACCATCACCTCTGCTTCCGTGATGTTCTTCAAGGCATTCTTCGGAGTTGGGTAGTTGGCTATGATGTTATGCAGTTCATCCATCATCCTGTGAACGTTGCCGTAGACTTGGTTATTGGGGACACATCGGATGGCAGCTTTGGTGAACGCGTTGATCTTGATTTGAACCTTAAACTCTGGTGTCATTTCCACGTCCATCGTTTCTTCAATCTCCTTATTGGTCTCTTCTACCAGGATGTCAGTCATTTCTACCAGTGAGACGCACTTTGCCTTCCACACGGAGGGCGGGACGCCCTTGATACCCCGACCGCAGCAGTAGTCGCGTCCTTCTGGTAAAACATTGGCTGCACATACTGCGACGAATAGCCAGACTGCGAGCACAACAAGCACTTTCATTTCGTTGAATACAATCGCGGGTAGGTTTTGCGAATAACTGAACTCAACTGAGTCGCATTGCATTATTATATAGCGCATCTGTTCGATAAGCAATCGCATGCAATGAAACGGCCTGTTAGAGGGCACGTCTGGGATGGCATAAGATTCGCGATAAGGGCTGATAGTGGTTAAATGCAAAATAATTAAATGTAATGTTTTTGATACTGCTATGGAGTGAGGTCAAGAGCCAAAGCGTTGCACACACAGCAGAGAGTATTCGCAATCATTTCCGTGATTTTATTAACAACATGTTGCTTCAAATCAAATGTTTCAGGGTCCGCCCAGAGCGTCGTTATCAGCGAAAGCGGCTTTATTCCTATTCCACGGGAGGCACTGAAGTCAGCGATGCACCTAGACATAGGGAGAGCCTAGGAAAATGGAAGGCACTTAGATTAGGTAAGGTCCGTTGCGGAATGCAATCCAATCCAAACTGGTTATTGTCACGAAACACTTTGAACATATTTTTACATCGAAGGATACATTCAGATTGATGGTTTGTTGTCAGCCCAATGCACCTAAGCATGTTTCAGTATATTGTTACAATGACCAGTGGCCTATCTCACCGAACTACAAATTACAAAAACATATTTGCACTTGTGATTAACAATTGCAAATATGTACCCACATATGCAATCAACAAATTAGTGATAGGAATGCAATAAAGTTGTGAGAAAAAACTAGTTGACTAGAAGTTTTAACACATGACGATGTACTGAATTTGTGATGGACGTGTAGCTTGCAACAGTTTTGTCACAAGTTTGAGGAAAGTTGAGACGGTAAGTGCATTTAGGGTAATTTTGTTCATCACAACTTTGGGATTTTTCTCTTCAACTTCTTTCATTTACTCAAATTTCATGGTTTCAACTTTCAATTTACAACTCAAGGGTTTATCAACTCCTGATTTCCTCAACTTTTGGAAATAGCAGAAGTTAAGGGATGAAATCAGAGGTTTTGTTCTCTCGCTTTTCTTCCATTATCGTTGTTGCCTGCTTGCGTGTGTATGCAAGATGGAATGGCTGTGATCCATTTATCGCTTCGTCTGCGGATAAAAATTATGGCGTTCAAACTAATTCAACGCCGTGCAACGCGAGAGAAGGTACTTGTTCCTTCGATTCGATTTGAAATAATGCAAGTATTTGATAGATTATTATTAATTTCTTAACAGATCCCGTGATTTACGGCCGATTACACAATTACCAATCGTATAACGATATTATGCGCTTGGTCAAATTCTATTGGCGATTTCAGATTTTATTGGTGTCAGCCTTACAACTGTGCATAGCCGGCGTTAGAAAACTCGGCCTCAATTAGTGTTCACATGTTTCCAGCAAACGAGTTGGAAGTTTAATAACTCTCATGTTTCCAACAACTTGTAAAGTGGTGAACAAAATTACCCTTATTAAATTTATTGATAATTCGAGTGAAACATTATAGAAGTGAGGATAGTAAAATAAAAACAATGCAACATTTTATGAAATTTACTGCTTCTTTCGCATGCAATCCCAAAACGAGTACACTTTCCAAGCCAATTTACGTATGTACTGTTACCTGTTACATGGCTGCAGATGTCCATACCCCCATCCCCCTGTCCATCAACACCCCTACAATCAATAGTGTGCATTCCATGTCTATCGACATACGGAGATTATACATATATATGTTTTTTATTGTGGCATGAATTTTACAATTAATTATTTACAATATTTACTTACAGAGATTTGATTATTATCTAATCTTACATCTACAAAATAATACAAATTGTCAATCAATGTGCAAATATTATAGTTTTATGTTGATTTGAAGGAAAAACCACTAAAAACCTTCATTAAACAAAAATAGATAAAATATTAAAAACTAGGGCAGAAATAATGTCAAATATATAGTTCGTCGGGGGAAGAGAGAAGTGTTGAGATGAGTTCATTTCCAAGTTCGTAATGAGTTCGAGAGAAACATAATAAATAACAAGAAACAAGCAATTTAATAAATGTTTGAAAATAACGGAACAAATGGACATAGTTAATATATAGAGAAAGTAAATTAAGTGGATAAATAAATAATAAAAAAAAAAAATAAATAAATAAATAAATAAATAGACAAATAAATAAATATACAAATAAATAAATAAATAAATATACAATTAAATAAATAAATAAATAAGTAAATAAATAAATAAATAAATAAATAAATAAATAAATAAATAAATCGATGCATAAATAAATAAATAAATAAATAAATATGTGAATAATTAAATATATAAATATATAGATAGATAAATAAGTAATTAAATAAATAAATGAATATATTAATAAGTGAATACATGAATGAATTTAGGTATGAACTTTCAAATTGAAGACTTTAACAAAGGTATATGATGAATAAATTAACACACTCTTTATGAGGCTAAATTTGAAATCAATTCGTTATCCGATGTTAAGCAGGAATTTATATAACATTGGTAAAGTCGTTCATTTCTAGTTGAAATAGTTTCTATATTGGCCATTCTATGAGGTTCCTTTGTGGAGAAAAACCAAGGCAGATTTAGGATCATTTTAAGTAACTTATTTTGAGCAGTTGCGTAGATGGCAGTTCGCGCACTTGCTCCAGACTGGGGATCCATAAAATATTATGGATTGAAAAATTGATTTAAAAATTAAGAGCTTATTCTCGTCGCTTAGTTTTGAGTTCCTACATATAAAAGGGCACAGGATTCTAATAGTGGTATTAACTTTTTTTTTATAATTTCCTGTACATGTAGATTGAATGTTAATTTTTTATCTAAGTATATACCAAGATATTTTGCGTTTGATTTCCATTCAACTAGAGAACCGTTGAGAGAAAGGTTGTTGCTTGGAAAGTAAGCAAGCTTTTCTTTTACGAGTGAAAAAGATAGCTTGGGTCCTTGAAGCATTAATATTAATTTTCCAATTGCCACAATACACTAATAGGTCATTTAATCCCGATTGAAGATTAGTTCTCTGGCTCTCTTCAGTGTCGAATAAATCTTTCGCCTTTTACATACGGAGATTCAAATTATCTGAAACCATCTATATTTATTAAAGTACCGTCAAAACATCAATAAACACATGACATTCTTGATACAGTGGCAACACTGGATAAACCATTTTAGTTTTTCTGGTGCACTGCATATTCATCGTTGATGAACAAGCAACAGAATTATTCCCTTACGACGATTGTTGTTGAATATACACTTGACTCTCCCTAAGTCGAATTGTCACGGCACCCCAAAATTTGTTCATGTTAGAGAGAGCTTCACTTAGAGAGAGGTTTTTGTATGGAAAATTGAGGGAAATGTATGTAAAATATGGCGACAAGGAATTAGAGAGAGTAGATGCGACTTAGGGAGAGTCCATTGTATATGCATTTGGTATATAAGGATATATGCGTATAATCATGTGGTTTTACAAATGTTAGTTAGTTTGTTTTATTTTAAGGTAGAATATAAGTTCTTCTTCTGGTGGCGCTACAGTCCGGTGTGGACCTGGGCCTCAACCAGTAAGCCTCTCCAGCCGACACGATCTTTAGCCAGCTATCTCCAACTGCGCACACCAAGTTGACTGAGGTCCTTCTCCACGTGGGTGTGCCATCAGTTCCGTGGGCGTTCTCTATTGCGTTGTCCCACTGGTTCAGAGTCGAAGACTCTTCGGGCCAGAGTTGAGTTGTCCATACGCTCTACATGGCCTAGAAATCTTAAGCGTTGGATCCAAGGACGCCTGACTAAACTCATGTCGCTGTACAGCCCGTACAGTTCGTGGGATTCCCGAAACCGACAACGCAAACAGGACCAAAGATCGCACGCAGAGACCAAGGACATCCTCATCCGCTTTTGAGATTGTCCATGCATCCGCGCCGTACAGCAGGACTGGGATGATCAAGGCCTTGTATAAAGCTTGGTCCTTCGAGAGGGGACTCTACTATTCAATTGCCTCTTGAGCCCAAAGAAACAGCGATTGGCAAGAGTTATTCTGCGTTTAATCTCGGTACTGTTGTTGTTCGTACTGTTCACTTGCGAACCGAGGTAGACGAAGTCCTTCACTACCTCGAAGTTATAGCTGCCCATTGTGACGCTCTGTCCAAGACGTCGATGTTGTGTGTCCTTTCTTGATGACAGCTTATACTTCTTTTTGGCCTCATTCATCGCTAGACCCATTTTAGTCGCCTCCGCTTCAATACCAGCAAACGCTTCATTGACGGCTCGCTGTGTTCTGCCAATCACGTCAATGTCGTCCGCGTATGCTAACAGTTGTACGGACTTCTGCAAGATCGTGCCTCTAGTGTTGGCGTGTGAGTCTTGCACGATTTTTTCCAGGATGACGTTACAGAAGTCACATGACAGCGCGTCGCTTTGTCTAAAACCTTTTTTGACATTCAACCTTTTTGATCTTGATGGAGCAGCGAGAGTTCTCCATCGTCATCCTGCACAACCTGACGAGTTTGGCAGGAATGTCCAAACTAGACATGGCGTTGTATAGCTCGTCCCCATGCACGCTGTCATATGCGGCCTTGGAATCGACGAATAAGTGCTGGGTGTCGATCTGCATTCATTGGGTTTTTTCCAGGATCTGCCGTAGTGTGAAGATTTGGTTGATGGTGGACTTCCCCGGCCTGAAACCGCACTGAAAAGGGCCTAGACTGCGAGGTTGTTGACGAATGGTTACAGGCGCTCACACAAAACGGCAGAGAGGATCTTATAGGCGATGTTAAGGGGACTTATCCCTCGATAGTTGGTGCAGTCAAAGGGGTCTTTCTTGTGTATCGGACAAACGATACTCAGATTCCACTCATCGGGCATGCTCTCCTCCGACCATATCTTACAGATGAGTTGGTGCATGTACCTTACCACCTCATCTCCAGCTGCCTTAAACAGTCCGTCTGCACCAGCAGCTTTATTTGACTTTAGTCTCGATATCGCTATCTTAACTTCGTCTAGGTCGGTGGGACGGAATTCTCGTCGATCATCGTCCATATTGAGTGGAACATTCTGCCTGACAGTGGTATTGGTGTGACCATCGCCGTTTAACAGTCTACAAAAATGATCCTTCCAGATTCTCAGTATCGACTGCGAATCTACTACGAGTTGTCCCTCTGCGTTACGACAGGCTTCTGTCCGAATTTTGTATCCATTGGATAGTTGTTTTACCCGGTGGTAGAACTTTCGGACGTCATCTGGCGTAACACCTCTCCATGTCCTCGATCGCGCTCTTCTCATGCTCTTTCTTTTTCTTTTTGAGAAGCCGGTGCTCTTCCCTTTTTTTAAGTTCGTAGAGCTCGCGAACCGCTCTCGTCTTTCTGTCCAGCGTCGCCTTGTATGCTGCTTGCTTCGCTGAATGTGCTTGCCTGCACTCGTTGTCAAACCAGGGGTTTTTTGGGGTGGCGTTTTAAAACCCAGCACATCAGATGCAGCTTTTCTGATGGCTTTTTGACAACGGTTCCATTGTTGGTCGATTGTTTCGCCTGACAGGATTGGACTCTCTGAGAGCTTAAGGGAGACTCGATCGGCAAAGTCAATGCAGATTGTAGCTTTCCGACGTCAAACAGTTTTGGTCTTGCTCGACTCCGTTGCCCTATCGATACCCGTGTTCTTACCTTGGCTACAACAAGGAAATGATCCGAGTCGATGTTGGCTCCTCGGAATGTTCGGACATCGAGAAGGCTGGAGGAGAGTCTGACGTCGATCGCAATGTGATCAAACTGGTTGACGGTTGGATGTTGAGGTGTGGGAACCGCGTGCTGGCTACAAAAAGGTTTCGCCCCGTTACGAAGTCCAAAAGCCTGAGTCCGTTCTCGGACGTGTTGTCGTGCAGGCTGTGCTTCACGATGTCTTCCTTGCCCAGCTTTGCGTTGCAATCTCCTACAACGATCTTGGTGTCGTAGCTGGGGCATTGATCGTATGTTCTTTCTAGGAGATCGTAAAAGTCATCTTTGCTGTCGTCATCCTTATCCTCCGTTGGGGCGTGGGCGTATATCAGGCTGATGTTGCCAAATGTAGCCTTGATGAGGATTGTTATGAGGCGCTCGCTTATGTATTTAAAGCTTAAGACTTCTTGCCTAAGTCTGCCTCGAACAACAAACCCGCATCCGAATAAGCGCTGCCTTCGCTCTTTGTAGCAATCGCCGAAGTAAATATCGCAGTTTTTCATCCTCTTTTTTTGGCCGTTTTTTAAGACACGTTTTTTAAGAGCGTACATATAAGATCACCAGCAACTAATGCCCTCTTTAAAAGGGAATATCTGGAAACCTATATTTTTGTATTTTTTAGGAAAGAGGTGATTTTCTTATTTTTTATAGTGGAGACAAGATAAATTCTACGAAGTGTCCCTTTAAACGTCTCACGAATGAACGCAGATGCTTTTGGTGTTTTGTCATCCGTTTTCGCTACATCGATCTCAATAAGGTGATAATAACATAAACAGTTTTGGTCACCCACCTTTTTTATGCACGGTCGCAATTTGTTTTTCCTTTTCGTACCTTATGTACGATGCGACGGCATAGACCGAATTTCTGTGCTACGTCCCATGATGAAGAAAGTAAAACAATGTTGTTCTCAATATATTTTTTTTGCATAACTTTATAAATATTATTTTCAAATATCAAAAAAATCACATTTGTAAATAGAAATTTGTAATTTGGTGAAGTAGGCTACTGGTCAATGTATGGATCCTTCCTGAGTGACATGCCGGTCAAGTTTAACCGAAATGTTTCGAGAGAAGAGCGCTCGAAATAGAAGAGTGACTTCATCTACCGATCAACGTTGCCGTACCATAAGCTTCAGTGATGATCTCGAATGTAGATCACCCACCAGCGACAACAAATGAATCATAATCCCTGTTGAATATTTATATTCATTCGGAATAAATGAATTCGTTGCGCCTTCGCCGGGCCCAACTAGTCTGGAACGCTGTCGTTTCTGTGCCAAGAACAGCGCAGAGACTAGACCATAAATAAACCAATTAGACTGCCAAACCATCGCCCACCCTGTCCACTAAACTGTAAACAGCGAGCGAAAGCGACTGGTGCTGGCCAAATTCGTTGCCCGTCCCACGTAATTGATTCCGCTGGTGACGCACGTAGCCCGCTCTAAAGGGGACAACAACCAGTTTCGAATGAATCTTGACCTTTGCGACTTGACGATTGCCATAAATCAATCAAATTGCCAGTCAGCTTTATGGCCGCTGATCTCTGGATTTTGTTTCCCGTTGGGTGTCTCCTTGGAGACGATCTGCGGCACTGGATGTCGCCCTGGCGGTTATAGCATTGCCAAGAGAAAAAAACACAGCCCAACCCAGTGACCATAAAGAGGAGATACTGCTTCGCTGTTTCCTGGTAACTGCCTGCATCCTTTCTCCATCTTAGACCGGGCCAGTGTAACAAACGGTTTTACGTTGTTCTGAGGAATTCCGCGATCATTTATTACCTAACAACTGTGGTTCAGGACGCAGGCACGACTGCAGCTAGACTTGGGCCCGGCCCTTTGAGCTGGCACAAACCACTGAGGAGTCTGTGTTTGCCGATGCTAATGGCAAACAAGAATTCCATGTGCTTGTCATAACAGTGCTGCTGCCGCCGGCGGAGCGGATGAAATGATGGTGGATGCGATGATTTTCGACTTTGACGGGTGGCTTCAGTTGGGCATAAACATGCTGAGGGACTAGTGGTGAATACATACTCCGTCAGAGTGCAAATGTCACTGTGGTACTTTGTGTGTCGGGCTGGTGGTGGGCTTTCCTGTTCGGACCACACGCAACGTATGTGGTTTTACGGCCAACAATTGGGAATGCAGCGAGTTAAGGAGACACTCGTTTTGTTGTGGAATTTCAAAGAATTTATTGGAATGTTTCATTTTGTTGAAGAACAGTTCTTGGAATGAATTGCTGGTGCGTACATCTCGTTCCATGGTTAGTTCTATTCCGGGTCAACAAAAAGGGCTCAAACTGCAGAACACTCAAGTATAAACTCTCGAAATTCGTCGGATGCAGCATCGGACTCCAGCAAAGGTATGGCCCCATGAAGGTAAAACTCTTGTCGATCATCGTCCAATTTAAAAGAAATATTATTGCTGACAATGGATGCTTTCCGCATTTAAAGCTCTAAAGAGATATCTTTTAAAAATGCCAAGTACCGGTTGCAACTCTTACTACTTATTTACTTATCAGACTGAGACTGAACTGCCTCACATCGTTAACGGTCCAGTGCACACTGCTTCCAGTCATCAAGATCAAGCTCTTTTGCTTCCGTGATGGCTTGGTCTTTAAATCTGGTATTCGGTCTTCTTCTCCCTCTCGCATTAGGAGGCTCGGATTCGCTATCCCTCTTAGCTGGATCACTGGTGTCTAGTATAGTTGACAGATTTTCACCGTCTTGTCGACATAAACCCTTTGATACACATCATACAATTCACGGTTGTGTCTTATCATCAACTCTCCTTCCTCACAGACCGGACAATATACCCGGTTCAGAATTTCAAGAACCAGTTCTGGTTTTTTGCACATCGTTCAGCTTTCGGTTTCATGTAACAAGAGTCTTCTGTAGATTTGTAGATTTTTGTCCTTAAGCTCACGAGTTTCGATCCCTCTGTCAAAAAATATCCAACATGTTGAATAATGACGTGCGATGGACTACGTTTTACGTTTTATTACTCATTATTCACTGATGCATGTCGACGCTGTATTTTGTGCTTGGCCATAGAATTATGTTTGTTGAAAGCCAACGTCTGCCCAAACGCACTATTGACCGATCGACCTATACCTCTTGCGGATAATTTTGGTACCATGAATACGTGATGGATTCTGAGCTGTCAGAACTGGGATAGGAATTTACGTACAAATGGCGAAATGTTGTGGGATATTAAGAAAAATGGTAAAAAAAAGAAATATAAAATATTAATTTTTATTCCCAGAAATGTTTTAATGCCCAGTAAAATGCAGAAGTTTTGATTTAAGCTGTTGTCATGTGTCTATTTGTGATAGTGTTTGAGGAATGCTGCTTTGAAAAGTGTAAACAAAGCACCAGTTTGACATGAAATTGTTGTTGTTTTATCATTATTCAACACAAGATACACTGAATGGTGAATAATATTAAGTGTTATTTCGTCATAGTTTGTTAAACAAATTAATTTAAACATATTCTGTGCAGTTTAATTTGCTGAAAATTCACTCATATATGTATGTATGTATGGATATATCCTCCAATACAAAACAATATTCCATTTGCTTTGGCCAAAATGAAAGAATAATACATTATGTTGGTTGCGTTTATTGCTTCAATTACTTATAAGAAATTGTTTATATCATATAATTAACTTATTGCTTTAAACGGAAACCAATTTCTATGAACTCTTCACGTGCATTTTGCAACGAAAGCGCATTGGAATTGTTCCTATATTAGTAGGACGTAATATGGAATAATGCTTGTAATGTGTGAATTTCAGCTGTATTTCACTACTTCGAACGTTGTTCTATTATAAAACAATGAATATGCAGTAAAACAACACTTAATATTATCCACTATTAAAGTTATGATGAAATGCAGAATGAATAGTTACTGGCACATAAGTGGTTTTTTTACATTTTTCATTATGCGATTCCAAGTAAAATATCACTTGACAAGCACTAATAACAAAACTGGCACACTTTTTTTCCCGGTTTTCCTCCATTAATATTATTCAAAATCTATTATTTTATATTAGTTTTAGCAAGTATAAATCTGCACCGAATTTTAAATTCCCATACAAATTGCTTCGCGGGAATCAGCTGACGGAATTCGGGTTCGCAAATGAGGTAATAAAAAATGCCACCAGGGGGTGCTGAAGTCAAATGACGACCGGTCAATTGAATTATGTTTGTTGAAGGCCAACGCCAGCGCAAACGCACTATTGTGTTTCAGCCATGAATGTCATTTTGATCTTTCCTTCAGAATATTTTATTCACTTGCGGGAACATACCTGGGTTGCTGGATCGTACAGCTCGGATTTTATTGCCCCAGTGCAAGCTTATAGCTAAATTGTAATTGATTCTTATTTGTTGTTGGAGGTTTTTGATCTCTGACTTCTGTTTGGTATTGTTTTGCTATTGTGATTGACGATTGTGATTGATATTAGTCGACTCTCCTTTCAAATTTTCTGGTTCACAAATTTGTAATCGCCAGTTTCGTGCGGCGCTGCGATACCCTCATATCACCCACAAAATCGTAGCACCACTTACGCTCCTTTTTCTAGTATTCGTGTGCATCTCGTCTATGTAAACACTAATTAGAAGATTTGCCAACTTCAACTGTTAAACTAAAATAAATAACTAAATAAATCATAATAAGCTAGTTTTTAAATTACATTTCTACGATTTTTAGTCCATTGTGTTACACAATACCAAATTAAATCTCAATCGACAGGTTTGTCGATTGAATCGACACTCGCAATCGAGACCATTATACTTGTAGTTCACAATATTAAGTGTATGAACTTAGAAGCTTTGATTTCTTAATCTGTGTGGAGCTTTACTATATAAACGTCTTTGGATAACACTTGGAGAAGAGATGTATGTAGTATGTCCATACTCCCCAAAAGCTTTAATGTATGTCCAAAATACGTTGAAAGCTACTACAAAATAGTTCCATATTTCCACAGAATTTCACTTAAATTGAGTCGACTTCACATCGAATGCACAACAAGTTTGCAGAGATAATCTTCAGCCTAAATCTCAAACTCGACGCAACAGCAATGCATGAGATTTGTTGCGAATTGAATTTCGTCAGAAGTATGACGAGAACCGTCAGTACACACGGACATGGCTCAAACCAACTGCATTTCAATTGCTAGGCACATTCCAACTGCATTCTTTTAAAAATCAAAGCGACGTACAGTAGTGTACACACATTGCGCGGCGGGACAAACGCTTCCAACCAACTCAGCAGTCACAGTCAATCGCGTTCTATTTATTTCGTTCGTTCAGAGTGACATAAGCGACTGGTTCAAAGGCACGAACGGAATCGAACGTATGCAAATGGACGTGAAAAGATTAATTGAGTTAATTCGTGAAAAGAATCCCTTGTGAAACATTTCGCGCAAGACATTGCACATGGGACACGTCGGGCGAAAGCTGCTGATCGAGGTTGGCGATCCGATTACACTGATGTGAGCATGTGAAGCCGGTGGAGCGAAAGCGCGTGATTTTGCATTGATTGGAGAGAGATGGGTGGGATGCGTCGAAAATATAAATCGATATGCGTTGGCGAGTTATCTTTGTCAAGTTGGGTGTATTCGTTGATGCGGTGTGGACAGAGGGCTTCTTTCTTGCGTGCGCCAACTTAAGGGCTAGCGTCCTCTGTCTTGATGTCCCAAGGGCTCGAAGTGGATGGAAAGGCACAAGCTATTTTGCATTAGGAAGGTGTCGAGTGTCTAGACAGAATCGTTGATCCTTGAATTTAGACTTGTTTGTGGAACGTACGACAAGGGATGATGATATGGACAGTTGAACGAATTCCTGAGTGCATATAGTGAGCACAAATAATAATGAATTCAAGCTGACTAGAGGGATCCACCGCTTAATCAGACATGCATTTCACATCAGCATCCTTTCAGCACCGTTTTCATTCAGGACTAGCTGCCCCTATTGAAGATGGTGCACATTATTCCAGCTCCATGCGAAGACTGAGGCTTCATATTTTTGTTCACGAGACTCCCCAAAAGCCTTAGACGACCACAATGACTGGAAGCAATTCAACAGACGCAAAAGGAAAAAAGTATGCTCACACTCCTCATGGACAGCCTGAGCGCGCACGTGCGAACGACAATTCTGCCACATTGTCACCAAACACCCGTCGACCTGCACTCATCAAATCAAACAGTTTCGTCGACTCCCCGTGGAGTGACTTCTTCCTTCCGTCGAGCGTATATGGCTCCAAACCTGCTCCAAGGCCATTCGTCTCCTGCTTCAGCAAACCCCAGACAAGGCACACCGTGTTTTTTATTAGTTCCCTCCCATTTGATTTGGACCTTGAACTGCCCCATAGAAGCACCCTCCATCAGCGCCAGGCAAACCACTATCGCTCCCAGACAGGTGCAAATTATGCAGTCCAGCTGAAGCATAACCAATCCATCCACGAGAGCCGACAATCCGCCGGCGAATCCACCCCCAAACCAATTAAACTGTCAAAGTGTTTACTCATCCTTCACTCAGCCGTCGATGATCGTTCGCGACGCAACGGCTTGCTTGTTTGCCAACCCGTCACTTTGACGGCAATCCATCACCTCGGCAGCTTAATGGATGCATATGGCCACAGCTGGCGATGACTCTGCGACCCTGCAGTGCGAGTACATCATCGACTCGCCCACGCACGCATCCTCTCAACCGAGCGCTTCCTTAAAGCCACTCCTCCTCCCTGTCTCGGCGAACCGTGCCAACTGACACTAATCACACATTTCCATCAGTCATCGCGCGTGAATATTTTCGTCAGAATGACATCATCACTGTCATCGCACTCCGCCCTAGGCTCCGGAGCCGACGGCGACGGAGACGGAGCGGGCCATAAAATTATGCAGCTATTCCTATTGTGTAAACATTTGCGTTCCTCTAATAAGTGGCGTTGCCGTATTTCGCTGCCGCCAGATGCTGTGTCCTCCTCCAGGTGCTGCGGCTGCGCACTGTCTGCCTGATTTACTAACGCAATCCAACTTGGGAAGCCCCATCGTCGCAGCCCGCGCCGCCGCCTCTGCTGATGTTATGGAGATTTCCGATGGCCGATGGATTCCTGCGTCGGACTGCCGATGCTCGTGGCCGCTGCGCAGCCGCTGATGATGATGCCGCTGCCGTTTCGGAGATGTGCACTGTCATAGCTGGCTATTGTTGTTGGGCCCTCTAAGACGGTTTCTATTCCCATTCCCATTCCCAGATAATGCGCGCCGTCTGGCTGCAGTAATAAATTGCAGCACAGCCTTTGTTTGGCTCTGCTCTGGCCAGTGTAGCTCAGCGGCGTCGGCCAGAGTAGCAATTTTGTTTATGATAAGGCCAGGCAGGAATTATGTGTGCACTTAGGTGGTTCTTGTGGCCTAGCTTCGCGGTGATGGTGGGCTCCTGGAGCAGGCGCCTGCACCGAACCGGGGAACCGGCCGCGGCGAACCAAATCGAATCAAATCCTGAGCTGGGCTGCGATTATGTCTATCGCTGGGTTCAGGTATGGTTCAGCCGGATCGACTCGGTCAGCGAGTCTGGTGCTGCTGGTTGCTTCTCGGTGCTTGCCGGTTCGCCGCTGGTGTGGTTTCCCATCGGGCTACGTTGCCATCGTTGTTGTCATCAAAATCATCGTCAAAGTAATAGACTTTCCGCATTCGATGACCATAAATGTCCGGCCGGTCGGCGGATAAGAGCCGGACTTACAGTTACATTTCGAAAAAGGCTGTGATTTGCAAAACAAATTTCAAATTGTTGTTGCACTTGGCTTTGGTTGCGACTGCGGCTGCGACGACGGTGGCGGTGGTGGATATCTGAGATGGCACAGTTTTTTTCCAGCGACCGGTGGTGCAGAAACCAGAGAAGTGGTCGTAGCTTTTGGCCCGGTCCGGTGATTGATTGGATGTGGATTTATTAGATGTTAACGGGGTGCTTGTTAGGACCATGTTTGTGTTGGCAAGAATGTCCGACTGTGAGATGCGAGATGATAAGAGGACGAACGGTGGTGGCATCAGATTGAAGATCATCCTCGCCAGCTGGTCAAATGCTTGGGCAGCTCCATCTGCGGCTGTCGCAGTGAGCAGAGAATTCGATGGACTGATTGATTTGGATGAATTGTTAAGCCGATTCGGGGACATCGCTGACCTCTGGCTCAGAGATTCTGATTCAGCCTGTCGTTTGTCCGGAGCATGCAGGGGCATTCTGCGTTTGTTGCCCAAAAAGGAACACACACTTCGGTGACGTGTCTCAGCAATCGCCGTCTTTTCTTTGATAGAGACTTCTAAGAATTATGCATGATTCCAGCGTCAGTGTCGGACATACTCCTTCATCTTTATGCTTTTCAATCAGACAAAATACATGATATCCGGGGTGATATTTTATCCCTGGCGAGACTACACGAGCTAAATCCGTCAGCATAATGGACTGGAAGGACCTCCAATGTATCCGACAAAGCTGAAGAATAATGAACTAAGTTCAGGTTTATACATCTCGGTCCCAAATGGTGCCTGATATCGATGGTGACACACTGGATGTATACAGCTGTTGTTAGACCAATGCAAACATACGGCATCCGTGGTGGCCAGCATTGAGAAACAAAAACAATCTTAAAAGGACAGGTAATATTCAAATATCTGCGTGCATTTGCAGCTACTTCCCATGTACACGACTGGATGTCGCAATGGACTAAGTGCCTGCCCTTGGTTAGTGGGGTCCCCGGTTCGAATCCCAGTGAAAGCAAAGTTAATACGCTTTATCTGGTTTTAAAATCCAGTCACCATTTGCCGAATCATGGAGAACTGTGGTCCCGGTTGCCACTTTGGTAATTTTTAACTAAATTTCAGATTCTGAAGTGCCAAAATTAATTAAGTGTAGCAAGACCATAATAAATCGATTGGCTGGAACAACTTATGGGCACAAAGCAAAACAAAAAGTCGATTCGGAGCTGAAAACATCAACATTTTTGCTTATTATCAACAAAACCACTGACATATCGACAAAAGGGTCTTTAGCAATGGTCGTTAGGTATGTCGATCAAATTTCCGAAATAGGTAGGTTTTTAGTAGTGATGAACGCATCCCAAAGATAATTCGCGTGATAATCGATTCATACATACCGACTCATATCGAGAACATGAAAAAATTCGAAAATCATTCGAATGACTACTAACTGATATCACAAGACAACTCGATTAAAGTCTCTCATCAAAATCATTCGAATGAATTCGACTTTTTTATTTTTTCATTAATGCACCGAGTGGTGGAAAATTCAACTTATGTTCCTGATAAGTATTTTTCGACGAGAAAAATGTGTTAATTGTTATTTTCAGTTTAAGTGAGACATTTATCGAGTGCGAGCAATAAATGAAGCAGAGCTTCAAGTATTTATGTAAAATAAGAAAATAATACTGTTGTGTAATGTGGAGAAGATATGTATACTTTCTTTAAATCTACCCTTTCTTAGATGATTTTTTCATATTCAAACACGTTTGATGGTTAGCGCTGTTTGCAGCTGCCTAGTTACTTGTGTGTCTTAAAATATTTAATATGTCCTGTTTGTGGCACGACAGTCCGAGGCGGACCTGGGCATAGCTTCTCAGCAACCACTCGTGTTGTGCGTGCTATTGTTCCTGCACGAGTGGAAGGGACCTACATCTAAATGCCGGCTCCAAAAGGCGAAGTTGAGAAGCATTTTCTAGACAGGAGTACTCTTTGAGCATTGTCAGTGACTCGAAAGAGGCGGAGCCGTGAATTATCAAAGGTGGAAAAAATTCGGGTATGGAACCTGGCACCCTCTGCATAGGAGTCAACGCACTTAACCACTACGCCACGGCAACCCAATATTTTCTTCTTCTTCTTCAGGTGGCTCGTACGAACTGTACGGGCTGTACAGTCGTTGTACAGCCCGTACAGTTCATGGTTGAATCTTCCTCTCCAATAACCATAAACGCAAACAGGACCAAAGATTGAATGCAGAACCTTTCTCTCGAAAAGAACAAGTGCTTCTTCATCCGCTTTTGAGATTGTCCATGACTCCGCACCATAGAGCAGGACAGGGATGATCAAGGTGTTATATAATGTTAGCTTGGTCCTTCGAGAGAGGACTCTACTATTCAATTGCCTCTTGAGCCCAAAGAAACAGCGGTTGGCAAGAGTAAGTCTGCGTTTAACCTCGGTACTGTTGTTCACTTGCGAGCCGAAGTAGACGAAGTCCTTCACTACCACGAAGTTATAGCTGCCTATGGTGACGTTTCGGCCAAGTCGTCGATGTTGTGCGTCCTTTCTCGATGACAGCATATATTTCGTTTTGCCCTCGTTCACCACTAAACCCATTTTGGCCGCCTCCGCTTCAGTACCAGCAAACGTTTCATTGACGGCTCGCTGTGTTATGCCAATCAAGTTAATGTCATCCGCGTATGCTAACAATTGTACGGACTTCTGGAAGATCGTGCCTCTAGTGTTGGCGTGTGAGTATTGCACGACCTTTTCCAGGATGATGTTAAAGAAATCACATGACAGCGCGTCGCCCTGTCTAAAACCTTTTTTGACATTGAAGGTCTCGGTGAGTTCGTTACCGACCTTGATGGAGCAGCGAGAATTCTCCATCGTCATCCTGCACAACCTGACGAGTTTGGCAGGAATGTCAAAACTAGACATGGCGTTGTATAGCTCGTCCCCATGCACGCTGTCATATGCGGCCTTGAAATCGACGAATAAGTGCTGGGTGTCGATCTGCATTCATTGGGTTTTTTCCAGGATCTGCCGTAGTGTGAAGATTTGGTCGATGGTGAAATTCCCCGGCCTGAAACCGCACTGATAAGGGCCTATCAGGTTGTTGACGAATGGTTTCCGGCGATCACACAAAACGGCAGATAGGGTTCTATAGGCGATGTTGAGGAGACTTAGCCCTCGGTAGTTGGCGCAGTTGGAGGGGTCTCCTTTCTTGTGGAATTTAAATGTACTTACCAATAGCATATTTTTGCATATTTGCTTCAAATATATATCTTACTTTTATTTCACTTTACCACTTTAAGAAAAACTGCTTATCCGCGAAAGGCAAACTTGAGAGTAAGATTTATACATTGAATTGGATAGCTTTCCATTGCTAAAGTAAGGACATTAAAAAATTTGTTGTTTTTTGTTTCTTGTGATTTGGGTATTTGACTTCTAACCCAGCGGTATTTTTTCTAACAGAAAACAAAATGTTTGTTTTTGACTTATGTCCAGCTAATAAAAATAATAATATGGGTGGCGCGACAGTCCAGGGCGGACCCGGGCCTAGCTTCTCAGCAACCACTCGTGTTGTGCGTGCTATTGTTCTTTCACGCGTGGAAGGGACTTACAGTTTAATGCCGACTCCGAACGGTGAAATTGGAGAAGCTTTTTCTAGACAGGAGTACTCTTTGAGCGTTGTCTGTGCCTCGAAAGAGGCGCAGCCGTGAATTATCAAAGGTGGTAAAAATTCGAGTATCGAACCTGGCACGCTCTGCGTAGGAGTCGACGCACTTACCCACTACGCCACGGCGACACTTATGTCCAGCTACGATGTGCTAAATCGACCACTGTGCGGCGGTCTGCATCGTGGATTTTCACCACGGTATCCTTCGTGGTAGCCGGACGTGACTCATCAGAAACCGACGTGCGCCCACTTTGAAATTCGTTAAATTAATTTTGAATGGTCGCCATCGAAGGAGAATAGTCACCGAACGTAAGTACTCTTTTTTCCATTTTTCTAAAATCGGCGGACATGACCGCTGCCTCAAAGCAAAACTAGGAGTCTGATTTGACAGTAGCCGAGAATGTACTATACATCATAGGTAGTTGCGATAGTCCTGCCATGGGGCGGTGAGGTTAAATATTTATCGGTCCACCATCGTCAAGCAGAGACACCACAATTGACGACGCATGGGTACGAACGTGTTTAAAAGAAAAAGCTCATAAATTGGACTACGAACTATTCCTCTATCCCTCATATTCTCCAGACTTAGGTCCAGTTTTCAAACCTGAAGGCTGATCGGTATGAGACTTGGGGCGAATCATGAGGTTATCCTTGAAACAAATGCGTGCATTAAGTCCCTTGAGAAAATCTATTATTTAAAGGGATTACAAAATTGGTAAGCCGATGGACAAAATGAATCGACGTTAAACGCGGCTGTTGAGAAATACAGCACCTATTTGCAGAAAAATGCGTATTTTATTTAAAAAAAAAACACACTGACTTATCAAACGCTACGAAATGTTTGGGTTCCTTAATCCCTGCAAGACACATTTAACCCTCTCTGATTTGGCTTTAATTATATATATCCCCAAGTTTGAGTACAGCGCTCATATCTGGTCTGGTGCCCCCAAGACCACCCTGCACCTACTAGATAGAGTCCAAAAGCTAGCGACAAAACTTAGAGAAGACAACAGACTCGCCAGGTACGCCCATCAATGTACCCTTCAGCTTACTTTCAAACGCACATTTAGATCAGAAATGAAGTATCACAGAGGTAGCCGACTTCACAGCTGATTGCCCCCTAGTGCATCGACGATTTTGAGTGCCTTTTTGACGGATATTCATGAATTTTTGACGGTAATTCACGAAATAAAGTAAATGCCGTCCTCTGATTGGTCAATTTGGTTTATGAACACGTTATAAAAAACAGTTGTCAAAAATCTTAAGGCGAAAGAGAGGTAGAAGTCGGGTATCTCTGCAATACTTTATTTCTGATTTCGATTTAGAGACTCGCTCTTCAGCCGCA
The DNA here is from genome assembly GCA_964034865.1 of Eristalis intricaria. Taxonomy (NCBI): domain Eukaryota; kingdom Metazoa; phylum Arthropoda; class Insecta; order Diptera; family Syrphidae; genus Eristalis; species Eristalis intricaria. The sequence goes on from OZ035874.1 coordinate 71,654,619, forward strand.
CTACACGAATATTGAATGCTCTTCCCTGCCTAATATGTTCCACAGACTACAATCCACAGATATTCAAGACTATTGTACACAGGTACCTCCTCTCTCTTTCTCCCTCTGTACCAACGGTCAGAAACTTAAGGCTATTCGTTATAATAACCCTTTGAGCACGCCCAAATTAGGTGTAGTGGAACGTCGCATCATTGAATCTGTTATGTACTAAATGCATTTTAGCTCCGCTCAGAGTGGATTTTATTCAAACCAATTTCATCTTTGTACAGTTACGTGCTTTCCGAGTTGATGTTTACAAAGCTTAAGGGATATGCACGGATTCATCTCAAGTTTTAACGAAAAATATAACCGTCTCGCACGTCTATCTCGATCTCCATTGTAACAACAATATTTATTATTTCAAAAATTAATTTACTTCCTTTTGAACTCCATTGACTTCATGAAAGTCAGTCTGTGAGTTATGACGCAGAACGGATTGAAGATAAACCGCTACAACCGGGAAAGGGTAAACCTGCAAGACAGGATTTCATTGCTAACCGACATTTGTCCATCCATAAACTTAAAACGTAGCCGACCTCGATTCGCAGGTAAATCTCATCCAATCCAGGCTGGTGGGTTAATTAAATGAATTATACTTTCACAACGCTGACACTAACCAAATGTACCCTTGAAACGTGTTCCACTGTCACGTTAGGTATACAAGTGGTAAGATACCTGATTTTAGCTTAAAATTCACTAGACTTGTTGGTGTGGGGACGTCAGCGGCGTGATGGTGTCGACAGGGGTCAGTGAAACAGTTGATGATTCAGTTGTCACTTTGCAAAGTGAGAAAAAACCTCACCTTTCAGTCGAAAAACAGTGTATTTCCACAATTAAATTGCTCAGGATCACGTTAAGTTCTGCAAATACTACCACTGGACTGATTTGGTTTCCAGTCTCCAAGACATACAAAGGACCATCAAGATCGACTACAGAACTACAGACTAATGTAACATAAGCCGCATAAAATAAAAAAATGACCGAGACCGAGTAAATTGGCAGAACTTTTCCAAAAAAGTGATGATGCCTGCAATTTATAAAACAGGCGACAGGAACAAAAAGACGAGATTCTGTCAAACTTAGTATACGTAGTCGGCCATGAATTTACTTTTCGAACACAAAAAAGGGTTAACCCTATGCCAGGAGTACAGATCAGCTCTACAGTGCCCCGTCTGGGACTGTGGGTAACATGGCAAAATAGAAAAAATGCCTCATGCAGCACCTCTTGGAAATAGGCCAAACTCTTTCTCAGTTTTTTTCAGTACTTCACATGATATACATAAGTAAGTTAAGACCAAACGTGTGAATTCGACGCCGACGGTTGACAACCAATTAGAAAGGTTTATCACATTTGGCGCGACGTCGATGAAGGCATCAGTATCTGGTGCCAAGTGTCTACCTGCGGTCGACCACACTTCACTTCACGCACAAGCGAGATTTCATGTTAGTTTTAAGATTTGGAACTGATCAGTTGGAAAATAACCTCTGAAGATTATTTATAACGATTGCCTTCAGGTAAATAATTAGTTTTAGGTTTAGAATCTCGAACTCGTCCCTACTGGCGTAGATCTGAGAGAATCATGTTTCACAAGCCTCTTTATTTCACCAGCAAAATCGTTGGCCATGGACAGGTAGTATGCATAAGGACCTCCTAATAAAGCCCCCAGAGCTTTTGTCATGTCGGTATCGATGTTTTCGGCCTGGCGTTGTCCTGATAAAATCCAATTCCGTTCGTATGGGCCAAAGTTGGTGGCTTCTGAGAGATTTCTTCCTTCAGACAGTCCAATTGTTGGCAATTGATGACCGAATTAAGAGTTTCAGCTTATAGTAGTGTTGCTTCACACCAAACACAAAGAAAGACCTTCCCGCCTGCCTTTCCTAGCTTGATCTGCGTTTTGCGGCGACTCACTGCTATTCGACCACGACGGTTTTCGCTTGATGTTGGCGTAAGTGATCCAGTTTTCATCAACAGTCACGATCGGCTTTAAAAATGAGTCGATGTTGTTGCGATGCAGCAGCTGAAGCAGATGGAAAATTGGTCCATGAGTTCCATTGGCGTTAACTCGTGTGCTATCCATACATCGAACTTCTTTTTATCGAGCCTTGTTCAAATGGTTCCAAACGTGCAATGTTTACCTCCTCAACGATCGAAACAGTACGTCCGTAACCGTCAGACTCGAGACTTTCGACAATTGGCTTTCCAGGGCGTGGTGCATCTTTGACATCGAAGTTACTGGAAGAAAATCGATGGAACCAAAAATGCGCATATTTCATTGATCACCATCACCAACTGTGATCAATCGACAGCTCGACTTTTGCGACGAAAAACATTTTATCAGCCTCATCGCCAACGTGAACTCCTCCACAGATGTATAGATACACCCTTAAAACTCAATCGTTAACTACAAGGTTGTTAAACGGAAGGCATGGTCATGGTCTACTGAACTATAACTCTGCCAGTCGGACAGCTGGAAGCTAAGCAAAATAGCAGGGCTGACTCTTGGTACCTTCGAAAAACAAAACGATGCCTCGGGCGTATGGTCCTATCTGCTAGGAAGGCGAGTGAACTCTACTAGCTGTCAAACGATGTTAATGTAGCCTGGAAGGCAAAGGTCCATCAACTGCAGCCGAAACCACATCGGTCGAATGGACACCAATGTCAGCTGAGAGAGTTTTCAAATCTGAGCCTCATAGGACGTAAGACAGCGTGGTCTCGATAACTAGAAACAACGGACCTCCATGAGTCACAAATCCTGATAAATAAATAAGTAAGGTAGAGTAGCCAAATTCGTCACAGAGTCCTTTGACTATATTCTCCATGTGACTAGAATTCAAGTGACGACTACCTAGCCAATCGCCATCTTTGTTGGTTTCTAGAACGGAGGAACTAATTACCAGCTGACACATGCATCTCAAGGTGTAACCAGTTCCACAACAGTCAGCAAACCCATCCAAACACCTGCAAGCACCTCTAAAATAGAACTCCACCAATAAATAAATCTGCAAGCAGCTAGCACCTCTCATCCGTCAGCCAGAGGCAGCAGGAACACGACTTCCGGAATTCCAACCAGCTCACCGCCGCCAATCGAACGTAATAAATGACGCTCCTTTGTCCGACTGTCATCGTCTGCTTCCATCGCAGATCCGGCCCGGCTGAAATTACCCCCATTACCAAAAATCTATCTTCCCTTGCGTGGCCCCCAGCCACAGTCCACGTCTATTGGCACGCATTAATTATCTGTATCTTGTCACGATCTCAGGGAGCCCTGCCGCCGCACCGCAACTGCTGCACACACACACGACAGCGATGCAATAGAAGTGAATATACGACCCACCTCCAGGCACCTCAAAAAGGTGTTAAACTTCAAACCAAACAACTCTCGGAACAAAGTGTGTCAGTCGGGATGAAATATCTGCGCAATCATCCATTAAACCCTTGCGCACATGCGGATCCCCCTTGGGCCCAGCAGGCGGGACAATTGCCAGCCTCTGCCATCGGAGCAGCCCTCCCCGGTCGAGATTATGCGCGCTCGAGTGTTGCCGGTTTTGAATTATTTATGCTTCGGTCCTATTCGCATGGGACCTTTGGCAACCAGTGCACGTTCTAGCGCGCAGCTATGCCGGGGAGAGCTGATAGGTGCGCTCCACGAAAGGAAATTTGAAAATTTTTCTATGCTGCGTCGCATTGTCCTCCGCGCTGCACGGTCGTCGTCAAGTGGCCATGGCATCATTATTCCACCGCCAAGTGGTGGAAGAAGCGTCGCCTAAGAATTCCTCGAGCACACTCTTAGTTGGCTCCTAATCGTGCCCGGAATATCGCGTTTAAATCAGTTTGCTGCATTGGCATGGTCGCCGAGGGACTCGGGGACTCGGTAACTCTGCGGCTCGGGAGAGAGTGAGAAGGGGATAACGTTGTGCGCATGCGCGCCGGAATGAGGAATGGTATTTCGCGCGCTGCTGTGCGCCCGATGTGGCCAAACTGGCCCCAAAACTCCCTAGGATGCAAACCGATGCGCGCCGATCAACATGCGCACGAAGATTGAAAGCGGTTCACCACTGGCGCAGAGGCTGTGAGTTATAGGACTGGCGCGCCTGTGTGCGGGTATGAGTGTGTGGCGTTGTTTGGATTATGCGCACAAGGCCGCGTCTGTAATGAGGGCTTTTTGTTTGATTTATTACTGCAATTGGCCGTTGGGCGAAATTGGTTTTGTGCGCATTCGTCGGACAAGGATGGTGACGGTGGCGGTGACTGCAAGTAATTCCCTAGTCACTATCAAAATATATGGACCGTCGTTTGTACGCATCATCTTAGAGCGGTGCACTCCAGTTGGCTCCGAGTGCTGTTGGGCCGCCTTTGACGTTGGGCTAATTTTCTCGTTTAAATAATCGACATTCCTTTGGGCTTGTGTTGGCGCGTGAGTGTGTGGGTGTGGGGTCGGGCTAGAGTGGTAGTTTTAAATGTCAATCAGCATCGTGGATTGAGGGCAATTGGCAATTGGGAAGAATGGGATTCGGAGAGGAATGCGATTCCGAAGGAAACAGCATCGCCTTGGCCTTTGGAGCGTACTTTGATTTATCTTCACCTTGACAACGCGCTGAAAGGGGTTCATTTCATTTTTATCGTGATGCCTCTATCTGCTTAAATGGGATTTAGAAGGATGCACGGCTAAGCTGGACTCAAGAAGGCAAAGGGATGTGCCACAATGGGCATTTGCAACGGAGTCTGTTTTTGCGTTCTATGAAGAGATCAAGGCACAAGAAAGGAGACCCCTTCAACTGCGCCAACTACCGAGGGATAAGTCTCCTCAACATCGCCTATAAGATCCTCTCTGCCGTTTTGTGTGATCGCCGGAAACCATTCGTCAACAACCTGATAGGCCCTTATCAGTGCGGTTTCAGGCCGGGGAAGTCCACCATCGACCAAATCTTCACACTACGGCAGATCCTGGAAAAGACCCAAGAAATGCAGATCGACACCCAGCACTTATTCGTCGATTCCAAGGCCGCATATGACAGCGTGCATGGGGACGAGCTATACAACGCCATGTCTAGTTTTGACATTCCTGCCAAACTCGTCAGGTTGTGCAGGATGACGATGGAGAATTCTCGCTGCTCCATCAAGGTCGGTAACGAACTCACCGAGACCTCCAATGTCAAAAAAGGTCTTAGACAAGGCGACGCGCTGTCATGTGACTTCTGTAACGTCATTCTGGAAAATATCGTGCGAGACTCCCACGCCAATATTAAAGGCACGATCTCCCAGAAGTCCGTACAACTGCTAGCATACGCGGATGACATTGACGTGATTGGCAGAACACTGCGAGCCGTCAATGAAGCGTTTCCTGGTATTGAAGCGGAGGCGGCTAAAATGGGTTTAGCGGTGAACGAGGGCAAAACGAAGTATATGCTAGCATCGAGAAAGGACGCACAACATCGACGACTTGGCCAAAACGTCACCATAGGCAGCTATAACTTCGAGGTAGTCAAGGACTTCGTCTACCTCGGCTTCGCAGTAAACAGCACAAACAGCATCAGTACCGAGATCAAACGCAGAGTAACTCTTGCCAACCGCTGTTTCTATGGGCTCAAGAGGCAATTGAGTAGTAGAGCCACCTCTCGAAGGACCAAGCTGACTTTATACAAGACCTTGATCATCCCAGTCCTGGTGTACGGCGCGGAGGCATGGACAATCTCAAAAGCGGATGAGGAAGTCCTTGGTATTTTCGAGAGAAAAGCTCTGCGTGCGATCTTTGCTCCTGTTTGCGTTGCGTTTCGCATCCCGTGAAAAAAATCCATTCCACAATTCATGCGATCCAGGGATTCCCGTAAAATGACAACATTATTCGAATGCACCCACCATCCAGTCGACCGACCGCATAATGCATTATATCACTGCATTCCGAACGTTGACGATCCCAGACAAATTCAAGCAGCGATTGCGATATGATCGCTTGTGCATCGTTAATCGACGCGGTTGACTGGAATTTCAAATGTCTCCATCTTAAGTCGTTTGGCGTTTAATTCGCTCGTAAAAATGTAAGAAATATGGAAAATGAGTTTCAGAGCTGAGGCACACGTTTTCGCATGAGACGCGACGAGACACACTTCGGCTCGCGTCGCGTTGCCTTTTTAATACACCCTTAAGTCGTTGGTGAAGCACATAACATCGCCGTGGGCTGACTTTATGGACCGTCGTTTGGGCATCGACTTCGCTTTTAATGGCTTCACGGTTCGAAGTGAACTTGTGTGTGAAGAAAAATGCCGACACTGCTGTTTCGATCGCTCGTCAGATGTCTCTAGCGGCGATCTGAACGAGGGGTTAACTTTTGAAAAATAGAGAAGCTGAATAATACGGCTTGAATTTAACCTAGGACCACCCTTGATGGTAGACGATTCGTAGAAAGCAAAGAATAAGAGGAGGGCGTCTTGTACGTCAAAAGTTTAGTAAGAACAGAACGTTTTAACATGAGTAGGTCGAGCAAAATGAGAGAAAGAATTTTTTCATAAGAGGACTGGTTTTGAATGCACCGTCTGAAGCAAATCTTATCCAATGAGTCCACGACGACCAGCGTTACCAGCTTATTTTATTCAAACCTGCGAAAGCAATCGTAAAAAATGCAAAAAAAAAATACTGCGATGGATTTCCCCTTGAGAAATACGTTTATTTTTATTATACAGTCGAATTTCGATAACTCGAATGAAATTGGCTGGCAATCATGATACACAGAATATAAAGTATCATACTCTTTATCTGTCAAACCGTGTGACGTCATCTGTATCCCTCGGTCATAAGAAAGCAAATTAAACTTATATTGAAATTTTATTTGTGTGCAAAGATTTTATAATTTAATGTTGTTTACCTATTTATGAACAAATTTTATTTCGTTTTCGTATGTGTCCAGAGGTCACCCACTTTCGATGGGTACTATCCCAGCCAGGTACTCCAGGGCGTCGTATTTTATGTCGTCCGTAACATCTACTGCAACATCTGTGCTATCGTCTTCAGCTGATATGTGGTGCTCATCAGCAACTAAATCTGAAAGAAGATCTGAACTTATGGTTTTACTTTCTTCAAGTACGTGGTCATTTTCCGCCTCGGATCAGCACCCATTTGTGTTTCTCTCGACGTTTGCGCCATTAATCCTTCATTCCTACAGACTAAATAAGATCGTAGGCGGTATTTGAACTCAAGTGACTTTCGGACATTTGGACACATCATCCAATGACCACTTATCCTCGCTCCTCCTATGCTTAGTTTCCTCTTTTGTGTGGCGAAGAATATGATGTTCGTTGTACTGCTCTCTTGTTGGAGCTTATAGTTCTCGTGGGTTAGTTTCAGGATTTTTGAGTGCAGTATTTTATTCTCCTTTGGCTTAAAAGTGTAGAATTAGGTATGGTAAAAAAAATAGTACGTCTAAAAAGTTTAAGCTTACCTGATTAATTCGCGAAGGCTTGTCCTGTGTCTCAAGCGCATCCACGGACCTTGACCAAGGATCCTGCCACAGCTTCTTTCTTGTGCCCTTTCACCGCCTTATTAATTGTATTGCAAGCAAATATTGTGCAAATTGCCATTTTGATAATATTAAAAAATTACACACAAGAAAATGAATTGGCATATACAACTGACAGATTTGTAGGATACACGTGACGTCACACAACAAAAAACGAATGAAAAAAATAAGGTTCGGGAAGAGGTTACCTTGTATTCTGTGTATCATGGTTGGCAATAGCGCCAGGATTGAAATTTACGTGTAATTTGACTTCGGTAACTCGAACTTCGATTGCTCGAATTGGTTGATAACTCGAACAGATTATATGGCATCATCTTCGATAAGTCGAATTCTGAAGGGAAATTCCGAAATTCTGCATATTCGACAAGTTCGTTTTATAAGGAATCGCCATCAGTGTCCCGATGGCGTTTGCATGTTCCTTTGACACCTAATATAAAGAAAATCGTGGTTTTGGTGAATATTCTGGGAAAGGATGAAGATGAAATTAATTTGATTTTCGGAACTAAACGCTCAAACCACAGAAATGAGCGAGAAATTGAACTGCAGATGGAATTTGAAGTTTAAAAAAATACCAGACATATATAATAAAACTACACGTTTTATAATTTTCATTTATAAAAAACACCACATTTTTGATTTCATGTTATTCATTTATTTTTTCACTATGGAAAAATGTTGGTCAAACAATGATCTGCAGTGGTCAGCTCGCACACAAAGTCTAACTAACTTTTAGAAAGTGACTGTACCAACAATCGGTGATAGTAACTGCTTGCAAATACAGAGTTGTCAAGAGAGCTTAGTTTCTCGTTAAGTTCAAGGTTTACTACTACTACTACTTTATGTTGTTTGTTCAATTGTGATGCCTCAAGCACTAGTGTGACCAACTGACATAATTTAAATAATAGTGCATTTTAGAACTAGTGTGACTAACTGTCATAACTTGTACAGGTGGATGACGATATACTTAGGTGTTTTCCACAGATTAAGAAGATTGAAGATATTGCCGAGATGATGAAATAGATGTTAGATGTGAAATCGAATCATCTCAGTTCGACAATAACGATAACAGCGGCAGTGATGTAATAGGGTAAGACTAGGCAATAATTGAGGATGATTTGAATCAACCACCTTCATTACTCATTTAGAGTTTATATTTAAAGACTCATGAAGCAACAAACGATTCTGTGTATCTAAGTTAAAGACAAATATACCGAATAGCAACGACACATACGCCGGATGCTCAACGATTCCAAGAAAATCATTCTCCCTCCAATAAACGATTATCTCACTTGACAACCAATGGACCACCAGATCGATCAAGAATGTTTCGCAGAAATTCTTCCGGCAGCAGCTAAACAAAAGAATCATCATTTTGCTGATGCAGCAAAACTGACCAATGACGGCAGGACATTAGGTTTGGCTTATAAAAATTGTTAGTCAGTTCATAATGAACGTTGAATAAAGTAAGAGGCCTCTCCTCAAAATAAAAAATTATTTTTTTTTTAAATTTTTTTTATTTTTATTTTTAAATTTTATTTTTAAATTTTTATTTAAATCGAACAAATTAAAGTTTAACTTCTATAATGGTGTTAATTGCATAGAAGATTTTTTTTAAGACTAAAAAAAGAAATCCGCTCTTCAGTCATGTATAACAGACCATTTTATATAACAATTCGGCTCCTCTACCTTTTATGTGTTGTATCGGAAATAAAAAAAACAACTTTGTATTTACTTGATAACTCGAATATTTTTGGTGGTGGCGATTTATCGAAGTTCGTCTGTATTTACAAGCTGTTCCCAGCAAGTTCAAAGTACCGCTCTCTTCCCTAATATAGACTTCTGATAAGTATTTGTATACAGATTACAGATTTTAGATTATAGATTCCGTATATATTATGAAAAGTAATCAGATTACAAACAGTCAGATAAGGTTAATCAATGAATCACATTAAAAATCTGATCACAAAAGTACTCAGATTACGGTTAACTCTAATGAAATACATTTCATTTGCGTATGAAATGCAATCAATGACGAAGATAAATTGCAATAATAAGTGGTATAAATAACAAAACTACATGTATATGTATGTACTAACAAAGATGATGACATTAGCTTTTTAGTTTAGTTTAATTTTATTGTCCCTTTATAAATAAACAAATAAGTATAAATATGAAAGTTCTTAATTATACCTCCTAACAATTCTATGGAGTTATCCCTTCGATGCTGGATTAAACCTTGAAGCGGTAGAAGAGAGTCCATGTAAAATGCCAGTCGGCTTACAATATAAATTACAACTCATTAACAAGTGTTACATCATGAAGACAATATGAATCTGCGAAGCCTAATGGCTTTTCTGCAGAAGATTATACACAAATATTTAACATGCATGTTAAAGTAATTCTTATTTAAATTAGGAACATTTAATAAATTGGAATCATTCTTTATATAATAACAATAATAAAATTAAAGATTTATGTTGTTCAATAATAGATATTTCTTAATTATTTTCTTCCTTATGTGCACCGCCTGAATATTCCATAGTGAACGTGGAATTTGATTGAAGATTGATGGAACTGCAAAGGATAGTTGTCGTTTTCCATATGAGTTATGTATCCTTGGAATCTTAAGTAGACCTTCCGCCCTTTGCCTCGTGTTAACCTCATGATCAATGGGGTGTTTAAATCGTTGATCGGAGTATGTTTCATTTATTAAATTGAAAAGAAAAAGATTTTTAGCTGTTAATAAATTCAGATCATCAGTACATTTTTCAAGATACCTTTCGCCATATTTAGCCCGCAAGAGAATTCTAAATATTCTGTTTTGTGCCCTTTGAACCTCCATTATCCTATATTGTGCTGCGTTGCCCCATGCAATAATTCCGTACTGCAATACAGACTCCACCAATGAGTAGTATGCTTGCAATAGGACATTGAATGGGGTATAGTTGCTTAGATGGTAAAGCGCATAAGAGGATTGCCGAAGTCGTTTGCATAGGTATCTTATGTGATGATCCCATTTGAAATTGTAGTCTACTTCAACTCCAAGGTATCGATAAACGTTTACTGTTCCAATATATTCTGTACAATTGTCCGTGAAGCTCAAACGATTTTGATTTTTGTGCAAGCACTCAAAACTATGAAAACGTATCTTAATTGGTGTCCGAAGTATAAGCGGGGACCGAATATGTATTACTTTTGTTTTTTTTACATTTATAATGAGTCCATTATCGTGACACCAATATAAGATATAATCAAACTCTGTTTGCATAGTTTGAGTAGCAGAGTCAATATTTTCGTTGCTCACCACAATAGCCGTATCGTCAGCATATTGAAATCCAATGCTGTTTTGCAGTACTGAAAGCATATCGTTCACATATATAACAAACAGAAGGGGTCCTAGGATAGATCCTTGAGATACTCCCATCTCAACATTTTGCAAGTTACTGAAGCAGTTCGAAACTTTGACCTTAAATTTCTGTTCGAGGTTTGTGACCTTAAACCTCGAATGCTAATTTTTTACAGTTTACTGATAATCCTTTTGTGGCAGAGTGTATCGAACGCCTTCTTAAAATCAATAAATATTACCAGCGAATGATGGTTCTTATTCAGATTGGTATTAATTGTGTTTGTAAACTCTTTGAGAAGTTGGTTCACATTTCTGTTTTTCAAGAACCCATACTGGTTCTTATTAATGATTTTATATTTGGCTATATAGTCTTGTAATCTGCTTGCCATTACTTCTTCCATTGTCTTATCTAGAACTGGTAGAATTGAGATCGGACGGTAGTTTGATGGATCATCTTTTTTTCCGGATTTGTAGATGGGTCGAACAAATGCGATTTTCAGTTTCTTTGGGAATTGACTTTCTTGCAACGACTTATTTACAAGCTGGGCAACTACCGGAACTAAAGCACTGGCATTGTACTTTAAGTCTTTAGCTCTGACATTGTCTATTCCAGCAGATTTATTCACATTCATTTTTCTTATAATATTCCAAATTTCATCGTCCGATACGTATTCTAGGAACAAAGATTGTATTGTGCTTGTTTCGCTTCCATTGTATGTTCTCAAATTACAGCTGTGAACAATGGATTTAATTTCTTCTGTAAATCTAATAGCAAATTTATTAGCGATACTATCTGCATTCGCATCTGTTTGGAAGTTTTGAGTGATTACTTCATCAATGCTACTGGTCGTTTTGCCCAAGATGTTATTTATAAGCCTCCAGGTATTCTTTGGATCTTTTCTGTATTCCGCAAATTTGTTTTTATAAAATTCTGATTTAGCGTTTTTTATTCTTTTGTTGACGTAGTTACGGTAATATTTGTATTGAGTTTCATAACTCATGCATCTTCTATTGTTTCTCCATTTGTTATATAGCTTATCTCTTTCCCTACAGAGATTTATTATTTCCACTGTCATCCAGGGATTTTGTTTGTCTCTTCTTATTTTAATATTTATACGAGCTTTTTCATAAGCTCCATTGAAAATGTTGACAATCGTTTCATAGTAATCATCCACACTTGTTGCATTCTCCAAAATACTCCAGTCAATCCTCGATAATTATTCGTGTACTCTATTTTCACTTATTATAGTTTTTTGCAATATTTTGCTCTGGGATTTATTATTTTTTGGTAAACCACACATTAATGTGTAGTGATCCGATATGTTTGTTTCCACAGTAGCTGCGTAGACTTTATCATACGCACTTCTTACTAAACAGTGATCGATAGTAGTACTTGAACCTCTATTGAGATCAACTCTTGTATTAGATAGAGCTATGTTTTGTAGGCCTTTAGAAGTAATCATGTCTATATATCTCGCTGCGTACAATTCTTCATCTTTCTGCACATCTATGTTTATGTTTATGTCTCCCATAACTATGATATTTTGTCTACTGTTAATTGAATTAATCTGATTTTTCATTTCTTCTATGAAGTTGGCTTCCCTCAACCTTGGTGGTCGATAAATTGCTAATATGGTCAATTCTTTTTCGATTGTTTTGATGTGAATCTGTATGTTTTCATAGTGGGTAGTATTATAATTAATTTTTTCGTAAGATATTTCTTTCCGTACGTATAGTGCAATTCCACCGCCATTTCTATTTTGTCTGTTAATAAATTCTGTGTTGAATCCATCCAGATGATATAGCCAGTTCTCATCATCACAAATATTTGTTTCAACCAAAATAATTATGTTCACAAAACGTATTAAACAGGCATACATCCAGCTTGCTTTGAAATGCCATCAAGAGTACTTGTTCCTTTACTTTCATAAAATTATCTCAAAAAAGTTCGCTGCCAAATCCCGATACAATCTATGTACAGTGGACTCCCCCTAAGTCGAATTGTCACGGGATACCAAAATTTGTTCGAGTTAGAGAGAGTTTGACTTAAAGAGAGGTTTTTGTGTGGAAAGTTGAGGGAAATGTATGTAAAATATGGCGAACAAGTTCGAGTAAGAGAGAGAGTTTCGACTTAAGGAGAGTTCGACTTAGGGAGAGTCCACTGTATTAGAATGTATATAGGTAAAGCCCAGTCAATTAATGGAAGAGGGCGTGGCACATCACTTGTGTTTGTGTCTTTATGAGTGGTCTCGGAATGGATGTGCGTGTGCGAACTCCATTGGTGGGCAGGGATGGGACTGTTTGGAAAAATGTCCGAAGTAGATTTAAGAAAAAAATGCAGTAGATTTAACTGTTTCGCAGTTGATTTTTTCTTTTTTTTTATATTGATTAAATATAACATAAATACACACATATAATTTAAAATAAATAAATAAACATTTCTTTTTTTTTTTTTCAAAACATAACAAAAATTCATGTCTTAAAATTTATTAAAAAAAAAGAAAAATTAAATCGATCTTTAAAACATAACAAAAATGGAACAGAACAAAAATTCATATATGTACGTGTATATTCATCAATATCACATCACATCAGTCTTAATATTTATCAAAAAAAAAATAAATAAAAATCGTATTGCGAAGCTTATTGCTTTTTATTAAATTGCCCGTCGGCGAATGAAAAGTGATTGAAATAGTCTATAAGACCCACGGAATCCGAAGGTTCCCAACAATCTTTACTAATGTCGCCCATTTCCTTGCACAAAATAACATTTTGTATAGTTGTTGTATTTAATTTATTGCGAAGTTTATCCTTCACTAAACTCACTGTTGAAAATTTTCGTTCTGTTGCGGCACTACTGTGTGGCGGAGAACACAAAGTCAGCATGTATGTACATAAATTATTAAATGCTTTATCTCCAAAAGCATTTTCTTCGTTTTTTAAGTTTGACTCAAAAAGATGTTTTGTCAACAGCATCAAGTATTCTGTTAAAAGGTATTGGTTTCCCAACAAAGCCCTCCAAACAATATTGAGTTCTTCAACGTTTTCTGAATAAAATGGAAAAGCTGTTACAATGGACAAAATTGAGATCATTGTACCCTCCACCACTACCTTTGTATGCAAGTACCTAAGAAGTTTTAATCTTGTGTCATTCAAATCTTCTACATAAAATTGGACCAAATATTTTTTTTATTTCACAAATTTTGCTTTTTCTTCGAAGTCGTGAGAAGCAATATATCTTTGGAACACGATCCCAAAATTCATATCCGAATAGGAGAGATAATGTGAATTACTTTCGAAATGTACATTGGTACTGATTTCAGGCATACTAATATAATTTTTTGTGAGTCGCCGTGGCGTAGTGGGTAGTGCTTCGACTCCTACGCAGAGGGTGCCAGGTTCGAATCCCCTATCTAATCTGCCAACTTTCACGGCTTCCACCTCTTTCGAGTCACTGACAATGCTCAAAGAGTATTCCTGTCTAGAAAAAGCTTCTCAACTTTGCCGTTCGGAGTCGGTATAAAACTGTACGTCCCACGCACAACACGTGTGGTTGCTGAGAAGCTAGACCCAGGTCCGCCTCGGACTGTCGCGCCACCAATATTGTATATTATTATAATTTTTTAAAATTTCTGTATTAAGATCTGTTACTGTTTGGTCAAGTTGGTGAATGCGTGTATATTCGGCTTGAAATATTTTATTTTTTTGATTTATTAGGTTTAATACATAGGATTTATTTGTTGAATCAGTCAAAAGATTTGTAACCGGAGTAAAATAATTAGGATTTTCAAAATTTATGAGGTTAAAGTAATGCTGTAATGAGGTCCATTGATCTATTAGTCGATCAACAACACTTTCCATCGACAGCCAACGAGGATTTGAAACATTAAGAATTTTGTTGTTTTTAATATCGAAATATTCTTGAAATTCTTTGTACGCACCGATACGTTTGGGACTATGAGAAAATGGTTTTAAATATATTTTATTATTTTTTCGATAAATGATGGCAACTTTTTCGTAAGACCAATCTTATTTAAAGGCAGTAGATTCATTTCAGGAAAAAAATGCTAGATCTACTGCAATTGCAGTAATGTCACAACCCTGTTGGTGGGCCGTTGATTGCAATGATCAACGCATATGAGTAAAATATGTAAATCTCAAATTATTACGCTTATTACTTTCGTTTTAAGAATCACAGAATAATGATTGATACATCTATCTCTTCGGCAGGAAATGTATTAACCAATGAATAAAGTCATATTCAAATCTGTTCAGGCGTTTTGCAACAATATGAGCTTAAAGCGTGGAAAAAACGGTTTTTTTAGTTAAAACATCATATAAAAGGGTTAAAAAGCCCCAATAGCGGAATTAGGATACTAAAAACCAAAACCGAAACCTATTCCACAGAATTCTGATCAAAGTTGCCAAAGACATCAGTGATCTATCTCTTACCATTTAAGAGACCATAAAGCCCACACAAATTTGTTCCTCTGGTAATATCCTTCAACACTTGTATACTGCTGCAACCTTCGTGCGAATTCAAGGTTCGAACTCGCCAGACCACTTTCTAGATGCCACAAAAACTTACAAATTCAAAAACTACCCTTTAGTCACAAGATACTGATGAAGAGCACTATATTTTGTGACTCACATGAGACCGAGTTTTGCGATGTCACAGCTGCTGAGGGTTTCTGTTCAGAGGGTGAAATAGAAATTGAAGACATTTGCATATTCCTGAGGGCTGCATCCAAAAAAACTCACTGAACCCCAAGTTGCTTTAACTAAGCCCTAGTAAGAGTTAAGACTGGTCCACATCGAAACCGATGTGGCCTACACTAGATCCATCAAGAACTAAAGCCCTCCTAGATTTGGCCAGGAGGAACATTAGTAAAGCAGTAGACGTAATCACCGGCCATTGCCAAATTGGCGATCAGGCCAAAATGCTTGGAGCACTCTAAAGTGACTTCTGTAGAAGCTGCAGGGATGAAGAGGAAGATGATACCGTACTACATAATCTCGGAACCTGTCCAGCCCTTGCAGAGATAAGAAAAAAACACATGGGCAGCTATTTCCTCAAAAACCTCGAGGACGTAGCAGTCACAAACATAAAGGACATCCTTAAATTTCTAAAAACCACCAACTGGTTATAAGTATCAATACATACACCAATAGAGAGTATGTGAAAATCAAGTTGTTAAGTAGGTCAACGAAGTGTCGGGGAAATAAAGCCGATGAGAGTGGCAGCATAATGGACCTTAAAGGTCTTAGTGAAGCAACATCCGAGAGGAACTTGTCAGTCACATCTACCTAGCTACCAACCTAAGACTGATCCAGCACTCCTCCTAACAGAGAGTTGAACGCGTGAGTGATTATTTTTAAGACGTCGAATAGTGTAACCGACGTGGATTAAGGGAGCAAGTAGAATATCAAAAAAATCCGCTAAAGGTGAATGGTTCGAGTCCGGGCACACCAACTCTCATTTTTACGGCACAATCTCTCTCTGTTACCGACTGTGCAGAAAATAGAGCAACGTTTGCCGATCGCTTCACAAGAAAAACAGTAATACACGCGACACGTCTGCTTGCTGTAGAAACCAAGCCCGAGTCCAAATTGAACCGTGCGCCAATCAAGCACAGATAAGAAAGATTTCTCCCATTTTCGCCAGGCCTTCATGGTGCCTCGGGCATTGCAACTCCCTAGTCGGTGGACTGGTAGACTCCCCTCTCATCGTTCACCTCCACTGTTACCTGAATTTCCGCCGTGGATGACCATTTTCGAGGTTCAAGGTCTAGTCCGCTTCGGTGTGTCTCATGTTTTAAGTGTCACCCTGGTAGGCGAACCCTGGCAGTGTCTTCTAATCCTTCTAAGAAATTCACGGCCAAGAGCACAACGTGACATTGCAGACATGGGAGAACGATGTGCAAAAATGCCTACGTTCGACTTAAGAATGATTGAACACGAAAACTATAAAGTCATTAAACTATGGGTTCCGTCGTATCAGACCAGTACGTCGGCGGCGGCGTAACCTTGAGATAGAGCCAAGCATTCTCTATAAACCTCATCTCTGCCTGGCCTCCAGCCAGGGTCGTCTTCGCGCCCCAAAGACGCATTGAACTCTTGCCAAAATCCACAACTTACACTCTCGCCAAACACATCCCACCGTAATTTATGATGCATTCAATTGTTTGATTTCCCGGGAATCCCTAGCGGCGTTAAGTACCCCATCCCGAAGAGTAGAATGTAAAACCACAAATGTCCATTTAAAGCTCACGCAGCCGCGCCGCGGTCGTATCGTGTGCTTTATGACCCAGATACAATAAAAAATGATGAATAGCACTCATCTCGCGCAACTTTTTCGGACCAAGTCGCGCCATTAATCGCGTGTAATTAGCCCCAGCGTACCTAATTACCCGTCAGATGGAGGCTGATAATGGCCGTCAAGGTTGCCACAGCCGACGCGCCGTCCAGATGCGCTCGCTGATGAGTGATCATTGGCGTAATGAATCGTTTGATCGCGCATTCGTATGCAAATCGGTGGCGGTGCAGCTGTGATGAGCACACTGCCTGGCTTGCATGACCCAAAGACCTAGCCCTGGTTCTGGATACTGGTTTCTGGTCAGGGCCAAGTTCAAGGGCGACTGGAGGCGCTGACACTTAAAATCTCTCAATCCATCGCTGATCCGATTTACACGTTCGTCGTCATCGTCATCGACATCGTTGTCGACATCATTGTCGTCGTTATCGTCTCGTTTTTGTGGTGGTCATCGCTCGACGGGCTGTGTTGGCAGTTCGCACGGGTAATTACGTCTTGCGGGCGTTGTTAATGGCGCGAATTTTCAGCAGAAACACCCGGGAGGCGGCTAATTAAGTTCGAAGATCCGTCAAAAAGAGCGCTCTGCTGGCGTGGCGCGGAGCACGTCTGTGTGTGGGGGGGGGGTACGTGGCAGGAGTCGCGGACATCAATCACTCTGATTTATTCGTAGGTGTGGTCCGGCTGAGGGAAAAAAGGCCTGATTGGGACTGATTAATTGGACTGGAGTCGTTGGCCGCATTACGCCGGGAGATCCGTTGGTGGCGGATGTTTAATGGTCCGCTTGGTTGATGGCGCACATGCGTGCGGAGGTCTTGACAAAAATTTAATTTCAATTAATTTTCCGTCGGGGATGGTAATTCGGCGGTGGTAAGTTTTTGTACCTTTTGACAGACAAGATGAATGGTTGATGATTTTTCGGCCAACGACGACATGTGCGCAAAGGCGGACTGGCTTAATGAATAGATGACATCTGCTGGATGTGTTGCTTGTTGTTGTGACATATGAGCAACGAGAACCCGGTGGCACTGTTTTTTGGCGAACTGTCGTTGATGCGATCAAGTGCGATCGATCAGGACCTGTGACAGTTGAGCAGATTTTGTAAGCGGGTACACCTGGGACCTGACGCAGATGTCGGTCCGTTGAAGATTTACTAGTTTGACTAGTTTTGACTGATCTTGATTAGAAATAGCAAACGATCCCTTATTGCAAGCCTCCACTGACGCTTGCGAAGTGTCTACGAAGTTCCTGATCGCTGGAGTTCATGTACTGTGGGAGTGATGAGACATGATAAAGAAAAGTGGTGGTTGTTTAGAGTAGTGCTTCGGATTGAACATTCGCCTACGCTGACCCACTAACTGTTGATGAAACACTGGCCGTTGATGTATCTAGTGAAGAAATAAAGGATGTGATCTTCAGTGCTAATAATGGGAAGGCCGCAGGTGAAGACGGAATCGCATACGAATTTCTTAAAAATGCAACACCTTCATTCTGGCACAGTCTTCAAATTCTCTACAACAAAGTCTTTACTGGAGCGGAAATTCGATCCTCTTTTAAAAAGTCTGTTATTTTTTCCAATTCATAAAAAAGCACCCCACGACAAAGCATAAAATTACAGAGGAATGACCCTTATGAATACGATTGCAAACATTTTCTGCGGCATTTTGGTAAAAAGGCTAGAAAGATGGGTCGAGCAGAAAAATATTCTAAGCGACCTACAGGCTGGCTTTAGAAAAGGATACTCAACTGTAGACATCCATTGTCAAAGCGTATCATGTTCGAGGTAAAAAAGGGTACTCTTTTTTTGTGGACTTTAAAGCGGCCTTTGACCTTGCTAATAGAAAGGCCCTTTTCTATTTTTAGTTGCTCTAAAATCGATGCTCTGATGGTTTCTGAGTCCTGGCTGTCAAGTAGTAAATCGTCACAAGGCGTACAATTGCCTGGTCTTACCAGATTTATGATTTATGATCGTCCTGATTGAGAATAGAAGAATTGGTGGTGGTGTATGCTCGTAGTTGCCTTAAAGCCAAATGTGTTCATTCATCAAGTAATTCTGCAGTCCAGTGCTACAGGACCTGCAGTGAATATTGAAAACAAGATCGGCGAACCAACCGCTCTCTGTTGTAGACAATTTTTATTATCAAAGACCCTGCTAGAAGTTACGTCGCCATTTTTCACGACAAACTTTCTATCTGTTATCATGTCATGGATCATGTATAGCAATGGCTTACTTATGCCAAGCCTGACCAGCTTGAGGAAGAGGCCCTCCAACCAAACGGTATCGAACTCCAAGTCAATCTGGCAGGCACCCGTGCATTGTTGTTTGCTTTTGTTCCACTGAATGTCGGACAGCAGTTTTGACGCGGCAAGTATGGTTTCATGGCCCGCCCTGAATCCGATTTTATGTTCCTCAACCCATTGTTTCAGAACTCGAATGACTATCTTTTCAAAAACCTTGCTTATGCAAGGAAGAAGACTGATCGACCGGAGATTTGTCGGAATGGACTTGGCTTTGTCGCGTTTAGGGATCGGCTGAACCACAGCTGATTGGTCTGACATATATTTAACAACTGATGTTAATAAGAAAGTAAACATTTTTAATAGATATGTGAAGTATTGGGTGAGTCACAGTGGTGTAGTGAGTTAGTGCGTCGACTCCTACGCAAAGGGTGCCAGGCTCGATACCCGAATTTTACCACCTTTCATATTTCACGGCTCCACCTCTTTCGAGTCACTGACAATGCTCAAAGAGTATTCCTGTCTAGAAAAGGCTTCTCAACTTCGCCTTTCGGAGCCGGCATTTAGCTGTAGGTCCCTTTCACTCGTGCAAGAACAAAGCACGCACAACGCGAGTGGTTGCTGAGAAGCTAGGCCCTGGCCCTCTACGGGTTTGTAGCGCCACCCATATTATCATATTATTATTATGTGAAGTATTTGTTCGATTTGTTTGTCCCCATTAAGACGATTCACATTAAGTCCAAACCAATCCCTTGGTACTCTAATCAGATTAAGATTCTTATACAAGAAAGATAATTTTCTATTTTTTTTGAAGCTTCAAGAGAAATCCAACGCAGCTCAATAAGCGGCAGTATTGCATGGCTTGAAATAAAGTAAATACCCTTATAAGAATTTCAAAACGCTAGTATTTTCATAACAAACTTGACTCTAAAATAAATTCTAAAGAATTGTGGAAAAACTTGAAAAACATGGGTGTAACAGAGAATAAAAACTTCAGAATCTGCTTGTTATGTCCGAATGAGATTAGCCAAGTCTTTAAGCCGATGTCGAACAGTCTATCTCATGTTGTGCCAGTCGTTCATCCTATAGTCACCGTTACATGTAATACCTTCACTTTCGAGTGCATTAATGAATATGACGTAGCAAAAGCGATTTTGTCAATAAAGTGAAATGTCCCCGATATAAACAAGTCCAAAACTCCCGAAGATACTTCTCCCCCATATACCTCCCTATGTGACGCACATTTTAACTTCTGTATAAATAGCCCACAGTTCCCGGACCAATGGAAAGCCGCAAACATTATCCCGATACCGAAAAAGCATGGTGCGAGTGTTCCTTGGGATCTCAGAGCGATAAGTATGCTGTGCTTTATTGCTAAAGCATTTGAAAAGATTCTCGTCAATCAAATTCTGGAACATATTAGTGAAAATAATATGAGTCAAGCTGGCAGGTCGGTTTCCGATCACAACATAGCTGTGAGACAGCTGTAATGAAGGTAACAAATGATCATAGGCCTGCTCTAGATGCTGGAGATGTTGGGGTCCCAGTCTTGCTTGACTTTTCAAAAGCATTTGACAGTGTTGATCATTCTTTACTAATTTCGAAACTTAAACAGAATTTAAATTTTTCCTGCTCGCCCCTAAAATTACTGCAATTGTATCCGTAAAATCTTTTTCAAACTGTGGTTACTGAAATAGGTGTTGGTGATCGTTATACCACTAATATCGGTGTCCCACAAGGTTCTGTGTTGGGACCTCTTATGTTCTCACTGTTCAACAATGATCTCCCACAGAGCTGCAAAGTTCTCATGTACGCAGACGATGTCCTGATTTATTTCACACGCCCCATAGGACTAAGTGAGGACTGCATAGCAAGAGTTAATGAAGATCTGAATAACATCGCAAATTGTTCAATCCTCAATAAACTGATACTTAATCCGTTGAAATCTACATGTCTTATATGCTCAGGTGGCACTTTTTGCTTATGTGACGAAAGTCGGAGTCCAGTGGATACAAGATTCGGACAGAAGCCTGCCGGCACGAGAATGGACAGCTAGTAGTAGATCCGCAGTCGAGACTGAGAATTTGGAAGAACCATTTCTGCAGACTGCTAAACGGCGATGGTGACACCAATACCGCTGTCAGGCAGAATGTTCCACTCAATATGGACGATGATGGATGATAATTCCGTCCCCCCGACTTAGACGAGGTCAAGGTAGCAATATCAAGACTGAAGTCAAACAAAGCTGCCGGTGCCGGGTCCGCTGAAATCTTTAAGGCAGCTGGGGATGATCTGGTTGGGCGCATGCACCAACTCATCTGTAAGATATGGTCGGAGGAAAGCATGCCCGATGAGTGGAATCTCAGTATCTTTTGCCCGATCCACAAGGAAGGAGACCTCTTTAACTGCGCCAACTACCGAGGGATAAGTCTCCTCAACATCGCATACAATATCTTCTCTGCGGTTTTGTGTACTCGCCTGAAGCCGTTTATATTTAACCTAATAAGTCCATACCAGTGTGGCTTCAGGCCAGTTAAGTTCACCATCGACCAGATTTTCACATTACGGCAGATCCTGGTAAAGACCCAAGAAATGCAAATCGACACCCACCACCTTTTTGTCGATTTCAAGGCCGCATATGACAGCGTACATACGTACGGGACGAGCTATACGACGCCATGTCTCGTTTTGACATTCCTACCAAACTTGTCAGGTTGTGGAGAATACTCGCTGCTCCATCAAGGTCGGTAACGAACTCACCGAGAACTTCAATGTCAAAAAAGGTTTTAGACAGGGCGACGCGCTGTCATGTGATTTCCTTAATATCATCCTGGAAAAGGTCGTGCAATACTCACACGCCAACACTAGAGGCACGATCTTCAAGAAATCCGCACAACTGCTAGCATACGCGGATGACATTGATGTGATTGGCAGAACACAGCGGGCCGTCAATGAGGCGTTTGTTGGCATTGAGGCGGAGGCGGCTAAAATGGGTCTAGCTGTGAATGAGGGCAAAACGAAGTATACGCTGTCATCAAGAAAGGACACACAACATCGACGTCTTGGACAGAGCGTCACAATGGGCAGCTATAACTTCGAGGTAGTCAAGGACTTCGTCTACCTCGGCTCCGCAGTAAACAGTGCAAACAATATCAGTACTGAGATCAAACGCAGAGTAACTTTTGCCAACCGCTGTTTCTATGGGCTCAAGAGGCAATTGAGTAGTAGAGCCATCTCTCGAAGGACCAAGCTGACTTAATACAAGACCCTGATCATCCCAGTCCTGCTGTACGGCGCGGAGGCATGGACAATCTCAAAAGCGGATGAGGATGTCCTTGGTCTCTCTTCGAGTGAAATGCTCTGCGTGCGATCTTAGGCCCTGTTTGCGTTGACGGTGTCTGGAGGAGAACATCCAACCACGAACTGTACGGGCTGTACAGTGACATGAGTCCAATCAGGCGTCTTCGTATTCAACGCCTAAGATGGCTGGGCCATGTAGACCGTATGGACAACTCAGCTCTGGCCCGAAGAGTCTTCGAATCCGAACCAGTGGGACAACGTAACAGAGGATGCCCGCGTTTAAGGTGCCGCACCCAGGTGGAGAAGCTGGGCGACACTGGAGACAGCTAGCCAGAGACCGTGCTAGTTGGAGAGGCTTGTTGGTTGAGGCCCAAGTCCACCCCAGATTGTAGCGCCAAATAAAGAAGAAGAAGACGATAGTTGGATAGTTGTGAATGAATGTAGTCCCGGTTGAAGAAAATGTGAAATATCTTGGATTTCATATTAACTCTTCCCTTTCCTGCTGTAATGTAATTAATTCTACAATTAAAAATATCTATACTGGTTTGCGGTGCTTGCGACATTCAGCTTACTTACTTAGCGAAACGTTGAAAATACATCGTGTCAAAAGCTTACCGTTGTCATTGTTTACTTATAACTGTTCTGTGTATCCATATGTTGACTTCGAATTTAAAAGAAGGTTAAAAGTAGCTCTCAATGACAGTGTTCGTTTTGTTTACAATGTCCCTAGACATTGCAGTGTATCTCATTTAAAAACTAAGGTTCTGGGTTTGAGTTTGGACAATTTCCTGACTCACTGTAATATCTTAAAATTGTACAAAATTACCATTAATGTCCTGGTTATTTGCACGATGCGCTCACATTTGCACATTCAACACGTGGTCTGAAATTAATTCTACCCCGCTTCACTCATTGCGGTGGAGAACACCCCCTTTTTTGGGTGTGCAATTCGCCTGTGGAATCGTCTTCCTCACGACTCACTCACTAGCCGAATTCTAAAGAAAGCTTTTTTCCTTTATTTCTGATAACAGCAGAACAGCTTCACTTTCGCACACTTTCACTTATAAAAAATCATTGAAGTGTTATTTCAAACTCCAGTTGCTATAAATTGTCAAATGGTATTGCTTATGTGTAATTTATTACAGATGCTTTTAAAAGATTGAATTATCTTGTAGCATTGTGTGAACTTTAACTCTTAATAAATAAGTAAATAAAACCACTGCATTTCTATGTATCAAAATATCTTAACATTCACTTGGAAATTCTCTAGAAATGTATTTTTGGAATGTGTTTTGTTCTGTGTGCCATCCTTTACCGCTGCAGCCACCTGCGTTAAGAACGACACATGCTGCGCTGTTCACCTAATGACGCGCAATTTCTCATTCACTTAAACTGTTGCTTTTACGAAATCGATTCATAAAAAGGTATTCTGTATATACTTCATCCAATCGTTGCCATGAATCAATTAGTTATTTTTTCTTTTTTTTAAATAAAATATTTCCCCTAAGATCCAGGGCGCTTTGACCTTCCCACAACCGGTAAAATCATACATTTCGTCAGCGTGAGCGATGTTTTATGGCTTCTCATTAAGAACCATCCAAACAACGTATCGCCTTTCAAACAAATCTTGCAAAAAACAGAAAAAAAAAACAGAAAAAAAAGATCCATTAACGGAGTCTTCGCGCCATTAGAGAAGCAACCATTCTTGGAACGAATTGTAATCTTCCACAGAGTCCCCGAGGATGGAGAATTTCCTAACTGTTCCGGCGAGATTAATTACCCCAAAAATGCCCCACCGCATGTTTTATACGTCCTCCGATATCGAACCGATAAATAAATACACTCGTACACATGCCCGCATTGATTATCCGCGCCGAGATTCATCATCAACAGGAGAGGAGATTAAATCTAATTTATACCACAAATCCATTGTGTGTCTTTCGCCGATGATTCCGAAAACGGTTCCATTGATTGCATCGATCCATTGTGCGCTTAGACACTCAATCAAGCTCTTGGATACCCATCTTTAGCCCCTCCCCCCCCCACAACTTGGATGCCGAAAGGATTTGCTTATCGTTCTCGAAACATTGCGTTGCAATTGAGACCGGAGTTTTCTTGTTTTTCTTCCTCTTACTTGGGACGGACTTTTTGTTAATTTTGTTTAATGATATCGCAGCGATAGTGGATGCTTGTAATCGGATTTGTTCCATCACTGATAGAGGCGTACGGTGCGGAGGGGGAGGGGAGGACGGCGATAATGATTAATTCTCTTCTGATGAGATCGCATAAATTTGTGATGGGCAACGTGTGAGAAGGTTAATTCCATCTGAAGAATGTTACTCGGTGGTGGCGGCGGAACGAAGGCAATCTGTGGTGAGGTGACAACGAATTCATTAATTATATCGAAGGGGCGTAGGGGCACGGGGGACATAGAGATTTAGTGTTCTAGTCGCATTGTCTGATATGCAGACTACCTGCCACACATTCCTCATAGACGTCAGCTCTGAACTGAAAGAATGATGGCATGGCCAAAGGGAACTTGTTGCCGATGTGTCTAGAATTTAGGGTCATCTCTGCTAATCGCCACCTGTTGTTGCTTTGCAAACCAAATGTGACTCCGTTTTGACCTTCTTTTAGTGAAAACTAAACCTAAAGCGGCGTTCATTTTTGAACCTTATCTTCTGTCTGGGGATAATGGCTTAAAGATTGACGGGAGGACACGAACGAAACTCAAATAATCTTCAGAAGTGGCCAAGTGTCACGTTAAAATCAAAGAGAAGCCGCTCTTATTTAGATCTACTCCCAAAATGAGGAGCGGTTGCCATGGCTTAAGTGTCAAAGGGAGTCGCTAATGTGGTTTAATTGCTTCATGAACGTTAGCGAGTGAAGGCTGAGTGTCAACAGAGCATACGTAGTTTCAGCCCACTTAGGCCCTGTTTAGGCGGTATGAGGAGGAAGTGGTTTTCATTGAGTTTTGTATCTATGACTATGACTCAACCAACGCTGTTTCTTTGAGGCTTCTGCATCTATCAGTAGTGAGCATGTGACCCACTGGCCAGTGACCTGTCATGGTCCCTACTACAAGTTGACTAGGTTTGTCGGCAGTACTTCAACAAGTTGGCCCAATTTTTGATGACTCGGTTTAAGCAATTTTCCGGCAATAGTGTCGTGAAAGTTGGCCCCGGCTCCCCCTTTTCTAGCAAGCGCCGACTAAGGAGTCAATTTGGTCCCAAGGATTATAGTCGAGTGGTGTGAAGTCCCTTTATCGAGACGGCCAATTGATGAATGCTCGCCATGAGATGATCCATTCTCCAAATTTCTCTTTTACAAGCTTCGAACATTGAGTCGTTTTTATTGCATGAAGCGCCGTCTTGTTGGAATGACAGCTCGAATATATCGATGTGGGCAACCTTTGGCCACAGAAAGTCTGGTGACATCACTCTATACCTCAGACTAGTGAGTTTAACGTCGTCTCGTTTCTAATTACGAAAGAAATAAGCTCCGATGTTGCCGTCATTATATAATATGACGAAACAGTTGTGGATGCATTGAGGCTTGATCGACCACTGTTCCTGTTGCGTTAGCTCTAATATCGACAAATGTGCTCGTTGATATAGCTACTGAGCCAAAAAAAAGGTCTCGTCCAAGAAGATGATCTTTCGGCCAAGATCCGAATTTACGGTCAATATTTCCAGGACCCAATGGCGTATTTCCTGACGCGGAAGCCAACACAATGTCAAAAGCTGATGAAGAGCCCTTGGACTCTTCGAGAGAAAAGTACTGCTTTCAATCTTTGGTCCTGTTTACGTTGATGGTTTTGGAGCAGAAGATTCAACCAACACCCGTACGGGCTGTACAGCGACATGAGTCTAGCGAGGCGTCTATCCTCCGCAATAGAGGATGCCCACGGACCCGATAAGGCATCCAGGTGGAGAAAGACCTCAACCAAATTGACGTACCACAAATTTGAAAGCAAAGTTAATACGCTTTTATCTGGTTTTCAAATCTGGTCCAGTCACCATTTGCCGTTGGGATCAAATAAACGGCACTACCACTGAAGTAGTCGATCAGTGGTTGTAGCCTGACTGAGGTTTCACAGTAGACCAACATGGACTAGTGTGCTGATGAATTCATTAGCAGCCCCTCTACCTAACTTAACCTAAATTGACGTGCGCAGTTGGAGACAGCTGGCTAAAGATCGTACCACCTGAAGAAGCTTGTTGGTTGAGGCCCAGGTGCACACCAGACTGTAGCGGCATAAGAAGGAAGAAGAATGGCATATTCACGGTGGCGTTGGTTATGG
The DNA here is from genome assembly GCA_964034865.1 of Eristalis intricaria. NCBI lineage: Eukaryota > Metazoa > Arthropoda > Insecta > Diptera > Syrphidae > Eristalis > Eristalis intricaria. Next base: position 71,681,666 of record OZ035874.1, read on the forward strand.
GCGTCCGGGTAAAATATTTGCCAGCCCAAATTTAATCGGTGAGTACCCTGGTCTCATGGTAAGTATTTAAAAAGCTCTTAAGGCGCTCCACACATGAGTTGCGAATTTTCGGAGATAAATACTTGCAATCAGCGTCAAAATTGAGTGTACAGCATGAGATTGACTTCGTTTTCACCAGAAACTAATGACAAATGGGACTCCAAGAAAAAATCTTAAATGCAGTTTTCTAAGTGACGTTCGTGTCGACAAGTTATAATTTGACGTTCCAGTCCTTGGGGTCATTCCACACAAATACTGTTTATTGGAATGTCGATTTCATTTTTAATATCTACACGATGCGCTTTCTATATAAGTATGTAAGTATGTCACAGCTATACAAAATGTGGTCGAAGAAAAAGCTCTGAAACTAATGTGGTTCGATGGCGGAGTAGGTTGGTGAGTTGCTCTCGATTCTGCAGCTTGTGCCCTCGAATCCGGTTGGAAGCAATTTATTTTTTTTATACGCAATAAAATAGACGGGCTACCTATCGCCATTTACATAGTTAGTCAGGTGTCCATTATGGCTCTGGATACACCATCAATTAAATCGAAGATGGTAAAACTTTGACGTCTAGCTCTTAGGGAGATAGCGGTTACATGAAACCTAACCCTATGCTGGGTACCTGGGTATAGTAGTTTTTCAGGCAAGGAAAGGGCCGACAAGTTAGCAAGAATAGGTGTGGGGGACTGTCATTGGCAAAAAATCAGGACACCCCATATCCCTCAAACCAAGCAATAAACACCATGTTACTTACAGATGCCTTCTACTCCGCTAATCGGAGATGGATGGAATTAGATACATGTAGGACTTCGACGCTTATTTGGCCCTCACAAAATCCAAGCAAAGCATATACACTCCAAAAACTAAACAGGAACGTTGTGGGCATTATTGCCGGCCACTGCCTTCTCGGTTTCCATGCCGGAAGAATGGGAGCCCCCAACAACGACTACTGCAGAAGCTGTAGAGCCGAGGAGGAGGAAGAAAATACACTTCACCTCCTCGGCACATGTCCACCCCTTGCAAAAACTAGAAATGATATATGATAGAAAGCAACCCCTTTTTCAGTAACCTAGAGGAAATGTCACACTGAAAGATACAAGACATTGGTAAGATTATCAGGAAAACAAATTGGCTGTAGGCCACTAGAATACCATTATACAGTCCCCAGGTTTATTTTATTTAATGTATTCCCTTTGAATTAAAGAGGAGCCGGTGGAAAGCATCGGGTAGTGATAGCACAAAGGATCCAACCAGGGCCACAACACAAGTGGGCCACAAACCTACAGTGGTGGCAATAACCCTAACCTAACCTAATATTAAATACTCTTCTTGACATTATTAAAATGAAACACAGAAACGCAACAAGATATCTAACAAATGAGATAAGACATGTAGGAGAAGTACAACCGTATCAACTGCGAAATAACAATAACATTAGAGTACGTAATCGAAATACACAATTTTTCCAGAAACACAATAATATACAAAGCGTTCGATTTATTTCATTTGTTACCAAATAATGTTAAAAACGAAGATAATATTAAGATATTCAAACAGAAATGTTAAAAATGCTGCAAATGCTTTATAACAATTTGTTAAACTGTAAAGTATTGAAAATTCTAATAATAAAGTAGTGACGGGAATAACGAATGATTTTAATAATTATGATGTCTTCGAATGTGCCTATTACTAATCAGAAGATTGACCGTAGACTACGAATGGGGAAAGGCTACGTAGCTAACCATAACACGCAGTGCAATGGTTTGCCTTCAACACAAGACCACAGACGGTATGGCGGTCCAAAGTAGCCATTGCTACGAATCGACCAAGGGTACCTCTGAGTAGTTGTTGCAGAGCCTTATACCCCACAATGGGATACATGACATAAAGAAGCTGAAGAAAGGCAGAACGCCAAAGATTCGCCGCACAACTCAATGTTTAGAGGCTTCGAACGAAAGGAAAATCTAGTTTAAATGAGTCACAAGACAAGCCAGAGACTCTGTTTCCCTAACGCCCAGTCGTACAGTGCAAGTCTAAGCTCCACATTTCGTTCAACGTCAGTTTCCGTTTGACAATAGGTTCCAAAGGACTGAACCAAAACCATTTTAAATCTTCAAAGCACTGCTAATACATCAATAATCCAAAGATTATTTTGTTCAAAGTTCAACTCAATTGAAGTTCAGATTTCCATGGCAGATTTCCATGCGAAGGTCGGGAAAAGTATCCCGAGAATATTTACAAACATATGATTCACCCGTAAGTTTTGCCATAAAATTCGATCTTGCGATGACACTTGGGATTTTCTATCACTTTTTACAATGATGAAAAATCTACCAACCTCAACTCTAAATCTACCATATTTTTCCCATTGCTTTGACAAGGCTTGGCACGAGGGCTTGAAACACAAGCTTCAACAATTCGAACTATCTATCGGATAGAATCTTCCGTGTCAAATATGGGTAAGAATACTCCCTATTTAAATCTATACAAGCTGGAGTACCACAAGGAAGTGTTCTTGGTCCCCTCCTTTACTTATTGTATAGCAGCGATGTACCGCAGGACGTAGGCACATTTGCTGACGACACCGCCATTTTGGTAACTTCCAAAACGGTCGAAGAATCAACCAGAAAATTACAATGCGCCTTAGACCGGATACACGAATGGACGAACACTCAGCGAATTGAGCTCAACGAATCTAAATCCGTTCATACAAACTTTACGTATAAGAATATGAATAAATTGCCCGTTTTTATAAATAATGTTCAAATACCCTTCGGCAATGAAGCATACCTCGGAATGACTCTCGATGTAAAGCTTAAATGGAAAGAATACGTCAAAAAGAAACGTGAAGAGCTCCAATTAAGATACAAAGACATGTACTGGCTTATTGGAAAATGTTCCAAGCAAAGTACTGACAACAAATTGCTTATATACAAGCAAGTGCTAAAATGCGTCTGGATGTATGGTAGACAACTATAGGGTTGCCCCAAAGAAAGTAATAAAAACATACTACAAGCTTTTCAAAATAAAGTGCTAAGGGCCATTGTCAACGCACCCTGGTATATGCGAAACAGCGATATCCACAGAGATCTTGGAATTTCATCAGTCCAAGATGAAGTTACTAATTTTGCTCGTAAGCATAAGCCGCGCCTGGAAGAGCACATAAACTCTGCTGTCCTTCCAATTCTTTCTTTTCGCCGTCTTCAAAGGACTAAACCCCATGACCTAGCACGGTGAATTCAACCCACACTGGACTGCGGTGTAAGCAAGAACTCTCAATGTAGAATCTCTCGTGAACTGCGTCTAAACCATGAAAGAAAAACTGCTGGATAAGTGTAAAACTTAGTTTTAATGGAAATTTATTTTATTTTATTTTATTTGAAGGGAGGTGTTTTTAATGGATAAAAATCCCTTTCGCTATGTGGGAACGGTCCCCATAGTGTCTTTTGAAGATTTTCACCCACCCTCACGAAAAAAAAAATCATATTCAATATACAGTCGACTCCGCCGCTTATTTGCAACACAAAAAAATCCACGATACTTCGGATATACGGCAACTTTGTTATACAGTGATAAATTTCTTGTTGCAATTTAACCGAAAGTTTCGTTTACGCGGAGTGCATATAAGTGGAGGCGACTGTACATGTGCTTTTTTGTTTATTTTGCCAAAACCTTTTTTGTCTTCGCTGCCACTTTTCTAGAACCCTTTTTTTCTGGTTACCTACCACCATTATTAATTTGCCAATGCCCCACCACTGCATGTGTGCCTTCTGTTCTCTTCAGCAGCATTGTCAGACCAAATATTTAGTTGCCTATGCGGGTATTTTGCGGTGAATATTATTTTACTCTCTGGATTGACACTTAGGCCGTGGCAATCGCTGGTCTAAGTTAAACCACTACTGAAGTGGAATTTATCGTTAACGTCCACTGTAAAAATGAAAGTTGTATTGATTCTGAGCTTATCTATGGATCGACACTTAAGATCACACTGTGAAAAAGGGACATGATAGATATCGGGGCCGTTGACTCAGTGGATTGGTGCATTGGTCAAGCTTTTTTCACGGTCTGTGTTCAAATCTGGCTCGAGCTACTCTTTTTTTCATGGGCGATACCACTTTTTTTAATATGAATAAACAATATAAGTTTGAATAAATATTTGCAATGAATATAAAGAAAATTATACTTAACAAAAGTAAATATTGTAACAAAATCTGCTCTCCGAACATTCACACAAGCCACGAAGAAACCTGTCATCTCTTTCTGGCAGCGATATAGCCGATCATTTTTACATATAAGAAAATGTCAGATTGTCAGATTAAATAAAAAGGAGTTTTTTTGCTCGTTTTTTTTTTGGAGTAATTCGACCACGAATCTCTGACTCTTTCGAGTCACTGACAATGCTCAAAGAGTATTTCCTGTCTAGAAAAAACTTGGCCGTTCGGAGTCGGCATTAAACTGTAGGTCCCTTCCACGCGTGAGGGAACAATAGCACGCACAACACGAGTGGTTGCTGAGAAGCTAGGCCCAGGTCCGCCTCGGACTGTAGCGCCACCCATATTATTATTTTCATAATTCGACCACGAGGCCGATTAGAGTTTAGAAACCTGAATAAACATAATTGCTCTAAATAATTTTTTCTGTGTGTCTATTCAGAGGTCTTTCTTACAGGAGTTTTTCTGTTCTGGCATTCAAGGAATAGCCCCTAAAATTGTAACAATATTATGCAATATAATTGAATAATAAAATATTCGTACTTCGATAGCTCGAATCAACAAAATTTGAGTTATCAAGACTTCGAGTTATCAAGTAAAATACAAAATTGATATAAATATTTATTTCTATAAGAATAATTATAATTTAAAATAGTCTGTTACACATGACTGAAGATTTTGTTTTGCTTAAAAAAAGATCTACAATCGAATTAAATCCATTGTAGGTACACCGAGTGGGTCGCCGTGGCGTAGTGGGTTAGTGCGTTGACTCCTACGCAGAGGGTGCCAGGTTCGATACCCGAATTTACCACCTTTCATAATTCACGGCTTCTGCCTCTTTCGAGTCACTGACAATGCTCAAAGAGTACTTCTGTCTAGAAAAAGCTTCGCAAATTCCCCGTTCAGAGTCGGCATTAAACTGTAGATCCCTTCCACGCGTGAGGGAACAATAGCACGCACAACACGAGTGGTTGCTGAGAAGCTAGGCCCACGTCCGCCTCGGACTGTAGCGCCACCCATATTACACCGAGTAATGAATTTGCAACCAACACGTCGGAAGGTCATTCCCTTTCACATCAATGCCGCTGTCGCCGTTATTGTCGATCGGAGAAGATTCTGATTCACAAATAAATCCTAAATAATTTATTAACATATTTTCTTGCAATTTATAATAAGTTTTCAGCAGGAAGGTAGTGTATACCGTATCTCTGTAAATTGTGCAATGTAGTTTTAAGATAAATGTACTTTTTAGCTACAATAAGCAATCAATAAGAAAAATAAATATCTCGACAATATCTTTATCTGCGAGAAGCTTCTATACAAACAATATCGCCATCCACGTGCAGAAAATAATCTAACGTAACACCTTGTATATTTGTGGTATTTTTTCAAACTTCAAATTCCACCTACAGTTGAATTTCTCTCTCATTTCTTTCGATTGGGCGGTTAGTTCTGAATATCAAACGAATTTTATCCTCCTCCCCCCGATGAGAATATTCACCAAAAGCCAACCAAAGGGACATACAAACGCAATGCTCCGAAACCGATCCCTTATAAAACGGACTTGTGGAATATGCGGAAATTCGGGAATTTCTCTTGAGAATTCGACTAATCGAAGGTGACGCCAAATAATCTGTTCGAGTTATCAAGATATTCGAGTAATCGAAGTTCGAATGAACGAAGTCAAATTACATGTAAATTTCAGTCTTGGCGCTATTGCCAACCAATTTCATTCGAGTTCTCAAATACAGTGGACTCTCACTAAGTCGAACTCTCCTTAAGTCAAAACTCTTCCTTACTCGAACCTTGTCGCCATATTTTACATACATTTCCCTCAACTTTCCATACAAAAACCTCTCTCTAACTCGAAGAAATTTTGGTATTCCGTGACAGTTCCACTTATGGGCAGTCCTCTGTATACAAAAACCTCTCTCTAACTCGAAGAAATTTTGGTATCCCGTGACAATTCCACTTATGGGCAGTCCGCTGTATTCGAGTTATCGAGGTCCGACTGTATTGGCTTTTTCTACTTATTTTGTAGTAAAAAATCCTCATAAATACTATTTCCGGCCTCTAGAGTGGCCTCACGACATAAGTTTTTCCTCTACGAATCAATTATTCTCCGGGCAAGTAAAGAGTAAAACTGAAAACGCAATCCACGAAGAGACAGACACGATCGTGAAGTTCGATCACCATTTTTCCTGATGGTACAAAGCAAACTGGTCAGGTTATGCAGTCCAAGTATCAGTGAGGTATCCTATGCTGGATACCAAGGAATACCGGAATGCAAGGAACTTCAAAACGGACAGTCTCGCGAAGAAGGACCTGGGCTGAGAGAGTATCCGGCAATCCCTTAGTCATTTCGCTTCAAAAGGAAATAACTAGAAGACGAAGATGTCGATACAGTCAGAAGTAGATAACTTTGACTGGGTATTGGATCAATATCAAGGGCTCTATGGCAAGAACGATGCTGAGCAAGAAGAGATCTTTGATCAGTTCAGGGAATTGTGATCCCTGAAGCATACTCACACTTCATCCTAACTGTGTACAGTGCTCAGAACATAAAGCATAATAACTTTTGCAGATGCTGCGGGGACGAGCAAGAGATCTGTCCAACATCTACTCTGCTGTACCCAGGGGCATGGATGGCTTATCGCCGTTCGGACGATCGATTTATACTAGACCAGATCGGTCGGTCCGAAAGTATGCCTTTCACTTGATTTCCACTTCAAAGTCATCATCTTTATTACGTCGATTAGATCCTCTACGATAATCGCTAGATAATCGTGGCCTGAAATTAAAGCCAAATTTCATTGTATCATTTTTTGACGATCCCAAGACAAGTCATGCATCGTCGGCAACGCGTTCATCTCGACACACCATGCTCGCCCGATTTATGACCACTTAAAGGTAACCTTTAATCCTTCAGATCTCAACAATCAGCCGAAGCACGTTGCTGCTTTCACACCGCCTGCGTACCACCTCCTCCTCTCAGCAAACCAGCAAGAGTCCAAAGCACTCAATACACATGTACTGCCTTCTTCCATTTGCAACACGACCATTCTAACGCTCGAATGAGTGGAACTGATTAGCGAAAACTAAGCATGCACCGGACGCTCATTAGATGAAAGGAAAGCGCACACAACATCCCACAGCGTAAATCACTCAGTGAGTCATAAATCTCTGCGGGGAATGACATCTTCACAGGAGGTCCTCCACTGCACTGTGAGCCCAGTTAAACCAGGAAAAGTGCCAGAGCCATCTGCATAAGCGAAACCGATTCGCGGCTGCCAAGGTGCTAAGACAATTCAGAAATTCCACTGGATGTGCATCCCTCTCGTACTCCATTTTCCCACTCGAAAGGTCCTAAATTCCCCGGCTCAGAGGCTAAGTGAGCACTAAAGGCCACCTCACCCACCGCACATGGCCAGGTTAGGCATGGTGAACTTCGCTTTATATGCTAATAAAATAAGTTGCCATCCCATGGTCCGGTCCAGTCTGGGTGCAGACGCGCGGAGGGGGCGGTGCGGAGGCAGCCTCCACCAATAAATCCTTTCAACTTGTTCGATGCACTCTTCAGCACCTTTTACAGCACTCGGCAGCATCACTTTAGAATCACTGCGGCACGATCTTCTCCAGTGCGGTTGTCGTCGCTGCCGCTGCAGCCTGCAGCCTGTGCAGAGGCGGACGCTGCACAGCACATCTCTCTGGCGGCGCGGCGGCAGCGGCTTGGAATTTATTTGCAGATAAATTTAAATCTCACATTCGTCCCCATCCCGCTGCCGGGTTCGGATTCAAATTCAAATTTTCCACTCGGCAATAACTTACAATTGTTCAAAGTCACTTGTCACTTGTCAGTGACTGGTTTATAATGGTGAGTTATGAACCGGGTACCAGATGCAGTCCCGCTCCCTTCCGGCGCGCCGTGCAGCGGGTGGCCAGCGGATGGGATCGAGATTAGGGAAGCGGTAGCGGCAACGGTCGACGGTGGGTGATGCGACCATTTCCGTTTTATTCGCAGTGATTTAGGAATATTGTCCGATTGTCGTTTTCGGGCTTGTGACGATGCCTCTTTATGTGAACGAGGCTTCGGGCGACAGGTGAGTGGTGATACTTCTTGCTGGTAGTCGCAAATGAAGATGAAGAGGATGACGACACAAGACTAATTCCTGGAGTTCGATTGATGCATGTGCAGGAGAAATAGGGCAGTAGCTTGAAGACTGAACTGACTGAACTGACTGAACTGACTGAACTGACTGAACTGACTGAACTAACTAAACTGACTGAACTGATTAAACTGACTGAAATGACTGAACTAACTGAACTGACTGAACTGACTGAACTGACTGAACTGACTGAACTAACTAAACTGACTGAACTGACTGAACTGACTGAACTGACTGAACTGACTTCACTAACTGAAGTGACTGAACTGACTATACTGACTGAACTGACTGCACTGAGTGCACTGACTTAACTGGCTGAACTGACATCACTAACTGAAGTGACTGAACTGACCGAACTGACTAAACTGACCGAACTGATTAAACTGACTGAACTGACTGAACTGAGTGAAATGACTGAACTGACTGAAATGACTGAACTGGCTAAACTGACTGAACTGACTGAACTGACTGAACTGACTGAACTGACTGAACAAACTAAACTGACTGAACTGACTGAACTGACTGAACTGACTGAACTGACTGAACTGACTGAACTGACTGAACTGACTGAACTGACTGAACTGACTGAACTGACTGAACTGACTGAACTGACTGAACTGACTGAACTGACTGAACTGACTTAACTAACTAAACTGACTGAACTGACTGAACTGACTGAACTGACTAAACCGACTGAACTGACTAAGCTGACTGAACTGACAAAACTGACTGAACTGACTGAACTAACTGAACTGACTGAACTGACTGAACTAACTAAACCGCCTGAACTGACTAAACTGACAGAACTACATGAACTGACTGCACTGATTGAACTGACTGAACTGACTGAACTGACTGAACTGAGTGAAATGACTGAACTGACTGAACTGACTGAACTGACTGAACTGACAAAACTGACTGAACCAACTGAACTCACTGAACTGACTGAACTGACTGAACTAACTGAACTGACTGAACTAACTGAACTGACTGAACGGACTGAACTGACTGAACTGGCTGAACTGACTGACCTGACTGAACTGACTGAACTGACTGAACTGACTGAACTGACTGAACTGACTGAACTAACTGAACTAACTCAACTGACTGAACTGACTGCACTGACGGCACTGACGGCACTTACTGAACTGGCTGAACTGAGTGAACTGACTTTCCTCAATCAGCTGACTGAACTGACTGAAGATAGAATAGAAGAAGAAGAAAACTGTAGGCTTACATAAGTCGGAGATTGAAAAGTAACATTCGATCTAGTAAGGGCCATAAATCGCTCTAAGACGAAGTAAGCCTTCAACAATTTATCGTAAGCATTCGCTTCCTAGTTGCCTTAGATTCCTAGGCCCCATAATCGGCCCACAACCAAAGTCATTTCCATGCATCTGCCGGACCATAAAGACCAACCAATCAAGGGCCCAAAGAAAAACAGAGCACTCAAAAGAAAAACCTGCTTGAAGCCAATAAAAGCAAAATTGCCCCATTAACGTCATCCCCAGCCGCATCGCCCCAGTTCCCGCGTGCAAACAGTGTTAAAGCATTACGACGCCATGGCGTATAAGCGCCTATCGTCAGCGCAGTCACCACGGGTCGGCGCAGTCACCACGGCCTCCAATACCGCCGCCTTGCCGGTAGCGATTGCCATTGCCAATCCGTTTGTTAAACAAATCAAATTACTGTTACACACTCGAAAGGGTCACTGAGCAGGGTTTCCCGGCAACCAGCAGCCGCTCGCCACTTGTGTGCCACAATGCTCCAGCGCAGCGGATAATTCCCGCGCTGACGCAGCTTGCTCACTCACACACACCCGAGCGCAAATGCGGCAAGAGATTCTTATCGGGCCCCTCAAAAGAACCAGCTCACCTCGCTCTTTGCATCTAGATAGAGAGGTACGTCAGACAGCGACCGTAGTTCCGCTAATGCAATCAAAGCACGTCTCTCTGGTGTCTTAGCCAGTAGCTGGAGGAGCTGGTGTGGCAGAGCAACAACGATGTGCGCCTCTTTGCGCTCTAGCCCTGGCGAGGAGACAAATGCGCCTGGGTTATGCAATCGACAGAAACCGATCTAAATCACCTTCAGTGCTCCCCTTGACGGCGGCAGCTGATAGGTGATGCTCCTGGGCACAGCGCGGCGTCAAATTAATGAAAGCTTGCCTCACGCGGGCTGGGAGAGCGCACATGCATCCACGGGACAAGGGAGAGTGCTGAAGCTGTGTGTGTGGACGCCGATGATGAGGTTGATGGTCTCGGTTCATTGCCAAGTGTGTTTAAACAGTTTTGTTTAACTAACGGTGCTTCTATGAAAGACGCTCCGGGATACATTTGCATGCGCGGTATGTTTTCATTTCGCCGAAACCCATCGGAGAGTCCTTGACAGGAGCTTGACCCTCTCAGGCGGGCCCAGGCTCGGTGACAATTTCACTGATTGCGCGGAGTGATCGAATGGCTCTTGGCGTGCTGTCAGACACTCCGAGGCGCGGTGACACAATTGTGAGTGGTCTCAGAAGGTATTTGACATCGGTTCGGTTCCTCTGAGTGGTCAGTGAATTGAAATGGAAACTAATCGTCGATTATGCAACCCGCCGAGTTCGAGTTTGGGTGGACAAACAGTTCTGATGAACGTTGAGTGGCGCCAGTGGGCATATTTAGGTCGCTAGTTGCTGCCAGCATTCTCCACTGATTGGGGCGCATTGTTGTGTAGCCGATGTGGGCGGTGATTTCTGCGTGCTCAGAGGAGACATTGATCTGACGGACGATTGACTCGTGCTGCTGAAGTGCTTTTTTTTGTTTTTTCTCGGCGACAGTGTGAGGAAGAAGTTCAGGGTCAGTGACAGTGAAGAAGACTTTGCCTTGAGGTGAGAATGGTGAAATAATCATTGTGGTGTGTGTGGTTTGCTTGAAGGATTGAGGCATTTTTGCAAGCACAATTGATTTGGACAGATGTGAGAGCTTGGCACGTAGCTGGGACCAAGATCACGGGAGGCTCAGTTCAATGAATTTTCCCTTGCTGAGTGGAGCTACAGTTCAAGAACATCGTCTTCAACAACCTTTCCTTCTTCTAAGAGAAGAACAACGATGAGAGCACTACCAATACCCCGTGTCACAGCAGATGACGTCCTCCAAGTTTGCAAATAACGTCACGGGCCGTAGCCCAGGGCTCCGTACTAGGTCCACTACTGCGGAATATCATGTACGATAACATCCACAAACTTCGAATCCTGACGTCGTCGAAAATAATTGGCTTCGCCGACGATGTAACGATCGTGTCTAAATGTCTGGAAGAACATGAGCTAGCTATCGGTATGGTACAGGACTGGCTAGTCAACATGGACTTACGACTAGCGGAGGATGAGAGGGAGGTTGCACTAATCAGTAGCTGACGGGTTATGGAGACTATAAGAGTGATTGTGGGCGACTAGGTTGCAGTGTCTAAATCCGAATTAAAGACTCTTGGTGTTGATACCGATGGAAGGCTAACTTTTGAGCAACATTTGAAACATGCAGCGGCCAAAAATTGGATGAACAAAACAAGAGAAAAGGCTGCTCTTGTCTAAAGCTGGTGATTCTCTATGGGTCTGGGAAAATGGAATCTATAGAGTCAATGCTTTGAAGAGTATGAGTCGCCTTCCGAAATAGACCTCCTCCCCAAAGAAGTCGCATGGAAATATCGTGCCAACAGTAACGAGACGAAGTGACCGAAGTGAAAACCTCGAAGAATGGCAAGATGTACGAAACTCTTTTGACAAAGGTAAGCATGGAAGTAGATATTGACAATATTGACCCTTGGATCAACAAAAAAATGGAGAGCTTACTGGTTGTTGCAGCAGGCTTAGCAGGTAGCTTCAGTGTCAAGGAGGAGGACGGCGGCACGCTTGTGGTTGCACCGCTAAGCTCGTCGGACGGGGTCGTTCTTGTCTCCTTCCTCGTAGACCACCCAATTGCAAACAAAAAACATCTCGTAGATCTATAGATAGCTAAGATATAAGAGAGAGAGAGAGAAGAACATAGTAAAAGGTAGAAAGCCTAATAACCTAATTTAGACCACAAACGGATAACTAAAGATATGACAGAGAAAAAGAAGGTAGACAGGAAAGCAAAAGCGGAAAGTGTGTTCAAAGCCTATGCCTATATCACTAAAAGAGACCGTAAGTGTGCTGGCGCAGCTAAGCTAACTAACCTACTAACTACAGTAATCCCCAGATAATTGGCGCTCGCTTATTTGCGTTCCCCGTTTAGCTAATCGAAAAACTAAGCAAATAAAAAATTCCATAAGAAGTGTACATAACTTTTCTCGTTTAAATGCGTACGTAATTGCATTGAATAAAGTTAAGTTTTTCATAAAAGTGCATATACAATCTCCTGGATAATTGAACACACGCAATAAGAAATAAATTTTTGTGTTTGCAGCTTAAATAAAATCAGGCAGAGTTGAAAACTGTCAAATTGACATGCGCTTACGGCTTAAAAGAAATCCAGAAGAGTTGCTAATTGTCAAATTTGAATCAAAAAGTTTTGCGATTGCTTCGGATTGACCTGAATATTAACATGTTCGGATGAATAATTAGGAATGTTCATATTGTAAGGAACATAATGTATTTTAAATGTTATATAAATCATTCATCCCTTGATCCATACACTTAAGCTTTCGTTTAGTTTGTCGTTCACCTAACGCTTCATATTAAAAAGAATCTACTATGTGTGTATGTATGTTAAACGCTAATCGAAACACTTTACCGATGTTTAGAATTAAGAAAGTACAGCCAATAAGTTTGTATAAGACCAACCTAAAAGGACAGTTGTAATAAAGCGCTCGAAGAGAAAACATCGTCTCCTTTTTTATTTTTGCCTGTTCCAGATAACCCTTACAATATGTCATACATTGCATATATTAGATTAATAATTATGCTTGAGTCCTGAACAAACAAAAAAACCTCACTTTCTTTGAAGCAAAGGTTGCGAATAATTGATGAAGCTACGGAAAACAACAAAAGTGGACTGTGTGCCAAATATGGATGCTGCAGGTCGATGCTGAATCGGATTATACAGAATCAAGATACCATTCTTGAAAAGTCAACGATTTGTTATCTGACAAGTAAACGATTCAGGAGTGGAGCTTTTCCCCAAGTGGATGGAGCTATTACAGTTTAGCTTAGCCAAATGAGGTTTTGGAGAAAAGCAAAACAGTTTTCTTTTAATTTTTGAAATCGGCTTTATTGCGTTTTACAGTTAAATAGAGCGTGGTTTCCCTTACTGCGTCTGCAAAGCAATTAAGCGGGGTTCTTGTATTTGCGTTCCTCGGTTAAATGCGTCTAAAACATGAATTTTAGCAAATGCAACTATCCGGGGATTACTGTATATGAACTGCTATATGAACAGGCTCAATAAAATACAAAGGTTAGCCGCTATTTGTACAACTGCAGCTTTAAGAAGTACGCCGCAGGCTCTGGACCTATTCATAATAGGCTGCGCAGCAAAAAGTGCTCTCAGACTACGGGAGTGCTCTCTATGGAAGCAAGCCAACTATGGACATGCGGCCATTCTCGGAATAATAGACGACTTGGGGAAGAGACATGGTTTCAGTGGCCTCGCGGCTACAACCGACTACAATGACTTCTTCCTCAAAATACGAATTCTGTTTCCCGACAGGAACAGGCGGCTTTCCAACGCCCTTATCAACGACTATGAGATTGCCCTTTTCACTGACGGATCAAAAATCGACACAGATGCTGGGGCCGGATTCTACTCGGATACCTTGAACAAGCAGTAATCATTCAGACTCCCTGATATGTGCAATGTGTTCCAAGCAGAGATTCTGGCAATTGAGAAAGCAGCCAAACACATACAAGAAACCGATATCCCACCATCAGATATCACCATCTTTGTTGACAGTCAGGCTGCACTTATCCTGTACGAGGAGATCAAGGTCTGTTATGAACTGCCGCAACTCACTAAACTCCATCAGTCACCACAAGGTCAAAATCTGCTGAGTCCCGGGCCGCACCTCAATAGCAGGGAACGAGAGAGCGTACAAATTGGCCAGACAAGGGTCTGAAATGGACATCATCGAAGCGGACACATCACTTCAGCCACCGATCAGTGTACTACTCCGAACTATAAGTGACACCATTCTTAAATAGGCCAACTCGTCTTGGCTCGCAAGAGATGACTGTCACATGACAAGATCAACGTGGCCAGAGCTCAACAATGGCAAAACAAAGAAGCTTCTGGCATTGGAACGCAACTCATCAAAGGACACAAAATTAGCGACCGAAAAATGAGAGACCGAAACGATCCAACATCAGCTTTGCCACTGCCCAGCCCTCCAGAAACGGCGGCTAGCTTCGCTGGGCCAAAGATTCTTCGCAGAAACCGCGGACCTAGCAAACGCGGATATACCGGATCTTATAAGATTTGTAAAGATTCGTGAAAGATTCCCGGCTCCCGAAAAAAAAACAATCCTGCTGGGCTTACTGTAAAGCTCTACTACTCTAAAACCCTTTGTCTGAGGATCTTTTCTTGATCGTTGAACTCTCCGAACACTCTAAGAGGATGTGTCGCAAAAATGTAGGTGCTTGCTTCCGAAGTCGAACCATGAACGCTTAAGCAGCGAGCGGCGCGAAGTGGGGATCAAGTCGGTCATCTCTGGCGCCCGTGATCAAACTGTGAAGCTTTCTCTTTGGCTGAACAGCCGCTAATCACTGCCTGGCTCTAAGGCTGCTTGCGAAAACCACTTGCGACCAGAGGTAAGGGATTTTGTCTACCTCGGGGCAAACCTCAACTCTGCAAACGACATGTCTGTGGAGATCCGACGTAGAACTGCCTTCGGCAACAGCTGTTACTTGGGTTTGTCAAACCAACTGGGCTTAAGACTCTTAACTCGAAGGACCAAATTGATGCTCTACAAAACTCTTATTTTGCCAGTCTTGTTGTACGCAGCCGAAAGCAGGACGATTAGCAAAACGGCAGAGCTGATTCTCGGTGCTTTCCAAAAAAAAAATCCACATCGAGCGCATGGACAACAATGGTCCAGCTTAGAGGGTCTTCGAATCCGAGCCTCCTGGTTCGAGAAGGAGGGAGAACCTCCGTTATAAAGACCAAGTAATAGCGGACTCAAGACAGCTTGGTGTTGATGACTGGAAGCTGGTATGGGGAGTGCAGCGTGCCTAGGACCGTCAGCGATGGAAGGCTTCTACCTAGTTCTGGCTCCAACTTGCCATGGGTAGCCGGCTTGATGAATAAGTAAGTTTGAGCACTGACTTACGCGTTGGCTATGGTCCCTGCGAAGTACCTTGGGGTTTGGGAGTGATTGAATTGTATGACTCTGACTGAAGGAACCAATCTGCCCGAGGGCAAGTATTCATAAATGAGAACTAAATTTTAACACATACGTTAATATATATTATACGCCATTGCCAGTCTGAATACACGTGTCCGAAAACCGGATGCATCTGTATATAAGTTCGTGGTCCTTTTCTTCTTTGTGTGAGGTGTAGTCCGATGTGGTCCAATAACGCGGACAGAGCTGGTTATGGTCCGTCTTCACATCTGCCACCCTAGTCGGAGGACTGGTAATGAGTCAGGCCAATGAGCAAGGTGTCAGTCAAGGCCTTCCGTAATCGGTGACTAACTCATGACATTTAAATCTGCGAAAAATAAAGATCGTGTGTCGTGGATGGAACCATAAATGTCGATCGCTATTCAATGTCTCCACATAAACGCAAGAACGTCCACAGACCACATTCAAATGGCATCAACAATCCGGACAGCGACAATCAGTTCATATGCTACCAAACCGGCAGCGAATCAGATCGGTACATTCCTCCCGGCCGCATTGAATTCCTCCCCAAGCTGCGCCGCCGGCAGAAGTCTAATGAACGGCAGATGCATGATCCTTGATTAAGCGTCTTCTCGTCTTTCACCATCACCCGTATGAGTGCGGAATCGAGATCACCCCCAAGACTGGGTGCACCGCTCACCGGTCATCTCCGACAGATAATCGCAACGCAACATACTCTCCGCCGCCCGATGGCCTCCGCACCTTACACGGTGCCACGCACGTGCTGGCCAAGAATCGGAAACTAGTTGCGCCGCCTCTCGCAACTTTCTAAGCGAACAAGTCCAACCACCTTCACTGGCAAGGAAATGCACCTCAAAGTGGAGTAAGTAATTTGATAATCGACTGCAGGAGCCCCAAAGTGGAGCGTGGACCTGGTTTCGTTTGCGGACTCTGCTGAACCTGAAGATGTAACTTTCAGCGATTGAATTAGTCCCACAAGGGGGGCAAGAGTGCTGCCCGTTTGCTGGACTAGGATTTTGTAATTGCCAGCAGGTGTGCAGGCTTCAGTATCCGGGTGTTGGATTGTGAAACGGCGCGATGTTCGATGTCCGCACTCGTGCGTTGGCTGCGATGGTGAGATGTTTTGATAAAGTGAAACGGAGACGCCCCCTAATGGTCGATTGGGGATAGTTGCTGATGAGGTCAACTGAGTCATTAAGTATTACATTCGTGATTTAGAGTGTGGGAGTGGCGGGGCTTGGATGGGACGATGTTCGCTGAGATTGGAAGATGACGGAATTCGAGGAAGCTTCTCACGTGTGGAATTACTTCGGGTGGCAGGGTAAGGACATGCTTATGGAACTTGTACGAATGCAATGTGGATGACCTTACTACGAAGGAGGGCTGCTCAAAATGACGGTTTTGGTACCGGCGGTTGAATGTGTTTGGTGCTGATTTTTTGTGTTTAGATGATCTGATTTTGAGGGGATTTTCTGCTGATAAATGAAAATAAATCATTTTGTAGGCTTGTAACTTTGCAAACATTTATTTGAAGACTGAAAAAAGAAGAAACAAATATCACATAATTTTTTTTTGTTGTTTTTTGTGATCAAACAAAAGCACTTCTTTTCGAGGGCTCATCTGATTTCCGCTCACTGGAACATCTGAAACCAAAAATTCCGGCGGGATTCGAAAGAGTACATGTTTGGCTCTGATATGATCTAGGATTATTAAGTTCGCACAAAAATTAACAAAATGGCGGACCATTGAATTTTTTTTTTGAAAATCGCTTTTTTTTCACCCACAAATCAAGCTAAGAAGATCTGAGATGTATAGAATAACGTATTAAATTTAGGAATAATAGTTTTTGAGTATCCTCATTGCGTTTTATATTTTGAGAAGTAAATTCTTGGGTACCTTCAATCATAAGTCGGCTATATCTTCAAGAGTTCTTAAAATTTTCACTTGAAATTTTGAAGGAACATGCTTGTTCGAATGAAATTTTTTTTGAAACCGCAAACTGGGAGGGAGTTAGTAAATGGGGAGGAGGGTTCCATTAAGGTTCAACAAATTATTGGAAAGGTGTTAAAGTTAAAATGTTCTTCATTAGTGACTTGGTCAAAATTTGTTCCTATTGCTAACTTGGTCTCTCAAGCCATGAATTATTCTATCAGACTCTTGATTTGATCTTGAAATAATCATTACGTTCACCACTCACAAGAGCTGCGGAGTTCTGACTTGAACGAATTTTTTGTGCATGGCTGCTGTGAACTAACTTTCTTTCACGGTGTTCTAAATAGGCCGCTCTATAAATTTGGAAAACTTTCAGTTTCCAAGAAGACAAATTCAAATTTCCTATCTTGGATGACACGCCAAATTATTAAGCTAATAGACGGTTGAAAAGTTACTTCTGACAACTTGTGTACCGCAAGAGTCTATACAAAGGCCCGCAGACTTTACTGCGATCCGGGAAAGGACAAGGGATAATGAAATCGAAAGAAGTGCGACATGTATTACACCTGTCACAAAAGGTTGCACACATTTGGATGCGGATTGGTTGTGGGAAAACGCTTAAGGTCGAAGATCATCGACTTTAATCCAATAAGTGATCACCTCGCTGTGATCCGCATCCATTGCAGATCTTATAAGATCAGCCTCATATGTGCCGACGCCTCTACCGACGAAGGTGAAGAGTCTGTCAAAGAGGCCTATTAGGACCTCTTGGACGGTGTCTATGGAGCCTGTCCGGAGTACGATGTCAGCATCATGCTTCAAGGCCAAAATCGGTAAGGAAAACATCTTTGGCGGAGTGATCGGAAAGCACAGCCTCCACGATATGACACGAAGATAATGGCTTCCGACTCACAGAATTTGCAGCAGCACCTAATAAGGTCATAAGCAGCACGAGGTTCGCTCGCTAAAGGATCCACACACTCACTCACTCACACACTCCGAACGGTCGAACCGCCAACCAAATAGATCATGTGCTCATTGACGCAAGGTACGCGTCAAATATCTTGGATGTGCGAACATTCACAAGGGCAAACGTCTGCCGACTCTCACCATTTCCTCGTAGCAGCAAGATTCAGAGCTCGATTGTCCAATGTTAGAAAGATGCACCAGCCAACAACGATGAGTTTTGACAGTGGACGCCTGAGCACACCGGACATTACCAGAGCCTACGATGAGCAACTTAGTGAGCGTCTCTCCGGTATTCCTTTACTTTATTGCTAAAGCATTTGAAAAGATTCTCGTCAATCAAATTCTGGAACATATACGTGAAAAAAATATGATGTCAAGCTGGCAGGTCGGTTTCCGATCACAACATAGCTGTGAGACAGATGTAATGAAGGTAACAAATGATCTTAGGCTTGCTTTAGATGCTGGAGATCTTGGGGTCCCAGTCTTGCTTGACTTTTCAAAAGCATTTGACAGTATTGATCATTCTTTACTTATTTCGAAACTTAAACAGAATTTTAGTTTTTCTTCCTCGTCCCTAAAATTACTGCAATTGTATCTGTTAAACCTTTTTCAAACTAAGGTTACTGAAATAGGTGTTGGCGATCGTTATACCACTAATATCGGTGTCCCACAAGGTTCTGTGTTGTGTTCACTGTTCAACAATGATCTCCCACAGAGCCGCAAAGTTCTCATGTACGCAGACGACGTCCTGATTTATTTCACACGCCCCATAGGACTAAGTGAGGACTGCATAGCAAGAGTTAATGAGGATCTAAATAACATTGCAAATTGTTCAATCCTCAATAAACTGATACTTAATCCGTTGAAAACTACATGTCTTATATGCTCAGGTGGCACTTTTTGCTTATGTGACGATAGTCGGAGTCCAGTGGATATAAGGTTCGGACAGAAGCCTGCCGGGACGAGAAAGGACAGCTAGTAGTAGATCCGCAGTGATACTGAGAATTTGGAAGAACCATTTCTGCAGGTTGCTAAACGGCGATGATGACACTAATACCGCTGTCCGGCAGAATGTCCCACTCAATATGGACGATGATCGACGAGAATTCCGTCCCCCCGACTAAGGCGAGGTCAAGATAGCAATATCAAGACTGAAGTCTAACAAAGCTGTCGGTGCGGACGGACTGTCCGCTGAAATATTTAAGGCAGCTGATGATAGGTCAATATCAGTGTGGGTTCAGGCCGCGGAAGTCCACCATCGACCAGATTTGCACACCACGGCAGATCCTGAAAAAGACCATATGAATGCAGATCGACACCCACCACTTATTCGTCGATTCCAAGGCCGCATATGACAGCGCGCATAGGGACGAGCTATACACCGCCATGTCTAGTTTTGACATTCCTGCCAAACTCGTCAGGTTGTGCAGGATGACGATGGAGAATTCTCGCTGCTCCATCAAGGGCGGCAACGAACTCACCGAGACCTTCAATGTCAAAAAAGGTTTTAGACAAGGCGACGCGCTGTCACGTGATTTCGTTAACATCATCCTGGAAAAGATCGTGCAAGACTCACACGCCAACACTAGAGGCACGATCTCCCAAAAGTCCGTATAACTGCTAGCATACGCGGATGACATTGACGTGATTGGCAGAACACTGCGAGCCGTCAATGAGGCCTTTGCTGGCATTGAGGCGGAGGCGGCTAAAATGGGTCTAGCGGTGAATGAGGGAAAAACGAATTATATGCTGTCATCAAGAAAGGGCACACAACATCGACGTCTTGGACAGAGCGTCGCAACTACCTCGGCCCCGCAGTAAATAGTACGAACAACATCAGTACCGAGATCAAACGGAGAGTAACTCTTGCCAACCGCTGTTTCTTTGGGCTCAAGAGGCAATTGAGTAGTAGAGCCACCTCTCGAAGGACCAAGCTGAGTTTATACAAGACCTTGATCATCCCAGTCCTGCTCTATGGTGCGGAGGCATGGACAAAGCACTTGGTCTTTTCGAGAGAAAAGTTCTGCGTTCAATCTTTGGTCCTGTCTGCGTTGATGGTTATTGGTGAAGAAGATTCAACCACGAACTGTACGGGCTGTACAGCGTCATGAGCCTAGTCAGGCGTCTACAGATTCAACGCCTAAGATGGCTGGGCCATGTAGAGGGCATGGACTACACTGCTCCAGCCCGAAGAGTCTTTGACTCCGAACCCGTGGGACAACGTAACAGAGGACGCCCGCGCTTAAGGTGCCGCACCCAGGTGGAGAAGGACCTCAACCTGGCGTGCGACACTGGAGACAGCTAGCCAGAGACTGTACTAGTTGGAGTGCAATGGAGTGTACTAGTTGGGTGTGCAATTCGCCTGTGGAATCGTCTTCCTCACGACACACTCACTAGCCGAATTCCAAAGAAAGCTTTTTTCCTTTATTTCTGATTGGAGCAGAACAGCTTCACTTTCGCACACTTTCACTTATAAAAAATCATTAAAGTGTTATTTCAGACTCCAGTTGCTAATATAATTGTCAAATGGTATTGCTTATGTGTAATTTATTATAGATGCTTTTAAAAGATTGAATTATCTTGTAGCATTGTGTGAACTTCAACTCTTAATAAATAAATAAGTAAAATAAAATATTCCCATGTCGACGCAAACGTCAACGAGATGTTATTCATTGCCGCTTGGCCATCAAAGAGGTAGCCGCAATCATCCTATGGTACTCACCACCTCCGTCAGAAAAGCCGTAGTAAAAGGAACATGCAGCCGATGGGCCATACCAAGAGACGCTGCAACGGAAAACAAGAGCAGAGCAAGAGGAGTGCTGTGCTAACAGACCGGATGAGAAGAAACTTCTGCGCATGAAGAAAACGTCTCTCGCAGCCAGAGCTGAGAGCTCAAGAATATCGAAGAGTCCAGTGACAAACAGAAAATACGGACATTTTGAAAAAAACGCCAAAAGCCTTGCCGCTGGCTTTAAGAATGGCAACCAGGCTCTTCGAAACTGAGTGGGTAACCTTGTTACTGACCCGCAGGGAATATTGGACGTGTTTAAGCAGCACTTCCAGCAGCTGCTTAACGGGCCTGACCAGGAGAGAGTGATAGGCTATCAAGAAATCCCAACTCCAGTCGGTAAGGTAGTCATCCCACCTAGCTTTGAAGAAGTCGGCACAGCGGTTAAGAGGCTGAAGAACAACAAAGCAACAGGTTCAGAGCTCTTCAAGGCCGCTAGCGATGTTCTGGTAGGAAGCATGCTCCAGATCATCTGCAGAATTTGGGAAAACGAAAGCATGCCCGACGACTGGAATATCAGCTCTATATGCCCCATCCACAAAAAAGGCGATCCTACCTTTTGCAACAACTATAGAGGTATATCCCTGCCAAACGTCGCCTACAAGATCCCGATCAGCGTACTGTGTGAACGTCTAAAGCCGTTTTGCCCGCACCAATCGGCACGTATCAATGCAGCTTTCGGCCCGGCAAATCGACTTTAGACCAAATCTTCACACTAAGACAAATTCTGGGGAAGACCAGCGAGTTTCTAATCGATACGCGCCACCTTCTCATCCATATTCAAGTCGCGTACGACAAAACTGATCCGGTTGTGTCGGATCTCACTAACAAATATGCGATGCACCGTGCAGGTCGGCTAAAGGACTTCCAAGCCGTTTTTCAATCTACACCGGATTTCGGCAAGGAAATGCGCTGTCGTGTGATTTCTTCAATTTGGTACTGGAAGAGATAGTACGGCGGGCAGGTGTAAAGTTGGAAGGCACTATCTTCCACCAGACACTCCAACTGTTTGGGTTCCCAATGTGCCATTGTGGAGGCATTCACAGTTGAAGAAGAGGTGAAGCGAGCTGGTCTTAAGGTCAATGAGGACAAAACAAAATGTATGCTGTACACCAAGAAAACCTACTACCAAATATTACGATCCACAGCTACAATTCCGAGGTAGTAAAGGAGTTTGTCTACCTCGGGGCAAACGTGAACTCTGCAAACGACATCTCTGTGGAGATCCGACGAAGAACCGCCTTTGGCGACCGGTGTCACTTCGGTTTGTCAAAACAACTGGCGTCAAAACTCCTGACTCAAAGGACTAAGGTCATGCTCTATAAAACCCTTATATTGCCAGTCCTACTCTATGGAGCCGAAAGCTGGCTGACATATGTGGTCCCATCTGCGAGGAATGCGAATGAAGGAGAAGACACAACCACGAACTCTACGAGCTGTACCGGGCTGTCGTCCGTCGACTGCACTGGCTTGGCCACATCGAGAGCATGGACAACAATGCTCCAGCTAAGAGGGTCTTCGAATCCAAGCCTCCAGGTTCCAGAAGAAGAGTAAGTTCGAACCTCCGGTACAGAAACCAAGTAATCGCGGACGCAAAACAGATTGGTATTGATGACTGGAAGCATCTGCCCCAGGACCATCAACGATGGAAGGCAGCTTTAACTCAAGCCCTGACCATCCAAGGGTCGATGGCCTGATAAGTACGTAAGTTCTTCTGAGCTGTGAGTGAAAGTGGTTTTTGTTTACATTTGTGCATGCGGTTTTCCCGCCAATTCAGCGATTCGCTCGGATCGGCTGTATACGATCTCAACGCCACACATTCTTTCGTGTAATAATTAAGGAAGACACCACTCTCATATATTGAATATAGTTTTTATTTTTATTTTATTCTTAGACAATTGCCATAAGAAGCCCTTCCAGCAACGTTTCACTCTTAACCATCGTCTCCAGCTCCTCTGCTCCGGCAGTAAATTTCAGAATATATTGCTCGAGGGCACTGAGCGGAGTAGATTTCGTCTTTCCGTTAACAAGACGCGCTTGGATCGTATGCAGAAGCTCATACGCCATTGACCTCACTCTGCGACGACACTCGAAGATCTCTTGGTGGCGAGTCGGCTCAGTTCCCAGGCAATCGTGAACTGAATCCACAAGTCGATGAAACATTGGAGTCAAGGGACTATGCACAATACTATTGAATGCACTTTCAGCAACTTTACGGACCTGATCGAAAACGCCTACGGCCTGCTCTGTGTGTTCCTTGACGAATGATTCGATGCGGCCAAGGAGACCTGACGATAAATGCTGGCGGTGTGCATGTTGAACCGCATGCAGATGGTCGAAATGTTCATCCATGTGGTCTTGAGCTTCCGTGATCTTCTTCTGAACATGCTGCGGCGTGAATGCCGTAATGAGAGAATGAACTTGATCCATGGCCGCATGAACGTTCCGATAGATGCGATTGTTGGAGATGCAATCCAAAGCAGCGTTGGAGAAAGCATGCATCCAGTCATGGGGATGACTTGTTTCTTTTGAATTGGGACGACCAGCTTCAATGAGTTGTTCTTTGAGGATATTACGCACAGCTTCCTGGAACGTTATACAAGTCTCATTTCTCACCGAAGCTGGAACTTCTTGGATGCTTTTGCCGCAGCAGTATCTTCGGCGATCGGGTGTGTCTGCGGCCTCATTGAAAGCGATCAGCAGACAAATCCCGAGCACGACGAGCACTTTCATTTCGTTGAATACGAACAGACAGGCGGTTTTAGCGAATAACTGAGCTCTGACGAGTGCAGTGCGTTCTTATATAGCTGCTTGATAAGAACTCGCATTCGAGTTATCAAAGACGGCACGTCTAGACCTAGACATAGTGCAAACTAGTGATGCTCTCGATGATGCTGCGATAGGCGCGGAAATCTGAAGTCAAAAAGGTTATGATTCTGTCAACAACTGAGATTATTCGAAACGAGTTTCTGATATGTTTCAGCAAAACACTGAAAGTGATGCACGTCCAACGGCCTACATCGGTGTGACTCCAATGCGCGGAAAGAGCGAAGTGTGAGCTTGAGAGAGTGAAAGGAGTTATACATCAACAACGATCACATTGTAAGGTCTTCCACCAACACAAGGGAGACTAACTTCCAAAAGTTCGTGCAAATGGTCTGGCGGACGACATTGACGTAATTGGTCGAACACAGCGAGCCGTCAATGGGTGGAACAAATCCGTACCACATCTTTTCCAACTGCGAAGGACTCACGTTGAACCACAGGGGACAACCGTACGCCATAATTGGCCGGATGAGGGCCATGTAGCAGATTGCTTTCACCCTGCTATCAAGTTGGCAGCTGTAAAACTACCCTCTTGCCACACCAAAGGCTTTTTTAGCCTTTGTCAGAGCAATATTTATATGTTTGTCAAAATACAGACCTTGATCCAACCTAACTACACTTTTCACAACCAAAGCCTGTCCCTGCGGGTCAACCATGCCGAACTTACACCAGTTTATGCGTGTATCCCAAGATGTCATGTACAACGGGGTCCTGAAAAGGATTGTGTCACACTTCTGGAAGTTGATTACCAACTTCCAGTCGTCGCAAAATCGCTGGATTTGTTCGAAGTCAACAGCAACAAATTATTTATCACTTCGCCCTTCGGACCTGATCTGTACGCTGCTAGATCGTCGGCGTATGCTATTATTTGCGGCATGAAACCTACAAGTTTGGCAGTGAATATTGAAAACAAGATCGGTGAACCAACCGGCCCCTGTTGCAGACCATTTTTGATGTCAAAGACCGTGGTAGAAATTACATGACCACTTTTCACCGCGAACTGTCTATTTGTAATCATGTCATAGATCATGTATAGCAACGATTATTTTATGCTGAGCCTGACCAGCTCGAGGAAGACGCCCTCCAAGCAAACGGTGTCGAACGCTTTCTCCAAGTCAACCAGGCCGTGCATTGTTTTTTGCCTTTACTCCACTGAGTGTCGGATACCAGTTTGGCCGCGGAATGTACGGTTTCATGTCACGCCCTGAATCCGAACTGGTTGTCCGGTATGATTTAATTTTCCTCAACCCATTGTTTCAGAACTCGAATGACTATCTTTTCAAAAACTCTGCTTATGCAAGGAAGAAGATTGATCGACCGGTGATTTGTCGGGATGGATTTTGTTTTGATGTTTGATGTTTGTTTTTGATTGTTTTCCAGTGCGTGGGGTACGAAGTACCATTTTTTTCAGTGAGTTAAACATGCGAAGCTGAAAGCCTACAAAGCAACGCTGCAACGAACAACGAGAGCTGTTCGTGAGCTCTACGAACAGAGACGAAGGGACAAGGCCCGGCTTCTCAGGAGAAGATAGAAAGAGCACGAGAAGCGCGCGATCGAAGAGATGGAGAGGTGTTACGGCGCATGCACCAGCTCGTCTGTAACATATGGTCGGAGGAGAGCATGCCCGATGAGTGGAATCTCAGTATCTTTTGCCCGATCCACAAGGAAGGAGACCCCTTCAACTGCGGCAACTACCGAGGGATAAGTCTCCTCAACATCGCATACAAGATCTTCTCTGCGGTTTTGTGTACTCGCCTGAAGCCGTTTATAAATAACCTGATATATCAGTGTGGCTTCAGGCCAGGGAAGTCCACCATCGACCAGATTTTCACATTACGGCAGATCCTGGTAAAGACCCAAGAAATGCAAATCGACACCCACCACCTTTTTGTCGATTTCAAGGCCGCATATGACAGCGTGCATAGGGACGAGCTATACAGCGCCATGTCTAGTTTTGAAAATCCTGCCAAACTCGTCAGGTTGTGCAGGATAACGATGAAGAATACTCGCTGCTCCATCAAGGTCGGTAACGAACTCACCGAGACCTTCAATGTCAAAAAAGGTTTTAGACAAGGCGACGCGCTGTCATGTGATTTCTTTAACATCATCCTGGAGAAGATCGTGCAAGACTCACACGCCAACACTAGAGGCACGATCTTTCAGAAGTCCGTTAGCATACGCGGATGACATTGACGTGATTGGCAGAACACAGCGAGCCGTCAATGAGGCGTTTGCTGGCATTGAGGCGGAGGCGGCTAAAATGGGTCTAGTGGTGAACGAGGGCAAAACGAAGTATATGCTGTCATAAAGAAAGGACACACAACATCGACGTCTTGGACAGAGCGTCACAATGGGCAGCTATAACTTCGAGGTAGTCAAGGACTTCGTCTACCTCGGCTCCGCAGTAAACAGTACAAACAATACCAGTACCGAGATGAAACGCAGAGTAACTCTTGCCAACCGCTGTTTCTATGGGCTCAAGAGGCAATTGAGTAGTAAAGCCATCTCTTGAAGGACCAAGCTGACTTTATACAAGACCTTGATCATCCCAGTCCTGCTGTACTGCGCGGAGGCATGGACAATCTCAAGAGCGGATGAGAATGTCCTTGGTCTCTTCGAGTGAAATGCTCTGCGTGCGATCTTTGGTCCTGTTTGCGTTGACGGTGTCTGGAGGAGAACCAACCACGAACTGTACGGGCTGTACAGCGACATGAGTTTAGTCAGGCGTCCTTGGACCCAACGCCTAAGATGGCTAGGCCATGTAGAGCGTATGGCCAACTTAGTTCCGGCCTGAAGAGTTTTCGACTCCGAACCCGTGGGACAACAAAACAGAGGATGCCCACGTTTAAGGTGGCGCAGCCAGGTGGAGAAGAATCTCAACCAACTTGGCGTGCGACACTGGAGACAGTTAGCCAGGGACCGTGCTAGCTGGAGAGGCTTGTTGGTTGAGGGCCAGGTCCATCCCGGACTGTTGCGCCAAATAAAGAAAAGGGAAGAGTTAAAAATGCCCTGGAGATCTTCTTGAGAAATCAAGATGTGATTTCCATCATTGGCGACTGCAGTATTTGAAAAAAACCTGGATTCTCGGATCGCCATTGACTTATCTCGTTACGAAGATTAGTGTGGTTCAACAGGGCTTCGTTCACCAGGTCGAGATTAGGCCTCCTTACTTCGTTGACCGTGTACACTCGCTAGAATACAGCACCAATAGCTTTCACCTTCTCCTGGGGATCTTCAACCACGAAGAAGTCTTTGTCTAGCACTGCCTCAGCTGGATCGATACCAATTGAAGTCAGTAAGTGTTCGTTATTTGTCGTCCTGGGAAGTCTGACGGCGTGGATGTCATTTTGATCTTTCCTTCGAAATATTTACTTGCGGAAACATACCCGGGTTGTTAGATCGTACAGCCCGGATTTTGTCGACAGTGCAACCTTCAACTGGCATCAATCTGTCACTGTAAACGAACGAGCAACGTCTGCAAATTATACATATTTTCTTTCGAAATTCAGAGTCGATGACCGCAACTTTAAGACCGTTAACTGCAATTTCCGAACAATTTCGACGAAGCTCATTTTTGGCTCAAAGGGTTCGTCAATAAGCGCAAAATGCGTTGTTGATCGGGTGAAAATACACATGTGCTTCATGAATCATCACTTCATCCACAAAAAATAGTGCCGGCGACGTTATTGGGCCATATTTTTTCGTTGACGATAACGATCGCCACGTTAATGTGATTATAGATAGATAGATAGATTATCTTTGGCTCCAATTGGAAGATATGGACTTGGACGACATGTGGTTTCAACTGGATGGTGCCACAAGCCACACAGCACACGTTACAATCTATTTAATAAAGAGTAAGTATGGTGGCCGAGTTATCTGAAGAAGTCGATTGTCCGCCTCATTCGTGCGATTTAAAGCCTATTTTGTGTGGGGATACGTTAAGTCATTGGTTTATGCCAACAAGCCGAGAACGTTGGCCGTTTCGGCTGAAATGTGTGGCCGAGTCGTGGAAAATTGGGTCCTGCGAATCGACCACTGCAAACGTGCCCGCGGTGACCATATGAACGAAGTCAAGTCGAGTTCCATTCATAAATGTTTTGATTGAAGTACGAGCCGATAGTAAAGTTTCGAAATTTCTCAAATTTTTTGCGTTTTATTTCCAAAAAAAGTTGTCAAGTCCTTCTTGGAAAACCCTTTATATGATATCTATATACCGTGGTGGTACATATTACGGTACGTAGATACACAGTCTGATTGTCGGTTAACTTAAAGGTGTACAATGTTGTATAGTGCCACTTTTGTTTTCAAAGTGCGGTAAAGGGTACACATCGACGACTTGGCCAAAACGTCAAATATGGAAATAAGATAACTAAAAATTAAGGAAAAACACTTACCTCCTCAGTCAAAGTTTCTAGTGTCTTAAGAAATTTCATAAATTACGCTGATTTTTCGATCTCACTTACGGAGAGCACTACTGAACACTTTGAATTTTCCTTACCAACTAAGGACGAACTACCTGAAAATGAATTATACGATACAAAGAAAAGATATGACAGATTTTTTCTGTTGAAATACCGTTATTGTATGAAAAGCAAGGTCTTAGCTTTTGGACCAAATGGGGGGGATTTAGGGTAGTTTACCCTACCTACACCTACAGTTGAAATTTGAGATAATTTCTAATTTGTGTGTCTTCTTTAAAGTAAGAAGTTTGATGTTGTCAACAATTTAGCTCACACAATACCCCTGGGCAGGCTAAGTATTCGAAAAAAGCTCGTTTTCTAACTTTATCTTTACCCTCTTCGAAGATAAAGTTGGAGAGCAGATTTTCTGCTTGAAGGCAACCGGGCCACGCTTGGGCACTTGGACATTAAGCTTTAAGTACCGTATTGGTTGTTCTGAGGACGCTCGATCTGTTCCTCTTTTACTAGCAGTCGGTAAGGACGTGTTTCGCCAAGCGTAAGTGAGAATTATTAAGTGTTTGTATAATAAGCAATTAATAAGTGACGACAACAATAGTGGTTAAATAATAAAATTTAAAAATATTTAAACACAGATTGTTTTAGTTTATCCGATAAGGGTCGTCTGAACCTTACCGTTACTATGTACAATCTTTCGTAGTTTCCTACGGATACTTTCCAGACCAATTGTTTGTGCTGCATTTCCCCATGTGGGACTCGTCCAATCCGCATTGGCTCAGTACATCTTATAAACAATGACGGCTTAGGTGAAATAGGGCATATGCACTACACCACAATTTCTTGGTAAGCGCATTGACGTGAGACTGTCATTTAGGACTGTGATCCACTGTGACGCAAAGATACTTGTATGTCGATACGTTATCTATGAACGTTGAGCAGCTATAACTACTAACAAGGCTCTTTTGGCTTTCTACTACATGCTACATTGTGTGTGGTGGACGAATATGCACACCCTTAGTATTTTTAGAATTCATATTCAGACCATGATCATGGTCAGCACGATGTTACATAGTTTTATTTCAGTTTCATTAACTTCTGGTACCCTCACATCTCTGCGACTGCTATGTCGTCTGCGTATCCGTAGGATTTGCTATGTTCAAACACTTCAAAGAGACCATTCATTGTTATAATAAATAGTGTGGGCCCTAATTTCGATCCTTGTGGAACCCCATACTCAGTTGATTCTTCTTTGCTGTATTCACCCATGATTTTAACTTTTGTGTTTTCTATCTTTTGAGTAATCTTCAAACATCAGCATAGACCCTCTAACACCTATCTTTTTCAATTCTCTGACAATG
Organism: Eristalis intricaria; assembly: GCA_964034865.1. NCBI lineage: Eukaryota > Metazoa > Arthropoda > Insecta > Diptera > Syrphidae > Eristalis > Eristalis intricaria. Next base: position 71,711,685 of record OZ035874.1, read on the forward strand.
ACTGTATGGCTTAGTGTGTCGAAAGCTCTTTTGAAGTCGACGAAAAGCACAATTGAGTTCTGATGTTTTTCCAGAGTGGTGTCCAAGATATTTGTAAAATCTCCAAGCAGTCGGTTAATACTTCTAATCGGTACTACTTTTCTATCACTGGAAGAATATAAATTGGCCCCCATTTCTGTATTTCGTTCATAACCCCAGATTTAAATATAGGTCGAGCTGAATGACAAGCCATCCAGCCAGCCATTCGCTTGAACCTACCTCAGTCAAATTTGCCCTTTTTCTTCGACTCAATACGATCTCAGCGCAACGCGTGACGCCCACACTTTTTCGTGAGATCATTTGAAAGCGAAGTCTTAGGTTGGCCGGAGAATAGTCTAACCGTGGAGGAAGTCATTTTGGCGATAGATTCGCTAGGTGGCAAATCCGCCGGTGTGGGTGACAGCCGGCCAGAAACGCTTAAGGCAATGGGTAAAGAGGGAGTTTTACGGCCCTCTTTTCTCGTTTATTTAGGTGGACTCGCGGTGGGAACGCGGAAAGACACCCGGCGATTGGCAAACTGGGGTGATTGTCCCTCTTTTTAATATGGGGGACAAAAGAGACTGCTCCAACTACAGGGGCATATCCCTATAAAGTCTCCCCGGGAAAGTGTGCGCTAAGGTTTTGGAAGTGCGTTCTAGAGCTATGGTCGAGCTAAGCATGGGGGCTGAACAGTGCGGCTTTCGTCCCGGCAGAAGTACAACCGCCAGCTTTTCACTCTAAGAATGGCACTTGAGAAGGCTTGGGAGTATGCCAAACTCATCTACAGCTGTTTCGCAGATTTGGAGAAGGCATATGATCGAGTTCCTCGAGGTAAACTCTGGAGTGTTCTGCAGGAGTATAGAACTGAGTGTCCTCTTTTGAAGGCCATTCAATCTCTATACACAAACTGTAGCAGCTGTGTTCGAGTTAACGGTGCTAAATCAACACCTTTCACCGTGGACGTGGGACTTCGCCAAGGGTGCGTCTTGTCACCTTTCCTTTTCATTGTTTATATGGACTGGATATTGTAGCGCAGCTGAGGTGAGGAATGTTTCACATTGGGAGAGATGAAGGTAAGTTATCTTCTTTTTGCGGACGACTTAGTTATTCTGACATCTTCCCAGACGGAACTCCAGCGTGCACTCGATAGGTTTGTGGCCGCTTGAGATGAAGGTCAACGTAGACACATCAGAGGTTATAGTAATTTCCAGAACGCCTGTTCAATGCACTCAACATGTTAGTTGAAGCGGGTGGGCAGGTTTAAGTATCTCGGGGTCTTCTTCACGAGTGATCTGTGGAGTAATGCTGAGTTCTCCTTTGGGATTGGTCAAGCAGGGTCAGTTTTGACACAGCTTGGGAGATCCGTAATCAGGAAGGCCGGGCTTAGTCTGAAAGCCAAGTTAAAAGTTTTCAAATCAGTATTAACACACAAACTCTCACCTATGGTCACGAAATTTGGGTAACGACCGGAAAAATATGATCACGAATACAAGCTGGTGAGATGGGATTTCTGGGTGAGATCACACGATAGTGCGCGAGGAACTCAACGTTGAGCAGCTGCTTCTTCTAACGGAAAGAGCTATGCTTCGTTGGCTTGGTCACGTAGCACGAATGTCCCCACCATCACGACTTCCGTGGCGGGTCTAGAATGCGATTCCATCAAGTAGGCAACAACTTGGCAGGCCCAGGATGATATGGTTGAACCAAGTCCATAAGCTCGCTTGATGCATAACCTCTGATGAGTTAGAGTCGATGGGGGAGGATCGAGTTGCCTGGAGATCTCTCGTGCGTGGCTTACCCCCGCGATCCCTTTAGAGGATCTTGCGTGTGATGATCATTTGAAAAGCGAAAAAATTGACTAACCGCGCTTGTTTAATGTTTCTTAATTTAATATTATTTCTGTATTTAATTTTAATAAAATGACATGACTGAAACCCCACTTCTCCTTTAACTGCTATTCCCTTGAATGAGTCCTAAAAATCTTATGCTCAGTAAATGCATCCGAAACCATCGATTCCAGCTCCTTCACGCCAGCTGTAAAATTCAGAAGCATTCGATCGATCATATGGTGAGGCGGCATTTTCATCTTGCCGCCAGAAACTCGGCCTATTATTTTTTCAAGAAATTCATAGGCAACTGACCTCACTTTGTGACGACAATCGAACATTTCCTCGTGGAGAGTCGGATTCGTTCCCAGGCAATCGTGAACAGATTCCACAAGCTGATCAAATACTTGACGGAGGGGACGTAAATTCACACGCTTGAATGCACTTTCAGCAGCTCTGCGAACGTCATGAAAAACTTCCACGGCCTTCTTTGTATGCTCCTTGATGAATTCTTCAATGCGCTCAACAAGTCCCGATGGTAAAAGATGGCCACTTGTATGTTGAACTGCATGCAAATTGTCAAAATGTTCATCCATGTAGTCCTGAGCTTCAGCGATCTTCGTTAGGACATGCTGCGGCGTGAATCCCTCAACGATAGAATAAAGCTCATCCATGGCCACATGAACGTTGCGGAAAACTCGATTGTTGGAGATGCAATCCAAGGCAGCGTCAGCGAAAGTCTTCATCCAGGCTTGCAAATGACTTGCTTCTGTTGATCTTATGAACATGGCATGGTCTTGATCAATGAGATGTTTCCGGAGGTTAATGTGAATATATTCCCTGAACAACAGACATGTCCCATTATCCATCGATGCTGGAACATCCTGGTTACTTTTGCCGCAGCAGTATCTTCGGCGATCGAATGGGTCTGCGGCCACATTAAAAGCGATCAGCAGACAAATCCCGAGCACAACGAGCACTTTCATTTCGTTGAATACAAATAGGCAGACAGGTTTAGCGAATAACTGAAGTGAAGCGAGTGCAGTGCGTTCTTATATAGCTGCTTGATAAGCACTAGCATCCGCGTTATCACAGCACTGCCCTTCGACTAGACGCCGCATCCAAGCATCGGTAAAGTGCCAGATAGTGGTGATGCTGCGCCAGCTGGGGAAATTTGGGGTCAAAAAGGTTACAATTCTGCCAACAACTGCGATTATTGGGAATGATTTCCTGATCTGTTACAGCAAGACACTGAAAGCGATGCTTATTCGGTCTGAATTTATGCAGCGCAGTGTATTTGAGCCTTCAGTTGTTGCTGACGTTTCGCACTCCATGGCGTGGACCTATAGAAGTGGTCTCCCTTGATCTCGACACTCGAGTTTACAGAGTATCTCCGCCATAAATTGGACGAACCGTGTCGCAATGATCCTGAGAGGAGTTTCGCATTGAACGTAGATTTGTGTTAGTTGTATGGCGTATGTAACGATCAAGGGATCGAGAGGTTTGTTGTTTGAGGCACACGTGAAAATGAAAAATTGTAAGAACAAGTATCGAGATGCCTGCAGATCTCTCGTGCGTGCTTTTTCCCGCGACCACTTTAGTGGATCATGCGGGTCAGAAAATGATGGTGATGATGACGAGTTTTCTTGGCCAGTAAGTCTAAAATAATAAAGTCCATCCTAAGAACTTAATAGTTTATGCCGAAAGGGAAATATTAAGTTAGATTAGATTATTTTAGAGTACCCGCTAAGAGTCAGTAAGATAGAATTAAGGACATGAATATGTAGATATTAAGATAGATTTTTATGTCGTTTTTGTCTAGTATAAGTTGTCCTTGAAATTCAATAAAATGAAATAAAAAAATTATGATGATGATGTCAAATGAAGGATTTTAACGGTGCACATTGAACGGAACATAATTGCACATTGTTATCTCAATAGAGCTGTTTCAATCGCAAAAGCATTGATGATTGCAATCACATAACTACAAACCAATCAGTCACTATTATTCACATTTTTCTCGTTTATTTGAACGATACAAAGTAAAATAATAATAATTTCAGCTCAAAAATATATTCGGTTTAACGGTTTCGTCTAAGTCTCCAACTGAGATCAATTTGTAGCTTAAGTCAAACGAGTGTATACTGCCGTTGAAGTGTCATCTTTGCACCTTAGGTGGGTTCAGTTCCGATCTATTTTCCAAGTTTCCGCACTTTGTTCTCAAGATCTTCGATAATAGGATCCAATCCTTGAATTGAAATCTGCAATGGCTGATGAAAAGTTATTTGTCCATTATGGAATGATACTTAATTGGACTCTCTATCAATGTCTAGGTCGCCGTGGCGTAGTGGGTAAGTGCGTCGACTCCTACGCAGAGGGTGCCAGGTTCGATGCCCGAAATTACCACCTATCATAATTCATGGCTCCACCTCTTTCGAGTCACTGACAATGCTCAAAGAGTATTCCTGTCTAGAAAAAGCTTCTCACCTTCGCCGTTCGGAGTCGGCATTAAACTGTAGGTCCCTTCCACGCGTGAAAGAACAATAGCACGCACAACACGAGTGGTTGCTGAGAAGCTAGGTCCAGGTCCGCCTCGGACTGTAGCGCCACCCATATTATTATTATTATCAATGTCTAGAACGAAGGTCCGAAGACAGGGAAACCGTTTTCGATATATGGGCGACTTTTCAATGGTCAAGTCCAAAAAGTCACTTTTGCCGTAAATTTTTCCTACTTTCTACTGGTCGCAGCTGCAGTGTGAAAAGGTTTTGGTATCATTTTTTTTTTAACACATTCACTACCAGGCTAATTTTGGAAAAATAGTTTAAGTTGACTAAAAATGATATTCCTTCAAGATAGATTTAACTGAATGAACTGCATGTCCTTACTTGAAAAACAATTGTATATTCAGTAGTAAGGTTAATACAAAACCGTATCTCTGTCCAAGCTAGAGAAAATAACACCGTTATTGTTAAACTATTGTTACACTATGCAGAAAATAAATATATCTACCTATCTATCTAAAAATAATATATATTTGCATTGCATGCCCGTCATTCCTATACGTATGGCGGCTATATGCCACTATAAGGCCATGGCATTCAAAAATGGATGACCCTAAGAACTCACTGAATAGAAATTTAAAAGCCTGTATTATTCGGAAATTTAGTATCCCAAAAATTAAAAAGGCTACCCAAAGTAACTATTCCACGCGGACGAAGTCGCGGGTAAAAGCTAGTGAAATTATAAAATTGTCTACTCTTTTCACTTTACCCCTGTTGTACAAGACCTCGTTGGGAAAGTACTTCTTGTACTCGGACTCAGGCGTCCGATACAACCGGAGACACCGGAAACAGATTCTAAGACACCCTCATCCTTTCCATCTGGGAAGGGCTCACGTTGAACCACAGGGGACAACCATACACCATGACATGCCTTATGAGAGCCATGTATCAGATTACTTTCACCCTGGTATCAAGTTGGTTGCTGTAAAAACCCTTACTTGCCACAGCAAAGGCTTTTCTAGCATTGGTCAAAGCCTTCTCTATATGTTTGTCAAAATACAGAAAATGATCACACCACAGGCCGAGATAGCTGACTACACTTTTCACGATTAACGGCTGGCCCTGAGGGTCAACAATGCAGAACTCTTTCCAGTTCTTAGGCATATCACTTGAAGCCCTATGCCGGAAAGGAACACATTTCATGAAGTTGATAAGCAACTTCCAGTCATTACAAAATCCAGTTATTTTATTTGCATCACGTTGCAACATGGTGTTTATGAGTACTACCTTCTGTGCTGATCTGTAAACCACTAGGTCATTGGCATACGCGATTAGGTGCGGCAAAGACCTATGAAGATCTGCAGTAAATATAGCAAATAATAATGGGGATCCTACAGCCCCCTGTTGTAGACCGTTTTCTATACTAAATACTTTACTTGAAGTACATCCTACGCCATGCCATTGACCTCCTGTACGATCGACCACCTCATGACAATAAGATGATAGTCCGCTTTTTAATTTTCTTTACAATTTCATTCACTTACAACTATACAATTTTTGCGGATTCAGGACTTCAGGAAAACACGCAAATGGTAGCCTTTTATGGAATTCGAACCCTGATCCCAAACCTCCGCGATCACGAGCGCACACCGCCATCGCCTTGACTTGACTCAGCTCGTTGTATTTTGTCCCGACTTCGGATACCTCGATTTCTCAACTCTGTTCGTTTCGGTTTTTGACGCACACAAGGTCCATCGCTTACAGTAACATATTTACATAGAATTGTCGTTACCTTGGTCTTAGCTTTAAAATTACCAATCTGAGAATAGTCGTGAGTCGGGGTCATACAATAATAGGCACCTTAGTTGCCGTTTCCTTTTGTACTTCTCCCTTGTGATTGCTCCTCTGCATTGGCTTTTGGATGTCCGAGTGGAGTGCGGATACCTCTCGACTTTTATTCGCCTCTTCAGCACAATCAGTATTCGTCTGAAGGAAAATCCTTGAATCACTGTAATCCAAATCCAAAATAATAAAATGGGTAGTTCCACCCGCAAATGAGATTTTCTTCCTACCTTAATCCAATCTATCTACACTAAACATGCGAACACTGTCCTAAACAACTGCACTATTTCCTCCCTTTTTCTTGATGTACCACGTTCGGTCCATGAAGTCAGAATATAACTGAAGTGGATGAGACCAGCTGTCTTCTGCATCGGCTGTACTTTGGAGAGTTTCGGGTTTCCACAACATCATGCCATCTGCAGAGCCGCTAATCCAATTCTAATCTACCACTTCAGCCAATTGAAGATCATAACTGGAGGGACTTGGCAAACACCGAACAAAAAAGATGACTCTCTACTCGTGAGAGAATGAACAGCAGAAATGGTTGCTGTAGAAGGTAGGCTCAGGTCATCCTCGGATTGTTGCGCCGTAGCTAAGACGGTCTTGACATCCGAGCCTACAAGTAAAAAGACCCGTACGCAAGACAGCTTGGCTTTGCCGACTGGAAGCAGCGTGCCCAAAACCGCCAGCGATGAAAAGCAACTATTTCTTAAGATCAGAACCTCCAAGAATCACAGGCCGGATAAGTAAATAAGGCCGATATCATACTGCGATTCATGGTCACACGTCCCTGTTATCGCAGTGGCCAACATTCCATAAAGGCCGTCCGATGCAACTGCAGTAGTTTCAAAATGTGTACATTGGATAGAGACTTCCGCCCGGGAACTACATATAGGGCCACAGAAAATAAGGCTGTCCCCATAAACAGTCGCACTAAGGTGAGGTAAGCAGATGTTCACGGTAGGGAATCAGACAATTTTCAAGTTGCTAAAGGTAGGTAGTACGGAGACGATTATACAATTGTGATACACACAGTCAGATAACTACCACTGATTGACCACTTCAGTGATCCCATTGCAAAGTGCTCTCACTGGGATTTGAACCGGGGACCCAACTAACCAACTGCGCCAACCAGTCGTAACGACTTCTTGCTTGAATGGAAACAAATGTAACATCTTGTTTATCTAAATACTATCCACCCCAAGTAGATAATGTGCTTTGTTAAGGACCAATATTTAAGTTTTCTGATTGGTAAGACCACATTGTTTCTGAAGTCCTCCAAGTATCAGTCCATCAGAGATTTTTGGCAAGAATGGGATTCTTCTAGTAGCCAGAATTTGATTTATTTGAGGACTTTTTGAGGGAAAAAGCAGACATCACTGAATCTCACTGGATCTCTCCGGATATTTTCAAATGCTACACCGCCCGTTCTTTCGCCATTCATAAGTATTCCGTAGGTGAAACCCCGATCGTCAGCATGCTAAGCAAATTAATGAAAAGAGGCCATCATCATTAGCCCTGTGGCAATCCAGATGGAACAACTCATGAGTTCACTCAAATTATTTAAGATTAAACAATGAGACCGATGGGGAACTGTGACTACAGCAACCTGTCTAGACCCGGTGGCTTTCACAAGAATCTACCCAAATTTGGACGCTATAAATTCGACCCCTTGCTTTGAATATTCAAACGTTGATGAAATCGCAGAACCGTACTTGATTGTGGTTGTTTTGCAGAAAATAGACAATAAGTTCCCGAAGTCAAACAAAAACTGAGTTAATGCATTGAGACCTGCTTGCAGGTCGTCGATAGAGAGCAGAAGCACTGAAAGTGGTTGTCCCGCTGGTTGAGTTTTTGTATACTAGAGAAAATATAATGAAAGTCCATGAATTGCGATGTTTTAAATCAGAACCATATCAAGAAGATGAGAGCTACCACGAGATTCGAACCTGAGTATCCACGATCCGAGCTAGCGTTAGAACCACCGAGCTAAGAACCCCACCAGCACCAGAGGAATTAAAACTAGTGACGTAACACTACGTCACTCACTACACCTTAAACATAAATAGTCGTAAGTCGTATTCTGAAACTTGGCGAAAACCTTTATAGCCTTTAGTCCTAACATAGGTTAGGTTAGGTAAAGGGCTGCTAGTGAATCCACGAACACACTTAGACCATGTTGGTCCCTTGAGATACCCGCAGTCAGACTACAACCATCCATCAGTAATGCTGTTAATTTGATCCCAAAGGCAAATGGTGACTGGACCAGATTTGAAAACCAGATAAAAACGTATTAACTTTGTTTTCATGGGGATTCGAACCGGCGACCCCACTAACCAAGGGCAGGCACTTAACCCACTGCGCCATCCAGTCGTAAAGGAGCTTAGAACTTGTATCGATGAATAAGCGAACGCTTAACGAATTCAATAACTCCTGCACTTCAATCTCCCTAGTCGGGATCTCTCTCAATCAATCTTTGACTAATCCATTCCATCATGTTGCCGGAACTGCAATCATGCCCTTATCGCTAGAGCAACATCGCATCATGTCACGTCACTCCAAGTCAATTGGTTGGAAAAAATCCCCCTCACGCCTGAATCTACTTCAACAGTCCCTTAAGGTGCTGTGCCACACTCAGAAAGCCTATCCACGCATCTCGATTACCATCTTCACCTCCTGCTGGTGCTGCTAGTGCAGACGATGTTCCAACGATACCGTCGCATGCACTCAGCTTCCGTGCAAAGGAAAGTGGAATGGAGGAACTTGTCTCCCAAAGGCGCACACCCATCCCAACGCACATTCATGTAATTTAAACTAATTTCGTTTCCAATTAGGGAGAGGGCAGCGCCCACGGCTGCGACGCCTTGCAGAGCATGCCTCCGCCGGCGAATCGATTGACTTCCGGGTAATTCCGCTCCATTAGGCCAAAGATCAATTGAATTTGCGATGGCACCTCGCCTAAGTGGCGCTCTTCGATGCCTGGAAAGAGGAAGCTCTAAGTGCGGCCCCATAATGAAGGCCGCCACCAACCGACCAGCACCAGCCGCGCCATCGGAAAGATGACAGATTCAAATAACGCAATGAATTGCCATGTTTACGTAAGAAGGATATCACCTGGTGATTGCATCGAATGGCTTCCATGCTAATTCCATGGAATTACACGGCTTTGCTGTGGCGCGTCGCGACTTGTGCGCTTCAATCGGAAGGTAATTAAATCTCCGGCGCGCCGAAGGGAACCGCAACTTAGTGCATTTCTAAAAATACTCGTGCACTCCCCGGATGAGCATAAAATCTTCAAATGCACACATGACCATGACATCAGCAGTCGCGCGGAGGCAGGGATGAATGCCCACCTGGCCCGCACATAAGTCTCCAGCGCCATTCCATCAGTTCTAATCACGAATCAATCTCTAATTACGCTTCCGAAATGAGCAGGGAGACACAGTCAGCGGCAGCAGAAGCAGCAGCTCGGTCCATTGTTGTGACGATTGCAATCGATGGAGCCAGTGCCCACCGATCATCCATCACCGGAGCTGGTCGCCTCAAATCGAGCTTAATTTATGCGCGAGTTGAGCCCGCTGTCATGTTAATCATCCGCGAAACATCGCCGATGACAGCCGCAGCCGATGCGACGGTGCGTTGGCTGGTTGCAGTTCTCCTCGGCTCTGATAAGCCGCCGAAATGCGAATGGAGCTTTTGTTTGCTTTGCTCGATGCTCGTTCGAGCCGCGTCAAGACGATTCATTAATTTTCCCCGTCTAACGACGGAAACGGGTCGTTGTGTGTTCTGAAGTGCCTGCGACGCCAAGTGCACGTTAGTCGACGGGCAGCAATGGGTCAAGTCAAGACCCAGTGTCCTCGGCGCAAGACTTTGTTGCATTGTCACGCAGCCGCGCCGTCGACATTGTTGTCAAAAGCATTTGAGTATCGGTTTTAATTGATTCGAGGAGCTGCGGTTGAGGGTTATTCTGAATGAGAGAGTGAATGCAAATATTTGAAACATCAATTATATGCCTTAACTGCTCAGGGCTGTCGCAAAGATTCAAATGCTGGTAGCCTCTCGATACGGTGTCAATGCTATGTTTGAGCGCATTAAGCTGTGCAGTAGTGAGGTGAAGGCTGTGTGTGCGATGTTCCTGGGGACAGCGATCAAGCTCTGATTTGACATCACTCTTGAGTGCGATCTGACTTCCGACGACAATACTTCACGGTGTCTGACAGTCGATAGAGATCCTTGAATGTGAATATCTAGTGATAATCCTGTACTAGAAGCTCACTTGATGGCGCTGTGGAACAACAACCGATCTTTGGCGATCTGTCAATAAAATCAGTTCACTTTTGGGTGTATACATATGTTTATCACACACAAGTGAATTCGGGGCAGTCATCAAAGTGGACGAGCCTTTGCGGAGCGGTGCTGCGCTGCTTTAAATCGTTTCCTCCGGATGGCCTCAACGCAAACAGAACCAACGATCGCACGCTACAGGTTTCACTCGAAAGGACTATGCTTTTAAAATTGTTCACACTTTTGCGCCATGGAGCGGACGATGGATGGTCGATGCCTAGTGTGCCGTCCACTTGGTCTTCTTAGGTAGGTACCACCACGATAGATATATTCTGTCACCTTTCTATTTCTAGGACTTGTGAAATGTTGACGATCCCTGTGGGAGCTGTTTTCATTCCCTCTGTGTTGGTAATGCAAGCTAGTCTTTTCAGTTTGTCGAGCTGGGCTTGTGCAGTTGTTTGGTTTTGTTTTATGCCACCAGATGGGTGCAGCGTAGGTGAGCATTGCCTCGGTGATGGCTGTGTATAGCCGATGAGATGTTTTGGGGTTTACGCCCCAATTTTTTCCAATGAGACTGTTGCTCGTCAAGAAGGCGGTCCTGGTTTTGTCAATGGTTAATTTGAGTTAATATGAGAATTCCAGGTGAGTTTATCATCTAGTGTTAAAACTATGTTAAAAAACGGCTGAATGGCGCAGTTGGTAGAGTGCCTGCCCCTAGTTAGCGGGGTCCCCGGTTCGAATCCCAGGGAATGCCAAGTTAATACGCTTTTATCTGGTTTCGTTGGGATCAAATTAACGGCACTATCACTGGAATAGTCAATCAGTGGTAATAGTCTGACTTTGGGTATCACAATGGACCAGTATGGTCTAAGTGTGCTGGTGATGCACTAGCAGCCCTCCTACCTAACCTAACCTAACCTAAACCTATGTATTTGAGAATTCTATAGTTTCATCGAAGAGAGTAGGTTTTTTTTTATATTGTGTTTGCTTTATCTTCTGATGAATGCGATTATAGTGCTCTTTTTGGGATTTACATTTAGTCAAACTTTTAGGCAACAGTTTTCGACAAGGTTGAGTACTCTTGGCAGTAGATCCGAGACTGTGTCTTCGAATTTGTCTTTAATAAGAATAACAGCCTTGTGGATGCAGTTCACGATTGCCTGGGAATAGACCCGAACCACCACGAGGAAACCTTCGAGTGTCGGAAGAAGGTGAGGTCAATTGCTTATGATTTTATTTAAGTGGTCAAAGACCATCTTACTGAGGGAAAGTCAAAAGTGAAAGTGCCCCCTCACGATACAATCGAAAGCTAGATTTAGATTAGATTTTTTTTTTTTACAAGTTTACATGGTCTGAGTTACCGCACATTGTCTTACACAGAGATTTGATACCTAATTGCATCTTTCTACTGAAATTGTTAAATATTTGTTGAGAAAATAAATTAAATAAATTTATAAAAATAAACTAAGGAAAAAAAAAAAACCTTAAGGAAAACCACATTTAGGCAGAACAAAAAAAAAAAAACAAAATAGATAAATAAATAAGTAAATAAATAAATAAATAATAAATAAATAAATAAATAAATAAATTAATTAATTAATTAATAAATAAATAAATAGATAATTAAATAAATAAATTAATAAATTAATAAATTAATAAATAAAGGATATAAATAAATAAAAAAATAATGAATAAATGAATAAATAAGTAAACAAATAAATAAACAAATAGATAAACAAATGAATACACAAGTAATTCCTTGTACATGTATCTAAATTGGAATTGCTAGGGATATTGCAAGAACTACGAATATGAAAAAAGATTTTTTACTAAAGTGTTATCAGAGTGACCGCAGCGGGCCTTAAATTTTACCATTAGGGTGTTTATTCTTTCAGAGATCAATTCAGCATTCGCGCTTTTATGTAAAACTCTTGTAGAGAAATACCAGGCTAGATTTAGCATCCTTTTCAAAAGTTTATTTTGTGCTGTCTGTAATTTGGCTATATGGCGCTTTGCGCAATCACCCCAAACCTGGCATCCATACAGAATTATTGCTTGAAATATGACTTTATGTATTATCATTTTGTTTTCAATTGATAACAATGACTTTCTGTTTATAAAGGGATATACATGTTTAATACTTATATTTATTTTGTTCAGCGTTTCGCACACATGTTGATTAAACAACAGTTTCTTATCAAGATGGATACCTAGGTATTTTACGGAAGAGCTCCATTCAATCGACACATTAGCCACTCGTAAGTGATTGGAGGGAATGTAACAAGCTTTTCTTTTTCGAGAGAAAAAGATAGCTTGTATTTTTTCCATATTTAACTTGATTTTCCACTTAGTGAAATAGCTTAAAAGTATTTCTAGCGCATTGGAAGGATTCCTCTCGATAATGAGAGGATATTCATGCGATGTAAATACAACAGTGTCATCCGCGTAAGTAGCAATACCGCAAAGGGGGAGATTAGGAATATCTGATGTGAATATATTGTACAATATAGGTCCAAGTACAGAGCCTTGTGGAACCCCAGTGTTGAAGTATTTTATTTCAGACTGAACATTATTAACAGATACACTAAAAGAACGATTACTGAGGAAACTTCAATATCAAGCATAACCATACCAGTGGATTTTTTTTGAGAACGTTGTTCTTTCACGTGTTTGACTAATCTTAATACCTGGTGGGTAGTGCTGTGGGAGTTTCGGAAACCAAATTGTTCATTTGGAAAAATGTTATGATCCAGAATGAACTGCATTAACTTTTCCTTAATAACCTTTTCTAACAGCTTACTTAGACTACTGAGCAAACTAATGGGCCTGTAACTTTCGACTTTGTCGGGAGGTTTGCCAGGTTTGTTGATAGGGATAACTTTTGCCAGTTTCCAAGAATCAGGGAAATAATTTATTTTTAAACAAGCATTAATAATAAATTTTATAAAAATGATGCCAGCCTTGGGTAATTCCTTTAAATAAAGTTTGCTTATTTTATCAAAACCAGGTGCTTTTCTTGCCTTGAGACTACTTAAGTGAAATTCAACGTCGTCGTCAGAGACGAAGGCGCTTTGTGGAGTTTCTATATGTAACAAGTTAAAGTTATTTATTTCGTTATTAACCATGCTGATTGTGATAGGGTCGCTTAGATTCTCTGACACTAAGTGATCGAAAGCTATATTCTGAAGTTTATTGCCGGCGTAAAGGAGTTGGAATCGATGAATCGTCGATAGAGAGTGTTCTCGGCTTCGTTGGTATGTTGTAAGAAATTAAAAGCTAATAAAAGTGATTCAAATTAAGGAGCTGTGAAGAGGACTCGTGTCCTCTACCAAGAGGTTTGTGTTTTTTTCTTGCTTTTCACCTAAATCTCTGAAAAAAATTAATTCGTGCGGCGTTGAGATAGTTTGGAGTGAGCTTCTCGAGATTTAATTCTTCGTGTATTTGAAGAAAAATTACTGGAGCTGGTCGTGTTACACCTTCATTTTTCTGCCATTAGCATATCCTTGGACGTAAAAGATCTCGTTGTACATGATGACAATCAGTTCGTTCACTACTATGGACCATAGGAAGGTAGAGACTACCCCGCCCTGAGGTCATCTTTTTGCAGCTCTGATACTGATTTTGTCATTGTCCAGTGTAGCATTGATTTTCCTGTTACTGAGGAGGTCAATAAACCACTTGATCGCAACCTCTTTCTCGACGAGGGACTTGTTGATATGTGTTGATAGCTCCTAGAGAGCATGCGTGGTTGATTATCTTGGCTGGTAGGCATATTGGTTTCTGTGAAGAGGTGATCTTCGCATACGGCCACTACCATAATACACCATTCTATTTGACACAACTTGACCAAATTTTGAGGAAAAAACACAAGCCAGGTACCTGGCCCAGGTATATATCTAAAAAACACTGAATGCAACAATTCCATATTCCAAATTTCATTAATTTTTTTTTCCCGCTTTTGAACCACTGTGCTGTGAGTCCCGGTGGAATTGAAAATTATTTAAAACGCAGAACACTGTTCACTTTTTCGACTGACTGTACACCATTTTTCCCTCATTGACTGCTAGACTCAATTTGGTTGGTTCTGTCTCAATGCTAGAAGACGCCTCATTGATGGCTCCTACGTCAATATCATCAGCGCATGCAAATAGTAGGACGGTCTTCTGGAAGATCGTGTCTCTAGTGGTAGTGGGCGAGCTTTGTACATGACAGAGTTTCGTCTAGCCTATAACCTTCTTAGACATTGAAGGCCTCTGCAATGTCCGCCCCATCTCCACCTTCATCCTGAACTCAATTATTCGCCCTGAAAATGAGGAATTTCGTGGTGGTTAGAGGGTTGACTCTAGCCTCTATCAGCGAACTCCTACTCTCAAAAAATTGGGGGCCGAGCACCTTCGATCGAAGATGGGGTAACCAACCCCCGTGGGACGTCGTTGGCGGCTGCAGACGAGAGAGGGGGGAGATCGTGCCTGTACCAGGGCTCATCTCTCTTTAAGGATGGCGGCGGAGGAGCTGGAAACTGTCTGGCCAAAGGCGGCATCCGATACTCCAGTCTGAAGGAATTACCTGGTGCGCAGTCCTTCTACAGCTACTTCGACATTTTCGGAGCACAGGTCTAGAAGGTTCTTTCAAGGCCAGGTCGGGGTCTTGCAATTGAGATGGCGCGGAGGATCCCTATAGTTTTAGGGACAACGGCGCCGCTCATAGCCTCAGCGAGGTTACCGACTCCGGATAAGCCCGGACCCTCCGCCCGAGGGTTAAGGAATAGGGCCTGGCCTCCCAGTCGGGGGTTAACTCCCTCACCACGTAAAAATAGAATGCTTCAGAGACAACCAACTACCTCGGATAAGGACGGCATTAATGTTGACGAACCCAGCAAACGTTACAAGGACAACGATTTTCGGTTCTGCACGTGGAATGTTCGGCCCCTTAACAGACCACGTGCAGCCGAAGAACTCGCGGAGGCCCTGGACTGCTACAAAGCAGACATTACCGCAATCCAGGAAGTGCGGTGGAATGGGCCGGGCAAGAAGAGGATGAGAAACTGCGACATCTACTACGGTGATTGCAATAGGGAGATTTGGATGTGGAGTTGTTGTTCGAGGCAGACTCAGGCAAAAAGTCTTAAGCCTTGTCTGTAAAAGCGAATGCCTCATAACAATCCGCATCAAGGTTAAATTCGGAAACAATAGCCTGATTTGCGCCCACGCCCCGACAGAGGACAAATATGACAACAGCAAGGATGACTTTTATGATCTCCTAGAAAGGACTTACGATCAGTGCCCCAGCCTCGACACCAAGATCGTTCTAGGAGATTTCAATGCAAAGCTGCGTAAGTCATCGGAAAACACAGCCTGCACGACACCACATCCGATAACGGACTCAGGCTGGTGGACTTTGTCACGGGACGTAATCTCTCTGTAGCTAGCACGCGGTTCCCACACCTCAACATCCATAAAGGTACCAGACGGTCCCCTGATCAATCAACCGTCAACCAGATTGATCATGTTGCGATCGACGTCAGACACTCCTCCAGCATTCTTCCGAGGAGCCAACATCGACTCGGACCATTTCCTTGTTGTAGCCAAGGTAAGAACTCGGATATCAAGAGATCAACGGAGTCAAGAAAGGTCACCACGGTTTGACGTCGGAAAGCTACAATCGCAACGGACTGCTAGGACCTTTGCCGATCGAGTCTCCCGGAATCTCTCTCTATGTTCGTCGCCACCTGCGCAAACAATCGAAGAAGATTGGAGACGTTGTCAAGAAGCCGTTTATATTTAACCTGATAAGTACATACCAGTGTGGCTTCAGGCCAGGGAAGTCCACCATCGACCAGATTTTCACATTACGGCAGATCCTGGTAAACCCCCAAGAAATGCAAATCGACACCCACCACCTTTTTGTCGATTTAAAGGCCGCATATGACAGCGTGCATAGGGACGAGCTATACAACGCCATGTCTAGTTTTAACATTCCTGCCAAACTCGTCAGGTTGTGCAGGATGACGATGGAGAATTCTCGCTGCTCCATCAAGGACGGCAACGAACTCACCGAGACATTCAATGACAAAAAAGGATTTAGACAAGGCGACACACTGTCATGTGATTTCTTTAACATCATCCTGGAAAAGGTCGTGCAATACTCACACGCCAACACTAGAGGCACGATCTTCCAGAAGTCCGTACAACTTCTAGCATACTTGGATGACATTGACAGAACACTGCCAATCACAGAACACAGCGGGCCGTCAATGAGGCGTTTGTTGGTATTGAAGCGGAGGCGGCTAAAATGGGTTTAGCGGTGAACGAGGGCAAAACGAAGTATATGCTGTCATCAAGAAAGGACACCTAACATCGACGTCTTGGACAGAGCGTCACAATGGGCAGCTATAACTTCGAGGTAGTCAAGGACTGGGCTCGCAAGTGAATAGTACGAACAACACCAGTACCGAGTTTAAACGCAGAATTACTCTTGCCAATCGCTGTTTATTTGGGCTCAAGAGGCAATTGAGTAGTAGAGCGATCTCTCGAAGGACCAAGCTGACTTTATACAAGACTTTGTTCATCCCAGTCCTGCTGTACGGCGCGGAGGCATGGACAATCTTAAAAGCAGATGAGAATGTCCTTGGTCTCTTCGAGAGAAAAGCTCTGCGTGCGATCTTTGGTCCTGTTTGCGTTGACGGTTTCTGGAGGAGAAGATTCAACCACGAACTGTACGGGCTGTGCAGCGACATGAATCTAGTCAGGCGTCTTCGGATCCAACGCCTAAGATGGCTAGGCCATGTAGAGAGTATGGACAACTTAGTTTCGGCCTGAAGAGTCTTCGACTCCGAACCAGTGGGATAACGAAACAGAGGACGCCCCAGGTGGAGAAGGATCTCAACCAACTTGGCGTGCGACACTGGAGACAGCTAGCCAGTTCTAGCTGGAGAGGCTTGCTGTTTGGGGCCCAGGTCCACCCCGGACTGTAGCGCCAAATAAAGAAGAAGAGAGTTGACTCCAAGATCTGCCGCAGTGTGAAAATCTGGTTTATTGTGGACTTCCTGCGCCTGAAGCCACAGCGATAAGAACCTCGTGGATTGCTGATAAGCAGCTTCAAGTGAACACACAAACTGACGAAGAACACATACTTTCAAGTACATCGAGACGGGTCAACTGAGACTCCATGCTCGCCTAGTACATCGAGACGGGTCAACTGAGACTCCATGCTCGCCTAGTCGTTGTATTCCCCCGGCAGCTATGCCATTCGAATCCAAAACCTTATCGAAAACATTACGACAGTAGTAGTAATTTGGCAAATGGTGACTGGACCAGATTTGAAAAAAGATAAAAGCGTATTAACTTTGTTTTCATTGGGATTCACTAACAGTACAGTACACTAACAGACAGTAGTAGTAATTTGGCAAATGGTGACTGGACCAGATTTGAAAAAAGATAAAAGCGTATTAACTTTGTTTTCATTGGGATTCACTAACCAGGGGCAAGCAATTAATTAACCAGTCACTTGAGACCTCGTCATGCACTGAAAAGAGTCAGCAAAAAGCTGAAGGCGCAAATGCACTTCGCTGCATAAATTCAGACCGAATAAGCATCGCTTTCAGTGTCTTGCTGTAACAGATCAGGAAATCATTCCAATAATCTCAGTTGTTGGAAGAATTGTAACCTTTTCGACCCCAAATTTCCCCAGCTGGCGCAGCATCACTACTATCTGGCACTTTACCGATGCTTAGACGTGGCGTCTAGTCTAAGGGCAGGGCTTTGATAACGTGAATGCGAGTGCTTATCAAGCAGCTATATAAGAACGCACTGCACTAGTCTGAGTTCAGTTATTCGCTAAACCTGCCTGCCTGTTTCTATTCAACGAAATGAGAGTGCTCGTTGTGCTCGGGATTTGTCTACTGATCTGTTTCAATGCTGCAGCAGAAGACCGCCATAAATACTGCTGTGGCAAAAGCCCGGGGGAAGTTCCAGAATCAGTGAAGAGTGGGACATGTGTATCGTTCGCGGAATTTGTGCACAAGAGCATCCAAGAGCAGAACGCAGAACTGGATCATTCCAAGTTCAAGTCACCAACGGAAGCAAAGCTTCATACATGGCTCAATGCATTCTCCGACGCTGCCACGGATTGCATCTCAAACAATCGAGTGTATCGAAACGTTCATGCTGCCTTGCAAGAAATTCATTCCCTCATTGAAAAATTCGCGCCGGGGTTTGTGCAAAAGAAGATCACTGAAGCTCAGGACTACATAGAGGAACACTTTGATGATCTAATTGCGGCTAAGCGTCGTGTATCGCCAGGTCTTGTTGGCCGCATCGAAGACTTCCTCCAACAGCATGCAAAGCAGGCCGTGGACGTATTTCAAGAGGTCCGCAGAACTGCTGAAAGGACTTGGGATCAGCTTTTACATGGTCCCATGCATCATATATTTGACAGCCTTGTGGATGCAGTTCACGATTGCCTGGGAACAGACCCGAACCACCACGAGGAAACCTTCGAGTGTCGGAAGAAGGTGAGGTCAATTGCTTATGATTTTATTGATGTGGTCAAAGACCATCTTACTGAGGGAAAGTCAAAAGTGAAAGTGCCCCCTCACCATACAATCGAAAGCTATATTCTGAAGTTTACTGCCGGCGTAAAGGAGTTGGAATCGATGATTAAGGGTGAATCGTCGATAGAGAGTGTTCTCGGCTTCGTTGGTATGTTGTAAGAAATTAAAAGCTAATAAAAGTGATTCAAATTAAGGAGCACTGAAGGGGACTCGTGTCCTCTAACAAGAGGTTTGTGTTTTTTTTTTTTGTTTCTTGTTTTTCATCTGATTTCTGAAAAAAAAATTCGTGCATGTGTCAAGTGCGGCAATGAAATAGTTTTGAGTGAGCTTCTCGAGACTTAGTTCCTCATGCATTTGAAGAAAAATTACTGGAGCTGGTCGTCTTACACCTTCATTCTCAACTCGACGCACATTTGCATGTGATTAATTTTCAATGGGAGCTGTTCGTGGTGCGTGTGATTCGTGACGTGTGTATCAGTGCTCATTCACCATTGCCTTTCGCCCTTATCCTGGGTTTTTGTCCCAAAATGTAGATACGAGCTGATCCTCATCTACATGTTATCCCAATTGAGATCCTATTGAGAAATGAGTTCGTTGAGCAGTTTATCTCTCATTTTGGACGGGTGAACTGATTGGCTGATGTTGCCATCTTGGGACACGTTAAATTACTTATATATGGCGATAAACCAGCTTCAGTTGCCATCGTGGAAGACGACTTACATGTATTTTTAGCGAGATACCACTTATTTTGCTCGAAAGTAAACCCTCCGTATGGACCGTTTCAGACATAGTCATGGTCAACATTTATATGAGATATTCCTTAAAAGATAAATGGCAAGAATGAAGTTACCGATACAAGTAAAAATTCATTTTGACTGTGCGAGAATTAAAAAAAAACAAATGCTTGAAAAATCACTGGACATTCCTCAAAATGATTATTATTTCTTTATTTGATCCACCGACATTGATCATACCCATGATGTCCATCGATTCTTGATAGACACACAAACGTGGTTTCAATATACTTTCCCTTTCGTGTGTGTTCCTGTCCCGTCTAGTTTTTAATTGGTGCTTACTGGCGGTGTGTGATTTCATGCATAATTTTACATGGAGGAGTGTGAGGGGATTTCATTCATCCTAGTCCACCCAGTTCATTCAGTTCATACAATTCATCTTGTTCTTCCTGTTCATCCAATTTATCCGGTTGTCCAGTTCGTTCAAATTATCAAATTCACTCAATTCGTACAATTCATCGAGTCCATCAAAATCATCCACTTCATCTAATTCATCCATTTTATCTTGTTCATTCAATTCAAACGATTCATCCTATTCAACCAGTTCATCCAATTCATCCAGTTCATCAAGTTCATCCTGTTTATCCAAGTCATTCAGCTCATTAAATTTATATCCAATTCATATTGTTCAAAAAGTTCACCTAGTTCATCCAAATTTTGAATTCAGATAGATCATTAAATTCATCCAGTTCATCTTGTTTATTCAGTACAACGGGTTCATCCTGTTCACCCAGTTCATCCAATTCATCAGATTCACAGAGTTTATTCAGGTCATACAATTCA
This sequence comes from Eristalis intricaria, assembly GCA_964034865.1. Lineage (NCBI taxonomy): Eukaryota > Metazoa > Arthropoda > Insecta > Diptera > Syrphidae > Eristalis > Eristalis intricaria. The sequence continues at coordinate 71,732,287 of OZ035874.1, forward strand.
TCCACTTCATCCAGTTCATCCAGTTCATCCCGTTTATCCAAGTCTTTAAGCTCATTAAATTTATTATTATTATTATTATTGTTTACCCAGTTCTCCTAGTCTATCTAATTCATTGAATTCATCGAGTTCATTAAATTCATCCAATTCATCTAGTTCATCAAGTTCATCGATTCCATCGCGTTTATTCAGTTCAACATGTTCTCCCTGTTCACCCAGTCCATCCAATTCATCGAGTTCATTCAAGTCATACAATTCATCCAGGTCATCAAGTTCATCCTATTTATCCAAGTCATTCATATCATTAAATTTATATAGTTCATCCAATTCATATTGTTCATAAAGTTCACCTAGTTCATCCAAATCTTTAATTCGGAGAGTTCATTAAATTCATCCAGTTCATCCCGTTTATCCAAGTCTTTCAGCTCATTAAAGTTATTATTTTTATTATTGTTCACCCAGTTCAGCTGGTGCCTCCAATTCATTGAATTCATCGAATTTATTAAATTCATCCAGTTCATCTAGTTCATCCATTTCATCCATTTTATCTTGTTTATTCAGTTCAACCGGTTCATCCTGTTCAACCAGCTCATCCAATTCATCCTGTTCATTCAGTTCTTCTGGCTCTCAAGTGGAGCCAGGGACTCATTCAGTTCTTCTGGCCTTCCAGTGGTTTCGTAGTCATGATGCAATCGTCCCTCCAAACACTGGTAAAGTGGACATACAATGTTGGAGTGGTTGTAAACCCTTCCAAGACGGAAATCGTACTGTTCACGAGGAAAGAAAAAAAATCCCTGGAATCACTCCACCCCAGGTCTTCGTAAGGCCTTATAGTCGAAAGCAAACCAAGCTGGAAACATACAATAATCGCATCAGGAGAGCATCGATATACAGCAAAGTACGGTACTTCGGACGTATGCCGTCCTAGTGTGGTAGACAACACAACCAAAGTATCAAAATAATCAGAATACAGCTGCTCTAGAAATGAAACTGAATGGATGGAAGATGATCGACGAGGGTTCTCTCCCTCCAACTTAGGAGAGGTCCAAATAGCAATTTCAAGACAGAATTACAACAAAGCTTAAATCTTGGATGCAGTTGGAGATGATTTGGTTGGGTGCATGCACCAGCACATCTGTGAGATATGGTCAGAGGAAAGCTTGCCCGACGAGTGGCATATCAGTGTGCCCGATCCACAAGGAAGGACATCCTTTTGACTACGCCAACTATCGAGGGACAAGTCTCCTGAACATGGCATATAAGATCGTCTCTGCCGTTCTGTGTACTCGCTGATGGGGGGACGCGCGAAAACACACGACGAAGCAAAATTGTCAACGAATCAATAAGCATCCACGGTTAATCTTATGACCGATGGAATGCTTGCCGTATCATGTTCTCTATGATAGACACTCGCCCACACAAGTCGTCTACTTAAGCTGGCCGTATGTCACTATATCCGTGTAACTTCAAGCCCGGCGAGTCCACTATCGACCATATTTTCACACTACGGCAGATCCTGGAATAGGCCTAAGAGATGCAGATCGACACTCAACACCTATTCGTCGATTTCAAGGCCATACATCGCCATGTCTAGTCTTGACATTTCCGCCAAACTCGTCAAGTTGTGCTGGATGTCGTAGGTGGGTAACGAATTCACCGAGACCCTCAATGTCAAAAAAGGTTTTGGACAAGACGGTACGTCGTCATATGATTTCCTGGAGAAGATCGTGCAAGACTCACACGCCAAAGCAAAAGACACGATCTTCCAGAAATTCGTAGAACCCTTAGCATATGCGGATTACATTGCCGTGGTTGGCAGAACACAGCGAGTCGTGAATATGGCGTTTGCCTAGCAAAACGGGCAAAACGAAATATATGCCGTCGTGAAGAAAGGACAGACAACATCAACGTCTTGGACAAAGCGTCACAATGGGCAGCAATTACTTCGAGGTAGTCAAAGACTCCACACTTTCTAAGGTCATGGAAACGCTGATAAATCGTCAGCTCATGAAATATCTTGAATCGCGGAAGCTTCTTAATGACCGACAATATGGTTTCCGCAGCGACAGGTCCACTGGTGATCTGATAGCTTATCTCACCGAAAAGTGGAACCAGTCTTTGCACAATGCAGGCGAAAGCAAGATCGTTGCGCTTGATATTTCTAAAGCATTTGACAGAGTTTGGCATCAAACTCTCTTGTCTGTGTCGAAAATGCGTGCCTATGGTATCGATGAATCTCTTCTTCTATGGATTAGAAATTACCTTTCGAACCGTTCAATTCAAGTTGTTTTGGATGGGTTCATGTCTGATATCCACCAAATTAATGCTGGTGTTCCCCAAGGCTCAGTTCTGTCTCTGACACTCTTTCTCATTTTTATAATTAATCTGTTGTCTGCTACTTCTAATTCAATCCATTCCTTCGCTGATGACAGCACCCTTAGCTTTTCATATTCGTTCCTAGACTCACGACCCCGCCCTTCGGCCGTAGAATTGGAACGGCAGCGTCTGTTAAGCACATTCCTTAATCGATGCAAGAAATATTTCACCCCTCTGATTTTGGCATTTTATATATTGAGTATAACGCTCATTTCTGGTCTGGTGGCCCCAAGACCACACTGCACCTACTTGATAGAATCCAAAAGCGAGCAATAAGACTAATAGGAGACAACAATATCGCAGAGTCATTAGACTCGCTCGAACATCGACGTACCGTCCCTTCTTTGTCCGTGTTTTATCGTTATTTCAACAAACGATGCTCAAGTAAGCTAGCCAACTGCATTCCTCCTCTCCATGAATTCACCCGCAATACTCGTCTCGCCAGGAATGCCCATCAGTATACCCTTAAGCCTACTTTCGGACGCACAGTTAAATTCAGAGACTCGTTTTCAGCCGCAATGCACGAATATGGAATGCTCTTCCAAAACTAATATTTCCCACAGACTACAACCCGCAGATATATAAGACCAATGTGCACAGGTACCTCCTCTCCCTTTCTCCCTCTATACCTTCAGCCCGTGCTGTGTCTTGACCCCGGACACATAATGGTAATAGCAATCCCTTGAGCACGCGCAAATTATAAACAAAAAAAAAAAAAAAATCATGCGAACAACATCAGTACCAAGAGCATCAGTTTCTGGAAGGACCAAGTTGAGCTTATGTAAGACCTTAATCATCCCAGTCTTGATGTACCGCGCGGAAACATGGACAATCTCAAAAGGGGATAAAGTAGTCCTTGGTCTCTTCGAGAGATAAGTTCTTCGTTCAATCTTTGGTCCTGTTTGCGTTGACTGTTCTTGGGAGAAGATTCAACCACCAACTGTGACATGACACTAGTCAGATGAGTGGATCCAACGCCTAAGTAGAACGTATGGACAACTCAGCTCCGGCCCGAAGACTCTTCGATTCCAAATCAGTGGGACAACGCAAGAGAGGATGTCCGCATTTAAGGGAAAGGACCTCAACCAACTGGCGTGCGGCTCTGGAGACAGGTAGCCAGCGACCGTGCTTTTTGGAGAGGCTTGTTGCTTGAGCCACAAGTTCACCTCGGACTGCAGCGCGAAATAAGGAAGAAATATATCTACGGGATGCTTACGACTATCAAACTAGCAATAAGACTAAGGGAATGTAATTCTGGTGTAGAATAACAAACTGTTCAATGGAAAGTCACTCCTCTCCCAGTTTCATTATTCCACTGCTCAACCGCTCGTGGCAAAAACCAAGGTGGACCTTCTAAAGGTGTTGACGTTGGAGATGACCAAACGAGTTAACCAACGGCGTCAATACAATGTCCAAGTCGCATTGTCGCATTGGACCACGGTGTCCAGTAACCCCTCTCGGTTTGCCATTCTGCTTCTAAATAATCGCCCGAAATCGCATCTATTTCAAAATCAGCCCATCAAGTTCGAATTCAACTGCCATCCCCATCCACATGCCCGGCCTCGATGGGTGTTCCTTAACCTCGGGCCACGTTGTTACTCGGTCTGTCATCGCCGAAATGAAAACATTCACTAATGAAAGGCTGCGCCGTGCCGGGGGCCACTACCATTTTTCCCACCGACCGGTCCAAATCGAATTATAATCGCTGTCGGTCACCTCTCAAGAGGCGTGCGTTCACATCACATATCTAACCAGTTGATGACTTTGTCTCATCACACAGCGACACCCAGTAATTTGCCCCGAAAAAATTCAAAAAACTACACCGGCCGACGCGACGCAGGCCCGATTGCACACAAATTACACGCAATTTCCCAAAATTTACATGACACCACCTCGACTGATTTCACCCGACTGTCGATGGGAGTAATTTACTCCGCCGGCCGCTTGGCTTTCAGAGTGCCCACGTGAAGGACCACTGCATGAGGGAACGGCAATGTGATTTATTTAAGCCGGTCGCGGTAACAAGATGCACGCCATCCACAACCGCGGAGTGCAGTATCTCGCGAATTAAGTCCCATGCGCGAAATTCAATTCCGCACGTTAAAGGGCCCAAATCGCATTTTAGGGGCATTAATGTCAGTCCTTCGGCGGCCTGTGCGATCGTGCTGGAATCCCCTCAACGGCCGTGGCTGGGGCATGGTATCGAATCGGATCAGGTCCGGTGGTAATGAATTTTAAGTGCCATTACGTCATGGGAGTTATGAAATAAATATTTCGCGCGGAGTAACTCTTAGTTACGCATATTTATGAGGGCTCATGCTGGTGCGTGATTTGTGAAACCGGGAAGTGACCGGCCATTCACCTCGGCGTGCGAAGAGGGTACGCGCACGACATGGGAAATTGCGTGTCTTCCTGTTGCTGCATGCATTTAGCTTGATTGGAGTTATGTGTGTATTTTTTTATATTTCGGACACAAACCGGGTGGGTTCAGGATCGGCTGCTAGATGGCGGCACTTTGCGATGGGAAGTTGGTAAATGTTTTGGAAAATGAAAATGGTTGGTAGAATGGGTTTTCTTGACGGAATTTCTCTTTTAGAGGTAAAATGACGAAGAACTTGTGTAAGTTCGTAGGAGACTGAGGGGCGCCATTCATTGCACCGATGTTAGCTCTGGGAAGATTAGGTGATCTTGTAAATCCCCTTTTTTGTCTGATGAAATAGTCTAGTCGATTGTCGCCATTTTTTGATGTCAATGTCATCGGCAGTTGCGTAGATTTCTGTGGGACTGTGTTACTAATCTTGAAGCCTCCTGGTAGATTGTGATCGATTGAGCAGAAATCCACATTTTTGTGTAAAGTCAGACCACTACTCTTGGATGTTAAGGATCCCGTCTGCTCGTGAACATTCGTTTGAAAGGTTTAAAGAGAAGTGATATGAGAGAGGTGATCAGCCTGACTGATCCATTGGCCGTCATAACGACTGTGTCAAACTTAAATTGCGAAAATGTCTGTCTAGTGCCTAGTCTAGTCTAGTCTGATGTGCCTAGTGTTATGATCCAACACAGCATTGAGTTGCATTGGAACCGAGTGCTGCGACACAAAGATCAACAAGAAGCCTTGCTACAAACGAAATCGGAGAGATAGTCTCTTAAAGCCTGATTGCAATTGATACCTATTGGCAAAGACTTTGGTTTGGCGTGTCTGACTGAACCCATAGGTGTGCAAACCCCAGACTCATCTGTTCTTCAAGCCTGCCATACAGTGGTTTTAGTCAGTAAGAATCTGACAATAACAATGGACGTCGGACCATTGGTGCCTATGCAAGGTTTACACCTACCCTAGAGACTTGTCAACCGAAAAGTTTAACGAGAGCATTAGGTATGACTTTCTGGATCCGAATTTGATCTCGCAACCTTGGACAAAAATTGACTTACAAGACGTCACCACAACGATTAGCACCACCAACTCGATCACGCTAGTCTTACGTAAAGGACTATGTGAGCCTCATCACACAGCTATGGGTTGTAATTGGTAAGCCATACATCTGCCTATGCTTGTGCAGGTGGCACGTAACTACGTAGCACCAGCTAGTTGTTTACGACGAGGGATTCTCTGATTTTCTTCGCCTTGGCCAGGCGCATATCACTGGCTAAGGTTAAGGCTGTGTAAATATGTTTGTTGTAAAATAATGATTGTGGAACGATGATAAAGGAAAAAATCATGTCTCGACCTGCGGAGAATACCATTTGTCAAATTTTCCGTCCTGGCTTTTGTGAGCAAAACGTTCCTCCTACATTTTTTCGGTTTCATTTAATTTTTCTATTTTTCACTTCCTTTGTCGTGGTTCACCTCAGTCAACTAACTCGATGACGCATTCTTTGAGACCTCAGACCAACAATCCGAGTCACAACGCCCTAGACATCCTCGTTAATCCTTATATAAACTACCATAACCCATGGTCGAAATTTAGAAACAACAACGAAACAATGAGAAAAATCCATCCATCTGCGAGATTCGATTCTGGAGTCTACTCGTCACTGAGTCATATTTCATTTGGAGATACCTTTGAAAAAAAGGAGAGGACTGCAGTTGTTAATCGGACACGCTTTTAGATGGCGGCTTATTTTTTAGTCCAAATCTTTCCCCAGAATGACATCCTAATAATCTGTTGCATCCGACGCACACCACGATTTATTTTAATGGCCTTTATTTCTCGCTAGTCTGACAGCTCGGGCGAAGACTCTCCTCGAGCAGTTTGTCACGCGGGCTTAAATACCCGCGTGTATTTAACGTTATAATTCGGCCATCTTATATTCGATCTCGCCCTAGAGGTCGCCCTTCCCTCGCCGATGCTGTACTAGTCGAACGCTTCCTCCAGGAGCTAGCACCAGCACTTCTTCTTCTCCAGTTTAGTCACTGGGTTCCGGCTCGTTATCGAACCGGTCCCTTGGCTGGTGTCTCGTTTTCATTTGCTGTTGGCGTCGGTTTCAGTCCTGTGAAGACCTCGGCGACTCCCACTTCGCCATAGACTACTACTAAGCTCAGCGTCATGGCAACCATCGTCGTAGGCTTCTTAAATCGTCCCCACTTCCTTCATTAAAACTTCTTTCTGGCTCTTAACAACCTAATCGTCTTAAATTCTAAGAATAAATAAAGACTTAAATCGTGTCGATCAAATTTGAGTTGCTTCCCCAAATTGAAGAATCACTTTGCTTCTTGCCCATGCTTGCAGGAAGGCTTTCTCATTCAGAGTGACAGTGGCGATGACATCTCTTGTTCTTTTAACATTCTTCAAACACCACACTCATCCCCATCAGATACAGTCCTTAATTACGGAACGAATCAATACTGGCGATCACCAGCCTCCAAGTTTCCATTCGATCAGGGTTTAGATCCTTTCACTTTACTTTACCTTTCATTTGTGTTTCTTCCTATTCATCTGTCAATGTTCTAACAGCTTCAAAAATACTAATATGACTGTACATCATGATCACTCGTTATGTGGTCCCATGATCATAGATCGATACACTCACTCGTCCAGATACCTTACGTGATCTTCTCAGGAGCCCGCTTTTACTGCTGATCGATCACTCTCATCGAAAGTTTTTTCAAACGTTCAATATCGGATTAAACTTCTCAGCAAATTCTTCATTTTCTATGAACTTGTTTTACCCCCAAATAATCGATAACCATTCGAAATGCGGTCATATTCATACCAAACCCAACCCAACCTGATCATCAAACGCAAGGTCAGTTTTCACGAGATCATTTTTGAAGATATGGCCTGTTCCACATAAGAGGGAAATGACAAGAATAAGAAGAAAGAGATAAACTCCACTAGGCTTCGTATATCATTGAATACGACAACCAAAGCCTTTCCATCATCTTCGAAAAAAAAAAAAATCCCAGGAGCCCTCCAGGAAAAACAACTTCGCTATGATTCCTAGTTCAAAACGGCAGTCTTGGTGATTTTAGTTCAGTACAGGCAGCGCTCTGTTTTGTTCATGTCTGTTTATTAATCTAGTTCCTTCTTCTAGTTCATTTAGTTCAATGTACTTCACATCTCAGGCAACAGTCTTGTGTGATTTTCGCCTGTTGATCTTCACATATTATCGTCATCATAAATAACCGCTATCACTTCTATCTTGAAGGAAAAACCACGCCTTGCTGTATTCAGGTCCAGAACTACCCAACTCTAATACATTCCTTCAGTTGAGTTCGCTTTAATCCTGTTATTCTTGATAATTTACATGTATGTAGATTATGGTATGCCTGTGTTGTTAAAACTACTTTGGCCCAGCGAAGCTAGGTGCCGATTCTGGAGAGCTGGGCAGTGACAGAGCAGATGTTGGATCGTTTTTTTGTATCTTCCTCGTGAGCGCAACTCTGGCAGAGATAGCTGGATTCCGCAATCCTGGGGCAGGGCCTTGTGATCACGCCAACGAGCCCCCGGATCGAGTTCCGGTAGCTAAGCTCTGGTCTCGTTGATCTTGTCGTGTGGCAGTCATGTCTTGCGAGTCAAGATGAGTTGGCTTCTATGAACTAGTTCCTTCGTGAACTACACAAGCCTACAGTTGACTTTCTCTTAGCCTTAGTCAGATTCTCAAAAACTTATCGAATGTCCTTTCTGGGAGATCCTAGAAAATATTCTTGCTATTGATATCCTTGTCCTCTGTCGGGGTGTGAGGCCGATTTTGCGGAATTAAGCCTTGCTGTGGATGCTCATGAGGCGTTCGTTCCTTACCCAAGTCACATCCTCATAAGCACCATTCTCTCTTGAAAGCACCTTAGTAGATGTTCCTCTTTTTCCCCATTCCACGGGCACTCCCTGGATTGGTGTGATTTATTTTCTATTGCACTTCAAGGCCTCCGTGACTTTCTCGGCTAAAAGTGGGCAATAAAGGGACCTCACATTTCGCGTACAGAGTCGAACTGAATCGTTGCTATTAATGCATAGCTGGGGTCATCAACAGAACAACTTTCCGCATCCAGACTTTGGTCGACTCTTCGTACAGCTACACACAAGACTGTGTAGTCATCCGGCTCATGGTCCTAGTATTGAATAGTCATCTCCTCAAAAATAACAACACGATCCTGTCTCAGGCTTTTTCATCTGGAAGATTTCAAGCTCTAGATGAGGACCGCCATGTCGTCTCCTCCCTGTCAAAAGTTAGATCTCGAACATAACAACTTTCATGTTGACGCCACCCCCTTCCTCGAGTAACATATAGGCTAGGTTAGGTAGAGGGGCTGCTAGTGGATTCTCCAGTACACTTAGACCATGTTGGTCCATTGTGATATCCCTAGTCAGACTACTACCACTGATTGACTACTCCAGTGCTGTTAATTTGATCCCAACGGCAAATAATGACTGGAGCAGATTTGAAAACTAGATAAAAACGTATTAACTTTGCTTTCACTGGGATTCGAACCGGGGACCCCGCTAACTAGAGGCAGCTTGAGCATTCCAGTCGTCAAACATATACCGACCGGCGAGTTTGACTGCCATGAAAACTCCGCCTACTTAGACTCCACCTACGTAGGCACATACATAGGTTGCTGCGGGAGCTAAGCCTGAATCGACCACCGTCCACAGCGACAACCCAATGAAAAGATTCTTTGATGGCTTTTCTGATGTCAGAATCCTTTTTTGATCACTGCACCCTCGTCTTAGAAGCTAGGCATTAAGATTGATTCTATTTGCATCCATCCTCATCCGCATCTCATCGATGTCGTCGACCCAATCACCTTTGCATATGTTCCCTCCACCTATCTCATCTCCCGCTCTATTCATTGTGACAACTTGATGCATTATCCTACATGAAAAGCTTCCCAATGCTTCGACATTCATCGTCCGCACCGAAGATGCCCGCAGCAGACTCTGAGCCCATAACCTCGTGCCCCCCACTCTCTCCACCCCCTAGAAATCCCAGTAATTACATGGATTCCACTACACGCCTCAAAAATTGGTCAAATCTTCGTCTTCAGACTGATTGGTTACTTCCCCCCTATTGGCCGCCTCCAGAGACGAGAGATTATCTCGGACAGAAGCGCAGGCTATCGCCTTCGTCGGCATCATAACTCAATTAAGACACCATTATCAGACGGAGCGGGTCGGGTGGGGTCGACGGGGGCGGACGGTTAGAGTGTGGTTAGTTCAACAACCTCCCATCGATCTTTGGCGTGTTCACCGTTTAGCCTACTTTTTCTGCGGATCTGTGCGAATCTGCACCGCGGCACCTTTGGACAAACGATCTCTCGTGGTATTTGATTGAACACGGTGTCGATGTCGATGTCGGTGGGTCGTGTTACTTTCAAGCGCAGATATGTTTCGAGGCTATTATGAGCTTGTCAGATGGACTGACATAGACACCGCCGTTGCTTTGGGTCGATGGGATGAAAGCGCTCGCGGTTTTTCGAAATTCGGCGTAGCCTGACCTACAATGGCGAAGCGAAGGCATCCGAAAGACAAAGGGGTTCATTAAAAGCGCCTTCGTCATGGCGTGGAGCAATTGGCGTTGTTTTCTGTCTGAGATTGCACGGATGCCATGCTTCATTACACGACTTGGCCATTGTCAGGTGTAGCAGTGGGGTGTCCGTGTCCGGAGTGGCTGAACAATAGTTTCTTGACCCGTAACGCATCGTGGCACAAGTCCAAGAAGAAGACACAGCCGCGAGCACCGCCATCCGCGCACATTTGAAACGTGTTCTGCGTATTGCCGATGTAATTACGGACTGCTTAGGAAGAATGTTTGCGCTAGCAGCTGAGAGTGAATCACTGGAATTACTGGAGTGCGCTTGCTGGCAACGGGAACTCTGGGCTTATTCGAATCGAATCCGTGCCATACCCTATATTCAGTCTTCAATCTTCAGTCTTCAGTCTTCAGTCTTCCGTCTTCAGTCTTCATTCTTCCATCTTCAGTCTTCTGTCTTCAGTCTTCAGTCTTCAGTCTTCAGTCTTCAGTCTTCAGTCTTCAGTCTTCAGTCTTCAGTCTTAAGTCGTCAGTCTTCAGTCGTCAGTCTTCAATCTTCAATCTTCAGTCTTCAGTCTTCAGTCTTCAGTCTTCAGTCTTCAGTCTTCAGTCTTCAGTCTTCAGTCTTCAGTCTTCAGTCTTCAGTCTTCAGTCTTCAGTCTTCAGTCTTCAGTCTTCAGTCTTCAGTCTTCAGTCTTCAGTCTTCAGTCTTCAGTCTTCAGTCTTCAGTCTTCAGTCTTCAGTCTTCAGTCTTCAGTCTTCAGTCTTCAGTCTTCAGTCCTCAGTCTTCAGTATTCAGTCTTCAGTCTTCAGTCCTTAGTATTCAGTCTTCAGTCCTTAGTCTTCAGTCTTCGGTCTCTGCAGTCTTCCATCTTCAGTCTTCAGCCTTTATTCTTCCATCTTCAGTCTTCAGTCTTCAGTCTTCAGTCTTCAGTCTTCAGTCTTCAGCTTGAAGTCTTCAGTCTTCGGTCTCTGCAGTCTTCCATCTTCAGTCTTCAGCTTTCTGCGTTGGTTCTGTTACCTAGCACACCCTATAATCAAACGCATTACGTCATGAAGAGCGTAGGACAAGCGCGACTCTGTTCATACGCCTGAGCTGCATATTTAACTCAGAAACGTACAAAACAACCGCTGTTTGGCCAAAAACGAACCCCCTTACCGGTGGACGGCGCGGCGCGTCAACGCACACGGGAACTCCTTAGCTGTAACTCTGTTTACAGTACGCGCGTCTGGCAATGTGCCCGGCCGGTGCTTCGCCAAGAAGCCGACGTATCGGGAATTACGCAACTCCGCGCTGCCAAGTCTTGGGAGATCCAGCACTTTGGGCCATAAACATGCACGACAACATGTCAAGCAGCGGTGTGCGCCGGCGTGGGAGACAGCGCCGAGTCTCCGTGACAAACAACACTTACTGCCCGTCGGATACACTACATTCTCTGTTATGAATTCATAATCGATATTTTATCCAGATCTGGAGTGCGGATAGCCAAGCAGGGGCATGGCTTCTCGGCGCGGCTTATTGTTATCGCTCTCACGACTCCGCTTTGGGACCTCGATTCCTCGTGTCGATCGGGGAACGGCGATCATTATTCACGGCGCCATCTCACCGCAGAGGCAGAGGGCCGTCGGCTGATTGATACGCTTCGGGCACTGGCAGCCAAAATCCGAAATCCAATCGCCATCGATCCACCGGCAGCCATCAATCGTGGACGCACACGTAAGCCCGCGCAGGCAGAGTGACAAAAAGCGAAATCACTCGGCGCGGCGTGGGTGCATTTCGATGACCTCGTCTGTGTGCGCCCAGCCACATGGTTCGGGCTGAATCACGTTCTGAGCTTGAGCTGGCAACAGATCCAGAGCCAAACCCAGCATCGTCCACCCACGCGGGTTGTCTTCAGCTGAGTCGGCTTCTCCTCATATGGCGTGGGGCTTGTTGGAAAGCCACCTTGCCGGTTGGTGGATTTTTTCATCAAGTTGTGTAAACACCAAATCGGTAACACGACCAATCAAGCGGATGATGGCAATGGCGATGGCGGTGGCGGTACGGTGATGTAATGCGAAGGCCGTTTGCTGAACCGAAGCGGCGACGGCGACGACGACGGACGGTGGTTTTCATAAGTTCGCCGAAGAGCGCTCCGAAAGGGTGTCTGGTGGGCGGACTTGCGTGTGCCCGCACAGAAGTCTCTCGATCTTCCACGAAAGTCATTATCACGTGGGGACCCGGGGAAGGGGGCGGGAGCTGCCATTTAAGGCAATGTGTTGGCGATAAAAGATCTACCATCATCCCGTGAGTAATGTCACACGATGTGCCAGTGGCTGCTACAAGAGCCAAGAAGTTCCGGGATCACTCCGTGTCGGGTTGTCTTAATGGATTTGCGAGAAGTGTTTCATGTCAAGACCGAGTTAATGACTGGAAATCTTCTTGACGATGGGACCTTGTTGATGTCGCTTCGATAACATTTTTTTGGGGGGCAAATGATTTCTTGTCGTGTTTCTTTTTGTGTTTGCCAAGACGTTACACAATGCTGAAGGTCGATTGGATAAGCAACAAGTTGACGAGCTGGCGTTCAGAAGTCTGCCAAAATTGGACAGACAGATGACTGAGATGATCCATCCAGATGACATCACTCCCCGATGAATCGAAAAACAATACTGTGGTGATCTGACCGAGGATTCATCAGAATGACTGATGATCTTCTGTCAGCTTGCCTCAGTATTCTTCAAGAGGATATTGATCCTCACACAAATTGTGAGGACGTTTTGAGTCTGGATGATAGAATAAGTTGGAAATGCTTCCGTTCGTATCTACAGCTTCATTTAAGTAATGGAATAATTTGATGTCTTGGTTGTTTGTGGAGCTATCTTGAACGGCTTTTCGGATTCGGTCGATACTTGGTTGAGAGATTGCTCATGTATAGGGAGAGGGTAGCAAGATTTCAGTTTTCTCCTCGTCCACACAACTTTTCGCAAATGTCACTTCCGATAACGTCTTGTTAAATTGTTGTTCTTCTTCTAATAGACTGTATCCGAGTGACGCACACAAGTTCATCCAGCAGTCACCCATTTAGAACACTCTAAAATTATACACATAAATCGAATTTATTCGCTTATTATACTCACTATGAGTCATCGTGCGTTACTTCGGATCGGCAATGGCCTTCTCTTGGGCGGGCTAAGAGGCAGTGGCACCCGGGGCGGTAAAGCAAGGTTACACCCCTGACAAGATTTAAGCAAAAACAAGACAAATATAGATTTTATTTAAAGGTTCTTTCGAGCTTCTATTGATCTGAATGTTTCGATCAAATCATTAAAAGCTCTAGGGTCATTGATCAACAAAGGGATGAGCAGGAAAAATTCGTGATTTTAAATGACACAAAAAATTATCTGCACGTGACGGAACTAGACGACCCAATGAGGACGTCGCAATCCGCTTTTGTATAAGGCTATAAAGTCTAAATGTTAAGCTTACAGAAACTTTATTTTATTTGATTCATTTTATAATTAACAATTCCTGTTTTTTTTTATCCTAAGTTTCATATGGTGTGGCTAGAAGCCGTCTACCAGATTGACTTATTATAATACTAAATATTTTTATAAATTGTTTCTTTACGAAATATAATAATAATAATAATAAGGTGGCGCTGCAGTCCGAGCCGGACCTGGGCCTAGCTTCTCAGCAACCACTCCTGTTGTGCGTGCTATTGTTCTTTTTTTTTTTTTAATTTCATTTTTATTTTATTTCTCAGGACAACTTATACTAGACAAAAATGACATAAAAATCTATCTTAATATCTAACAATACATGTACTTAATTCTATCTTACTGCCCTTCGCGGGTACTCTAAAATATTCTAATCTAACTTACTATTTGCCTTTCGGCATCTAAAGTATTGTTTTTTTTTTTTTTGTCCTTAGGACAGACTTTATTGTTTAGGGCTTACTGGCCAAGACAACTAAGAAAAACTAGGCGTTCTATACATTGTTTTTATTATTACCTAACCTAAATCTAAATCTAAAAACCCTAATACCTATTAAAAAACACTTAATCTAACATAATCTATAGTCCGGTATAATATTGCTGTCCTCTACCCACGTTTTCAGGGCTCGTATAACAATCTTTTCGAAGACTTTACTGATGCAAGGAAGAAGACTTATCGATCGGAGGTTTGACGGGATGCTTTTATCTTTGTCCCGTTTAGGGATTGGTTGCACCACAGCTGTCTTCCGGGTAATATGCATTACTGAGCGCGTTGTTGAACAGTGTGGTGTAAATTTCGACTGCCGCCGGAGGGAAATGACTAAGCACGATGTTCGGGATACCATCCATCCCAGCTGATTTCTTGTTCTTCATATATTTAAGGATCCCCTGGAGATCTTCTTGGGAAATCACTATCTGGTTTCCATCATTGGCTACGGCATTGTTTGCCATATTTTCGTCATTGAATCTGGAAAAACCGTGATTCTCCGAACGCCATTGACTTATCTCGTTACGGAGATAGAAGTGGTTTAACCGGGCTCTGTTCTCCAGATCGTGGTTCGGACTACGAACCTCGTTGACCGTATACACTCTCTGGAAAACAGCACCAATTGTTTTAACCTTCTCCTGGGGATCTTCGACCATGAAAAAGTCGTTGTCTAGCACGGCCTCATCTGGATCAACATTGATTGAGGTCAGTAGTTGTTCGTTGTCAGTTGTTCTGGGAAGTCTAACGATCTGAATGTCATTTTGATCTTTCCTTCTGAATATTTTATTTACTTGCGGGAACATACCCGGGTTGCTGGATCGTACGGCCCGGATTTTATAGCCCCAGTGCAAGCTTATAGCTAAATTGTAATTGATTTTTATTAGTTGTTGGAGGTTTTTGATCTCTGACTTCAGGGATCTGACTTCCAGACTTCTTGCATCTGTAAACCGTCTGTGCAAGAGTTTAAGTCTTGACAGCAGTCTACTTTTTTGCACGTGGAGTGCATCGATGGTGGCATTCCGATAAACATCAGAGTCATCGGAGTGCACTACCTTCGGAATTGTCTTGTCCATTGTACGTATTATGGCATCGTCCATTCGTCTGAGGTACCCGTCAACCTCTTCATTTGTAAGGTTTCTGTTCGTTGTACTATTGTTCTTTCACAAGTGGAATGGACCTTCAGTTTAATTCCGACTCCGAACGTCGAAGTTGAGAAGCTTTT
Source organism: Eristalis intricaria (assembly GCA_964034865.1). Classification (NCBI taxonomy): domain Eukaryota; kingdom Metazoa; phylum Arthropoda; class Insecta; order Diptera; family Syrphidae; genus Eristalis; species Eristalis intricaria. The sequence continues at coordinate 71,747,817 of OZ035874.1, forward strand.
TCTAGACAGGAATACTCTTTGAGCATTGTCAGTGACTCGAAAGAGGTGGATCTGCGAGTTATGAAAGGTGGTAAATTCGGGTATCGAACCTGGCACCCTCTGCGTAGGAGTCGACGCACTTACCCACGGCAACCCATCGCTAAAGAAGATGTGCTCAATAAATCCACAGAATTTCATAATTTATTGGATTGTCTTGGATGACCGGCTCATAATCTTCGCACACAAGTTGGTGTGACTATTATTATGCTTCGTAATAACAATTACACAAAACTTTATAAGGGTCAGAGGCATTATTATTGTGGCCACTTTTTTGATTGGAAATTGCAAAGGTGAAGACATTTTGACTCCACGCGTTCTAACGATACAATCTGATTTCGTTTGAGTTCAAAGGTGTACAATTTGCAGCTTGCATTGCCTTTGCGATCACCATTAATAAGTCGCAAGGCCAGTCTTTTGGGATTTGTGGGTTGGACTTAGAATTTCTAGTATTCTCTCACGGATACTAGAATTTGTACGTTGTCTGTTCCCGTGTCAACAAACCATTCGTATTATTCATTGGTTCTTTTTCTTTTTCACCGCTGCTATGATCATAATTATGGAGATCATATTCATAACCCTCCCGCTGTACTGCAACCCTGCCGATGCGTGTTATTCATTTATTGTAAAAAAAAAGTGAATTCACACTGCAATGTGTTTTTTTTTTCATGCAACGGGATGAAACGTTTTTGATTTTTCCATCTTATATGTAAATAAAAAGTGCGGTCGGTTTCCCTAGTCCCCCAACTTACAGTGGACCATGAGAAAATACCGGATATTCAAAATCTATACTAAAACTGTCCTCGCGCCTTATTTATAGTAATGGTAAAAGCAAGGCGAATTGGAAATTGAAGACGTCTAAAATCAAAAGACAAATCTGTTGGAATTGTCGGAATACGCGGAAGCAATAAACCTACCCTTTAAATTTTCATTTTAAAATCGTCGCTTTAATAAGACAAGCGACAGTCCAGACTCCAGCAAATCCAAGTAACTGAAGTTCATGTGTTTTCACGATGATGGAGAAAAACTCCGACAAATTATTATTTGTACATGTAATTAGGTAAGATGAAGGTAAAAGATAAAAAGCTAAAATAAGAATAAAAGAAATCAATAAAAAATAAGTAATGCCGTAACAAAATAATGACGACGTAATAATATTTGGCACAGATACATAGTGTCTGGTATTAATTATCCACTCTTATATCGTAATAACCCGAGCTTTTGAAAAATATTTTAAGCACCTTGTAACAATATAAATGTTTTAAAGGAAGAAAGACTGGTTGCTTAGACAAATCAAAACTCGGTGTTCTACGATTACTTACTTACTTACTTATCAGGCTGACGACCCATGCTGCTTCCAGTTATCAAGACCAAGCTTTCTTTCGTCTGCGATTACTTGGTCTTTATTCCGGAGATTCGGCCTTCTTCTCATTCTCCAACCAGGAGGCCCGGATTCGAAGACCCTCTTAGCTGGAGCATTGTTGTGCACTCACAGTTATGTTTTAACTTGGCGTATCATACTTTATGATAAGTTTTCTCATTATGATCTTGGCATCATAGCGCTAACAGCGACATTCTAGTTGAAAAATCAGGCTTTTATTTCAAAATTTTTAACATCAAAACTAAAAAAGATAGTATACTGTGGTCGAACTCTCCCTAAGTCGAAACTCTCTCTAACTCGAACTTTTTCGCCATATTTTACTAACAAAACCTCTCTATAACTCGAACAATTTATGGTATCCTGCGACAATTCGACTTAGAGAGAGTCTATTGGGCTCTAATCGCGTAAGGCGACAATCGTCTCGCGCTAGCGTTTCGACGGTAGTTTCGATTCATTTAAGCATAAAAAACTATAGCGTCTGAGAGATATCGTTTTGCCCGCTTCGCGTAGACTCAAAACTGTCATTAACTATCGTCTCGACGACTGATTTCTGGCATTACCTATTTCAGTATAGCCTCCTATTAAATGAGAACAAATTGTGTATACATATCTTGTTCTACATTTTTGTATTTTGTTGGTATTGTTTGTATTAGTTTTGTTGGCGAGCTGAAATTAGAATGTATTATTTAAATGTTTGAGGTATTAGAGCACAGATGTCATTTTTACGTAAGAGTTATTATTTTCAGAGCACTCAAACCGTAACGATAGGCGCAACGATAGTTATGGTCTTCCAAGAAGCAAATCATCTACGATATCATCGAAATGAATCAAAAGGACTATAGTCGTCTGAAAAGTTACGCGAAGAGAGCCCCGTATATAAAAATATATAAAATATACTCAGAACAACATCGTTTTACTATCTCAAGAAGTCTTCAATCATGCGGAATAGCACATAAATGCGGTCTGTGCCACCGCAACGTAGTTATGGTGAAAAAAGGGGAAACATATTAAGATCATGCATAATAAAGGTGAGTGCCAAAAACTTTTTATCCTCACCTTATTGGGGTCGGTATGGTAAAAGGGGATTCCACAACACTAAAAGCTTTTGCGATCATTACGCGAGGGGGCTTTTACGATACCTTGGGTAGAAACGGACTGGTGTCCGCTATTAAAAATAAAAAAACAGCACTGTACGAAAAAAAAAGAAATAAAAATATAGAAAAAATATACGCCCGAAAAAATGTCTGCGAAGAAACAGAGAACGAGTCAAAATCAACAGGTTCCAGTCCGACGGAAACTGAAACTTTCAATCAAATCCGACGGAAGGAAACAATTTTATGGATGAAAAACCGAAATGACATTGATGTCACCAGTTTTGTTCGCCACTGTAGTTGTGAAACGGAGTTAAGTTCCCGAAAGATTTTTCTATTTCCGTCACCTACATTTTTTCACTAAAATTATAATAATATTGGCGGTGCGAGAGGCCGATTTTTTTGTTCCACTACAATTTGATTAATTCTTTATTATCTACAGGATTCCTTAAACAGAATCGTGAACACTTTCAAGAAGTTCTTGGCCTTCAAGCTATAAGCGGTGGGTTAAATATAAGTTCCTTTTTAATACAATATTATTGAACAAATTTAAATTGTGCCCATGGGTTGTAATATACTATTTATATCTAATAAATTAATCACTTTTTTATTTAATATATTACTTATTTATTTAACGTGGTCGCCGTGGCGTAGTGGGTAAGTGCGTCGACTCCTACGCAGAGGGTGCCAGGTTCGATACCCGAATTTACCACCTATCATAATTCACGGCTCCACCTCTTTCGAGTCACTGACAATGCTCAAAGAGTATTCTTGTCTAGAAAAAGCTTCTCAACTTCGCCGTTCGGAGTCGGCATTAAACTGTAGGTCCCTCCCACGCGTGAAAGAACAATAGCACGCACAACACGAGTGGTTGCTGAGAAGCTAGGCCCTGGTCCTGTACGGGCTGTAGCGCCACCCATATATTGTATTATATATTTAACGTCTGTTGACGTCTGTATCGATCATCAGAAAAAAACTGATGGCGTGTGGTGAATTTATAAGGATAATGCACAAACTCCACGCGTAGCTCTTACAATTTTTTTTCTCTTTATTTCGATTCTCTCTTTTTCTTTGTTGGGTACAGTATCAAGGCTTTATTAAGTAAGAACAAACATTCCCACACCAACCCAACGTCGTTCAAGTGGGTGCCTCGGCTAGCTTTGCAGAAGTGCATTCTGTCACCCCAATTTCCCAAGACCTTGTTGATGTTCCGGATTGTAAGCATAACATTTTTGCTTCACGCCAAAGGAAACACAGTCGCGGTGTGATCTTCATTTCGGACAAAACAAATTCCTTCCGAATGCTTGAACCCAATGGCTTATCAACTGTCCATCGCCTCCACATTTTAGAAGTACAGTGGACTCCCCATAAGTCGAATTGTCACGGGTTACCATAATTTGTTCGAGTTAGTTTGACTTAGAGAGAGGTTTTTGTATGGAAAATTGAGGGAAATGTATGTAAAATATGGCGAAAAATTTCGAGTTAGAGAGAGTTTCGACTCAGAGAGAGTTCGACTTAGGGAGAGTCCACTGTATATGTGAAGCTGCGGTTAAGTCCCCGAAAGCGAATTATTGCAGAGACGAGAAGCGAATAATTGGGGAGACCTTGTTAACATTTGAGGAGATGTCCACGCTCCTCACTCAGTTCAATGCATGCCTTAATTAAAGGCCCTTGTAGCCACCCTCAAAAAAATCCAGACATCCCGGACACCCTTCTGCGATCCATACGAATGCAGAATGGTGCAGCATGTGAGTTATTGTTGTTCTCATTTGGAGATGAAATCGACTAGCGGCGCCGTTCCTTTCATAAGAGGATATATTGAGCTGACTCCGAGAGTCCACCACGTGGACGAAGTCTTTGTGTATGCGGCTGCAGTCCGTGGTTGACCTCGGCCTCAACAAAGCCATCACAAAAGATCCCCTCCACATCCCAAGAGGTCGAACCACTTTCCTCCAATGTGATGCCTCGCCCGGATCATAAGCCCCAACGCAGTCGCATCGCCAGTATTTCTTTTGTCACGACTTATTTGATTCGACGCATTCGAAACGTACCACACTCACGCTTTGAGACACACAACCAACCATTAGGAAAAGAGGTCAAAAAGCATCGCCCTCCAGCTGAGTCCGCTGCACCTAGTCCCAAAGCAGCGGTCCATCTTATCTACAAAGTCCGCATCGCGGTACACTTCTCCCACTTCTCACGTAGTCGGCCATGTCTCCGATCGAGATCTGTGCTGACCGCTAGATGCCACCGGGAGATTACGAAACCGACGAAATTACATCACCCAGTGCATTCCGACCGAGAGATGGTTGGGTGTAGCTAGCTCTGATTTCGCACACTTCCAAGGGTCACGTGCAAAGGCATACTCTTACCGCATCAGGCACGGAGCGAGCGAAGTAAGTACGGACCCACCATCGACTCGTCCTCCCGAGCACAGTCGTTCTTCACGCTTCTTAAGTAAATAATTCCACTCCACAGCGTCGCAGATCAAGAGTGCAGTGCGCATTCCAGCACAACACCCGCAACGACCCCTCGCCAGAATGCAGGAGTGGAGTCGTGCTCGTGCCATTATCTGTGCTCCTTTTTTTTTCTTTTTGGTGTTACCTTGACAAAGTACTTATAACGGTTCCCAGTGCAATGCGCAGGCATTCCTCAACCCAAATCTAAGCCTACACGGTCCCACTATGCCACCAGAGCCGCGTCGCGCGGTCCATCGCGCTGCGACCGGCCACAGAACAAAACCAACACCATCAACATAATAACCGTGGTGATGGTTGGTCTTCCTGCAGGGGTCGCACTCCAAAAAGAACAAAGCGTCCACGTCAAGACCACCGCCGCGCCGCGGCTGAATTGTCGTGCAGAATTATTTCCAGGCCTCGAGAGCCAGGAACGTGCAAACATTCGAACGTGTTTACATGGCCATGTAATTAGATCAATTTCCATCATTGCATCGCAGAGCGGAGCGGGTTGGCGCGCTTGCGCCTGCACAAGCGACGCTGCCTTGGAGTTGGACATCGCATGTGAACACATGGCCAAATTAGTGTAGTTAGAGATGGATTTCCTCCTTCTCGATGGGGTGCTGGTGTTGTGGTCGCTTCGCCTCGAAGGGAGAGTGCGGGCACATCGGAATGATAATGGCAGGCAGCAGCGGTCCGGTCTGCGGAGGACGAATGCAAACGACAAAGATGCTGCAAAATCAAACGGCCATCAAACGGGCACCTGGGGGAACTCGCCTCGTTCGCTGCTGCACCAGTTCGTCAGTCAGTCACAGTGGGAGGGAGACGGCCGCTTCGCTGGACTCACCGAAACCAGCACGAAGCGACCATTTCTAATGATGCCGAGGTCATCGTAGTCGTCCGCATCGTCATCGTCGTCGTCGACGTCACTGCACTGGTTGTGCACACGCTCGATCGGACATTGCTCTCTCCCTCTCTCTCGCTCACTCTGACCAAATTCAAATCGGCGTAGGCAAACGTCATGGGAACCAGTGAAGAAGGAAGATACCACCGCATCGGATCTACGACGACGACGACGACCGCGACGGGGATATGCCCTGAAATGCTTCGTAGCCGCACACTGCGCCGCCGCGCCGCGCCGCTGCAGTACATTTTACATTTTATGGCTCGTTCTGTTAAATGTTCTTATTATTCGGCAGGAGTAAGGGAGCGAGCGCGCGCATTCACTTCCGTGATTGTATCTGCGGCAGTATCTGGGGAGCGCACTTCTAGCGTTCTTGCGGCCGGCAGTGGTGATGGTGGTGGCACTAGATGAACTTCCAGCACTCCCTCGTAATTCAAAACAAAAAGCCAGACACTGCGAGACAAAAGGAAAAACGACTGCAATAATGGTAATGGGCACTGCGCCGAGCGGTGAGATGGCTGCGAAGGGAGGGCGCTCACAAGGAGACATCATGACCACCGTGAATTTGTGTTGTCTATTTGCATTGGGATTGTTCGTTCGTCTCTCGCTGGAGGATATGCAGTCTTCTCCGAGAGGAGCACACATATTGTGTGCCATTCTGCCAAAGGGCAGTCGAGGGAAATGCCAAGGAACATGCAAACCGGAGTGTGATGCAACCGAGGAATTCTTGTTTTAGAGCTCCAATAAATTTTGTAGTCTGAGCTCATTCCCAAGCTGGTATTCATACGAGGCCTTCAAGGGATTTTGTCATAAATTCGGGTTTAAACTCAAATGCTGGTGAAATTCACGGGAAAACTTCAGTTCAAGCTTAAACTGGGTTTGAATCCGAGCTTAAAGAGCCCAGACATAGACTGGGTTTTAAAGACTTGTCAGCGGAGTCGACTCAAGACTCAGTGCCTAGGCCAAAGTTAAGGTGAACCTCGACTCGGTATTAGGAAAATTACGTTGATACGATAACGGAAGCTAGGAGGACATGGTCCTGTGCCTGCGATATGCAATGAAAAATGTACGGGTCTAGTTGACACACGGCCTGTTAGTGGCGCCCTCTGAATTGCCTCTGTCGCCAGAGTACAGAGATGAATTAATGTAAGCAGGGGCTGTCTGTCCAGGGGATTGAGCGAGAATCCGGCCCGGTATAAAGAAACTGCACGTTTAGGGACGACTGACCTTTGACATGGACGACTGATCTACTGACGACACCGGACGACGTAATAAGGACAACAATTTTTGGTTCTTCACGGGGAACGTCAGGTGTCTTAACAGACCACGTGTAACCGATAAATTTGCGGAGGCATTAGGAGCCTACAAGACAGACATTTATTACGGGGGTTGTTGCAGACAGGAAAAGCAGCGCTTGCTTGTATGAGACTCTGTTGTTCGAGCTGAAGTTCGGAGCTCAAATGTAAGAACACGAATGGGAATAGGACAAAGAAGTAGAGCAAGACCAACCCAGTTTTGAAGTCGGCACGTACCAATCTTGCCGATCTTGTGGGTCGCCGTGGCGTAGTGGGTAAGTGCGTCGACTCCTACGCAGAGGGTGCCAGGTTCGATACCCAATTTTACCACCTTTGATAATTCACGGCTCCGCCTCTTTCGAGTCACTGACAATGCTCAAAGAGTATTCCTGTCTAGAAAGAGCTTCTCAACTTCGCCGTTCGGAGTCGGCATTAAAATGTAGGTCCCTTCCACTCTCGAAAGAACAATAGCACGCACAACACAAGTGGTTGCTGAGAAGCTAGGCCCAGGTCAACCTCGGACTGTCGCGCCACCCATATTATAATATTATTATATTAAGTACCAATCTTTCTAATTCCATTTTATTCTGCCATAGTATACGGCTTGGAAAGCGTCACCGGGTCTGGAGTTGGTAGTAAACTAGGTCGTCCATTTGGGACATTTTCCCATTTTGTAATCTTCGGGAAAAATACATTTTCTATTTTCTGCAACTGTCAACGTATTCATTCCTACAAGAAAGGCATTTTGTTTTTGTTTTACCCACAGCGACAGCGAGAGACAAATCAAAATATGCTAATTGTGTCGACTTTTGACAACCGCTAGCTTAAATTTTTGTAATAGAATGAAACAAAATAAAGCACACCGCTCCCAGATCTGGTTGTAAGCGACGCGAATTGTTTGATGTATTGGAAAATGAAATGTAAATAACCGGAGTAATATTAAAGTGAAAAATATTATAACTCACGCCTCTAGACTAGGCCTTCCCATAATGATTTCTGTAGAAGCTCCATGGACGAGGGTGAGGAACAAACCATCAAACATTGTAGCTGCAGTGCTCTTTCATCCCGTAAGTTCAGACTTCTGGGGGCCCATTTCTTTGTGGCTGAACTGAGCAGCATCAGAATCAGCCATCTTCGTCTTACAAATTGGTTTGCGGAATAGGTAGCCTAAGATACGCGTGGTAACACAATGGGACTTTGCTTGGCCTTAGTGTGTCTGCTGTCCGTATGAGCGGCAGTCAGCCACCTCCACCTAACCTAACCCACGGATTAAAAGGAACAGAAATACATCCTTACAGAAAAAGACAGTGTTTTTTTTTTTAAAGAGATACGATGGACACCCTTTAGGTAGTAGTATGTTTGCCTTATATTCTGTGTTGCTGTTCAAGATTTAAGTATGGCAGCGCAATAGTACTCGTACTCGCAGTTCGGCAGTAGCTCAATATTGAAAAGCTGACTCTTCGAATGGTAAGGTAGTAGTGAATGTGGTTTGGTCACGTGACACGAATGTCTCCATCATCACGATTCCTGAAGCCTTGAACTACTTCAGTGGAACATACTGGAACATAGCCTATACACAGATAGCTCGAGGCAGTATGAACGTGTCGGTGCTGGTGTATACAATGCATCGCCAGATATCAAAACCTGCTACTAACTGGACGCAAGAAGCAGTATCTTTCAGGCGGAACTGGTTGCCATCCAGAAAGCAGCGGTAGCCTGAAATGCTGCGCAAACCGCACTCGCGTTAATTCTATGTAGACAGTCAGACAATTTCGAGGTAGTAAAGGAGTTTGTCTACCTCGGGGCAAACGTAAACCCCACAAACGAACCGCCTTTGGCAACCGGTATTACTTCGGTTCAAAACAACTGGCGTCAAAACTCCTGACTCGAAGGACTAAGATCATGCTCTACAAAACCCTTATTTTGCCAGTCCTGCTATATGGAGCCGAAAGCTGGACGATAAGCGGAGAGGATTCTTGGCGCCCTCGAAAGAAAAATTCAACGTCGGATATATGGTCCCGTCTGCGAGGAAGGCGAATGGAGGAGAAGACACAACAGCGAACTCTACGAGCTGTACCAGGATGTGGATGTAGATCCGTCGACTGCACTGCCTCGGCCACATCGAGCGCATGCACAACGATGCTCCACCTAAGAGGTCTTCCAATTCGAGTCGAGGAGAGAAAGACCGAATCTCCCGTATGAAGACCAAATAATCGCGGATGCAACACAGCTTGGTCTTGATAACTGGAAGCAGCGTGCCCAGGACCGTCAAGAATGGAAAACAGCTATCGCCCAGGTTCGGACCCTGCATGGGTTGTCAGCCTCATAAGTGAGTAAGTATGTAGACAGTCAGGCAGCTCTCAACGCACTTGAAAGCTTTAATTTTTTTTTCCATTAATTTTTTCAGTTTTTGTTAGGTTGCGAAATTCTCTTGGAAGTTCATTAAGCACTGATGGAACTGCGACATTAAGCGTCCTTCTTCCGTACTCGTTCTCGGGGCTTCATGGACCTGCTGTTGTCTTCTACTGGCATTTATATTTCTGCATGGATAGTCGTTGTAGAGGTGCGCAAGCATTTCTAGACTGTAGATCTGTTGAATATTCTCCAGATTTGAGTCTGGGGTTGTGCACTTATTTTGCAGTCGCACATGTGTTCCACGCTAATACGCCATATCTCAGATGTGATTCGACTAAACCAAAGCATTGGCTAAAAATTTCAGGTGTGCAGAAATGTTTAAGGCGGAAGAGTGCATAAGCGGAAAGACACAATTTGTATTTTAATTCTTGTATGTTGACACATTTTCGATATAACCGGCGCATCTATCATTTTCTCTTACGTTACATCCACTTCTGTGCAGACATTCTATGGCATGCAGTTTTATCCTGAGTTTAGTTTTTGGGATATGCGGCGGACGAACATGCTTTATCTTTGTCTTCAGTGCGTTAATAATCAGTCCATGTTCCACCAAGCTGTGATTCCATTAAGTTATCTTTTTAATAAGCTTGCAGCTTCATCTACGTTTCTATGGCTGTATCGACTGTACTTCAGCACTGATATCAGATCATTGGCGTGGAATATAAATAGAAGAGGACCCAGGATTGTTCCCTATGGCACACCATATACAACAGCTTCACCTTCACTTAAGAATTCGCTCATCTTAACTTTAAATTGTCGGTCTCTTAAGTAGTTTTCCATGTTGGTATACTGCCCCGAACAACAATCTTTTCTAACTGCCTCAGTCATTGTTTGCGGCTTAATGTATGGAAGGATTTTTTGAAATCAATGAACAGAATCACTGCGCTGTGTTTTTTATCCTGGCTTTGGTTTATTTTATTCGTAAAATGGATTGATGGCTGATGCTCTGGTTTTTACGAAAGCCAAATTGATTTTACATTTTTCCACATATATATAGCCTCGTAAGGTAATAAAGTCCAAAACGATACAAAACTGCTTTTAAGCGCTGCAGAACCTTTGTTGTAACAACGCAGTTTCCCTAATATGGGTCCGTAGCCACATGGGAATCCAGGAAAACCCAAACAGCTGACTAACCAGCTGAACTAGCTGAGTGTGGCGTCACAGTGTTATCTTAAAAACTAAGCATTGCAGCTCCGATTTTCAATGAACTTGGCAATGAACAGCAAACAATGTGTGGAATAGTAGTAATTCATGCCACAAGACTAACATTTTCTGGCACAAATACAAATATCCTTTGATTGAATGCAACTCCTTATGCGTATTATGCTCCTTATTTTTCCTTCCGAACAGCCGGTGCTCTTCCCTTCTTTTAAGATCGTAGAATTCACGAACCGCTTTCGACCTTGCATGTGCTGCATGTCCTTATACGCTCCTTGCCTCTCGTGTCCATGTGTCTGTCTGCACCCAGTATCTCCCAGGCAACTTTCTGATGGCGTTTTGCCCACGTTTTTTATTGTTCCCCAGCTGTATCACCGGACAGCGTTGGTCTCTCTGAGAGGTTCAGGGACATTTCGATGACGGCCGATTGCGCTTGTAACTTGCCGACTTCAACACTGGTGTGGTCTTGCTCTACTTCGTTGTCCTATTCCCATTCGTGTTCTTACACTTGAGCTCCGAACTTCTGCTCGAACAACAGAGTCTCATCCAAACAAGCGTTGTCTTCGCTGTCTGTAACAACCCCCATAAATAAATGTCTGTCTTGTAGGCTCCTAATGCCTCCGCAAATTTATCGGCTACACGTGGTCTGTTAAGAGACCTGACGTTCCCCGTGAAGAACCAAAAATTGTTGTCCTTATTACGTCGTCCGGTGTCGTCAGCAGATTAGTCGTCTATGTCAAATGTCAGTCTTCCTTGATCTTGTAGTTTCCTTATATATTTGGATTGTTACCCCCGTGCGAACAAAGAGGACTGAATCCTCGCTCAATCCCCTGGACAGAGCCCCTGTTTACAGTAATTCATCTCTGGACCCTTACGGGAGACGGAATTCAGAGGGCGCCACGAAGAGGCCGTGTGTCAACTTGACCCGTGCTTTTTTTCATTTCAGCAGCCCGAGTCGAGGTTCACCCCTTAAGCACTGAGTCTTGAGTCAACTCCGCTAACAGGTCTTTGAAACCCAGTCTGGGACATGTCTGGACTCGGCGCAAAGAAGAGCGCGGGTGTCAAAGTAAACCACGACCACGAGGCTGTCAGTACACCAAGTTAACTACTTAAGCTTGAGTTAACACCATAATGGGCCCAACTGGACCTATGTGCGACGTGGCCCCACCATGACAGCCCACCGACCGACGATCTAAGCTTGATTCGAAGTTTGATTTTTGTCCATAAAATAAGAGTTCCAACTTGAACTAGGCATAAAGCCGAATCGTAAACTGAGAGTTGTTAAAGTGGAGGTGGAGCGACAGAGGCACAAGCAGGAATCGACGCCACGACGGAAATTTTAACTTAAATTTGTATGCTCACGCCTTTAACTTGTATGGGTTCTTTGGTGCAAGACAGGGCTCAAAATTGGAAGCTTAACCTAAGCTTGTTGGACGATGACTTAAGAGAATGACTAGAAATCGTAAACTGGAATTTAACGAATAAACAGAATCGAATTTGGAAGTAAAGCTCAACCTGATGGTGGAAGACAAAGGCAAACTTTTCCAAGCTACGCTTTATCAGGGAATCACGCCAAAATTTGTGTTTGATGACGATTTCGGCCTTGAAAGAGAACACGAAACCAAAACTACACAAATTGAATCTGAGATAAACTAAATCCAAGCTTGTACTTAAACTGGAAGAATGTTTATGAATGTGCAACCATCAGCGGACTCATCAGGCTATCATGAAGGAAGAAGGTATCCCGATTCACAGGATGTGGGCATCCACAGACTTTCAAAAGTGCTCCACCATAGCAGCCATCACCAGCCTCCGGCCGAAAGTGACATCTTCTGCCTGTCACTCGTCAAAACTGAACGCCTTCCTTTACTTCGTCCGTCCGGAGACAAATCCCATTAACCAATCGCTCGCGGTGGTTCCTCTCAAATCCCTCGCTCTACAAAACCCACTATCTGCCGCATGGGTTCAACAACGAGCCACTAGTCCAGACGCGTCCATCGATACCCCTTAACTACGGCGCTGGCAATTATCTCTAAATACCCGGCGATTACTAAATTTTAATTACAACCTGTCCCTAGGGACATTCTCTGCCCACTTGCGGACAGTCGGTCGCGCCGAGGACTGGACGCGGACTCGTGGGCCCGCCAACGGTCACTTGATGATGCGCATGATGAAGTGCAATCGATGAAGAAGACATTAAAACCTCGCAATAAATCTTGACCGGTCCGCGGCCGCGACTTCCCGCCCCTTGCGACGCTTTCGTGGAATTTTTTGACGAATGCAATGTACGCACGAGAGATATCACATGCCATGCGGCGCGGCGCGGCGGCCGGCGCTGTTGTTGCGAGTGACATGGGAGAAGACAAGAGATTAGATTAGATATACGTCCCGGGGATTGATGGGAATCTCGCCAGAACACGCCGCGACACGGTGTAAGTGATGGCCAATAGATAAGTCGATGAGAGGTGTTTGATAGCTTGATGGGTTTTTGCATGGGCGGCGCGTCTTAGATGGCTTGACTGATGACGGTACAACATGAACTGCATTTTAACAGCGCTCGTGTATCAATCGAGATCCTGCAGGGGATTGGACTGCTTGACCATGCGAGGAGCAGTGTTATGCGACCGGTTTGAGAATAAATCAGGCGGTTGACTGCAGAGTAGATGGGTGCGGTTGGGCATTTGGTCGCGTTACCAAGCGGGGAGACTGATCATCGGTGTCTTGGCTGTTGTTTGTGGCTCAACAACTTGAGTTCCCAGATCTGGTGGGCATCCTTCAGGCCCGACACTTTCACAGCACTCCAGCGGCCCGAAGTAACCCACGATATCTGCGGCGTCCTCCTGGTCGTAGCGTGGGAGTCTCCGCGAAAGCGTCCCAAATTGCTCCAATAAAGCACAGCCGGTGCTCGGTGATTATTCATGTCTTGGCTTTAAAGACCGCCATCTCTTCACGCCAAGGTTGCCGTCAAAGTCGTAATCCATAAATCCCATGACCCACACCACCACCCGCCGCCGGCGAAATGGTAATTATTTCGAACAGCACCACTGACAGACTTCACATCTTCGCCGGATTCCAAGCCAAGCGCCCTCCTTGAGCGCAGCATTTCCGATCTGTTTGACAGTAGCAAATTATAGAGTTCCACGAGGCTGGCCGGGGTTCGTCCGCCCCCTCCGCGAGCACTGCGCACACAATTTGTTTATGCTCTCCATTACCTCATACACCTTGAGAGCAATTTGAAATCCCCACACTGGGCTGGGCTTGCGGCCGCGTCTTCAGCCACCAGTCCATCCGAGCCCAGCATTCATGTGTCGTAATCTCCCATCTGGGCCCATCTGTGCCTCAGCTGTCCACTCATGGATCTATTACGTGAGATCTATGAGCAGCACACACACTCGTATACTTTGCAGTCCCACTCGCGCGTACATCCTTCATCCTAATCCGTGGACATGACGCGCGCATAGCGCAAAAACGAAGAGGAGAACTGCAAACCAGCCACGATAACTCCGTCATGATTATTATAATTATGATCCTGTGACGTGAGTGCGTACAGCGCTGCGAACGAGATGTGTCCAGGGCGAGCGCAGCCGCAGAGGCGTAGGCCAATGGCCCTCGCGGGGACCGCGAATCTTGAATCTCTAATTGATTAGCTGTCGGTGGTAATTAGTGCAGAATGCCGCGACGCGCTCCGTGAAGGGTGGAAAGTTTGGACACATTTGTGATATCAATCAGCTAATAGGCCTTGAGATGTGTGCTCTGTCCCGGAGCTTCCTTGATGGATTGATCACGCCGCACCGCGCACACACTCGCAGCGACTCCACAAATCATCTTGTTTATCTATAAATAGCCGGGAAGGCTGTGCTTGCGAAGGGAGCTCTTGCAGATGGGGCCTCGGCCGATCCGTCCTGGCAAGTACAATCAAAAGTTAATAAATCACCGCTGGTAATCATAAATCCAAATGGTCTTAGCTGAGGAATGCTATTTTCCCTGAATGGGATCGAGGGACGGGGCCGTGTGGTGGGGATTATGATCTTGGGGTGGCCATGGGCGGCAGCCGACGTTGCTAGCGCATTGACAAAAATCGACTAGGCGACGCACACGTGGATTGAGACAAATCGCTAGAGGTCCTCGCGGGATGTGCGCCGGCAATCAGTACGCGTTAGTCTTCGTTTCGAGATGGGAATCTGCAAATGAGCGAGGCGGACACCCACGCAGCTGGAGGATGGTTCTCGGTAATGAGCAGGCCGTGGTCGTGGTCATATGAGAAATTGCCTGAAACGACAACTCTGATGGTGGGCACTGAGGGGGCGGCTGGGTTCGTTAACAGGGCTGCAAACTTCAGGGGATTTTTCCATGCGGTGCGTTGAATGGAGGCTCGATCACCTCGTCAAGGAGACGTTCAGAGACGTGGAATTTTCGAGAATTTTGGATTTATTGAAAATTGTGTCCTCTTGACTATTCTAGATTCTTGTCCTGTGGACGAAGGTGAGTTGAATACGGTGCAAGGCAGAGAGACATTGGGTACGTCACATCACTTGGAGAAGCGCTCACAATTCATGTGGTCAACATGGTCAGCTACAGCATCAGTTGGAAAAAACAGTGGCGGCGGGGACTTGTTTTGGTGTAAACATTAGGAAGACAGCTGTAGCTTGGCACACTCTTCTCTGTCTCGAGCAGAGATCGTTCCACTGAACCAAGGGATATCCTAGAGGCTGCGAGCGACATCCTATTTGTATACGGATTATAAAAATTAAGGGTAGGGGGGAAGACGGTATCAGTGACTGGGATTGAGGGGAAGTCGTTGCATTTTAGGGAAAAGCTCCAGGATATATTTATACACTGGCATGATCTCGATTTCTTCATAAATCCTTTCAGCCGGAATGAGTTTCTGTCTTGATGGGTATTAGTCGGCTAAGCAACACAGTCTTCTGTCCAAGCCAAGTCTTTCTACAGAACAGTGGTTGACTGGCTAAAGCCTACAGTCAAAAGGTCACAACAATCAACATCCACGTTGTTCTTAAATCTGAACCTCACGTGCAACATTATTCCTAGATATTTTGTCTCCTCCGTTGAAGTGATGGGTGTTCTGTGTTGAAAAGTTATTTTTAGATTGTTGCATCTGCTAATTAACGTCCTACACGTAGGTAGGTGGGGTCCATTGTGACCACAGTCGGACTACTACCACTGATTGACCACTCCACTGATAGTGCCGTTAATTTGATCCAAACGGCAAGTCGTGACTGGAGCAGATTTGTAGCTTGTATTCGCAGTCGCTATTGTCTTTTAGGCTCCACTTGAGAGGTATGTAGTGCACGTTATTTAGTCATCTTCATACAAGGGTGTATTGCTTCCAATTGAGTTCGCGTTTGTTGGCTGTTTCACGTCAAAGACAGAATAGGACTGGTCCCATACTTGATCCTTGTGGTACTGCGGTTAGTGGTGAAATAAATTAAATCAAGTTTGGTGGTGTTAAGTGAGATACGTGTGTTAGAAAGCCCTACTTGATCGAGAACTTCAATGCCAAAAAAGGATCTATACAAGCCGACCGCGAGGCGCTATCATGTGCATTCTTTAACATCGTCCTGGAGAAGATCGTGCAAGACTCAGACGCCAACTTTAGACGCACGATATCTGAGCTCTCCCTGAAGCGTTTGTTGGCAGCCGTGAATAAGGAGAAGGAAATGACGTATATAATATAGTAATATGGGTGACGCGACAGTCCGAGGTGGACCTGCGCCTAGATTCTCAGCAACCACCTACAGCTTAATGCCGACCCCGAACGGCGAAGTTGAGAAGCTTTTTCAAGACAGGAATACTCTTTGAGCATTGTCAGCGACTCGGAAGAGGTGGAGCCGTGAATTATGATAGGTGGTAAATTCGGGTATCGAACCTGGCACCCTCTGCGTAGGAGTCGACGCACTTACCCACTACGCCACGGCGACCACAAATGACGTATATGCTGTCCTTAAAAAAATGGCAGATAACATCGACTTCTTGGACAAAACGTCACAATAGACAACTATAACTTCTTAACGAATGCAATTTCCTCCCCAAAGACACTGACAGCCTACTACCTCCTCGAGGAGAAATTCTCGAGAAATGCTGGCTCGAAGACGCAGGCTGATCCCATGCGTATCTACATGGCCAGATCTAAGACGGGTGAGTGTAGGTGTCTATTCCAAAGACCTTAATATTGCTCTCTTCCTGAAGATCCCTGATCACTGTAGCGTCTTCCAAGCAGAAACCATTGCCATAAAATAGCCAGTACTGGGTCCAGTAATATCCTAAATGGATATTTGCTTGGACAGTCATGCCGCAATTAAGTCCTTGGACATGACATGGTTCAGTTGAAAAATATCCTCTGTCTGCCCCCCTGTCACTTAACAAAATGGCTGAGCATGTCAATATGCACGTCCTGTGTATGTATTGTGACATACCAGGTAAATTCCAAAAATGCTTTATACTCGCTGTGTTTGGTGCAACTTAAACTTTAACACAAGGAGGCGTTCCACCTTCCAAGCCGATCGGTACAATCCACCAATTTCTTAAAATAAGTCGTAAGTACTTACACCTAGGCGCTTCTATTTCAATAATCTCCTTGAGCTTTGTCACAAGCATCAACTAGTTCTAACTGTTAAGGGATCTACGTATCGCAACGGGCCTACATTGGTCTTGTACCTACCTTAGCCTAACTTCGGGGTAGTTAAAGACATCGTCTACCTCGGCCACGCAGTGAAAGGTAGAAACAACATCCGTACCGAGATCAAACGCAGAGTAACTTTTGCACACCCGTGTTTTGGCTTAAGAGAAGTTTTAGTAATAGAGCCGTCTCTCGAATGACCAAAAGCTGGCTATATGCAAGCCACTGGTCGTTCCAGTTCTGCAATGAGGCACTGAGTCATGTACGATCTCTAAAGCGGATTAAGAAGTCCTTGGTCTGTTCGAGAAAAAAGTTCTGCTCGCGGTCATTGGTCCCATTTGTGTTCACTAACACTTTGGCAGGAAGGTTCAAATGCGAACGTGCGGACATCTTAGCAACAGTCCGAAGAGACTTAGTCTCCGAACCAGTGGGTAAACACAACAGACGACGAACACGTTTAAGGGGGCGTACCCATGTGAAGGAGGACCTCAACCACTTTTGCGAGTGACACTGCAGGCAGTTAGCCACGGATCGATCTAGTTGGAGAGGCTTGTCGTGTAGGGATCATTCCCATCTCAGGCTGTAACTGTAGAATAAGAGGAAAAGGCTAAGCTTCGTTAAACATTATTTCACAGTCTCATCACTTTGACTTCTATAACATTCTTGAAGAAATCCAAAATTCAGAAGACCTCACGGCATTATCAATGTTCTTGGCATAGTCCTCACTCGATCAAATGATCAATGAGCCACCTTTTTTCGTGAAGCCGGTGTTGTCTGGTTCAGCTTTACTTGTCTTAAGTTGTACTTAACTCACGCGTGGGTCGCCGCGGCGAAGTGGGTAAGTGCGTCGACTCCTGCGCAGAAGGTTCGATACCCGAATTTACCACCTATCATAACTCACGACACTACCTCTTTCGAGTCACTGACAATGCTCAAAGAGTATTCCTGTCTTGAAAAAGCTTCTCAACTTCGCCGTTCGGGGTCGGCATTAAGCTGTAGGTCCCTTCCACAAGTGAAAGAACAATAGCACGCACAACACGAGTGGTTGCTGAGAAGCTAGGCGCAGGTCCACCTCGTACTGTCGCGTCAACCATATTATAACATTTTGCACTCAAAGATGCAGTCGGCAGATTTTTCATGCATTGTCCCCGGTACTAGCTACAAAGATAACCTGCTTGATTCCGGAGTCCTAAGCAGGGTCTTTGCCTGAGGGAATGCTGCTTTCTTTCGTTGATGGTACCGGGCACTTAGCAGCAGGGGCTTGATTGTGTCGGTGATCACTTGGTCTTTATACCGGTGACGCGGTCTTTCTCTCCTCTTCGAAACAGAAGGATGCAGGGGGAGAGTGGGAAATGAAGACGAAGCTGAATTAGTTACGTTTTTGTGCAAATGAACAAACGTTTTTGATTACCTTGTGTTTAAGGAATAGTTTGAATTGTGAACTTCTAGTACTCTCTCGCTCTCTCTATTAGAATCGCAGTCGATACAGAGATCATTTCTGTAGACTGTTAAACAGCGAGGAAGACTCCACTACCGCTGTCAGGCAGAATGTTGCACTCAACGCAATTGACGATGATCGACGAGAATTCCGTCCCCCCGACCTAGAAGAAGTCAAGACTAAAGTCGAATAAAGCTGCCGGTGCAGAGAGACTGTCTACGGAACTGCTTAAGGCAGCTGGAGATGAGGTGGTAAGGTACATGCACCAACTCATCTGTAAGATATTGTCGAAGGAAAGCATGCCCGACGAGTGAAATCTCAGTATCGTTTGCCCGATCCACACGAAAGGAGACCTTCAAGTGCGCCAACTACCGAGGGATAAGTCTCCTCAACATCGCATACAAAATCTTCTCTGCGGTTTTGTGTACTCGCCTGAAGCCGTTTATATTTAACTTGATGGGTCCATACCAGTGTGGCTTCAGGCCAGGGAAGTCCACCATCGACCAGATTTTCACATTATGTCAGATCCTGGAAAAGACCCAAGAAATGCAGATCGACACCCACCACCTATCGTCGATTTCAAGGCCGCATATGACGGCGTGCATAGGGACGAGCTATACAACGCCATGTCTAGTTTTGACATTCCTGCCAAACTCGTCAGGCTGCGCAGGATGACGATGGAGAACTCTCGCTGCTCCATCAAGGTCGGTGCCGAACTCACCGAGACCTTCAATGTCAAAAAAGGTTTTAGACAAGGCGACGCGCTGTCATGTGATTTCTTTAACATCATCCTAGAGAAGATCGTGCAAGACTCACACGCCAACACTAGAGGCACGATCTTCCAGAAGTCCGTACAACTGCTAGCACACGCGGATGACATTGACGTGATTGGCAGAACACAGCGAGCCGTCAATGAAGCGTTTGCTGGTATTGAAGGGGAGTCGGCCAAAATGGGCTTAGCGGTGAATGAGGGAAAAACGAAGTATATGCTGGCATCGAGAAAGGACACACAACATCGACGACTTGGCCAAAACATCACCATAGGCAGCTATAACTTCGAGGTAGTGAAGGACTTCGTCTACCTCAGCTCGCAAGTGAACAGTACGAACAACACCAGTACCGAGATTAAACGCAGAATTACTCTTGCCAACCACTGTTTCTTTGGGGTTTAAGAGGCAATTGAGTAGTAAAGTCCTCTTTCGAAGGAACAAGCTGACTTTATACAAGACCTTGATCATCCCAATTGTGCACTATGGTGCGGACGCATGAACAATCACAAAAGCGGATGAAGAAGCACTTGGTCTTCTCGAGAGAAAAGTTCTGCATTCAGTCTTTGGTCCTGTCTGCGTTGATGGTGATTGGAGAAGAAGATTCAACTACGAACTGTACAGCGGCATGAGCCTAGTCAGGCGCCTACGGATTCAACGTCTAAGATGGCTGGGCCATGTAGAGCGCATCGACAACACAGCTTCAGCCCGAAGAGTCTTCTACTCCGAACCAGTGGGACAATGCAATTGAGGAACCGATGGCTCAGCAAGGTGGAGAAGGACCTCAATCGACTTGGTGTGCGCAGTTGGAGACAGCTGGCAAAAGATCGTGCCGGCTGGAGAGGCTTACTGGTTGAGGCCCAGGTCCACCCCGGACTGTAGCGCCACCAGAAGAAGAAGAAGAAATACTGCTTTCTCTATCCCCCTCACCCCTCGAACATTGGCTTCCAATCTTCTTCGAAGTCTTGCGAAAGCGGCGAGGGGTGAGAGCGAGAGAGAGAAGATATGCAAAGTTTTACGACACCACGGAAGTTAAGCCAGTTTGGCGACGAGTGCAGGCTGAAACATGCACCGAGGCTGCTAGCTTACAAGGCTATGCTGGAGTGATCTACGAGACATGTTCGTTAGCTCTTCGACGAGAAATGAAGGGATATGAATGGGATATGAACAGGTTTTTCGGGAGAAAAAAGAACAAGCACGAGAAGCGCGATGGAGGATATGAAGAAATGCAGTGATCTGTGAAAGTTTCATCAGAGAATGAAACGATTATAAAATAAAGCGAAAATAAAATGAAAGGAAGCGTGTTTGGTTAAAGGTAACGAGTGCAGCAACATAAGTCTAGACAGGCACCTACTGATCCACTCATAAGCTGGCGGGTGTATGCAGATCACGTGAACGACTTGGATGACACCCACAGAGTCTTCGTCCCCAAACCTGTGGGAGACTACAACAGAAGACGCCATTATCTAAGCTCGGGCACACGTCTCCACGTGTGCCCGAGCAATAACGGGTGCCCGAGCAAATAACTCTCTGTGATTAAATGGAAGGAGCTAGCCAATGGTCGCCCAACGCGTATAGGTTTGTTAGTTGAGGACCAGGTCCAACCGGACTGTAGAGCCAAATCCCATAGAGCCACATCTAAGATTAAGCTTGAAGATGCTCTACGACAGGAGTTGACACTCTCGTTGGTCATAGATTGCTTACAGATGGAAGAGTGTACGAGCAGCGACGATTAGCTAGCATGCTGTGTAGGTCAATCCGTCCCTCAGCGTTCGCCCAACGAGACACACCCTTTTATCTCTTTCTTATTTCCAAGAAGAATCTCCGTCACATAATCCCACCGTGAATTGCGAAATTCCACGAAATTGAGTAATAACAAGAAGCACTCCTCTCGCCATAAGATCCCCGCTGATATAGCGGCTTTCTCTCGTCTTATCTCACCTCGGTGCAAACTCGTCGAGTGTCTCCACCACCATCGAATAGGCGTGTCTCCATCGATTCGGCTATAAACCCAGCAGACTCGACTGATAAGCAAACTCGATGCTTATTTGCATAACGACCAAACCCATGTCACACGTCCAATCCTTCCAATCCATCAATTGACAGACGAATGAGAAGTGACATCACACGAAGGGTACCTGCATTTTGTCGTCCACAGCCAACAGGAAATCTTCAGAATAAAAGAAAAACAACAAAATTCGCATCCAAGGCCAGATGACACCGCAGACACGAATCAATAGAGTTGATGTGCGAACTTTACGCTAAACACCTGGAATGCCATTAACATTTTTTCGTATTTACTCTCCGTCCATTAGCTCGGCGAAATCAATTAAGACCCATCGAAGCACACATCTAATTTCCTTAATTACGCTTTACCGTTGGGTGCTTTCTGCGGCTCCGTGCGCCGCTCCGACGCGAGCTGGCGTTTTGTGGACCACATCCTGTTATGACTTATGCAACACAGAGTCACCAGCGCCCATTGATGGAAGAAATTAATTGCTCTCCTCCTCGTCGGCGCAGCACTTGATGAACCCCAAGGAGATTAAGTGGCAAATTGTGTTCTAACAAACATAAATCATTGCGTTGACTTTGTCTTCAGGAAATGTTACATGTTGTTACGTTGTTTTTCTTCGCTTTTTGGTTGACGGGGGGAGGAGGTCGGTCCTCTCCTCTCTTCGTATGCGTCGCCGATGACTAAATCATTCTGAAGAAATACATACCAAATCCCATCGGTCCGTAAAGTGCTTTGCACAAGACAAAGCGCCGTCGCCGCAGCAAAGGAGAGGAAGAAAAACAAAATTAATGCTTCTAGACAGAACCATGATAATCGGGCAAGCGGAAATCCTAAAGCCTCAAGATTTAACAAGCCAGACAATGGTGATGATGGCTGAACTTTCTGCAGAAGCAGCAGCAAAAGAAAGAAGTGAAAACCAAAAAAAAAAATGACTCACTTCCTTAGTGGGACGGAGAGGTATGCAAATTAATTTCACATTAGAGCGATCAACCCTTAAGCCGATGCACGGAACGTGACTAGTCGCCGACGCGACGATGGGAAGCCATCGAATTTGAATGACAAAGACACCGTAGATGGTATCTGGAGTTTGTTCTATTCCTTTAGTGAGCCTCATTAGGCGACGGTGTATCGATGCCGGTTTTGGTCGAACAGGCATTTGCGTTGCCACGACATGGTGTTGTAGGCGCGCTAAAAACCACCGCAGGGTCAGTGCCCCGCAGAGACAAGTGAACGACGACGTCCTCTGCAGCGTTTTGCAATAAATCACGAGGCTTTTACGAGGCCCTCTCTATCTCTCAAGGTGGTGGCTGGCTTCTTTGCTGGAATGGCAATTTCACGGCGAATTAAAAATCCCCCTTAATTCAGGCAATCTCATCTCGATGCCAGCGATGAGATAAACTGCAGCAGTTAAAGCCACCACCAGCCATCCCCGTCCGCGTCCCGCCAGTCGGCCAACATGACATCATTCTATCACGACTTATGATTTATTGCCATCACAATCATCACATCGTCTGACACGGGATGATATGGGTTGGCGCGGCCGTTCGCCTCCCTTTTGTGGGCAGCAGCCTTGCGAGTTCTATTTGTGATTTAAATGGCCCCGCAGACGTGGTCCATGCCTATACGGGCATGATTGCAGATTGTAACCTTTCCGCGGAGCTACTTATTCAATTCCATGGGGGTCGCAGGCGATCACCGATTGTCAGGCAGTTCGGAGTCGACTCAATCGACTTGTTATGCACATACCCTCATAAAGTTCATGCATTGTCACATTATCCTTCGAGCCGGGGCTGGGGGATACACCGCCGCACCGATCTCCGGCCAAGCGAAAGTTGACTAATCCCTGGACATGGTCCAGCAGAAGCTGCGAGAATCTTGCCGTGCAGCGTCCTCTCCACCGCCCATCATCTGATCAATATCAATAAATCAGGCAAAAAAGAGGAGAGAAACAAAACCAAAACGGAAAAAAAAATAAGGAATGAAAATATTTTATCGTAGGCTATAGGCTACGGCCGAAGTCTGGGGCTCGCACGGCAAAAGGATGATCTGTGATCACGACATCCCATGGCTGAGGATATGCCCGGCTGCCCGGTTGCTCGTCGGGATGGTGTGCGTGTATGTGTGTGTGCGGCTGAATAAAAATCGCATAAAATCGCTTTTAATGTTTTCGGGGCATTGCTGGACATGGCTGACGTTCGATGCGATGTGAACAAACCGACACACACAGCAGAACTGGCAAAACATACCCTGCTCTCGCTTGTAATAACTGAATTATTTAGAAAAGAATTATCAAGCGAGGCAACGCAAGAACGAAACGCATCCCATGCGCATGCCGGATGAATTGAGTTTTGCCACCTCCCTTCCTCCCCCCTCCCCACCACACACACAATTTCGCATCAACTCGCATTATAATGTGACGTCCTGTAACGAGTTTCTGGATATGTGCCCACGTTGCTTATTACTTAGTCGCAGTCCCAGTCCCAGTCGCAGTCGCAGTCGCAGTCGTCGTGGTCGTCGTCTTGTCTTCGCTTGTAGTTTATTTTTATTTTGCATTAGCAATTCAGTAAATTTAATAGCGATGGTGCTGTTGCATTGGTCGTTCACATGGCGTTCTGAATAATTAGCAAAGGATTTATCTGCGATCGACATGTGAGACGATCTATTCCAGGGAACAGGTACCTACCTACTACTTTAATGTGTCTACAGCCCTTCAAACGAGATGGGTTTTAACAAATTTATTAATTGCGAATCTTGGCAGATGGCTAGAAGGACGGAGCTCATGAATGTTTGATGACCAATGCCCTAGACCAGTCCGCTTATGTTGTTTTGAAATCGATTCGAAGTGTTGCAATGTGTGTTGCGGCCTGTAAGCGGTGGTGTCAAGGTGGAATGAAATGGTTTTCTTTTGAATTTCACAAGAAATTCTATTCTTGTGGAATCAATTCTGCTGCAGTCCCAGCGTGGAATCGATTCGTATTTGGACCAGATTCTTGTCATGGCATTTTTTATGGCGATTTGACAAGACCTTTTAGAGGCTTGTTTTCGTCGTGTCCACACTCTTTTTTCGTGAGACAATCATTTTGCCAACTGAAAAGCAACGAAGCAACCAGCGTCACAGGTCCATGATCACTTTTGATGAGCTCACATCGTGTACGTGATCATCATTGTTTGACTAGACCACTTATTCATGTTGTCCCTTCGTCGATTTCCAGCCAGCAAGCTACAACGCGTCCAAAGAAGTGACTGTCCAGTAGTTTGAGTTGACTTGTGCCGGCAAACTACTGGTGGGAAACCAACCTCAGTTTACAATGAAGCGACAGCCTTTGTTTCTGATCGTTGCAAAGATGTGCCCCTGACCATCTGAATCTAACAACTTCTGAAACAGGACGTGCCTTCCTCCTCGCCCAAGCAACCTATGCACCAATCATTCGTGTGAGGTGCAAGCCCCTGACCGTGATAGTGTGCCGTCCAAGTACCACATATTTCAGCAGCATGGACCGAAACGCAGACTTTGCTTTCCCTATTAGGCTTGCTGGGTCGCCGTGGTGCAGTGGGTTACTGCGTCGACTCCTACGTAGAGAGTGGCAGATTCGATACCTAAATTTACAACCTTTCATTATTGACAGCTCCGCCTCTTTCGAGTCACTGACAATGCTCAAAGAGTATTCTTGTCTAGAAAAAGCTTCTCAACTTCGCCTTTCGGAGTCGGCATTAAGCTGTAGGTCCATCCGCTCGCTGAGCTAGGCCCAGGTCCGTCTCGGACTGTCGCGCCGCTTATATTATTATTATCATTCGGCTTGCTACAAGTATTTGCAGCCAATTCGGTTCCGCCATCAGTTTGCGTACCCCCTTTACCGTTTGTCCCGCAATTAATATTTGAGGTGATGAATCTGGTCACAGGCTGTTCATGTTTATTTTTTGTGGAATGGATTTACACACCCACGGTCAAGCGCTTCAGAAGAATTTGTCAGCTCTAAATGTGATTCAAAGTTGAACAGAAGCTTGTTGTTGGTGTTTCACTTTAGAGTTGAGCAAAAAATCACTAACTACTACTCTCGCACTTTGATAAAAAAAAGTCGCAATCTGTAAAAAAAAGTTAAATAATTAATAATTAAAGCAATTAGTTCCAAACAGTGAATATGTTCCAAACAGTGAATATGTTCCAAACAGTGAATATGTTCCAAACAGTGAATATGTTCCAAACAGTGAATATGTTCCAAACAGTGAATATGTTCCAAACAGTGAATATGTTCCAAACAGTGAATATGTTCCAAACAGTGAATATGTTCCAAACAGTGAATATGTTACAAACAGTGAATACGTTCCAAATAGTGAAAACGTTCCAAACACACCGCTTTCACATGGGTCTGGATGAATTGAGCGCATTGCCATAGTTACCACCACCACCCATAACGAGTAGAAATGATCGATTAAATATCATTTGTTGCTCAATGCAGGCAGTGCCTACTTCTTGAAGAATGTGAACTGAAAAAACGTCCGATAAGAGCTGCGGTGTCCGAGTGGTTAAGGAGATGGACTTGAAATCCATTGGGTTCTACCCGCACAGGTTCGAATCCTGTCCGCAGCGGCATGATTATTTTTTATTGTATAAATTTCAATCTAATCATGGGAAATGTTCAGGTTAATGGGTGGTGTGAATAAACACTGAGAAACCACTCCGAGTAAGAACATGAGTGGCGTATTTTCGTTAATACTCAATTTGGTATGAATAAAAAATTTCCTCAAAGTAGGTGCCCTCCCTTCAGTTGACTTTTGAAAACTAGAGTTATTGGCGATTAAAGGTGGGTGCAAAGTCGGGTAAAGGTGGGTGCAAATTATATGCAATAATGATTTTAAGCATACCAACGCGAAAAACAAACTAAAATACAACTCATGTCCTTTCGGAGACACAGGGGATAAATTCAAGAACGTGTATAGATTCGGGTTTGATAACATGGAATGGTTTAGTACTCATTTCTTTTCCGATGTTCCTGAGGAAACCCGTGGTGGTGCAATACCTTTTATTGTGTGAATGGGAAGATTGCCCGTATTTTTCTTGTCACCTTTTGATTTGACCTGGGCCTTTATGTTATCAATTTTTTTCTTTATTAAGCGAGATCAAATTAAACCCATGGATTTATATATTTTTTCTTCTTATATATATAGAAGAAGATATATTCTTATATATATATTTCTTCTTCCATATATTTCAACACAGATTGCTTTTTATTTTCCATGCCTGGAGTTTGGCTTTTTTCCAGCAAGTACGGATAAAATTTGCAACCACTTGATGAAGTCGTCATCGTCTATTCCAGATTAAGTTTTTTTTTAGGATTAAGGCTTAATCCGTCAAAGTATTCCTCTTCCGACGCAGTATTTTCCATTATTTTAAATTGTTTTAAATTTTTTCTCTCTTGAAGTCACTTCCTATTCACACTCAACTTCTATAAGCGATATCCGAACACATACCATCTTTATTCACACCAAACCGGAGGTAAGACTGAGCTGTTAAAATATGTGAGCGGATAGGATTCGTTAAACTTAACGGAATACATTTATATTCACACCAGATGGAGCATTTCCTCCAAAATGCTAAGGAAATGCTCACACTCATTTTTTATTCACACCACCCAATATTTGCAAGAAGTATTTAAAGTTGGTCGCCGTTGCGTTTGCGGGTTAGTGCGTCGACTCCTGCGCAGAGGGTGCCAGGTTCGATACGGGAATTTTTCTTTCGGTAATCGACGTTGTATAACTTCTGAGCATCAAATAAAGTATTTACTTTTAACTTTATTTATTAATACAGTACGAGTTTTTAGTTTTATATTGTCATCGCTATTGCACAATTTACAGAGATTTGGTTAAGTAACCTTGCTACTGACAATTTATATATTTGTTAACAATCTATATAAGAATTAATTATTTATGGCAGAGGAAAACCTGATAACAAAAACCTCTATACAGTAAAAAAAAAAAAGTACATAAATATATGAATACGATTAAAAATGGGAAGGTGGTGCTGTTCTTCCTTGATTTAAAATTATACACTTAGTAAAATAAATATACACACTTTTAATAAAATAAATAAATTATGAATTAATTAAATAAATAAGTAACTCAATAAATAAATAAATCAAAATAAAAAATAAATAAATAAATAAGTAAATAAATAAACAGATCAACAAATAAATAAATAAATAAGTTAATAAATAAATAAAAAAAAAGATAAATAAGTACATATATATGTTAGTAAATAATTCTTAAATAAGTAAGTTAATAAAAGTATAAATAAAGGCGTATTATGTATCATTATATAAACTTGAAATCATGTAATTGTCAGATTGATTGCAAGACAATTTATGTCGTTCGAGTAACTTCATCAGTCTTATAGAAACTCTTTCAATATTAGAGACCTCATGAAGCTCATCAGTCGAAAAATGCCGCCGTAAGTTAAGCATCATTTTTAACAGATTATTTTGTGCGATTTGTAATTCCATACATGGGAGCCATAAAACATGATGCGTTGAAAAATTGTTTTAAAAATATTGAACTTATTTTCTATACTCATCTTAGATATACGACTTATGAAGGGTTACAGAATTCGTATATCTAAGTTGACTTTTTTAATTGCTTCCTGAACATGAAAACTGAATTTTAGGGTTTTATCCAGATGTACCCCAAGGTATTTAGTACTTGATCTGATTCAATGTTGTTTAACACTATTCTGTGGCTTGGCAGGAAACAGGCTTTTCGATTTCTAGTAAAAAAGACAGCCTGAGTCTTTGAAGCATTTAATCTAATTTTCCATTCATTAAGATATGTTTCTACATTATTTGCGGCAGATTGCGATTTCGTTACAATGTTGCAACCCAACGTATCTGACGCAAAGATGCATGTGTCGTCCGCAAGGATTGCAGCTTCATAACTGTTGGATAATGGAAAGTCATGAGCAAATATATTGTACAGTATTGGAGCAAGAACTGTTCCTTGAGGTACACCTGCCTCAACTGGAAAAACTTGTGATCGGCTATTATTCACAGAGACCATGAAATTACGACCAGTTAAAAAGGATTGGACAATCTTTATCAAGTGGATTGGGAAGTTAAGGATGTGGAGTTTGTGTAGTAAACCCTCATGCCACACCGTATCGAATGCTTTTTCATCATCAAGAAGGATTAAACCAGTGCCTTTTCCAGCCTCAAAATTTAGTTTTATGTTCTTTGTAATGCGGTCAATTTGATGAACCGCTGAGTGAAGTGGTCGAAAACCGAATTGTTGTGGGGGGAGTATGTGGAATGTCTCAAGATGATCTACTAATTTGTTATGACTCTTTCAAAGCATTTGCTTATTGAGCTTAATAAACTAATAGGACGGTAACTGCTCGCCAGGGATGGGTCTTTACCAGTTTTTTGGATTGGTATAATTTTGGATGTTTTCTATTCTCGAGGATAGTAACCTATTTTTAAACAACTGTTAAATAGTAGTTGCAAGAATTTTCTCCCGCAAGATGGGAGGTTCTTGAGAAATGTGTTTTTCACACCGTCTAGGCCTGGGGTCTTCGAATTTTTTAAGTTATTAATGACTACTTCTATATCTTCGATTGAAATATGATCGTTGTTATCAATGGTTATGATTTGATCATTTATTTCATCTAACGAGTGTTCCACTAAGTTCTCCTCACTACTGATTATGGAGTTACCTATAGAATGGCTAGCAACGAATACCTTGGCTAATGCATTTGATTTTTCTTCATTTGAAGGTAGAATCAAATTGTCCACCTTCAATGCAGGTATAAAGAGATTTCGACGTTTAATAACCTATTTATATACGCTTGAAGTTGAAAAGGAAAACGCATAAAACGCATCTTCTTGCTTACTGTGGGCCCACACTCTAACTAAGCTATGTTAGATTTAAGTCATTGGCAAGCTTGATAAGGAGGCACACTTAACCCGGCATAGGCCCTTGTGTTAACCTACAAGTTGATACCATCCATCGAGAAATGGAGACAACGGGGGAACTATCATTGGCCACAGTGGCTACTGGAAATGTCTCTGTCTGACCACAGGATCTCACTTTTTACTCGACCAGGATGAAGATAGTGATCATGTCATCCACTGGAGACGCTTCACCGGCTGGAGGAACAGTCTCTCAAGTCTGGGGACCTCATAGAACGAATGATCTATTCATAAGCAGACTGGATGGAAATACCGAGTCACGTGATGAATGTAAAGAAAGAGCTAAGGCGAATCGAGCGTTCAAGATCATTTTAGAAATGGCAAAAACAGAGAGCAAGGATTCAATAAAGAGTTGGTCCAGAGTTCGTTGCCTTGCTAGAGCAAGCGTTGGAGTCAAGGTGAGTCAAGGTTTCGGGTTTTGCTGCCAATGTACATTATGAGAAATTCCTAAGCCAACCATATGACCTTCAATCGTCAAGTGACCCCTTATTGTTGCAGATATTCATGCAATATCGGTTCTCCATCTCTTTAGAAGATCGTTTGATGAATTACATTATGGTCAAGTCTTTCTAGTGTTTGCACAGTGTGCTAATTGAAACCATCTTGGCATGACTGATGTAATTTGTGCCTTGACTAGGCCAAGACGAATGTGTACCTCGAAAGCCGACTGTTTGGCCAGTTCGTCAGCTTTCTCATTATCGAACATGTTAATGTGCCCCGGGACAGAATAGGGTAACTTGGGTGTTTCCACTAAAAGATAGAAAATTTGTTGTATTTGTGAGGGATCTGATTTCTGCCGTTTGATGACAAGTACAGTCAAACTTCTCTATAACGAACTTCTCTATAGTGAATTTCTCTCTATAACGAATTTTTTTTTAAAAACAATTCATCTTCCTGATGTTTTTCACACGTTTTGACCTTCCTATAACGAATTTCTTTGTAACGCAGCTTATTTAACAACACAGCTGGTGTTTTATGTATCATAATAACCTCTCTATAGCAATTTTTTTCCAATGAATTTATCCGGTAAAATGCGTTACATTTTCTCTGCCTTTGTATTTCGAGAGGGGAAAAACTCATAGACAGTAAGTTAGAAAATCTTGGTGTGAAATAAGTTTTGTGCTGCACGGTTGTTTTTAAATTAAGATGTCTAAGCGAAAGTGTTTATCTTTTGAAAACAAGGGTCTTATAATTTCGGCAGTATTGCAAGCAAATAGAAAAAAAGGATATTGCTGAAGAGTTTGGAATTTCTGCAACTTTGTCAACAATTTTGAAGATTAAGGATAAGATTCAAGAATCTAGTTCTTCTGGTGTACATAAGAAATTTAAGAAAGCTAGATCCTGTGAGTATCCTGACGAAGATATGATTAAGTGGATCACCGTTTCAAGGCAAAATAACATTCCACTTTCCGGACCTTTAATTAGAGAAAAAGCTGTGGAGTTTGCGGAGGCATTGGGACCTTCCGATTTTGTTGCTAGCGCTGGTTGGCTTGATGAATTTAAACGAAGACATAACATTGTTGGAAAATTTTTTTGTGGCGAAAGCGGATGCATTGATATCCAAACTCGAGATGATTAATAATAATAATATGGGTGGCGCGACAGTCCGAGGTGGACCTGGGCCTAGCTTCTCAACAACCACTTGTGTTGCGCGTGCTATTGTTCTTTCGTGGAAGGGACCTACAGTTTAATGCCGACTCCGAACGTCGAATTTAAGAAGCTTTTTCTAGACAGGAATACTCTTTGAGCATTGTCAGTAACTCAAAAGAGGTGGAGCCGTGAATTATGATAGGTGGTAAATTCGGGTAACGAACCTGGCACCCTCTGCGTAGGAGTCGACGCACTTACCCACTACGCCACGGCGACCCACCCGAGATGATTGGATACAAAATATATTACCTTCCCTTATTGAAGAATTTGACAAAAATGACATATTCAACGCCGACGAAACAGGATTGTTTTTTAAATGTTTGCCATCCAGAAGACTTGCTTTCCGAAATGAAAAATGTGTCGGTGGTAAAAAAAAGCAAGGCAAGGTTAACAGTCATAGTAGGTTAAAACTGAACTGGAACAGAAAAGCTTAAGCTGCTTGTCATAGAAAAATCAAAAAATCCTCGTTGTTTTAAAGGATTACAATATCTAGAAGTGGATTACGGGAATAACGCAAAGTCTTGGATGACGAGTGAATTATATGAGAAATGGCTTCTGAAATTAGACAAAATATTTGCGGCTCAAAAAAGAAAGATCTTACTATTTATTGACAACTGTCCAACGCATCCAAAATCAGCTCACAAATATTGAAATTGTACATTTTCCACCCAACATGACATCGTTACTACAACCAATGGATCAGGGAATAATACAGAATCTCAAACACCACTATAGAAAGCGAATTCTAAAGAAAGTTCTGTGTTATTCAGAGAAAGAAACTCCGATGTCAATAGATAGATAGATAGATATTTATTTCGTTATAAAATGTATACATTGATTTAAGCTATCGCACAGTATCTAATACAGAGATTTGATACATCATATATCTTACTTTTGAAAAAAGTGTTTACATTATTGTGAAATCTATAAAAATGGGTATGAATTGGAACAAACAAATTTGAAGGAAAATACGACAAGAAATCCGATTTCAATAAACTTACTAGATGGCATCAGAGAATTAAGTAAAGCCTGGAGCTGCGATGACAAAAAGGAAACAATTTCAAACTGTTTTAAAAAAGCTGGATTCGATAAGGGCATTGAACCAACAGCGGATATTGAAGACGAAAACATTCCTTTGGCATAGTTATGGTCCATGTACATAAAGGAGAACAACGTTGAGGATGTGACTATCGAAGATTACATTAATGTCGACAACGATACATTAACTATGGAGTGCCCGTCCCATGAAGATATTCTGCAAAGCATTCTATCAAATCAGTATAGGTTAATAGTAAGTAACATATGCACTTAAGAATCATGAGGGAAACCCACTAATATTTTTTTTTATTTAGGTTCAGAAAATGATGACTCTGACGCTGATGAAGAAGGAAATGAGTTACCAACATTTTCTCAACTAAACTCATACTTCCACTCAATAAGAACATTTATGAAATCAAGAGGTAATGTCCCGTGTGAAATTTTTTCCTTCCTCAACCGATGTGAAGATTTTGTCGATGAAGAGAAATTTAAAAGTTTAATAACGGCGTTCTATCATCTTAACTATAAAGCAGAAAGTTTGTGTGTCTGACCGACAAAGGCTCCGAAACTACACGTCGCAGAGCTCTGAAATTTTCAACAAAAATCATTCTAAAATTAAGATGCTGAATGTGACAATTTTTAAGTCGCTACGACGTACGGTTGGGAAGTTACGAGCACTTTTTAAACGCGAATAAAGTTCTCAAAATAAGGGTTGCAACAGTGCGGTATGAAACCATTTCAAGTTGCGTAGTCGTGGATATCAACCATCCCCCAGTGTGTCTTAACTTCCATATATACACACATTTTTCTTATTTTGCTTTGGTGCAACCATTCATTTTTTTCTACGTCTGAATGGAACATATACGAACGACTGCCTGAGTCACCAAACGAAAAGGAATCAATAAACATTTTCGCACTTTTCTTATTTTGTCATACCCAAACTATCGATGCATGTACATATACACAGCTACACACAAATCATTCAATTTTGATTCAAAATTTGTTGAACTTCTGAACGGATTAGCCGATTAAGATAAAATTTCAGATCTAGACTATTTACATAATGTGTTACAAGATAGGCTGAAGTTTGACTTCATTCTGCACAACAAGTGAACATCGCGCGCAGGTACATAGCTGGGATTTCCAAGAACTTTTTTTTATGAATCGCTTGATATCCCTCCACGCTGTGTGTAAATGGTTGAGAAAAAACCGTAATATATTATAAACGATACACGCACGTTCCTGTACGCGTATGCATTCTGCATTCTTATTCGTTCAAGTTCGGAAGGGGCTAGGGCTATACAATATAAAAATGTGTTAAAATAATATATTTACAGCAAATCACGGTAGTTTGCAGTATGTATTGTACTGTATTAGTATCCTTAAAATGAAAAAAAGGCTATTCCACGCGGACGAAGTCGCGGGTTAGAGCTAGTATTAAATAAGAGTAAAATATGTGTCAAAATATGTACCATCTAAATGGAATAAAATGTTAATATTTAAATATGTACAATGTTTCTCTATAACGAATTTTCTCTATAACGTAGAAATCGGCGATCCCCAGTGACTACGTTAAAGAGAAGTTCGACCGTATTTCTAATTGGAAGATACTGGCGTTTTTAGGGATTCTTAAGACTGCAGAGATGTCCAGTGAACCTATAAGATTAAATACCTGCTTCGACTTCACAATTCATTTTAAAGCCCTCTACGTATACGCTCCAGTTAGAAGGGGAGCAGATTATTAATTGTTTATGTGGAATATAGTCTGTTCGAGTCCGCATGATGTCATTCGGCATCGAATATAGACGGAGATTCTCTGAGTCTGATCCCACTATGTACGGTTGTAATTTTAATATGGACGTCAATAGGTTGACGATGCAGCAAGACCTTTAGAGCGTTTGTAGTCGTTTTTCGTGATAGCGTCTGTCTTGCCTATACATGACTTTCTTTGTATTGAGGATATATTACATCGCGACCTTTAGATCTATTGTGCCTATTTTCCATTGCTCTCTTAAGAGTTCCCCTCACATACAATTATTTTCAGAGTTGTACTGAGGATTATGGACATCTATTACGCGAAGTTGCTGAGAAGCTAGGCCCAGGTCCACCTCAGACTGCAGCGCCACCCATATTATTATTATTATTATTACGCGAAGTTGGAAGAAATTAATTCAAGAGTATTCTCTCTAAGACAGTTTCCATTTGAAATCCGAGAATGAGAAATAGTTGTAGTGACCAATTTTTCCTTTTGCTTTAGGTTCTTACCCAGATGTCTCACGCCTCACGAAATTCCAGTATACGTTCTGGCATTTCATTATATTCTCCACAGAATCTGCAGAGATTTTCTTCTGATACTCCTAGTTTCCTGGCCTGCAGCTCTCTGGGTCTGCAGTCCCCTGTTAGGAAGCCTGTTAGGATACGGAGGATGATGCATCCCTCAAACCAATTCTATTGATCCAGGAGTTTCTTGGCCAGCTTGATGCCATGAGCATTATGCCAGATTTCTGTCCGTTTCCTTCTTTCCAGTTCCCCGAATTCGTCTTTGAGGCACTGGTCTCCTACAACGCAGAATGGTTCGGATCCTGTGAAAAGTTCCGATGCATTTTTCCTAGGTAGCGAGTCGGCTATTGCATTGCCCTCCATCCCTTTATGGCCACGAACCCAGCCAAGTTTTACCCTATTCCTCCTGCTCAACTTTTCAAGATTCTGTAGATATTCTCACACAAGCTAGGATATGATGATGTATGAGTCTAGTGCCAAGATAGCGACACGATTGTCCGACATCATTGCAAGCCGGTTCCTGTCAAGATTGCCTCTGTCTATGACATAGACTTCTGCTTGAAAGATGTTGGTGCATTTGCCCATGGGTTTCTTAGTACTTTCTCCGAGGTCCAAATACTCGTGCCCCTGTTACTTCAACAGTTCTTGATCAAACTGTATTCCATTTTACTATACGTCCAGTCCTTTTTGGGGCTGAGCTTAATGGTAAAATTCTTTTGTGAATTGAATTTCTCTTTGCCTATCCCTTCTTTTGCCATTCTCGTGATTGTTTTTTTTTTTAATATTCTGCAACCGCTAAATTCAAGAGAGACAGCTCCATTAGCACCACCACGGCAGCAGTTTGGCAAGTTTTCATAGCCGCTGTAATATAGAGGCATGTCAACCTTCGAACTTCATTGAGCGTCTCTCTTGCACGGATCAGGTTGGTTCTTTTGGACCATGTTATTGTACCCTATGTTATTGTTGGTCTAAAGATAGCTATATACTTCCATGATCAGTCTGCATCCCCAGGATCTGCCCGCCACCCTCCGACAAATCATTACACAACAGTTTCCTGGTTCCCTCTTCAGTGTGCCTTTTCCAGATAAGTTTGCTGGCCTGGAGCCAGTGTTGCGCCCGACAGACTAATTGGCCTTAGTCGTTTCAGTTTAATACCTTGTTTAGTTTTACCGTGGCGATGCGACGCCACGATGTGTCATCTAAACTTTTGTATACACTCTCATAAAAAAGAAACCGACGACCCGGTAAGTTCATCTCAATGTGTAGCTCTGGTGTGAAGGCAGCCAAAGACTTCATCAACTTCTTTGCCATGTCATCGCTGTACAATAACAATGGGCCTCAGTTGCTAAGCTTTATCTAGACCAAACTCATGGCAGGAGTTGCTCTTGATGGTGCACTTCCTTCGTCTGTCAAACATTCTCCGTCCAAACGTCAAGGGTCTTCCGGTTCAACTTCCATACCGACCTCTTTTCCAATGCCACTCTCTCTCACATTAGCCACACCAGTCTCTGATATGCTGCCTCGTAAATCTCGTCCACTTCCCTGGGCAGACCCCGTTTCACTTTCACTGAGCATCAGCCAGGATCTCATGTTTCACTCTCCCTGAGCCACCACCCCCCGCCTTCGTCCATCCGCAGGTTAGCTGACAATTTGTTAGCTGTTCATGCGGCCCTCAGCCACTGCCACAGCATCAACAGCAACAAAGAATTCCCTCTGTCCAGTGTTCAACAAATTTACATCTTAATTGCCCCGGCCGAGGACTGCAGACGCTGCGCACAATTACGCTCGCCCCACTGCTGCGCGACGAGCGCCAAAAGACCACCGTTCGACCCCATTCTGTCAGCTTGTGTGGCATCTCAATAAATATGTTAATGACCCGCCATTGCGCGCCCAAGTGCTGGTGTGCGGTGCGCCGGACCTCTTGCGCCGAGTTTGTGGGCAGGCCAACGGCGCGGCGCACTGCGTTGCCGGAACCTCTTAGCTGGGCCAAGCCGCATCGCAGCGGTGTCTAGTTCTATCCGCTGTTAATCGCTCCCCGCCACCACCCACCGCATCCGTCGCAACCGCCCGTTACGGGGGAAAAATTAAAAATTATTCGCGGTGGGTAATTAGAAACTTTGGCTGGGTCTTTGTCGCTCCGCCTCGAGCTTTACACCGGCGCGGCTTGCCCTCGACGCCGGCATCATATTATGTCGTCTAGTGCAGTCTGCCAAGTCCGCACACGCAGTCCCTCGACGGCTTGATGATGGAATATTAAATATTTGCCTGAGATGCTCTGGCGATCTCCTGGTATCAAACTGTTGCTAATGCCTTCCAATTAAAGTGATGGCCCTGCGCCGAGGAGCACCTTTGTCGGCACTCTGGGACGGAGGCTGGGCGGTGGGTTTTTGGGATTGAGCGTGAAAAATCGAATCCATGCGGTTTAACCTGCGGCAGCATGCATATTGAACATTCCAAGTGAACTCCGCGGAAAGTGAATGCACACTCGGGTGGGTGATGGGCTTCGTGCAGGACGTCTGGTCTGGTGGGCATGTCACCAGAGTTCTGGACTGGTTTAGATATGCAAGGTATAAGTTGTCCGCTTGGTGCTGGCCATGAGGGCGTAGAGTGCTCAATTTGCAGAGGAGCTGGACAGAGAATTGGTGGCTCTCATGGTATCGAAGGTATTTGGTGTCTAGTTTTGTGTCCGTGGTAACCACTCGCTTCTTATTAAGTCCGTCCATTGAGTCCTTTGTACCCACCAAGCGCACTGTGGTGAGACAAGAGAATACATAGTCTGGGGTTATGCTCCAACCAGACTTGCCTTGTAACGATGCATGTTGTGCCCTTGAACTAGCTGATTCGGTGGAATTTGTTGCCGCAACATCGCTTCATGCTAAGTGGACAACGGTCGTCGGCCATTTACCCCTCCATCATCCCGTCCATCTTCCTGCGCAATGACTTCGAAGTCACATTTTACATTATTCATCAATCAGTTCAGCCATATTGAACCCAAAGCTGCGTGATAAGGAGAGCAGCAGAGCTGATTCCTGATCAATAGAAAGATGAATTGAGAGCGAAGGCAGTGCGAGAGTCCGTTGACTCAATGGTTCGTGGCAGGATCGAACACAAGGACATCACTGCACAGTCACAGCTGATCTCGTTTCTTGTATTAAGTTAGAAATATTGCTACCACGGATAAACCAACGACCGTACCCTTTCGCGATCCAAAGACGATTGTCCTCGCAGGACATGCATGCTCTGATTCACCCGATCGTTGGCCACCATCTCTTCCACTCAAGAGGGCAGTTTATGTTGATGGTTAAATCGATTGAGGAAAGGGATAATTTGTATTCGCTCAACACTTGTTAAGAGCTCGAAGTTAAAGTTGTGTTATAAAACTCAAAACTGTCGTCTCTTCGTGATTTTCACATTGGGGTACCTCAAGGTTATATTCTTGCTCCGTTATTGTTCTATATGTTCATTAATGATCTCTCTAAGGTGGTATCTACCTAAGTTTTTCTCTTGGTATGTTTGAAGATTCAGATGCAATATTAAATAAGGATTTGAGCTGAATTACGAATTGGGCTGAAGAAAATGGTCTCACGCTTAATCCTGACAAAACCAAAGTCATTCCATTTTCAAAACACCGTCTCTTAGAGGTTTGTCAAATAGTAAATTTATACTCCCAATCAATGTAAAATTGAAACTTGTCAAAGCACTCATGGTCCCTATTTTAACTTACGCCCATGAATTGTGTTCTGGATGTGATATTTCTTCGTCTTTATTTGGCGCTACAGTCCGGGGTGAGCCTGGGCCTCAACCAACTAGCACGGTCTCTGGCTAGCTATCTCCAGTATCGCACGCCAAGTTGGTTGAGATCCTTCTCCACCTGGGTGCGCCACCTTAAACGCGGGTGTCCTCTGTTGCGTTGTCCCACGGGTTCGAAGAATGTGATATTTACTCTCTGAAAATAACTATTGTTAAAAGCAATCAACGCGGCTGCGCGATGTCTTTAACCACCGACGATTTGGTCATGTCTCGAAATAAATTCCAATTCTCCTTGGATGTGAAGTGGAGGCATTTTTAAACTCTAGAACATGGATCCTTCTATTCAGCCTAACTATCTCCGTGAAAAAAATACTTTCCGTCGAGCGAGTCGTAATATTACGTTGAAACCTTCTGTTCAAGTTTATACATGTCTAACATCGCCCTGGCATTTCTTCATTCAAACTGTACACCTATGGAATCTTCCACGCTCACAGGTACGGTCCAAGACTGAGTACAGGCAATTTTATAGTTATGATTTGTTCTTTCTTTGTATTACAAAAACATTTGAGTTAACATCCCACATTTTACATTACAGAGATTTGATAATAAATTATCTTTCTACTGAAATATTATCTGGATAGTCAAAAACTAGAAATAATTTACTCTATAAGCCATTTTGGAGGAAAATAAAATATATATAATAA
Source organism: Eristalis intricaria (assembly GCA_964034865.1). Lineage (NCBI taxonomy): Eukaryota > Metazoa > Arthropoda > Insecta > Diptera > Syrphidae > Eristalis > Eristalis intricaria. Next base: position 71,786,786 of record OZ035874.1, read on the forward strand.
AATATAAATAATTAAACAACGAAGCAAATAAAAAAAAAATAAAAAATAAATAAATGAAAAATAAATAAATAAATAAATAAAAAAAAATAAATAAATAAATAAATAAAAAAAATAGTAAATAAATAAATAAATCAATAAAAAAACAAATAAATAAATAAATAAATACAAGACTCGTCGTGGCGTAGTGGGTAAGTGCGTCGACTCCTACGCAGAGGGTGCCAGGTTCGATACCCGAATTTACCACCTATCATAATTCACGGCTCCACCTCTTTTGACAATGCTCAAAGAGTATTCCTGTCTAGAAGAAGCTTCTCAAATTCGCTGTTCGGAGTCGGCATTAAACTGTAGGTCCCTTCCACGCGTGAAAGAACAATAGCACGCACAACACACGTGGTTGCTGAGAAGCTAGGCCTAGGTCCACCTCGGACTGTCGCGCCACCCATATTATTATATTATTATAATTACAAGACTATGACGATAAATAAGCAAAATAAATAAATAATAACGATATGTCAATAAATTAGTTATCACGATCGACATCCCACACGCGCAACAGCCATCACTTTGAAATCATACACACGTAAATGTATTCCCACCCGCGGATGTAATAGAAGATCATCGGAAGCACCCAGACACATCGCCTGAATTTTTTTCTCTTGCATGTAATTTTATTTTATTCAATATATGTTTCTTACTTGCTAGACGAAAGTACTTAAAACTAGCTTAACTAACTTAAGAAATTACAAATGTTCTTAATACTAACCTACTGACTCTATGCGGGTACTCTAAGCTTATCTAATCTACTCCATAAATGTGCCTTTCGGCTTAATCTGCGTTTTTTTTAGTCATTAAGACAATCTTTCATTTATTTATTCATTTGCCAAGAAAACGTATAAAAAACTTGGCTAAGCTTAACCAATTAAAGTACCTTATACTAACTTAACCTAACATAAAACTTAAGACTAACTTAACTATGTCCGTAACAGTACGGACACGTGTACCATGGCGTATATGTTGTATATATATACATATATAATTTATACATTTTCGGTAATGCATGCACGAACGTGAGCGAGCCAGCGTGGGAACGAGAAAACCTTGATTGGCCAGTGCAAGTTTAGATTTTAAGTAATGAAATATTGTACGGGCAGTTGATAGCGGGACATGTGACAATTAAGTCACGAAATAAATATGACTTTTATAACGCTCTACAAAGTTGTTATAATTAAGAACAGTGGGCACAGAGAAATCTGTGCGGTTCAAAATTATTTTTTAGTCGGCGAAAAGCGACAATTCTTAACTAAATTCAGAAATATATAAATTAATAAATAAACGATATATATAATATAATAAATAGAAACAATAAGATAAATACGCAAATAGAAGTTCATTTATTAGTTAATTTACAAGTCTTTTATCAGCAAGGGTACAGTTGTTGTTGAAAAACTTGTTAGTCAGTCTTTGAGTTCTATTAGTTATTAATTCAACATTCGACTATCGTCCTATTGATTCACTCAGTCTTGAGTTAGTCAGTCTTTGAATTCTGAATTCTATTAGTTCGTAGGTGCAGATCAGACGTTGAGTAATGCCAGGGCTCTCATCGCGTAACTCTTCAGACGACTATCGTCCTTTTGATTCACTTCGATGATTTGCTTAATGTAAGACCATCACTATCGACTCGCCTATCGTTACAGTTTGAGCGCTCTGAAGATTATATCTCTCACGTAAAAATGACATCTGTGCTCTAATACCTCAAAAATTTAAATAATACATTCTAATTGCAGCTCGCGAACAAAACTAATATAAATATAGTAAATGTGTAGAATAAGATATGTATACACAATTTGTTCTCATTTAATAGGAGACTATACTGACATAAATAATGGAAGAAATCAGTCGTCGAGATGATCCTTAATGATAATTTTGTGTCCACGCGAAGCAGGCAAAACTATCGCTATCGTTTTTTTATGCTTACATGAAGCGAAACTATCGTCGAAACGCTAGCGCGAGGCGATTGCCGCTTAGGCGATTAGCCCCAGGACAAATCTAGCATCATTTTAAGCAATTTATTTTGCGATACCTGTAAGTTTTGGATGTGCGACTTTGCTGAGTTCCCCCAGACTTGGCAACCGTAGAGCAAAATGGCTTGGAAAATCGCCATGTGGATGACTATTTTGTTTTCCATGGATAGGCAAGATTTCCAGTTTATAAAAGGATAAAGTAGGTCAATGGCAATATTAATTTTGCATACTGTCCATTTTATGTGCTCGCTAAAGGTAAGCCTCCCGTCAAGGTATTTGACGCAATTTTGCCAATTGACCACAACTCCATTTGTTCGTAAGCTGCCAGTAGGTAGATGACAAGATTTTCCATTTCGTGTGCAAATGATCACTCGGCTTTTCTCCTCATTAAGCTTTATTTCACATTAATTACAAAATTCTATTAATACAATCTTTTCAAGTTTGAGATTCCCCTCTTAATCGAGAGCGAATTCATGCCATGAGAATATTGCACTGTCGGAGGTACATCGCAATCTTACAGCTTCGGCAGATCGGAAGTCGGAAGCATAGGACCCAAAACGGATCCTTGTGGTACACCTGGGTCGAAATATGTACACTAAATCAGAAAAACTATTGTTGACATAGACCCTGTAACAGAGACCAGACATAAAGTTCAGCTTGTTTTTCTCACATCTCCAACATGAACTGAAATAATTCCCTAACTTTTTCAATTTGGTAGCATCTGAAATAAATTCTAATATAGTAGAACTATGCTCTTAAATGTAAAATTTCTGATATTTAAACTAAAAATATGAAAATGTATCACGTCAATATCTCTTTATGTATTCCATCGATGTAATATGTCCGGTGCTTAAACAAGAACATTAAAACCCCTATTCTGGCAAATCTCAGTGATGTGATTTAAGTCACAACTACCTCACAAGAGCATGGTGAGTCACCAATTGTGAGATTTTCGTATTCTGAGCAAAACCTCACAGCTTGTGAGCACCACAAGAACCGTCAAAATTGTGATGTTCTCAGAGCACATCACAAGGAAAAAAATCAACAAAAGAACTATCACACACAAGGAAAAATAAACATTGATTTGAAAAAAGGCGAAAATAAACAAATAAATGGAGGAGATTGTTTTGAATTCGTTACTTATTGAAGAAGGAGAAAATAGAGACAAGAGGTAAATCGCTTTTATAATGCTGTAGACAATTAAATAAGGTAAATATTTTTAGACTGCAACGTAGAAGGATTTTAAGGAACTTGCGAGAAAAGTATTCTCCCTTCGCATTGGATGAAGCATGTTTCATCAAATTCTTCCGATTGCCGAAGACAATTTCTTTTGCAAGAAATTCGTATAATGGTCCAACTGCTCATGGGATGTACGCTGATATTTCCTTGTTCCTGCAAAATATTCATTATGCATATTTCATTAATGTACACAATATTACCTTGTTCGCTACGTTCTGCCATTATTTTGTAGATATTACTTTTCCAAAATCAATTATTAGTAGACCGCTCAGTAAGAAAAAAAAGCGCGAATGTAATAATTGTCAAAAAAAACAATTTTTGACATGGCAACGAATTCACCTCACCATGGTGACTATTCTTGTGTGCTTTCTTGTGAGATTTTCGCCAGAATACCAAATAGCTGAAACCTCACAAGGTAGGCATCATAATTTTCGCCTCATTGACATTCGTCCGTTGTGACCACATCACAACCAGAATAGGGGTGTTAATCTTAAAGTACAGAGACATTATGATAACAAATTAATGAAAAATTGCATTATGCGATGAACTGTCAAAAGCTTCTTCAATATTCAATAAAGTACATGAAACTATTTCCTTCGCTTGAAGGGACTTTCGATAGTTTCCGTCGGTGGATAGAGTGCAGTTTCTGTTGGTCTGCCTGCTTTATATGTACGCTGAGAGTATTGAAGAGGGGTTTTCTGTAACACTTCCTCTCTTACGTGGTTGTCCACAGCTTTATCTTGTTTTAAGGAGAAACGATGTTAGGCTTATCGGTCTATAAGACTTTGGTAGGCTTTGGGGTTTCTTCTTGCTGAAATGGGTTAATTGCCTATTGAATAATATCCCCGCTGCGACTTTCCAATCGTCAGCCCTTGGTCTTGGCAAATTTGTTTCACATCACATTGGGGGCGGATGTTTGTATTGATTCAGGAAGGACTTGTCGTCTAAGACCGCTATACGTGACTCCTCTGTCACATCCTGCAGGAGATGCCCCTGCTTCTACTAAATATAGGGGATCTAGAGAAGAACAATTCCAGGTGCAACTACCGGGCCAAGGTACGAGTGAGACTGCGTGACCGTGTCTTCTATCCTTGAACTCCGAAAACCTTGAGGCAATCCAGTTTCTATAAAGTCCTCTTCACTGTATACAGGGGGTAAGTGCAATGTGACTTACTTTCCCCCTTACTCATTGGAACAAAATTAACTCCGACCGGAACACAACTTCAAGGAGCTCTGGTGCGACCGAGTGTGGCACCAGAAGTCTCCATAATACCGACTAAGTACATATTGAAAAATCCTTGAGTGAGATATCCTTCTCCAATCCCAAACCAGGCAGTCGTCTATTGCACCTGATAGCGAAGCACTAGATGTCAGTTTGACTAGCCTCATCATTATAGATTATGTGGCCTCAGTGCGCAATAGAGTGATCAGCTGCAAGCAGACGAAACGTAGGCTTCAAGACAGGACCACAGCGAAGGCGACAAATGAAGACGTCAAAAGGCACTTGAGTTCCTAAAAGCACTACTCCAAGCAGACGAAACGTAGGCTTCAAGACAGGACCACAGCGAAGGCGACAAGTGAAGACGTCAAAAGGCGCTTGACATCCTAAAGGAAAGGAGCGATGGAAGTATTCATTATCCGGACGCTGAAGTACTGAGTGTACTAAGCCAGTTTGTGCTTCACCACTTGCAGCATGAATGCTGGTACTGCAGGCCCATCCCCAACCACCGATACCAGGACAATGGTTCCCTTCTCATACCATGGCTAAAGCCACCAAAATGGGCACAAGGTCCCTTACCCTTATGGCACAGTCTGCGAGAGGCACATAATTCTTGGATTGGCTATCCTAGTGCTCCAAATTACTTCCCCCTGCGGGATAGGGGTTAGAATATACCCGAGGTAAGGTATGCCTGTCGTACTAAAATACCAGAGCTTGAGTAATTGGTTTAGGACACGTCCCTTACTCCAATGCTCACGGCAATGACCGAAAAAGCTCATACAAATATTTTCGTTGAAAATGCATGTTTATGCATAAGCTTAAAGATAGCGGCATAATTAAGTGCTTAAAAATGCTATCGCAAAGGCTTATTGCTTATAGATTTCAGCATTAAAATGAAAATATTAGCGGCCAGTCATAGGATGTTATGGCATACTACTGGTAGCTTCACCAGAGGCTATATTCGGGTTCCACTGGAGATCGGGATTGCCCCTGAGACCCGCATAGATCTCAGCCTGATCACTTGAGGTTGGCCCCCACTTGTTGACCAAGAATCGTGGTGGCTGTCGTTTACCACCCAAAGCGGGGAGAGTTGGCTGTAATACCTATACGACTTGGAGTTAATCATGTTGAGGAAGGCAATGTGTGCGACTCCGAGACGTAAAAGGTATGTGATCCAAATCTATGTGGAGTTGCGAATCTCAACCGGGTGCTGCGACCCAAAGAGCAGCAAAGGTTTTAGATCGGCCTTACATCTTACATCTTACTTGGTACTTGAGATTCCTACTTAAGGCGTGTGGTCCAGTGTCGAAAAATGGTCTTAAGGAGTAATAAAACTCGTGATTTAAGTCTTTCGACAGGAGATCACGTTAATCAATTACTCACTTGTTCCAAATTACTGAATTCCTGCACGCCAGTTTTTTGACTTTTTCCTTTCAGGATGTATGGCCCCTGAATGAGAACGCAGCACGGAGGTAAACATCCTTCTATTACGTAACAGATGCAGTTATAGCGTGGTGGATGCTCACCTGGGCCACATTTTATTTGTTTGGGCGGAGGATGAAGCTATAGATCGTTGAGAGCTGGTGTCTCGCTTTGCACCTGCTGTCAACGCCACTGCGCCCTTTTCGTCGCGGATGATCCTTTGCGGTGGGTTTTCCCAATGGATGCATCAGTGGACAGTTGCGCCCTTTCACTCGTCGCCCTGGGCATAAATGGTGGAGGGAGGATGATAGACTCAGTTCGCTGCGCACCCAATCCTTCTGATTGGATCACATCTGTCCGAAGCTGTAGAAGTCCCTAACTGGAGAGGGTCACCCCGCACCACACCAAGGTGTCCATATCGGGGAGGACTGGCAAAACTTAATCCTTTGAGCTACCATGACCAAGCCAACGGCTTTATATGCAGTGGCTGCGGCGTCGAAGAGGAAAAAGAGAGACAGCCGCAGTGTCTGCCGGTTGAGACATAGAACACGGAAGAAACATTTCTTCAAAGACGTCCATCATCTAGAAAAATCGCACCAAAACCAGTATTTTCGAATTCATAAGGGTATGACCATGGCTGAGTAACTCACATCCACATGATGGGTAGAAAGTAGGAATTAAGCGGGGATGCGTCCAGCAGGACCTAAGTCTATCTATCCATCTACCTAACCTAACCGGCGTTCTCCGTCTATTTTACTCATCCAGAGGCCACTTTACGACTCGGTCAGTGTGGATTTGGCAGCTTTGATAGTAACTATTTCGTGCGAGTGAGCAGGTGTGAATAAGTTTTCATCCAGCAGACGGCAGAGTATTACACGTGGACACCTCAAAACACACCAATCAAGTCAACAAGAGGTCTCAGTGAAATCCCTTCAATCGATTTCTTCATACCTTTCGTTACAAACGTCAATGCCACGTCCGCTCGTCACCATTTGGAGCATGCATCGCTCAGATTTATGACAAAAGTTCCCCGACTAGCTCAAGGCGAAACAAAACCACAAGTTTCACCATATTCAACAAAACGAAAACAGCTCACAACATTGCAGTCATCACGTTCGAGACAAACTTATGACCTTCTCCTTGCAGCGAGACGGAGGGGTGAGACAGTTTAAGCCATCTCTATGCCCCGTCACGCATCGCCTGCAGTCGAGGCGTATGGTCATTCAAACGCTGAAGCAATCGATCGGAAATAGATGACGGTCTCAGTGCTCGTAAACATTAACAAAAAGAAACCCGATTCTATTGACTGGCGCAGGCCAGCGCATAATTTGTGACACTCTAAAGCTTTCGTTTTGAGTTGAAGGCGGTCGCCGCCGCCGCTGCGGTGGACTGACAATGTAGCCGACCGCCAAGGAAGTCGTAAGTCCTATTTGATGGCGCGAGGCCTGCCGCGACACCTCGGAATTCAATTAGTCAGTCGAATGTGCACATAAATCTTTCAAGCCCGGGCTGATGCAATGCTGTCATTGTCTGAGTGGCCAATGATGTCACTTGACCTACTCATCATCTTCGAGTGCAGTCGGTGACATTCCCCAGCGGGCATGAATGAGTTCGGACTTTTGGGATGTGACTGGCTACGGGGGGATAACCCTTTGAACCGTCAAAATTCTCTTCCTCGTTCCAAGAGCTCAGAGGAGAGACACTCCTTTGTCCCCTACAGTGGAGGCAGATAGCTTGCTTCAGATTAAAACTCACACCGAGTCCTCGTTGGCTCTCTGAAGTCTCTGCAAAGATCCTCGGCGTCGACAAGGAAACGATTCCCACAATTGTCTGGCATTCCACACGCGGGGATGCATCACCGCCGGACCACGTGTCGGAGTTCCCTTAATTGTCTGACCATCTCTTCCACCCACACGCTCTGGAAGGAACTCCCGAAATAGCGTCACCTGCACAAGAGCACAGTCCGATGTGCTGCATGCAAAGCAAGCACTCCCGTGCGCAGAGATAACTCACTCCCGGAGTCCTTGTCCAAAGCGAAGTGCCACCAATTAAAGTTAAACAAACCGCACGAAGCCGGAAAAGGTAGCGCTGGAGTCCCTCTTCTGCTCTAGCCAGCGTAGGCGTTCGCTATGGTCACACCATCTCCTGCGGGCCCTGCCAGCGATTTATCTTTCTCCAGCTTCAGACAGTCCGCGCATCTCACGGACACCATCGGTGCACCCCACTCCCAGGCACCCGTCGCTGCGCCGCCGCCGCTCCGTGCCCTGGGATGGTTTTTAGTTTTTGTGGAAATTTCATCTAACAGCGTCAAGTTTCAGGCCGGGCGAGTGAACATTAATCACGTTCCTTCCTGCTGCTCTGCCGGGAACCAGTCTTGTTACTGGGCTCTGTTAGCGCAAATTACTTAGCAACATAATCCTCTTGCGGTGCGCTGGTGCCATCATCATTGCCCGCCGAACGTAATAGGAAGAGATAACGTGCCGCGCCGCCACCGCCACCGCCGCCATCCCGTCAGCACATCAGTCCCGAGTGACTTGAGGCGGTGGAGGCGGCGGGGGTCTGTGGATCTCCGCCTGGGAAAAGGGAAAAGCCAACCGCGCGTTTGTCCACCTTGTCGGCGAACTTTGACACCGCGCACAGCAGAGAATTGTCGTGCTGAGCCGTGATTCCCTCTCCCTTCGGGCTGGGGATTTTTTTTCCTCTGCCAGGGACGCGGGTGCGCGGACGAACGACCCCAGTCGAACGTGCCCCAAGACGGAGCTCTTGTTGATGTCTCGCTCGCTGAGTGCAGCAACTTTGTTGAAGGCGGACCTCGCCGTGTCGTGCCGTTCCTGGAACCCTGGCGAGCTCAGGGCAAGGACCAGCCGCTAAATTGGTTGAGCGGCTCAAAGGGAAGTGTCTGTCGGCGGCGCAATTGGCTCTGTGTGTGCACATGCGGACCGTGTGGACATTGATAATGCCCAAGGGACTGCGGCCGCGCTCACCTTCACCTGTCTGTTTGAAGTGAGGGGCAAATATTTGCGGACATGAGTTGGCGAGGGATTGACACTGAGGATTTGCTGTGCGGTTGACTCTTGAATTTGTTTTCGATGAACTCGATGCCAGTCTCGGCGACTGGATGGAAGCCCTCCAACGATGGAGCGAGGGTGCGGTGGAGAAGGTGGTGAAAGGACAAATGTCAATGGCTTCGGTTATTAGAGAGTGCTTGGGTTTGTTAGACATGCACTCTCTCGAGCTTCGTCCACTAGCTGCGCGTGACTGTGTTCCTGTTGTGATCTTCGAACTACCCTCAGAGTGAATGGATTCTTGAGAAATTCGGACAATTAACAGCCGAAGGCGACTGCATGTTGGTCCCGCGTTGACAAAGGGTTTTGGGGCGATTTACTGAGCTAAGTGGTGCGTCCGCTGAAATTGATGGCTGGAGTGACTCATTTTTTAGAAACTGTCGCTATTTCTTCATTGTTGGCAAATTAAGGAAGGGATCCAATTGAACATCTGCATGCATCGTTCGGATCCCCTTTTGTGAGCAAATGCATCTAGTTCCTCTAGTATTCTTGATGGTCGACAATTTCAAGGAGCCAAGGGTAGAGGTAGGAAGGCTTGGTGGTCACAGAGAGGACAAGAAAGTAAAGAAAGAACACCACGGCTTTCCGACAGAAGACAATAAGCGGAACGGACTGCTAGTCGCCCTCCCGAGAAGAGGCGGAACAATTCGGTGTTGACAACTGTACAAACAATTGAAGGAGGCTTCCGATGTCAATGAGGCTTTCGTTGATGCCCTGGTTTTGACGAAACTATCAAGGAACACACACTTGGGTTGACAATGAGCGAAGGCGGTCAGATGCATGCATCGAGAAGAGCTGTTCGTGTGCTGTTCCCAATTTCAGAAGAGAGCCGGAACCAGATTATTTTCACGAAAAAATGGGAAGAGAAGAGGAGAGAGAAAATTTGTCTGGCAATTGTAGTGAATTCTTTTCAGAGAATTATCTTAATATTTTTTAATTATGAGAGAAGGATCTATAACATTTATGCGTGAAACCAATCATAACTGCTCCCCACAGCTTCCGTGGCATTCCTCTATCCGATGGTCCACATTTTCAATAACTCTGAGACATAATTGGGGTTCGTCAATTTGCAGAATGATCTCATCCTTTAGCTCTTGAATTGTTCTAGGCTTATTGACGAACACTTTTTCTTTTAAATATCCCCAAAGAATGAAGTGAAGTGGCCACCACGGCCGCGGCGTTGTCGCTATGTGCGTCGACCCCAACGCAACTTAACCTCGCTGCCTAGGTTCGATGCCCGGCCAGTACGACCAAAAATAATTTTCACTGACAATGCTCAAAGAGTAGTAGAGTCTCTAGAAAAAGCTTCTCAAACTTGGCCGGTCGGTGTCGGTAGAAAACTGTAGGTCCCTTCCACTCGTGAAGAGAACAATATCACGCACAACACGAGTAGTTGCTGAGATGCTAGGCCTTGGCCCTATACGGGCTGTAGCGCCACCCAGATTATTATATTATTATAAAGAATGAAGACGAACGGTCTCAAATCGTCCAATTAACATTGCCACAACGTGAAATGATACAGCTATTGAATTCTTCGCGCAAAAGATTCAATGTTTCGTTGGCTGTGAGGCAAGTGGCACCATCCTGTTGGAAGCACATCTCGTCCAGGCTCATATCCTCAATTTCAGGCCACAAGAAGTTCGGTATCATCTCGCGTTAACTGCTTGACCGACCTCATTTTCGAAGAAGTTCGGCCCGATGACACCGTCTGCCCATAAACCGCACCAAACAGTCACCCTTGTGGATGCATCGGCTTTTCAACAATCACTCGTATATTCTCATTTGCTCAAATGGGGAAATTCTGCTTGTTAACGAATCCACTGAGGTTAAGGTATGCCTCGTGGCTGATGATAATTTGACCAAAAAAATCACGAAGTGCACAAAATGCATTTTGACTTGAACGCTCATTTTCATAAAAGGCTTCTACAATCTTAACGCGCCGCTCAATTGTGTATCTCTCCATGGTTGAATTTGTCAAACACTGAAACAAAGAAATGTCAAATTAAGCTGGGCAAGAAAGCTTAACGATAAGGTGTGGCTCACAATTAACATCGTGCATTATGGTTGGACCACACTTACATGGTAGAGGAACTATCTCATGGTTGTAATGTTAGACCAAGAGGACAGCCTCCGTAACCGAACAGGCTGCCAAACAGGGCACTACAGACTCAGGGAACACGTAAGGAAGCTAGGGGTATCAGAAGAAGGTGTTTTTGGGTTTTGTGCAGCATTAAAACATGTTCTGCGGATTTTGTGAGTAGCAGCACCTAGTAACATATCAGAGAAAGAAATGAGGTCCTAGAACCATCTCTCATTCTCAGATTCCTAAAGGAAACTCTCGAATAAATCTCCTCCACCTTTGCGCGTCAGGAGTCTGTAACGCTCAACTCTGAAAATAACTTTATTTGTGGGGACTCGTATGAGAGCTTAGGCATGAAAAAGGGACACAATAGATCTTAAGGTCGCAGTACCTGACGCTTGTCGGGATGAAAGTTGTTAACTTATATGAATCACTTCTGCAGACTATTGAACGACGATGAGAGCCCAAACAGCGCTGCCGGGCAGAATGTTTCATTCAATGTAGACCCTGATTGCACAGCGCCCCCGAAATAGACACTGTCCACACTTTAGTTAAAAAAATCTCCAGCTGCGGATGGATGCCCAATGTAACCTTCTAAGCTTCAGAGGATGACTGGACCCATGCTCCAGCTCTTCTGTAAGATATAGTCGGAGGAAAGCGTGTCCAAGGAGAGAGAATCACAGTGTCGCTAATCGGAATCAAAGGAAAGAAGACCACATTCTCTGCCGTTTTGTAAGCTGACTTGAAGCCGTTTGTCAAAATCTGGTTTCAGTCTGAGGCCACTATAAAACAGTCACTACTATAGAACAGCTCTACAGCAAATACTCAAGAGCCCCACATTGACACCGAACACCGATTCCAATGCTCCATACGACAGGCACAGGGGCGCGGTGTGTACCGCGATGTCTGTTCTAGCCATCCCTTCAAAATTGACAGCTGGTGCAGGATGACGATGGAAAATTATCTCTTTTCCATAGAAGTTCGTACATATTAACATCTCAATGTCAAAATCGGTTGTAGACAAGGTAACAAGGTGCACCGCGTTCCTGAGGCTCTCTTAAAATTTCGAAAGCAAGCTCTATAAAGTTCTCAGACTTCTTGTTGCCTTGAAAGTTATACCTAACCAAAAACAATAAAGTCCAGGCAGTCGATTTGACTTCAGGCATTGGTTTGAAATTATTAAAATCTTTCTCGAGTTTCTAAATTTGTGGCGCATACTACATTTCTGCCATACCTATCCCAATTTGTAATCCATTCTTTGTTTAATATAAGAAAGCTTCTCGCGAATAAAACCGTATTTGTACACACATCGGCAATCAACTGTCAAAACTATTTGAATTTGTACGTCTATGCAAATTGTAACGGAAGTAAAGCAAAGTCACGAACCAACTTTTAACAGAAAAAAGTAAGCCTGAGTAAAGACCGTTTTTTGAGATTTCACTTACTGTTCCAGTATCTCAGAAAAAAAAACACGCCTGTTAGGAGGAATCCATATCTTGTCTTGATGGCACAATTTAATTTTAAAGTATTGAATATACACGCGCTCGATATTTTTTAAAGATATATTCACCTCACATAAATAGAAGCCATATCGAAAACAACAGCAGAATATATTTCGGTGTTCGTAGTTTGTTGTAACTAAAAAACAAAAGCTGTAACAGGAAAATTCATTACAGAAACAAATTTTTCAAAGGGAAAAAAGCGTTTTTTTTGTTGACCAGTGTTATCTACGTCGATTTCCGGAATGACATTCAAAGCGCGCACCAGTTCGAATTAACACCTTGCTAAATCAGCGGAATATATTGATTCTGGGAGGATATATGTACGGAGGTAGCTTAGTAAATGAGAGCTTTGACGGATGGGGTTTAGTAACACCAATGTGTTGGACCAATGCATACGATGTTTTATAACCGTGGCACTTTGTTTTATTCTGAAACCATCCATATTTATATATGAATCCTAAGAGGTATTTCATATACGCGGCCTGAGTTCTCCAGTTCTGCGAAGAAGTATTTTCTTAGGAATTGCAAAGCAAATGTGGTATAGATTATATTTCTTCCTCGTATTTTTTCGTTCCGATGCAATGAATGTACACCCAGTCATTGTGCCCGGTAAGGACTCCTAGTAGCATGCGCACTATTTTCCGAGTAAAACTAATCAGTGATGTTGATCTTTTCTTGGTCAGCATCGGGCATAGAGCTCTTGCTGTTGATCCATTAGCTACACAAATCTGTCGAGTTGTTACTCTGTCCAGAGCTTTCTCTACCAATTTGTTTACTGATTTGTTTACTTTACCGATTAGGGACTGCCAGAGATTCGATATATGCAGATTTTATGACGAAATAGCATCGAAGCATCGAAGAATCAAAGCAGTGTGGTAAAAACCAAGAGATGTCAGCCTATAATCAATATCAATCAATTCTTTAACATAAAATCGTTTGTATCTTCGACGTATTGACCATCAATCGATATTGATGGTCGTTTTGAGTGATCAATTTATATGTCCAAATGTAAACTTTGCTGGTTTTGTCATCAGTTTCTGGTAACCAGAAATTAGGTACTAAGGTGATAGCCTACTTCTATCTCTCTTGTGTGCTGAATGCTTTTCCTATAACTCTCAAAATGTCGCTCGAAATTTGTCGATGGACAAGAGGGCAATCAGCTGTGAACTCGTCTTCAGCGGTTCACAATCAACAATTTGTCGCGACTATTTGTTTGAAAACCGTGGTTGAGTGGTCAATGTGAAGGCTCGTTACAACAAAACGGCTTGTTTTTCGGTAGAAAAACCATTTTGACTTTCCAGCTTCACGAAATCGCTACGACAAATTGTTGTGTCTGAACGCCGCTTATCTCTCTTTCCTTGATTTCTGCGGTTAACAAACCAGTTCATTGAAAACATGGAAGTTATACTCCACACTGCTCCTATATATGTAGCTTTCATCCCTTTTATCGTTGTTCAATTCAATCTGTATATTTCATTTCTCTCCCTTCCCTTCCAAAAGAAAATTGAATACTTTTCATCAGCAAATACATTTCATTCGTTAATGTGAGCCCATCATTAAACCCGTATCTGAAGTAAATTCTTGACGTCTTGTTTCCGTAGAGGATGGCCAGCAGTCTGGGTTAAAGCTACATCCCAACCATTCCAATTTGATTGTACCCGTTTTCATTAAGTACCGCCTCATTGATGGACATCTTCAATCAAAAATCCCGAACTTTTATTAAGCAACTTAACTTCACCGGAAAGCCCTCCCATTTTTTGCATTTTATGCAAGCAAAAGGTACGCACGTACGTTTTCATAAGCCTCTCAAGCGACGGGTACCCTATGCAGCTTGGCTTCATCTGACGTGATGGTCTGAAATATGGTCAGAGACAAATATTTGTGAAGTCTCGGTTCAATCCTATTTAAATCATTCAAGTCTGCAAAGAAGTTTTTTCTAAGAAACTGAATCGTCTTCCGTGCTATGGCACTCGTAGAGCAGAGCGGATCTCGAACAGATCGTCTTTCGCCTTCTTCTCAAAAACATTCATAATAAACCCTGCAAGGAATGACAAGACGTAGTATTCGTATACGTGGTAAGGACTCCCACTAGGATGAGTGAATCCTGGTAACTCATTGATGACGATCGTTTCCTGTTCTGCATCGGCCAGGGTCATCACCATTGAAACAATGTCCATACTCAGTCATCGATTTCTGGCCTTAGTGCCTGGTGTATACTACTTATATGTGCGCAAACGAATGCTTGCGATTGCCCCAACTCTGTAACAAGACTACCCTCTTAAGTCTGTTTCCATTCCAATTTGTTCCACTAGGAAGATGGCTGAATCTACCATCCACAGCGATCACGCGTGTAGAGCGTGCTTTGATTATCTCACAAGTGATGGTGGCCTACAATTCTCTTCTCAGTTTTTTTTTTTTAGATAGAAATACCCTTTGAAGAGTTTAATCCATGAATCATGAATATTGCTCAATATTGGGGATTGCACTCCAGCGCAGGATTCAACGCACCTACTTATTAAGCCACGCCGCATAAGGTGGAACCGATATGTGACTTATTTGTCTGATGGTCCGCATGTCTTGAAGTTTGAATAGCCGAGGTTAGGAGTCTGCTTCCTTCCAGAGATCTATCGATTGGTTAGGTTGTTACCTTTCAAAGCTATTGCTGCATCATTTATCGCAGTCTCATATACTACAGTCGTGCCTTGGTGCCAGGGATATATCCAGGAGAGCAGAGAGCACAGACGGACAACACAAGTATCCGCGAATATTCTGGCGCCGATGGTGTATATGGAGAATCTCTCAGCGACTACAACCATCTGTCCACGCGAATAGTTTCGTTGCGGGATTCGCAGATTCTTCGCTTCGCAAGTCCGAGGTCTTAAAAGGGATTTCAAAATTGTCTACTCCATTGTCGGGCGCCATTTCATGGTGCCGACTGCATAACTGGATTCCCATAAAAAATCCTTTTATAACAATCTTCCACAAATCATATCGCCTGTAGTTCTTGTAAAACTGTCCAAGATGACCATCATGGTCGTATAAGATGGGCTCTTCATTGAGGACGCAATGACAGCGTTGCTCACGAATTTCATGAACAGCCGCCACTTACTCCATGACAAATTGGATGCCAATGACCTTACCAAGGTCTTGGCTGAAATACATATCCCCGGGATTTCCAATTTCCCCCAACATCTCCCACCGAGCATACACGAATCCTTTCACTTCTGCGAAAATTCAGCCCTCGGGCAACCAAATTACGGTGCTAATTGAATAGATAGCAGCCCTCGAGTCTCGCAAGTGAATCCCTCCATCGGAATGTTAACTAACGAATAATTGAAAACTGACCATCAAATCCAATGGCAATTCCCTTCAAATCGACGTCAATGGCCAGCAGACTCGGAGTGGCCAGCCTTTTACGATCGAAGTTCAAATAACGAATATCCGATCTAGGGCCTCGTTTCATTACCGTCGCAGTTCCCTTTCTATTTAGGATTCAATCAAGCGGAGTCGTAAAACCTAACTTCGACGTTAATGATTGCCAAAGGCATGTGTCTAGAAGCCTCTCAGCGGGATCTCGAACGGAGGCGATGGGACCAGTGGCACATGCGGAGTTGGGATTTGAGTTGGCGCCGCTCTGGTCGGGCAGCCAGGAGTTCGCTTAGGTTGTTATCTTTTATTTCAGTCGTAAACTCTTGTGTCCTGACAAATTGGCAGAGAGGGTCGAGTGGTGGAGGTGTGGTTGTGAGAGCGGACTCCTCAGTTCAAAATCACATTAGAAGGGTTATAGCTTGACCTTGGATGGAAATGGATACCTCGTCTGGGAGGGAGAAGAGCTGGAGAGGATTCGGTCAGACTTTCATGGCGAACTCGAAAATCACAAGTGGAAGTCGTTGAGCATGAACTTGATGTGTTGCTTGAGCCAGGCGGCGAGGGAAGCGAAAGAGGAGAAAGTAATTGTGATGCACTCATGTGGAGGCGGAAAGTCTTCTAAAGGAGATCTAAGAAAACGAAAAGGCGCAGTTGACAAAGCAATGAAATGAACAAAATAACGGAGAGAGGAAGACATACACAGAGACTTCGGAAATTGTCTTGGCGTATAAATACTGCATAAGGCTGACTGGCAGTCAAAGCAAGGATCAGTCGATAATGGAATACGCGTGTTGGTAGTTTCTGTTGGAAATTAGCAATGTCCAGTAGTAAAGGCCAGGCAATGACTAGACCATGAAAAGGTAAACAGTGGCACATGTGAGGTATCGTCACGATGACCTGCTGATTTTTTTTCTTAACAATTCGCATCATCAACTAGTAACTCCTTGTATTTAGTAACTCCTTGTATTGTAGCCTTGTTACTGATCCGCTGGGATTAGGGGATGTGTTTAAGCAGCACTTCCAACAGCTGCATAGCAGGCCTGGCCAGAAGAGCTTGATAGGGAACCAATAAGTCCCAACTCCAGTCGATGAAGCAGTCGTCCCATCTAGCTTCGAAGACGTCGTCGCAGCCATTAAAAGGCTGAAGAACAAGAAAGTCGCAGGCTCAGATGGCTTACCATCGGATCTCTTCAAGGCCGGTCGCGATGTTCTGGGAAGGACTCTGCCCGATCGGATCATCTGTTGAATTTGGGAAAACGAAAGCAAGTCCGACGAAGCTCCATATGCCTCATCTACAATAAGGTGATCTTACCTCGCCTACAAGATCCTGTCCAGCGTCCGGTATGAACGTCTAAAGCCGTTTTGTACCGCACTAATCGGCATGTACCAGTGCGGCTTCCGTGCCGGCAAATCGACAATAGACCAAATTTTCACACTAAGGCAAATCCTGAACGCACCATCCTTATATCGATCTTAAAGCCGTATCCGACAGCATTTATCGCAAGGACCTATTTGAAGCGATGGCCGCATTCGGCGTCCCGGGAAAACTGATCCGGTTGTGTCCCACTGCGCTAACAAATACGCGATGCACCGTGCAGTTCGGCTCGAGGACTTCCAAGCCGCTTGAAACCTGCACCGGATTGCGGCAAGAAGATGCGCTGTCGGGTGATTTCTCCTATCTGGTATTGGAGAAGATAATCCGAAGGGTTGCTGTAAACACGGAAGGAACTATCTTCCACCAGACAGTTCAACTATTGGGATACGCAGATGACATCGAGATCGTTGCGCGCTACCAACGTGCCATGGTGGAAGCATTTACGGCAGTTGAAGAAGAGGCTACGCGAGCTGGTCTTAAGGTCAATGAGGATAATATGAAGTATATGCTGTCGACCAAAAAACTATCCGTATAATGTACCCACAATCGACAACTACAATTTCGAGGTAGTAAAGGAGTTTGCCTACCTCGGGGCAAACGTAAACTCCACAAACGACATCACTGTGGATGTCTGACGTAGGATCGCCTTTGGCAACTAAGAAGGACTAATGTCATGCTCTACAAAACCCTTATTTTGCCAGTCCTGCTATATGGAGCCGAAAGCTGGACGATAAGCTAAACTGCGGAGCTGATTCTTAGTGCCTTCGAAAGAAAAACTCTGCGTTGGATATATTGTCCCGCCTGAGAGGACGGCGAACGGAGGAGAAGACACAACCACGAACTCTACGAGCTGTACTAGGATGTGGATGCAGTCCAGAAGGCACTGTAGTCCCTCGAGTGCATTGCGCATGAACACCAACGCTTCAGCTAAGAGGGTCTTCGAATCCGAGTCGCCTAGTTCGAGAAGGAGATGAAGAACGAGCCTCCGGTATGAAAACCGGATGCCAGACAGCTTGGTCTTGGTGACTGGAAGCAGCATGTCCAGGACCGTCAGCGATGGAAGGCAGCAATTGTTTAGGCTGAGACACTCCAAGGGTCGTAAACCTGATAAGTAAGTAAGTTCAGCGCAGGCGGCCGAGGCCTTCTGAGGATAAAATATGGGGCCTAAATGGAGCTTCTATTAAAAAGCTTTTATTTAGTGACCCAAGGTATTAGGTACATTAAGGGTACCTCATTGGCACTATTTGGGGTCTGGAAGAAGAGAAAAGAAGGTAAAGGTCACACAAGTAATTTCACTAGACACACAATTCTCTCCCGCCGCACATGCCTCAGTCGCACCTCGTGCACTTACCAGAGTTGCGCCTTGTTGTGTAATTCAAACAGAGGCATCAACTCACAAGTGATTGCATCACAATTCCTCTCCCCCCACCCCCAACCACCGGACTCCAAAGGGCCGACCATCTTCACCGAGCATCTGCTCGTCTCCCGCGTCAAGCTCAAGTGCATCACGTCAACATGGTGTGCTGCATACTAAACAGTTCTTAATCAGCACGCCCAGACCTAATCCCCCTGGCACAGCGTCTTAATCCATTCCCAGGCACTGCACCACGGTGGGATGGTGCATGCTTGTGATCTCGTGTTTCTCGCTGCTCTTCCGCTCATTGACTCCTCGAACTTGAGCAGAACAGTCCAATACCCCCTCCCGGGTCCCGTGTCACGTTATGATTGCATAACAAGCTCGCTGCTCGTAATCAGCTCGCGAGCTACTCCTCAGTTTCATGTTCAACACCAGAGCGAACACAAGTTGGACATTCCGCGCGATAAACAGACAGCGCATCTCCTCAATCAGATAGTCGAAGTGCAACATAGCCATGCCAGCGGTGGCCCCGTTCACCACTCTCCACTCGATGGTAGCCGGCAATCATCCGATTCCGGCGACCGTAAAGAAAGTACGCCTAAGCAAACTTTCCCGCGGTAAATGACGTAATTACGGGTACACTCTCCGGACTCGGTTAGAACAACACTCCGCAGCCAGGGCTCGAAGGTAATGACAATGCATTCGGGATTCGCTGCTGTGGCAGCACAGTGTTTCAGGCACCAGGTCGGCAGTCATCAGCGTCGACGAGTGAGGAAGCGCGGCATCTGACGAATTAATTCTACCGCCGTGTAACAATTAAGCGGTGCATGAACTCTCGGCCTGGAGCAGGGCAGCACGGACAGAGGGGGGCTCGATCCATTTCTCCTGGACTGCAATTAGAGAAATGGCTGAAGATCGGGAAATTGACTTTGTTTCCATTCATACTCCGACCGGGTGATGGTTGTGTAGCAGATTAGTGCTTTTGTAACTGTTCTGTTAGACAGGAGCAGGGGGGGGGGGGGGGGGGGGGGGGGGGAGACTCAGAACTCTGAGATGGTTCTCATGGCACGGCTGCAGCTTGATCGGTCTTGTATTGTTTTAATGATTCCGCAAGAAGCAGGCTGGATGGTGCTGCTTGGAGAGACTGCTCGCTCTCCTTCGTCCAAGTGGGCGGAAGGTACTTTCGGGAGTTGAGTGGTAAAGTGACTTGTTGTGGGAATGATGACGTGATGAAGCGATTCGTGCTGCCTGCCGGTTGTAATCACTGAAAGCAAACAGACAGCGGCCCGAAATGAACTCGAGATGGCATGCTGCGAGCGGATGTGATGAATTGTGGCGACGTGACTTATCAATTGAGATTGAGATTTGAGGGGGCCAGTGGTGGGGCTGTCGCGGGATGATGTTGGAAAGAACTTGTGTACTTGTGTTGTGGACGTAGTCTGGTTAGGATGATAATTGGGGGACACTTTTGACGGCGAATTGAGGAGCATGTCGTATTGAGACAGACCTTTTTCGTGGAAGAAGGTAGGAAGGAGGGGCTGCTAGTGAAGTCAGCCCTCACACTTAGACGATGTTAGTCCATTGTTATACCCATAGTCAGGCAGTACTCTGCCACTGATTGACCACTTCTGGAACAGTGACAGTAATTTGATCCGAAAGGCAAATGGTGACTGGACCAGGCTTGAAAACCAGAAAAAGGCGTATTAACTTAGCTTTCGCTGGGATTCGAACCGGGGACCCCATTAACCAAGGCCAGGCACTTGACCAACTGCCCCATCCAGTCGTAATATCTTTATATTAATTACATGGATAGCGGCTCTCGCGACAGTCCTACAGCAACCAGTCGTTCTGTTTCATACTCGTACTATTTTGTTCTCTCGCCAGTAAGCTCCTCAACGCGAGAATTGAGGATGATTGAGAACCGTCTGACACGAGAATGCGGTTGACACTCTAAGGGTTGTTTTGTTCACAATTGCTCAACTTGCGGGAAAACTGAGAGTTGATCAACTTCCGAGTTGATGTCAACTCTTAATTTAACCGAAGAGTTGAAAATTGGTTTTGTTCACTATTTCAACTCTCAGTCTGAAATTTAAAATCCAGAAATAGTCCAACTTTCAATTTATAAATTTCTCCTGGGATATTTTTGAAAATTCACACATACAATGTCATTTTCAACTTTGTGTGCTGTTCGTGTGCGCTATGAAAAGGAAAATTCAGAGCCAAAGTCTTCAGCAGAGATAATGGTTGGACATCTCTATCCTCCATTAGCTCAGGTTTTAGTTGCTCATGGAGAACACCACAAGCGAATATACACATTCGTACTGCTTACTCTTATAAAGTCTGCATTCGCCTATTGAATACGATTGGTCAGTGTAACTCATGGGGTCTGTTAACAAATGAAAAATAATCAATCAATCAAATACTTGTTATTTCAAAATCAAAATCAAAATTGGTTTGGGCCAGAATCTTCTTTCGTTCCACGGCGATGAATCCTGTAGAGAGAGAGGGAGAGAAATAGAGAGAGAGAGAGAAAGAGAGAGAGAGAGTGGGCTAAATCCCTCATTTCATCCATTAACTTCAGCTATTTCCGTAAGTTAAGAAAATTAGGAGTTGATAAACTCATGAGTTGTAAATTGGAAGTTGAAATCATAAATTTTGAGTGAATGAAAGCAAATCCACAATTGAAGAGAAAAGTCCCAAAGTTGTGCTTAACTTTTGGTGAACAAAATTACCTTAAATAGCCTTGTCCCATCTTATCCCTGTTTGGAAGAGAGAAGACCCTTTCGTGACAATGAATTCCCAAGAGAGAAGCTCCACAAATACACGGTTCCGCTTATGGTCGAGTGGGAGCATCGCACTCAGCGCCAGCCTCAACCACATCACGCACTTTAATTCTCCGATCGGCAAATAACTAGAACTACCATGGATTTGATGCATTTTAGCGTAGCGGCCCCTTTTGGATGATCTATTTATCATCACTTGCGCCGAACTGCAGCGGTATACGATGCGCATTCGAATTCCCATAGCATTTATCAAGCCTTTTTTCCGCGACTCCTTTAGTCGATCATGTGATCAAACATAATGATGAAGCCTCTCCTTGGTTTCGGCAATATTTGTTACCGACAAAATAATGCTTAATCAGCAAATTTGAGCCTGCCACCGGTGCATCTGCATCAACTTGAGCATCTGACGAGTGAGTCCACAATACAGGCGCTCCATTTTGATAAATATTGACGGTGTATTTTGGATACAGTCTTTGAGTTATATTATTTGAATTTTTTTAATATATTTTATTTAATATATTTATTTAACAAATTTGAGCGGTGCTTGTTGGCCACGTTAAAATATAAACGTTAAATTTATACGGCCAACAAGCACCGCTATACAACACTATTCTTCGTTTTTGTCGAAAGTTGTTTACCACGGAACAGTGGAAGATAGTCGATATTCAGTTCATCATTCCTCAACTCATTCCATCCTCCTCAACCATCATCAACATCAACTGGAACCCACATGCGTCGCACTGCCACAGTTCTCAGTTTTATGGCGTCAAAGGAACCACCTTGAAGGATGATTTGCATTTGTTTCTGCATAAAATGCAACTGATTCAGGGAATATTGCAGTTCACATCGCTTGGAATACTGCCAAACAGTCGCTCGGATGGATGACACTGACTTGATTTATTGGACGCAAGTCCTGATGACCGATGAAAGACTCTCTGGCATCTTTAATAAGCATAATTGCCGCGCTTGTATATATATTTGTCGTACGTTTGCATAACGTTCTACTTTACTGAATGGCATGATACTTACACCATTGAATAGATAATTCCTCGTAGATGCACAATGTGAATACTTGAGTAGAACCACAGATAAATGAGTTTAAAAATTTACCAGCACAGGGTTGTTGTACCAGTCCAGTATCAGACCATGTCAAGTTGTGTAATCAAGGAGGTCAACCATCCTCCAGTATGTTGTAACTTCGATATGCACACATTGTTTTCATACTTCATTTTGCTGTAATCCTTTATTTTGTTTGATATCTCAATCGATCATGCATGCACTCTTACACAAAAGCACACACAATAAATATTGTACATATTTCTCTGTTTCCGAAGGATTTTTCAACAAAATCATTAAATTTAGCTGCAATTATGAATATCAAACTTCTGACCGGATTGACCGAATTAGATAAAATTTGAGAGCTAGACTTATCACATAATAGCCGCATTTTTTTGCAAACGTATTTACGCCTAAATTTCAATTTGCATGTAAAACACACTAACAACAAGTCCTATATCCGCTTAAGTTACTCATCATATCTATCGCCGCTTAAGAAATAAGCGCGGATAAAAACAATGCTTCCAATCATGATTTTATGTGTATTCCTTCCGAATTTATTCATACATTGTTTAGGTTGCTGTATGCGGCTTACGATATTAGTCCCTGATCGTTTTTGCTCATGGTGTGGTTGATGTATTAGATCATTTTAAATTGTTTTGGCATCCATAAGTATGCAATTTTTGGTGTCTCTGCTAAACAAACCGTTTAGGTTTCGTAATCGATTCTTTTCATTTGATTAAAATTGTTTTTATTTTTTATTTTATTTTATTTATTTTTATTTTATAATTAAAAGTTTTTGCTTTTAAAGTGATGGTCACTCTTCACAGTCACAAAATGAAGATTGTGACCACCAAAGATCAACCATCACTGTCCACAACTACACCCCTGACTGCTTAGCAATTCTCATAAATGTCGCCAGTGCTGCCAAGGTTTTATGATGAATCATTAAGCGCCGATTATCGTTTTTTTTTGTGCAAGCGTACATACACATCTTCACGAAATTATTCGCACAAGACTTCATTTAACGAAATAAGCTAAATTCCACTAGCTTAGTAGTGAAACATTAATTCAATTAAATTAAAAAAAAAATAGAATTAGTAAAAGATTAAAAATTAGTACAAAAAATCAAATATTAATAAGTCCAAGTAGGCAAAAACGAAAATAAACAAACTGACTTCAATTAAACGTAACACAAAATTATCCGCACAGAAATAAAAATATAAAAAAAAGGTGAGTGGCACATCAGTATCTAGTTGCACCACCCTTAGCATCAATAACAGCTCTTAGTCGTTTTGACATATTCCCGACAAGTTTCTTGCAAAAATCTGGGCGTAAAAGTTCCCATTCTCGTTGTAGAGCTTCTTTAAGAGAAGCTTTGCTGCTGATAGCTCGATTTCGAATATTTTTTTCAAGCTCAGCCCACAAATGTTCAATGAGGTTGATGTCGGGTGACTGTGGAGGCGTTTTGAGCTGCGAGCGAGCATGGAAAAGCAGCCACATTTTGACATTGTGAGCAGTGTGCTTTGGGTCGTTGTCTTGTTGAAAGACATAATTTGACCCTAGTCCCATTTTAGCAGCGCTTTGCTGCAAATTTCTTTTTAGGATGTTGATGTAGTCATATTGGTTCATTCTATAGTCAATGAACTCCATTTAACCAACCCCCGCGCAAACATACACCCCCACATCATGATATTACCACCGCCATGTTTCACCGTCGCTTGAAGATTAGCTTCATTCAGCTCAGTATTCGGTTTTCGCCAAACCCTTTGCTTCCCGTCATTGCCAAACAAGTTAAGCTTGCTTTTCGTAACTAAAAATAACTCTTTGGCGAACGCGAGTCTCTTTGTTAATTTTGGAAATAAAGGGCTTGCGACGTGCAACTCTGCCGTTAAAATTATTTGACCTTAAAGTCCGCCTTATTGTTTCGACAGAGAGTGGTTTTTAATGATTCCTGACATCTCTGCGGTCAATATTTTTACTGACGTCTTAGGGTTTTTCTAGATTTTCTTGACAATATGCCTCTCATTTGCCTCCAATAATATTTTGTTTCGACCCCAACCTTTCTTATTTTCTTAACAACCCTCATTTCTGAACTTATGGACAACATCCCTAACTACGTTATTGGATCTTCCAGCAAGTTCACCAGGCTCTCGGTACGTTTTGCCTTCGCAAACTAACTTTAAAATAACCTTTCGCTCTTCTATAGAAGTTTCCGATTTTTTTCGTCCCATTTTGCTCTTTTTTCGTTTTTTTTTTATTTTATTTTCTCAGAAATATCCTCTATCCTTCTGCTTGTTGCCTCGATCACAGCATTCAACAGAATGAGCGGTTATTATAACACAACGCTTGAGTTTGTGCGGATAATTTTGTGTCTGCTTGCCTATTCGGAGAAGTCGAACAAAAAATACCCTTAGGGTTGATTGCATCAGTTTGAACCTTAAATATGACTATTGAATATATAGAGCAGATGTTTAACACAAGAAAACAGTTATTTTTTAAAAGTCTTTGTGCGAATAATTTTGTGAGGATGTGTACGCTTGCAAAAAAAAATCACATCTTTTGTGTTATAACATAGGTGTTGAAAATATAGCAAATAATTTTCGACCTGAAGTTGTATTAAACTTTCATACTAAACTGTCATACTTGACTTCCACACTAATCTTTCATACATACTCATATACCAACTCACAAATGATAAATGAATTTCATAAATTAACTTAATTTGCTGAATAGACATTTTTCTTTTTTCTTAAAACTATATATACTGTAGTCACATTTTTCTTTTTTGAAGTCTTGTTCTAATCGTGCATTGGATAAATAAGACGTTTCAAATTTAACGAGTCGAATTCGTCTTTCTTACTATTATTTGAATAGTCATATCGAGTCGGGTTCATATTATTTAGATCTGGCGATAATGGAGATTGCAAGTCGCACTTCATATCGTGGTAAAGTGACCAAACTCGTTAAAAACGCCCTCGAATATCTCAATTCGGACGATTCAAAAATTAGTGAGAAAATGGACAATTTAGACAATTAGATAGAAGAGGAGCTGGCGGTCTTGTCAGATCGACTGACTGCAGCTCATGAAAGTCTGAAGCGATTGAGTTCCTTAAACCAGAGGACCCAATCGAGGAAACTGAGAACTCGGCGGAGTACGAGGATAAAGCTATTGGAGCAATTGCACGGCTGAAATATCGGTTTGCTAAAGTTCGCCATCATCAAGGTCAGTCAATCACGAACGAAGTGTCTCCTGAAAACACAGCTCCAAATGCAACTTCACAATCGTTTTTACTATCGAACTCATTGCATAGTGCTGTTAATCTGCACAAATTACATACGAGAAAGTGTTCTGAAGATTTTAAGGACTGGGTCCCATTTTGGGAGACATATCGTGTTCTCGTTCATGAAAATTCCTCCATTAGCATGATCGACAAATTTAATTACTTAGAAAGCGTTATAATTGGAATGGCATCGGAAACTTTGGTTGGTCTCACTCCCACAGAAGCAAACTACAATATTGCTATTGCATTGCTAAAAGAAGAGTATGGCAACAATGACAAAATAGTGGATCATACAATGCAAGATTTGCTATCTATTCAACCTGTAACTGCGAAAACTGACGTTTCTGGATCGAGACGATTGTATAATTCAGTGCTTGCATCTACACGCTCACTTATAGCACTCGGAATTCCAACATCAAACTATTTTGTAATGTTGAAAGGAGTTTTGCTAAGATGTTTACCGAATGAACTTCGCGTTGATTTTCACCGGTATTATGATGATTCTGAAGGAAGTACTACTTTATGCACGAATTCAACAAATGAAACAAAAAGTTCATCAGCTTCAACGAATTCTTCAAACAGTTCTGTACCAATTTCAAGCGGCGATAAGCACGTCAATTGTTTGCTGAGATTCCTCAAAAGAGAAGTTGAATCATTGGAAAAGGCAAACGAGGCGAAATGCAACGCGACCAGAGCGAAATCAACAGAGCCCTGTCAAAACAGCATATGGCTTATTGACCACTGAAGTAAACCATGCAATGTATATTCCGCAAATCTGCAAGTCACGAGGCGCAGGAGTGTTATAGTGTGAAGATTTTAGCTGATAAGAAACAAATATTGAGGAAAGAAGGCAGATGTTGTCGTTGTTTTAAGAAGGGACATAATTCCAGAGCGTGTTTAGTGAAGGGAATCATTTGTAAAACGTTTGGTTGACATCAGGCTACTAGCATGTGTGATCCGTGGTTTTCAGTATCAAAATCTTCTCTGACAGCAGCAGGTATTGAAATGCCCAGAACGAGTGCAGATCTTACACCGATTTCTCAACCCTTGTTGAACTTATATAAAAACTCTACTGCCATTGGTTCATGAAGTTTGACTTCAATTCGCACAAGTGAACATCGCACACAGGTTGATGGTATTCCCAAGAACCCTTTTTAATGAATCTCCTGATATCCTCATCGCTGTGTACCAATCGAAATAAATCATTTTTACTTTCCGTTTGCTGCAGCACACATAAATAATTTTACTGCATCATGAATGCATACACTCAACAAATTGTGTAATGATTAGGAATATGAATTAGAGATCAGGATAGGCATAAATGGTAAAACAATGTCGGTGTATACAAATTAAATCTAATATTAACTTATTGAGAGATTTGTAAGAACCACTTCTGCAGACTGTTAAACGGCGATGATGACACCAATACCGCTGTCAGGCAGAATATTCCACTCAATATGGACGATGATCGACGAGAATTCCGTCCCCCCGACTTAGACGAGGTCAAGATAGCAATATCAAGACTGAAATCTAACAAAGCTGCCGGTGCCGACGGACTGTCCGCTGAAATCTTTAATGCAGCTGGAGATGATCTGGTAAGGCACATGCACCAGCTCATCTGTAAGATATGGTCGGAGGAGAGCATGCCCGATGAGTGGAATCTCAGTATCATAAGAAAGGAGACCCCTTTGACTGCGCCAACTATAGAGGGATAAGTCTCCTGAACACCGCCTACAAGATCTTCTCTGCCGTTTTGTGTACTCGCCTGAAGCCGTTTATAAATAACCTAATAGGTCCTTATCAGTGTGGCTTCAGGCCAGGGAAGTCCACCATCGACCAGATTTTCACACTACGGCAGATCCTGGAAAAGACCCAAGAAAAGCAAATCGACACCCATTACCTATTCGTCGATTTCAAGGCCGCATATGACAGCATGCATAGGGACGAGCTATACAACGCCATGTCTAGTTTTGACATTCCCGCCAAACTCGTCAGGTTGTGCAGGATGACGATGGAGAATTCTCGCTGCTCCATCAAGGTCGGTAACGAACTCACCGAGACCTTCAATGTCAAAAAAGGATTTAGACAAGGTGACGCGCTGTCATGTGATTTCTTTAACATCATCCTGGAGAAGATCGTGCAAGACTCACACGGCACCACTAGAGGCACGATCTTCCAGAAGTCCGTACAACAGCTAGCATACGCGGATGACATTGACGTGATTGGCAGAACACAGCGAGCCGTCAATGAAGCGTTTGCTGGCATTGAGGCGGAGGCGGCTAAAATGGGTCTAGCGGTGAATGAGGGCAAAACGAAGTATATGCTGTCATCAAGAAAGGACACACAACATCGACGTCTTGGACAGAGCGTCACAATGGGCAGCTATAACTTCGACGTAGTCAAGGACTTCGTCTACCTCGGCTCCACAGTATACAGTACAAACAAAATCAGTACCGAGATCAAACACAGAGTAACTCTTGCCAACCGCTGTTTCTATGGGCTCAAGAGGCAATTGAGTAGTAGAGACATGGACAATCTCAAAAGCGGATGAGGAAGTCCTTGGTATTTTCGAGAGAAAAGCTCTGCGTGCGATCTTTGGTCCTGTTTGCGTTGACGGTTTCTGGAGGAGAAGATTCAACCACGAACTGTACGGGCTGTACAGCGACATGAGTCTACTCAGGCGTCTTCTGATCCAACGCCTAAAATAGCTAGGCCATGTAGAGCGTATGGACAACTCAGCTCCGGCCCGGAGAGTCTTCAAGCCATATTGTAATGATTTGATAGTTTCAAGATTTTGGCTTGGACTTTTTCAACATTTGCCAACAAATGTAACCCTTCAGTAGAGAAATGCCATGGGAGATCAAATATCATTTTCAGCAGTTTATTTTGACAAATTGGCAGTTTGCGTATATTGCTGAATGCACATTTTCCCCAAACGGGACATCCGTAGGACAATATTGCCTGGAAAATTACCTTGAAAATTATCAATTTATTATCAATACTAAGCCTTGATTTGCGATTTATAAACGGATAGAGACTTTTAATGGTAGCATTTAACTTACGTATCGTTCATTGGATATGTAAGCCAAATGTTAATGTTTTATCCAGGTGTACAGCAAGATACTTGGCACTGTCTTTCCACTCAGTCTGAGTTCCGTTAATTTGAAGTTTGTTGCTTGGCAAGAAACAGGCTTTTCTTTTTCTAGTAAAAAGGACAGCTTGAGTCCTTGAAGCATTTATTTTAGTCTTATTGTTACTGAGATACGTTAGTACAACATCGAAAGCAGATTGCAGATTGGTTACAATATAGAATGCTGGTATCATCAGCAAACATAGCAGATTGACAATTATTAAGTTCTGGGAAAAAAAGAAATATAAATAGTGTATAAGATAGGGCCAAGCACAGATTTTTGAGGAACACCTGCAACGATTGAGTACTCGCTTGAAAATTCTTTATTAACGGACACCTTAAAAGAACGCTCAGATAAAAATGAATCTATGATCTTGACAAGGTAAATAGGAAAATTAAAAGACATAAGCTTGTGCAGCAAACCTTTATGCCAAACCGTGTCAAACGCGTTCTCAACACCAAGTAAGACCATATCTGTACTTCTACCTTTAATTAAGTTTGTAAAGTAATGAGAAGGGGGCAAGCTGATGATGAGCAGATTGAGAGCAGTCACCGCCGAGCCGCCGAAGTAATCACATCTGGTGTATAAATATCGATCATATGAATAAAGTGGAACTTGAATAGAATTGGTTTGTTTTATTTCTGTTCTTCACTTTACAAGTTTCTTTTGATTTGATTCGTGATACGGTGAACCTGTTGGGTTGTGTTATGGTATGTTTTCAATTGTATTTCAGAAAATATATCGTTTTTTTTCAAAATAAAATAAAATGGGTTGCAAAATTTGTTTGATTATTATTGACTTGGGAAAAAAAGGAAAGTCGCTGGGGGAAATTGCGAAAATTATTAAGAGCCCCGTTCTTCTACTCAGTACGTATTGAAAAAAAATTGGAGAAACAAAAACCATTGCCAATAAGCCAAGATCTGGCCGTCAAAGGAAGATAAATAGTCGTACGGAGAAGCGATTGGTAAGATGTGTCGAAGAAGATCCTCGGCAAAGTGCTCCTGCGATTTCCGAACATTAAGAACTACTGATGGAATAAATGAATGTCCTGACGATAAGAAATGTCCTTAAGAGAAATGGATACAATGGTCGAGTGAGCCGGAAGAAGCCATATATACGGTAAGCAAATATGAAGGCGAGGCTGGCAAACATTTAGAGAAGGATAATTCTTTCTCGGATGATGTTGTATTTACAGATGAGAGAGAGCAGGTTAACAACACTTTTACTACTGAAACATCCTTGAAGTAGTTTATGGGTGCGTCAGCTCTCACAGCTTCAATGCTCGCCGCGAACAGACTTTCACCTCTCTTGGGTCATTAACAATGCTCAGAGTATGAATGTCGGGGTGTCCTTTTGTCTTTGATACTCGGCAAAGTGCCCCTGTAATTTCCGGAAATTAAGAACTACTGATGGAATAGATGAATGTCCTGACGATAAAAAATGGATACAATGGTCGATACGGTAAGCAAATATGAAGGCGAGGCTGGCGAACATTTAGAGAAGGATACTTCTTTCTGGGATGATGTTGTATTTACAGATGAGAGAAAATTTAACGTTTTGGTTCAGATGGACGACGCATGGTGTGGAGGAAGCCAGGCACTGCTCTTAATCCGAAAAACCTAACCGCTGTACTGAAGCATGGCGGAGGCAATGTAATGGTTTGGGGATGCATGGCGTTGCAAATCTTATATTTACTGATTCAACGGTGGACAAATATGGGTAGTTAAACATACTCAAAGAATACTAACATTCAAGTGCTCAAAAACTAAGTCTCTCGGCAATAATTTCATATTCCAACAGGACCTGATGAAAGAATAGTTACATTACAGCGTTAAAACACAAATTAAACACCCTGCTCAGTCACCAGAGTTAAACCCAATTGAGCATCTGTGGGACCATTTAGATAAAACAATCCGAGAACACACAATATAAAAAAAACTGACTTGAGGACCATCTTGTTTAATGAATGGAACAAGATTTAGGGTGCATTCCATTAAAAACAGGTTGACTGAAGTTATACGGAACAATGGAGGCCCGACCAAATATTGATTTTGTTTAGTTATTTCCTCCTTGATGTTCTTACTACTCTTTTGTAGTTTTTATTACTTTTAGTCTTAAGAAAATCAAGAAAAAAGCGATTCTACGGCGACTTTTTTTGCTACTTTTTTTTCCAATTTTTGTACTGTGAATAATTTTAAGTTTTTTTTAATTTAAAAGGCTATATTGTCGATATCTTTATTTTCATATAGGTTTTAATTTTTTTGTATGTTTTCAAACCGAATTAAAGAGTTTATCCCAAAATTGAGAACGATATTAACTGGTGTACGGAGCTACACCAACTGGTTTTGTCAATGTGTATATATAAGACTTCAAGCCATACTTCGATAGTTTCACCCCCAACCACACGTCGAGACAAATGGAGGATAACTTGTATAATTTCAAGCAAAAATTTGTGAATGCGTCAATTGATGAAATTGTTTATGGAGTGCCACAGGGGTCAATGTTAGCTACACTTCTTTTTATTGCACAATCAATGGTCAACTCTGTTTGCTAAATTACTGAGGAGGATATGCAAACTAGGTAGATTTCGTGGCTTCCCACAGACGTGCGGACGAAACTTCAAGACTGATGCAATTCCGCCTTAATAGAGTTACAACTGGTGTCTCTCCAGAGTCACGATCATGGAGTAATCACCAACTCTCTTACAACTCAGTTATTGGACATTCCCACATGGCATATCTTCAGAATCACAAGAATGGGTGTGACGGAGTGCCAGAAGAATATGTTGACTTAAGTATGGTGGTGCCTTTGTCTCAGAACTGACTACAAAATTAAATTAAGCTGGTATCTGGACACATTGGAGAAGAATGTTAGTTAGTCTTCCACCACCACCACCACTTGTACCTACATTGGCGGTGGAAGGAAAAAAAAACAGCACCAGAAGAACAGAGAAACCAGGGAACATTCGCCTCCACCTGTTCGAACTCCGCGCAATTTCTTGACCTTGAACTAATACTCCCTGAGCCAAAGCAACCAGTTGCCCGATCAACTGCCAGCACTGATTTCAATTTCATGGCCACCTCACGTGCTGCTTGTAAAGACCCGTCATCACTTCAAGTGAAAAAGGAACCGGCCACACGAGAGAGCTGACGAGAATCAAGATTGATTGGTTTCGCTTCATTGCCCTGCCCCTTAGCAGCGGCTACCACTTAACAGCTACTTGACAGATTGCCCTACAGCCTGACGCCCCGCTTGACTCATGTTCTGCCATCGAACAGCTATAATAAACGCTGTTCCACATCCAGCACATCAAAGGACGCCGCAGCCGCCGACTCGATTTATGTCGTTTCTGTCAGCGCAACTGTCCCGTTCAACTTTTGAACTCAATTGCACGGCTCTCCCGACGCGCAGAGGCTCTCGTGAGTGCGTTTCCGCTTCGACAAGATCCACTGCATCGATCACCTGCCTCAATGTCACCTTCATCGCACTGCACCCGACCGAACGGAAATCGACTTCTCGTAGTTAATAAATTTTTTCTCCTCGAGGCATTGTTTCTGACTCTTCATTGATTCCCGCTTCGCACCGCCTCAGTGCCCGGCCGTCGGTTTTTATAGTCGCACATCATCGACTCCGGTAATGAGAAGCTCGCGGCTCCATAATCGCAATCGCCGGCCACACTGGCAGCGCAGCAGAGCGAAGAGCAACACAACATGGAATCTGATTCGCCGACTCCGAATCCAAACAAAACATCTTGGTTGAATGCAAATTATGAGATTATGTCAAGATTCCGTCTGTCATCAGCTCCGCAGCAGTAGAAGCAGCAGCACACACGCCAGTGGCCTTTGGTTCCGGCTGTGCTGCTGGCGCGGGCTCCGCCACTGCCGATCAATCTCGTGACGAAGATGACAAAACGCGCCAACCGACGAAGGCTCCCTCCACCCAAAATTAATGATATCAGACATTCCGCACGTGGGCCACCGACTAGCGCTGCATAATCGCCAACCTCAGCCCCAGCTGCAGCTGCAGAGGTGGGCGATAGCAGCGCCCGTGCCCCAGCTCAGCGCTCGACTCGTCTCGAAGCAGTGAGTTGTGACGCGGGGACGGCGAGGTGAATAATAATTGCACCACACTCGAGATCGATGTTGACATTTGCGCTTAGCGTCTCTTGTCATAAACGTAGATATTTTTTGTATCTTTTTGGTGCACCGCTGGAGGTCTCGGCGGCGGCAGTGGCGGCGGTGGCGGGCGAATGTGTGCCGTATGCACGAAGGTTCCGAGGCTTAATGGGTCGCTGTGTTGCTATTTTAAGAAATCATGGAGTCACCAGCGCGCTGCACATGCGAATTTAGACGGAGAGACAGTCAGACTGAGATGATGATGACGCCGGGGGCCAAGCAGCCCCAGTCGGCACACATGCGCGCTTTTAGGGTCAATGGTGGTGGCATCGGCGACCTTCTCCGCGGAGTGACGCTGCCTAATGGCAGTAGAGTTTGTCTCGCTCGCAATTAAATGCTATGAATGAACGGAGACCGGCCGAAATGGTCACGAGTCCTCGTCATTGACACGGCGGTCAATAGAGGAGGATGCATGGGGGTGGGGGAGGGGGACTTGACAGATTGATAATTGCTTAAAAGGATGGTGCGGGAGGGGGAGGGGTAATTGGAGATTGAGGAGAGTAGTCAGAACGTCCCGGAATGGTGTGAAATTAGCTTAGATGCTAGTCTCGAAAACACTCAAAGCCAAAGATGGATCTTAATCACGTGCCGTGGCATGAAATATTTATGGAGTGAATGTAGTTGACATTTGAGGCACAAATTGCACTTGCCACTGCTTGAGGAGAGTTGAGGCAGAGAACACGAGTCGCGCTTGAATTGGAAATGTGCAGCCAATCAGACGTAAATCGGCCACCAAATTGACTCGAGAGGTTCAGTGTCACGGTTGCAGATGATTTTTCTGGTCAACAACACTTTTACTACTGAAACAACCATGAAATAGTTTATGGGTGCGTCAGCTCTGACAGCTTAAGCAGAGGCTTTCACCTCTCTTGAATCATTGAAAATGCCTGTCGGGGTGACCTTTGGTCTAATTTTTTTTTGTTTTATTACTTCGCGAGCATCTCCACTTGGGAAATCGAGTATCCCGAGTCCCTAACGCG
Source organism: Eristalis intricaria (assembly GCA_964034865.1). NCBI lineage: Eukaryota > Metazoa > Arthropoda > Insecta > Diptera > Syrphidae > Eristalis > Eristalis intricaria. The sequence continues at coordinate 71,820,844 of OZ035874.1, forward strand.
AAGATTTCCCGTGAAATAGTATGCGTCATCCGAAAGCACGAACTTTTGGTGCAAGACCGAGCCATAGATGACGATATACATCGTTAATGTAATGGCCACCTCAATTGACTAAAGCGGCCCTTTTGCTGCGTTTTCCATCACTTTTTCGGCTAGGTCCGGCGGTATAGCGATGATTTCGTGATGAATGATTGCCTTGAGCTTGTTGATGGTTCAAGGCTTGCTAATGTATACTTGGCTTTTCAAAAAATCCCACAAAAAGTCCGGCGTTGTTTTTATTTTTTGAAGGCACAAGTCCAATCCGGATTTTCCCCTTTCAAAAAACTGCAGGTTTTGTTTTGCAATATGGCACGGTCTTACAGACCATCAACCGTACTCAATATTTTCACATGCTACGCTCGCTCGTCGTCGAAATTCGACAACCAAAAGATTTTATAGGGGTTACGTGAAATTGTAAACATATTGTAAAATTAACTAATTTTTTACATCAGCGGAGTAAAAAATATGTCACTTTTTCAGTCGAATGGGATTCACTACTAAATCGCAGTTTGATCTAAGTCGTTCGAGCATAATGCATGATGTTCTTTCAAATTTTGTTGGATCAACACATTGCTTGCTGCTTTTGCCTATTTCCTCTTTGCTGCAAATGGGATCATATATCTATGCACATGTAAGTTAACGCAACACAATATCACTCCAGCCAGGTAGTACGCGCAGACAGTCCAACACGCGCCGAAGTCAAATTGCTGAGGAAGCACCTTTTCCCACGGTCTGCGTTCAACCTGCCATCGATCGGATCAAATAGCACGGGTAACGAAAATGCAGTTCCAGGAATAAGTACTTACTTACAAGTAAGAAACCATTGTAAGTTCAATTGTGAAGTAGGCAGAGTCGCTGCCAGTTCGAATAAAAAAAAATTTTGTATGAAAAGTAAAATAAGTTAATTCTTCTTCATTTGGCGCTACAGTCCGGGGTGGACCTGGGCCTCAACCAACAAGCCTCTCCAGCTAGCACGGTCTCTGGCTAGCTGTCTCCAGTGTCGCACGCCAAGTTGGTTGAGGTCCTTCTCCACCTGGGCGCGCCACCTTAAACGCGGGCGTCCTCTGTTGTGTTGTCCCACGGGTTCGGAGTCGAAGACTCTCCGGGCCGGAGCTGAGTTGTCCATACGCTCTACATGGCCTAGCTATCTTAGGCGTTGGATCAGAAGACGCCTGAGTAGACTCATGTCGCTGTACAGCCCGTACAGTTCGTGGTTGAATCTTCTCCTCCAGAAACCGTCAACGCAAACAGGACCAAAGATCGCACGCAGAGCTTTTCTCTCGAAAATACCAAGGACTTCCTCATCCGCTTTTGAGATTGTCCATGTCTCTACTACTCAATTGCCTCTTGAGCCCATAGAAACAGCGGTTGGCAAGAGTTACTCTGTGTTTGATCTCGGTACTGATTTTGTTTGTACTGTATACTGTGGAGCCGAGGTAGACGAAGTCCTTGACTACGTCGAAGTTATAGGTGCCCATTGTGACGCTCTGTCCAAGACGTCGATGTTGTGTGTCCTTTCTTGATGACAGCATATACTTCGTTTTGCCCTCATTCACCGCTAGACCCATTTTAGCCGCCACCGCCTCAATGCCAGCAAACGCCTCATTGACGGCTCGCTGTGTTCTGCCAATCACGTCAATGTCATCCGCGTATGCTAGCAGTTGTACGGACTTCTGGAAGATCGTGCCTCTAGTGGTGCCGTGTGAGTCTTGCACGATCTTCTCCAGGATGATGTTAAAGAAATCACATGACAGCGCGTCACCTTGTCTAAATCCTTTTTTGACATTGAAGGTCTCGGTGAGTTCGTTACCGACCTTGATGGAGCAGCGAGAATTCTCCATCGTCATCCTGCACAACCTGACGAGTTTGGCAGGAATGTCAAAACTAGACATGGCGTTGTATACCTCGTCCCGATGCACGCTGTCATATGCGGCCTTAAAATCGACGAATAGGTAATGGGTGTCGATTTGCTTTTCTTGGGTCTTTTCCAGGATCTGCCGAAGTGTGAAAATCTGGTCGATGGTGGACTTCTCTGGCCTGAAGGCACACTGATAAGGACCTATCAGGTTATTTATAAACGGCTTCAGGCGAGTACACAAAACGGCAGAGAAGATCTTGTAGGCGATGTTCAGGAGACTTATCCCTCTATAGTATTTATTTATTATCACAGATTACTATTTATATCTCATTACTCTTGTTAATGTTTTTTGTTTTTTATTATCACTTCACTTACTTTTATAAAAGGAAGTTAAGATTTGATGTATATATGTATCTGACACAAAATCTCCGAGTCTACCCGACGGATTCGAGCGCAGTTTTCTCCTATAGCTTCATAATTCTTCTGAGGAGTTTTTTCTATACCACATATTAAGTTTTTTTTTCAACAAAAACCCTTTAAATAACCATTTTAAATAATAAATTTGATTTTTTCCATTTTTGGTGGTTCATATCAACTTCTCCTGACTCTCACCGAACAGAACTTGACTTAATTCACATATCTGTGTACAATTTTAATTAACGAATCCATTGGTATATATGTTATCTCTTTACGTTGTCTAAGAGAAAAGTTACAACATTAAACATATATTATTTGCATTGCTTTGCGAATAAGATTAGTGGAGACCATTGCCAGTATCGGTGCCCAAGCGGCGTTCGTTGATGTGCGTGTTCATTCTGAGAAACATACAACTACATATGATATTGTTGTTTTTGATACTTTACACCACAGTAGTGAACACGTTGTGAAAATAAGAATATTGATAACAAGAATAAATAAATAATAAAAAAGTGGTATTTACCACAAAGTATGTACATAAATCTGAATGTGGTTATTGGAGGTATGTATATTATCGGCGAGTGTATACGGTACGGTACAAGATGAAAATGGTAAAGTTACTCTTTCCGTTGGGAAGCAAATAAGAGATATTAATGAATTGGTGGATTCGATATATCCCTCTGTTCAATATATAAGTAGCAAGACCCCTTCTCCGTAGGGTCGCCGTAGTGTAGTGGGTAAGTGAGTCGACTCCTACGCAGAGGGTGCCAGGTTCGATACCCGAATTTACCACCTATCATAATTCACGGCTGCTCCTCTTTCGAGTCACTGACATTGCTCAAAGAGTATTCCTGCCTAGAAACAGCTTCTCAAATTCGCCGTTCAGAGTCGGCATTAAACTGTAGGTCCCTTCCACGCGTGGAAGAACAATAGCACGCACAACACAAGTGGTTGCTGAGAAGCTAGGCCCAGGTCCACCTGGGACTGTCGCGCCACCCGTATTATTATTATTTTTAAGACCCATTCTTGGTTCAGAGTAAGAGCTATTCTGTCTCCAAGAAATGATTCAGCGTTCAGAATCAATGAATTCATTTTAAGCAAGATCAACGGTGACGTACAAATTTATCGATCCATTGACACCGTTGTAAATACGGATGATTCGGTACATTTTCCAACAGAATTTTTAAATTCTACGAATCCAACAGGACTACCAAGGCACATTATTTTCTTAAAAGTTAGAGTGCCAATAGTTTTGCTTAGAAATTTGTGTCCTCCAAAGCTGTGCAATGGAACAAGGTTACTGGTAACAGCTTTAAGACCTAATTTAATTGAAGCGATTATTATAAGAGGACCAGGCACAGATGAGAATGTATTTATTTTACGAATACCGATGATACCTTCGGACTATCCATTTCTTTTTAAAAGGCTGCAGTTTCCAATTAAGTTATGTTTTGCTATGACTATCAATAAGGCTCAAGGTCAAACAGTTAAATTTACCGGCATTGATTTGAGCAATGAATGCTTTTCCTATGGACAACTATACGTAGCCTGCTCACGAGTAAATAAGCAGGAAAATTTGCATATATTAATCATTTACTTAAAAAGAATGGTTGTATGCACATGTACTGTTGTGATCACAACAGATGATATATGACGCCAACTCATATTTCACACAGCACTCAACACACAGCTCACAGCACACAACTGCACATATTCAACTCATATTTCCACTATTATTCTAGTGCACATTTTTCGTTCACCTGCACTCACCTCTTTCGCTTCTTATTTCTTCCTATCAAAAAATGTACATATCGAATAGAAAAAGTGAAAATGTAGAATAAGCACATTTATACTATATAAGTAATGATATGCACAAATAAAGTTTAGTTCCATACAAAATCCTGTGTAGTAAGTTGACTTCCCCCCACCAGCGGTAAGGGGTCAATAAATTATTATTCAGATAACACATTGGTGCTCTAAGCATTCATGTACATATGTTTGGCTTTTATTTAAATCCGTTTAAGGCTAATTCGAATGAAAATTTGCACACTAACTGTTTATGTTTGTACTTCATAAAAATGTTCTCAATGTCAATATTTTATTTGAAGGGGGTGTTTTTACTGCGTAAAAATCCCTTTCGATATGTGGGAACGGTCCCCATAGTATCTCTTGAAGATTTTCGCCTACCCTCGCACAAAAAAAGAAAAAGCCAAATGGATCATCATTTCATCAATTAGATTGTTGGCATTGAATTGTCCACCTGTTTTTTAAATATACAGTACCTCACAAAATTGAGCATACACTCACAGCTTAAACATATTTTTATAGTAGTTAATTAATAAAACTTAAATGCAGTTCGAATTGACATATTACAATTGCTAAAAACCATAAACAAAAATATGAAAATTAAAAAAAAACTTGGTATTTCTAAGCAAAATAAAAAAAGGCACTTCATTTTAACACTAAGATCTTTTAATGCGACTTCTTGTCGTATCTCACCAAATGAATTTGTGATTGAAAGTGACATAAGAAACCCTATCAAGCGATTGCAAATAAGGAAGACTAGTGGCATTGATAAAGTTAAAAATATCTACCTAAAGGAATTACCTAATAGCGGATTTAAGGTCCTTACATTCATCATCAATGCGTGTCTTAAGGCACAATATTATCCCAATGTATGGAAGCTTGCAAAGGTAATTCCAATACCAAAAGCAGATAAGCCTCCTAATGATCCCTCAAGTTACAGGCCTATAAGTTTGCTGAGCAATTTGAGTAAAATCTACGAGAAAGTGCTGAAAAGTAAAATTGTAAATTTTATCGAACAGCAGAAAATGTATCCCGATGAGCAGTTTGGTTTTAGATGTAATCATGGTACTTCTCACCAAGCTTTGAGAATATGCAAAATTATAAAGAGCAATCGCTCAATAGGTAAATCAACAGAAATGGTTTTACTGGATGTAGAAAAAGCTTTTGACTCCGTTTGGCATGATGGGCTTATCTATAAAATGTTAAGCAAAAGTTTTCCTCAATTTCTCTGCAAAATCGTTCAAAGTTTTGTATCTACTCGTTGCTTTAAAGTTTTTGTCAATAATAGTGAGTCTGATGTAGTCAATTTTTGTGCAGGTGTACCCCAAGGATGTGTACTTAGTCCCATTCTTTATAATTTATTTACGTCTGATATTCCAAAGATTCCAAATTGTGAAATTGCTATTTATGCGGATGATATTGCAATACTATCTTCGCATATGTTCGGTCTCAATATTGAGACGAATTTAAAAAATGCAATTGAATGAATTGAATTGGAAAATTAAACTTAGCCCCGGAAAAAATTCAAGCCATTTTTTTCACAAGGAAAAGAAGGCCTTGCTTTCTCCCGGCAAATCAGTTAAGTGTTAATGGTCACTTAATAGAATGGAGGCCAAATGTTAAGTACCTAGGCATATTTTTGGACCACAAACTGACTTTCAATAAACAGGTCTTGGAAACAATTAACAAAGTCAATCTTGCAATACGAATTTTATATCCGTTTATTAATAGGAATTCCTTACTTTCGAAAGAAAATAAGATTATTATTCACAAGACGATCTTTCAATGAATTTTGCTTTATGGGTGTATGGTCTGGGGTAATTGTGCCAAATATAATATTAAAAAACTTCAAATTACACAAAATTAAATATTGAAAATGATGCTTAATCTCCCTTGGTATCACTCTACATTGGATGTACACGATATGGCTAATGTTGAACTGGTCTCCTCCAGAATATGCAAACTTAATAATAATTTCAAGCTAAGGTGCAATATTCCTGACAATCCACTAATCAACCAATTGCATTTGTTATGATATCTACAATTTCGTTTGTGATCATTAAATCATTTTAAACGTATATTCTAAGCTATTTATCTTACATACTTATTTATTTATTCATGTATACATTATATATCTATTTATTTTTTTTTTTCTCTTTTTTTTATTTATACATTTATGTATTTATTTATTTATTTATCTATGATTTATGTATCGATTTATTGTTTTCTTTGTTAACTTATTTATTTGATTATTTATATATTTATCTACTTACCTTTTTATTTATTTATCTATTTTTAATTTATTTATTTCTCTGTTTTTATTTGTATTCCTGATCTTTAGTTTATTTATCTATTTATTTATTTGTTTATTTATTTATTTTTTTTTTCTTTCTAATCTGAGGTTTTTTTTTCCATGATTTTCCTCATTGTTTCAAAGCTGTTAAAAGTGTTAACTCATAAAAAAATATTAGATAATGATCTAGTTGAAAGACAGTATTATGTCATATCTCTAAAAATGTAATTTACTGTAAATTGTGCGACAACATACTGTAACTCAAGAAGCAATTAAAATAAAATATCTATATCTATCTAAAAAATTGAGCATACACTTAAAGTAAATTCGAGCTACGACTAAAACACAAAACAAAAACCGTTACAAATAACATTTCAGTAACGCGGAGGTGCCACGCATCTATGACAGCTTGTAACCGCCGTGGCATGGATTTTACCAGTTTTTCAGTAAAAGATGGCTGAATCTCTTCCCAAGCTGCCTGAATTTTAGCTTTTAGCTCCTGCTTATTGGAGCAGGTACTTTCTTTAACCCGCACTTTTATTTCGTGCCATAGATGTTCAATAGGGTTAAGATCCGACGATTGTGGGGGTGTTTTTAGCTGCTTTGAAGCGTTACAAAGCAAGCATACGCGTACTAAATAGGAGGTGTGCTTCGGATCATTATCTTGTTGGAAGTAGAAAACCGAAGGTAGACCTAATTTTACTGCGCAACTTCGTAAATTTCGTTTTAAAATATTCAAATACCCAATTTTGTCCATAGTATTTTCTATAAATTCGAACTTTCCACAGTCATTTGAAGCCATACAACCCCACAACAGCACAGATCCTCCCCCGTGTTTTTTGGTTGACTTCTTATTTTTAGCTTTGAGAGGTGTATTTGGTTCCCTCCAAGCAATTTGTTTGCCATCAGACCCAAGTAAAGTTATTTTTGTTTCATCTGAAAACAAAACACCTTCCCAAAAGCTTTCCGGGTGGTTTACATATTGTCTAGCAAACTCCAATCTTTTCTTCTTATTAACTAGGGAAAGTTACGGCTTTCATACCATTTAAATTATTCTTTCTCAAGACTCTGCGAACGGTTTCCACTGAAAGAGGCTTATTAATTACGGATGACAACTCAGCCGTCAACTTTGGAACGCTAGATTTTGGATTGGACTTGATTGTCCGAACAATATACCGCTCGATTCTGAGAGCAATTTTTTTCTTCCCCTTACAGGTCTGTTTTTTTAGTGTCCCTTCATATCTATAATTGTTTATTATTTTTTGTACCGTTGCATGCGATCGCCCTACAGTTTCTCCTATTTTTCGCATCGACTTCCCCTCGAAAAATAGCTTAATTATGAGCATTCTCGTTGGCAAAGTAGTCTGTTTTCGCATGTTTTCCATATTTTCGCACAAAGAAGAGAATATCGGTCTTTTCAGTTCAAAAGCGTGTGCAGAAATGATCATCAGGGACATTTGTTGCTTCATTCCTGAACAAATTTGTATGTATCGATTTTGCGATGCTTGTGTATAACGCACACATGACATCTGTATGCTCAATTTTGTGTGTCGATTTCAGGGGTTGTTTCCTTTTTCATGCGAAAAGTATTTTCGTAGGAATTGCGATGACGAAATTGATCAAACGTACACCATCCTCGAGAAATAATTGCTAACTTGCAAGTTTATTTTCATCAGCATAACGAATTGCTGACTGTTTAAGACGGCATTGGACAGAATGCCCGCGGACGATCATAGAATTGTCATAAGAGCTGACAAAATGCCTGCTGGACTCATAAGCATGAACGTAATCTTACCAGGCACCGCGACAGGAAATTCGAATGTCTACGCGTAATAAGTCGCGGGTACAGCTAGTTTGTTATACATTATATATTATTTATTACTTATTATTTACTATATGTTATTTATTAGTTATTATTTGCAATGTAGTTTTAAGATAAATGTACTTTTTAGCTACATCAACAATTAAAAACATAAGAACTTACCAAAAACTTACCAAAACAAACAAATGATGCACAAGAATGACATCTGTGCGGAAACTTTTTTGTCTCTACTAACTGATCGCACAGAACGATCCTCCACAGAACGGTACTCATAGGCGACGCGAATTCATGTAATTTTTCGCAATTTGAAACGAAGGGAAAACGTATTTCCTTTCGGTATTTATATTAAACCTTACCAAACTTAGCTATACTTTTTGGATTATGTGTATCTTTGGACCATTCATTAGGTCATTTCATTTGCACAGCCCGCAGCAGTCTATGGATGTTGTGCTGTTGACACAGTTGGAAGGATTGATTACGGTCTGTTACTTCCCACTTGTGTTCGTCGATAGACCAATAGGGACCATCAAAGACCCGTCTCAATGAAAGATGCAGGTTCGCAGATATAGCTTCATTCTGGATAGGCAGTCCAGCCAGCCAGATTTTGTACATTAATGAGCATAAACTTTGTACGTTCATTTTCCCTACGAACTTACTGTGTTCTATACCAAACACTGAAATTTTAAAAAACGTTCAAGTAGTGACGCCGCCCGAGCAGCTCTGTGAGATGAATTCAATAGGCAGGAGAGGGAGAAGTTCGATATCACCTCTCATTTAATTCTGAGACACACATAGAACCAAACAATTGCATAGTATAGGCTCCCACACTCATAATGGACAGGAGGTCATGACGGCGTGACAACGTCATGCCGTTTTCCGTCACGCGAGTGAGTCTTAATGCGTAGTCTTCACTGGAAATGAATCATGCCCGGTTCATGAACATGATGTGAACAAATCTAGTGGAGGCACATAAATCCTGTCCACACAAGCATCGTGTCTCAGAATCTCGATTTTACAAAAGTTAGACATGAGATTTTATTTATGGAAAATGAGAGGCAAATAAAGTAGAAGTAGAAGTGTTAGTAAATGTCATTTTTTGGCACTCTTTAGAGTGCGATTTACTTCGTTAATTGGTGGTTGGTTGCCCGCTTCTTGATGTTGATTGCCTCGCAACGAACGTTGAACTGAAGTGACATTTGGCACATTTTGCCCAGAAAAAAAGAGCACAGTCTGCTCTTCAGATTGTGGTTGTGATGTTGGCCATCTAGATGTTCAGGGAAGACGTTGTGTAATGCCGAAGCGATAATAATAATAATATTGGTGGCGCGTCAGTCCGAGGTGGACCTGGGCCTCGATTCTCTTCTTTCACGAGTGGACCGTTTTATGCCGACTCCGAACGGCAAAGTTGAGAAGCTTTTTCTAGACAGGAATACTCTTTGAACATTGTCAGTGACTCGAAAAAGGTGGAAGCAGTGAATTATGAAAGTTGGTAGATTAGGGATTCGAACCTGGCACCCTCAGCATAGGAGTCGACGCAATAACCCACCACGCCACGGCGACTCAGGATATTTCACATAAAAAATGTTACAAGCCAGTTTTTTCTTGGGAACGCCTTTAATACCTTTTTCATAGACGTTTAATTTACAACTGGTGTCGGTCTTTGTGAAACATCAGTAAAACACGAGTCGTATGCAATGACGGAAGACGGCATGACGCCGTCACGTCTTCAGGTTTCTTTCTGTTTTTTGTTCTTCCTCTAAGGTGTTAAATTTAGACATTTTTTTTTGGTTGAGACTATGTGGGCTGTAAGTTGATATAGATAGACGTTGATAAGCATTGTAGGATAATCCGATGGCGCTGCTCTTATGCCTTAATCCGACCAACGTACTAAATGCGTTCAAATCAACTAGAATCTTTTGCCTAAGGGAACGCATTTTTCAAGGCCGCGATTTCTTCCCGGCGGTTGCATTTGGTTCAAACAACAAACAACTGCCACTGTGACAGTTCCAACAATGGATGATTCACCTTTAATTCTTAAATGAAAGCTTTTCTTCGATTTGTTTGTACTCTCCAAGGCCAACATACATCGGGACAAAACTCCAAAAACCAATTATTAACCTTGATAGCGTTAGGTTACACCGAAGCAAATAAAAGAGTCTAGAAGGTCTTCAGAGGAAGGAGAAAATCGACGACTTTGACTGATACGTCAAAGAAACAAACTCTTCTTGAGGAGAACTCAAACACTTGGTCAAATATTTAGCCACGAACAAAGCACAAAAGACCATAATACAATAGACCTAGCCAAGCTAAGTGCATCCATCCAGCCACCTGAACCTAAGGTAGGCTCTGAGCTGGTGAAGCTGGGCCTGAAAATCGCTTGTGTGCGCGTAGGAGACCTACAATGAGCTGGATAAGAGCACCTTAGACCATTGTCAGATATTCGAAATTCATGGTGCCGTGAATTTTGAAACGTGTTTGCATCAGGAATTTGACCTGGAGATGGCGAAGCACCTGACCAATACGTCGCGGCAGTGAAAATGACTACAATGTTGGTGACTTCCTTAGCTCTCCAATGACTATGTTCTCGAGAGTTTTGCCATCGTTTTACACGCTCCTCCGATGCCAACACCCGATTCCTTATAGGCATCTCATGTGTATCTCAGCAAAATTCTTCGCGTCCATCTCTCCTTGAAAGAAAAAGTTCATTCCTTGAGCAATGTTGACGCTGTCTGCCCATGATTTCTTCCCTCGCGAGGACTCCCCGAACATTGCATTCCCACAAAATTTTGCCTGCGCCTCATTAAAACCCTCCCTTCCAGCCGTCGAGTCTGTTCGCCATTCCGCAGCCTATCTGCCGGCCCAGCGAGGTCCACGCAACCTATCATTAGCGCGCATGCAGAGAGCGAGAGAGTTGCAATTAATCGCCTCCACCTCACCCCATGATTATCTTCCTAATTCCAATCCAATTACACCACCCTCGACCGGGGCTGAGCCGGCCACCGGATCGGATCAGAATTCAATTAAAGAACCCAATTAACATGTTCCCACTGGCACCTGATGCGCACTTTCGATTATCACCTCCGCACAATGGCTGTACGCAGTCACAGCGCCGCCAGCACCACCACCAGCACCCACGGCCTGCCAGGCTTGCCAGGAACGCACACACAAAATTATGAACCACCAGCACCAGCCGGTCGCGTCGCGGCAGACGCTGTCAAAATGTCAGTTCGTACTTCATTATGGGGCGCGGAGATGGGATCTCAGCACAGTCACGCTTGAGACACACGCATCCTGTTCGATGCCCTCGACGACGAAGCGAAGGCGTTGATCTGTGTACACGGCGTGCTGGACGACCAGCTCTTAAATTAATTTCCCACCGTCAGTCAATCCCATTGCGTTATGACATGGCCAATTGGTTGATGGCCCGATGAAGTACCCCAACCGCCCAGAACGTCCAGCCGTGCCGCGCCATCTGCCGGGGATTCCTCGGCTTTAATTGCATTCTGCCCCGTGAAATAGGATTCTGCATCGCGGTGCGTGCGGATGCCTATGATCGCCTGGATCCCTGTCAAAAGTGAGGCGACGGGAGACAGCAGGAAGAGCCGGTGCGCACTTCCTAGAGATCAATGTCGCGATCAAGGTGATTGCGTCTCCCAAAGCACACGCGTCAGTGCAGCATCCACAATTACGCAACCGATCACTGGAGATTGGCGGCTTTCAGGTTAGACCGGGCATTCCTGGACAGACGCGCGGATTTGCATCCCCGCAGGCAAAGAGGTGACACCGCCTCGAGCAGGTGGCGTGTGCACAAGCGCAACTCCGCGTTGTTATGTCACTGGCAGCGGTCGCAGGTGGAGTGCCCAGATCCCCATCGCAGGCACACATTTTTCACACCTTAACGCGTCGCTTAATTGCACGGCTTTCGATGACAATCGCGGCCTGGGATCGCTCACGTTCCGTCAGCCATTGACTAATAATGCGAGCCTTGGCCAGAGTGCAGCAAAAAAATTATCGAGTTCTCGGCTCGCTGAGGCCCAGGCGACGAGGTGAGAACTCCGTCGATTGCAGATTGCGGCGATCGCAGAGATTGCGGCCCGCGAATGGGAATTAGAAATTCAGGAAATAGTCAACGGCGGCGGAGATAATGTCATGTTATTAGCCGGGACGTGTGTGTGTGTGTGTTTGCAGATGGGCATTTGGAACGCACTGCTGGATCTGGGAGCGACTGCAGCTCGGGGAGAGCTGCTTTCCCGCAATGCAGGAGATAGCGAGTGGCAGTGCGTCTCTGCAGTTAGATTCATAGCCCGTCCTGAGTGCGGCTGATCAGATTAAAGTGCATCCATTCAACCACTCGGAGTCATTGATCGGTGAGCATTCTTCCGAGAGCCTTTGTTTTGATCTGAAAGGAAGCCTAACTGTAAGCGGTCACCGGGCCACTGTGTGGAGCAGGAGTTGTGCAAGAATCAGAGTTCTGGCACCTGGAACCAAGATCAGAGGTGGTGAGAGAATAGATCGTTGCTAGAACGGGACAGACCTTGCAAGGGAACAGACTGACGCTACAACTAGAGCCCCTTCTGCCAATTGGAACCGAGGTCAAGAGGCGTGCTTCCATTCCACCCACAGGCCCTTCATGGGAACAAACTGACGCTGGAACTAGAGATCCATCTGCCTGACTGACGCTAGAATGGGTGCTCCTTCTGCCACTTGCCTTCGAGATCAAGAGGCGTGCTTCCATTCCACGTACAGACCTTCCAAGGAAGCAGACTGACGCTGGAACTAGAGCTCCTTCTGCCACTTAAAACCGAGGTCAAGATGCGTGCTTCCATTCCACCAACAGGCCCTTCATGGGAACAGACTAACGCTGGAGCTAGAGCTCCTTCTGCTACTTGGGACCGACGTCAAGAGGCGTGCTTCCATTCCACACACAGGCCCTTCATGGGAACAGAGTAACGCTGGAACTAGAGCCCCTTCTGCCAATTGGAACCGAGGTAAAGAGGCGTGTTTCCATTCCACCCACAGGCCCTTCATGGAAACAGACTAACGCTGGAGCTAGAGCTCCTTCTGCCACTTGGGACTGACGTCAAGAGGCGTGCTTCCATTCCACCCACAGGCCCTTCATGGAAACAGTCTAACGCTGGAGCTAGAGCTCCTTTTGCTACTTGGAACCGACGTCAAGAGGCGTGATTCCATTCCACCCACAGGCCCTTCATGGAAACAGACTAACGCTGGAGCTAGAGCTCCTTTTGCTACTTGGTACCGACGTCAAGAGGCGTGCTTCCCGCACAGGCCCTCGAAGGGAACAGACTGACGACGGAACTAGAGCTCCTTCTGCCACTTCCATTCCACGCATAGACCTTCCAAGGGAACAGACTGACGCTACAACTAGAGCCCCTTCTGCCAATTGGAACCGAGGTAAAGAGGCGTGTTTCCATTCCACCCACAGGCCCTTCATGGAAACAGTCTAACGCTGGAGCTAGAGCTCCTTTTGCTACTTGGAACCGACGTCAAGAGGCGTGATTCCATTCCACCCACAGGCCCTTCATGGAAACAGACTAACGCTGGAGCTAGAGCTCCTTTTGCTACTTGGTACCGACGTCAAGAGGCGTGCTTCCCGCACAGGCCCTCGAAGGGAACAGACTGACGACGGAACTAGAGCTCCTTCTGCCACTTCCATTCCACGCATAGACCTTCCAAGGGAACAGACTGACGCTACAACTAGAGCCCCTTCTGCCAATTGGAACCGAGGTAAAGAGGCGTGTTTCCATTCCACCCACAGGCCCTTCATGGAAACAGACTAACGCTGGAGCTAGAGCTCCTTCTGCCACTTGGGACTGACGTCAAGAGGCGTGCTTCCATTCCACCCACAGGCCCTTCATGGAAACAGTCTAACGCTGGAGCTAGAGCTCCTTCTGCCACTTGGAACCGAGGTCAAGATTCGTGCTTCCATTCCACGTACAGACCTTCCAAGGAAGCAGACTGACGCTGGAACTAGAGCTCCTTCTGCCACTTAAAACCGAGGTCAAGATGCGTGCTTCCATTCCACCAACAGGCCCTTCATGGGAACAGACTAACGCTGGAGCTAGAGCTCCTTCTGCTACTTGGGACCGACGTCAAGAGGCGTGCTTCCATTCCACCCACAGGCCCTTCATGGGAACAGACTAACGCTGAAGCTAGAGCTCCTTCTGCCACTTGGAACCGAGGTCAAGATTCGTGCTTCCATTCCACGTACAGACCTTCCAAGGAAGCAGACTGACGCTGGAACTAGAGCTCCTTCTGCCACTTAAAACCGAGGTCAAGATGCGTGCTTCCATTCCACCAACAGGCCCTTCATGGGAACAGACTAACGCTGGAGCTAGAGCTCCTTCTGCTACTTGGGACCGACGTCAAGAGGCGTGCTTCCATTCCACACACAGGCCCTTCATGGGAACAGAGTAACGCTGGAACTAGAGCCCCTTCTGCCAATTGGAACCGAAGTCAAGAGGCGTGTTTCCCGCACAGGCCCTCGAAGGGAACAGACTGACGACGGAACTAGAGCTCCTTCTGCCAATTGGAACCGAGGTAAAGAGGCGTGTTTCCATTCCACCCACAGGCCCTTCATGGAAACAGACTAACGCTGGAGCTAGAGCTCCTTCTGCCACTTGGGACTGACGTCAAGAGGCGTGCTTCCATTCCACCCACAGGCCCTTCATGGAAACAGTCTAACGCTGGAGCTAGAGCTCCTTTTGCTACTTGGAACCGACGTCAAGAGGCGTGATTCCATTCCACCCACAGGCCCTTCATGGAAACAGACTAACGCTGGAGCTAGAGCTCCTTCTGCCACTTGGGACTGACGTCAAGAGGCGTGCTTCCATTCCACCCACAGGCCCTTCATGGAAACAGTCTAACGCTGGAGCTAGAGCTCCTTTTGCTACTTGGAACCGACGTCAAGAGGCGTGCTTCCCGCACAGGCCCTCGAAGGGAACAGACTGACGACGGAACTAGAGCTCCTTCTGCCACTTCCATTCCACGCATAGACCTTCCAAGGGAACAGACTGACGCTACAACTAGAGCCCCTTCTGCCAATTGGAACCGAGGTAAAGAGGCGTGATTCCATTCCACCCACAGGCCCTTCATGGGAACAGACTAACGCTGGAGCTAGAGCTCCTTCTGCTACTTGGGACCGACGTCAAGATGCGTGCTTCCATTCCACCAACAGGCCCTTCATGGGAACAAACTGACGCTGGAACTAGAGATCCATCTGCCTGACTGACGCTAGAGTGGGTGCTCCTTCTGCCACTTGCCTTCGAGATCAAGAGACGTGCTTCCATTCCACCCACAGGCCCTTCATGGGAACAGACTAATGCTGGAACTGGAGCTCCATTATTTCCCGCACAGACCTAGGGAACAGATTAGCACCATCTGCCACATGGAAGGCTGAACAATAGAGTCTGCCAATGGCTCGCATGGACGAGGGTATTGCTCCCAATTGCGTCTCATTCAGCTTGAGACGTTCGCTCACTAGACGACACCCAAAGACCACCTCCCGTCCCAGACACCACGTCAGGCCAAAACGAAGCCACTCCAATCCTTGGCCACTTAAACCCGCAATCGATCACGCGCATTCAGACCCGCCCGCAGGTCGCCCGCCGCCGTTAGATACCAGTCTGTCATTGCAGCCAGTGTGTGCCGCAAGTTTCCTCGATCAATCATCTCCACCTTCCTCGTTAACCACCCAAAGAGTGCAGCCATAGTTCACTTGCATGCAAACGAGGTCAGAACTATCAATTACCCGTCACGGCGGTACGTGGACGCATGTGGGTGCCCGCATCCACAGCTGACCCACAGCAGTCAGTCGGCGAGAGGACCACCCCCTCCGTGTACTGCCGCGGCTGCATTTGCAGTCCGCACGGGTAGAGGGATCCTTTGCAGGCCAGCACCAACGTGAGAGCACATTACGCATGCAAGCCGGCACCTCTTCGCCGGAATCCGAGTGCGGATCGCGCAAATATTTGTCTAACGTCGTCGCTGCGGTGGCAGAGCCGACGACGGATCGGATTGAAGCCCCGCTCCGCCGGTTGGCAGGGGCCCTTAATCGGTGTCCAAACGAATACTCCTCCAGTGCCGAGTGGGCATTAAGTCGTGGTGCGTTACATCGCGGCAAACCCCCTCCATCGCCAATCAACGTCACCTCAGCTGCTCATTTGACCATCAATGTCGACAGCGGAGTGGACTTATGCGGAAAATGAGAAACCAGCCTCGGAGTAGCTGTCCAGCCGGCTCTGGTTCTGGATTTGAACTTATAACTGTTAATTGCAGCGAAGCAAGTTCACGCATGGGAAGTTCTGAGTGGTGACTTTGACAAAATCTCGCTCGCTGGCTGGCTGGCTGCATTGTACCCCGCCGCTAACGGCGACTGGGTGGTGGCGGCGTATTAAGTGTCCGAATGCGCGAGACCTTCACGGTTCGTATCCGATTCGGAGCTGTGCAACTGCTGCTGGAGCGAGCGATGAGTTCTGAGTGTGATACATTCCCAAACGGGTTCTGGTCCGCGGCATTAGAGGCATTAGAGTGCCCCGCGTCCAGCTCTGGTCTGGATGGCAGCACACGATCTGTTGTCGTAGATCTTGTGACTCTCCTCTTTGCCGGTGTGTGGTTTATTCGCAGTGGCAGTGGGCTTTCAGGAAGCGAACATCTGAGCACTTCACTGGGGTCGTGTCGCTAATTGTTTTGGTAGACGACGTCGACGACGAGGTGGCTCCGATTGTGCTCTGACAGCCCAGGGCGGAGGAGGCGGGGTTTAATTGCGCAAGACATTGGAATGCTGTGCGGATGTTATCTCGTGAGATATCTGCCAGTTGCTACAGTCAGTAGCCGCAGAGAGGTGTAAAGGTTTTGGATTACATTCGATCTGCTCATTTTGGAGCGGGTGGTGGGCGAGTGCAACTGGCGGGGGAATGGTCGTCCTCTTGGCGGCTGTGGGGTGATGGATTCGTGCAGCTGGATTGGAGGAGGCTGATTGGTAAAGGTTTTTCGGCTTTCGTCGCCTGCTCTTCTGAGGAATTTGGCAACTGGAACATATGCAGTTTGAGTGTCAAGAGAAGACGAGTGCCTTTTGTGTAAAGTGGTCCATTTGGAGACTTGTTTGAATAATCGACGCCACAAATTTTTCATGGACCTGCTAAACGATGGAAGTCCTCACAGCAGGGAGATGGATCCACAATCTTCTGTGAAGCATCTGCCTTCTAAAGCACTCTCTGTCAGGATGTTGTTTTTATGACAAGCTCTATTCAAAGGTGGAGCCGTTCAGAACGATCCCAGTAAGCCCTTTTCATTACTTCTCACTCACAACTTCTCCGTCTCCAACCATTTTTCATAGTCAAACAAGCAGCGGCAACTATTCCCATCCCTACGGTACCCCATGGCATATCCCACAAACCTCCTTCCAAGCAAACTTCACGATTGCAATCCCTGCGGTACCCCATGCCAGACCCCTCACGCCACGTTCCAAAAAAACAAACACCACAATTGCCATCCCTGTGGTACCCCAGCGCTCACCGCTCAAACACCACTCTCATCAAACCCCCTGCATGCGCTCTGTACAATCAATTTCGAATCTCTAATTAGAATTGCAAAACTCAGTTGTCACTGATGACCACCACTTTGTTGCGAACGTGCCAATAGAGAGATGTCAGCGGATCGGCGGAGCACAACAAAAGCCGAACAGCGAGAGTGTGGCGGCCAAAGCAGCCCCATTGCATACAGATCACCGGACAGATCGTCGGTTGATTTTATTGCCAGTCAGCTCAATTCAACAATCCAGCAGATGCGAGATAATCCTTGTGTTGTTTTTGCTCGTATATCTGCAATTGGAATTAATAGCTGGCACTCGGAATCAAGTCTAAGATCGTGCCTCGTCTGTGATTGGATCGGATCAATGCACTTTTGCTATTGATGTTGTCTGCCTGGTGATTTTGATGATTCTTCTTCGATCCGCAGCACCACACAGCTTTGTCGATCGTTGCATCCACTGATTGATGACGGCACTCCGCATTTCGTGGATGGAATTTGTTTCAAATGATGCAAGCTGATGGTGGGACTGTTGTTCTGTTGAGAGGGGGGAGAGAGATCTAGCTGATCAGGGCTTTGCGAGGAGTTGAAAGGGTATACGGCTGCACTATAAATGGGTGGACTACGGCTGTAACCAATTTTATGTGGGATCTTCAGTTTATGGAACGTCATGGTATTTAAGGATTCGTAGAAGACATCCATCTCTTGCCTAGTCGGGGCATTGATATTGAGGATTGATTCACACTAATTTGGCAACGTCGAGCGCATGGATACCATTCTGCAGCAAAGAGGGTGCTTGAATCCAAGCCTCCTGGTTCGGAAATGACTGGTAGACCATATCTAAAGCGTAAATACCTAATCATGGCGAACTTAAGACAGCTTGGTCTTGATGATAACATCCAGCGAATCCAGGACCGCCAACAATGGAAGGCAGCTGTTTTTCAGGCTGACCCAGCATAGATAAGCAGGTAAATGAAATCACCTGCCCAAAATGTACTAACTTATGAGTGATAGGCTTATGTAAAATACCGACTCAAGAGCGGCTTTGAAGTCTACAAAATACGGCTGTAGCTCCCTTCCCTTCTTACAGAAGGAGGGCTTGATAACACTTGTCAGTGCAATCCAACGTATATGATCGAAAATGGCGAAAAATAATAGGGGTTAAGAGTTAACCCTGGGGTACACCATCATTCTGGCTTATTCGTTACTTCAATTATTACTGCCTCCGCACTTGGTCGCTTCCAGGAACGTTGCTCCTGGTCCACAAAGATTAAGTTGTTTTCCAGCTTCTATTATTTGATCTTTACCCAGGCGGGTGATCTTTCATGCTTCTGGTTTCGCTATGACTCGCTCTATATCTCCACAATCGTGTAGAAACGGTGTGACAATTGTGGTCTCACAAGCTTATTTAAGTGTGACTAGATGAGGAAGATGCAAAAACTAAGTTAATTAAAACAGTAAATACGCGAGTTGTAAAATTGCCAAGCCATTGCACGTAGTCTCCACTGGACATGAACCATGCCCGGTTCATGAACATGATGTGAAAAAATCTAGTAGAGGCCCATAAATCCTCGTGTTGGAGAATCTCGATTTTACAACATGACATAGGCTATGTACAACACGTTTTGGTATACGTGCAAGATTTTGTTTGAAGCGAGTGGCATAAAATGGCAGGAAAATAGAGTAAAAGTGTTAATGAAAGTAATTGTTTGACAATCCTATGAATGAGATCGACTTCGTTGATTGGTGGTTGATCGCCCGCTGCTGACACTCCTGCAGCCAACGTTGAAGTGAAACGACATGACATATAATACCCACAAAAGAAAAAAGTGGGGATGGCTGTTCAAATTGTGGTTGTGGTCTTGGACAGATATATGTCCTGTGGAGACGGTGTGTTATGTGTGGAATAGGATATCATTCAACTTCGGTTTCCCTTTCCCATCCCTCAGTGCTTACAGCGGCCAGTCCAATTTTTGATGACTCTGTCGAATATGTGCGACGTTATTAAGACATTAGCGGCTCTAATATTGGCCTTAAAATTGTTTGCTCGCCAGCGTAGACTACGAACTTGATGTAGCCCCAGACAAAATAATAGAATCGCGTCAAGTCGCATGATAACGACGACGAATTGTGAGAAGTCACTTAATTTCTCGTCGTGTGTCTCATCGCTTGTCTTAGTGGACAGCTCGGGCATATCGATTTCGTCAAGCTCTGGCCAGAGAAAGTCGGTCAATACCGTTCTATGCCTAAGACAATTGACGGTGACAGTGTCACTTCCTCAACTTGGTAGAAATAAGATAAGATGATACCACCGTGCCATACAGTCGGTGTAACATTTGTCAACATTTGTTCCTTCCAATAACGACAATTTTGCTTTCGGCTGAGTCAAAAATCTGCCTTCGTCCGAGATGATGACTTTCTGTTCAAAGTGAAGATCTTCAGCGCCCAATTAACAAACTAACTGTCAGTTATTCTCGTACAGACATACGCCCCGACCAAATTCAGATGATCTGCACACGAATCGATATTTCCAGGGCCTCCTTCGGTGAGATCAGCAGCGGCGGGTAAGGTTTCATCAATTTGCAACAATCTCTGTCTGTTCATGTTCAAATTTCACCACGATATGACGAATTGCCTGCACACTGAGGCCACGAAGACAACCGACGGCACGACGAAATTCAAATTGCGTATTTACAACCGACCCGGAATGTAGATAGATTTTTAATAATTTCCACACGTTCGGCAAGTTTGAAGCGACGCTTGATGAAACGACAAACCTTATTGAATATTTTGACATTTGGATGTCATTGAACATTTTAATAGCTGCTGAAACACGACAATTGGGAAAACTATGTCTGCAATCTTCTTCTTCTTCCGGTGGCGCTACAGTCCCGGGGTGGACCTGGGCCTCAACCAGTAAGCCTCTTCAGCCGGCACGATATTTAGCCAGCTGTCTCCAACTGCGCACACCAAGTTGGTTGAGGTTCTTCTCCACCTGGGTGCGCCATCGGTTCCGTGGGCGTCCTCTATTGCGTTGTGCCACTGGTTCGGAGTCGAACACTCTTCGGGCTTTAGCAGTGTTGTCCATACGCTCTACATGGCCCAGCCATCTTAGACATTGAATCCGTAGACGCCTGACTAGGTTCATGCCGCTGTACAGCCCGTACAGTTCGTGGTTGTATCTTCTTCTCCAATAACGCAGAACTTTTCTCTCGAAAAGACCAAGTTCCTCTTCATCCGCTTATGAGAATGCCCATGCCTCCGCAGCATAGATCAGGACTGGGATGATCAAGGTCTTATATAAAGTCAGCTTGGTCCTTCGAGAGAGAGGACTCTACTACTCAATTGCCTCTTGAGCCCAAAGAAACAGCGATTGACAAGAGTAATTCTGCGTTTAATCTCGGTACTGGTGTTGTTTGTACTGTATACTGCGGAGCTGAGGTAGACGAAGTCCTTGACTACCTCGAAGTTATAGCTGCCCATTGTGACGCTCCGTCCAAGACGTCGATGTTGTGTGTCCTTTCTCGATGACAGCATATACTTCGTTTTGTCCTCATTCACCGCTTAACCCATTTTGGCCGCCTCCGCTTCAATGCCAGCAAACGCGTCATTAACGGCTCGCTCTGTTCTGCCAATCACGTCAATGCCATCTGCGTATGCTTGCAGTTGTACGGACTTCTGGAAGATCGTGCCTCTAGTGTTGGCGTGTGAGTCTTGCACGATCTTCTCCAGGATGATGTTAAAGAAATCACATGACAGCGCGTCGCCTTGTCTAAAACCTTTTTTGACATTGAATGTTTCGGTGAGTTCGTTACCGACTGATGGAGCAGCGAGAGTTCTCCATCGTCATCCTGCAAAACCTGACAAGTTTGGCAGGCATTTCAAAACTAGACATGGCGCTGTATAGCTCGTCCCTATGCACGCTGTCATATGCGGCCTTGAAATCGAGGAATAGGTGGCGAATAGGTGTCTATTTGCATTTCTTGGGTCTTTTGCAGGATCTGCCGTGGTGTGAAAATCTGGTCGGTGGTGGACTTCCCCGGCCTGAAACCGCACTGATAAGGACCTATCAGGTTGTTGACGAATGGTTTCAGGCGCTTACACAAAACGGCAGAGAGGATCTTATAGGCGATGGTGAGGAGACTTATCCCTCGGTAGTTGGCGCAGTTGAAGGGGTCTCCTTTCTTGATGTCTGCTATCTGGTCCCCTATATTATCAGGTTGGGAACTCATCCAGTTTTGGAATCAAAGTAATGTCAACCTGGGGTCTATTTCAAAATTCATGCGTCCAAAACATTCTATGATTTCTGTTTCTCAGATTTGTTGTATGAACTGCTGAAATACAACATGTATCACTTAGAGTTTACATTGAAAATATTGGAAAGTTGTATGATTATGTTTCACAGGAAAAAAATTACAACAGTTTTATTACAAATTTATCACAGATTTCATACAGTACATGAACTGGTTGTAATTACTGGAAAAAAAAATAATGAGCTTCCAAAAGAGAAAATGTACGAAAATTAGAAATTTGTCGTTTAATCATTCTTGAATCATGAATGTTTGTTTATCTGTTTTTTAAATTCGACACTTCAATAAATGTTCCATAGGTAAAATCTACCATTTTATAATGTTTAATGCAATTTAATCAACTCGGAGACTCGGGCCTATCAACCTATGCCGTACAAAGCGCGGCCCGCTCTTCTTAGCCGGCCTATCTTCTAAAGGAGGCGTAGGACAAGCAAAAAGTGCCGCCATTTGTTTGAGTCAAGAATGAATGCAGGACTGATTTTATTCCCAAAACTCATTCTATTTATAAAGAAATTCATGACTAAACTATACTATTTTATATACTCCACAGGGCAACTGTGTAAAATGTATGTATGGCGAGTGCACCGGATGAAAGTGTAAACAATAACAAACACATAAACGCAATTGCCTTCTACGTGTCATGAATACAAATCGAATGCAACTCGACACTTCCGGGCATGTGGGGCGATTCAATGTTACGTAATGGTCTTGCATTGGATCACACTACAATTTGGAAATATGTTGGGTCCCTTAGATGATATTTCAGCAGTTCACACAACAAATCTGAGAAACAGAAATCAAGCAGAAGTGTCAGAATGATACAATGTATGTGACGTGTGATTTTTGAGATAGACCCCTGACCTTGCTTTGCTTTGAAAACCAACAGTTTTTGAATTCTCGTTCATCCCAATTGGTTAAGCCGAATGAATCTTTAAGTAACTTGGAAGATCTGTAGTCGTGAAGATCAATCTTAGTAAGTAAGCGCTCTTCAGCTAAGTCTTCGTTCCAACTCTCACCTATGTTCATAGAATTTGCGTAATGTCCGAAGGAATAAGACTGGCAAAGTGAGATTTTTGAAGCCCAAAGCTGAGCAACTGCTTCATCTAACAGAATGGGACACGATCCGTGTGTGTGTGTATCTTAAAGTACGTATGATAAACTTAAAATAAAATTGTTTTGAAAATTGAATTAAAATTGATCCCATGGTGGCGTCACATGGTACGAATGTCCCCATCATCATGACCACCGAGGCGTGCTTTAATTCGACTCCATCAAGCAGGCGACAGCTTGACTAGGAAGAGGAGGGAAGCTGGACCAAGTCCAATAGAGCTTAGGCGTGTCGAATGTCGATGGTGGAGGATAGCCGGCAGATCTCTCGTTCGAACCATACTACATCCATTACCATTGACATTCATTCGATTTTATTAGACCAGATGATGAGTTAAGACCGACACCAATTATCGACTCAGTGGACCCGCCTATCCTCCAGCCTTTGCCCTCACATAGCAACCCATCCACTCAGGGATTGTGACTTTATCTAATTCTGATCCTGTCCCAAACCAGACAGAAGGTCAACAAACAACCTTGAGTGTCCAAAAACTGCCCGCCCCTATTCTGGTCACACTAGAAACCAGTCGTATATGTCCAAGAACCGTTGAGACACGAATAATAAATCTTTCGGTGATTTCTTAAGTCCACATTAAGCGCACAACGCCATCTCCTCCATCTCGGCATTTCGCGCCTTCTTTGCTAACGAATCATGTTCCCTCCCCATCGATTGATCGCCATAAAAACTCAAGGCGACTGTGTTTCACCTCAAGTCATAAAGCTACTTGTCGCTTGGCGCACATTATGTGAGAAGTCGTTAAAGTCACGCTGCGTACCGTTAAATTTTGATGTAAAACTCACTGACGCGAATAATCTGACGCTCGAACCCACAGCTCGGCGTCCAAACCGAATTCCGATTTTATTGCCGAATTTCTCCGGTTGCGGCCCCCATAAGGTCCGCACTATATGCACGGCAGACTGCAGTGGGCTGGCGATTTGGAGTGAAACCACAGTTGCTTCGGGAATTGAAATCGCGACGCGCCACCGCCGCCGGCCAGCTGCAGGTGGATATGAATCAGAGCCATTGGATCATCATGACCATTGTGGCCGAGTGCGAATCCCCCGTTTCGTTGGCCGCTTCGAATGGATTTCTGCGGAACACTCCGCCCGGGCACTTGTGTGTGAAGTGAATTGTTTGCCTTGTCATCGCGAGGCTGTGCACTTGCGAGTGCAGAGCCGAGGAAATGTTTGAGCAACTCATTTGGCCGCCTGAGATCATGGATGGCAAAAATAACCTATTAGCGATCCGCGAGTTTCGTCAATGGTTAGCAGCTGATGACTGCTGGGCAATTAGAAACCGCAAGTGGTTCGGATGTATTTGATCACATCACCGGCATTGGCTTAACAAAGGAGCTAAGCTTGGGTGGTGAGAGGTGCTTAGTCACGGCATTGAACTGGGGGGGATTTGCGGGAAGTTAAGGTGGTTGGATTGGAATCTTTGATTTGGTGTGTAAAGCACACCGTCTGAGGATCAAGGTTAACAAGGGCAGTAACCTTATCAATTTTGGGCGGAATCTCAACTGATCGAGCTGATCTATGGTCGCATCAAATCAAATGGTTCGTAGAACAGACAAAATAGGTAAGACTATCGGTGGATTTACATTAGCCTTCAATATGCGCTGATAATGGAAATTTAGAAATTTGTTGGCGGCATACAGAATTTAGAAGATCCGTAGAATGTCGAAAATAAATCAATGAAGCAACATTAGAGACCCGCAAAAAGGAGCAAATGACAAGACTAGACAAGATCACTCCTTAATGCACTCCCGGTGTGATGATCATTTTTTTTTTCTTTGCCCAGGAAATGCACTTTCATTCGTGCATGAAAATCAGTTTCAGTTCACTTATCAGTTTTACTTCTGCAGCAAGATGAAATGAAGTTCTTTGGACGAAATGCACTTCTGTCTTTAGATGTCTCTTCTTTTTGTCTTTAGTTCCTCTATCCCCTTGTGGGGCATAGGTCTTCAAATACATCAAGGCGCCATCGCCACTCTCCTCAACTGCCACGCTTCACCCTTCACCGGACTGTTCGTAGTTTTCTTTGGTCAGTTAACTTTGGTCGCCTGGTCTGTCTTCTGCCGTCTTATTTTAAGGGATTTCATTTCATAGCTTGGATATCTATACAAGTATCACCCTTTCGTAGTGTTTGACCAATCCACTGCCACTTCCTCCATTGAATGGTGATGCCTATTGATTCCTGGCCCGTTCTCTCGTAAAGATGTTCATTAGAGATACGTTCGGGCGAGAAAAATCACAATATCTTACGTAGGCATCTGTTGATGAATGTTTGTAACTTTCTCGTAATAGTGATGGTCACTCTCGACGTGTTGCATCCATGAAGGAGTACAATTTTATCTTGGTGTTGATTGTTGTTGATTACGTTACTATGCCAGATTTTGTATAACATGCCGAATGTGGCTTTTAGTATCCAGTTCGGTACTTTCGAGGTAATGGAATTCATTTACTGTCTCAACCGGTTTCCCAGCAATGCATATTTGCTCACATGAGTTTGATCCAAAGCTGATTTTATTTGTTTTCTGGGTGATTATTTTAAGCCCGATGCACAGTGGTCCCGTTGTATTGGAGAGTTGGAAATAAATCTGTTACTTTTGAACCTGTGAACCGATCTTAATGAAATTTGAAACATAGTTCTACGAGATCTTATTACGTTTCAAAAATGGTTGATGTATATCATAAGCTAACGGAGTAATCTTAAGTTAAATAAGTAAAAAAAAAAACATTTTTTTTGTTTAAATGCATAAAATAATTATTTATTATTGTCTATGACTCGAATTTGAGACTTAAAGCAAATTTGTAATCACTATTTATTTATATAAATTCAATTTTACAAGTTTTGGTAACGTACACTTTATTTGGAATTAAAGAAACTAATCATATGATACCAACATTTGATGAATAATATCTTCATTTGTTGCCGAACGAGAAATATTTCTACTATTACTAATGCGATAGTACCTATAGTCTTAATTCCGACTCTCCTGCGCCTCCTCTGACAATGATCCGACGGCCAAGGCTGCTGATGATATTATTTCTGCTCCGTGGAACAGAATTGTATGCACAGTTGCTGGCATATAATACCAGGGATATAAATTTGTAGCCATTGTAGCGGTTTCCTGGGCATAAGCTCCAAACTTGTCGGGGTCAATCCAAAAATTGCTGCATATTGTCTCCAGGATAACACTGGATCTTTTTATGAGTTGCACATCTATTTCCGTCCTTTCTGCCCTTGATAATGGGTCTTCAAAAAATCTTCTAGATGTGTTCCCATCGTTGGTTGTGCCAAATCCTTGCTTTATTATATCTACTTTAATGTTGATAATATAGCAAATCATTTTCGACCTGAAGTTGTATTAAACTTTCATACTAAACTGTCATACTTGACTTCCACACTAATCTTTCATACATACTCATATACCAACTTACAAATGATAAATGAATTTCATAAATTAACTGAATTTGCTGAATAGACATTTTTCTTTGTTCTTAAAACTATATATACTGTAGTCACGTTTTCTTTTTTGAAGTCTTCTTCTAATCGTGCATTGGATATATAAAACGTTTCAAATTTAACGAGTCGAATTCGTTTTTCTTACTATTATTTGAATAGTCATATTGAGTCGGGTTCATATTATTTAAACCATTTTTTGTATGAACTTCTGCTGAATTTGACTCTTCCTTGCCTGGTGTATGGGCTGTGTCGTTTTTGTTGTTCTCCAAGCTTTAAACTCCAAATTGTAGGCTACATGTAGCAAGTATTCCATAAAACGGATGCGGCGTGCAAGGGTGAAATTCCTAATCTTAGAGCTTCCTGATTTCTTGGTTTTGCTCTAACTTCAAATCATTCATCTCTGATGGTTTCGCGCCACAAATACCACACCAAAACTTGCAGAAGACGTATTTGTCACAGCCTGTGCTATTTTGCCATCTATCATCGTAAAGTGCAATTCATGCCTTCCTTTAATAACGGTCTTTTATAATTGCTTCCCGCAAATTCTAAATTTCATTTTCAATTCTGTTTTTTTCTTCTCGTATTAGGTCCATACTTTCTTTTTTCAGTTGTAGCTTTACTGGCCTACAGTAACGTGTTGAGGAAGGTCGAGGATTTTTCCAAATTTCACAACTTTCATCCGATTCCGTCAACTGCAGCGGTACCAATGATGTCATGAACAAATATAAATCGGATGACACTGAATCCAAGTTTGAAAACGTTTGTTTGAATTGAAATTGATTGTACCGAAGATCCATCCCAACCCCACTTAATCGAAAGGGTTAGACTGAAATATTGTTGTGATTCGAAAACGCCACAATCTACAGCCTTAATGATTCTGGTTGCTGTATGGTCAAGTAATTGCTGGAGTGGGATTTGGGCATCAGTTTCTGAAATATGGATGTTTTCTGGGTAGCACTGTATTTTAGACTTCAGGACCTGCTTATATGTCGGCAATATTGAATGCCCAATGTCATCTGTTGCTTTTTTATAACTTTATATTGGTATTTGCTTAATTTTGTTTGAATTATTAAAGCTGAGGCTTCAACTGGACTGAAAACCGATCTGTGGGAACACGTTGGAGCATCAGCAGCAGCATTTATTAATTTTCGCGATGTGGAGGATTTCAATTCATGGACTTTTTTGATTTACCACAGCATTCTTCAAAGTCTTTATGTGGTCTTCCTCTTTTATCCGAGGGTAACACATTCTCCGATAACACATTGCCACGATTTTTTACAAAGTTCACTGAAAGGTTTCCTTTAACCCATTCTGAATATTTAATTAAAAACTTTTGTTTTGTGTGACGCTCTAACTTATACCGTTCATTAAAATGTGGCAAAAACCTTTTTGTCACTTCTAAAACTATTTGTTTAATTTGGCACGATGTTAAGTTTCTGTTACTATTTGATAAAAAGCTGCCGAAGTTGGAAATATTCCCATCAAAAAAGTAATCGCACAAGAATCTATATTCAAATACAATACTTGCCATCGCGAAAGCCTTCAAATTTGCACAACAAATGCTGGAGTGCAACTGCAATTTTTTTAAGTATTTTAGATATCTATATAAAGCAAAGCGTCATCCTCCTAATTGAAATCCTCAATATTTTCGGAATCATAAACTAATTCCCGATGCCTCAAAGTCAGAAATAGATATTCGCCAATATCGCTCTAATTACCCCCCCTTTTTTTGCTCCATTGCGACATGAATTTATGGCACCGCAAACAAAACAAGATAAAAGCAATTAGTTTCATAATTATAACAATTTTATGACCCAAAGAATTCTAATTCACAATAATTAAAACATCCTCGGCATCTCGCATAGCGTTTACACAATACATGCATTGCAGGGGGAATCGTTTGAAAATGCCGAAAAATGCACGACATTGCTGCACTTAAATGCCTCGTACTCCCAAAGTGGTCAAAAGTGGTCTCTAATTTTTTCAGCATCGATAGACAATCTCCCGTTGGAGACTCTTGGAGCATTTTTGTTATAGTCCATCAAACATTGAAATGCCCCTCTCAAAATGTGCCCTTACTAAAAGCCTGGTTTAAAAAATTGGTAAGCGATATGAAAAAACTGAAAAGCAGTTTGAAAGCAAGATGTATGACCTATTAAAAAAAAATATGGCACATCAAATTTGCTTAAAAAATACGTCAATTTTTGTAATTTTCAAAGTCCCGACTTTGAACTAACGGTACAGCCAAAACGGATGATCCAAAGTCAACAAAATTTTGGCTTTCTAGGTTCTCATATTTGTAGAATCGAAAAACATAAACCATTTGGCCGGGAAAAATATGTCACTTCGGGTATCTATTTCCACTGCGGGACCACAGTGCGACGGTGTGTGCGGTGCGGAGAGGGAGCTCTCCACCTTTGATGTCATTTCGTGGAGGTTCATTATCCCATGCGAAAGTAGGCATGCATCGTCCGCATAGTCCAGGTGTTTCAGTTGTGCTGTAATAGTCCATCGTATTCCTCCGTAGCCAGTCGACAGAGCTGCTCGAAACACATCACTCATCATCAAAAGGAATAAGATCGGTGATAAGATGCAGCCTTGTCTTACTCCAGTTTGGTTTTCGAATGCCTCTGACAACCTACCTCTATGCAACACGTGGCATTTGGATCCGTCGTATCTAGCCTTGATAAAAGCAATTAGTTTATTCGGATTCGCCTTCTACGCAACAAAATTCAAATAATCTCTCGGTTTACACTGTCAAATGGCTGTTCAAATTCAATGAACAGCAGGTGAAGCGGAGACCTGTATTCAACACATTGCTCAATGATAATTCGCAATGTGTTGATATGGTCGATACAGGAGGGTCCAGTTCGGAAACCTGCTTTTTCGGCATTTAAATGCCTCTTCTACCGATGAGTGAAACCCTGGCATAGAAACACCTCAAGATATGGTAAATTTTAGATGATCTTTGTATGAAAAATAGTAATTAAAAATTCAAAACTTCATTCAGAAAAACCTTTTGAAATACAGTAGGATTTCGGTAACATGAATGCTTCTATAAAATGAACAATTTGGAAAGATGGACGCATTTTTGTGCGACAACTTTCTTCCGGTCGACAGCACCTTAGAGCAGTTTGACGTCTAAATAAGTCTATTCTTATAACATTTCCAATCTACTTTCTCTGAGTTCTTCGTCGTCAGCTTATTGGCATAAACCAATGACTTAACGTAGCCCCACAGAAAAAAGTCAAGCGGCGTTAAGTCGCACGAACGAGGCGGCTAATCGACTGGCACATGCTCACCATACTTACTCTTCAGTAAATCGATTGTAACGTGTGCTATCTGGCTTGTGGCACCATCCTGTTGAAACCACATGTTGTAACAGTCCATATCTTCCGATTCGGGCCATTTCGGCTGACCATTCATAGTAACGTGACGATCGTTATTTTTTGCTTATTGACGAATCCATTGATCCAACAATGGGCTACAGTGATGTCGTTTGTGGAGTCGACGAGGTAGACAAACTCCTTTATTACCTCGAGATCATAGCTGTCGATTGTAATATTTTGTCCTAGGTGGTGTGTGACGGATCATTTTTTGGTCGACAGCATACACTTATTTTTATCCTCGTTGACCTTAAGACCGGCTCGCCTCTTCTTCAATTGCCGTAAATGCTTCCACTACGGCACGTTGGGAACGAGCGACGATGTCGATGTCGGGGCAAGCTTTCGTCCTCCCAAATCCTACAGATGATCTGGTGTACGCTCCCTGCCCGAACATTGCCATCGACCTTGAAGAGCTCCGATGGTAAGCCATCTGAGTCTGCGACTTTCTTGTTCTTCAGCCTTTTAATGACTGTGACGACTTCTTCGAAGTTAGGTGGGAGAACTGCTTCATCGACTGGAGTTGGGACTTATTGATTCCCTATTAAGCTCTCCTGGCCAGGCCTGCTAAGCAGCTGTTGGAAGTGCTGCTTAAACACATCCACTATTCCCTGCGGGTCAGTAACCAGGTTACCCTCACAGTTTCGAAAAGCCTGTGTGCCTTTCCTAAAGCCAGCGGCAAGGCAGATGGCCCGTATTTTATGCTTGTCCCTAGACTCTTCGATATTCTTGAGCTGGAAGGTTGCGAGAGACCTTTTCTTCAGGCGTAGAAGCTTTTTCTCCTCCCTTCTTCTAGCGCGGTACTCCTCCTGCGCTACCGTAGTTTTTCGTTGCAGCGCCTTTTGGTATGCCTGTCAGTTGCATGTTTCTTCTGCTCACACTCGCCATCATAACACGGGTTCCTCGTCGGAGGTGGATAAATTAGATAAATAAAATAAATGTCATTAAGTAAATGATGGCGTGCCCCAGGGCTCCGTTTGGTCGCCGATATTCATTCTTAAACTTATTAACGACCTTCTGACCGAAAATGTAAATCCCGAATCAGGCTCTTCGTTGTTCTAGACGATAAGTCTAGTGATGTCAATTCGCGAAGCACTATCTTTGCATCGTACTTTTTGCAACGTTCCTCAAATGTCGGACATATCTCATCAGCCACATCACATCCTCCACATCCATTCTGATATCGAAAACATTGTTCTACGAGAAATCAAAAATGCCCTGTGGAGGGTTGTGGCGCTTGCCCCAACCTGAACCAGTTGCCCCTGAATTTCGCATCCCTTCGCTAAGCTTTAACTTTAAGGTGAAGCACAAATATTACAATCATGCATTCCGCTGCCAACTTAAGATGACACCTCTTGGTGGAAAACCAACCACATCCTCGGGAAAATTCCAATCGAATGCGAAGTTTCTCCGAAATCAAAATATTTGCTCATTACCAGCAAAGCCGCCGGTTTCCCCTGAACTCTCGCTTGTGTTTGACTAATTGTCATTCTTCACTTGAACAGTGACCAGCAGCAGCACCTCGTTAGCAATGAGCTAAGCTCATCCCGTCTCATCATCGGGCATCAGTCGAAGGCTCCAACACACATGCCATCAATGACGAGTTTGTCAAATATTTCCCAAGCCCAGCGGGGAGGTCACATCGCTCAGCACTCCATCGGTGAAGTCATGCATAGCTAAGCAGAAGCTACACGTCAAGCTGCAAGCCGTCTACACATCGCGTATGAGCGCGGGACTAAATCAACAGAAACCCCATCACCTGTGCTAATAGCGTTCTAACGCTTTCATCCGTGTGCCACTTGGGATCTGCTGTGGCAATGGCATCATCCTCATCCCCCCGCCACGGACGAAGGCACGTCGCCAGAATTTGTAATTTTCCATTTAATTGCTTTATCATTGCATCCGATAGATACAGAAGCAGATGCCAACACCGATGCATCGCGAATTTTCTATAAATAGCCGGCGACGCGCATTTGCATCTCTGACGCGGCGTCTGTGCGCTGTTCAGAGCCTGTGATCTCATCTCGTTAGAGAGCGAGCGCGCTTGTGGTCGAGATGGTGGGCTTCGCCGCCACCCCACGCAGTCGTGCTTCACACCGAATTGCAAATTGCAGATGGCTCTGCGTGATGCTGATGGACTCGCGCCGCTGCCGCGCCTTCGAACGGGTCAATGCATTCCGATTGAGTGGAGGAGCGGCTTGATTGAGTGCGGAGCGGGCGTGCATTTGCTTCCGATGCTCGATTAAATTTGATGCACGTGGCCTGCAAGAGGGCAGACCGCCAACGTTCGGGCACACTTTCAATGCTGTTCTGATTTAATTAACTCGCGTAATGGAAAAGTTAACGATTTGAAGCAGTGGCGGGTGGTCGGTGGCAGTGGCTGAGGCAGAGCCCTGGTGGCAGGAAATGAGTGCCGGCTTCGATCAGCTAATGGATGTTAATTGGGTGCCACGAAGGAACTAACCACTTCAGGGGGATGAACCTGTAGTTGGCAGGAACAACAGGCGCGATGATTGTTGGTCGTGTAGATCGCTTGTTTCTGGCCTGGGCGATAATAGTTGCTTGGGGATATCGGGGGTTTGTGAGGTCTGCCATTTAGACAATTCCAGGCGCGAAGGCTTTGTATGCCGCGTGGAAAGATTCGGATTAGATACGGAGAGAGATCGATGATCCTTACTGGAGGGAAGAATGTTGATGCTTTGGTGATTAGATTCCTCTAAGACCCACTGGCGTCAAGGCTTCGGATCCTTCAATGACGCGCTGGAAGCAACAACGGTCCAAGCAAACGATACTGAGACATTGATTTAATTAACCCCTCGTCTTACAGATGAATTAATGCAAAAATGTAAGCCTATCTCAAAGGTTATCTCAAAATATGAGTGGACCTAGTTTGGAATGTTGGTACAGATCAAAAATTGGGCTTATGTCCAAGCCTTGGGATGTTTAGAATCATACGCCTAAGTGAAAAACTTCATATGGACATATGTAGGTCTTTATCGGAATGGTGGGTCATGTGTAAAAATGTAAGTTTGTCAGATTTGCAAACGTTTTTGACAGACTTATGTCAAAATGAACACCCATACCTTAGTGCAGGCATACAGTGTTCTTCTTCTTAGCAAGCCCACCCATATCATGGTGCTGCCCTGAGTGAGCGCTGCCTTCCATCGCTAACGGTCGTGGGCACGCTGCTTCCAGCCAAGCCATCAAACAGGCATACAGTGCTGTGGAAGGAATAAGAATACACGTTACTTCCCAGGAGTTCCCCATTTTTATATTTGATCTACGACAAATTGATTTATTCAAGTTTTAATTTCATCTAATTAAATAAAAAGAACTTAGGCCGACTTAAGGTGAACCGACCGGCGACCTAAGAAAAACGAGCTCGTTATATTTTTGGCGGTAAAGAATCTTATGTGCACCGATGTTATTTTAAAATCCGTAACAACTTCTCCATTTTCAATTCTTTTTTCACCTAGATTGGCTTGAAATATAGAACAGAGGGAATATATTTGAAATAACGTTAAACAGCTAAAACAACTTAAGTCGACTTAAGAGTCCAGATGTTATAAGTTTTAGACAAGATTGGGACGGTCTGAATAGTGTGTTGATTCACCCAGGCTCGTTTGTTCTAAAACAAGCCTTAAGATGGCTTTCATTATTTTTTTTGGCTCAAGCCAAGGGCATGCGTTCGTCCATTATCTCATCAAAACATGCGATCCATACCCTTCCACCTTTTTAATAATTCGTGCATATCTACAAGGAAAATTGCTGAGCCTTAAGCAAAAAGGGCAAAATGATTTTACCTTTACTGCCTTTGCGGGCATCCAGGGAACCTTTAATAATATCGAACTATAAATTAATATCCTCAGCACTTAACAGGGATCGAAATACGACTGGATGGCGCAGTTGGTAGAGTGCCTGCCCCTGGTTAGCGGGGTCCCCGGTTCGAATCCCAGTGCAAGCAAAGTTAATACGCTTTTATCTGGTTTTGCAAATCTCGTCCAGTCACCATTTGCCGTTGTGATCAAATTAACGGCACTATCACTGAAGTAGTCAATCTGCTGGGCATGAGAACCTTAATTCCTCACAGAGTGAAGAGTATGAAGCCCAAAGCAAACGCATGGTATGACTCGAGCTGTGAATTTCCGGACATACAAAGCCAACCCTACTGAGGAAAACCGGAAGAAGTTTAAACGGGCCAAAAATGGACTGCAATTCAACTATCAGACGTGTGAAATTCTCCTATGAGCAAAAGTTGAGGCAAAAAGTGCTACAATGTCCCAAGGGTAGCAAAAACTTTTGGTCATTTGTAAAAAACGTAAAGAATTCCGGCTCGTCTTTAATTCCCACGCTCATTTACAATGCCATTCCAGCTGTCAGCTCCTTAGACAAAGCTAATCTGCTTGCGGCTCACTTTACAGCTAGCTCAACACTACCAGATTCCAATTTGTCTCCACCTGTACTTGAGAGCGTGGATTTCACCATGGGACAAATCCACTTCCGCACTCGTTCAGTTGCAAGAGTACTGCGTAAGCTTTTTCATCTATCCTACTCTTTAGGTCTCTTTCCGAGCAGATGGAAAACAGCATTTGTCCAGCCAGTCCCTAAAAAGAGCGAATCTTCATCACCCACCTCGTACCGAACCATAGCACTTACGTCCCTTCTTTCTAAGGTCATGGAAACGATGATAAATCGTCAGCTTATGAAATATCTTGAATCGCGGAAGCTTCTTAATGACCGACAATATGGTTTCCGCAGCGACTGGTCCACTGGTGATCTGGTAGCTTATCTCACCGAAAAGTGGAACCAGTCTTTGCACATTGCAGGCGAAAGCAAGATCGTTGCGCTTGATATTTCTAAAGCATTTGACAGAGTTTGGCATCAAGCTCTCTTGTGGAAAATGCGTGCCTATGGTATCTATGAATCTCTTCTTCTATGGATTAGAAATTACCGTTCGAACCGTTCAATTCAAGTTGTTTTGGATGGGTTCAAGTCTGATATCCAGCAAATAAATGCTGGTGTTCCCCAAGGCTCAGTACTGTCTCCCACACTCTTTCTCATTTTTATAAATGATCTATTGTATGCTACTTCTAATCCAATCCATTCCTTCGCTGATGACAGCACCCTTAGCTTTTCATATTCGTTCCAAGACCCACGACCCCGCCCCTCGGCCGTAGAATTGGTCGGCAGCGTATGTTAAGCACATTGAATTCCGATCTTGACATCATAATTAACTGGGGAAATGCTTCAAAAACTCAATGCTGTCCGCTGTCACTCAATCGAACCCTTCATAATCAGCCATTATCCATGAATGGCGCTTGTGTCGATGAAACCGGAAAACTTTCCATTCTTGGTATGTGTATCAACACAACACTTAGTTGGAGCGATCACATATTTGAGGTCCAAAAATGCTGCGAAATGTTTAGGTTTTCCTAATCGATGCAAGAAATATTTCACCCCTTTTGATTTGGCTTTGATTTATAAGGCGTACATCCGCTTGAGCATCAAGCTTGAGTATAACGCTCATATCTGGTCTGGTGCCCCAAGACCACACTGCACCTACTTGATAGAATCCAAAAGCGAGCGATAAAACTTATAGGAGACAACAATATCGCAGAGTCATTAGACTCGCTCGAACAACAACGTACCGTCCCTTCTTTGTCCGTGTTTATCGTTATTTCAACAAACGATGCTCAAGTGAGCTAGCCAACTGCATTCCTCCTCTCCATGAATTCACCCGCAATACTCGTCTCGCCAGGAATGCCCATCAGTATACCCTTAAGCCTACTTTCGGACGCACAGTTAAATTCAGAGACTCGTTTTTCAGCCGCACTGCACGAATATGGAATGCTCTTCCCAACCTAATATTTCCCACAGATTAAAACCCGCAGATATTTAAGACCAATGTGCACAGGTACCTCCTGTCCCTTTCTCCTTCTATACCTTCGGCCCGTGCTGTGTCTTGACCCCGGACACACAAGGGTATTAGCAATCCCTTGAGCACGCGCAAATTATAAAAAAAAAATAAAATCTGTATTAGTATTCTGACTAGGGTTATCACAATGGACCAATATGGTCTAAGTGTGCTGGTGAATGCACTACCTAACGTAACCTAACAGGGATCGAAAATTCTTAATACCAGGGCAATAGGCTTGAAGCTAGTTGAGACATTGATCTGCAGAGCTTTTAAGAGAGGTAAACCGCAAGGCAGTGTATTCTCCCCTTACTTGTGGAACGTACTGGTGAACGAACTGCTACTGAAACTGGAAAGGAAAGGGTCTAAAAACGGTACCAATTACGTACTCTTTTCGGATGGTGATCAATAACATACCGATGATCTGAGGCTCGAAACACTCGCTCACGTTCGGCCACCAGACGCTCGCATACTTTCCTTACTTTTATATATATATACTTTATATATATACTATTAATAGTATAAATGTTCTGGTGTACCGCAAGGGAGTGTTCTTGGCCCTCTGCTATACCTGTATACTAGTGACTTACCCCAAGAAGCACACACTTTTCTAGGCACATTCGATACCGCCATTTTGGTAACAGCCAAAACGGTTGATGAGTCCACAGCAAAATTACAACGTTCACTAGATCAGATACACGAATGGATGAACTTCTGGCGAATTGTCCCTAATGAAAGGAAATCTGTCCATATCAATTTCACTTATAGGCACGTTAATAACTTGCCAGTCTTCTTAAATCGTGTCCAAATACCTTATGACTCTTGACGTAAAACTAAAGTGGAGGGAGCACGTGAAGAAGAACTTGACATGAAATATAAAGATCTGTACTGGCTTACTGGTAAACAACCCAAGCTAAGTATTGACAACAAACTGCTTGTATACAAGCAAATCCTAAAACCTGTTTGGACGTGTGGCGTACAACTTTGGGGTTGTACCAAAGCGTAACACGAGCAGAATACAGACTTTTCAAAATAAGGTGCTCAGAACCATCGTCAATGCACCATGGTATATCAGAAACGACGATATCCACAGAGATCTTGGAATATTACCACTCCAAGATGAAGTTAAGAACTTTGCTTATAAACATAAGCGCCGCCTAGAAGAGCACACAAACATTGCAGTTCACCCGATCCTTGAGGAAACTTATGTCTTGCGCCGACTACAAAGATCTAGACACCTTGATCTCGTGCGATAGTCTACACCCGGCCATGATTGCGGTGTTAGCAGGAACTTTCACTGGAGAGTAACCTGCCGATCATTACCTAAATTATGAAATGCAAACTACTGGTTAAGTGCTTCACTAAGTTGTAGTCTTAAAAAAAAATACAGGGAGGTGGTTTTAGTGAGTAAAAATATCACACTTCTATAGGCGAACGTTCGTCACAAAGTCTTGTTGAAGATTCCCACCAACCCACGAAAAAAAAAGAATTAACAAAATTCCCTATGAAGTTTCTCTTCACTGCTCCAACCTGGATTGCATTGACAATGACTTGAAGATCAAGTATAAGCAGAGCATGGTCTATATATTTGCAAGCGAACTTCCCTTAATGACGTCGACAGATTCATAGAGCTATGATCATGAACAAGATCCTCACGATCGTCTTCAATTCATTCATAGAAGAAGACAAACGGCGAAGAATGACAGACACAGAAAATTAAGAAACCGGAAAAT
Source organism: Eristalis intricaria (assembly GCA_964034865.1). Classification (NCBI taxonomy): domain Eukaryota; kingdom Metazoa; phylum Arthropoda; class Insecta; order Diptera; family Syrphidae; genus Eristalis; species Eristalis intricaria. The sequence continues at coordinate 71,858,538 of OZ035874.1, forward strand.
GCTAAAGATCGCCTCTGACTAGATCTTGTCAACCGATTTTGTTTAAGCACAGTTAATAATAAATTCATTTGACAGCCACATCGATCGCTTCAGCTGTCCAAATAATGCTAGGCCCTCTTACGACTCAAAATCAGTTTTCCAATCTTCTCTTTTATGGATTCCCTTGACCACAATGGCGAAGGTAGTGGATACGCGTCACATTTCGTACATCTTCTCTGCAATAAGTTTATGATCGCACGCGGCGTTAGTTTCGAGAATGTTAAACGATGTCGATCGCGACGTGATCAAATTGCCAAAACGATCGGTTGTTGCCAACAACCTCAAGGTTGCTTTTGTGAATTTTAAAATTTCGCCAACAACATGATCGAAAGCGATTAGTTTCGAAAACTCGTTTCGAAGAAGATTTCTTTTCAGCAGTTTCTCTGGATGCATGTGATTTCAAGGGCAAGAGTCTGGTGAGGGAAATTCGCGGCTCGTTTTTGCTGACGGAGTTTATCGGCCTGAGTTGAGACTGTTCGGTGATAACCCATTCATGATCATCTAGTGACGCAGGCGGAGGCAATTATTCCTCGCAAGCATGCTTGCCCCAGTGTTGGGGTCCATTTTCAAAGCCACTTCGGTCTGTGCATCTCTCCGGTGGTCCAGCAGTCAGATGAAATGCCTAAATCCAGTATTTGAACCCAGAGGACTGGTTCTTCTATTAAATGCCACCTCCATCACTGCCATGAAGAGAAATAGCCATCATCTCTCGGAGTCCTTTCAAAAGCCACCACATGCACGGGCGCATCTCCCACGGAGCCCATCATGCGATCTAAAGTGGATTTCGCCTCTGAAACAAAACTAATTGCCGGCGCATTTATCTCTCACTCTGCGGCGAGTCATTTCGCACGGCACAGCCGCCCGAGTGACTGACTGGCCGGAGCGCCTCCTTGACATAACAAATGTCCATTTTCACACTCACTTCCTGGTGCCTGACATCCGTCAAATCGCTGCAGCCGCCTCCATTAATCTCGTATTTTTGCGCACAACGCACGGCAGACCATCGCCGCAGGACAATCCAATTAGATGCTCAAATGAGCTAGCGTCCATTAGAGACGGCTCGCCGAGGAGTGCACTCGTTCTGCGGGTCCTGCGGGTCATAGTTAACCCGGCACTGGCTTGTTTCCGCGTGTAATTAAAATCCATTTCATTAGATACACCGTCGATGCAGTGCCACACGGTCTAGATACGAGCTGGGGCGTACCTGCGAGCGGATCTGGCCGGCAATTGGCGCAATTAAGTCGTTAGTCGGCCGAATGGCAAATGGCAAGAGGCCTTAGAAGCTCGCACGCGCATCCGAACGCACGGGCGTGTAATTGCCGGCGCAGTTGCAGTCCCAGATACAGCTGTTCGAGTCGTCGTCGGCGTTTACAACTCCCAGCTTCAGATCTAATTAAACGCGCACGGAATACCCAATCGATGCTGGATGGACTGGAGGATGATGCAGAGGCCGACTGACGAGCGAGCAGCGCTGATTGGAAGTTAACTGCTTCTGACCATAAACTAAGCGGTGTCCTATGGAGAGCCGGTCCAAGGCCGCTGTAGACGTACTCACGCTTCGTGGCGCGGCAATTAGGACCAAACGCGGGAGCGGGTAATTAGATAGACGAACAGCTTGGAATGGATCGAATCGAACGGGTGTGTGGTCGATGCCGAGAACTGTGCTCGCCGAGGCGGCGGCGCGGCTGTGGCTGAGCAGAAGACGCATCAGCGGCGATGTGTGCATCTCTCATGAGTCAAGGTGAGCTCGGAACGGCCCGAGTGGGCGTCAACTGGAGGTTAGCGCGCATGTGGGTTGCAGCGCTAGGTGGCAACTGCAGCCAATTAACTGCCGATTGACGAGCTGATACACCAACGTTAGACTGTCACCTTGTGGCTGCTGCTGGGGCTGCTGCGGCTGCGCATGGCACGTCGCGTCGTCGCCTGCCAATGGTGGTGCAAATCGCGTCAGCACTTTGAGTGATTACTCACCTGAGCTGCAGTGAACTCTTTGGGAGCCGCTGACAAGATGGCCAAGCACGCGTCGCACTCGGTGGAATGCTATGCAGTCTCGTGAACCCGTCTGGCTGATTCTGTGACTCGATGGGCTCATCAGGACGGCACTTCGTGTCTGTGTCGAAGGTTATCTTGATGTGTCTCAGTCTCGCATGGACGTGATGTGAGTTGTAATTGCGACTGCGGCCGACGGAGGGCACCCACCTAAGTCTTGTCTTAGATCTGTCGTCTGACATTCCGCGAGACTGTGACGACGCGACATGGTGTGCGGCAGCAGTTGCCATGGGAATATGGGATCGGGTTTGGTTTTGGACTTGTGAGCGTCCGCTCGGGCGTGGGTCGGCGCTGATTGATGGCCATTAATTGGCACAGAGGCGGTTCTTGGACTAACAACCGAGCTGGGGAAGATACTCAGAACAAACGATGTCGCTTTCGTTAGGCCACGGTGCCGCGAAGTGACTGCAAATGTGGCGAATTTTCTTTATGACTCAATTCCTCACAAATTTTAGAATGGTTCAGTGTGTCGAGGGAATTTCGGAACGTCGGTCTGTCACTTTTTGGGAAACGTTTAATATTTTTATTTACGACCATCTGGAGTTTATGTCTGGGGTGGGAGTGATGATTTCGGCTGAATACGTGTTTTAAGCCGAAGAAACTATTTTTTGGAAATGAAACGATACCTGTTTAAAATACTGATTGAATATCGATCGAGTACAGCTCTTTTGAAGATGCCATCAGCTAACTCCACATGTTCCGCTCTATCTGAGCTCGTTGTTGATTCAAGGTCGTTGATTGAAGGAAATCATGATGTTCACGACGCTTGTATATTGCCACCATTCAGGCCTCGATAGAGGATGTTCTTGGCCTGCGCAGTCCATAAACCCACCTCTAGCGAGACAAGACTTTCACAATAATAGACGTGTAAGAACTTGGCAACTTTCTTTTTGAATAAAACGCAAGCCATTTGAGATATTTCAAAAACCTTATTATCGGCTTGAAGTACAATCAAAATATTTATGAATGGAACTCGATTTCGTTCGTATGGCCACCGCAGGCACGTTTGCAGCAGTCGATTCGTTGGACCCAATTTTCAAGGACTCGGCCACTCATTCTGGCAGAAAGGGCCAACGTCCTCGGCTTGTTGGCATAAACCAATAACTTAACGTATCCCCCCACAAAATAGGCTTTAAATCGCACGAATGAGGCGGACAATCGACTTCTTCAGATAACGGCCACCATACTTACTCTTTATTAAATAGATTGTAACGTGTGCTGTGTGGCTTGTGGCACCATCCTGTTGAAACCACATATCGTCCAAGTCCATTTGTTCGTGGCGATCGTTATCGTCAACGAACAAATATGGCCCAATAACGTCGCCGGCACTATTTTTTGTGGATGAAGTGGTGACTCATGAAGCACATGTGGATTTTCAACCGACCAATAACGCATTTTTCGTTTGATTGACGAACCCTTTGAGCCAAAGATGAGCTTCGTCGAAATTGTTCGGAAGTTTAAGTTAAGGTAGATAAGGTAGACGTATAAGGTAATGCTTTAAAGTAAAAGGTTGAAGTATATGCATCTCCTTGTTTTCGTATTCGTAATAATTACCTAAAGTAGTTTCGTCCGAACACTGAGTGACGAGAGAGAGAGAGAAGCCAGCTCAGGATTTTCATGTGGAGTCATTAGGCATGGTTCTATCCCATATCCGCTGTCACCAATGAGCACAACATTGTTTATAATAATATGGGTGGCACGACAGTCCGAGGCGGACCTGGGCCTAGCTTCTCAGCAACCACTCGCGTTCTGCGTGCTATTGTTCTTTCACGACGCACTTACCCACTAAGCCACGGCGACAACATTGTTTGGATTTATTAATTTTAGACAGACTTTTGAAATTTTCACATTCGACATATGTATGTCATTTACGGATTTAGGCCAACTAACGTGGCTTGAACATTCAGAGATCATTTTCCTTTTCGATTTATGTACTCGTCTCTATAGAGTTTTCGTTTCAGTATGCCTACGTGGGTACAATCCATTACACGAATAGCTGTCGGAAACTTAAACTTCTGTGTCATAACTCTTTTGCTTCTATTATTTCACTGTTTTTTATATTTTTGATATCCAGGATCACTGAAATATCGTAGGGGTACTTTAATTTACGGATCATCCGTAACGAGTTTCTTCATTCGTACCTAAAAATGTGTTAGCGAGCCACTGTAAATTTCTTTCTTCAAAACTGGCATGTAATGCATCCCTCCCTCATTTTGCAAGTTTATATGAGAATATCCTTTTCTCTATAAATACGGCCCAGTTTTGGAGATGTTTCGCTTTTACCAAGAACAGCGCGCAAAGTATGTTCGAGATTTACTTAAACTCACAGTTTAGAGTCTTTCAACCATCTGTCAATAAATCGTCACCTGAAGGAAATTAAAGCATTCGGTGTCTTGCGTCAGTGCGTTCAATTAAACACATTATTGCAGCGCTTTTGGTTGCATAAAAATTCAAGTTGTTAATTGAAAAAAAAATGACAATGTGAGCAAGAAAAAAAAATTACCAAATTTGGCCAAAAAAGACCAAATGGCAACCGTGGATGTGACCTGATGTGCCATGCACCCTTCCGTATATTTGGCTGGGCTTTGCCAATATATAAATAAATATATCGATTGTATCGGGATTTGATAGCGCAATTTTTTGAGAAAAAAAAATGTTAGGAGACATTTTTGTATGCGGCTTTATGTTGTGAGTTGTGTATAAAAATAAATATGTATTTTTGAAAGCCTTGGCATTTTAAAGCAAGTATGTCCGTCATCATGTTTGTTAGTACACATGTAAATAATTTTGTTATTTTTACCACTTGTGGTCGCCGTGGCGTAGTGGGTGAGTGCGTCAACTCCTACGCAGAGGGTGCCAGGTTCGATACCCGAATTCACCACCTTTGATAATTCACGGCTCCACCTCTTTCGAGTCACTGACAATGCTTAAAGAGTACTTCTGTTTAGAAAAAGCTTCTCAAATTCGCCGTTCGGAGTCAGCATTAAACTGTAGGTCCCATCCACGCGTGAGAGAACAATAGCACGCACAACACGAGTGGTTGCTGAGAAGCTAGGCCCAGGACCACCTCGGACTGTCGCGCCACCCATATTATTATTATTATTATTATACTTGTATACAAAATCCAGAAATTGATTCCGGTTTAAACTAAAATGTTGAAAAATACTTGAAGTGGCCACCTTCTGGATCCTGATTTTACACTATACTTTCTTGCCATTTGATCAGTTACATCAACACCGAATTTGGTTTTATTATAAAAAGATATAGTTTCATTCAGTTTCTTGGAACTGGCATCAATTTTGATGCCTTTGTGCTTAGTACTCAATAAAATAACCTTGTCAGGCTTAGTCTTATAGACCGTAAGTGTGCATTCATTTGTTTCACATAGAAGCTTTGATAAACGCTTCATACCATCTTTTTTGCAAATCTCTGTGCAAATTTTTGGAAGCTCCCGCTTATTGCAACGTACAGTATCAACCAATGCAGTATTTTTAGCTAATAATTTTGAAGCCAGGGGGAGACTGGGAAAAACATTGTCTGTTGTCACACACCTTCCTTTCATGATATAAGCCTCTATTAGTCTTGTTACAACAAGTTCACTGAGAGGAGTTGACGTTTTCATCTTTTCCTAAATAAAGAAAGCCATTTATAAGATACTTCGTTTCAACATTAGAAATACTATTTTACCAGGGATGTGCAAACATTTTTGTTTACACGTAATTTTCCAAACAAGGAGATTACCTCAAAGTGAAGAATATAAAGCATTTGCACATAAAACTACAAAAACGCGTACCAGGTCAAAATGACTGGTTTCGGTATAAGTACCAAAAATAAAAAATATTTTTTTTTCCTGATGAACACAAAATCAAATTAACTTATCATATTGTTTGCATTTAATTGTTATTATAAAAGTCATATAATAGTTTCGAAAAAAATACATATACACAGTAAATATTTATGAAATAGAAGGTGAAACCAGTAATTTTGACTGGTATTAACACTGGAATTGTTAAGTGGTATAAATAATAATAATAATAATAACATGGGTGGCGCGAAGTTCGAGGTGGACCTGGGCCTAGCTTCTCACCAACCACTTGTGTTGTGCGTGCTATTGTTCTTTCACGCGTTGAAGGGACCTACAGTTAAATCCCGACTCCGAATGGCGAATTTGAGAAGTTTTTTTTTTTTTAAACAGGAGTACTCTTTGAGCATTTTCAATGACTCGAAAGAGGTGGAAGCCGTAAATGAAAGGTGGTAAATTAGGGTATCGAACGTGGCATCCTCTGCGTAGGAGTCGATGCACTTACCCACTACGCCACGGCGACCCACGGCGAGAAGTATAACAGGAAAGAATATTTCTAGGAAAGACTTTTTGATTCGATTAGCTGAAGAGCTCACATCTGCATATCAGTCATCAAGCCAAGGGAGGGCAAGTGAAATTCACCGTCCAGCAAGCCAGAATCCCCGGACAATACGTAAATGGTACCAAATAGGACTTTGTAATAACAACTAGACAATTACATATTGTAACGTGCGTAAGAAATATGTGTGCGAAAATGCGTGGAGAAAAAGTTAGTATTTGTAAATCATGTAACAAACATGCTCATTTTGATTAAAACTAAAATACAATTAATGAATTTTTATATTTTTATTTTTTATGGTGGTACGAATTTATGCCCCTAAACTGAAAATGATGTTATGCCTCAATTTGTTTTTTTTTTTTGGCATTACTTAATTTGCATAAATTGGGCATAAATTAATTTTTTTGGGGTATAATTTCAATAATATATATAATAATTTCATATTTTTTTGGGCCTATTAATATTTATAAATCTCTAAATTTTGTATTTCAATGTTATCAATGCTCCTTGAAAAAAAAACCCTCGCTTCGTCTTAGAACCATTTTTGGTATTTCTCATCAATTCTCTCAAACGATAAAGCATTATATTAGCTGCATTTTTTTGCAAGCGTATATACGCTTAAATTTCGATTTGCCGCTTAACTTACTCATCATATCTATCGCCGCTTAAGGAATAAGCGCGGATAAAAACAATGCTCCCAATCATTAATTTCTGTGTGTTCATTCCTGAATTCATTCATTCATTGTTTAGGTTGCTGTATGTGGCTTACACCTGCAGGTGTGGTTGATGTATTAGATCATTTTAAAATTTTTTGGCATCCATAAGTATGCAATTTTTGGTATATCCAGAGTCTCTTTTCATTTGATGAACATTTTTTATTTTATAATTATTAAGTGTTTTTGTTTTTAAAGTGATGGTCACGTGGTTTAAAGTACACAGCACAAAATGAAGATTGTGACCATCAAAAATCAAAAATCACCTTCCACGACTACACCCCTGAATGCTTAGCAAATGTCATAAATGTAGTCGGTGCTGCCAAGATTTTATAATGAATCATTAAGCGCTGATTATCGTTTTTTTGTTCACTTCAAAACTAAGCGTATAAACGCTTGCAAAAAAACACAGCTAATATAAATGAATAGAACAGTCACACAGTCAAATTGACTGGCTTTGGTATAAATAGGTATGCAAATTTTGTTGGTAAATCTAGTGTTAATATTGCAATTTATCTTCTTCATTGATTCTTTAACCTGACTGGTTGTAATATGATTACTTTTCATAATGAATATAAAATGTAATCTGTATCCAAATAGTTATCAGAATTGCAGAGGCCGGTATCTTTGAACATCTCTAATAGAATCATATGTGTGCACGCAATTTTTGCTTAAAATCTTACTTTTTTTTATGTACAGAAGCTATGTTTACAAACCAATAAGCGTATAAAATTGCAACACAAAATGTTTTGCAAAATAATTGTTGGATATTGGAAATGGTAAAATGACCATCGACAAAGCCACACAATGTATCACATTGCCACCAAATTTCTACATATGCACAACAACTACAGACCAGCTAATACACGACAAGTTTTCCTCTTATATTGCAACAAATTAATAATAAATGGCTCAGTGAACGGCCAAAAACAACGATGTTATTTCCAAATAATTTCACCATTCAATGCGATGTACAAGGCGAAGCGCAAACAGATAAGTCCATCGATATCCAACTAAGTTCTTGAATTCGCTTGACTTACCCGGCATGCCTCCGCACGTTTTAACATTAAAAATTGCAACGGTACCAGGCGCTCAGTGAAAAAAAAATGATCGCCAACGTCATCGAAGCTGCTGTTTTGAATGGAAAATTCATAGGAGAAGATGTAATATTGCCTCGCATTCCAATGATTCCAACAGATTTTAAATTTGAATTCAATCGTTTGCAATTTCCTGTGAGACTAGCCTATGCAATGACCATCTAGAAGGCACAAGGACAATCTTTACAAGTGTGTTGCCTGGATTTAGAAAGTCCGTGTTTCTCTCATGGGCAACTATATGTGGCCTGTTCACGCGTCGGCAAACCTTTTGAATTACTCGTCTACTCACCAGACGGAAAAAGAAAAAAATATTGTGTATCCAACATGTTTTCTTATACGTGCATACATATACGCTGATTTTTTTTATTTTAAATATGATTTTTTAATATGCGTAGCAACGCGCGCCTTTGGTCCTGTTTGCGATCTTTGGTCCTTTTTGCGTTGGTGGTTTCTGGAGGAGAAGATTCAACCTCGAACTGTACGGGCTGTACAGCGACATGAGTCTAGTCAGGCGACTTCAGATCCAACACCTTAGATGGCTAGGCCATGTAGAGCGTATGGACAACTCAGCTCCGGCCCGAAGAGTCTTCGACTCCGAACCCGTGGGACAACGCAACAGAGGACGCCCGCGCTTAAGGTGGCGCACGCAGTTGGAGAAGGACCTCAACCAACTTGGCGTGCGGCACTGGAGACAGCTAGCTAGAGACCGCGCTAGTTGGTGAGGCTTGTTGGTTTGAGGTCCAGGTCCACACCGGACTGTAGCGCCAAATAAAGAAGAAGAAGCAACGCGCGCCCGGTACAGCTAGTAATAACCGAAATTAAAAAAAAAAAAACGCGTTATCAAGAAAGCCGCGAAAAAAGATGACTTCGCTTTTTGAAGTCATCGGGAAGACCTCTTTTCATGCATACATTATGTATCTTAATTGGTTATATGACACTGAAATCGCTAATTAAGAACATTCAGACACTAATTGTTTGTCTGTTTTACAGACTTTCTGCTAATTCGTACTGGAACGATAAGATTCGGGGTGTGAGATCTAACAACCCGAGCATGTTGCCTCAGATAAATAAATTCTTTCGAAGAAAACATAGCGATCTTCCGTGTCTTAAGCTTCCCAGAACGACGGACAATGAACAAGTACTGACTACAGCAGGTATTGATCCAGATAACGCCGTACTCGACGATAATTTCTTTGTGGTCGAAGATCCGCAAGAAAAAGTGGAGGTACTTGGCGCGGTCTTTCAGGAAGTGTACAAGGTGAATGAGAGTATTCGCCCGAACCACGACCTGGAGAACCGAGTACGGGCTAACAACACTCTTCTTCGTGAGGATCTGCAACAATGGCGATCTGAGAACACTGGCTTTGTCGTGTTCAATGATGATAACATGGCAGATAATGCCATCGCCGACGAAGGGGTTCTTCCCCCGTTCATATCGAAGACAGAACTCCAAGCGGTCTTCGAATCATTAAAGAAGAAAAAGTCTGTTCGAATCGACGGGATCTCCAACATTGTGCTAAGACACCTCCCCCTGGAAGTGGTTAATATGTACACAATCTTGTTTAACAATGCTCTGAATAATGCACATTATCCGGAGCATTGAAAAACGGCTATTGTGCAACCCATATCCAAGAGAGGAAAAGATTCTTCGAATCCATGCAACCTCCGGTCAATAAGACTCCTGCCGAATATCAGCAAGGTATTCGAGAAAGTGATAAATAGAGTTCTGATCAACTGGACTAAGGACAAAAATATAACTCCGGATAACCAATTCGGTTTCAAAGCGGGGCATGACACTATTCATGCTGCGTCGAAACTGGTGTCGGATATCCAATGGAACAAGAGCCAGAAACAATGTACGGGTGCCTGCTTGATTGACCTGGAGAAGGCCTTTGATACCGTATGGTTAGAAGGACTTTTCTACAATCTCAATCGGCTAGGCATTAGCAAACCACTGCTGTACCTATTGTGCAACATGCTTACCGGTAGACGGTTCGTAGTCAAGTATGGCAACGTGACCTCCACAGGTATATTTGAGGTAAAAAATGGTCTCCAACAGGGTGCCGTTAATTCGCCGATCCTGTTCAACATTTACTTGAGCGATCTGTTAAGTTCTCTTCCTCATGCAATTGCGTACGCCGATGACATGATCGTGTACAGATCAGGCAAAAATTTCGAGGAAATCACTACTCTCACTCAGGGTGATTTCGATTCATTCATGAGAAGTTGCGATGACTGGAAGTTGAGTATCAACTTCTGGAAGTCGGAAACCATTCTTTTCAGAACGCCGTTGTATAAGGCCTCGGCGGATACGAGAAAGAATTGGCGAAAATTCTCAATCGTTGGAAGACACGGGGAGCCACTGGCGCAAAAGACTGTAGTCAGATACCTGGGGATCTGGCTAGATCAGTATCTACATTTTAACAAACATGTAGATGCTGCTCTGGCCAGGGCCGGAGATGCATTTGCCCTTACAAAGAGACTGTTTTACAACAGCCAACTCGATGCGAGGGTGAAGGTTATCTGCTACATGGCCCCCATCCGGCCAATGATCACCTATGGCTGTCCCATGTGGTTCAACGTGAGTGCAAGCTTAATGGAAAAGATTCGGTTGTTTGAGAGGGCTTGTCTTAGGGCTTGCCTTCGCCTTTATCGAACTCCAGAGTCCCAGTACATAAAAATCTATTCCAATGAGGTTTTATACAACAGGGCAAACCTGATAAGAGTGGACAATTTCCTGTTGAAGTTGATTCGAGGTCATACTGCTAGAGCGATGAACTCGTCCAATAACTTGATCTCAGGGGCTTACTACCCCAATCCAGAATACCACGAAAAGGTACGCCACAGTGGCTTCGTTCCCCCAGAAGCTTTTCTCCATTTAGATAAGCACGGCCTGTTACAAGATATGAATGCGGTACCTCTCATTTTTCACATAGCCAGATCAATTGTGGATGGGCGACTCAACCACGACCGTTCTGTCGCACAACGAGCTGAGGAGGGTCTCCTCTGGTTCAGTACGGCGGTATCCAGCCGAGACATTCGGGATGTTGCTAGGCAGCACCAAAATTTCTGGTGGCTGGGGAGCGAGGGAACTCCAGCGTCGAACCCTTTAGACCCGGGGTAAAGAGGGTAGTGCGTTCCCCATTAAGGGGCGCAGTCGGTCTCTGTCTTGCAGCGGATTAGATAGAAATCTATCAGCCGCAACCTATGGCCGACTTATATATCTTAGGGTAGTTTTTAGGTAGTTTTTTAAGTTGTATATATGTGAAAAAAAAAAAATTAAAAAAAAAAATAGCAAGAATGTATATGTGTATACATGACGATACATGTATGCATTGTGTATATTAAGGATATATGCGTATACACATGTGTATAGGGGTATAGACAGGTGTATATGCATATATACGTAGGTTAGCTTAATTCAGTTTGTAAGTTTTATTTTAAGGTAGATTGTAAGTTAGCTTGTAAGTTTTAATATAAACCGTTCAGTCATTAAGTTTTAAAATTTTTTCTTAATAGTAAGTTGTGCTTTTTAAATTCTCATTTATATTTCACTCCGTCAGATTAGGTCGAAAGACATAGAATAAGGTTAAGTTTAGCTTAGAGTGCCCGCCTAGGGCCAGTAAGTTAGAAGTAGTAACAATGTACGTACAACTAGTTTTAAGCATTTTTGTCTAGTATATAAGTTGTTATGAATTCCACAATAAAAATGAATTAAAATGAAAAAATGATTAATTGGTTATATCTTCAAACCGAATGTATGCTGCAGGCTCTTAGACTGTCACTTGCTCACCCACAAAAGGAAACATTCCATACCACCATTCAAGAAAAATTATCGGGTACATACTCCGTTTGCAGGGACTTCGGATTAGACGTCAATGCGTAAAATGTGGACAGAATCAGTAGCATATCTCAAATCGTTGTTGGATGTTGTTTTATCTCGTCACCCTTTATTTTCATATGAGCTACTCTTGAGAAGTAACTAGCGTGTCCTTCAATGAACAGTACCGTGACTGAGAAACATGGGAGATATAACCATCTCTTGAAAGGGCCTGCGATGGGTACACGCTTTATTTTTTTTTTTACAAAAGTCATCCTTCATTGCAAATTGTACATCAATAGATCTCAGCTTCTGATCATGCATTTCTGATGGCTTTAGTCTGGTAATCAACTCGCACATTCACGCACAAAAAAACAGTAAGCTCAGGTCTGCATTGTGCAGAGACAGAGCAACAGACATTGAACCTGATTTCTGCAGAATGCCCAAAGGGTGTCAGCAGCTGTTAAGTTCGACTCGGCGTTAATAAAGTTGATTCGATGGATTAACCATCGAACCACTCTCGAAATACTTGGAAAACGAGAAGCCTACAAAATTCGAAATGGCATATTTATGGACTTCATCGGTTCTTGAACCTGTGGTCATCTTCACTGTAGATGAACTGAAAGAATTGAGTCTGGATAGTGGATTGCAAGCTAGTCTTTTTGTCAAATGCTGACATTGTTCAACTAAAGGCAGGACTGCATAATCTATTTTGTATACGGAATCTAATGATCAAGCGTCATTACAGGCATTTCAAAAGTGTTGTGTTGACGAGGAGGTCTCAACTGTTGTTAATGAACACAGCAATTTCCCATATCAGAGAACCGCTACATCCTCCCCGTTACCAGAAAAAACAATTTCAGTGACATGAGCCGCCAGCCAAGAGAGAACACACACATCTTGCAAACACTCTTCACTCGTGAATAAATTCTAAACACTCTTTCACCGTTTGCCTTTGTCTAATCTTACGTCGGTCGTCTTGTGATGCCCAGCGACTGTGACGCGATCTAAGCAAATAAGTCACAAAAGACCCGCTCAAGCTCTGTTGACTTCTGACCTTGTATTAATTACCCACTCCAACTACTGTTCGGCTCCCCGTCGCACCGCCCGCACACAACGCTCTCTCCAAATCACCTGCTTTCACGCTCTTGCTCTCGGTGGATATCTACTCTCTGAACTGGCAAACTTATTACAGTCGCCTTATGCCAAAGACAAGACGAGAATAGATCAATCATACAATCCCATCGCTCCATCGCCATGCTGTGCTGCGCACAGCAGAAGAACCTGTTACACACCATGAAATTTCGTACCATACCAGAGCCGGAGCCAGAGCTAGAGCCCGAGCCAGAGCCAGAGCCAGAGTCAACGAGAGATCAACGCCCTTTTGCCAAGAGTTAAGAATAGCAAACCGAATGCGTTCCACTGGCAACACGAATGTTGATCGAAAAGAAAACAGTCAGCCATTCTAACATGTAAACAAGAAAACCGCAAGATCTACCATCGCAAACACAAGCACAGTCTGTCCGCAGTCCTCACACAGCGCGAGCAAGCGAGCGCGAGGCACAAGGCGAAGATGCGTGACTGTGTGCCTTCAAAACGCGCACTGCCAAATCGTTAATAGGTTTCCATTCCATTCGCGTAAAACTTACGAGGCACTCATCGTTTTTCAAAATCCGACGGCAGCATTTGGGAATTCAACGCTGAAACGCCGAAATAATCTGATTAAAGACACCAAATGCGGCGGCCATTGGCTGGGGCATTAACATCGCTGTGCGCGGCTGGTAATCAGGAAGAAAAATCGCGTGCGAATAAGGCGCAAAGACAATTCGGAATTCGGTAGTGTCTTGCGTACACTGCCACACCTGCTTCATGGCCAGACCATACGTGCGGTGATATATCGCGGTGACGCTTTGGCGGGAATCGACGCGGTAAGCAGGACTAATGACGAGAACCGAATTGGGATCATTTCTCAGAGGCTTACCGCACGAAGCGATGAGTCAAGTGAAGTATTCGCTTCAGCGAGCACTCGCGTCCGGTTAATCCTGATCGCCCAAGTGATCACGATGACTGCAGCATCATTGAGTGGGGGACTCTGTAAATGTCGAAGCGAAGTGACAGGAAATGTGTTAAGCCCACTCGAAAGAACCATTTCGGGCGGACAAGTTCGCACACCAACTCTTTTCATTACACTGGCCTGCTGTTGTTCCGTTAAGTCATAATCTGTCCAGCTTTCCGTTTCAGTTTTTTTTCGTTAACAAGATCTGGTTACAGTCGCGCCCGGTATGGCCCGCACCACAAACTGACCTTGCCACCTCGCAGCTCAAGCGCTCAGAGAGTGCGGCAGAAAACAGCAAATGTCTTTCAATGCCGCGGGCCACGGCGGATATTTCACCACACTCTGCTGTGGCTCTGTTTAAACACGACTGGCCACTGATTTGCATTTTGCCAGGTTCGTACTTATGTCCCGGCAATCACTTGAGCAAATCAATTTGGTTTTCTTTTCTAAATTAACACTCGACGGGCAGTGGCTGGTTCTTTGTCGACTTTTGTTTGCGCGCTGGCATTAATTAACACATCAGGGGATAAGTGTACAAACCAACGACTGCACATTGTATGGCTGGCTATCACTGGCTGTGAATCTATTGCCTGACCGAAGCAGCACTGTGCCCGAGGCGAGGAAGGAAGGTGAGTAATTTGCTTTGTACTTCACCCCGCGGCGATGTGCGCTTGCATTTTAAACTGGCCAAGCGGACGGGAAGCTTCCGATTGCCAAACACTCATTTCGGCTGTGCACGCCGATGTGGTGTGATTGTTTTGCAAATCTCTCGCGGCCTATACCCGCGCAGTGGTTGCATAATAGATGAGCAAATTTATACGCAAAGCCGTAAACATCCGTGTTGGGACAAGGTGATGCACTTGTTTTCGGCCGATGCAGTGGGGTAGGTAAGGCTCGATGCCTTGCGGGGTTATCTGGGTTAATGGGCTGCCTTGTGAGGGCTGGCCTAACTGGACGAAAATTTAAAATGGAGTTGACTTTATGTCGCCGGGCTTTTTGTTGAATCATTTGAGACATGTTCGAACGCTCACGCCACCTGGACGGAGTGTGATTTATGGTAATTTTATGCTTTGCGAGTATTAATGGGCTTGCATGGCTGGTAATTGTTTTCTATTTCATGTCACTGACGGCGATAAGATTCTGTTTAACTGCCTGAACACTTCCTGTCTGTGTTGAGCGATACTTTGTGGACTTTAATTGCAGGCGATCTTTACTGCATGATGTTTCAATGCAAATATGCCTTACCTAAGCGGCAGCCATCGCATCATCGACTGACTGTTTTTAGGTGCAAGTACAAATCATCGAATTGTCATCCCTTCCTCCTCAGCACTTCGAAAATGAGGCGGGTCTCCACACATTCCATACCCCGCAACTAAATTCAGGGCTCCGAAAATATGACGGGTCTCTACAGGACTTCGAAAATAGAACGCCAGTTCATGTTTCGTCTCTCAGTAAAGACCTCCGAAAATAGGAAGGCTCTTTATCCACTCCACGCGTCGTGACAAAGCTCAGGACTCCGAAAATAAGACGGCTGCCTATAAACTTCATGCTTCGTACCCAAGTTCATGACTCCGAAAATAGGACGGCCCTCTATCCGCAGCACGCTTCATGCCAAGTTCATGGCTCCGTTGATAAGACGGCTCTCTATCCAGTCCACGCTTCGTACTCATGTCAATGACTCACAAAATAGGATGGCTGTTGATGACTCCGAAAATTAGACAGGTCTCTACAGGACTCCGAAAATAGGATGCCTTAACATACTCCATGCCCAAGTGCAAGACTCCGAAACAGAACGCGTACCCCCTGCATATACACTTCATGCTGCGTACCCAACTTCATGACTCCGAAAATGGGACGGCACCCTATAAACTTCATGCTCCGTCCTCATGATTCCAAAAATAAGACGGCCCTCTATCCACTCCACGCTTCGTGCCCAAGTTCCGGACTCCGAAAATAAACGGCTCTCTGTCCACCCCACGCTCCGTGCCCAAATATAGGACTCAGAAAATGGTACAGTTCTCCATCATCACTATGGCCCCCGACCAAGTACATGGCTCCTAAAATCGGACGCCTGTCTCTCCACTTCATGCTCGTTGTCCAAGTTCAGTGACCTGCCGTGTCATTTTTTCCATCACAGCACAGCTCCCGTCAGCTTCCCTCTCTCAGCTCTTCTGCGCAGTCTACTTTATCAATTAGCAGATGGCCCTCTCACCAGCACATCACAGTAATGGCCCATAAACTCCAGACGCAACACAGCTCCCGTCGTCCGCACACGTCTGCGTCGTAGTTGTTGTCGTCAGGACGATGCGTACACCACAGCGAGCGCTAAGCATGTTCACTGGCATGTCAGTCGGGCCAACCCTGTGATGCCATCGATGAGGATTCCTCACATTTCCCCGTGTGTCGCTGCGGACAGACGCTCTGTTGCCGGCGTCGCGGTCGCCGCTGCTTATTTTTAGCCCCGCTCCGAGTGTGTTGCCCCTCTTTTTGTGCGTGCGAATAATATCATAATATGCCGCCCGATTATACGCGATTAGGCGTTGTGCGCGATGTCGCTTCCATGAATCGCCTCGGCCAACGCCGTGGGTGTCCCAGTCAATCGAAGAAACCATGCGATGCGAAGCGCAACGACCACGACGACGATGGCGGAGGGCTTAGCTTTGATTTTCGAGTCCCGGTCTTCGATGGACGTAAAATCCTATTAGGCGTTGTGCGCACGTGTGTGTGTGTGTCACTGCGTGCCTGTGTGGCTTATAATTTGTTTTTCAAATTGAACACGACAACAACAGGACGAGGGTGACAGTGGCACGAAGACGCGCGGCGTCCGGCACAAGTGCCGCGAAGGAGAAGGCGACCGTGTTTGGCAGTCAAGGTCAAGCGGGTGCGGGCTCTCTTCAGCGCTCGAGGGCCTGCCGATTTGAATTGCACTGAAGTGTGACATGTAATGAGTGCTTAAAGTGGCGTGTATGTGCTTTGCATAATCTTGCCTTCAATTAAAAGACTTAATTGAATTCGGCGAGTGCCGACGGTGCGGCGGGTTGAGTGTTGATGACGAGCGAATGCGGAAGACTGCGAGACGAACTGCCGTGGGAGATTATTGTCTGTGCTGGTAATCTTCTAGTTGAGTTGGAGAGGACGTGTCGATGCATGAGAGAAGTGACTTAGAACGCCAGGGTTGTAGATATGTTCCCTCGGTATGCTCTCGTAATTGGTGACGGGGAAGTCTTCAGTTTTGCCGGATTGATTGACTTCTTCGACAAGTTCATCGTCCTCTTCCATTGTTTCCCTACATTCACAGCCACCCTGACCGTCAACTTACAGTCCAGTCCTTCAATGTCCAGACATCCTCGTCCGTGGAGACAGCCTCTGCTCTTCTCATATGATTGGTTTCAGATATCCACTCCAGACAGTTGATCTCCAGTCTCCCACCAAAGTTTTGAAGAAATTCATTTCCAAACCATTTTCTCTGGCTCACATTCCTCATTTGCTCACAGATCAGGGATCACATCCCGGATGAATACTTCACTCTCCCGTCAAAGTGTCTGTGTACCTTGCCAGCATTTGTTTGTCATTGAATCACGTATGCGGCGCAACCAACGTCCTAGCTGTAGCTGCCAATTATGTCATTCCCCTGGCGACTGCTTGACAGATGTCACCTCTGACTGACGTCGAAGGACGCCGACCTGAGCCACAGCTCCAAATGGAATGTTATGTACTCGATTATCTAACCACCCGCTCGATGGGTGCAATCGAATGAACGAGGCCGTTTGCTGTTTCGTCAATCGGACGAAACTCTCGATTGCGCAGATGATTGAAATCATCAAACGATGCGACCTCTTGATGAGCAAGAGACTTATGTTGGTTGGCCCTTTGATCTTGACTGTCGCTTTCGAGCGCATGTTGAAGGGAACTTCAAATAGTTTCTGTCTCAGACTTGAATGGGTGTTTGATTGGAATGACGACTCAAAAGGTCAGCAAGAGGTGCCATTTGGAGGAACTGACTGATCGGCGAAGTTGTGCTTTGCATCCATTAATGATTGAGCTTTGTAACTGCCAGCAACAAAATGCTTTTCTTGCGATAGGTTTCCTACCTGACTGTTGCCATGCTTCTGAGAGTCGGAAAGCTACACAATTTCCACTGTTGCTTCTACCTCAAAATTCAGGGTCTACCTAGCAAGCAAAAATTACCGAAATGTTACTGCCAACGATTTCAGTCGGATGACATGAGTGCATCGTATACTGCGTGCATCATGTATGCTTTTGAATTTTTCACTGGTGTACCTCAAGGTTGAGTGCGTACACTTCTGCTGTTTCTTTTACTAGAAGTCATACAGGCGGAATGTTGTCGACAAATAACTGGATTGATTTCAAAAACTATTGGCGAAATGAATTACAGTGGACTCTCCCTAACTCGAAAATCTCTCTAACTCGAACAGATTATGATATCCCGTGACAGTTCGACTTAGGGGGAGTCCACTGTATAAAGCTAGGTGACCCAATCCCTTGCGCTGGATGAACTTAAGCAAAGTAGGACGCGGGGTCCTTTAAGAAATTATTAAACCATGAGAGCATAAAAATGTGATAGGAAGCAAGGAATATTTATGATGACTGCCTCTTCGATTCCAAGAGGCTCCGAGATAGCCTTCACGACAGTCAACGAACTTCACAAATGATATTGATATTGTGAGTAAATTGTTTGATTCCGATCAATTCTTTTCTGAAAAGATACTCACGAATAATTCCTAGGCTTGTCTGCAATAAGTCCAAAACGCTCACTCAGTATTGACAGTTTGGGCAGCCCAGCCTTACAGCCTTGCTAAAAGCAACTGACAAATATACGACAGCTTGACAAAGCCTCACTTGACTTTGAGAAAGCAAACTGTCCACCTTTCCAATTCGACCCAGTAATAAGTCTCGTAGTTTACTTTTAAGGTTTTTAAATAATTCAGAACTCTCGCCATTTTGTGATGTTCACATTGGTGTACCCCAAGGTTCCATTCTCAGTCCATCATTATTTTCAGCGTTCATTAATGATCTTCCTAAAGTGTTGCCTTGTGGCAACGTGCACATTTACATATGCCGATGATGTTCAGACTTAAGTTTTCCTCTTGGTATGTGTTCACTACTGTTCCCAGTAAGTCAGCATTAAATTGCATGGCACCGGACATTGAATGTGATACCGGACTGAGCATGCAGTTGAACTGAGTTCACCCCAATGCAAGACAACACCCCACCTTTTTCTCTAATTTTTCTTCATATCGCACTTGAAATAAATTGTACAATGCAAGCATTCTGCATTCCAGCTTATTTTGATTTTATGAACTAATAATCTCTTTTGCTGTATTTAGTGAAATTTGTTAGAATAAACATTTTTTTTTGCATAAATATCGCTCAATAAAGCTTGAACAGACCAGATATAATTCAACAGCTAACAAAGACTGTCATTTTTTTAAATTCCAAGTGAGTCTGCTTGGAAGGCTGAATATCTCACAGCCTGGTGTTCTAGTTGTGTACTAGTAATACCGCCGATAGTCACGGTATTGAACAGTTGTTTATCAACCATACACAAAATACAGTAAAAGCACTGTATTCATTTTGGTCACCCCGACGTGATATTGCTCCCCCCACCAGCGGTAAGGGGCAAATCATCAACTCAACATAAGCGTTACAAGGGTTCAGATACTCGTTCCTATAAATCAACGTGATATAAATTTGCATCCCCCCACCACAAGGGGTAGTTTATATTCAATATAATAACAGCGTTCGGCAGGGCTATACACTGGTGAAGTAACTTTCATATATTTCTTAATCGCAGGCGATTACCAGAGCCGACACTGGTATAAGAAGAATCACCATGACATCCACATTAGACGAACTGGCACCTCGCCAAGGGAAATTAGCCACCGAGATCCAGCGTATGATACGCAATCTATGGAAGTAGCCACACCATCGACGATAGCTACTCACTGCACGTTTGAATAGTCTCAACGAGCTTTGGGATCAAGTCGAAACTAATGATAACATCATTCGAGCAGATTTCGGAGAACAATTAGCTCACGATTATTTCGTCAAAGGATTGGACGATACGATATGGCAATCATATCAGTCAGTCAAAGACAAAATAGAATTCAATTTGGAAAGGATGAAGGAAGAACAACTTGGGATCTCGCCAGCCTCAATCTATCACTGACGCAGTTAAACCAGTCAGTCAAGGAAGTGCTGCAGAAGCCACTGAGTCGTCAATTAAGAAACCAGCCACTCTGGCTCGACAGTCGCTGCCGAATAACCAGATTGCCGGCTTAATTCGAAGGCAAGAAGCGGCAAAGGAATTGCTCCATAGAGCCTTTCAACTTCAACAACTGGCAACACAGCCGACAGATCAAGGTAATTTTACCAGACCAAATCAGAACAGTAGAGCGTTATTGGGATGAGATACTACGGCTGCACAATCAGTTCTATGAGCAATCCGTAGACCCGGCTCTCAATGGATACAATGTCGAACAGTTTGTTGAAATATAACATCAGACTCACCAGAAACTTATAGAACCGGTCTAAGACTGCGAGTTAGTTCACAAGCAACCCATCGCAAATTGCCAATTGATCTTCTTCTTGAAGACAACTTTGGTTGGTGATGCCATATAGTACCAACAGAAGCGAATTACGAAGCCGCATGGAAGATCATTAATGACAGATTTGAAAACGAACGTCTGATGGTATATGCTGTACTTAAAAATCTGACGTTGCAACCGACAACAATATGTGATAACGCTTCTGCTATTCTGACCTTACATGATACAACTGAGGAATGCCTCTTAGCATTGGATGGCTTAGGAGTTGATACTAGTACTTGGGATCCAATAATTCTGCACACCTTCTTCTTTATTTGGCGCTACAGTCCGAGGTGGACCTGGGTCTCAACCAATAAGCCTCTCCAACTAGCGCGGTCTCTGGATAGCTGTCTCCAGTGCCGCACGCCAAGTTGGTTTAGGTCCTTCTCCAACTGGGTGCGCCACCCTAAACGCGGGCGTCCTCTGTTGCGTTGTCCCACGGATTCGGTGTCGAATACTCTTCGGGCTGGAGCAGTGTTGTCCATACGCTCTACATGACCTAGCCATCTTAGGCGTTGGATCCGAAGACGCCTGACTAGACTCATGTCGCTGTACAGTCCGTGGTTGAATCTTTTTCTCCAATAACCATCAACGCAGACAGGACCAAAGATTGAACGCAGAACTATTCTCTCGAAAGTACCGAGTGCTTCTTCATCCGCTTTTGTGATAGACAATGCCTCCGCGAGGTACAGCAGGACTGGGATGATTAAGGTCTTATATAAAGTCAGCTTCGTCCTTCGAGAGAGAGGACTCTACTACTCAATTGCCTCTTGAGCCCATAGCAACAGCGGTTGGCAAGAGTTACTCTGCTTTTGATCTCGGTACTGATGTTATTTGTACTATTTTCTGCGGAGCCGAGGTAGACGAAGTCCTTGACTACCTCGAAGATTTATCTGCCCATTGTGACGCTCTGTCCAAGACGTCGATGTTGTGAGTCCTTTCTCGATGACAGCATATACTTCGTTTTGCCCTCGTTCACCGCTAAACCCATTTTAGCCGCCTCCGCTTCAATACCAGCAAACGCTTCATTGACGGCTCGCTGTGTTCTGCCAATCACGTCAATGTCATCCGCGTGTGCTAGCAGTTGTACGGACTTCTGGAAGATCGTGCCTCTAGTGTTGGCGTGAGAGTCTTGCACGATCTTCTCCAGGATGATGTTAAAGAAATCACATGACAGCGCGTTACCTTGTCTAAATCCTTTTTTGACATTGAAGGTCTCGGTGAGTTCGTTACCGACCTTGATGGAGCAGCGAGAATTCTCCATCGTCATCCTGCACAACCTGACGAGTTTGGCAGGCATTTCAAAACTAGACATGGCGCTGTATAGCTCGTCCCTATGCACGCTATCATATGCGGCCTTGAAGTCGACGAATAGGTGGTGGGTGTCGATCTGCTTTTCTTGGCCTGAAACCGCACTGATAAGGACCGTTGGCGCAGCTGAAGGTGTCTCCTTTCTTGTGGATCGGGCAAACGACACTGAGATTCCACTCATCGGGCATGCTCTCCTCCGACCATATTTTACAGATGAGCTGGTGCATGCGCCTAACCAGATCATCTCCAGCTGCCTTAAAGATTTCAGCGGGCAGTCAGTCCGTCCGCGCCGGCAGCTTTGTTAGACTTCAGTCTTGATATTGCTATCTTGACCTCGTCTAGGTCGGGGGGGCGAAATTCTCGTCGATCATCGTCCATATTGAGTGGAACATTCTACCTGATAGCGGTATTGGTGTCATCATCGCCGTTTAGCAGTCTGCAGAAATTGTTCTCAGTATCGACTGCGATTCTACTATTAGTTGTCCGTTCTCGTCCCGGCAGGCTTCTGTCCGAACCTTATATCCACTGGATACCTGTTTCACCCTCTGGTAAAGCCGGGTCTCGTCCCTTCGTCTCTGTTCGTAGAGCTCACGAACAGCTCTCGTTGTTCGTTGCAGCGTTGCTTTGTAGGGTTCCAGCTTTGATGCGTGTGCCAGCCTACACTCGTTGTCAAACCATGGGTTTTTTCTAGGTGGTGCCATAAAACCCAGCACATCAGTGGCAGCATCTTTGATGGCTTCTTGACAACGCCTCCAATCTTCTTCGATTGTTTGCGCAGCTGGCGACGAACTTAGAGAGAGATTCCGGGAGACTCGATCGGCAAAGATCCTAGCAGTCTGTTGCGATTGTAGCTTTCCGACATCAAACCGTGGTGTCCTTTCTCGACTCCGTTCATCTCTTGATATCCGAGTTCTTACCTTGGCTACAACAAGGAAATGGTCCGAGTCGATGTTGGCTCCTCGGAACGTTCGGACAACCAAGAATGCTGGAGGAGTGTCTGACGTCGATCGCAATGTGATCAATCTGGTTGACGGTTGATTGACCAGGGGACCGCCAGGTCTCTTTATGGATGTTGAGGTGTGGGAACCGCGTGCTAGCTACATAGAGATTACGTCCCGTGACAAAGTCCACCAGCCTGAGTCCGTTATCGGCTGTGGTGTCGTGCAGGCTTTGTTTTCCGATGACTTACGCAGCTTTGCATTGAAATCTCCTAGAACGATCTTGGTGTCGAAGCTGGGGCACTGATCGTAAGTCCTTTCTAGGAGATCGTAGAAGTCATCCTCGCTGTTGTCATCTTTTGCCTCTTTGCGCCAATCAGGCTGATGTTCTGCACATACTTATAAAAAAAACTTGACAAGGCCACACAGCAGTCATTAAGGCACCCAAGAGAACTCCAAGGGCTAAAGGATTTTCTTGGTTATTTAGAAACAAGACTCCAATCACTTGATGCGTTAGGTGGGAATATCAAATCTGGCGAATTTACAAATAAGCGAATGCGTATCCAGAAATCTCTCACCACAACTTCTAAAACAACTCAATATCAATGCAAATGTTGTAAGGAACAGCATCAATAATTCGCTTGTAATAAATTCTTACAAATGACTCCTTCTCAAAGACTTAAATGCGTGAAAGGTGTTAACAGCTGCATAAATTGCCATAAGGAGGGACATACATAATCGAAAAGTTCTTCTAGAGCTTGCAAAATGTGTGACAAGAAGCACAACACACTTCTGCACCTAGACCAAAATGTGAACCCTAAAGAAACTAATACAAGTAACTCTTCATCAGCAGCAGCATCGGTATCGGATCAATTGACTTCTTTAACAGCACGAGGGAACTATCGAAGTCAAGGTTATGTTTTGCTCCCTGCTGCTCTTGTCCGCTTGTCCAACCAGTATGGCAAGACCATCGAATGCATATTGGGTTCAGGATCACAGTAAAATGAATGAAGAAGCTTGGCTTAACACCAATCTCACAAATAATGCATATACAGGTTATTTGTCGAGACACTCAACGGGCGAAAAGAAGAGGGAATATTCAATTAGGATCTCGCATCAACGCATTTTCCATAAGAATGGATGCCCATGTGCTGCCAACAACAATATCAAAACAACCCAGCAAACAATTTAATACGTCTTCTTGGACAATTCCGCACAACATTCCACTTGCAGGTCCAACATTTAATGAACCTGGTTTAATCGATGTCCTCAATCCATGTATCATTCACTTCCATCAGTGGGCCAGATCAAATTGGGAACATATATGCCCACGTTGGAAACTACAGTTTTTGGATGGACAGTTGCTGGAAGGATAGAGGACAATAACAAAGATGAAGTTTCATTTGTTAAATTTAAGATCTTAAAGATGTGTGCTCAATTGAATCTAAGTGGGCTGAAGAAAATTATCTCATGCTCAATCCTGATAAGACCAAAGTGAATTCATTTCCAACACACCATCCTTCCCCTCCTAACTATACCCTCACACACCTTAACTTTGAAGCAGTCGAACATGTTACCTTTGTTAAGGATCTTGGTATAAGAGTGCAACAGTGAACTAACATGGACAGATTATATAGACAGTCTAGTGTGCAAGGTATATGCGTCTCTGAAAGGCTTATCATTTAGCAAATTTATACTGCCCACATCCGTCAAACTAAGTCTTGCCAAAGCACTCATACCTAGCCCCTCTCATTGACTAATGCTAGATGCACACGAGGCAATCGTCGAAGCAACGTGTTGCAGCATTGAGGTTAGGCCATGTAGAGCGCATGGACAACTATTTTCCATTCCGTACCAGTGGGAGAACGCAAAAGCGGATAGCCACGAAACCGATGGCGGACGTAAGCGGAGAAGAACCTCAGTCAACTTGACGTGCAATTTTACGTTTCACTTTTTAAAGGAAGGTAGAACTGAGGTACTTTTGTACAGAGTCTTAATCTTCAACGTGGTTCGAGGCTCTTTGTTTTGAGTGACATACGCAAGGTGAAGAGACACAGGAAGCCGTCATCTGGAAGAAGCATCCCGCAACGGAATCAGCGAGTAGATGGCGAATGTAAGGGCTAATAACTAAACCACTGTGGTGTGCTTCACCTAGTCAGCCAAGGACATTAGGCTAGTGTGATCTAGTTTGTGCTAATCGTTGAGGCGAGGTATTAGCTAAAAAATGTATCACCAGTTTCTCTGATTTTAGAGGAATATTTGTTAGATACTGCAGGAACGACTGGATGGCGCAGTTGGTAGAGTGCCTGCCCCTGGGGGTCCCCGGTTCGAATCCCAGTGAAAGCAAAGTTAATACGCTTTTATGTGGTTTTCAAATCTGGTCCAGTCACCATTTGTCGTTGGAATCAAATTAACGGCACTGTCACTGGAGTAGTCAATCAGTGGTAGTAGTCTGACTAGATGCTGGTGTGCAGCCCCACTGTCTAACCTAACCTAGATACTGCAGGTCTTGGGAAAAAAGGTTTTTACAGTGTTCTAGTGCCCATGGAAATCGCGAGGGCGAGGAGAATCCGACGGAAACACAAATGCTGAGTGTCGTCTCGGATGGATAGGCATGCAAGCTGAGGCCCAGGCACAACAGAAGACGAACCAGTAAAGGGAATCCAAATAACACCGTCCCTGCCGTCTCCGCTAGAAGAAAACGAATTGTTGACGACTACAACATCAGTGAACTCAGAAGAATTCATGATCTTTGATATAAGCTGGAAGAAGCCAGCAATCTCGATTGCATCAAAGACAATACTCAATTATATTGAAACCAATCTGCAATCTGGGATAAATACTGTCCTTCAATATTGTCATGATTGGAAAATTAGCATTAACGCTTCGAAAACGCAAGCAATCTTTTTCACTCGAAAAAGAAAAGCTTGTTTACTTCCAAGCAATAGCCTTCAACTTAATGGTTTTCCGATCGAGTGGAAACCGAGTGGAAAATATCTTGGGGTACATTTAGATGAAAGGTTAACTTTTAGGCTTCATATTCAAGAAATTATCAAAAAGATAAACGTAACGATAAAGATTCTCTATCCATTCATATGCAGGAATTCTAAACTAAGCAATGAAAACAAAATATTGATTTTTAAGTCTATTTTCCAACCGATCATGTTCTATGGGTCTCCTGTCTGGGGTAAGTGCGCTAAAAGTCATCTGCGGAGACTTCAAATAACGCAAAATAAGCTCCTTAAAATGATTCTAAATCTCCCTTGGTTTTTCTCGACTACGGAACTTCATAAGATAGCCAAGATCGAAATGGTCACAGCTAGAGTTGAAAAACTTTTTCTCCAATATAATCAATCCCTTTTATCATCCGGAAACGTCTTGATTTCAAACTTAGCTGCAGGATGAGTGCAATACTTACCTGTTTATTATCTATCTGTATATTGATTTGTTTAAAATATTAACATATTTATTTATTTACTTATTTATTTATCTATTTATTAATTTATTTATTTATTTATTTATTTATTTATTTATTTATTTATTTATTTATTTATTTATGAACTTATTTATTTATATATTAATTTATTTATATACTTAATTATTTATTTATTTACTTATTTATTTGTTTATTATTTATTTATTTATATTAACATATTTATTTATTGTCAATCTTTTTTGTGTTTTCTAAAACATTCTAGTCAGAAATTTGAAATCAAGACTAACCACTTCTCTCTTCCCTCCAACGGAATTAGAATTTTTTTTTTGCCATGAAGGTTTTTTAAGTGGCTTTTCCTTCAGACTAAAATCCAATACTTCTGTGATAAATTATATAAAGATTATATGAATATTTTAGTAGTAAGGTGATGTAAACCAAATCTCTGTACAACTAATTGTATGCAATACATTGTAAAATTTGTGCCACTAAAAAAAAAAAAAAAAAAAAAAATACTCAATTATTCATGTGAGATTTAGCGTGGTTGCCGTGGCGTAGTGGGTAAATGCGTCCACTCCTACTCAGAGGGTGCCAGGTTCGAATCCCCAATCTATCAACTTTCATAATTCACGGCTTCCACCTCTTTCGAGTCACTGACAATGCTCAAAGAGTATTCCTGTCTAGAAAAAGCTTCTCAACTTTGCCGTTCGTAGTCGGCATAAAGCTGTAGGTCCCTTCCACTCGTGAAAGAACAAGGCCCAGGTCCGCCTCTGACTGTCGCGCCACCAATATATTATTATTATTCAGCGTGGTCATAATTTAAGGTGATCTAGGTTAACAAAATCAAAGAGAACTACGTATTCGGTCTCACCCCAAAGTGCTCTTTGAGCTGCAGCATAAACGTCATTTCCTTCTAAGAAGAGTTAGAAGACAAGCAGCATTGCTTCTGCTCAACTCTACGCCCCATCAACTCTCGCCATTCTCAATCTCATTTCACGCCATCATCATAATCCTCTCATTTGCGGGGAGCCTCGTCAAATTTCCCTAGAAACAAAACCCCATGCAGACCTTCCGCAAGTGACGCGCCGCACTCGAGTGGACGGAGATTAGGTGATCGCTGGGGGAAGCTAATCTCGGGCCCTTCCATCAGCAGATGTTATCTGCTCCCTTCTCAGGATCTTCTCACTCTGCTTCCCCTGTCCCACCGCCAGGAGTCATTTGCAACCTCATCAAGGATTTTAATTAAAATTCGTTCCTCTTCGAGGTGGCTCCCTGCGCTGCGGCCGGCGACACACAACCATAACAATTACCGGGACACATCTCATGTTTTAATTAAAAACAATCACCTATCACTGTTAGAGGCTGCCAGAGCCCCCAGCACGCGAGGCCTTTTTTCAGCTAATTAAACCGACTGTCGGGACGGTGGGGGTGAAGGAGGAGAGGACGCAGAGCCTGGAAAGTATAACACACGATAGCCGGGCGGCAGTAAAAGCCGACATGCACGGGGCCACCTAAGCCCGGGGGCCAATAACACGAATATCACCCGTGTAAGCGTCGCCACGCCACGCCAGCGACCAGAGTACATCATCATCGTCACAGTCGTCAGTGAACGATGTCGCCGCAGTTCGTCTCCAGCCACGGTCGTCCCGACCGCGGACGGTTCCGGACATGACGGTCGTGTGTAATAAAAATATCTAACTAACAAGGCTGCCGATCATGGCCGAGACTGCCTGCAGAGCAATCAGGCGGCATTCCACATCGCCCCTCTCACCCGCAACGCACAGAAGGGCTGGGACATGTTGTATGTCCGGACCGGAGGTAAACCGAAAAATTGCATCCGAAGATGGTAATTCTGCCGTGTGATCTGCGGCTCTGTCTGCGTCGTCCGTCTGTGGTCGTCCGGTGGCGGTCCCTGGATCTTTCTCATTAGTTTTGTGGTTTTAATTTCACTTTTCCTTCGCAGCAGACCGCGGAACGAGATAAGAGCGAATCCCGCAGCCAGACACGTAATCCATGCTGAATCCGTTCGGCGAGCTGGCCGAGGGACTGCGTCGGCTGCGTCTTTTGGGCGACCGCACGTGTGAGTTCGATGCGGGGAAGGCGGTTCCTTATGAGTTAGTTCGCGGACCATTTGTTTTATAGAAGTCGCTTAAGGACATTAGAAGGCTGCCCAAGGACAGCGATGGGGGGAACAGGGAATTGATGGCCAGGGCCTGGTAAATGATGGCGAACGGCGATCGGTTTGGTGTCCCATTTGGATGGGCCGGGATTTATGGGAGACTCCGTGGAATTGAAAGCCGAGAGTGGGCAATTTGACTTGTCAAGCGACCAAAGAGCGCATCCAATTAACGAGCACTCCAAAGGACTACCACTACACGTATCAAGTGCCCTGTGGATAGGACATGTTCGGGTCCGGCCATTATCTCGGAACACGACATCAGGCCTGCAGATAAATTGATGTCTTCGTCTGGGCTAGGAGTAACGACTGGTGGCGCGGTGATGGCTGAGAAATTGGAAGCGGCTGCAGGGGAGCCATTTGCATTTGCTAAGGAGCCGACGTTGGGGTTCATATTTCAGCTGTGAATTGAATTGTGAACCTTATCTTTAGACTTCAAGACGACGACGGGACGAAGGATATGCGGGCAATGACAAAGTGGACGAGCACGGGCAACATGGAAAGTCGCCAGCCTGGCAATGTCTTAAATCTGCTCATTCTCTCCTGTGTAGGAATCACTGTTTTCATTTATTTAGATCAAGACCTCTGTCGGCTTGGCTGAAATAAGGCAGTGTACTTGGTCGAGACTCTAGCTTCTTTGGGTGGCGACTGGTGGTGATGCAATGCTGGACTGCTTCTGTTGAATTCTTCGTTTTAAGGACAATCTGGACTTGCTCGCATCGTCGAACATTCGATTTTGTTTAAATACTCTGATCTGTGATGATGGTGGGCTTGGTTTTCTTGTTTCTCTTGTTCCAAACGACTGGATGGGGCAGTTGGTAGAGTGCCTGCACCTGGTTAGCGGGGTCCCCGGTTCGAATCCCAGTGAAAGCAAAGTTAATACGCTTTTATCTGGTATTCTAATTTGGTCCAGTCACCATTTGCTGTTGATCAAATTAACGGCACTATCACTGCAGTATCACATTGGACCAATACGGTCGAAGTGCGCTGGTGAATGCACTAGCAGCGCGCCTGGCTAACCTAACCCAACTTTCTCTTGTTGCAAGGGTCTAACCAGTTATGCATAAGCTGTTACGTTTTACACAACCATTAAGGTTTGAATCCCAAAATGACAGCACTTCGACTGTTCTTTGTAAACAAATTCATTTCCAAATATTGGTTACTCCCAAAACTTAAGCACACTTTTCATTCAGCACGTTTTCAATACTTAGTATTAAAATACCTTTTATTTTGAAAACACTGTTGCTTTTATGTGACCTTCTGCAACGCTTTTACTGACTGCCCGAACGCGTTTGCTAAACTGATCTTGCTTCGGCCAGTGCGTCTCTTTTGAGCTTCCCCAATGCGATTCCAGAAATCACTATCATTGGCCTATGGAGTTTTTTGTTAAGCTTCCTCGTACCTTTAGAGGTTGTTTTTGCGATGGTGAGGGGGTAATCCATTTACCGGAAGAGGGCTGGTTTTCAGTATTTTGATTATTCAATTCTCATAGATAATGGAACTGCTTTTGAATGTGCCCTTTCAAGCCATAATGTGTGTTGGGACATGAACCTCACCCAACAAGCCTCTCCAGCTACCGCGATCTCTAGCTAAGTACCCCCAGTTTCGTATTTCAGCAGTTGGCTGAGGTTCTTCTGTACTTCGGTGCGAAACATTAGCAGCGGGGCTCCTATGTTGGTGCGGAGTCAACAATTTCTCGGGTTTGAGCAATGCTTACCATCTTAGGCATTGAATCCGTGACGCATTGATCCCCAGTAAATGTGGTCAAGATGGGAATTCAATGTGTTTAACATACGCTGCCGTTCCAATTCTACGGCCGAAGGGCGGGGTCGTGGGTCTTGGAACGAATATGAAAAGCTAAGGGTGCTGTCATCAGCGAACGAATGGATTGGATTAGAAGTAGCAGACAAGAGATCATTTATAAAAATGAGAAAGAGTGTCGGAGACAGAACTGAGCCTTGGGGAACACCAGCATTTATTTTGGTGGATATCAGACTTGAACCCATCCAAAACAACTTGAATTGAACGGTTCGAACGGTAATTTCTAATCCATAGAAGAAGAGATTCATAGATACCATAGGCACGCATTTTTGACTAGAGAGTTTGATGCCAAACTCTGTCAAATGCTTTAGATATATCAAGCGCAACGATCTTGCTTTCGCCTGCATTGTGCAAAGACTGGTTCCACTTTTCGGTGAGATAAGCTACCAGATCACCAGTGGACCTGTCGCTGCGGAAACCATATTGTCGGTCATTAAGAAGCTTCCGCGATTCAAGATATTTCATAAGCTGACGATTTATCATCGTTTCCATGACCTTAGAAAGAAGGGACGTAAGTGCTATGGGATTCGCCCTTTTTAGGGACTGGCCGGACTAATTCTGTTTTCCATCTGCTCGGAAAGAGACCTAAAGAGTAGGATAGATGAAAAAGCTTACGCAGTGGTTTTGCCAGCGCAGAAGAACACCTCTTCAGAAGTATAGGGGGAATACCATCCGGGCCAGCGGATTTGTGCACGTCGAGATCTTACAGTACTCTTGCAACTGAACGAATGCGGAAGTGGATTTGTCCCATGGTGAAATCAACGCTCTCAAGTACAGGCGGAGACAAATTGGAATCTGGCAGTGTTGAGCTAGCTGCAAAATGAGCCGCAGGCAGATTAGCTTTGTCTAAGGAGCTGACAGTTGGAATGTCATTGTAAATGAGCGTGGGAATTGAAGACGAGGCGGAATTCTTTACGTTTTTTACAAATGACCAAAAGTTTTTGCTACCCTTGGGACATTGTTGCACTTTTTGCCTCAACTTTTGCTCATAGGAGAATTTCACACGTCTGATAGTTGCATTGCAGTCATTTATAGCAAGCTTAAACTTCTTCCGGTTTTCCTCAGTAGGGTTGGCTTTGTATGTCCGGAAATTCAACTCTCTCATCCTAATAGCCTCTCGACATACAGCTCAAGTCATACCATGCGTTTGCTTTGGGCTTGATACTCTTCACTCTGTGAGGAATTAAGGTTCTCATGCCCAGCATCATCATATCAGCAGCGGCATCCACGTCACTATCGAGGAAGCAAAGGGACCAGTTACAATTCCTAAAGAAGTTGTTAAGTTTGTTCCAATCGGCTTTCTCGTACAGCCAAACTGTTCTTTTAGGAATTAGTTCTCTAACTATGTGTGGTATGGTGTAATGAAGAAGTTCATATTTCTGCGCCATAAAGCAGGACATGGATGGTCTTTCCAGATAGCGCACTGCCTCTTGATCAAGGTTGACAAAAGTTATTCTGCGTTTGATCCCTGTGATTGTGGTGTTCGTACTGTTTTCAAGGGCGCCGTGATAGACACAGACTTTAACCACCTGGAATGTGTATCAGCCTATGCTGACGCTGTGGCCAATTCGTGGATGGTGTACGCCCTTGCTTGAACTGATCTCTGATTGGTGGCTGCAGTGATGTGTCCGCTTCGCTGTTGTCCATTTGCGACCCTTGTCTGGCCAATTCGTCCGCTCCCTCTTAAACTTTGGTAGCTGAGAAGTAAAATTAGTGAGTTAATACACATTTTGGCCGCAGTGCTGTGGCGTAGTGGGTAGAGTTCAATCTCCGATTTTAATTAGCAATTTTCATAAATCAAGTCACATCAAGTCACAGTCGCTCCAGAATCGTCGTGACCATAATAAATCAGTTAGTGGCTACTCAAAAACGGTTTTCCTGTCTAGGCTCAAGGTTCGGAGCGCAAGTCACAGCCAGCCATCCCCAAAATAACATTTTATTTATCAGCATTTCTTCAAACACTGAACGTTTCATTATCTCAAGAAACAATCACAACATCAATTTCTCATTTAATTTCACATCTTCCAAAAATAAGCATTCCTTGGATAAAAAAAATTCACCCTCTCCAGCCTAATGACCAACGCACATGTGCCCGAAAGGTCGAGAGTCCACCACGTATCTTCAAGGTCGCTCTCGAAGTCCACCTTTGTTTAAAACCACCAAAATTTCCCATATCATCGAGCTAAAGACTCTACCCACCATCAACGCACACTATCCAGCCAATCGCCTAAGGTCCCTTAAAATAGCCATGTGATCAATTTTCCATAGAAGGCCTCTAGTCTCCGTCAAACTCTTGACCCCTCACAGTGGTTCCAATATGTCCATCCCCTCTTCAGCGGGCCACCTCAAGGAGGTATCATCAGAACCACTTCACAATTGTGGGTATAACTTTCGTTTGAAGTCATTGATTGATGATCACACCAAGAGTCAATCACCCACAGATACTTGATGGTGAATCCATATAATTTCAGGTAACAAATCGTTCTTTTTGAGATCAATAATTGGAATCCACTTCATCTTAGCGGAGCGCGCTAATTGATTCTGCAAACAACAACTAAGGCACTCTCTCATTTCTAACGTGATGGAATCTTGGGTGAGTTTCGGGAAGAGTACCTGTGGACGTGGAGGCTATGGTTGTTGTTACAGGGCGGGATGCTACATTGTTTCTCAGAAGGATTGTTCTAGTTTTGGTTGAAAGAGTTCCTGGTGGAAAAACCGTGTGATGTGCGCTAGTGGCACTCAAGTGGAATCAAATGAAGGGATCATAGTGTGCGATACAGGTCTGGAGGAGACGGGGGATAGATAGGGAGAACGAGAAGTTCCTGCAGAATTGATTAGACCTTGGATCGTTTTGTGCATCGTATGAAATCGTTTGAAAAGTTGAAAAATCTTCAATCAACTTCGTATGCGTAGCAGAAGGGTTTCAACTGATAATCGTTCCAATGGGAGAGCAACTACCAAGGTTCGAGCTTTTGCAAGAAGTTTTTCGAAAGGATGGCATCTAAGTTCTGTTTGCTATTGAAATCTGAAGGGCTAGCTGCTGCGGTCGTTGTTCTATTCGTGGTTCAAAAAATTGACGGTTGACGAATCTCGTTTTCATCCTACATAGATGGCAAATTCAATTCACGTCATCACGTGGATGTCTCAAAGCCATGTGAAGAGGTACGTGATCACGTACAGTACTGCGTAATATACTCGAGAAGAGCACGATGTGGCACATAATTATCATGAAGTCTTAAGAATGAGTTTAAATTTACTAAACAAAGTGTTCAATTCACGTGTAATTGAATTCACGTGAAATTTAATTACAGATTTCGCGTAACTTACATCTTCACGTAAACTTCAGACGTAGCAAACGGATATTATGAATTTTTAAGATATTCCCAAAAACTGGTCAGTAGTCTTAAATTCATGTAAGAATAGATTAACGTGAAATTAAATCACGGAGTACATGCAACTTTCATTTTCATGTACTTGCCAAATTCACGTACAAATAAGGTCTAAGTTCACGTGAAATTAAATCACGGAGTACTTGCCACATTCATTTTCACGTACGTGCTAAATTCACGACAGAATTGATTTACGTGAAATTAAATTTCGGAGTACTTGCCACATTCATTTTCACGTACTTAATAAATTCACGTAAAAATGGATTTACGTGAAATTAAAGCACGGAATACATGCAACTTTCATTTTCACGTACTTGCCAAATTCACGTACAAATAAGTTCTAAGTTCACGTGAAATTAAATCACGGAGTACGTGCCACATTAATTTTCACGTACGTGCTAAATTCACGTAGGAATAGATTATCGTGAAATTAAATCGCGGAGTACTTCCAACTTTCATTTTCACGTACGTGCTCATTTTTCTAAATACACACGTAGCACCAAAAATCATACGCTTTTCCGGTTTCTAAAACAAGGCATTATTAGATTCTCTTTCGGTAGCCCCGCCAGATTCCAAAACATTCATTCAGTGCACTCGCACAGTAGCCACTCACGACGGCAAGTTGCAGGCCTTCAAAGGCGACATTAAAACGCCCAATTAAGCTAATAGAATACAACTACTCCACGAACAATTCACTTTAAGTGTTTCTTTCCCACAATAATCCACGGGCCGATTGCCGCGCAATGGTAAGTAAACGTTTTACGATCCCTTTCAATTCAACGCTAATCAACTCTGCATTCGATGGCGTCGCGGAACACTGTGCTGTGTCACACACAGTGGAACAGTTCAATATTCTCTGCTTGTCCTGTGATTACCTCCGCATTGAGGGGTTCAAAGGCAGTGGATAGTGGTCATCTATGGCTAAGTTCTATGAAGTTCATTAAGAGGACGGAGTGAAATGACTGGGAATGATAGAAAATTTGCATCTAAGTACATGATTCAGTCAACGTTTGAAGCGCCTTTGATCTTTGAATCGGAGAACTTTGTTTCTATGATGGAAGGAACCGCCTCAAATAATGGCATGATGTTCTTAGCCTGCTTGAAAAATAAGTTCGTCAACGTCAAGACAGCGTTGCATGTGAGAGTCATTAGAGCTCATGGAGCGTCCATGGAGCCAATATTTGATTCCCGCCAAGATGATCACATCCCCCGACCGAATGAATCATAGCTAAGAATTTGGCAAATCAACTTCCCAAGTGTGGTAACATTCTCACGTAAAAAAGTGGCCGCAGCTTCTTGCTTCGACCGAAGAACGATAACACCTCTCAGCGCATCGAATCGATTTTGAGATCCTATTGAAATCATGTGAGCGAAGAGTTCATTGATATTCTTCGCACAATTTCTCTCTCAATCCCAACCGCAATTACAACGCATTACGATCAGAAATTCGCAGCATTACTACATGCCGACCGCAGAAATCCCCGGTCCCCCTCGCAGTGGCATCTGTCTGCTGCTCCCCATTACACATCCCGCTACTTTGCCGTTGAGTACTTAAAAACAACTATATTACCTTGTAAGCTTCTTATTAAGAAAAATAAACTTCAAACGAAGACAGTGACACACACACACACACGCCGAGAAGCAAACACTCGAGAACAAGAAAGAGTTGGTTAGCGAACTCGCAGCAAACATTCTTCTCTAACCCGAGACTCATCTCCACCTCCACCATCCGCATCACCGGCGTTAGATGAGAAAGAGGAAACACCGAGAGAACGAGAGTGAGAGAGTAATGGATTTACAAAAATCTCTCCCGTTATTTCTGAGAAATCCCAGAGAACGACTATCCAACGAGAGCCACTGCGAGAGTATTTCACACACTTCACCAGTTGAATGGGAACTCAATGACGTCACTCTTGTAAACAAACCACCAGCAGAAGCACGTGTTTTCGTTCCACACTGGAAAACCACCTCGGATGGACGGCTCTCTCGTGGAAATCAATAGAACAGCCGGAATGTTCGTTTCCACCACACACACCAGTCACCTGTTATACGATGATCTCAAATCGATTACGTCACCATGGTGAATACCTGCACACGATCACCAAGAGAATGAGACAGACAAGAGACTCTCGCCAAAGAGCCAAAGACGGTGGACCTCGATTTTTATGAAATATACGCCCGAGCACTGAGCACAAGACTTCAGTCTTTCTCCAGACTTCGAGTGAAGAACAAGTGCTTAGTTTATAGTGCCGTGTAGATAATCTATCGTTATAGTTTTTTTTTGTTGTTTCGTTGTGTTTCTGTTGGTATTTCCTTTCCCACACACACAAAAAACACACACGTCCAACATCAACACAAAGAAAGACGGAAAGGAATTACTTAGAAAGATCCTCTAAGACACTCTCGCCAGAGAGTATATTCACTTAATTTCTCGGTTTCTTTTTCTGTGTGTTTCTTCTTTCTTTTGATATTCTTCGTTGCCGTCGTCGTCGTAATCGTCGTCATCTCGTCATCGTTCTTGTCGTTGTCGTCGTCGTTTTCGTTTGTCGATCGTCGGAATAGAAACGAAGAAACTAATAAAAAAAAATCGTGGCAATAGAAGGAAGAAATAGAAGAGAAACAGCGCAAACGAGCAAAGAAATTCGCGATCCGTATTTCTGTGGCACTTCAGCCATGGTGAATGGTGAGTCGACTCTCGGATTTCCTAACTGATCGGAATTGAAAAGCAAACAAAATTAAACTAAAAAAAATAAAATAAAAATATTTTACCTCTGCTTGCTTGTGTGCTTGTTTTTTTGTATCTGTGGTGAAAATCTAATCAAAACCTCTATTTCGTGCGATTTTCTAATACAATGCTTCAACTTGCTAAATTTCATTCAATCTGTGTGCTTAAATAAAAAACAAAAAAAATGCTCCATTTCCACTAAAACCTCATAAATTGTCTTCAAAGAGAGCGAATGCAAAAAAAGAAATTAAATTAATTCATCCAACGGATACCTGCCGATGATCACTTCGATTGCAAGAGAATCATTTCGCGAACAAAAAATTAAATCAAATCATATTAAAAATAAATAAGAAAAAAGAATAAAAGTGAAATTTATAAAAATTTACCATCTGGTCGCGTGAGTTTGGTGTGAAATTTTTTGGATTTTTGCACGATTTGATGCAGTTACAAGGATTTCATCAAACAGATGTGGATTATCGCCCGAGCGCCAGCCCAATTGTTGTAAGGAGAGAAAAAAGCTAATTCGCATATCCGGTTCATAAAGTCAAGTCTATATTTAGCAAAAAAGTAATCGAACAACGGGCAACATGTTGTTCCATGTATCTACGCCTCTACAAAAATTCATTTCAGTTTTCTTTTATTTTTTTCTCGCATTTTTTTCTGTTGTTCCGATGTAACTCAGTTGTTGGTCTTGCCTTGCGCAATTCTTTGGGCAGTGGATTAATATTATATATCGAAGGCAGAATGAAATGAAGACAAGCCAAGCAGCAGCAGCAGCAGCAGCGACTGAAAAAAAAGAGATTGTTTGGTTGCATGAGTTTTATTCGATATTTTATTCGAGATAATGGGTGTGCTGCTGGTGCAGTGCTTCGGTTTTGACTTTTCGGCTCGTGTGCACTTGTGCAATGTACGTGCTGGTACTCAAATGAAATGCTTGCAATTTTCCTCGCTTCGTTAAATGACTGCACTCAATGGCCTTTGTGAGGAGGAGAAGTCGAAGAAAATTGCCAAATGTGAGTGACTGATCTGGGACGGGTCTTAATTTGGCGAAGATCATTTTGTGAAAGTCTGTTACTTTCAATTTTTTTTTTGGAAAAAATAATCTCTTCAGATTGATTCTGATTTTCAAAGGCGACTGTTATTTCTCCCTTTTCCCACTCAAGTGCAGTTTGAATTAAATTGAAATCCATTCACTCCTTGCCACACAATATGATAAACATGTGTTGAAGGAAATAAAAGGATTAAATAATTTAACTTCTATTGATTTTTTCTTAATTGTTTAACGATTACTTGAAAACAAAAAATTTAACAAAAATGTTAAAAAAAAATCTCAGCTCGTTCAATATTCAACAATTCATCTGGACTCGCTTAAAAATTGTTAAAAATTTAAATAAAAAAAAGTCTTGACTTCCTTTCGGACCTAATCGAATAATTCCAAAAATGGTACAAACTTGGTTCAAAACCTACAAAAACAATTTTTCTTAAATCCATACATTGAGTTAAATTATTTTAAATTTAATTGTTAAATTAAATTGTTAATCATTCGCAAGTTAACACAGATCTTAATGCTCTTGAGTCATCGCCATCTACTTCTGAGATTTACTTAGAAACTTCCAGACTGTTCCCATTAAGATTTCCTTCGAGAAGATTCTTCTTACAGTGACTTCTTCAAGTTTCCACGCAATTTATTTTTTCTGTGCCAAATTCAACATTCGTATGCTTGTTGAGTTGCTTAGTCTTAGCTTAACTAGTACAGGTTAATTATAAGCAAAGCGGCCCACACATAAAACTTGTTCTTTTAACTTATCTCGAGCAACAGTTTGCAAAAGTGAACCCTGTTTTAAGAGAATTTCCTCCGGAGTGTGAACAAAAAAAAGTCATTTGACCGACATTTGAGCCTCAAACAAGAAATTAAAAAATAAATGTTTATCGAGGTGAAACATCTTAATTCAGTCCTATGACACTTAGTTTCAATGTACTAAATTTTGTACTAAATTGTTCTAAAGATGTACTAAATTTTTCTTAATTTTTTTTAAGATTATTATTTTTTATTTCTATTAAATGGAAGAATACGATACGCTTATAATACGCTTATCGAGAGCATTACATTGTCGAATCTATAGAAAGCGAATGGTAATACCAACAATTAGTGTAAGGAAAATTTCTCTGGTCATTTAGGCTAGCTTGCTGTCTCTATCCCGAGTTATTCATTTTTCTGACCATTTTCAGTTTTTTTCAAGACTTGATGCATTTCTGGCAGTTCGGCGGAGCGTAACTTACCTCTTGCCATTTTTGAGGTTTGAATAAAATATTCAGAAGGAATTTTTTTCAAATTCACAAATTTTAGTCTGAGCCCGAAAATGTGACACAAAATCTTAAATTTTAGTTTTTTTTTCGAGTTTTGTGTTGAATGCAATTTTTAAGAAACTTGAACTAGAAAAGCATATTTTTTCAAAAATTAAATGAAATTTTGAGAGAAGCTGGTCGATACATATATTTCGATTACATTTTTTCGAGATGAAAATAGTCAAAACTGTAAGCTTCAAAACTCAATTTGAGTAAGGGAGTGATGATCTATATCCTCCTCCTCTGCTACAATGGCTGTAGACTTTGTCTAGAGGAATGCCAGGACTGGATCTATAATAGATTACCATGTCAACAGTAGGACTAGATAAAGAGGCCACTTTGGCCAAAATTGGAGAGTCTATCGGCATTCAAAATTGAATTTCTCCTTTTTTTTCATTTTCCTCTGTGACTGAAAAAAATTCTTCATATATTTTAATCAGCATTTGCTGACGATGGAAATCTCCCTGTAATGCATTTCCTTCTCTAATCTCGTCGTCTGTTGATGTTACATTTGAGAAGAAAACAATTTGACTTCAAGATCAGTGGATTTCCAGCCTCGAATTGATTGAACTTGATTTGCCGTTTGGATTTATTTTACATGGCCTGTCGATCTATTGATCTTCTAATTCTGTTGATCTTAGACTTGGCCTGTCGATCTATTGATCTTCTAATTCTGTTGATCTTAGACTTAAGACTAAAATGGTTCTTGATCAAATTTTCCTGTACCGATTTGTTCTCCAAAATGCGTAGAGATTTGTTTAGATACTGTAGAAAAGCTGTTGAAGCAAGAGTCTGATGATTTTTGTTAGCTTATCGACTAGGTATAAAATTTGAAACTTAAAAAATTCGATTGAATTTGTTTTCTTTTTTCTGACTTTTTTTTTCTGACACAGATTTTTCACAAATCGAGGTTGAGCTTCATTCCATTTTTGACTTGTTCCCCCTGTGAATTGATTACGAATATTCAACTATCAGAGGAACACGTAAATTGTTCTGATTTACCAGGATCAAGGTATAAAAAAGGACTTACAGTCGAACAGTGCCTCGTTTTTGAAAGACAGCGACTACTTCATCTGGGGGCCTTTAAACACAAGTCAGTGAATTTTTTCGTGACTCTTTGGTGTGTCTTGCATTGACTGGATTCTGACAATTTTGGTTTGTCTGTGCGGCCATCTTGTGTTATTCTCGTTCACTGTCTCTTTGATCACCCAATTTTTCAACTAAAAATTGCTTCAAATTATCCTGGCGCCACCTTAAAGAAACCAATGCTGCCATTACTAGCTGGCCATTAAAGGCTAGCGGCTCTCGGGAAGCGGCCATCATCTTTTGGCAGAAAATGTCAAAGAAAAGGACTTAACCTTTCTTTTTTGTTGGTTTAGCATAGATGTAGGCAACGTTATATATTTAAAATTTATTATAAATTTATAATTTTAAATTAATAAGTTATTCAATTAAAAACTTAAATTTTTAAGTCACCTTGAAGCTATGTGGGTTTCATTCTTAGTTCTAGTTACTTTTGTTCGAAAAGATTCCGCCAAGCGGAACAACCTCATTAAAGTCCACAGCGGAGGAGCTTGAGTTTTCTCCCAGGCGACATGCTTGTATCTAAACCAAAAAGTCTAGTAACCATCGATGAATTTCAATTCAAGAATCCTCACTCCATCCTAAAAAAAAACGACTGACTGTGGCTCCAAACAGAAGAAGACTTCCTGTAGTTTCCAAATGACTACAATTATTTTCTCGATCGTAGGTCTGCCCAGAGATGAATATCTCCCACACACGCACATCCGCGATTCAGAAGTGAATTTAAAGAACGTTTGAAATCCCAATTACCACTCGAAATGAGAGAATCCCACTTCCACGCACTAAACATCTCCACCCACCGATTAAGAAAAGACAAAACCCCGACTCCGCTTTAATCTCCTCCGCCTTGTCCGATTGTGCAGTTAATCTCTGCAATGAAGATCACATCTCCAAACGGAGTGTGATGCAGTCGCAAGCGGGTGTGTAATACCCTCGCCGCCGTAATGATACTTCCAAAGGACCTTCTCCTTCCCATCGCTTGCGCATCTCCATCGCCATGCTCCCTCGTTCCCTCGTCATTTAACAACAGATGAAAAATAAATGATTGCAGACGCAATCTGAAACAGAAAACAGGAGAAAAAAAAATAGGTCTGAACTGGAAATTGGCTAGGCCATCCTACAGCCATCCATCGTGCAATGCTCGCTCGGTAATCTTCAGAGTGAAACCGAGTCACAACCTCACAGTCCTCGTCGAGCCCAGGGATCCGTAATTTTCCGTTGAATTGAAATAATTTCTCTGGAATTCCGAGTGCAATTATTGCAATTTTTCATACCACATTCAATCTGTATCGGCGCGGGCCCGCCGACACCGCCACCGCTGCCACCACCACCATCGCCGCCGCCGACATCGGTGGATAGTGCTGAATCCGTTGATGGTCGTCGCTTCGTGTTTCTGATAAATTTTTATCTTAGGTTTTTGTTTCCCCTTTTTTTTTTGCTGTTACTGATGTTGTTCATTTTGTGTTGATGGTTGTAGCTTGTGTCTGGTATTTGCTGTCGTCCTAGTTGGAGATTGTGTAGCCCCGCGGCAAAGGAACAAGATACGCATTCACGCACACACACACGCGGGAAGTTCTAAAAACGTTCGATTTCTACTGGGCGGTATCGAGGAGTTATCACTTTAACCGAAATGAGACAACCGTAATTATCTTTGCACAAGTGGCTGAGGAGCATAGCAAAAATGAGAGGAATTATGAAAATTCTTGTTGCGATAGTCTTAATTGTCCCCAAGGACAGGAGGAGTTGGTGGACATCAGGTTTCTGCTAAGCAATTGGATTTTATTTTTGTTTTTTCTTTGTCCCTCCGGCTTTTGGAACTTGTCGCAATTTGATTGGTTTGACACTCATGTCATAGAGTTAGTAAGGGAATTTAGCACAACGGATCCAATCAGCAGTGGTAATCACCCCCACCTAACCTAGTGAGGCAATTCATTTGTGTGGACGCTTGTAACTGTAGTCAGTCCTGGATTTAAGGGCATCTTCAATGTAAATTGTTATTAGATAAGCCGAATAGAGTAGACTCTCCCCGAATTTCTTTCGCCATATTTTACACACATTTTACTCCATTTTCCATACAAAAACATCGCTCTAAGTCAAGCTCCCTCGTAAATCGAACAAATCATGGTATCCCGTGGCAATTTGACTTAGGAGGAGTCCACTGTACTTTCGATTTCAATGAAGGCCTATTCGCAGAGGACCAATCACTTCAAGTAAGCCGTGTGAACAAACACAGGACCAAGTAGCCCATCTTGGGGAACACCAAGAAATCGATTTTTAAAACAGATCGAGAATTTTTTTTTGTCTCTATTTTTTAAGGATAAATTGCACAATATTTGTTTCCTTTCAAATCTCTTTTCAAACTGCTCTTAAACTGCAGCTGGACGCCTTCATTTGGATCGCACGTGATGATAATAAAATGATAAAGAGTCTCTAGAGTCTGAGGGAAAACATTTTTATTTCTTTAATATTTTTTCATCGAAACTGTTCCCCGGATTAGAACCATTTTTGAGTGATTTTAAATCGGATGCAAAACTGCTTAAAATTTACATAAAGGCATAGTAGATGTGGGCCGCCGTGGCGGAGAGGGTAAGTGTGTCGACTCCTGCGCAGAGGGTGCCAGGTTCGATACACGAATTTACTTACCACCTGTGATAATTCACGGCTCCACTTCTTTCTAGTCACTCACAATGCTCAGAGAGAGCTTCTCAACTTCGCCGTTCGGAGTCAGCATTAAGCTGTAGGTCCCTTTCACTCGTGAAAGAACAATATCACGCACAACACGAGTGGTTGCTGAGATGCTAGGCCCAAGTTCACCATGGATTGCCGCGCCACCCATGTTATTATCATTATTTTAGTTAATGATTAGAAGTGTAGGCTTGCTGATTTGAGCTAACATCGGATTCGGAACTAAATTTCTTACTAGTTTTTTTTTACTACTAGTGTTTTTATGCTAACTCTGACTGAGTCCCACGTTGAATAAAAATGGAGATGTTTCTGAAATGATGGAATCTGAGTGGTATATAAAGAGTATCATATAGAGTATCTGGTACCTTATAGTATTGCAACAGTTTCTATCCGACTGTTCGATTGCGTGACAATCCAGCAGAAAACGATTTCGAGTGAACGTGAAAATCAGTAGTTGAAGGAATAAGAGAGATATCCAACTTCTACCTCCCTTGCCCCTTGATTTAATCGCGTTTTTTAAACGCTCTTTGTCTGAATACGTGTGAGCTCTTGAGAACAGCTTTGGAACAGCTGATACCCTTCCCCACCTTAATAAAGGGAGTTCTTATTTGAAAATTCGGTCGTTATTTGAACGTTTTTTTTTTCAAATTTCGGTGTTAAATTTTCAACACAGTATGGAGGAGTAAACAAACGAACAAGGATTATGTTCATGAAGTCGATTCATTAAACTCCCATTTGAGCAAGTTACAATCTGAGATACTGGGATATAATTGATGAATGTACAACATAGTGTGAATTTTTGCAGATGAATAAAAATTAATAATGCATTCACACGTTCAGTTAACCAATAATAACAATGTTATTAAATATTATACATAAAAATTATATAAATACAAAAAATATAAAAAATTTTATGCAATAGTAATAGTTGCAATATCTTGCCATTGTTCTTATCAAATTGTTTAAATTGAATTCATAAGTTTTTCAGAATTCATGAATTAATCGAATAAAGCGGACTTCATTTTTTCAGTTAATTTGTCAGGTATGGCTTATGAATAGGCTGTGTATATACTTAAGAATTTATTTGAGGTCACATAGTTCCAATTAACTGGGCATTGCAATACATTTTCATTCATGAAAGTATAATTAAGCAAAAATTCGCTTTTTTATTCACACGCTATTTTTATTTCATTTACTTTGACATCGCGTCTAAAAATATGACTGAGTTTCTGAACACCGCCGCTATGGTGGTACATGGAACTACATGGACGTGGGCAGATTCATGCAATAATCCCACAAAATGCACGAATCGGCCGCCATATTGTGGTGAATTGACGAGCGTTGTAAAAGTATAAGGGAAATACAAGGGATTACCACTACATCTTCGTTGTGGACTAGGGGTAAGAATGGCCGAAGTTGGATATCTCTATCATCCATTATCTCTGGTTGAAAAGAAACAACTTGACTGATGATCACATTAGTCAGCGTCATGCCACTTCCTTACGGCAGTCGAGAGGCCTTTTCTCTCTTCGGATATCTGACTAGTCACAGTACGAATGTAAGTTAATTTTTGTAATCAGGATCTTTCTGACTAGGCAGTCCTCCTCAGACCAGCAACACCTGAACAGTCTGATCCTGTGGTGAATTTACCTTCCATCCTCAATGGTCAAGAGCTTTA
The DNA here is from genome assembly GCA_964034865.1 of Eristalis intricaria. Classification (NCBI taxonomy): domain Eukaryota; kingdom Metazoa; phylum Arthropoda; class Insecta; order Diptera; family Syrphidae; genus Eristalis; species Eristalis intricaria. Next base: position 71,902,866 of record OZ035874.1, read on the forward strand.
AGATCATGATGGCTTTTGGGCTTTATGTTCGGTTTGGATTCGGTTCGGCATTGATTCAAAAAACCTCTCAGCAGGAACATTGATGTTCACACGCACGATGTGTGGTGTTTGCCTTCCGGACAATATCACCATCATCAGCTTTATGTTCGGTTTGGATTCGGTTCGGCATGGATTCAAAAAACCTCTCAGCAGGAACATTGATGTTCATACGGTTGATGTGTGGTGTTTGCCTCCGGGACAAAATCACCATCATCTGCAGCTAATCATCACTCGTGTTGGTCTCTCTTAAACGGATGAAAACCCGCATCCGTCTACGAATTTAAATTGAAGTGAAACCCTCTGGCACCTATGAATCTTTTATTGATGAAATTGATTAATTTTCTCGAAAACTTTGAGTGAATTTATATCAAAATAAGCTTACTTAATCTCAATTATCTAGGGTAGAAGCACAACATTCTACAGGAAAGCCACTAAGGCTTCTCGGAAACGTATAACCAATGTTAATTTTACAATGAAAATAAAAAATAATGGAATTGAATTGAAGTGAATAGTCATTTTTTTAAACATCTCCGTACTCTGCCAAAATTGTGAGGTTTATCACATTCAACAGTGAAGTGGAACACATCTTTAAGATGAAATTGATGTAAGAGAAATGAAATTTTATGTGTATTTGGATTGTTCCAAATGTCACCACTTAATTTAGTGATGGTGCTTGTCATTCTGTTTGTGCTTGTCATGATACCCTACAAGACTTTGCCTTACTCACAAATTCCCCATAAATCCAGTACCAAGATTAATCACTTCTTTTTTATTCGCGTTCATTGCTCATATGAATTAATCCAAGAACAACTGCTCATCCGGTTCAAAATGTTGCGCATTTTACCGAAAAAATAAATGATATCACCATCTATCCGTTTTTAGCCCTCGATGAGTTCAATTCTCGACACGAACTACATATTTGCATAACTCAGCCTGCACCAGCAACATATGACTGGTTGTTGATAGAAGCTAGGCAGTGGGTCACCTACAATTATTGTTATACAGGGATACTTCTCGAACACGTCTCTATAAGGGACACCTCTCCTTACTGACAATTGGTCATGGTCCCGTCAGCATGAAGATATTCGCGTATTTCAACCCCTTCAGAGCGGACACCACTATTTAACGGACAATCATAACGACCCCACTGTTGTCCGCTGAAGAGAAGTTTCACTGCATTTAGAAATACCGTCTGCGAATTTTTTGTTCCTGACTCATCTATGGGATGGCGGTATGCAGTTCACTGTCACGGCATGAGAGGCTACGAGGATCTTCTTCCAAGTGAAGTCCAAGTCGCTAAGTCCGAGTTCCAAGTCGCTCACTTAAACTCAGACATGCATCTTAACCTCCCCTCAATTCCAAGCTGCACTTGAAAACCCTGAGATCAGCTTGGAATTGAGGGGAGGTTAAGATGCAAGTCTTAGTTTAAGAAGTCGGAAGAGTATTGGGATCGCAATTCAGTAAAGTCGACTTTTGCAGTACATGATGGATGCCTTCTTCTTCTGAAAGTTAAGAAAAACCGCAATCATTCTTGATCCACTATTCAGAGGCTGGGACATTGACTTATGTTCGTGGATGCGTACGCGGTTCATTAGCGATGAACGTTATCTTTAACCTTTGTCCTTTGAATCATCGCGTCGCTTGGCATGGTTACGGAGTTCAGGCTGTTTCTTAGTAAGTCTGTGAGTGACTTTATGTGTTACTCTACTGTTTTGCCCAATTTTTGATATGGATCTTAACGAATGAACTAAGCTCTGAAGAATGACTAGCGCCAGTCAGACTCGTTGCTCATTCAATCAGTCTACAACGCAGCCTTAGCTAAACAACAACCCCTTACAGCAAATCTTGTTACGAGTGAATTGAGAACAATCTCGACTATCTGACTAATAAACGCAATGACACATGTGGAATTCGAAAAAAATCACATCACAACAACTCACAATAAATCCAGATTGAAATACCAAACTCAAAGTGATCATCGGCAGATCTCCATCATCGCACACCGAAAGCAGCTTCACACTCCACGATCAAATGTTTGCACTTTAACCACCAATTAATCGATTTCATGTGAATTTTTTTCTTCTTCTTTTCAGTTGAGGAGAATATGAATTTGTGTTCAGACGTTTAAGTAAAATTCTTGTGATAAAAGATAAAAGTGTGCAAGAGTGCAATAAAAAAGAAGTAAATATATTAATTTTTTTCTCAAAAAAAAAAAAATAAATAAAGGAAATATTTTATTGAAACCAACACTGCCAAAAGAAAACAAAAAGAAAAATACAACCGGATACATAGTCTATAAGATTAAAATTCCGTGTGTTTCCTGCCGCGTTTAACGACAGAAGACAGCACAAAATTCAGAAAGAAAAAAGGAAACAAATTAAACACTGACTCATCCAAAAAGGTTCCCTCGGAGAAATGATATTCGACACAATATCGGTAAGTCTTAACCTTTTCTCTTAGATATCTTACTCGTGTGTGGCTATGTGCATTTAGTATCTTTAAGTTTTAATTGCTTAAGCCATTAAATGTATATTTTTTTTAGTTTTTTTTCTGTTTTTTTTTGCATTTTTTTGAGATAAAAGCAAAGATGACACGATACATCGCTCGATGATTAGTCAGTGGGACTAACTTGAATTCTATTGTTGAACGTGCATGCATACGGTTGCGTGTGTGTTGGTTCGTTTTCTTGTTTTTGTGTGAAGATGGCGAGAAGAAATCTCAAGGTTCCCGCAATCGAGTGGATAAATATTGAAATTTCCTCAAAAGTAATTACTCGATTGATTATGTATTTTTTTTTGTTTCCATCAAAGAAACGACGACGTCGAGCGAAAGAGGGGATGACCTCCGGCGGGGGGGAGGGCACGAGGGGACGGGAAAGAATTGTTAAGCAAACACATAATTTGAGGTTAGTTAATTGAAAAATGGCTACGCTTGAATGAGTGCCTGGAAATGGATTGGTTAGAGGCACGAGATGTGATTTGGTTGCCAAGTTGATTTGATGGCCGATGGGAACGATTGATGTGTGGTGACGGAATGTATGTCTAATGAAAACGATTCGATGAGACGGCGCATAGCTTGTCATTTGTGTTGCGGGGAAGGGTTACTTGTTGATGTGTGGTTGATGCTGACGCCAGCTCGGCAATGACAAGTGAAGGGGAGACTTTTGAGGTGACTTACATCACAAGGAGGTGTTCTTTTGCTTGTCAAAGGCAAGGGATGGATTTCAAACTGGGGTCTAGAGACTAGAGACGCTGATTGAGGGAGTGACAGGAGGTAATCGGAAGCGAGATCATGTCGGAAGACATATCAAGTCATTGGATATTAATGAACAGCTGTGGTTCGTCCATTTTCTCTGTGTTGCAATTTTATGATAAAGTCGGACTCTGGATGACTTCATTTTAAGATCTCCGCAAACCTGCTTGGAACGTCTTCGACGGTGTTCTTCTTTTTCACCAACAACCGACAAAATGAAGCGGAAATCAAACAATGTCTTCCTTCTGGTGGACTCCCGTCATAAGGGCAATAATGAGAAAGCACTTTAGCTCATTCTGGACCTAAGCCTAGCTCTGAATGGATGATGTACATGTAAGCAATTGGTTTTTAATTGCTTAAAGAAATGTGTGGCATACTGGGCCGTCTTGTAGGATCCACGTTCAGCTCACTCAATTTGGGCGGAGAAGAATGTGAAATCATTGATCGAATGTTGGTGCCAGGATCTTCATTAACTCCGGCGGCTAATAAGGTTCAAGGTCTTCGGTGGATCTGGGTCTTCCTTCTACAGCAAACACTCGTGTTGTATGTTCTATTGTTTATTCGTGAATGGATGCGACCTACTGTTTTCTACCGACTCCGAACAGCGAAGTCTTGAGAAGCTTTCCCTAGACAGGATTACTGTTTGATCATTGCCAATCACTGGCGGATACAGAAACTAATTTCTTCTGTACGCAGTCTACGCACGAATATAGGTGCCCTGACGTGAGCCAATGTCATGAGATTACTTCGAAATTGGTCAGTATGGCATGATGTGCCTGCTCAGTAGGTCAATTGTGACACGACAGTAAAATGGTCGAAGTGCTTGAAAAACATTTTTCACGGAGCACGAATTTTGATAATAAAATTCACTGTTCAAGTGCAAGTCCTTCCAAAATGAATCGGCAACGTTAACTGAGCATGTTCGTCTTTGATAAATGTCACGAATAACGAGTGGGCTGTCACACATTGAACACTGAAAAAAGGTATGTAGAAAATGGCTTTAATGCGCTTAGGCCAAAAAGTAGGCCCATTGTACCGCCACGAGGGTGTTTACAAAATAAGAGGGTTGTCGTGAAATTATCACAGCCAGCTATTTTGCTGAGGTCGCTTAGATTGTTGTAAGAAATAGGAACCTGCAATGACTTTCCTAGTTGAAGCAAGAGCGGGGCAGTTGCAGAGGAGGTGTAGGAGGCTGCTCCTGCAAAAGTCATTTGGTAAAACGGCACACAGTCACCCTTAATGACAGTCACTCCTGCGGTATTCATGTAGACCGGTTTTTTAATTTTGATAAAGCACATGGAATGAAATTGGTGGAAGGTTAGGTTCCGTTGGTAGACGGGGCCACGTCCTGTTGGACCCATCTGAATGGTAGATAGGTTAAATAGCTCGGCGAAGAAAAGAAATCAAAAACCAAAATTGCACGAATAAATTTTTATTTTAATTAAGTATAGATATTGCAAATTAAGCTCTGCTTCTCTCAGTGGACTATAAACGAGTTAGGTAAACGAAATCCCTCTCGACCTTGTATGCATTTGCCCTCGTTCCCGGTGTGCTCATCGACAGGACATCTCGTTCGCAAACATTACTACCCAGCACGCTTTAAAATGGGACGTATGTGCTCTAATGGTGATTGCTTCTTCTCGGTCGCAACCACCGCTAAGGAGCTATCCTTTCGAGGGTTGGTCTGCAGGAGTTGTTGCGGACATCGTAATCTGGCTACTTCGGGATGTTCGGTCGTTGGCTGGTGATATTATGTCTCTGACTGCCAGCCGCCTGTCCTGAACATTGACATTTATTTCTTGAATTCGTGCAAATGTTGACAGCGACTCTGGCGGCAAGTTCTAATTTTGGATCACACGGTCTTCTTGGCAATTACCAGAAAAACGTTGTCTTCCATATCGTAGGTCGTAGCAGGCTTATCGGACCGGCTGTCGTCTACTCGATCATCCAATAACGTAGGCAGACACTCAGACTCAATGGGGACACCATATGTCGCTCGAAATGAACGAAAAAGCCATTGATTTTCGTAACACCTGAAGAGCTTAGAGATTCTGTAAAGCTGTGAGTTTTTCCGTGATAATTTTTCATTTTATCTTCACCGACTTGCACTAGAGATCTGCTGACCACTCATCCCTCCTTCATCGACTCTAACTCATCTTCGAGTTATGGCCCAGCGAATTCTTGGAATTGATCCATTCACCTCTTTGGCTGAGGTCGTCGCCATCCCTAATGGAATCGGCTTCAATTAAAGCCATGAAAACCGTGCCAATGGAGGAATGCCCAATGGAGGAATTCCTAATCGAAGTATAGCCCTTTCTGTTCCAAGAGGCAGTTGTTCAACATTGAGTTCTTCTCTTATTGCCGTGTTTCTAGTCCTATCTCGGCGAGTAATTCTTACATCAGAACGAAGAAATCTCATTTCGGCAGCTTGTATTCGCGATCTCGTAATTTTGATCATTACCCTTTCTCACTGGTAATGATCGAATCCACCAAACGTGAGAGTTTGAACAACTCGTCCTTCCTGGCAACAGATCTCCCAAGCTGATTCGAAATTCAGCCAGCTTTGCCAGTCTTACAGGGAAGTCCTCTCGGCACTCACTCGTGAAAAAGACCCCGAGATAATTATATCTCTCCACTTGCTTCAGGGTGGTCGCCGTGGCGTAGTGGGTAAGTGCGTCGGCTCCTACGCAGAGGATGCCAGGTTCGATACCTGAATTTACCGATTCCGAGTCACTGACAATGCTCAAAGAGTACTCCGGTTTAGAAAAAGCTTCTCAAATTCGCCGTTCGGAGTCGGCATTAAACTTTAGGTCACTTCCACTCGTGAAGAGAACAAGAGCACGCACAACACGAGTGGTTGTTGAGAAGCTAGGTCCAGGTCCACCTTGGACTGTCGCGCCACTCATATTATTATTATTATTATTACTTGCTTCAGGGCGACTCCACTAACATGTGTGCAGTGGATCAGGTATCCTGGAAATAACCATAACCTCGAATTTGTCCACGTTAAACTTCATCCAAGCATCAATGAATCTTCATAAGAATAACTTTATGCGTGATATGTCGAATAAAACTTTTTCAAAAAACAAGTCTAAATTAATCAATGGATACGCGCAATGCTGTGCTGCCGGGAATCAATAGATATTTGTTTTCTCCTCCATTTGTTTCCGAAAGTGACGGGTTTCTTCAAACGAGATGGCGCGCAGGCATGTTTGACACCCTATGCCCTCCGAGGGGCTACAGAACATATCTCAAATCTCAAGTTATGGGTAGTGATGGTAGCTAATAACGCCGGGTACCCGCCAACTTGGGTATTACCTGCATTACCCGGGTACTCGGGAAATTGTCGAAACCGGTATTTCCCGGGCAAGATCAAGTGGACTAGTAGTGAGTTCAAACTCTCTGAACATTGTCAGTGAGTCGAGAGAGGTGGAGGTGTGAATTATGAAAATTCGTTGCCGTTCCTGAACTTGAACCTCCACATACGATGTGTTTGGTGGTTCATATGGACAGATTCTTCGTTCTCCGCATTAAAGACTCTTCATGAACAATGAGTTCCAGGCTGACAATCTGTATCTGTCAATATTCGATGACGATGCAGGTCCCCGTCATTTTAGAGGAGACGTAGTAGAAGAAGCCTACAACTTCCGTAGAAGTCGTTGTAAAGCTGGTTGGCTTGTTTCATGATGACGTGCGTAGTGTCCTTCAGACCATCTGCCATGAAATTCTTGTGGAATTAATCGATTTTAACCCAGATTCCGCCGATGGGCATATCCACTTCGTCACGACGACCGCATCAAACGCTGAAACATTGCGCATCGCCTTAGCAAAGTTTCACCGATTTCTAGAATCTTGATGTCGAAGGTCTCAAGCTCAAGAATAGAAATGACGACAGATCGGAGACTTACAAAGTTTTCCACTCCATAATCGGCATCGGCTCGGCCACTACCTGTGCCACCGGGAACCACCCCCTGGTCAACTTTATCGTCGAGGGGCTTGCCCAACCGTGAAATGAAGTCATAACCAGAAGAACCACAAAGATTCAGCTGAGGTTCCGACTAAAACTGATTGAGTCATAAAAGAGGTGTTTTTCTGGGGAATCTTCGTCGTGGTTAGGTGGCACTGCGCAGTGGCTCTTCTCAGGTGTTCAAGGCGCTGTTAGATTGGTTGCATAGTACCGAGTGGATCTGGGCCTCAGCCAATAGAGGATGCTCTAATTTCCAGACAAACCGGCTGTGGTAGGTACTAGTTAACGTGAAGATTCCCAATTTGTCAAGCTTTATGACGAAGTTGCACTCTATTCGACTCACAACCTTTCGTCCAACGAATACGTCCGTCACCCATTCAAGAATCAAACCTGAATGCCTCACGTCAACAAATTGCTAAATTCCTTACTCAACCGTCACCCCTCCGTAGAAAACTAAATTTCATTAGAAATTCATCGAGAAATTCCACCACCCGTTGACAAACATCTCTTCCGCATAGCACAAGTGCTGGCTGAGTAAATTCAATCACTTCGTACTCCGCACACAGCCGAGCACTTGAGTTGTCGCGCACAAACTCCACTCGCATCGTTCACCAACGCCAACGGTTGCTTAATTATGTAAAGCAAACATGTATCGCCAAACGAGCTGGCATTTAATTTTGGTGCTTTATTCGCACTTCGACGATGTCAGACTCGCCGATGATGCTTGTTATTTTCAGTTCTTACTCCGCATTTAGTTGGAATTTGTTTTTTCAGACAAATCCGACTTATCTTTCAATTAATTTAAATTAACGATGTCACATAAAGGGATCTGAAGAAGCGGTGGTTTTTATGAATACTCACGGAACGAGAGTGAACGGAGGGAATCCTTTGAACAGGCGCTCGCTGACTTATCGGGAAAGCGAGATAATTAAAATGTTAACGACCCGCAATGTCCGCGTCGTCCTCTGGATTTCGTGTATGGAGGTGTTTAAATTAATTTGGTAGCACTTTAATGGCCGTTCGGTGCGCGGATCGTCCTGCGGCGGCAGAGACAGTGGGTAATTATGTAATTTGTCCGAAGAAGGGTTTCCTTTGATGGCGAATGTAAGGCGAATGGACGGTGTGATCTTTAATGAAGTGCCAGTTAGTGATGTTCGCTCTTGAAAGTTATGGTCACAATTATGCCTTAATGAGGCGATCAGAGACATGTTGAAGGTTCTTCAGAACATGCGCATGAGGATTATGAGCGGTCTGGCGAGAGGGTGAGGAATGATATCGGAAAAGGAAGTCTGTCGTGTCGTAAACGGGCATCGGATGAGGCAGGCAGCGCGGAGGTGCCCTAGAAACTGTGAACCCTGGCGGAGGGATTGTATCTGAAAGGTGGACGGATGGCTAAGTTCAAAAATTTGGACAAGTTGCTAGGCATTCGGTGGTGATGGAGTCGACACCACATGTCACAACGAACACCTGGGTGCTATTGTACGAGGTGCGCCGGGAACCTCTCTAGTTCCTGAACAGTGACACTCATCACTCCGAGAGAGGAGGACGTAGCTGTTTGTTGTCGAGATGCACAGAGGGACATCAGTCCGAGTTGGCGGCGTTGCGTCTGTCATTGCCAACGACAACATCATGCTTCTACTTCATGAGTCACAGTATACTGGACGTGCTTTGTCCAGGGCTACAAAGCAAAGCAAGCAACTAAGAAGAAGAAAAATAAGACTTTGAGTCGAAAGCAGCTTTTGCCCAGTATGTGCATGCGGGCGCTAATAAGCACTCCATCCACTTCTCTGCCTTCCTCAGCTGGACACATTGTGGCGACAGGTTTCGACCAGCACTGCTATCAAGACTCAAGCCACTGTGGCTGGCCCAACTGATCACCACCTTGACACTCGACGATTCTCAACAAGTTCGATGTTCTTCCCAGCGACACTGAGCGTCTACTGCCCAACTGTGTCCTCGAGACGAATTTATCAGCAGCATTCCCTCCAAGTAGTGGTGGTAGTAGGCTCGAATGCGGCCGTCTGCAAATTTTCGCTGACGCCATGAAGACGGAAGACTGATTGTGCTTCGTTTTTCATAGTAAAAATAAATACAAAACAATTGTGTGTACAACATTTTTATTTGACTCGACAAACCAATTTCTGCCATTTGCCTTTTAAGGATTATTTTACCTATTAATGTTGACAAGGACCATCTTATAAGTCATCCATTTGGAAAGTATAATTTTGAGTCTCTTTTGCTAACACTTACACTATTAATGTTGCCTTTTATGGCTTCAATTGCTTAAGATAGGTGGTTTTCTGCTTAGACTTACGAGGTCTGACGCGTCTCCGGAAAACGTCTAAAGTCGGTTGCTGGAACTGGGACTCTGCTGGGACACCTTATGCAGTTTCTGTCTGGGACGGCGGGTACTCTTCCAAGCAACTCACGTTACCGACCGGAATGTCAAAAAACGGAAGAGGATCCGGTGCACGTGATGTTTCACTAAAGACGCTTCTTGGAGGACAAGAATTAACTGGGGAGTAGGTACTCAGTTACATAACTCAATCGGAGCCACACTGGACGGAGATCTGTATGTACGTGGTGCTCCTTCCTTTTTACAGATCCGTGAGGATGGCTGAAGCTAGCACGACCAAGCTCGCATTAGTTTCTGAATCAAAAAGAAGTTCGAAAATGTTGTTGTTCTTGTTTCACGATCATCTGCATCAGCCAATGATTCAGTCGGACTGCAACAAAACAGTGCTAGTCAAAGGCTTCCAAATAAGCTACACTTTTTGATTGACTTGGCTTACTAATGACCGATGGAGGGGTTGAGCCTGAGCTCACGCTGCCCTCCATTGATTGATTTTCACCCAGTCACGAAGACCAGAATTTGTCCTACGTCCTCTAAGACTTGGTTTCGATGACTGATGTTCGGTCTTCCTCTCCTTCTGGAACGAGGAACCTCGTATTTGAAGACTCTCCCACCTTTAGCATTGGTGTCCATGTGTTTTATGCCAGGCGATGGGTGTATTTAGAAAGCACAACGTGCCGCATTGGCACACAGACTAAGCAGCCTGAGGGTACTTATCGCCTCATCGGCATCATAACAGTCACGCATCCCCATAAGATGATTCTCCCTCAAAACGACATCTGAAAAGGTAGCAGGGACTAAGGGGGGGGGGGGGGAGTAGACCAAACATCACCCTGAGGAAACCCCACTTGAGGTCTCACTTCTTTAGACAGTGTAAGTGAACCCAGCGATATCAGAACTAGACAACTGAATGGCTATCGATGAAGTATGTTCTTAGTTGGATTTTTCCTCAACTGGCGAGACACGATAGCAGAGGTGATGACTTACGAGGGCTGAGTGATAAGTCAGTGACTTGGAAATGGACCGCTTGTAGCAAGCATTTAGGAGTTATCCACCGCTGGCCCTGTACGGTCGCCTTCCTCGGACGCTGTTACGGTAATGCTACATCTTCCACACTAGCACTTTAAAAACACTACAGCACACATCTCAGTCAGGCTCCGAGTGTCTGGTTGGTGGACGACTGGGTGGTGCAGTTGGTTAAGTGCCTGCGGTGAGGTTAGTGGTTAGTGGGGTCTACGGCTCAAATCCCAGTGAAATCAAAGTTAATACGCTTTTATCTAGTTCTCAAATCTCACATTCCTATACTGAGATATCTCGTATCATCTTCAATAGGCTGTACGGTCTCCAGACTTAATCTATCAAAGGGCTTGGACACACTAATCGCCGAATGCCATAACAAGCAGTTGTGCAGGGATTTTAAGCGGGTAGGATGCACTGACTGCTCTGCCAGGTAATTGAAGTGTGTTCCAGGCGGATCTATAGTATGTGTCGTCAAGGAAAATTAGACTGAATGATCTTGCCCAGGCAGAATGTTGCCATAACCGATTATAGCAAAGTAGCCATCAAAGCTATGCCCTCCTTAACTTCATATTCTAAGCGAGCACAGGAATAGCGGTTTGATCTGGCGTCGTTAGAGCGCAAGTTCAAAATGTCCCATATATGGCTTCCTGGTCTCAGTGACATTCCAGGAAACGGAGAACGGAACGGTGAACTGGCTAGGCAGGGATCTGCCCTTCAGTGCTCGCTGGCAGATGAGCTAGGCACTTCCTTGAAATAGCAAACCTAAGATGGACCAAGAAACTTATGGTCTGAGTAAAACCGATCTAAAACAAACGAACTAGTCACAGTCCTTCGGCGAACTAGTCACAACATTGCTGGGTTGGTGGCAGTCTGTGAGGGACACTACCCAATAGGAGTTCATATCCTCAATGTATCCCACACATCACAAGTTGTCGCAGTTCCAGCGACAAAGTTTAGAGGGAGGCATAAACACATTTCATTTGTGCCTACCCGGCTCTTGCTATCGCCAGACAGCGAGCGCTTGGTATACCCATCTTCAACTTGACGAGATACCTGCGAAGGAAATAATGTCTTTCAATGATTTAGAGATACCTCAAGAATACACCTTCCAAATATGATAACAGAGCTGTGGCAGTCTTTGACTCCGAATCTGAGGGACAACGTAACAGTGGCGCCCCCGTTTCTGGTGGCGCACCCAAGCGTTGGTCCAACTGGGCCAGCGAAACTAAGACAGCTAGGCAGAGATCGCACAAATTGGAGAAGCCCGTTAGTTGAGGTCCAGGTCCACCACGGATTGTAACACCAAATACAGAAGAAGAGCTGTGGCATAATAACAGCACCGAACCACACATTCCACTCCTCGTGGTACCACAGTGAACGTACATTTGGCCACTTGTACTTAAGCTAACTCTTTTGCTCATAACAGGGTTCCCAGTCAGAGGTTGACCTTGGCCTAGGTTCTCCAGCATGATCTGCATGCTCTCGCTCTCGCACGATTAGGATCTACCAATTTTCAGCTGAATTTTTAGCAGCTTCTGCTCTCAGTGGACATCGTGAGTGACTCCGAAGAGGTGGCGCTGTGGATTGTGAAAGCTGCTTGTTCCGGGAATGGAACCAAACACCTTACCCCGGCGGTCGTCATCTAGTAACTTCAAAAATTGCTAATTCTCATCCATTTCGCCTTTCACATCGGCACTGCTCACAAGCTAATCGCCGTCTCAACTCCTCTCCGATCATTTATTAGCATTTGTCGAAATCCAAATGAGACATCTTCCACAGCACGGCGGCGACTTCCCATCGCACGACTTCACCGAATGTCAACAGCCAGTCGCTAGATTTCACGAGTATTTTGCAATAAAATTCAATTCGCTGAATATTTACAACTTCCCCCTGGTCTCTGGACTGGCCTGAGAGGAAACGATCCCAATTCATTAGAGACCTCCAGAGTAACTGTTCACAGACGCACGTAAATCAAGCAACGTCTGCCATCAGATTAAGGTCAGCAGATGCGAAGCTTGTGTGTTATATCACGCGATTCATTTGCATGTGAACAAGAACAGCAGTTTACACCACAGCCACCACTCGGTCTAACAGTGCTATTTCGTCTGTTGTCTGGCAAATAAAAGGAAACGCCATTCGAAGTGAGATCCGATCTCGCATCGAAATGGTACAGCAATATAAACTCCCGAAATCGCGCAACCCACAGACCTACATACGGGCCGCAGATGATGCTCTTTTGTTCGCCGATTGCCGCGACTGAATGAGCAACTAATCGGCGGTGATGATCGTGATGAGTTCTCGTTTGTTCGTCGAAAATGTTTACAAAACTTAATGAAAACAATAAACGCTATTGACTGACTCTGTGTACAGATAAATGTCAAAATTCGAATAAACTATAACCTTGGCGCTCGGAAGACCCACTCTATCCAAGGTGAACCGCTCTGCTTAGGCGCGATCTTGAATATCAAACAACAAACAAGTCTGGTGGGGTTTTGGGTGTCAGGCGAGCGGGGGTTTCGCTCGGGGGACCTGTAAGTTTGCATTAATTCGTGATATTCGTCTCGGTGATGCTGATGGGTTCGGTTTAACACCCCCTTTAATTAATGAAACTTGTCTCGGAGTGCATGTGAGTCAACTCCTGTTTGGACGGACGGTGATTAAGATTCCCTGCAGGCGAGTGCCATTAATCTGCAGACCAGGCAAGTTTCGCTGCCCACATGTGGAATCTAATTGTCGTTCAGTGCATGTGCGTGCATTAAAGTGGAGGCCTTCCAGCTGGCAACAAAGTCAAAAGGCCAGCGTGTCAATGAAAAGAAAGTCACTCGCCGAGATCGATCGCATAAAGCGGACATGCGCGCGTGCACGCTGACGTCAGCCACAAAGACTTTCCTCCCGCCGATGGACTCATAAGTCTGTGCAGCGTGCATGGCCTTCTCCTGAGCCCACATGCGCCGACAATAAATTGTTGTAAAAAAAAGGTGAACAAAAAAAACCCGAACAAAATTTATGCAAAACAAGCCTCAATCGGTTGACACAAATTATGACACCACGCACAAGATTGAATGCGAAATGAAAATTGACATATGTTCCGGCGTAATGTGATCATACGCGACAACGACAGCGACACATCATCCCGCACCCTTTATTCGGGCCACACCTTGTCTGCGTTCCATCCGGAAACAGCCTCTTGCCACCCACATGGTCTCTGGCGGCCAAAGACCACCTCGAGTGGATTTTCACAACGTTTCACTTCTTTTGCATCACTCGGCCTCTGACAAGTTTCCGAATTTGGCCTGATTGCGCTGCCTAATGTGGCGCGGTCCAGCCGGAACAGCTTTCACTGCGGACTCCGGCCCACTTGCACTTGTGCGCGACCGTGTGTGAGAACCGATTTAAAAATGTATCACATCGGGGGAGGGCCAAGAAATGCACTCGCTTGACCATGGCGGGCTTTTTTGCAAATTTTTCCACCGATTTTTGTTTTTCTTTCATTCACGACGTGCCATGATGATCTTCGATTAAAGCGCAAAGATGTCAAGACGACTGCTTACCGAATGGAGTCCGTCAAGGCATGGTGCGCGGGGGGTGAGATTGAATTCTCCCGCAAATGGCGAACCACAGTTAAGTGACGGTCGCTCAATATGGCAGAACAGGCTGCGGAGATGATGTGGCACACAAGTACTCGTGTGTGAGGTGTTGCGTCATTCCCGACAAGAGGGGCTAACCGCAAGTATTTTACTATTCGCTTTACGCGACTGCCTGAGTGGTGTGAAGAGCGTGTAATACGTGCGTTTTATGGTTTCCATTAGCTTCAGCTGATGGATGTGGGCCACGAGGGAGGGTCATTTCGACAGCAAATGAAATCTGTTTGGCACCTCTGTTGGAAATGCTGAGGGATTGAAGTTGATGTTGATGAAGGGAGCAGTTGTGTGTTGTTCTGTATGACGGTTACTTCATTTTTTAATTCAAAATTCAATCGGTTCAAGGCCCAGAAAAGGAAAATAATGCCAAATGTTGGCAATAAAACTGTGCCATGAAAAACATCTTGTGACTTGGAATATCCTCTGATCTGGCCGCCGTGTGGCTCATGTTCTGATGACGTTAATTTGAAGATAGCACAAAAACTCGTTTATTTATATCTTCCCACTGCCGTGGCATAGCGGGTGGAGACATTGTGTCCTACGCTAAATGTCTGAGTGTCTACCACAAGATCTGTGGAAATAGCCCTTAACATCTTTCGAGTAAAAGGACCTGTGCCTATGTGGACATCGAGGAAGCCTTTAAAAATTTCGAAGCCAAAACAATAATAGGTTGGGGATCGAACAATCGTTATAGGCTTTTATTCGCTAGCTTCTAAAAATAGGGCGAATAGCCCAAAGATAGGTGAGACCAAGACTTGCAAAACGATAGAGATACACGACAGAGCCCCTCTCTTCTGAAACTACAAATACAAAAAAGGAGATGGTGCCTCCAGATTATAATGCTATTACGGTCTGCAGTCGACCCTCTTCATGTTGAAAATGGACTAGATAATGCCACCTAGGCATTGATCCACAAAAACCGGAACTAGTCCTCTTCACTAACAAATCGGAAATCACTGACCTTATCCCTCCCTCAATATGTGGCACCCCTCTAAAGATGGATGACATCGAAAGTTTCCAGGAACCCATCTAGAAGGCCTCTAGGGTTTTTATAGCTGCTGAAAGGTGCAAATGGATACCACAGCACCGAATGGTCCATATGAGTGGTCAGGCCCATGTTGCTGTATGATAACGCGATTTGGTGAACTGCATTCAAGAAGAACATTACCGGATCAGCGGAACACAAGGGACAGCCCCCTTCGTAGCTCTGAAAATACTCCTCACTCTCCCAACGATAGGCATAATCGGTAGACAGGCAGAGAATCGCTGAAATCGCTGCATATGTGGCAAGAACTCCGTTCTGGAAACTCCACGACCCTAGGCAGGTATAGATCAATATCCACAGACACCCCCCTCATGATACGTCTATTTTCCACCAGTCGAGAAGAATTTCTCACACTAGGAGTCTGAACACCAGGAGATGAATGGTCCTCAGCAATTCATCACAGATGGATCAAAGATAGATGATGGCATTGGCAAGGGTGTCTAGATAAATCGAAGACTTCCCTTAATTGCTACCTATCTCTTGAAAGGATAGTTCCTTACTGTTTCCGGATGGAGATCTGCCATCCATGCCTATCGCTACTGCAAGACATCTTCTGACTCGAAACATTTGGTCGTGGAAATCGTAGAAGGTTTACTGGCAGAGGTTGTCTCATTACCGCTCTAAGCGATCGCTTAGCCTGATCAGATTGAGCAGGCCGGCATTATGATACTGCATTGCGCCATTGAAACTGAAGCCTCTAGACTAGGCCTTGCTTACAACGACTTCTGCAGAAACTGCAGAGACGAGGAGGAAGAAGAAACTATTCCAGATCGATCTGCAACTGCTGTGCTCTCTCTCTCTCCTCCCGCAGCAAACGCTGTCTTGAAACCTTCTACTTTAAGAACTTGGTTGAGCTAGGTGTTATCATCTGAGTCAGTCATCTTCTACCCTCTGCTAAAACCACTAACTGGTTGACCAATTGGTAACGCAATGGGCCTCTGCTGCCCCAAGTGTGACTGCTGTCTTTCTGTCCAATCAGGTCCAATCAACTAATTAATGCTGCAGTAGCTGAGCGCAGTTAAGCTGGCTACCAAATTGCTTTGTGCACTCGAGAAAACCACTAAGGATCCACAGCTGGGCTTGTTAGCTTATAAGTGAGGAATGGCTGCCGGTGCGTATTAGACAGGTGTGTTATCTCGTAGGCTATGGGTTCAGTCATGGTCATGGATTAAAGAGTATTTATGTCTAGAAAAACGATCAGAGTCGGCATACAAAAGGTATGTCCGAGGAAGACGACAAAATCACGCACAACACGAGAGGGTAATGTAGAAGCTAGCCACCGGTTCACCTACAAGGAGTGTCGTCTTGTTATTCTTCACAAGATCGGATGAATTTTTACCAAACTTGTTGAAGACATACCACACGTTCCTTCCTCTAGAATGTGCTAAAATCGTTGTCTTCAAAAAACTATTCATGGTTACCAACAAGAGTGTAGGATGGGCAAGTCAATGGAAACAGGCCAACATCCACTGGTATGACTTGCAGGGAAAGATTAGGCACGCGAACCTGTATGGATCTTGATCTACTCATGTCTAGCTTTGAAACGAATTCCTTTTCAGCGACTTCAACGCACACCACAAGCCTGCACCGCGTCATGCTCAGGATTCCGAATGGTTATCCAGAAGGAGTTGTTAAAATCACTTGTGTGTCTGTGTCATGAACTGAGCAGGTCTAAGTGTTAACAGCCACTCTAGCCTAACTAGCCAGGCAAAAGGACAAAGTCTCGATTTTAAACAAGTGAAGACAAAGAAGCTTCCTCCCAAGCTGAGGGGAAGTCCGCTAGACATTCACCTCATTGACCATTCCATATCACTTATTGTCTTTCTTGTCCGGTATTCATACACCACAGAAAGCAACCACAAGTACGGGCATGCTGTTCACTGGGCAGCGACACCTGAGTGGTCTTCAGATTAATGTCACTCGCATGCGGGGAATCTTAATTACCCCTGAAAGAATACCGAACAAATTGTGAAACAAGAAAAAAGAAGAGGACTCACTTGAACTCAATAATCGCAGAATAGTCTTCGACTTTGAAGACGGAGGTGTTGACGCGAGCAGAATTTTCGGATCGCGAAATTACCTGAACGCTCAGTACTCACTCAAACTGGTCTCCAGCTGTCTCCAGCGTGACGCCATGGAGACACAGCCGAATGCTGAGTTTAGCCATCTGCGCCATTTGCTGGAACCAACTTAATTACACAGCCACTTGTCAAGCAATCAGTCCCCCAATTACCCCATACCTTTGCTGCCTTTCCCAAGACCAACTGACCCGTTTCCAGCGTATCCACCACCTCCCCGAGGAACGGTTTACTTGCAATCCATCAAATTTAATAACGCATGACAATCCGCTGTTTGTTTTCGAAAGTCCACCCGTCAAGGTCGCCGAAGCTCCCTCAAACCGAGTGACTAAGTCAAAGTTTTGAGTTAAATCAAACTCTTAAATCGTCATTTATTCAAATCATCACTGCGCCCAAGTGCATTTGGGCTTAACGAACCGGATCTAATAAAGCCCAAGAAACACACAGCCAAACAGAGACAAAAAAGAAACAAATGCCGTCTTGACAAATTTATCATCGAAAAGGCGTTTTAATACTCTCTCGCATAAAGTGCAGCGCTTACCTCACGCCCGACCTCGCTCTTTCTTGGCGCGCTGGTACGTATCTATCGACCGTTTCTTAGCACCGCCGCACCAAACTTGTGTGGGGTGAATCAAGTTTTTTCTCTTCTTGTGTTCGTTTCGCCTTCCATTCATTTTCTGAAACCTGTTCCATCTACACTCGCGGCCAGCGGTGGCAGGCAGCTTTGTGAATATGCCAACTTCGGCCGCGCACACTCTCAAGCCGCGGCTTCGTTCGTTCGCTGGTTCGTCCGCTCTCAGGAAAGGTCACTATCCCCTTTGGACATATTAGATCATTTAGCTGAAAATATCTCATCTAGTCGAACGGGCTGGCCGGACCGGTGGGCTGGTGGGCCGGTGTGCCGGACATCTTCACTGACTCGCGCTGAGTCATTAACGGCCACGATTAGTGAGTCAATCATCGTAAGCATCCCGTTTGGTGTCGATACCATTTAAGGAATGCCCTCGCCACCACTCGACCGCTTCGGCAATCACAATTAGCATCGATGTGTATCACAGGAACAGAACTGCTCAGCGCTGTTGTTCTTGTTCGCTCTGGCCACTGATGATGTCTAATTTTCAAACCATTAGCGCGGTCGGGTCAGATGGATGAGACCATTACGACACGCAGGGAACTCCTCGTTTGTCTTCAGATACATCATGGTGTGATGGGGTCTTCTTCCTGTTTCTCTCGGCTGCCCCCAGACCCATCATCCAGCTTTGCAGCAGTTCCAGGTACAGTTAGGCAATAGCATTGCCATCCACCCATCTGGTGTAATTAATACACGAAAATTGGTTTGTCGGAGTCGCGGTCAGTTGTGAGCGGCCGCTGCCGCCGCGCTGCGTCAGTGGTTAGATAGTTGCTCAGATGGTTCTTGATTGCTTCATGCTTGGTGGGTTTCTCAAAGCCAGTCTGGGCATTAGAAACAAATCACACAAGTGATGGGAAATCTAGGGTGACCTCAATACGACGAAACCGGAAGGCGATGATGGTTGCCCTCAGTTTGCTTGTCAAGGCGGTGTTTATGCGACCCTTGCGCTCAAATCAATTGTTCTTACGTAACCACATCTCTGACTGTGTGTGTGTGTGTGAGTGTGCTGTCGTGGCGGATCGTGGGAAATGGATTTGTCATCGGGGCCAAGCGACATCGAAGAAACCAGCCAAAAACCGAAAGGAGTCGAAGCCATTTTGGGTCAAGACAACTTTCAACCGTGCAGCCAATCGCTTTCGGTTGCAACACCGCCAGGGGTGCTCGGACGACTGCTGCTCTCTGTCGGCCGCAAGTGATTAATCCATTTCAGTTAAAAATAGAATCAGACAATTTTATTAATAACCGTAATAATGATTACAAGCAATTCAACTGGAAGCGTTTAAGGCAGACTCATCCCGGGGCGGCCCATCGTCCTTCTTGGGCGGCTGCTGTTAGGTGCACAGCAGTAGATGAAACTGTTTCCATTAATATAAGCGAACGTGTACACACCCTGCGCCGTCCATTGGACAGGTTTAATGGAGTGTTCAATAACTTTCAAAACACAACTTCTTTTGTGTCGTTATGCTTTTGTCTTTGCGTTCGTTGCCAGAGACTGGCCAGCTTGGGTTGCAATTGCCTTGTGTGTGTATGTGTGAGAGAGTGTGGCTTGCAGTGCATGAGTCAGAATTTGCATCAGTAAATGGTATTAATTAAGTGGGCTAAGAGCTGGAATTGAAAGGCGGCGGTTGGTGACTGCCGAGTTGCAGCAACTGCTCTATTCGTGTGCACTGTAATAAGGAAGCCACAGATGAGAGGCTCTGAGGATGGCTCTGCGGTCAACTGTTTGATTGATTTAATGCCTCCGTGGTCGGTAGCAACGAGTTACCAGTTGTGGGCGATTTTTAATTGGCATGTCTGAACGAGGGATGCAAATGACTTCGGGATGGTTTATTGACATTCACTGTAACTCATGGTGGCTAGGCTAGAGAGCGATTTCCAGGGGGGGAGGATGGACAGATTGACAGAGATCTGCAGGAGACCCGACTCTAGAGTCAAATGAATGTCGAACTGTCTCTTGCGAGAAGTGACCAATGTCTTCCGGTGCACCATTAGAACATGGAACATGGACAGATGCCAGCAGATCCACAGTCGCAGATCCATCACTTTAAAGTCTCCACAGGACGGAGAGACGCCAGGAGATCAACTGTCTCCATGTGCATCATTTCTCACAAGCGGAAGACGTTAGCAGCCTTCATTTACTTAAATTTTTAACTGCCACAGATGACAACATTCGAAAGAGTTGGTGTGCGAACTTCAAAGTTGGATTTATCTCCACAGCATCCCAAATGTGGTCTACCCAGCGATACACTTCGCGTCGCACTTGCTCCTCAAGTCATACAGAACACATTGGCTAACATGTGAATGTTCCCCCATCCGTCAGATCTCCTTTCATGCTTTGAATCGATGTAAAAGGATCGTTTTTCACTCACTCGTCCTACCAATTTGGACGCGTGAGAAACTGCGTGTCTAACACTTTCTCCAGTCCATGGGAAAATCAATGTGCACACAATTCCAGCCCCAGTATTGACCTTGAGTCCACCACACACACACACACACTGAACACATTCCACCCTAAGCGAATGCATTGTTAACGCAGCAATTCAAATGAGACGCCCTTCTGCGAAGGCGATCAGCACATCCCCATCGCTTGCAATCATTATCGATCATCGAACGCGTCCACTGCCCGACCAGGCACTTAACAGATTTCTTTTTCATGCCTCCACGCCACTGCACACGAAGCACGTCTTATCGCATCCGTTGCGGCTGTGATTTTCTGCACTTCGAGCCTCACACGAGAGGCGTTTCAAGTGGCCACGAAAGCATCTGCGAATGTGCCCGATGTATCAAAGTTTACATCTCACATCAAATACGGACTACTCGTCCTAGCGAACTCCTACCCCACCCAAGAGTGGGCTCGTCCAATCACTTGCAATCAAAAAGACCAGACCTATAAAGTCTTCATCGTGCGGAGCAGTGGCCCTTACAGTGGCCAATTACAAGAACAAACCTCGTCTATGCAAATTGGTCTGGCCTACCTGTTTATCACTACAATTAGCTGGGCGAAGCGAAAATATTCAATAAGCCCCTACTGGATTTCTATGTGGACGAAGGGAAAAATCCACAAACGAACCATCGACGCGTCGTCGTCGTCGTCGTCCCGCCACCAATCAGAACAAATGACCATCATTACCGGTTGCTCCAGTGGCGATTCAGTTCGGTTGAGTGAATAAAAATGCAAATTCATTCGACAGTCAAAAGGAGTCGGTGCAGTCATCACAAGCAATCACCGTCATTAAGAGGTTTGTCGCTCAACATCGCTCAACAATCAGGCCCGTGCGTGCGTTGGCGGCGTTGGTTGCTTGGTGGGGGCGCAGCAGAAACCACTTCAAAGTGTGCTTCTTTTCCGGGTGCGATCGGAATAATTGAGCTAGATGAAAATTCTCACTGAAAAGGACAAAGTGACGTGTTAAGTCGTGTGAAAGAGACCCCCCCTCCACTCGCCCCCCTGGCTAAGATCCGGTGGAACTGGTAGAACAACCCGTGTGTGGAAGATGGTCGACGGTGCATTTTCTCATGAAGTAGCGGTTATGGAAATATTTCAAATGAAAAACTGCCCAAGATTGTGGGTCATAATTAAGGACGGAGTCTCGGATTTCGAACCGATGACGAAGAATGAGATCGATAAAGGCAATGTTAATGGATGTTATTCTTCGAGTCTCCCCTCGTTGCACTGCCCACACTCACACACAACAGGCGACGCGTCCTAATGAAGCTGCTCTG
This sequence comes from Eristalis intricaria, assembly GCA_964034865.1. Classification (NCBI taxonomy): domain Eukaryota; kingdom Metazoa; phylum Arthropoda; class Insecta; order Diptera; family Syrphidae; genus Eristalis; species Eristalis intricaria. The sequence goes on from OZ035874.1 coordinate 71,924,612, forward strand.
CGACGGTGCATTGAATCAGTCGATAATGATTGGTAATTACTCTTCCTAACAAGGCGGATCAGAAGCGAAGAATAACACACTCGCCATGGTAACCTTGGAATGCATTCATTGCAAGGAGGAGGGGCAACAAACAAATAAACTCGTTTGTCACACAAAATAAAAATGTCAAGTCACTGCCGCATGTGACATTCTTATAAATCACAGACTTTAGTGCACGATCACCCACAACACAAGGATGACCTCAGCGAGGCATAAAAATTGCAGAGAGTGCTGTGCGAGCAATCAATTTCGACATTCCATTCCGCGAAGTCGCCTTGAGATCCGCCTGTCGAAGTTTCGCGATAACATTCGACTTGTGGGTCAATCTAAGCGCATGATCTCTCTCTCATTCCGCACACACAGCCTGACATCATGATCGATCTTAGGCGCTCACTCACTCGCTTGCCGAGGGAGGAGAGAGAAACTGTCAAATCAATCTATTATGGATTCCTTCAAAATTCCGGTGTTCATTCGAATTCAATGTGAAGTCACACACAACCACGTTCACCGGCGGCCGATCGATGGATAGCGGGTCTACTCGTAGTCATGCCCACAGTGATGTCATAGATATTTGTGGCACGCTGTGTGCATTCGGATTAGCAGTAAATCTTTGCCAATATGGGTGCTCTTCTGTCTCTCTCTCTCCCAACCTCACACACACAGAGTCTTGACTCGATTCACTGACATTTCGGAGCACCACAGCCATGTCAATGGATTCGACTAAGATACGCTGCCAAAACACTTCAAAACCCGTTCAAATGAAAAACAGCGGCTAAATACCTGCGGCCCCTCCGCCCGTCCCGGGTGAAGTGAAGTTGCACAAATCGCACAGCCCACACACGAGTGGAAACGCTGTTTACACCGACACCACCACAAATCCACTTCGACTCGACCAGCTGGTATAACAGTTCACATTCATCACGTAGTGATAATTACCTCCACAAAGTGTTATACGCGGCGAGCTCCACCGTCCAACAGATGAACTTCACAATTCGATTGTCGGTATTTGTCGGATCAGTGTTGATTTGATCGTTCGTACGGGTGTCGTGTCGGAAAGTAACGTGCGCCGCTACAAAGTCGACTGTTTAAACGAGAGAGAAACCTCGCATACATACCAGCTTTGGATTGACTTCAATTATTCGCGATTCGCTGTCTTCGTTTATCTATTTTTCTCCGCTTCAGTTTTTGTCTTCTTCGGGCTGTTGTAATTATTTCATTTTTATTCAACCACCTTTTCTGTTTGCTTTCATTAGAGTTGAGTAATTAAGTGTGGAGTTGTGTGTTCAATTTGCGTGCGGCACGGCGAACGACGCGCGGCGCCTATACGTTGTTGTTGATCCAATTGAAATCGTGGAGTATTGGAGTGTGCTAAAGTGTGCATGTGCCATATGCTGGTTGTAATTGCTATAGAAAGTGCAAATGTTGGAGTTTTTCGATGAAAATAATACCAGAGTAAGTAGGACAGAGCGGTTGGAAGTTACTTTGAACCGCAAAAAAACAAAAAAAAAATGTGTTTACTCGACCGGTGTGATGTTCAAATATATCTTTCATCTAATTGCATTTAATAAATTTAGGTTATGCCTAATGGTCATTACGAGTCATCTGTCGTTGGGTCAATGAAAAAAAAACAGATTTGTTGGTTTTTGTTTGTTGAGTTCGCACACCAACTCTTTTGAATCGTTTTGCTTTGTTGTTGTTTTTTCTTGACTTTTTGGCAATTCTTCAGAGTGTGCGTGAATTTGGTTGAAATGGCCATAGGCATAAGCATCAATCAAGTTGTTGCCTAATAAATTCATCTCTACGGCGTATCTCCATTCGAGACCCGTTTGGAGTGGTCGACTGAAAATAAGCTCTCTTGCAGTGATTAAGTCACTACAGCTCCGCCTCGCCACCCGGTAGTCATGCGATAATTGACTTGCGTTAACGTTTACTTTTCATAGTTTCGCCAGGCGATGGACGAACACGCATTCGTGGTGCAAATGGGCGCAACGAGTACTGAACTTGTCCAAACTTTCGCTCGGAATTTAATTGTTTGTGTCTTTCAGCTGGTTAAGTTAGTTCCCATTTGCCACTGCATCCGTGACTTTCGCTTGCCCGCTCTAGAAGTCGATCTTTCACATTCCAGTTAAAGACAGAACAAATATTCTCTTCTCTTGAATTCAACGACGATCACATTCGAATCATTTTACCGAAATTTTCGGACGTGACGTGGCCCAGTCTGTTAGAGGCAGTTTATCGAGTGGTCTTCCTTGTATTTATGACATTCTCTCGTGTGCTCATGTGTCGATCGAGATTTATGGACATGATTAGTCTAGTTCCATTTTTGTGTTTTATTAATATGACGTCACGCTGAATATATTCACGAAATGGTCTCGATCCGGGTTTCGGTTTCGTGGGTTTTTTGAGTCTTCTTCGTTTTCTCTATCACAGTTGAACATCGGTATGTCCGTTTCATAGATTTCACGGTGATAGATATTTTTTCACAATTGCACGAATTCCTTTGAGGATTCACAAAAGCGACTCGCGATGAATTTCTGATATCGCACAAAACTTGACATTTGTTAAAAAGCCGACAGTAGATATCCCCGATTCTTGCAAGGACTGGATGAATTTCACAATTTTTGGTCAAAGATCCACTATAAATGAACATTCGGGCACTACTCGACAGTCTTCACACTCCATGCCTCTCCGTGGAGTTAAGTCGAGGCTTTCCTGCGCATTTTCTGGCAACAGCTCGACAGTCTCCCTCCTCCTCCCTGCAAGCTCTCTGTGGAATTGACGTTTTAGACAAAATTTCAAGTTCAGACAAGAACCAGAACGCCTCACTGCTGATCGACGAATGTAATTTTTTTTATAAGAATCCATAAAAAGTTCAAAATTCGGACACATGCCGACAGTCTGGCTGCGCCTTGTCTAATTTCACATTTTTGGACAAGATTCCACATTCTACTAACAAATCGTCTGTTTGCACTCTGCATCCTTGAGTTGAATTCCTCATTCTTCGCCAAAAATCCGCAAAAATATAATTATTCGGGAACAGCTCTACAGTATCCCTTCTTCCTTCAAGCTTTCGATGAATTTCACATTCTTAGACCGAAATTTGATGAAAATTCCACATTCGGGCACAGCTCGGCAGTCTCCTTCCAATCATCGCATTGAATCATCGCATCCAATTTCCGTTGCAATCATTCCCCCTCCCTCCCCATGCAGTGGCCCCGTGCTCTGACGGCCACTCAAACTCCGCCTCCGCCTCCGCTCCACCCACCCACTCACGATACCATGTGAAGGTAACATTTGATTTTATCGTTTCGAAATGGAAAATGTTGAAACCCCAAATCGACCAACAGCCGCATCAGCACCATGAGCAATAACAAACAAAATCGTCGTCACTCTCCATCGAAATGTTCAAAATCAAAACACAAAAAATTGCTATTGACCGCAATATGCCACCCGAAACCTAGTCGATCTTCAATCCGAAGGCGTACGCACCAACGACACACCGCAACTCATTCACGGATTTCATGATTTCTCCATTGTACCCCGCTCACGCACCGAACGCACGCACCAGCCGGTGGGGCGCATTCCTAATTAATGCAGATAATTAATTTTTCATGAATGAACGGTGTGCGCGTACTTGCGCTAAAGATGCGTATCTCTTGCAAAAAAAAAAAACAAAAACTACAAAAATTATGTTCAAACTGAAATACAGCCTCTGTCAGTGTGGACGAACGGTTGGCGCAAGGGTGCCCGCTACGAGAGGCGACTGCTGAATCTGGGGTTTTTAACGAACGATAATGCGAGGTGTTATAAACGCCTCTCGGAAGAAGTTGGCTCCTCAGCCAGTTTGTTGTTTTTCTCTCGCCAGCCAAAACCAGTCGGGCCACGATGAAGACGAAGATGACGGTTTGACTAAATGGGATGTGTGAAGGGGTCTGTCAGATCGTAGGTTACCTAGACACCTGCATGCGGACGGGCTGTGGTTGGTTTTTGTGTTTGTGGATTTTTCCCCTGAATAAATCGGAATGAGAAGAGCAAATAATTAGCATTAACTAGTTTTTGGACGTGCTGACTTTGGCTGCAGACCGGGCTTTAATGAATGCATGTGAGGAAGCCCTAATTGATGATGAATTAATGTGGAAGGCTATTTGGAGCATGTGACCGGGGTAAATAAATGGTGGAGCGAATTGAGATGACTGTCAGAAGTGGTGAATGATTTATGTCAGTTGCGATGCGTTAAGGCGAGCAGATATGATCGCTTGTGCATATATTGATCTGAATTGACTTAAAAGCCTTCGCTCGCAGGGCTTCTTATGATCGGGCTGATCTATTTAAAGATGAGCACTGCTTGGATGGACTGAGCGAGAGATGCCGAGTGCCCGTGCCCGTGTCCCTGGGTGCATTGCAAATCGACTCTGACAACCCCAACATGGTGCACCGAGTGAATTAAATCAGACAAAGAGTCGTGTTGGGAGGGAACAACGGACAGGATGGAAAAAAATGTATGTCTGTCTGTTAACAAGGGATTCTGTTCCATTGTCTCTAGGGGTCAGTGGAAGAGGACCAACCTCGACCGTATTCAGCAGAAATTCTAATCCGATTACCCCACCAATGAATTGCTGAGTCAGTGTCGGTCAATGTTGCCTTTGACTAACTGGCGCCACTGCAAATACAGCTATCCCACGGCCGCAACGACTTGCAAATTTCATCCAAAACGCCCATAAACATCGCGCAAAACACCGCGATTGGCGAATACCGATTAGCTTCGATCTGACGGCCACTTAAAGTCGCTCAATAACAGTCGGGCTTTGGTTCCACAACTATTCACCGACAAACCGTTTTGAAGCGAACGACTCAATACCGACCGTGGTGTACCAACGGTGACATCTTTTGAATAACAATTGAAATGCTAAACAGGTTGTTGTGTTGCTCCTCACCATCACCATCACTCCTCCCTCTCGATTCAGAGACTGAGAGATTTTCAACTGGGCTCCAGCATCATTTAACGAAACTTTCGCTTTTTCCAAGGTGAACAGAGCCCACTTTCCCACCCTAAACAATTGACACTTATCCCATTGACAGGCAAAGCAAACAAACAAATCTTTTTCTTTTCCCTTTTTGTATGGACTCCATAACACTGTGGAACAGTTACATGCTCATTATGCCACCAAGAGACGACGATGGCGACCCACTTCATGTGACATCTGAGTAGATGGCCATTGTGTGGTCTTTTCGGTTGCATCTCGGCAACCAAAATGGAAATTGTTGCTCTCTAGTCGCTTATTCAAATTTTGCGTTCGGCCCAAGTGCTAGTTCGCGCCTCTTCGAGTGCTGTAGTGGATCATGCTGTACCCACAGATCCACCGCTTCGAGTATGGAAAGTGATTCAAGAGATGATGATGATGATGCCCGCTAGGGTGTGCGGCAAGACAATAGAACCACCTCGCCTCTCTCTCTCTCGCCGTCCACGAATTCGTCTACCTACCGCACACACACTCTCCTTTAATGTAGGTGAACTCAAGTTGTGGCAACTTTCACTCCACGCTAACTAAATGCCAGCCACCGCGTCAGAGCGCCCGGGCGATCGCGAGAAAATGAAAGAAATTATTCAACTGCCTAACGGTTGGACGGAAGGAACTGGTTGAGCAGGAATCCGACTCGCCTTTCAAGGTTAACCAAAAGCGATCAGCCTCCGTGATTCACACTCAGGCTTGTGGTGGGTGAAACGGCCACTTTCGGCAAGCGACTTGTGTAATTTATGAAAATTACCCAACGTGAGGGCACTTCGATATGAAATGATTTTCAAGCCCACGACCAGCCACCACCGATCGATGAATGATATCATAAAGAATTCCAATTCAAACTAGGTGCCAGCGCGCTTCGGCGACGGCCCCCTCAATGGCATCATACATTATTGCTATTCAGTAGGCGTTCGATTGGTAACAACACCATACACACAGACACACGCACTCACCGAGTGCTCTCGCACAGCCATCTTTGCAATGCGACATCTAATTGTGGGCGAGTCTGTCGTTGCTGCCGATCTGCTGTTCGATTCTGAAAACGCAACCGATTTACTTTCACTCTTGACCCAGAAAAAGAGATTGCCGAAAAAAAAGTCCAAAACACGAACAACCTCGATTCCCGTTTCTCTCAGGACTCGAGTCTCGCAGAGCCGAAGGTAAGGAACTGACAAAAAAATAAGAAAAATTCGTTCGAATTAAAAAGCGAAAGTTAAATATCAGGTATTGCGAGTTCTCGTTAAATGCAACACGACAGCACACACAATCCGATTCAGAGTCCAAATGATGTCATGCGTTGGACCAAACTTCACTTCGTTTCGAACACATTCGCAGTCTCGGTGGCTCTGTGTCGCGGTCGATCTGTTTGTGTGTTCGGCGACGACAATGTGCGCTTAAGCAGCACACAATAGGAAGACATTTTGGATCGGATGTGATCTACCCTCGCAGTGGACACCCACTCGGCTGAGAAAAGAGTTGGTGTGAAAACTTGAAGACTGACCGAATTTCATCGGTTGACGAATTTGTGTATTTTTGGAAGGACCCACGGTCTTTTTCAAGGCCACTCTGTGCGTCAGTGTGTGCGAATTTCAAACGACTAATTTGCATACATGCTGGTCTGTCCATTTTCTTTCACGGCGACGATTTCCGCTTGCACAGAAGCTTGTTTGGCTGGTCTGCTGCCAACAAAGGTCAACACAGCGACTTGCCGTGAGTCGTTGGATGTCGATGGAGGGATGACATCAGACGTGAAAACCCGTATCAACTTTGGGCGCCGTCATACTTTGAACGTGCTTGACTAAGGACTGTGGCGCAACTCAAGGAAGCTTCGAGGGCTAAGGGCTAACTTTTCGGATCTGACTAAGGCCACGCATTGGAACTGAATTAGGCCACACTAGGCAACGCTAGCGATCTGACCAAGTTCCTAAGAGCTCCTTTCTAAGAGCGAGCTAATTGTTGCAAGACATGAGTTGCTGGGATCAAGTGAGCTGAGGAGTACCAAATTAAGTTCCTTACCTGTGGAAGGTCTTGAGCTACAATCACCAACTCTTGGGTGCAGTGTCACATGACCATTCCCAGCGACTGATGATCCTCCACCAAGAATATCCACTTAAGCAGGCACTGACTGACATCAGCAACAGATGTCTCATGAAGCTGGTTCCAATGTACCGTGTCCCAGCAATCAATTAAATCCGACAAGGTTTGCTAGATTTACTGGTTTCCAAAGCCTGTTAGCTGTCGTTGCTGTTTTTTTTAAGAGCAGACTCAAAACTGGTTCGATACTGATGCTGACGATTATGGCGACAATTTTAATTACCGCGCGATTGATGGCAAAGATGCTCTGAAAAAATATCAGAAAGCGAGAGCGGCCTTTCTAAAGTTGACTGTGCGCATATGCCACTGCAAGGTGGCTCGTAAACAAGATTACTCAGAGAATTTATTGACTGGAATCTTTGAATTGATCCAGCGCAGAACAACTCTTACTGCGTTTCTGGGGCCTTAAGGCCAACTGAGCCAGAGAGCCCTCTCTTGAAGGATCAAGCCGACCGCCTCCTCAGCTCAGAGGGCTGGAGGGTCAGAGGGAATTCGTCTCTTCGAGAGAAAAGCTCTGCGTGTCATCTTGGCCATCTTGTTTCAACCACTGAATGTACAGCGACTTGAATCCAAGGCCCAAGGTGGCTGGTCCTCTTTGAGCTGTCCCCATCCTGAGGCATCTTCTCTTGTTTGGCAGAGGCCGGCCGCGAGATGCTTGAAGCCAAGAAATCATTCGGGTCATCTTTGGAGCGAACAAGGGATGAACGACCTCAATTAGCTTGGTGCGCGTAACTAGAAACAGTTAGCTATCGATCGTTTTACCTCAAGTGACTTGTTGTTTAAGGTCCATAGCCCCCACTGACTACTGTGTCTCACAGAGAAGAAGGATGAAATGGAATGTTTCTAGCAGGAGAATTGTTCACACTGGATCTCCAAGCCTCTAGTTGTCACCCAAGTGGGAGCATGCCGTAGCCTATCAAATCCCACACGCGGTTGGTGTTACATGGTCTCCTCACCCAGGTTGATAAATGGATGCCCTTTCGGCTTTCCGCCGCGGCTTACTTAGATCAACGTGTTGAGTCCATTGTGCCCTCAATAGATGATGTTTTTACAGCTTGAGAGCTTCTGTTAATCCTGATTCCATCCACTTAAGTCATCCAGCTCTGCGAAGAAGTACCGCCCAGTTCATTCTTGCCCAAGATTCCTTTCGCCCACTTCTTCTTTTTCTTGGCGTGACCTGCATCAAGCAGAGGTTTATCGTGCTCAGCAAGAATACCTCACTAACGCTCTGTCTGCTTCGCCATCCTCCCACAGCCTGACCAGCTTCGATATCAAAATTTCCGATGCTGTGCCTTTAATCCCGCTTAGCTATCAGACAAATATGGTAATCGATTTGTGGTCTTTCAGCGCAAGTTCTGGCTTGCGTACATCAGTCATTTCAGCTTCATGTCTCCTCATAGGGATTTTTCCCAAGAGACTTTGATCTGTATTAAACCTTTGAACCGCGTGAAGGTGTACATCTCCGCTAAGGAATACAATTCGTTCTCGCCATAGCTTTCGGCTTAAACAAAACGTAGTCCTTTTCCGGTTAGAATTTCTCATACTGTCCTGCTGATCAACCTTTATGGAAGCGAGACCGACGGGTTTATCCCGACAGAATCGTGTCTCCCTGAGCACTGTTCTACGTGGTATATGCTTAGGCTCACCACTTCTCCGAGGTGCATGTCTATTAACCCTTCTAGTGTCTTTGGCAAGAAGCTGAAGGGGCTGACCAGAGGAGTGTTGTGACAGGCTTTCCTAACCCAAGGGATAAAGACCACCTAACGACAGGGTATTTGTTAGTCGAGGCCTGTCTTTGAACGCATTTATTGATTCGCAGAAACCACTCCGTAGGTCTTATTTCCGTGAATAAAGTGCCATGTCCGGCCGTAGAAACAAGACAAAGATTGCGCCAGCTCAAGCCCCATTGCGGGGATGATTGACCTTCAGAGTGAAATGTTGCTTTTGAATGTCCTTCCAATAGGGACTAATTTTACAGTTGATAGCGGCCATATTGTTGAAGCTACGCCTGTCAAGAGTTGGCTGTAATGTAAATTATATAATGTGCCCCCTGAGTCTGCAAAGAGAACAGGTAATTGCAAACTCCGGGGGAAGCCTGTGTGGATACGGATTTTGTTCTTGCTCATCTTGATACATGCCTCAATCCCCTTTCGGTTATGTTGACCCCTACACCTCAGAATGGTTCGAGGCCTATTTAAAACGTTCCTAGGACTAGGGAGTCCAGGCCACACATCTGTTCCTCCTATTCAACTCCTTAAGCTCTCTAGAGATTCCCACCCAAGCCTAGGTCTGATGATATACGAGTCTGGTACCATTATAGCGTTATTCCGGTAAAGTTCAAGTCAAAATTGATTGAAAAGCCGCATCTGTGTATGGCATAGACTTCTTCTTGAAAGATGCTGGTGCGTTTGCCCATGGGCTTGTAGTAATTTGTCCGGGGTCCAAATACTCCTGTTCCTTCATTTGTTCGATGTTGAGTACGACGTTGGTCCAGGCCATCACTGTCAACGGCGGGCGCTTTATGTCGATTTTGAGGTTTTGCGCTACTTGAAGCGTTGCTCATAACATGAAGCCTTTTGGAAAATCTGCGCCAGCGAGGTGATTTAAGCCGGCCACCGAGATCGCATTTTCCCCATTAGCCTTTCGCTTGTGGAGTTATCTGAAGTCGTTTACTGAAAGGTCCTTTATTAGTGCAGCCTGTCCAGCTCCAGAGAAAGTGTGCATTTTTCCAGTTCTCACCTCAGAATGGCACCAGTCTTGGGCATCACATCTCTGAATGATCTCTGGAAGCCATGCCACCTTCTGCCGATGACTCTTATTCTCTAGCTAAGTGCTCTGCTCACCACATTCCAGAGAGTGGCAGGATCGTGGAGATGGTGAATAATGCCGAATCAAAACGTTGTCTTACATCATCTTCCGAAAACCAATCGAATCATCCAACAGACCATGACGAGCAGAGCTCCGCGGATCAAGAAACCGACTTTCCACTTCACCCCAACCTTGACTTAGCCAAAAAACACACCAAAACCGGTTCTCATGGCCCAGCACAACACGCTGGTATGTAGGAAGTACTTGTACTGTCACGTTGGCATACCCCACCAAAGTGTTGACCATCTCCTCCTCTCGCACTCCACAGCCAAATCAAATATTTGCAACAGTCTCAACGAAAAGAAAAAGAGGCGATATTTGCCAACAAAAGACCATGAACCATGTGACGCGTCTCATCCGAGGACTTTGAGACCTCTCAGCTCACTCGTCAGTCTTCCTGACAATTACATCAATCGCCATTCGCAATGGCGTTCTCTGTGTAGTGAAGTCGCGCAGCACAATGCACTTACATTATTTATAAATATCACGATAATTCGCTAACGATTTGCATAAACATTCCACTCACACACAAGGCAGCTGAAGAAGTGCTGTTGCACACCCTTCGACTTCCCCTTGCCGGGTTGGCAATGGGGCCCTAGCAAATATTGAATCAAAACTCATCCAAGCCAATCGCGAGCTCGCTGCAAATTTCATTTCATCTCTGTGTCTCTGACAGTCATTGTTATTCATAACCGAATGGAGGCGAGGCGAACACGACGCGGCCAAGGAGGACCTGCAAGCACGTCCGTCGAGGAATATTCAATAAGTCCGCTTCCCCCGCGGTACCCCATTTCGTAGGATCGACTCCTAGCTGGTCGTTCTTTGTTAATATTTATAACCGGGCAGCCGATTGCATTGGCAGCGCATCGCGGCTATCAAGGCAGTCATCTCGCGATAGAACTACACGCCGAACACACCATTCTAAGATAATTTTATGGCGAAATCAGTCCGCAGTCGGCAGTGGGCAGTCGGCAGAGTCCGCAGGATGGGCCTCCATTTGGAATTCCCTTAAAACAGGTGAATTTATTCATGACGTTGCATCTGATCTTATTCAAATCGATGCCAGCGAGCCTGCGATCCAGCGAGCGAGCTGAGCCGCTTGCCTTCAGGATGAATGCAAAAATCCAAAAACCAGACCACGATCCATTATCCGAATGGGGGAAATGTTGGTATTCTTTATGGAAAGTCCATTGACATTGATGGCTTCTGACAAGTGAACACCAGTACCCGGCTGGCCGTGAGTTAACACATAAGCCCGCTGCTGGTTGGTTTGGCCTGCTTGGTTTGCATTCACATTCTCTGAGGGAGCGCAGGAGTATCATACATACAATGTTGCCACAACTGTGTACAACCGTCGACCGAGGGAAGGGGCCCAGGTACATGAGGTAATAGAATTCCCTGAATGAACTCTTCATGAATTCATGTCATGCTCTTCCTTTTCGTTGTCTTTTGGTCGTCTGCTGCTGCTGATGATGATGAGTGTTGCGGCGACAATGATGGAATATGCCAATTGCCCTGACCAACGACGACAACGACGACGACGACGACGACGAGTGCACACTGCCAGTTCATAGAACCGTGGAACAGCAAACAGTTAAGTAGACATTACAGAATCGATTAAGTCGAAACCCTTTTTCGTGCGCTGCTGCTGTTGTTTGTGCCATGGTGGCGGATGATTCACTTGTACTTGTCGCTGCATAGAATGACAAAAGAAAACGAACGTCGAAGAGTGGATGAAGACTGATGACTTGCTTGCTTGCGCTCTGGCCAGCAATGGATTATTTCCGCCGGATAAAACCAAATTGTCGCGTAAATTTGTTGGAATTTCATATTTCATATTGTGCGTGTGGGTTCGTGGTGACAGCACGGTTTAGGTAGTCGTTTGAAATGCTTCCGGTTTGCATGATTGATTGCCGTGCTGTGTATCGTGTCAGTTGGGTGCGGACAAACGTGTCGCAGCAACAAAAGAGTTGGCGCGCGAACTTAATTAATGACTGAAATTTTTTGGCTGATGATGGTCATGGTGACATGGTCACTGGAGCGGAGGGTTGATTTAAGTGGGAAATGTTCTGGTTCGGGGGATTTCTGAGAAGGTGCAGAACGTGGGTGAACATTTTTTTTCAGGATCCTCCTTTCTTGACGTATTCCCAATTTGGGGGATAACCACATACAATCTTGGTTGTCAGGCTTTTTTGTTTAAGAAACAAGCCGCCGAAAAATACTTCTAAAATGAACGTTTTAGCAGGGTCTCCATGCTCGAGGAGATGTTACCATTGGAGCGACCAGGTAGAGCATGTGCATTCTGTAGAGCCACAAGCGGTACAGGCCTAGCCCTGTCCGGTTTTAATTGCTTAAGGATGTATACTGGCCAGAGTTGCCCGATGTTGGAGGAAGCTTAGCGTGGTCTTCTTATTAGAACCTAGGTACAAGGTACGTGTGTTACACATCAAACAGAAGGTTTTATGACTCTCTCTTGATATTTAGATAAGAGAAACTGAATAAGGCACAGACTCAATTATACTCTCGACCTCCTAGCATGCCTACAATAAGGTCCTACCACCAGCCGGCCCATCTTCGTCGCGCGATGTTAACAGAGGGTTGCCTCAACGCTGGGGACCTGACGTAGGCAAAGGAGATAAAGTGTTCGCCAAGTGGTTTTTTTCCCCGTAAATTTGTAGTCACAGAGTCTCCTTCGCTTCCAATTTCCCTCGGAATTCACTCGGTAGGCTTCGATCAATGTCTCATCATCGTCGATACCAAACCAAGCAGCAGGCTCATCTTCCACAAGCATATAGGCAATACCACCATGGCCATGTAAGGCTCCAAGCCAAAGGTTGCAAGTGAGGGCAAGAGACTCGCATTGATCACTGGCCTATCGTTTCAGTAGACTGAAAAATGTTGCATTCAGATGGATGATGTCTAAAAGGTCCACCATCTAAGACCGTCTTAGTCGTGGTCAACGGATGTCCAACGTTTATCAGCGGACTGCTAAAAATAACTTCTTCCGCTCCTCTGAGTGTTCAAACCGAAGTGACTGTAATTGTAAACGGAACTGTGTTCTGAACACCTTTCTTGACAGATTTTGATTCCTCCTCATGATCTTAATGAAAGTGCGACTATCAGACAATAGGCGCTCTTCTGCGAAGCTTCACAAGTGGGTGGAATATGGGCGAAGGACAGGGAACCATGAAACGAACCGCTATAGAGTCTATCAGGCGGACACTATGGGGATTGACGAGGCTTTGTTTTGAGGCAAGGTCGAAATGATATTATCCTCTGACAGGCCGGCACCCATCATGCCTCTGAATACATTCACTTTTAATTCGAAGACCTTCCTTAACTGACGGGTACCTCTTGACGAGATAGATGATCGAGTGCTGTAGCTTGCATGTGGCTGCAGGGTCACTGTGTAATTCCAGGCATCTTCGAAGATGACGAACTCGCTAGACCAGCCATTCATGCACACTAGTTGATGCACTCTTGATTCCAGTATTCGTAGATGGTCCGAGGGCACCACGCTTCTCACTACGTGACGACTGTTTCACTACAATTGTGGCCAACTGTCAAGCCGAGACGATTTCAGAGCCTGATCAGACTGAGCAGCCCTGCATTGAGAACTCTAATTTGCATCGTCACTGGGCACTGCAAGTGGAGGAAGCTAGTATCATTTTCACTGCTCCTGCTGCACCAACTCCACAGACATGTAGGGACTCACTTTTTGGACAACCTAGTCGATCTAAGCTAAACGAGCTTTAGTCGCTTTTATCGTCATGCTTAAAGGACCAACTGGCTCATGGCGTAGGATGGGTGAATGCTGTCAGCTGACTGAACATAGTCTAACCAATTGTCTTCGTATGGAAGTCGGCAGGCCTTCAAAAGTGAATGCCGTCACTTACAAATTAGATTGTAACTTCCAACTGAATCACGGCATTTTCAATGCATTTTCTCCAAAGCCTTTCGATTAGTTCCATCTATGGATTGACTTTTGATCATGGCCACACTCTCACACTCCTCTTAATGCGCATAAGCCTCTTGTGGCCACCTTGCCACTTAAAAGCGTCAACAATGATGATCACCTCTTACCACCACGCCATTTGTTCCCCTTCGAATCTCGAGCAGCTCTCGAAATCACAGCGTCGCATGATCCATCAAATGTCACTCGTCAAACATGACATCCATGCACTGTCGCCACAATTTGACGTGCATTTCCCACTTTCCTTGCCAAGCTTCCCATTTGAGCAGGGCCGCCAATCGACCATTTCCCATTGTCATGCCGAGCGACTTCCACCGGCGAGTCGGCGTGGCGGCATGTCATGCCACCGGAACAAAAAGGTAAACAAAACCAATTGACATCGAACGCAGAGCACTGGCACTCATTCAAATTCGGTGTCAAAATGGAAAGTTATCCCTGCTCGTCGAACGCATTGACTAACTAAACGTGACTCAAGCGATTTGCCAAATGTGCCGATTACCTAAGTCCACTTTCTCGCCGGCGATCGACGGTCGTCGTTGTTCGTCTCATCGGCCTCTTCGTCGCCTTCGATGAGTTACGTTGCCCATCGGTAACGAGTGAATGGCCCGATATGTATCTACGAATTACTTGGAGTGCTTACTCTCGTTTCGGTGGAAATCGAAACACAACGAGACGCGTCAGGTGTCAACATCGCTTTGTGCTGTCTTCTTATTCTTCGCACCCGCGCGGCGTGGAGCGTGCACCCGCCGCCCGACTCCACTGACGACTCGACTGTGGTCACTTTGTTAATTTACAATTGTGGTCTTGCCGTGCGAGAGCGGGGCTGGCGGTGCAGTGGTCGCCTGTCGGACGATGCTGACTTGTGGTTATCTTCATTATGAGAAACCATAATCGATTTGCTGCCAGACTAGATGATGTCTAGTCTCGTTTCTGTGTGTGTCTCTTCTGCTCGCCTTGATTTCTTTAAGTGGTTTCTGATTTTATTTCTCCGATGACACACACCCACAGGAAATTCCTAGGCAACTGCCAATAATTTTCTCTATTTTAAGGACGCACTCCGACTGCGTCCGCCGTCTGCATTGCCGCGCTGGCAGTCGGACTGACAGACAGGGCTTGTATCTTAATGCCGCGAGCGAAAAGAAATCTATTTTTAAGTTCATAGTTCTGGTTTTGGTGTATCGCTGAAGTTAGTGCTCATATCATTCCGGGATTCATTTAAGAGAGGCAGCACAGCACAAACGAACAGACAAACGGGCGAATGGACAGTCCATGGACACACTCGGAATACCGAATCACGAGCATGACGACGTGGATGATGATGATGCTGATGGTGATGGGGTTTGTGTGTTATGTGTCCAAATCCGTGGCGTGGTACACTTGTGCGCTGCTCCTATTGCTCGGCTCGAGTGCAAGGAACCCGTGTCTTCGCCTTGTTTTGGTCATCTCTCTTGCGCCCGTGGTACCGAAAGCACTTAGCATTTTCTTTTATCACCCCATTACACTCATTACGGTTGTGTTTCGTTTCTCATATTCGTTTGCGAATTGTGCAGGCAGGTGTAGAGTGGACTGGTCGAATGTAGGATGGTGGATGGTGGATGGAGATGGAAAATAATTACGGCTTCGGCTGTGTGTATGTGTGTGAGAGGGCTTGAGTATCTTGTCGAGTTATAGATTTCGCAGATTTGCGCAACAATAAAAGTCATAAATTGGCGCCTTTTGTTTCAGCGTTTATCCCTTCTCATTCCTTCTTCAACTGCATGTTCGCGCGCGCCGGCAGTGTTATGGGGGCCGTTTTGTGGTGCCCTCGCGAGACTGGTGCAAGCATGGACATCACGAACATTGACGTGCGTGCACGCGCATTGTGCGGATTTAATTATCTGGGGGATGGGGGAGGTGTGCTGTTCGCAATGGATACTCTCCGTGGCCTTTGTCGTGGATCATCGGGTGACAGATTGAAGTGGTTTACGACTGCTGGGTGAGAATCGTTTTATTTGCCGTACTGATAAGCATCCTTCTCGGATGACTGCTGAAGACTCCAGTGTGGAGTTCTGGGATATGTGCGTGTTTTGATAGTTGCCAGCTTTGAAGGTCTTTCTGGGACGTGATCGGGATTTAGTATTGGTCTCCTCAGCAACCGATCGTTTAGATTTTTCGGTGCGAAACGCATGGTGTTGTTTCGAAAGAGTTGGTGTGCGAACCGGACTTTCGAAAATTGATGATCACGATATCAAGCGTCTTCCAATTTAAAAAGCACTTCGATTGAGTGTTTATCTTCAACCCAGAAGTCACTGATCGTTTGATGCAATTCGAAAGTTCATCACGCCCGTAAAGCGAGAGCAGTGGGAGGTCTCGTCTGCCCATTAAAACGCTGTAAACACCGACGACGAGTCGATTAAAAAACACGGATCGTGGCAAATCTAAAAAAAAAAACCAATCAATTTCATCCATCCATCCATTCATCCATACTTTCTCCCATTACCCTGCTCCCCATCCTCCTCCTCGTTTGGCTGCTTAAAATCCCATAAAACTCATCTCCCGTTATCGCTTGATCTGCAAAAAAAGAACAAGAAACATGGTCTCCCTCATCTTGCCATACATCACACGGTTTACGAGCGACTTCTTCTCTTTCTCTCCTCCTCGGTATTCTCAATAAAAATCTTTATTAGCCCAGATACAGTATAAATACTTGACTTTGTAGTCGGTTTTATCGCGACTCTTTAACTTCCCTCCACCCACCGCACCACCGTCGTGGTCTAGGTTCGGGCAGTCGCTTTTCGCGCACATAACTTTTTATACGAGGCGCTTAGTGTACCTTGCATGCAGTGTCTCAAAAGTTTATGAGTCATAACTAGTTGTTGTTGCCGTTGTTTCAGTTCACTCCGCCAAGATCACCGAGAAGAAAGAAGTTGAACGAGAAAAGACTAGTCTTGCCACAGCCAGAGACCGTTCGTTTGCCGGTATTGAAATATTAACCATAAAACCACTCCGCCGCCCACCACCACCACCACAGCACAGCACAACGCACACAGACTCGCCATTGCCCACCAGCGCAACCACCGCCACCAATCGAGGCGGCAAATAATAATGAAACCAGAAAAATGAAATAAATAAAATCCGCCTCTTTCACGGCATAAGCCCACTCTCGCATTTAATTCGTTCCCCCCCGCTCCCCAGCCGCCACCCAGACTAGCTGGTGTGACCTTCTTTTACGTAACCACCACCGCACGGCTTCGGATAGTTGGATAGCTGTCCGACTGCCACCTACGTGCGCTGGATGATTTTCACTCGGAGATTACCACAAGCGCTGTGCATCTGAACTGAATTCAAAGAGACACATTGGGAGATGTGTGTGATATCTGCATGCCTCCACACTCCATAGTCCCATCAGAGCAACCGGTCGTCCTTCACGCTGCCACCTTAAGTGACATCGATCGAACCGATCGGCACAGCGCAACGGCAGTGAGCGCAATCTTGTTTGACGTTCGATTTGGAACGTTGGTTGGTAGCGTACTTGTCACCGATCGAGACAATTATGGCAACGCAAACAATTAAAGCAAGATAGACCGCAGATAGGTTACTCAATCGCGTCAGTCAGTGTCACGGTGGTGCAGCATCGCAGAGAGCGACATGAGACACTGGCTGTGCACTATTAAGACCGTTAAATCCCACTTGATTGGATTACAGTGATATGATTTGCTTGGTCGTCCCTTCACTGCGGTCACTAATTTCAACCGCAAGCTGCCTGAAGACGAGCCAGCCGCTAGCCAGCAGTGGTTGCTGCTGTTAATTAGTGGTACGCTGGAACAAATCGAGGGAAAGGCTGTATCCGTACTGTTGTTGCTTCATCATGGCTGCACTCATGTAATTTGCAAATTCAATGACAACATTTGTTCAGTGCTCAGCTTGTGCACGGCAAGGGGAAGAGGGAGAGTGTGTGTCCGCCAAGGTGGTCGTGTTCTGTCACTGGACTCGACTGGGCTGCTGACCTTTCATGCAAAACTGTTCGTGAGCTTGTAGCATACTCTTTTCCGCTTACACCCACTTGGTTTGTGGCTAGAAGAATTCAAAGAGATCTTATGACGGCGACTGGTTGAAAGCCATGCCCGCGCCCACGTGGTGATGTTGAGCAAGTTCGCTGCTCAACTCTTTTGTATCGGCTTAGGGAAAAAAAGACAATCAATTCGAATTTGTGTGACATAAGAGCGGATTTCTGGTTTCTGGCTCGATTTGATGTGTCACCTCAAATCCGGTGAGGTGTGGGTTGACTCTGACAAGAGGCCGAGTGTCACTTGATTAATTGGTGCCGTATTGTTTGCGTTGAATCGCCGGACTGGATCTTGGTTGGACAAGGTGATGGGTGCTTGTGGAGGTAGCCAAGGCGTGCATTCTTGCGTGTGTCACAGCAACAAGAGAAGGTAAATTAGGAAGGAATTTGTGGCGAGCACTAGTAGACGATGAAATGTCGAGTGTTGTCGCGACTTTTGTTGATTTTTTGATTCTGCTCATGGGTGTCTTGGGATTAAGGGCAAGCGGGTCGGATGAAGGTGATTCGGAATTCTTGCCATTGATCGATTGTTGATTGTCATCGAAGGTCGATGGTGACCCTTGAATGCAGTCAAAGTCAAGGGTTCCCTCAAAACGAGGACCATCGAAGGTGGCCTTGGAAGTCGGTGGCCTGCCATCCCGAAACCAAGTCAAGGACTTTTTTGCTTAGATTCCACATTCCCCTCCACCCACACGTGCCTTGCAGTCATCATCAGTCCCTCACCCCATCACCTTCTTCGATCGCAAAACCTACTCAAGCCTGCCTTGATGCCACACTTGATTTATGTAGCAGAAACCCACAAATCGTTCGCATCAAGGCTGTGCCTGCTTTGCATCAAGCGCACAACGCGAACACACTCAGCCACATTTCGGTTCAGTGATTTTTTCTCTTGCAAATTTTTAGGTTAAGCCTTCACTTGTGCAAACTTTTACTCACCAATCTCAATCTCTTCTCTTTCGTTTCAGGTAAGCGAATAACAACGATCCATGATACATGTTGCAAGCGAGTAAACCACACGGTAAGACACGGAACATCTTTGATTCTGACTCCCCTCCTCCATCCGCAGCAGCTCTCCGAAGCGGCACTTCTGGTTTAACACTTAAGCGAACCACCGACACACTTCACGAATATTTACTTTTAATTTCATTTCAATCTCGCCGTGGTACAGCACAACACTTAAGTGGCCACTTAAGCGTTGAAGTGCGGTCGATGCCGAGGCAGCTGCTGGCTTGAGCAGGCAGTGCCGGAAAGGGAACGCGCAATGTCAAGAGGATACCTTCTGTTCCAACCTTTTAGCCTATTAACCCAAACTCCTTGAGCATCAAGCCCCAGCCCATCGGCCGCAGATCAAAGGGGGCGAAGCAAATATTTGATTCGAAGTGCCACAGTCTGACCATGACACCACTGTCCGCAGCCGCGCCGCCCCACCGGACCACGGTCTTCAGGTCTTCAGTCGATGCAATTAAATCGCAATAAAATCAGTTGGACCCGTGGTGTGTGCGTGCGTAGGTAACCAGTTCCACAGATGCTGCAGGTTCAACAACTCTTCGCAGAAAGATTGCCGGGATAATCACTGGGCAGCGGACGCGTTTTCCACCTGCTTTATCTGAAAGACAACGAAATAGTTGTCCGGCCAGAGCAGTTTGGCACAAAGCCCCATGCCCCATGCCCGATGCATCATCGGCCTTATTATTGACTGCAGCCGTGGCTAATTAAATCGAATGCATTCTCGTGCATCTATCCCACGTTAGAACATTCAAATCGCAGAAAGAGTGTCGTCCCGACACGCTTTGTGTGAGTGTGTGTATGTATGTGCGTTGTTGTGGAACAAGTTCCACGTCGTCGGCCACAAGTGATCACCGGTCTCAGGGCGCACAACACTTAGTCTCAGTCTATTATGCCACTTTGTCGGCTATGATGGGTTCGGCGTGGAGCGCTTGCAAAGTGTTCTTCGTGCAAATCCTGTTATTTTACACTAATCGCAGTGTCATTATGTATCTCGCACTGAGCACAGTGTGCTATCCTTGGCCAAAGTACGCGCCGCAGATGCAGTCGTTGCGCCGCTCCGCGGCGCGCTGCTGTGATGATAAATAACAACAAATCGCCAATCGATGCTGGGCTATTATTCATGAGAGTGGAATATCAACCGACATTCTTGCAATTATGTTACCAATGCACACAGTGCCGTCGACAAGGGGTCACTGAGGGTTTCTGTTTCTTTTTCTTTTTTTTTGATTTATTTTTTGTTTTTTCGATTTTCTAAAGGAATCCTGCGATCTCTGTGCGATGGTCTTCTTAGCGCAGTCCTTGATGGTTTGCTTTGAGCGTCTGTCGCCGTATGGACGTTTGCCATCAATCATTCGCAGACAGACGTCGGTGTCTGGAGTTGGTTGATCTCTGGCCCGGAGTCCTCAGTGCTCACTTGGAATGTGACTTGATTCCGATATAATAGACTATTTAATGGGCGATTTGATGTAGAGAGACGTTTTTTGGTGTCGTTTTTGCTGAGGTCTGTGACTTTAGATTGGAATCTCGGTTTGGAGGCCTCGTTTTGGGCTCGACTTGAGGACCGTATCTCCGGTGTAACGACCAAGTCGTCATCTTGGATGCAAAACAACTTGGTCTTGATGACAGGCAGCATCTTGCCTAGGATCGTCTGCAATGGAAAGCAGTTTCGGATCACCCCAGATCCTCCATGGGTCGTTAGACAATTTTTAACAATCGTCTTCTCAAAACAACAAGCGATACAGTCCGAGGCGGACATGGCACTAGCTTCTACAGCTACCAGTCGTGTAGTGCGTGCTGTTGTTCTTTCACAAGTGGAGGGGTCCTACAGTTTAATTCCGAACGGCGAAGTTGAGAAGCTTTATCTAGACATGAGGGACTCGAAAGAGGTGGAGCAGTGAATTGTGAAAGAAGTCATATTCGGGTATCGAGTCTGGCACCCTCTGCGTAGTAGTCGACTCACTAATCCACTACGTCACGGCGATCCACGTTTGGGAGGACAGTCTCCTGTTGAATCATGTCATTCCCTTATAATGCCGAAATTCGACCACCAGCATACCAATGACCATACCCTTTCTCGTTCCAAAGACCTATGCCCATTCATGTCTTCTCTGATTCACCCGATGGTTAACCACTCTCTCCTTCGCTCAAGAGGGTTGTACATTCGATTGATTGAGGAAAGGGAACATTTTTAAAAATGTGACTCAATACACTATTTTTTTGTTGCAATCTGCCATAGGATGGCTACTCCCAACGCAGCATCGTCACAGTTCGCCTTCTATGCACATTCTGACTTACCTTCGGAGTCATGCCATGAAAGAAGAACACTACGCAACACGCTTGTTCGTCAAAGCAGATGAAGTTTTGGCTTTAATTAATAAGGCGTGTATCTGCCTCAAGCTTGAGTATAACGCCTATATCCGGCCTGGCGCCCGCAAGAACACCATGCACCTACCAGAGTCCTTAGACTCTTAGACTTACTGTGTCTCCTTTGTCCGTATTTTATAGCTATTTTAACAAACGATCCTCAAGCGAGCTATGGGGACGTCAGGATCAGATCCTCAGCAATCGTTGCCTTTCATAGCTTACGGGCCTTCCTGCCGTCACGACGAATCTTTCTTGCATCGTCCTTGCATTAGTCTTTGTACCGGAGGTGCGGTGTTCCTTTGCTTCTCGAAACAGAAGGATGAAGAAGATTCGAAGACCCTCTCTGCTGGAGCGTTGGTGTCCATGCGCTCGATGTGGGCGAGCCAGTGTAGTCAACTGATTTCGAGCGACTGAGCGACTAAACAACTGACCAACAAAGCCATTGATTGAAGAAGCGACTGTGAACGGTTAAGTTTTGGTTATTCAAAGCGGCTGACTGCAGAAGGCAGTCACAATTAGGCCAAAGTAGGCCCACTCTGATACTTCGAGGGTTGACTACTCCTAAGCTCGGAATCAGATGGTACCTATAACAAAGCGGCTAGGGGTCTAATGCGGAGGATGTCTACCAGAGTGCTACACGAGCAGAGATTTTTGGCTTCAACTTCCTTCCTTCATCCACGCAGCTTCTGCAGAAATCATTATATGGGGAACTCGTCTGTATGCCAATCGTACAGTGCCCGGTTATGACGCCGATGAACGTCCCGAGTGAAGGTCTGGTTAGTCAAACAGAGTGATCGTTTAAGACTAAATGCTGGGCATATTTCCTTTGTCTTAATCCAACTGGTGCTTTCCAGCCACTTGTGATTATTTGCCTGTCATAAGAAGATGGTAGGCTGCATCGGTCGCCATGGAACGTGAAACTTTCCAGGTCTTACAAAAGAGGTTGTACCAAACTTAGCGTGTCTATCAGATTTGCAGTTTCCCGGTATCTCACTTATGAATGCTTGAGCGACTCAGCTATTGAATGATGGAGCGAGTTAGAGACCGGGGGACTAAGTGACTAAGCGACTGAGTGACTGAACTATTGCCGATTGTCCGATTTAGCGACTAATCGGCTGCGGGAGTAAATGAAGATCAATTTCGAGCTCAATTTATTTTTTGCTGAACAAGATTGAATTTTTTAGCTTACACACTTCAATTTATACCAGAGTTCGGTCTCAATCTTCTGAAATCTGTCACTCGAGCGATGAAGCGCTTTAAAAAACAGCTTTTTGCTGAGATCTTGATATTCATCGTCTATCTCAGCGTCGCTCAGGGATCCGTGACTGCCTGTCTGAGGCTCTTAGACTTCTGTAAACTAAATCCCACTGCATTATAAGCTCTCTTTGTTTTACTCAAAATATCTGGAATTTCTATTGGAAAATCAAACACGGGGCATTAGACTCTCCTTGGGCTTCTCGCCATTCTAGGAGAGAGCCACAACGCCTAACCTTCCAAGTATCGTATTACTGGCTTCTGCTTTTTATATATGTCACCGAAAGTCGGGACAAAATAAGAACTCCAGTTGAGCCACTCCTAGAAGCACCAGCCTCAAACTCTCAACTGGACTGAATCATCAAAGATTCGAGTTCCTTCCCATTCCGTCAAATGACAATCCATTCGCAATCGGTGAAAAGGACATCAGCTTCAAATTCCATTTATAACTGAATCGGCATTCACCTTGCTATCCTCCCATCACTCGCGATCTTGTCACCCTCACCAAGCGAGAATGTCAACGTCTCCGTGTGACCTGGGGCACAAAATATGCATCTTATCGCGTGTTCCAAGCCCCGAGCGCCCGTCGATCAGACCCCACAGTGTGACCTCAATCGAATTCCGGTGACTCGTCCGAATGATGATCCCCCTCCCCCCTCAGCAGATAAACAC
This sequence comes from Eristalis intricaria, assembly GCA_964034865.1. Classification (NCBI taxonomy): domain Eukaryota; kingdom Metazoa; phylum Arthropoda; class Insecta; order Diptera; family Syrphidae; genus Eristalis; species Eristalis intricaria. The sequence goes on from OZ035874.1 coordinate 71,947,947, forward strand.
GAACGAAAAACTGTTCCACTGTTCAGACTTGCGGTGGCTTATGCACAAATTACTGCTACCTCCGCAGTTGGGAAAGTCAGCCAACATCCCAAGTGGCCAGCCAGCCAGCCAGCTCCACGGAGTTACACTCCGGATCGCCTTTGGGGTGCCAATATCTCAGCAGCAAATCTCTTTGCTGTTCTCTCATCTTTTCCACTGTCCTGGTCCAAGATCGTTTGAAGATGCTGCTCTTGGCATGTGCTAGTTACTGGGAGAGAAGAGAGGGAGCAGCAAACAGGATGAACTCGTAGCCGTGGGTGCTAACTAACTTCGTTTAACAGTTAGAATTTAATGCCAACAGGCACAAGGCACCTTCTGCTCCGTAACAAGCAGCTCATTCCCCGGATAGATATTCGGTTGCTGTTAGGGTCGCTTCATGTTCAACTTCGTTTCTCTTTTTTTAGGTAGTTGCAAGCCACTGTTGCTGGCTCCTTAACTTTGTACGAGTGCTGCTGCCTCCTCGCCTCTCTCCACCTGTGTTGGCGTCTCAGCGGAGGGGGTGGGTGCAACTAACAAGGTAAACGCAACCGTAATTTACTGTTTCCAGATGGAATGCCAAGCAATTGATGGTGTCGACAGTGTGGAGGGGAAAGGAAAGGGCCACTCAACGATTTTGAAGCTTAATAGATTTTCTCGGAATGCAGCGATCATGGCAAATCTATTTTTATTACCGTGGGAGACACACGGTGACTTTTGTTAGCCGTGCCGTCGGTCGGTCGGTAGCTAAAAATAAATTGCTAAGCCCCTCCGGGATGAAGATTACTGCCAGTGAAACAAAAAAACGGAGGACGAGATCCGCACAGCCGAGGATGAAAGAAGTGCAAGCAATGTCAAACAAGAAGCTTGACAACTCGGTTGACAAGAATCCAGACTCGAGTCGTCGAGTCTGCTGCTCTTTGTCAGCCCTGTCTCTGTCTCTGTGTGTGCGCACGCTCTGTTGTTGGGTGCGACCGACAACAACGACAGAAAAATCTTTTATTCAGTCTGATCCTTCCGTCCCCCTCTGGACACAGAGAGAGAGAGAGGGGCGCTCGGTCTATCTGGTGGACACCATGTCCCATGTACAGGGAATTAAAATCTTTCACGTTCAATCGATTTATCAATAAAATGCCGCGCTCATTCGCTGCCCTACGATTTGGGTTCTGTCGTCGTCTTTAAATTTTCAATTCTGCCTCGATTTCGTCTCGTCTGCGTTTGCGTCTGCGCCTGCGATCACGTTTATTTATGGCCCTTCAGCTTCTGAAGTTTCAAAACGCTGCTGCTGGCCTGTGTGGTGTGTCTGTGTCAATTTTATTGATAGTCAAGTTGTTAATAAAGATTTGACGTGTACACTGCGGACTCGGCGGTGAGCGTCTCCGAGCGGCCGACGTTATCAGCAGTTTTGTGTGTCACCTCTCAATTGAGTTACAACCAACTCGTGACCTGTTTTCTTGTTCCCTCTGTTGGGTGTCTCTGCTCGTAGGGAGTCGATCTGCCACCTGGACGGTGGAGGGTGCTCTCTCAGGCAGGTACACGCAAACACAGGGGACGACGCAGCCCATCAATGGCGCACAGTGGTGTGATCTATTGTCTGGCGATATCCTGGCGCATTCGCTTGAATTCGTTTGTGTGTGTGTGTTGGCCTCTGTCTCTAACGGAAATTGAAGAGCGTCGAGTCGTTTTTCGCTGGAAGACCCTTGATCTTTGATATCCTTTATGCCAGCGGAATCGATAATTCGTGTGCTGATCATGCCGCAAAGCATGTCACCCACGCCGCGCCACACTGCCACAAAAGAGTTGGTGCACGAACTTGCGCCGGAAATTTATTCCTTTTATTTATTTGTTCGGGTTCCTTCCTGCACGCAGCGTCTTCTGCTGGAATTTCACCCACTCGTCACTTGCCAGGCTGTCTTCGGGAGAATTGCCGTAAAATTATGAAATATTAATGAGCACATCCAGCAGGCAAGTGTGCAAGGAATTCCTCAATCCGGTTTGTCTAAGCTCCCCGATGCTCGGGCGCGCGCGCGCACCATTTGATGGGGGCCAGGCTCTGGCTGCCTTTGATGCACCGCACCGCAGCAAGAATGTTGAGTGTTACTCAATAGGTATAATTAAATAGAGACGACCACGGCCGCAAGTGAAGTGTTCTCTGCACGGTAGACTTCCTGGTGGAAGGTCTACTTTTTTTTTGCTTTTCTTCTGATCACTGGTCGTTCATTCGGGTTTTTGCTTGGTTTGAGGTTTATGAGTCTGGTTTGAGTCTGCTGCGAATATGCCATGAAATGGAAGGTTTACCGTATAACAGTGAATTATATTTGAGATGGAGTGCTCGGAATTATTTTATTGATTCCGTCGCCTTTTCTCCTTCGGTTCTTGCTTCATTAAGACAATTTATTGAAAATTACTTTTATAATTGTTGGCAGAAGCAAGTTACGATTTCCTGTTCGCAGTTGACGAGTGGGTTTACAGTTAAGGAAGCAGATGATGATCGGTGGAAGGCAGCCGGCAGTAAATGTTGACGGGGATAAAGTTTATCGCATGCAATAAAGGCTTGAAGGATTCGTGATCTTCTTCGTGGAACTGTGGGTCTTACATTGACCTACTGAGGGAGTTACGATCCGTTGCGACCTTTTGGTTGCCATTTCATGTGTTGCAGTGGAACCTTGCCATGAAGGTGGCCCACGTACCATAAAACTGGAGAGGAACACACAAATACACTCTCATCTTCAGCTTTCACTGCCGTCCTTAGCCCATTAAAAGCTTCACGAATTGGTTACTGTCGTGGACATCAATTTCACATCGCTTTCAGAACGTTGTCGGACTCAATGGGCAGTGATTTTGTTCGGTTTTCCTTGGATTTCATGAATTCCCGGCTCTGAGAGTTCACAAATGCGTCGTAGAATCAATTGGATACAACGCATTCATCGAACAAATGGCTGATGGTGATGGATTGTAATCAATTCGATGCGGGCCTACACTTATTGACAACCTCAACTTGACATCGGGCCATTTCGTTTGAAGTGATTCGTCAGGGCTACTGAACAGTTTTATTAAAGTTGTCTCTCGATTTGTGGTTGTGTCACGGGAGCTGATGGGAATCGCGTTCGGAAGATTAGCGAGGGTTATAATGGTTGTTGGTGATTTGGGAAGAAACTGTTGCGTCTAGCCTTAAGTCTGTGTTCGAACGTCCCGCTGTCTCATTTGGCTTCGGAAGCTAGTGGCGGGTATTGTGGTTGTATTCACCAAGTGCCCAACGCAAGCTGAAAAGCAATAAGAGACTAGCTTCTACAGCAGTTCCTTGTAAAGTGCGTGCTCGAGTTATACGCCGATTCTCAACGGCGAAGTAAAATGTTTTGGACATACACTCTGAACACTTTTAGAGACTCAAAAGATGCGGGGCATTCTAGACATCACCGTATCTACTACTACACCACGGAGGCCAACATCCTTATTGAATTCGATTGTTTTCGAAAAACAGAACGGAGAAATACCGATCGCATGATCCACCATTGATTGATTTGTTATCTATTGGCCTTCTGCTGAATTTAGCCCGTGTCGTTTGACGACCGTGAAGCACAGCTTCCATCGATCTACAGACCCAGCGAAACGGTGTTCAAAAAAATACAAAGGAAGATCAATGGACTGATCACAAAACCGACTACAGTCCAAATGATTCCCAAGGAAAACAGCTGCATCTTGACTCTGCAGCAAAAACATGTAGATTCGGAGCAAGACAAGTTTTATTTCTTCAAATTGATCGCAACACAGAGCCCTCGTGCAAGGCATCGGATTTTTGATGTTTCCGTGATTTGGCAAGTTTTTCAAAACTAACTCACGCACACTTCTCCTCCTTCATCTCAACTACAACAAGCTTCAACTGTTGCCAAAAATAACCCATCAAACTTCCAGACAAAGGCATTAAGATCATTTTGCCTTAACGAAAAGTTTGCACACCGACTCTTTTATATTAATGATCTGGGATCTCTGATCAAGACTTAAGACTAGAGCCTTACACCTAACATGTATTGGTTTACATTTTTCTAGATATTATCTAAGTTTTAAAAATGTATGTTATTGGGAATTAATGTTTTTCGAATAGAACTGCAGGAAAAGGTTCAAAAAACCCGCTTGATTGTTTAATTTTAAGCTTAGCTTAACTTGAAAATTAACTTATACTAACTAAACCTATTTATAGATAATTGAAAGAATAATTTGAGGAGGAAGGCTAGAAGCTCCGCTCTCTCTCATTGTAACAGTTGTTGTTAAACTTGAAAGTGCCGCTTTGCGTTCTTTAGTTGTGATATGTGATATTGTTCCGTTCGTCTACAGTTCTGCCCATCTCGTACAGGCTTCTGTTATGGCTTGTAGTGAGGTAGCACTTGGTCGTATTCCAGATAGTTGGGCTATGAGGCTGTTGGGGGTGTTCTGGAGGTTGTTGCAGAAGTTGACGGTGAGCTTGAGGATGTGTCTGTCGATAAGGTCAATATCGGCACTGTTGTAGAGGGTGGATAACATTATGTACTTGTAGGAGTTTTGTTGACGGTGGAGGTTGGTGATGGTCCTGAGGCATCGAAGTTCGAAGAGTCGGAGTTTATCCATTTGATGTGGTATTGGATGGAACCATACTGGGCAGGCGTAGGTTAGTGATGGTCTTATGATCTGTATATACAATACGCCAGGCAGTGGATACCATTGGCATCTTCCCTGACGATTTATTGTATGAAGGTCGTTAGTAGTCGCTTTTGACAGGCTTTTTATTTGTTCGGTAAATGAGCGTGTTATGTGCCCTTAGGTCCTTACTCGTATACATTCAGTTTGTTTTACTAATTTTGTATTCCCCCTGAGTAAGGACCCTCAAAGGGATATTATTTCAGCGACGACCTCTTCATTCGCCACAAATCTGTCCGGCACAGCCCTTTCTCCAGGATTGGAATGCGGTCGTTTCAGTTTCAAATCAAATGATAGCCCTAGGGGACTAAGTCTGGACAACATGCAAATTTATGGTTTTATGACCAAGCCCGAGTTCTACGGTGCAATTTCTTGATGCACCAATTAATTGTATTTTCGCCAAATGCGGTATTTTCAAATCAGTACTGAATCCGTCCAAGAGCCGGTGATCCTTTTCGTACTCGATATGAATGCCACCGAGAGTTTCTCAAAAAACTGTGATCAACAGGCCGACGAGGACTGCCTTGGTGCCCGATCGCTTCAATTGAGAAGCCCGCTGTCGATTTTTCCTTGGTATCTCACAGACACACAAATCACTCGGTTTACTCTACAAGTCAACATCATCGTGCAAAATGGCGGCTGCATCGTGCATGATGCAGCTGCTTCTTCGATCGGAAAGGGCTTCGATGGTTTGGTCACGTGGCACGAATGTCTTCACCGGCGCGGCCCTTGAACGCGATTCCATCTGGTAGGCCAAGTCTATTAAATCCCTTAGTTACGCTTGGGCATAATTCTTGATGAGCTAGAGTACATGGTGGAGGATCGAGTGGTCTGGCGATCTCTCTTGTGTGCGGGTCAGAAGATGATGATGCTGATGACGCTATTCCCCTCAAGCTCGAGACAAATGTCCATTATGTCCCGTCTTCTGCTGCTCTAGCTGAGTGCTTGAACCTCGTTGCCCTCTCTGCTGTTGGTCTCTCTAGTGATCATAGCCGGCGTCTTCTTCATTCCTGTCGAATACATAAAGGCTTGTAAAATCCGCCTACCCGCCGTGAGGAGAGATTCATAAAATGTTTCAAAATATTCTTTTGAGCTCAATCAACGTTCACTTCGTCGTCGCGTGACAGTTTAAGGGCTTTGAATATAAGACTCCACAGGATCCACGATCACCCTCCTAAACGTCCATCAAATCTGTTTGCGGCATAAAAACACGACCACACTTGTTTTCAGCTCATTTTCCCAAGCAGCCGCCACCCAGTCGCATAAAACTGCCTCAAAACGATCTGAAAATCATTCAAGTGTTCGATAATTTATCTCATCATTCGCTCGGCTGGAACATGCACGATCAGACCCCCATTAGATGTCCACGAGAACACACAAGCACACAATCAGGACAATCAAGATCGTCATAAAAACAGGGAACTATTCAAAATTGAAGGAAGCACCCATAAAGGAGGACAAAAGACAGAACAAGACGTTCCACTCAGGGCTGATTTACGATCTCTGCAGCGAGACATTTTACGAGACGCGCTCAAATGAGCTTCACACAGAGCCGCAGCAAGACCAGAAGCTGCCCACAAAACAAAACTGAATAAACGGCTGAGAGCTAGATTTTTACGACAACAAGGTCATCAACGTCGACGAAGACCGGCATATTGGCCGCTGATGTCATGGACGGAGAGCATCCGCGCCGAATGGGAGAGTTCAGATCTCACAGTCACCACGAGTCACCCCTTGCAAGTTTGCGCGAATCTCGATCTCGGTACACACCCTGGACGTAGTTGGTGGCTGCTATCAGCGAACAGCCATCTGATGTCGGAGTGAGGTGTGTTCTGCGTTGGCAGCGGTAGGGGCAAGTTAATTAAGTGATCATGGGATGTTAGACGGGCACGCTGCGAAGTAGGATAATGGACTCGTTGATAAGCAGCAAGTGATAAACCTCTTTGCAGACCTCGCTGGCAGTGCGTAAGACAATCGTTCGGCAGAAGACACACCTTGCCAAGTTGGCCAAGCATGCCATGCCCAGCGATAGCCATCGCACACTCAGCTCCACTCGACTAAGGGCTGAAAGCAGAGTTCTGCACATTTGCCACTCTCTATGGCCGCCGTTTCGCCTAAGACCGATCGCAATCGGTTCGTTGTTCGGCAGGAAGAGGAGGCGACGCAGGCCGAGGAATTCACAGTGGAACGCCCATGTTTGTGAAGAAAGTTTTAACGCTCTGAGCTGAATTCATTTGACTAGTTGGAGTGTACCCCGAGCTCAGTGGTGCAAGAAGTCGAGAGGATCTTTTGTCTATTCGTCGTTGGCGTGTGTGAGAGTGTATGCCTCGTCTTGGTCGTTGGCGGCACAGGTGCGTGTCTTCTTTTGATTGTGGCCGTGATCTAATGGTTGCCATTTCGATGGAAAAATGCGCTATGAGCAGAGGAAGGGCGTGGGGAAGGGGCAGGAGTATGGGTGTGTGTGAGGGCATTGTTGATTTGCCTTGAAGTTTTGTTGGATTATTAGACGAAGAATTCAAGCTGTTTGCCTTTGTTTGTAAATTCGCGGGAGTGGGGCTATGTTGTATGGCACCTTTATAGAGTGGTTGTGCTGAACGTGGTTGGCTTACCAATTCGACGGAAGATGGGCAAAGGGGAGATACAGAAATTCCCGTGTTGAGGCTTGGGTATATGTCACATGTCAAGAATTACATCCTTTTTCCGACTAAGGAGAACGTCTGGCTTGGAAACGAATTAATTTAGGAATTACACAGAACTCAAAAAATACAGCTCAGTAATAATTTTACGGGAGAAACAGGCGGGTTCTGATCAGTATTGATGGTAATTTGTCACAAAGTTCGCACCCCAACTCTTTTGTAGAGAAGGTTGCTTGATCACTTATCTTGATGCAATTTTGGATTTTTCTTGCTCAACCTATACCCGTCTCGGAATACGAAGCTACTCCCACCACTCCTACTTCTATGAGTTGAGATGCTACAGTCCGAGTTGGACCTGGCAACCATCCAACGAGCCTCTCCAGCCGGACCGATCACTCTGCAGCTGGCTCTAGTTTCGCACACCAAGACGATTGGACGCCCCTTCGACTGGTGTGCGCCACCTTGTACGTGGACGTACTCTGTCGCCTAGAGTCGGATGAAATACAATACATTTGTCTACAAAGCACACTGGTGGCTTTTTGGGCGAAATGTATCAAATCGTTAAGTGATCTGCAGAAACGCGATTACTGAACTATGTCCGCTTCGACCGCCGCTCCAGTGCTTATATTTTCTCATATTGGTTCCAAGACCTTTTGGTGAGCCCCACACAAGAATCGAACAATTGTTTAAAGAATTGATTCCTTTTTACACCCTTTTGGCTTGTCTATAAGTCGCGGTAGATGGCGACACTAATTGCTAGGTGTTCGAACTCAAAACTTTTTTTTATTCTTAATACGCCGAAATATTCGCTCATTTGTTTGAGTTGACAGTGGCAATCAAAGAGTCCGCTTGAAGAAGATAGGCTGACTAAATTCTAGATCACCAATGAATTGATGTGAAAAACTTGCTTGCCACAGCAGAGGGAGGTATTGATTGTGGCGTCTAGGGCCTTATATTCTGAAGAATGTAAATTGGGTGGGTAGATTGACTCCGCATCAGGTTGACAGCCTTTTTAACGGCTCAGCATTTTGCCCTTAGGTGAGACCGCAAATCGAGATTTGTTGACATGAGGAGGCCCTTGCACTAAGGTTAGGTGCCCTTTTTTTCCTGAGGCTACCTTCTTCTTTTAAATAAGAGGTGTTATTTTGTAGCACCTCTTAAGGCGATGAATCCTCAGATGCAGCGTTGAGGGGATTAGATTAGATAGCAAACCATGACAATGACCCACCTCATCACGAGCAAGTAAGACCCTCAAAAAACTCGTCTCTAAAAAAAACAGCAAACAGAATAGGCCTCAAACCACATCCTTGAGGCATTCCAGCTTCAGTGTTGCAAAAGTCCGATTAGGTCGTTGAGAATGCACCACCTCTTCATAAATCACCAAACTATGACTCCTCTAATCGCCATCCCTCCCCAAAGACACACTCTATAAATCATCGCGCCCATCTCCCTTCCCACCAACTTCACCATTCCCCTGGTACGCACACATTCTTCATTGACCGCAATGAAAACCCTTTCGTCCAACACTCAAATTTCACTTCAACTCAAAAACAAGCCTCATAAACCGAAGCACAATCTCTCAATTCCCATTCCGCCGACTCTCTTACATAAAAACAAATCAAAACAAGGCGCACCATAAAAAGTAAGACCCATACCTATACCCACACGTAACACACGATCGAAATGCCCATAGCAGCGTGCAGCGCAACCAGTTCCACTCAAGGCAACAAATCCAAATCCATCTGAAACGTAGCAAACTAAGTAGATTCACGTAATCTGCACGCCGCTGGTGATTTCCTAGCTTCAAAGCTAGCAGCTCCCCACGCTAAATTCCTCCTATCATAACTCAGCACAGCACACGGCCGGTGATGCTTGTGCGTTGGCCTACTACCACTTGGCCTGCCTACCAGTTTGCAGCATTTTGGCGTGTCGTCGTCGTTCATCCTCTCACTCTGACCGTCGTCGTCGGAAGTGAACCACATTTTGTTTGCAATTGCCCGTTTGGTGCATCCAACAGAAAAGGCGATGTCGATGCCAAGACGGTTTGCGAAGTGGAGACGAATGTGTGGCACGCTATCGTCTATGGAACACCATCAAAGATGCAGATGTGGGCATTGGGACAGATTTGCTCTCGTGTAACTGACCATACCGAGGCGGCGAATTGGAGTGGAATGTGAGACGAGAATTCGAGTTGACACAGTCGTTGGCTGTAGGGGCTCATGAACTGATTTTGAAGGTTTTCTCTTTAATTCGCCGAGACATGTGGGGATTAGGTGGACCAGTTTTAAAGTCGTTCGAGGTATGAAAACTCGAATCTCTCGTCTCCCTCTATCCATTTGCACAGCAAACAAAAGGAAAAACCAAGACCAAACTGCTAAACTGCTCAATTTGCTTACGGCTCTTCAAATACCATCCAGATTGCACACAGCCATTCGATTGGCAAATATTTCACAGAACACTTCCTCTAACCTCAGCCATTGCACAGCTCACAGCCCGTGATCAAAGCATTACCTGGCCACGGTATCTTCCACTTGAAGACGCACATCGCAACCGGGACAAATGACTGAGCACACATAAGCTTACACACACACACAAAGCAAACAACAACAGCAACAGATACATAAAATCACTTCAAAGTGTGGTGTGGCATTCAGGAAATATTACATTGCTGCCAAGCCAGCAGAACACTCAACTCAAAGCGACAAGCTGGATGGATATTTTCGCCTTCTTCCTCCGCCTCTCACTCTCTCGCTCTTCATTCTAGCATCGGCCCCTTGGGCCCCTGCCTCTCCCGTACATTTGTCAATGAGACTTCGTGTCTCACAGTTGGCCAGGCGATTTATGGCAAGAAGCATTCCAGAAAAGTCAGCCTCCAAGTGGCTTTGAAGTGCTTGCTCAAAACGCTGACACCGTGCGTCTGGTGCATAGGCCATCCGACCAGCAAATAAATCCACTCATGTTATTGGCTATCGGTTAATTGATAGGAGGATTACGATGAGTAATTAATTAACCGGCTCCGGTGCAGCCGTCTGTTCGTCCGAGTGTTTACACTGACAGAGTTCAGATTTCGTCCGATAATGGATTGCCTATGCCTGGGGTCAGAGAACTCTCGACAGGTCCGTGGGATTGGAATCACGGCGCGATTTCGCACACAAACCGACACCAAAACTGGGCGCAGTCACAACGGTCATGTGACATCACAACGGACGGCGAACAAACAAAAGAGTTGGTGCGCGAACGTGTTTTCAGCTTAAGCACACGCATTAATTCCGATCACGCAGCGATCTATTCACCTCGGAAATACATATGTTCTCCATTTGTGAATGAAATATCTTATCACTGAGATCACCACTAGAACAACCTGACTACTGCCGAAACCCTGCCTACCGGCAGACGTGTCGTGTCCACCGACGAGGATCGACTTTGTGACGTGAACCCACCCAGGTCTGTCGATTCCTGACGAGACGCTGATTAATGTTAGGTTTTTCACTTATCGCACGCCGAGGGAATGTTTACTTTGGCTTGTTTCCCCCCTTCATTCACACTTGTGCGCACAGCGCGTCGTCATGTGCACGAGGGAAAATAAACGAATCAAAACCTGAAGAGCTCTGCCGAAACACTGATTGATGTTCTCGCTGACAAAGAATGGCTGTGTTTTCCCGCCAATTTCCTTGCCCTTCCTCACCATACATGCAACTCTCGAGGAGTCATTTACCCCTCCGCCGCCGCTATCCAGTCTTTTGTGTCAAGCCACTGCTAAGGTAATGAGTGTGTGATCAGTTTTAATTATTTTCATTTAACGTTACACACTGCAAGTGTGAGTCGCGTTAAGTTCTTCGGATTGTCTCTTTTTTTTTGTCTCGGTTTTCGTGTCAACCCATGGTGTGGTGTGTTTGTCTTCCTGTATAAGTTCGAGGAAGAAGCGAGGGCTTGTCTCAATGGCTGTGGGACATGCGAAAATGCGTGGTTTCTTGCTTGCTTTGAAGATTACTAAATTTATTTGTTAATTAAGCTGCGCTGCTGTGTGAAGTGTACTGTTAACTAATCGGTGTTTTTCTTTCTTCTTTCTTTTCAGCAAAAATGAAAATATTTTTGCCACTAGTCACGTGGATAGTGCTACTCTCGAGTACGGTAAGTGAACAATTTTGTGTTTTGAATTAATTTTTCCTCCTCTGCTTTTGGGTACGTCTTTAGGTTAAACGTGCAAATTGGTTTTTGATGATGGTGCAGAAAGAGGCTTATTCTTAGAAGAGGAATGGTCGGTTACGCAAGGGGTCGACTGAACGGTCCGTAGCTTCGTCAAGGATGAATACAAATGTCGTGTTTAACACGCAGCACTACTGCTTCATCGGCAATTTCATGTGATACTACATTAGTTGCTCCCTCGAAAAGCACCAGTTAAAGCTATGTGTTGAATCATCCTCGTTTAAAGTTTATAGGCTTTTGGAAAATTTTAAAGAAGCTTATCACTTGTTAAGGAGCACAAGTAGTTGGCTTTAACGACGTCAAACTCACCTCTTTCGCTTGCAAGATTTGATGTATTTAAAATCATATTAATTTCCCTGTGGAATCGACTCATTATCAGTCCATGCGCCGACGACAGCACCCGCCATTCGTCAGAGGATCCAATGGTGTGTCGGGGATATTGGCATTCGGCTATGGCACGTACATAGTACATGCTGATGGCGGTGGATGTGGATAAGATTACAAAAGACGATACGATGTGAGGTACAAGACTAGTCAATGCTTTATTTTGAACCCACATTCATGCCATTATGTGTGGAATAGCACGTCGTTGAAATGACAGCATAGACTTCCGTGGCTTGCTACTTCAAGTGGTCGGTCCAATTCTTGATGACTCGATCCAATTGATGCGGCGATACTCCGCTAATAGCGTCGCCCAAGCTGGTCTCGAGCTTGCCCATAGACGACTAAGGACTTAACGTAACTGCAGAGGTGGTAATCGAAGGGTATCGAATCACATGATCGCTTCGTTGAGCTGACGATCGCTCAACGTGATATGATCCAGTCTCCAAATTCACGTCTTTGTATAGCTTGCAGCGCCCTCGTTAGAACGACAGCTCGAATAAATTCACGAGCGTCGTCGAGCACTCCATACATAAATACGGTGAACATCGCTCTGTTCTTGAGACCATTAAAGGCGACAGTGTCTCATTCCAAACCGCCCCAGACCGCCATTCTTTGTGGATGGCATCAATGCCTGGCCAAACACTTGTGAATTGTGTTTGCTTCAAAAATGGCTATCAAACCAAAAAGTCGCCTCGTCCGTGATTTCTGGCCCAATTAGCAAACTCATGGCATTGTGTGTGGTCAACCGGCTTAAATTCTTGCGGCATATTTATTTATTTTATTTATTATCAGGCTGGCGACCCATGCAGGCTCCGAGCCTGGGCCACAGCTGCTTTCCATTCTTGACGGTCCTGGGCACTCTGCTTCCAGTCATCAAAACCAAGCTGTCTTGCATCCGCGATTACTTGGTCTTTATACCGGAGATTCGATCTTCCTCTCCTTCTCGAACCAGGAGGCTCGGATTCGAAGACTCTCTTAGCTGGAGCATTGTTGTCCATGCGCTCGATGTGGCCGAGCCAGTGCAGTCGACGGACTTCCGGACTATATCCACATCCTGGTACTGCTCGTAGAGTTCGCGGTTGTGCCTTCTCCTCCTCACGGATAAAACCATATATCCGACGTAGAATTTTTCTTTCGAAGGCACCAAGTATCAGCTCCACAGTTTTGCTTATCGTCCAGCTTTCGGCTCCATATAGCAGGACTGGCAAAATAAGGGTTTTGTAGAGCATGGTCTTAGTTCTTCGAGTCAGGAGTTTTGACAAACCGAAGTAACACCGGTTGCCTAAGGCGGCTCTACGTCGGATCTCCACAGAGATGTCTTTTCTGGAGTTAACATTTTCCCCGTGGTAGACAAACTTTTGTTACTATCTCCGAGTAGAAGCTGTCGAGTGTACCTGCCCCCAAACTAGCTGACCAGCACTGGATGAACTTGGTTACTTTGAGAGTTACTAAGCACTTTCTTTGCTATCATTGATTGGTAACTCCCACTCCAATATCACTGAATGAACGTGAACCTGATTGCTTGGCTTCGATTCCATTCTTCTGTACAAAGCTTGATGCAAAGATCCATTTCATCTTTCAACGCTTTTGAACTTGAAAACAGTGAGACCCTTTGTCAAATCAACGACCTCTCAAGAAGTTCGATCAAGGCCATATTCGATAGGGTCTCAGCCAGGTTACGTCAGACTTTCGAAACGCGTCGCGTTCCTGGGTATCTCTTCTTCGTGCTTTTTCCAAACGAGTCAGCTAAGGATACCTCAAGTCGGAATTGAAAAGAAAATGGCCGGAAGTTTGACCATTCTGCTTTTGAAGGTCAAAATTATGGAACTTACAAATTTGAATCTATATACGAATGAAATGTGGGTTGTCCTTTTATAAGATGCTGAAGCTAAGTCTAAGCGTTGAAGAGGTTGCCATTCGTTCAGATTCGAAAATCTTTACATTACCAAGGCTTTCGTGAGACGAGACTCGTAATTATGTGAAATTAATGTTCAGCTGACAGCGTAACGGCATACGTTGTGTACTGAGAGTCCTGCTTTCAAAGGCAAACGAACTCCTGGGAATGGAGCAAGAATCAACGGTGAAATAGAGTGCGCTCTCGGACGACATGAGGACAAGAGTGGGTGGAACAATTGGACCGGAACGGAAACAGGGGTCATGCTGGATCCTGGATATGCAGCCCAAGCATCATGAGATGGAAGTATATAGCCCCAATTACGATGCAATAGAATGGACTGAGTGAACCAATCTGAGAGAATAAAGTACACAGGTTGTCTGAATTCCTAGTTTTAACAGGGGCCATAAGATCTTGGGCAATTGTGGGCACGTAGGTCCTTTTGGAACTGACTCCTTAGCATCCAATGGCTGCAGAATGAAGCTATCATGAGAATGGCAATAAAAAAGGGATAGGAAACGACAGATGGATTACATCGAGACAATTCGATGAACTTCCCAAAAAGCTGCCAGGTGGTTAGGAAATTAAACTTAAGCTCAGCACCAAACTGACGGATTGATGCAATGGATCCATGGTCCATAGACCGAGCATACAGATGGATCTAGAACGGATGACGGAACAGGGGCAGGAATAGTTTGGACAGACAAACGCACCATCATCTCTCAAGCTGAAGTCTGTGTCATGAGCAGTTCCGTCCAAATCAATGTTGACAGGAAGTACACGAACTGCGTCGTAGTCTAGTCTTTTCACTAGACTCCGACATCATCCAATGCAAGTTTATGTGTGGCTTGAAGGAGGAACAGTGTAAGACTCTGTTGGATGCATGGCCATAAAGTAGGCAATGAAATGACCTACTCCCTTGAAATGACAGGAGCATCATAACCCTTCACAGGCTCCGAATATGTCTGCACTACAGCAGATCATGTCCTGACAGAAGAGGTTAGGGAAATAGAAAGAAGGAACCGCACCAAAAAACTCACCGAAGGAGGTGTGAGGCTTCTACTAAAACGATCAACAGCAACCTGACATGCTTGCTAATCGGACACGGCAGACTCAGGAAGCACTTAATGAAACTATGGGTGTAGCGTGGAGGTTTCAGAATGGAATTAAATTAAAGAAAGCGCGCTAGGAACGGCAAATAAGTCTCTTTTTTTCTCTATAAGTCGAGAAAGGCGTGGGTCGCCGTGGCGTACAGGTAAGTGCGTCGACTCCTACGCAGAGGGTCCCAGGTTCGATACCCGAATTTTTACCACCTTTGATCATTCACGGCTCCACCTCTTTCGAGTCACTGACAATGCAGAGTATTCCTGTCTAGAAAAAGCTTCTCAATTTCGCCGTTCGGAGTCGGCATTAGACTGTAGGTCCTTTCCACTAGTGAAAGAATAAATAGCATACACAACACGCAGTGGTTGCTGAGAAGCTAGGCCCAGGTCCGCCTCGGACTGTCGCGCCACCCATATTATTATTATTCTTATTATTTTTAAATCGAGAAAGGCAAGTTCTTGAAGACTAGATTTCGAAATGCGGTCAATCGTATCAAACCCGGGTCAGGTCATCAATAACAAACGAAATCGGCTCAACATCCACTAGCCCGCCTTTCTCCAAACGGTCTTCTGTTCTCTTAAATGGCCTTGGTCGCGACTATATGATGGATAACCTTCGAATTCGTCTTCTTGTTCTGTGTCAACTTTCTCTCATCTCTGGTTATCGATCATGTCCGTTGGTCTTCGATCTCTGGTTATCGATCATCAAGCTTCTGAAATGCCAGATCCTCCTCCGACGAGCGGCTGATCAACAGCTCCCCCCTTCCTCCATCACTGACTAATCCCAAAAATCCCCCTTGCGAAATCTCTCCTCCAACTCCAGTAGCTAATCAAATCCCCTTCCAATTATCGCCCAACCCACAATCGCCACTTCGCACCGCATCTCAGCTGCCCACCTGCCGTCATCTCGCCAAATCAAAGCAGAATCTCAAAATCTTTTAATAGATCATCCCACCACCGTCAAGTGATAATTTACGAGAACAAACAAGAATCTTCTTCTGGTCCAAGCTCGAACCTTTTACCTTTCTCTCGGCACAGGTTTTCTCACACAAATGTCGCGGTGTTGGTCTGTAGTCTGCGACACAGAATCGGAATCAGTCGCGCGTCTCAGTCGCCGCGCACCTGAAATTAGCATACTCGTCCCGCGGAACCCCCTCGCTGCGCTGCGCTCGCCAGTCTTCACTTCCAAGAACATCCGCATCTACCCCAGTCCCTATCGGTGCTTTATAATCTTTCGACTTAAGTCACATCATCACCGTTTGGGGTCATTAAAAGCGCCGCATCCTCCAGTTCTTCGTATTCTCTTCGTCTCTGTTCGTCTTCTTGTCTGCCTCTTCCCTAATCCGCGGCAGCGGCAAGGGGGTAGGCATGCTGCCGCTTCCATTCGACTCAAAAAATTATCATGGGTATTTACATAAAATCTAACGGTACACCGCTTTGGACGATAAATTATTCATTTACCCAACGAGGAACTGGTAATTCTAATGGCACAGCTCGGAAGATGGACAGACCTTCTGGGTAATTGGTATCATTCCGAGGAAGACGCGGAGCACTGGGCACGCACTTGGCGCATCCCGTCTGACGTCTGACGTCTGATGGATTCGCACAGGATTCGGCGCTGCGGCGAGATGGTGTGACACTTGGCGGCCCTGTGAGAAATGCAAATAGAATGGTCTCCAGGTGGTAGCGCGGCGGCGCTAGGGGACATTGACATCTCCGGCGAGATGGATTGCCGGTGTCGATCGATGATGATTATCGCGTTGGAATATAATGGCTAGTCGATGGCGGCTAGTGGATGCTCGCCAAGAGGTGGACGACCGATGTAGTGGCTCGGTAGGTTGACGGGTGCTAATTTATGCGAGCAATTTTGCTTTTTTGGACAAAAGCGACAGTACGCCGCCGCCGCGCCACTGCTAAGGCGAGTGACGAAGGGGGTGCGTGATGACGGTGTTTCGATTAGAATGGCGTTCGATGGCACAGAGGTGGCGACGGTCAATGTCCTGATGATGGGGTCGATACCTTCAATTAGTCATGAGGTTTTGAATTTTTTTGACTAAGAATTCTGTTAAATCGGGGCTTGTCACTGGAGGCGGTCGTGGCAGTGAATGATCCCGGAACTAGGGCGGCACAAAGCTGCCGCCTTTTGATGGAGTCAGGCTGACCTGGAGTGACACATGAAAGCCGGGGGCACGGGGCCTTTGCAGAAGATTGATGGTTGTAGCGACTAATTTCAATCCGGGCGGGGGGACATATGACACAGAGACTAGAAGGAAGAGGAGGTCTGCTTTCCCCAAGGGGACATGTATTCAACTTGAGAGTTCATGGAGGTCTCCTTTCCTTGAGACTGAAAAGAAGACGTCCTAGCAAGCTTTATCCCTCTGTGAAGCTTCACTGGCATCTCCGTCCGTTCAAACGGTGAAGAAGAAGACTTGCCGGTCATCCTTCATGTCAAGGTCCGTCCGAAAAGCCTGATCGGTGTGTCAGTTGCTTCAACGGCACAACGGCTGGAGATGACTTGTTAGACATCCACTTCTCCGTTCAAAGTTTCATCAGCGTCTCCGTCCTTTCCGTTAACGAGCATCCTCCTTCTGTGGGGCCTCATCAGACTTTCCGTCTTTTTTCTGCGTTGTGAAGCCATCTTGGCGCGTGAGCCCCCTCCTTCTGCCGTCTCCAGACCCGCCAGGATTTTCTTCAGTCTCACCATTCATGGCCTCTGTATTTCTGTCCATCGCCTCTCCCCCTGTCCATCACATAACATCTGTCATCGCCTTTCGTTGGCTTTGTCAACCATGTGTGCCGTCACCACAGTTTATCTCAAAATCTTCGCTTTCACCGTCATCGCCATCAGTTCTGTCATCTCAAGCGTCTTCACTTTCACCATCATCAGCGCTGTCTCTGTGGTCATCGTGGCCTCCGATTGCGTCATGCTCCCGGTATCAATCATCTCCTTTTTCACATTTTCGTCGTCTGCTCTTGATTTTTGTACTTCCATGTGTTCCCAAGGTGTTCTGTCAGACTGCCAACATTCCTCGTCTTCTCAGAAGACACATCACAGGCCTCGTACCACCATAAATCAACCCAAAATACCAAGACAAACGATCACTTCCTCGCCTTCATCTGCTTCAATCGCTCCCAACACCATGCCACGTCCCACGCCTCATACGACACGCATTAGACCGCCCCCCGAGCGGCCACATGATCCGCCCAAATCGACACATTAATGATGCTCGCTCGCGGCCGACGAGGAAGACCATCCCATTCGTAATTCTAAATAATTGCCCACTCAGCAGGCAAATGGGAAACCATTCGTCCGAAATTCCGTGCGCGTTCCCCACTAAGGGGAAGGTCACAGCGCACGACTAATCAATATCTCGCCCTTAAAACAAAGTTCACGATCACTGCTAATTAAGATAACCACTCACGGTAATTACCTAGATCCCACATCATCACCCAACGCGGCTGACCTTTCCAAAGTCGTATCTCGAAACACAATAGATCCCCCAGCCGCAGCCGTTGGTTCCCATCGCACGTAGGTACGTACCACCGACCGTACCGTGCGCTCAGTCATCTTGTTCACCTTAACATGGGCATCACACAATTATTTGAAAAAATACCCATAACACAGCCGCACAATAAAGATCTCAATGTTGCATTGCTCTTGAATCAGCAGCACAACACAGCACAGCACGGCGATGTGCGCCGCCATCAACCAAGCGCTCTGACATGCCAAGTTTGTGTGTTGATCGCGTGCATTTCTCCAATTTTCAACCGGCCACGGAATAAAAATAGACCGTGCCCTGTCAAAAGACGCGAGGATCACTGCGCAACGGTAACAATGTGCGATCCTCCGCTCAGGCATTCGGAAGCAGCCAGTGGGATGGTTCTATTAAAGGACATCTCTAATTGGATCCACCGACGAATATGGACTGCGAATTGTAACAAATGGCACAAGACAACGATGACGACAAGCTCAGTTGAGCATGACAAGAGCACATCGAAGCTCCACAGATGGCTCGTTAATTACCCCCGCCGCCGGCAGCAATCAATGCTGACCGTGTGTGGGGACGAATCAAACATCGCTTCGAACCGTCAAAAACCAATTTGCACTGAACCCCCTCCAACTCTGATTTGTGATTGCTATGATAGTGATTAAATTATTCTTGTTTTTTTTTTCTTCTCATTGCAGGCATATTCACAACAATTATCATACAAAACAAAACATAGTCGATTTAGAGGTGAAGTGTTTTTTCTGAATCTCGAGGATGGCTACTTTGGCTGCCAGGTTAATGAGTCAACAGATTATTTACAACTGTACGAACTATCGAAATTATGCGACGGAAAGCAAGATTGTTTTCTTGGTTCCGATGAGCTGAGTAAGGAGCTCAAATGCACAAGTAAGTACCGTTGGACTGATGTTATATACAAAAGAGTTGGTGTGCGAACTTGGACACGATCAGTGACATGATCACTTTCCTTCTTTCGGTTTACCTTATCCCTGTGGAAAATGACAAATTGACAGACAAATGACAAGGATAGACAGGATAAGGATAGATCGAGATATATGCCACTAGGCCTTCCGATCATGGCTGGAGGCAGACAGATCATCAATGACACAAGAGAATCGCGTCAAAGCAATAAAATTCGAAGGTCTGCTTAACTATTCACGAAAACTGACGGACTAAAGGGAGCCTCAAATTACCAGAACATAGCCACTCAAGATGATCATCTGAAGGCATGTCATTATTCCTCTCTGATGACATAGGCAACCCGTTGATGGCGATCTTCAATCTTCAATTCGGACTGCTGGACGACATCTTCAGAACATAAAGTCACTATTTTTGGTGGCTGAGTCACTAGACACAGTGTAGTGCCAAAATTAAGTGTCAAGCATGTTACGAGGTCAGTCACCACTATAGCGCCGTGATACAATTAAAGCTTCTGATCAAACGATTGGATAAGCGGTTGTTACGTCCGTGGAGATGGATAGCATCAATATGGGCTTTGTTCCCACGCATATAAAGTTGAGCGGGGCTCTTTGGTAAACAGAGGCTAGTCACTTTTGATCCGCTGCATGTTTATGACCGGCTCAGGGAAGGGAGCCAGTCCCCTGGAATTTTTGACGACAGTAAGATCATAACCTGATCAAGATCACTTTTTTTGTTGCAAATTTTCAAAATTTCATTGCAGCCAGCGATCATTAGGCTATCCGCATTGTGATCTGGCAAACCTTGACCTAAACACATACTGAATCGGATGACGATTCATGCCATCGAAACGGGGATGTCACATAAATACCAATCTTTAAAGACACGATCGGCTTACAAATGGATTCCGTTTTGCCTTCAAAATCGGCAATCACCCCACTCTCTGCAGTGATTGATCGCAACAAAAGAGTTGGTGCCCCTCTCCGTGATTGATCGCAACACAAGAATTGGTGCCCTACTCCACCCTCTGACACTGACCCAGTTCCATGACATGACTCACTTCACTGAGTTTTCCCAACATTTCGACACAAAAACATGAGTCTCAGCCACATGACATGTCTGCACTTCAGACACGACAGCTGACATCGACGATGACGCGATGACGTTCGAGACAACATTTTTTGATAAATCATCAACTTCCATTGACAATCGCACTCATTTCCTCTTGTTTTCTTCTCACTCCCAACAGATGACTGTGATAAAGACGGCACACAGTGCACGAATGGTGTTTGCTTGAATGGCGTCTGCCATTGCAATGACGGATACGGAGGTTGTAATTGCAACGTTCAAGGTGAGTGGGTCTCAAATGATGAAAGGAAGTGGCGGCTCGAATACCGAGTGCCGACTGCCGCACCTAAGACTAACCGATGATCTTTCTTTATTTCCAGATGAAAACGAATGCAAATATCGACCGTGTGACGTCTTTGCTCACTGCACGAACACACTCGGCAGTTTTACATGTACCTGCTTCCCAGGCTATCGAGGCGATGGTCTTCATTGCGAAGGTAAGTCCACACAGATTCTCCTTCTTAGCTCCGCTTGTCCCCCTCTGGGATGGTCCATAACAATATTTCTGCAAGTGTAAGTGCCCACTGTGTCGGTGGCGGTGGCCATGTCTAGCCATGCCTAGCCAGGAACTGCCTTCGCTCGGCGGAAGATATTACACCATAATGCAATGATCGGTCGGTGTTATGCAATAAAGATAGCCGCGCACTCGTGTATCGCCATTTGAGCGGGATCAGGAAGACACGTTGGCTGCGTAACCAAAGAACTGCCACGCCACACACTTCTTCCATCCCGGCCGTCGGATGCGACCGCAGCCACCGCCACTGGATGCATGATATCCCTCGGTTCTCTGCGGATCCGATTACATAAGAGAGCGGACTACATTTGTGCTCTAGAACACAACAGGTGCCGGCACCAGCCCTCCCCCGAGTCGAACTCGCCGAGGCGGCGATAGTTCGTATCTAATGTCAGTGCTTCGCTTTATCGTTTATCCTGGGTGCTCTCAAGTGGGCGGCGGTGGCGGCTATGTAAGGAAGCCAAAAACAAAGACGATGCACGCTAGTCGCCCAGTCGGCGATCGCTAACAATGAGAGGAAGTTATGATCCGATGTCTGGCAGTGATAGAGAGATGGTATCGCGGCGAAGTTAGGAGCGCGCTGCCGTAGAAGGTTAGCGCTTTTTACGTGGAGGTCGTAAAATTTTATTTAATCGATTCTTACTTCACGAATCGATGAGCAGAGCTGGCTCAAGTGTGACTGCGAGCCGAGCCGCGGCCGTTTGGCTGCAGTGCAACTTCCGCGTTCTTGGAAGGGAATGATGGCACTGGGAGATGATGTTCAAGGATTCGCGGAACCGTATGCTTGATAGTTGGACGGGGTGAACGAGTCTGCAATGACAACGGGGTCTTCTTTCATCGGAGGCACTGGTGTACGGTCGATTGAGGGGATAACGAGCGACATTGCTTTGTTCTTCGTCGTCGTTCGGGGGCTTTGTTCAGCTGATGTCAGGTCGTTAAAACTGAAGACTTGTGAAGAGGGGCACAAACTCAGACAGGGCCCTGAAAAGGACAGAAATCTTCGGGGGATGGGAGAATGTTTCCTGGTTGAACAGGGTGGTCCGAGGCGTGCTGAAAATGATCTCCATCACTAAGACAACTCTTGTTCGCCATCAGAAACTACAGTCGGCTTCGGTAGTTTCGGCCATAGAACAGGAAAAAACTGTTAAATATCCGGCTCGAAGGACCAACAAAAATAATAAAATGTTAACTGCCGCCCGGATCGCCGAACGCAACGTTCAGCGATTGTTGTGCAGTCTATATTTAAAATTGGGAAACATTAGAATAAGCTAAAGTTGACTTCATACTGAACATGTGGGGTATTGGGTGTGCGTTCGGTTTAACGTATGCGATTTAAACGTATGTCAGTAGTGGCCACGAATGGATATTAGCTGAATGGAGAAGCTTTGTTGTAAAAATTACCGCTGTCATATTTCTTAAGAATTGTGAAAACCCGCACGTTCGAGTGATGAAAAAAATAGTTTAAGCCTTTTATGCGTTTAAGACTTGTCCCATAATCTCATCGACTCTGTGAAGAAGAAACAGCAAAATGATCCGCAACTGATCTGCAATCTGATCACATTGGGCTGTTAAAGACTGCATTTACACCTCTCCAATGAGAGATCGAATCACTGTTTGTATGGAACTAATTCGTTGGATCGCCTTTACACTCCACAATTGAACAGGGACTCTGTTGTTGATCCCTATTACTCGGGCACCTCTTGATCTTAACAGACTTCAGATGGTTCACTTCAGATGGTGAAATCCACCTCTCTGAGCACCAGAGCCAATGAGTGCTTCGATTGCTTTCGTCGGTGTTGGTCTACGACAACCTGGCATCCGAAGGTGTGCCGATCTTTGTCCTTCTTTGAGACCTGGTTCTGAAACTGGTTCGGTCTCTACTGAAATGGGCGCTCTATTGACGGAACGAAACTTTTGATCTGGACCTCCTATCCGCTCTCCTTGTTGACAGATGCCCGGTAATTGATCTCTGTCACTTAAGCAACTCTTGAATTTAGCGGACTTCAGAGACTTTGCCCAATGATCTCTCCACTGGCCAATGTCAAGTCTGTTCAATTTCCGGCTCGAAGGACCAACAAATAAACTAAATTCCCTTCGCCGACAGGAGAAGGTTCACCAGTTTCAATGAAATTGCTCTTGCATGACTATCTGGATGAGATTGTCCGCTCCATGGCTACATCACTAAAACAACGTCGTTTCCCCCCATCTCAGCCACTGTCATTCCCGGTGGCGTAGCCAAAAGGCATGGCAGACATCATCTTAGAACAGATTTTTCTGTGGCAACTACAATTCCTCTCAAGCCTCAACGTCGTCCGCTGCCACTGGAGTTCCTCTTCAAAAGCATGTCAAGATGATTCTTGATCTTCAAAATTTCCGATTTGAGTGGATCTTGTTGTCGTCAAAAGCACACATTCGTGACCACCTCCTCCATCACGCCGCACAAACGAAACCTCTGATGGATTGCATGCAATTCACACTGAAACGGTCAAAACAAACGCAAAAGAAGAAAATAACCCAAAACTCCTAGTGACCCAGAAAACTTCTCGCTCCAAACCACAACTTGATTATCCGGCATCTAATCCAATCCATCATCGCCACATCTCCGCCACCACCGCCGCTGCCGTCTCCACCAATCTGCACAGTCCTCCAATCTGTCCTCCTTTTAAGCATCCGAGGCAATAAAACTCTAGCCCACTCGGGCCCCGTTTTATTTGCCTGCTCTTTGACACCCCGGCCATGTAAAGCGGTTGCTACCACCGACGTCGGAGCGGCACCGTCGTCGTCATCATCGTCGTAGGACGCGACGTGGTCCTCTAGCAGTCGTTTGATTTATTCCAAAAGCCGTGGGGAGGGAGGAAGGTGGGAGAGGAAACAATTTGAAGAATCGCCAGAGTCATTCTTCACAATGTACCGTAGCGCGGATCTGCAAAGAAGACCCCCTCAGCCAGCCGCAGCGTGCGGAGCGCAAATATTGTGGGATGACATGCTGATGGAGATGATGGCTGTCTGTGGTCGTAAGTAGGGCACATCGTTGCCCGGAGTGGTTGAGGCACATTCGTGTGCTCCCGCGAGATTTCTCCGCGTTTTGTTTGTGAATTCTAATGAAAATATTTCGCCAGCATCGCAGTCACGTATTAATTGACGGCAATTTGTTGGATTCTCTGTGAGATTCTGGAATCGGGCGGCTTCACACTTCTTGCCAAAAAAAAAAAATCAGTGGCAGCACTTGTGAAAGCCCAAACACAGGCAATTCATCATTACGCCCGAATGGGCTTATAATAATCCCCTCGAGACGTTGCCACTGCGAGAGGGATTAGAGCTAGGCGAGTGGTCGCACTGGTTACTGACGAGAGTGCCGGGGCAATGGTCTGGTCCAGGGACGAGACACTGTGTGAATTCGAAGTCATAATCGTGCTCTTGTCCGAAGGTGATTAATGTTGTTGTTTAGGAGCGCGCAGGGCTTGATGGGATACTGAAAGTCATTAGACGCAAGTTTTCCGGCACAGTCGAATTCTGAAGGAGTGTGGAGTGGCCAACAGTAGGTGAAGACTTGTGGTTTGAACTGATTGGGGGAACCGTCGTGGATGCACAGTCGTCGCCCTCTGACGTGAATTCGCTAGGTCATTTTGGAGACTGCAAAATATCCAAGCAGTCCACCAAAGAGGTCCACCATTGGACTTGAAGAGTGGACAAGCACCTCACAAGCAGTCCCAGATGCAGGTGCTCATCGTCTTGTGACCAGCAACTCGAGGCTCACGGTCTTGCCTTCTCAAATAGAGACTCTCCATGAGTCGAGTGAGGCAATACTAGACTTGACTACGACTAGAAATCATTTTGTTGGTCAAAGGGCCTCAGGTGCCTGACTGTAGTCGCCCATGACAAACCACTTATATGTCCGGCTCGAAGGACCAAAAAATGGAAAATACTTAAATTATTAAAATTTTATGGATGGATAGGTTTTGAGCGCTGTCCCCCTGCTACGATGGGATAGTTCACGACATGAGCTCAGTCTTGGACTTTGCGGGGATCTCCATTTTACATGCTTAGTAGTTCTCAGGCCAGCAACCACATGGAGTGTCTAAACTTGAGCTGTAGCTGCCTGGCTCCTTGATGGTCTTGAGTGTACAGCTTTCAGTCTCGAAGACCAGACTTGTCTTGAGGCTGTGGTCAGTTGGAGGAGGAGTTTTGGTCTAGCCCCTAGAAGGCTCATCTTCGAACATCTTGTATATTGCATGCCCAGCTGATTTAGCAATGCCTTGTGGCTCCCGACTACATCTGCACCTTCGCCCACTATTTCGCAGATAGGGTCACAACGTCCGTCTCTCTGAAGAACATGTCTAAACGCTGCCAGAATTAGTCCTACTTTATGGCCCCACCTAGCGGCCTCCAAGTCGAGGAAGGAGGCAACTGGGCGATTGTCTGCGTCAAGTTACAGCCCCGATTGCATCTTTTTTTTAATGATCAGGCACGGACATAAATGAGATCACAAAGAGGTCGCTAGGGTCTAGCTATAGCTCTTCACAAGAGTGGAGAGTGTCCCATATCGTGTCCAGAGGCAAAAGCACTTCTTGCTTCACCAGAAGAGCAAGTGTCCCTTGTCATGTCGGACGATAGGGCCACCTTCAGTCTATGACCTCTGACTGTAGTCGCGTAGAAGGTTTCAAAATGTGGAACACATCTCGGACGCCACACACAGATCGCGCCTTTCACAATCTAACCTCAACCTCCTCGAATGTCACCTGCAAAAATCCGCTCAAAAAAAAAACCCCGAATTCAGAAAACAACGTCACCTTGTCGCAATGCCCACGTCGATTAACCCCGCTGCCAAAGTGCAGGCATCCTTAACATTTGACGGAGCAAATTAGGCGCAAATCACCCGCCCATTAACCAGCAACTCACTTCTCATTCTCAATGATTTTCTCAGTCTGTCCCCCTCGCCCCGTCGCCACACACATCTCGACCAAAATAAGTCTCATTACCAAAAGGTCACGCATATTCTGACATTGAATGGCACAATGGCTGCTGTGACACTAGCGGTCTCTAATGTTGTCAAACATTGAGCAACTGGCCGGGCTGCGTGATTTTATCACCCAGCGAGGCACGGATGCCGAGGCGGACGTGAGATGAAATACGGGCTCTGACTTCGAAGATGGTTATTATGTATCTTTCGGGCGACTAACCGTCGTATTAATTCAATTAAATCGTTTGCGGTTGCGTGCGAGGAGTGGCGCGGCGCGGCCGTGTGGGATTTTTTCGGAAGTGGGCAAAAATCGTGACTGTGTGATTATCTGTTACGAAATGAGAGATGACGGACGTGGCGGCCGCTGATGTGGGCGCATGTGCGACAGAGATCGACTTGACAACGCCGTGGAACAAATTTGGAATTTAAAGAGGGTCTGCTGAGTTGGTGAAGGGCCACTTGTGGAGTCAAGCAGTTCTGTCGAATTACGTGTTTCACTTAAGCTTACGGGAGACTCACTTCAACCAAAGGATAGTCGCAAGATTGGCTAGCCTTGGGCGAAATTCTTTAAAATTCAAGCATGACTTGGAAGAAACCCCTTGTACGACTTAGGAGTTATTTTGTGGCAAGTTAGCATACTCTTCAGGTCAGGTGAGCGTCTTTCTGTACGTAGGTGCTAGAACTAGAACAGGATTCCATCTACGCAAAGCTTTAAGTGTGATCGTAGTCCATAACACGTTCGCCTTGCTTAGAGACTGATTTCAGCCTCGCGCCAAATATTGCTGCTTTCTTCTGTGCAGTTACGTGAAACAGATGAGTGGAAGCTCTACGACCTGATTTGACTTACATCCGGTCTTCGGCGATGGTAGAGGTGTTCTACAAGTCAAATGTTGTTCATTGTTCTTTCCCCTTGTGAAAGAACAATAGTACGCAAAACGCGAGTCGTTGCTGTAGAAACTAGGCCCAGGCCCGTCTCGGACTGTCGCGCTACCCATATTATTATTATTGGCCAAGGTTATGGTGGTTCTCAGACCGCCACTTTCTGCACCTCTCTTCTCTGGTTGACCAATCAAGTCTTGTACTTGTACAATTTATCTAATTTTGCCATGTTTTTCCATCTCAATTGGATGAAAATACTTCACATCAGGTTAGCAGTATCTGCCACAGCAACATAGCATCTTTAGGAGCAATGGACTGACGTCAGGTACCAAGCGACGGTCTCAGCTGTCTTTTAAGAAGGTTGCATCAATTGCTATGGCATTCCTCGGTCTTTCAGAGGGGCTAGCAGTCATGTTGAGTTGCAACCCCTGTAGTCTTGACTTGGACTGAAAACTAAACATTGGGTCGAAATTCTTCCTTCCTTCGTCAAAGTTGTTTGGTTCTTCCTTCCTTCGTCAAAGTTGGTTTGAAATTCACTTAATCTGTTTTCACGGATAGTCGGCATCGTCCTTAAAAGAGGAGAAGTTCAGAGTGTTCGGATCGCTAATACGGTACACATGCATCTTGACCGCTCTAGACCCTCCTAAGAGCCAGCATGAGAGTGGAAAGGCTTAGGCCGGCCCTTTGTTTCCGACTGGGGATTCTGACTCGCTTGTCCACAAGATCATGGCGGCCACTTCAATTCGAGCCTTTGTAAAAGTGCCGCGCACTGGCTTCGTCAGCGTCTCTATTGTGTGCTCTGTGGACTGAAATCCGGTCCCTTTTACACGAAGCTGAAGAATCTGACGAAGCGTGAATGTGCTGCACTTCATCAGAAAGATGAGAACTGAAGCCAATTTTACAGACTGTTGACTGGTGACAATTGTTACAGATCCATTTTAGCGATTTTCTTGGAGTCGCAAAGTGTCCTTTGTGATGCCAACAGATCCGAATAGGGTGGGCGTAAATATCACACTTTTCATGCGCTTAAGACATTTAGCTCCCAGAATGAAGGACCGAGAAGGTTCTTCGTTGGCAGTATTCGATACAAGGTGGAGGATAAACACTCTTGATCCAAAAAGTTGCTGATGTTATTTCTTCCCAGTTTGAGCAGAATGCAAGCTCTACGGCTCTTTGCTTCTTTTCGGTGGCGATGCCATGTCGTAGGAGTCCCATGTCCAACATCAGTGTGTATGACTGGACAAGCTCTCCAAGATCAAGGAGCTCCAGAAACTCGACTCGGCTCACGGCCTTGCGTTCTCAAACAGAGCCTCTCCATGAGTCAAGTAGTCCCAGACTTGAATACGACTAGAAATCCTTTTGGTTGTAAAGCGGACTCACCTGCCTGCCTCTAGTCGCCAATGACAAGGCACTTACATCTCTGGCTCGAAGGACCAAAAAATGGAAAACACATAAATTTTTAAAATTTGAGGGATGGATAGGTTTTGAGCGCCATGAGGCTGCCCCCTGCTTCGATGGGATAGTTCACGACATGATCGCAGACTTGGACTTTGCGGGGATCTCCATCTTACATGCATCTTAGTCCTCAGTCCAGCAACCACTAAACTTCCGCTGTAGCTGCCTACCTCCTTGGTGGTCTTGAGTGTACAGCTTTCAGTCACGGAGACCAGACTTGTCTTGGAATCTCAAGCCGCTGGAAGGCTCATCTTCGAACATCTTAATTAATTCGGCTGGTTGGAAGGGAAGGGATCTTGAGCGATATGATGATGATTGGACGGGATAGTTCGTGGCATGGAGGGTGTGTGGGCATCTCCATCTTACATGATTTTTAGATCTCAGAGGGTCTAAACTTGAGCTATTCAGCAGCTTCCTGTAACAAAAACCAACTTGTCTTGAGGCCGTGATCAGTTGGAGGAGGAGGCTCGGTCGTCCTCTAATTCAAAAACCAGGAGGCTCAGCTTCGAACGCCCTCTTGGCTGATGAATTGCGTTAATTTGGGCGGTGTGGCCGAATCACTATAGTAAACGAGTGCTTGCCCTCCGGACTGCATTCTCAGTCTTGTACAGCTCGTGGTTGATCTTTGCTTGGCCCCTTGCCTTGCTCGCAAATAGGACCATCAGCTGTCACTTGAAAGCAAATGTCAGTTCTACGCTAAGTCAGCATAACTTCTATATTGTGACATCCCAATGGAAGAAGGAGGCACCTACACGGGAGGTCACGCAGTGACATCATGAACAATTCTCCAGTTTAACACTACATATTAACACTGGTTGGCGCGACAGTCCGAGGTGCACCTGGGCCTAGATTTGACTCTAATCACTTGGGTTGCGCGAGCTATTTTCCGGTTGAGAAAGAGTGGAAGGGGCTACAATTTTTTTCCGTCTTCGAATGATGGCTTAACAGCAACATTTTCTAGACTCTTGTTTCTAGACCCTTTGAGAATTGCTAGTGACTCGAAAGCGATGATATTGTGTGTTCGATCTGGGGATTGAATAGAATCCGACGCACCGGTGCGTCCTCATGGATTCCTCTCACACAAGTGATGGTCTTTGATGTGCGACGACTTGTCGCTTTCTGCGAATAAATTATTTTTGTTTTTTGGTATATCCTGGTTGCCGCAAGTTAACCTCGCTGCCTGGGTTCGATTGCCGGTAAGACCTCAATCAATTTTCAAGACTCCACCTCTTTCGAGTCACTGACAATACTCAAAGAGTACAAGTGTTTAGAAAGAGCTTCTCAATATTGGGCTTTCGGAGTCGGCAAAAAACCATAGGTCCCTTCCACTCGTGAGAGAACAGTCGGACCCACAACACGAGTGGTTGCTTGTAGCAACTAGGCCTGGCTCTCTATGGGCTGTAGCGCCTTCCATATTTTATTAGTATCCCCCAAAGTTTGTGTTTTTGTCACCAACATCACCATCGTTACATCGTAAGCCTCGAATGTGAACGTTCACATCGATAAACCTCGACTAAGGTCGCTACATAGGAATTGTTGGGTCTAGGGAGGCCTTCTGGTCACAGTCGCATCCAACGAGAGCTGCTTGTGGGTTCTGAGTTGCCATCGTGGGACCCCAGACCACCCAGATCTTAAAAGGTGCGTGAATCTTAAGAAGGTCTCCCAGCACAGACCAAGTGAACTTTCTTTAGCTTGTTAAAAACATGGTTGCCACGAAATGTGCACATACATTTCATCCCTCATTTTGTCTCAGCTGGACTGTGGATTCTGATTTCCTTCCGCTTGTGCACCTTCGAAATGGCGGACTGTGGTTTCTGTTTTCATTCCACTTAGCAAAATTTACCATTTCCGCAGAAGTGGAATGAAAACAGAAGACCGGCTGCGACGTCATGAAGGATGAAATGTTTGGGCACATTTCGTGGCAACCATGTCGTTGATGTGCCACAAAGATCTGTAGAATTCTTGCGACTAAGACTGGTTCCCACTAGCATCCTTGCGACTAGAACTGATCACTAGTGCAGCTCTCTTTTCACTCACGTCCATTCTGCTGATCCAATGTGTAGCTACAGCCCTTGTTTACAGCACTTCTCGAAGGCTTCGTCCTCAAATTGTGACTTAGTGTCGTGTACGCACTACCATGCACTTTTCCAATGCCTTTGACATCATCATGTATGTTCGGCCGCACAAATCCATGTTCTTTTCAAGGCCCTATCCCATTCGCCTTGCAGGCTCTTCCCTCACGACTGTCGCAAGTCTGCACCAACTCACAAGGTAATACTCACAGCCTTTCCGGCCATTCATCACAAGGCCATCCAAGCGAACCTTAAGTACACCAGATCAACAGCTGTACGCCCTGTTCCCACATCGAGTACACATCGCTCACAAACAGTTGGAACCAATAAATTAAAATCCAACAAGATTCGCAAACCGAAGAATATGCAAAAACGCATTTCCCAGCTGAAACACAAACCGACGAATAAACACGATCTATCACTTGTGCTCCATAAGTCACAGCCTGCCCGCCATACCGCGCTTCGGCATTCCGCTCTTGCCCCAGCGACCACCCATATCTCATGGGGAACCGACAAAAAGATACATCATCCGCCAGCAGTCCCTTGCACGGCCTCATTCCATAACTCTCGCGCACACAGTTTACCCTAGAATTAATATCGCAAGCTGCTTTCAATAAATTTCCCGTTCACAACTCAATTAAATGCCGCCGATACGCGTATCTCCGCTCCATCGCAGGTTCATCGTCCTTCGGCAACTGCAACGCCAGCAAAATGGGTTAACGCATCCGATTCCGAATTCATATTCCGTCAGCGTATTGCGCTAATTAAATGTTCAGCCTATTAACGAATTGCTTTTCTGAAGACGGTCTGAGATACAAGATACATTCCGCTGAGAGGGGTGCAGACGTGGTCTTTCGTCGGCGCACACCACCTCCCTTGCGACCGTTTATGCGAACGCTGCTAATTTTTCATTTTTAATGGACTTTTGCGGAAATTAAGACGGACTCACCCCCGGCACCCTCGGCACCCTCTGCCTGCTCAGCTTGTTGTGTCATAATTTATTAACAGATTGAATGGCAGATAAAAAATCGCTATCAACAGATACGCAGAAACACACGAACGACCGCGCGATGCTTCTGTGCGGTGCGCTGCGCTGCTTTGCTCGCGTGCGTGTGTGTGTGGGGACAGTAGCTCCTTTTGGTCAGCTTGCGGTCGCTGTGGCGTTAACTCGTGAGGAAAATGAATAAAAATTATAAAGACAATGTCATCACCGTCATTAATTTTACCGTTGACTTGCCATAACAACCGCAACAACAACAAAAAGAAAAGAATGATGAACGACGTTCGAAGGGGGTGATGAAAAGAGCAGGGGACCGAGTAGGGTTACGCAACGTCTTTGGATGCGCAGGGTCGCAAAATTCCATCACCCGAAAGCGAATCTTGCGTCCGCATCGATTGCAGCCGCACGAGGGACCAGCTTTGGCTTTTAGCATAAATTTGACTCGTATCATCTTCTTCGAATTAGCATATCTCTTCATCATTAGTCTAATCTTGGGTGGACTGGCCCATTGAAGGATAACCCTTCGCGATGGCGAAGAAGCGCTCCGGCGGATGCCACGATGGCGGCGGCGGCGATGCGACTAGACAAACAATTCGCGGTCGCATACGCGCAATTTCTTTAATTACTCCCGCGGCTGGGAGGACTAAAAATAGTCCCCATCCGCAGGCATACTTATCAGCTTAGCTGCGGGAGATATCTCCCCGTCTCAGAGAGCGGGGTAGAGCGGGTGGCAGACATGGCGATCAATTGGAGAGATTCGGGGAATACGTACGTCGCGGTGACCTTTATCGTTCCGTAAAAGGTTGCGAATGTTGAGGCCTAGCGACTCGGACACCGAGGAGACTGGCTGCACTAGAGGAGACTATAATTAAATCCTGCGGAGCGTTATCTTGTTTGCAATTAACAAATATCAAGCGAAGAGACACGGAACACAGCCGACGGACAGTGGAATGCGCAGGGAGCTTGATGAATTTTTATGCAAAATTTATGCAACGACATGCGGTTCGTGAAGGTGGAGGTTATCTCAATCAAGCGCAAAGTGGGAATTTAATTTTTGCGTTGGCTGCTGTTGCATTACGAGTTGCGATGGTCGAGTTGTTCGTTGCGAGAGTGGAGTGGGTGCGCTGTTGTATTTTAGAGTGCTGTGCGTGGACGTCTGGTGACTCTGGTCTGAAACAAGTGAATGGGTTGTCATTTTCAGATGACAATTTGGACCTTTTCAACCCCCAAAGTGCCTCAGTAGAAAATTGAGAGGAAGCTATGTATCTCTTGTTTCCATAAACCACTTCAGAACATAGTCTCCTTCCGTCAGACATTTGTAAGAAATTGTTCAGCGAGGTGATTTTGATTCAGTCTTCTGTTGGGCGCCAGTCTAAATTATTTTTATTATCATCAGCTTAAGCTTAAGGACCTTAAGCCATAAGTGCTGTCGTCTGGTTTTCAAACCTGGTCCAGTCACCATTTGCGGTTGGGCTCAAATTAACATCACTGTCACTGCAGTGACCGATCAGTGGCAGTGGTCCGATTGTGGGTATCACAATGTTCTAAGAGTGCTGCTGACTTGCAGCGCATCCTACCTACCTACCTAGGCCAAAATGAGGCCCGTTGTGTTACCACAAGGATCTGTTAGATCCTTATCCGCGAACTATCTGGAGGTTTAAATAAAGCGATAAAGTTGACTGTTGCTAACATTACTTAGTTCTGTCAAGTCGTAGAGATATGTGGAGTCCAAGTATTCTTTCTAAGCCCCGTTTTTTTAAGAATGTGAGAATGAGAGCTGGTTCTAGTGACTTCAATTCTTCCTCTGTTATCCTTGTCATACATGCCTCAAACCTCTTTTGGTTGCACTGGTCTAAAGCTTTCTTGGCCAGCTTCATGCGATGAGTGTTGGCCGGTTCTTACTTTCCAGTTCCTGAATGCTTTTTTGAGAACATAGTCTCCTATAACGCAGAGTGGTTAGGCACTGTGAAGTATACTGATGCACCCTTGCTAGCTAGGGAGTCGGCCAGTTTAGAGTGATCTAATGATAACATTGGTTGGGCGCCACTCCAAATTGTTGTCAAAAATACGGCTTCACTGTTCGCCAATACTTAAGTCACTGACCCTCGATCGACGGAGTACACTCACATACGGTTCCTATCACTCCAGGGCCATTCCTGAATACCTGCACAAAAATAACTCCATGATTTTATGTTAAAATGACGTGGGGGCTCTATTGCCATTGATTGCGTTTCCATAACTGCTTAGCAATGCAGTCCTCTGACGTTTTGGAGTAACTTCATGGCAACCTCTGTTGGGCGCCACTTCAAATTAATCCGGATTAGGACTGAAAAGCTCATAGATTTCATATCAAAGACGAGTGGATGTTGTTGACTAGTGCTTCTGACCGAAGACTGGACCCTCCTCCCTCTTGCAACATTTTCGATTTCACTTGAAGGCAGCAGCAGAGGCTGACATTGAACCGAACCTCAAGATAATTTAGATCAATTAAACTTCAATTACGTTAGATTACGTTATTATCATCTTTTTAATCGCATGATTCACTAAAGGGATCACGTGGCTTAAGCACACATGAGAGATCTCCAGGCAACGCGATCCTTCGCCATCGACTCTAGCTCATCAGAAGTTATGCCCCAGCGTAAAAAAGTGAGTGATTGGACTTGATCCAACCACAATTTCATGGGTTGGCCAAGTGGTCGCCTTTATGATCGCATTGATGGGCCGCCTCAGATCTCTTTATGATGGCGACATTCCCGCCACTTGACCAAACGATTGAAGTGTGTACCTTTCCATTTGAAGGAGCAGCTGTTCAACATTGAGTTCCTCATGTACTGCAGTGTTTCCTAAACCTTATCAGGCCTTAGTCGAAACCTCTGGTCGCGGAGAAGTAATTTCGATTTGACAACCTTCAAATTGATCTCTAACTTAAGAAATCATCAATCTCAAGAAGGGAAACCTGTAAAATCATAGGCCTCGTTCCTCAGGTGACAACCCGCTGAATGACAAGATCATGGTCCTTGGCAACAACAAATGACGTTATTCATTAAACTGTCAAACTACTCAAACGGCCCAGTATTTAATTTCTAACGATCACCTCGAGTTGAACGCTAAGAAGCTGACGATGCTCACATTATCACGTAGCGGCCGTGGCGTTGTCGGCCTAGGCCTCGACATCTATCCAAATGAGCCTCGCTGCCTGGGATCGATTCCTGCTACGCCCAAAATAAATTTTCATGGCCCTACCTCTTTCAAGTCACTGACAATGCTCAAGAGTAATAACTGTCTAGAAAAAGCTTTTCAAACTTAGCCGTTGGGAGTCGGCACAGAACTGTAGGCCGGCCTCTTCCACTCCTGAGAGAACAATAGGACCTACAATACGAGTGATTGCTGTAGAATCTAGGCTCTGGCCTTCCACGGGCTGTTGCGCCACGACGGGATCCTACAGGCCCCAATATCGCATAAACCCCTGCAGAGTATGACGCCTGATTTTGGTTTCTGCCATTCTCTCCCTAGATCATTGAAGACCTAGAACAAAAGGAGAGAGAATGGAAAGCAAGGGCTTTCGCGATGCAGTCGTTCACCTACCAAACCATAAACCATTGTCATTTATCAGACTAAATTCGGCAACATTTTCGCTCATGTCCCATTGATTTCGGGAAAGTACACCTGAAAGATGTCCACAATGGTGAAAATAGGTGCACTGGATAGGTCCATGGACCACGAGGGTTGACCTCTCTCAAGAGAAGCACCTACAAATTTGACCTAAGGCATCTAAAAATGTAGGATTCCGAAAATGAAGCAGTTCTCCCTAGCGACGAACAAACAGCTTCCTTCAAGAAAACCAGTCCAGATAATCCCTACAAATCCCAAGGGATTCCTTCCCCACAACCTCGAACATAAGAAATATGGTCCTTCGAACCGGATAACAATCACATTCCCCCATCTCCACTTTTCCTTTCACTGCCCACTCCACTCCGACCTGTCACCATCCCCATCCCGGATTCTCAATTTCACGGAACAGTAAAACTGACAGCCCAAAACGTTATCCATCCGTCAACGTATCCGAAATGTCAATCACTCTCTCTAATCGGATTATCGCCTTACTGCCGGCCCTCCTCCTTCGGAACACGCCACCGCACCGTCCCTCGATTACAACGGCATCAACAACAAACAACAAGCAACATCAAATTCATCCAATTAGTGGTCGCAGATACAAATCTGATTATCCGCGGACGGCCTGTGTGCGACCGGACAGCGACGAGATTCTAATTTCGCATGCAGACAACTTTCATGATCTTCAACCTTCCGCGCCAATCCGATCTGCGAACGAACTGTGTGCTGAAGGGACGCGGCCTATTGTTCGCGCGCTGTTCTCCTTCTTCGTTCTCTAATCATCCGCCATGCGGTGGGGTACGTTGACCCGATGCACAGCAATCTAACGACGAGTGATGGGCCGCCGTTGCTGATGCTGGCCCATCATCATCTTCATCATCATTAACGAATTTTTCTGCTCGCCGAGTGCAGAGGGGGGGGGAATCACTTTCCTTTGGGGAGCACGGACGGCGAGGTCTCACGCAGAGAATCCTCGGTCCTGTTCCTCGTGTTCACAAGTTCAAATTGAAATCTTTTTTCAATCATCATCTCCGTCATCGGCATCGTCATCTGCGGCGCGGCGTCCTTATCGTCTTCATCATCGTCGTCATCATCATCATGCTCGTCCTCATGCTCATCGCCGTCCTCATCGTCGGCCTCATCATCGTTGTTGTCGTTGTTGTCGACGACGTCGGTCGGTCGGTTTCGTTGCTGTCGTGTAGCGCTGGTTGTTGCTTCAGCGGGAAGACCTCGAGTCGACCTTTCGCTATCAGCATCTCACTCCCAAGACGCGGACGCTCGCAAGTTCATGACGAGCCAGATGGGGTGCTGCATTCCTTCTCGGTTCTCTCCACTCATCCGATAGACATCACGGAAGAGGAAAATATTATTTCTGCTCCAATAGATACAGATACACATGAGAACTCAACTCATAGATACGAGCGCATCGCTCCCGATGTGTGTTGTGCTTCAGTTTGCAATTTTCGATCCTCTCTCTTTCTCTCTCTGTTCGTTTGCGTGGAATTCCCATTCCATTAACCTCGTAAGACGACGATGCAACAACAAGCTTGTCGCTGCCTGCCGCAGTCCAGCTACGCCAGCCTGGCCCGAGTTATGTGGCATGCATGGTCATAGAGGAGGTTCTTCCGTCTCTCTTCATCTCTCTCTCTCTCTCTCTCTGGCGAATAAGCGTGTCTGTGATGACGAGCAAGAGGACGATGATGGTGCATGCGAGCAGCACGACAAGCGGAGCCAGCAAAACTGCCAGAACCTCCAGCAGAAGTAGAAGCAGCCACCAGTCACCAGAGCCAGCAACTAGCAGCAACCAGCAGCAAAGGCAGCGACAAGAACAACGTCAGTAATGTGTAAAATGCATAGAAAGGGAGATCATTGCCCTTAAGTGAGGCATGCTCCTGCTGTTGCTACTCAGCTCCACACACACACTCTGCCCTGGCTGCGATGATGACGACGACGACGATGAAAACAACGTCGACGACGACGTCGATGATGATGATCATGATGATGATGATGATGGTTCGGGTATTTAACTATCGCCGTGGCCTTTGTTGGATTCTTGTGCATTTTTGTTCTTGAAAAAACTTCGCTTGCTGGTATCTGCGGCTCCTTCTCTCTCTCCCTCGCTGGGATTTCTCTCGTTTTTTTTTTGTTGTCTCCTCGACGACCAGATTCCCATTGAGGTGAACAATTGGATTGTGGAGCTCTGCAGGGTGTCTCGGGAGTCATAGGAGAGCGCTGATTGCATCGGAAATTCCTGAGCGGTATGATGCGGGTAAATCGCATGCCTTCTCACCGAAAGTGAAGATGTTAGGAAGTTCACGCGGGATGCGAGTTGTTTTTCTCTCGGTCGAATTCTAGCGAAGGCAGAGCACTTGGTGAGTGCGACAAGGAATGCGGCTCTTTCGCATTTTTTACGGTGGCTTTGGGGACCTTTACACGAACCTGTGGTGTCGTTTGAGGATTGAATTTGTGTCCAATCAGCGCCATCTTTCGGCAAGATGATGTTCGTGGGCGTTGTCCTAGATGATCCATCGATGGTTGCGATTAGACTTGTGACCAATCGCAGACTTCACGTTGGTTAATAAAGTTACCACGGAACTTCAGTCACACACTATCAAGCTTAAGCAATTAAGCTCCTTGTTTCGTAGTGATCACGTACCAGAAGTTAATCCCAGGAAAATAGGATTTCTCTGTGGACCCATTTTCATGTTGTTGAAGTGTTGGTGATTCCGATAATGCCTCATGAGATGATGCAGACACCATCAATGAATTTAGAAAGCTTCCTTAGCAAATCTATGTTAAAATAAGACGGATTGCAGATGACTTCAAAATTGTTGAAATCGTTGGTGAAAGTGTAACTTACTCTGTGAGGGAAAGTAACAATGTTTGAGCACAATTTTAAATGACTTTACATTAAAAATATTGTTATCTGCAAAAAGACCATCGTTGGTGAAAACATTGGTGTTTGAGAATTTGACAATGTTGGCCATGTTACCATCAAATTCAGTCCTGAGACTCGTACTGTGACTGTAAATGCATCAATCAATGCAAAGAAAGTAGTGGATTTTGCGAGCTCTAGTCATTGTTGAAATCATTGGTGAACCAATTTTCAAGGTTTTCAGGGAAAAACTAATTCCAGTAACAAGCTTTTCAGCTAAAACTGAGATCGTTGTCAAAAATATGTTATTTTCCTAACATTCTAAGCATTGGTGAAATGATTGTTGAAATAATTCTTATGAGCCTGAGACAACATTTTTGATTCGAGAAACGTACAGGGTTCATACAAACATACAGTTCAGTAAGAAAATCAAGCCGATTTGTATTCTGTAGGTGTTGGTGAAATCGTTGGTGAACATCGTTCAGAATGAATTGTAGTTTGACACAATGTTACTATGCAATTCACTCCTAGCAAACATTTCTTGAGTTATTCATTGCTCAAAATCAGGGGACTGTATCACCTATGTATGGTCGTTGGTGAAATCTTAATTACATTATTTTAAGGTTTCTCAAACCAAATCAAATTTGTGGATTAGAAAAAAATAAAAAAAACGCATTGGTGAAACCATTGGTGAATTGAATTTTTCAGTCTACGACAGTATCCTACCAGCTTTGAGATGAATTTGCTAAAAATCTATAGCTACACAAAGCTGTGGAGTCGGTGTGGTATATTGGCTGGGATAAAAACGTTGGTGAAAATATTGTTGATTAGCCTCTTCACATTTTAGACAACATGAGCTTCAAAATCAGACCTGTTAATTAACCTACGCTCATAGATACATCATTCCAAGCCCAAAAAAGTGACTGCCTGCATCAAATACGTTGGTGAAAATATTGGTGAAAAGCCCAACTACACTCCAGATAGCCAAAACTAGCTCAAAACGTGTCACACCTTAGTCGTCAACCTTCAGAGCCGAAGGTTCCCCTGATTAAGACGTTGATGAACTTCATTGGTGCGAATTTTTCAAGGTTCCAAGGCTGACACTTGTCTCACCTCTGCTCCGATAAACGATAACCAAGCCCACCTTCAAGGACTTCGAAGCCATCAGTCGAATCCCTGCCATTACCTCTTGCTCCGTAAATAGCTTCGTTGAGGTGGTCCCATGTCGATCGCGCCAACTTAATGCCCAAACCTCACGCGACCGCAATACATTACGGTCGCACCAGCGAACATGGCAACCGCTCTCCCGGCTTAATCTGCATCACATGCTCCTACGGCGAACAGTTATGCCGTGAGCGATGCGCGCCGGGGAAAACACATTCGAAAACAATTCAAGTTCACATGATTTCCTCACCAGCGCATCGCTTAATGGCTGCGATCCCTCGGAACATCTTCATCAAACAAACATGCAACAGCCGTCAACGTGAGGCAATCAACGAGGGCGAGAGCCCCCGTCCTCCCCTTCGCCGGCTAACTGATGTCCGACTGTCAAAATAATAATGTCCGACATTACTATTCACCTCTTCATTTGCCTTCGTTTCATCTCCGCCTGCCACAGAGCTCGGCTGCGGACCGGTCTGATGCCAACGTCGGTCGGTCGTTGGGCCATCACACGCAGAAGATGGATGAGAACCGTTTATCGAACAGGAAGACAATGCGCATGCAAACGGCAGAAAGAGGGAGAATCAAAGGAAAACTATTAAAGTGCAGTGGATAAGCTAGGTTCGAGGAGTCCTCCGGTCCCCCAGCCGAACGGGAATCCGTGTTTGTTCGCAGCGATGAAGGTGCATCCAGGCACGCACACTCTCACAGCTCGACTGGGGATCACTCGGGGATGCAAGAGCACCGCCGCCACCGCCATCACTGTCGTGCGTGACTCCTAAATGACCATTCATCTGGCCCGGAAGGTTACCCCGGCATTCTGCGTGTCAAGTGGTCCGTTCTGCACCTCGCCGGCCTCTCCTCATAGGCAAGGCGAGTGGTTGATGATCCTAGTATGATATAGGTCACTTAGCGTTCCCCGATTTCGGATGTGTCTCTGTGTGCGGCAGACCAGTCGGACGCGACGGACGGACACTCGAGAGACGTGAGCAGTGCGGCGGCGCACATCGAATCAATCAAATTGGATTGTAAATACGGTTTAATGGATTACGAATGCGCGCTCTCTGTCCGATGGGCCCGTCCCGAGGTGATGGCTATCTGTGCACACTTCGGGATGGTGTTTATTTTCGGTCGGCTCACAATGGTGAGCCGGCTAATCGGTAAGCGGCCGCACGAACCGAGAGATAGAGCTCGTATGTAAATCGATGCCATGACGTGGCCAACTGATTTGGCATCGGGACGCATTGTGCCGTGCGGAGGTTCTTCGGTTGGATGTTAATTGGATTTATTGAAGGCAGCCGAGTGCGGTCGGGCGGTCTTCCGATATTTTGTGAGACTGTGAGACTGTGAGACTGTGAGACGCTCGACATCGAGGTCGATGCATTCAATTGCTTGGCGTTGTAATTATCGTCGTGCGATGAATGGACGATGGGTTCGGTCGAACCGAAGAATGGTTTGAAGAGCAAGAGGAAGTCAGGGTAAAGCGTCCTCGATCAGTGATCTTGTTTTGAAAAGTCTCACGTACGTGGGAGGAGGGGTGACGCTTGATTTTGAGTGACGTGACAATGACAGTTGTGCGCTGACTTCAAGGTCCCTCATGGAGCACCAACGACCTTGGCGGCGGGGCAACCTGCAACCACTTTAGAGATCACCTACGTCCTTGACGCAGAGCTGACTCTGGTTTGCTTGTCATTGGACGGACATTTTCTGGCTTACTACTTCAGGAATGGCTGGTTTAAGACAGTTTTCAGGGTCTTCGGAGGGAAAGGCGAATCAAGGTAGGAATCTGGAGTGTCAGGAGATCTGATAAAATTTGATGATCAGTTCGTAGATTCATTAGGCTTCGAACTCATTCTCTTGCCACTTCCAAGAAACGGTCCTCCCTCCTTGGTCGTTGATGATGACTTGGCTCCGTCAAGATCATATAAGGATCACCATTGTGATCGTGGAAGACCTTCCTCAAGCTTGAGTCAGAAAAGCTTCAAGCGCACTGAGATACGTGGCATTTGAAGCTGCAATTAAATCGAGACTAGTTCGAGTGAAAAGACATGATCTCGTCAAGTTAATGAACCATATCCTCCGAGATCATCGGGAGATCAGCAGAAGATGCTTCAAGACCTTGGCTTGGACAGGTTCTGCCGAGATCAAGGACACTGGAGGCAGCACTCTCAAGTGGAAATGACCACTGATGCCACGAAATTCTGAGCATAGAACCTTTGAACGATCACATTGCCAAAGATCATGTCAGTCAAAGATCAGAACTTGCATCATTTGGGACTTGATCTACATAGAGCTTAATCAGTGACCTCTGCCCAGAAAACTCTCTTCCAAATATGTCACATGACCACTTGAAATAAATGCCAATTCCTCGACTCTAATTCAGCATTCAAAGATGCTATACACGTTTATAGCCGACCAAATGCTTTCCAGTTGATATTGCAACCTCCAATTGAATCGCTTGGAAATTTAGTGTGACAGCAATACAAGACGCTTTCCTCTGTAGAATCCAGGGAAAATTTGTTAGAAATTGCTTCTGTTTCGATTTAATAGTTTCAACCAATCAACCACTAGATGGCGCCACTTACTCCCTTGCAAAAGGTATTCAGTTGAAATGTCCTTTCTGTCACAAGGTCTCCAACTCACGCGATAGCTGATGTATTCAGAGATGTTCAAGTCGAATGAGAAAAGTGGCTGGGCCAAAAGATTCTACCAATGCGCCAGTAGATGGCACCACTTACGCCCTAGCAGAGGGGGTTCAGTTGCGGTGTCATTTCTGTCTTAAATTCTGCAGTTGACGCGATAGCTAATGTATTCAGAGGTGCTCGAGCTGAATGAGTGGTGTGGCTGGGCCAAGAGATTCAACCAATGTACCACTAGATGTCGCCACATACGCCCTTGCAGAAGCGATTCAATTAAGATGGCATTTCTGTA
Organism: Eristalis intricaria; assembly: GCA_964034865.1. Classification (NCBI taxonomy): domain Eukaryota; kingdom Metazoa; phylum Arthropoda; class Insecta; order Diptera; family Syrphidae; genus Eristalis; species Eristalis intricaria. The sequence continues at coordinate 71,989,867 of OZ035874.1, forward strand.
ACAGCTTCTGCAGTTGAGGCCATAGCTGATGTGCTCAGAGTGTTTGAGCTCAATGATTGGAGTGGCTGAGCCAAGATGAATCTGACATTTCACGATTGCATCATGCGGCAATCTTTTTCAAGCAACAATCCCCCTCTTGTCACACTCAATCCAAACCAGACCAACTGACATCCTGACACTCGCAAGGCACTCAAATTCATCATCTTCACCTGGTGTTGACACCCAGGCGACTCTCAAGCCCCCAAAACGTCACTCATCACCCGAAACCAACTCGCCTCTTGCTCTGAAGCCCATCATCACATTCAACATTGACATTCCCACTTATCACTCATCATAATCGATCCGCAGTCAAGTCAAGCTTTGGTTCAAAGCTCGGATCCGTCTTAATGCAATTAACCGATTTTGTATCTGCCCCTTTGCCCCGCCGATGTAATTGAATGTCTGACATCTGCGATCCGACAGCATCACTTACAGATCCAACCAGCACCACCATCACCCCACACTTCAGCCGCGTCGCCGCTCTAATCTATCTCGAATCAAACCAGTCTTCGAGCGAAACCGGTATCTCTAAGTGATGTGTGTATCTCATCAAAATTCTATGCAACACCTTTTGCGAGAGATTCCCCTTCGCAAAGTGCACAGCAGTGACCATTGCGCGATGTGGAATAGTGACTTCTGGCAGAGGTCACTCTGCCGCAGCGACACACTCTCCACACACTCACAGATGCGAGCGAATTCATCTAAAAATGCACTTAGATACGATGTTCTCTCTGCAGCTCTGTGAATTCAAACTGCAGCCGAGGTGAGTGCACTGCCGTGTCTCATTTAAAGTACATTAGTCAGTTACGGTTTCATTCATGCACTTTGAGTTGCATTGAGAGAGTGTGTGTGCGAGTAACACAGATTGAGATACTAAGTCAAGGTGGCAACGACAGCGACACCGACAACGACAAGCGCGAATGGATGATGGAAATGATGTTGATCACGTTGCATAACTGTGCGACCGAGTGCACAGTTTTATGACACAGAAATCTATGTGTATCTCATGGATGCACATCCATTTGTGTCTGCAGCCGAGGAGTGCATATGCATGCACCGCATACACTGCGTTTGTTATGCAAATGCAAACTGAATCTGGGACATCCTGGCCATCAAATCGCTTGACATCGTCGTGTTCATCGTGCGGTCGTTGGCAGACCTTTTTGCATGCGTGCGTAGCGTGTGTACCTTTGCACGCATCTACGAGTACAAGTCGATTGTTCGCGCAGCGCGGCGGCGTCCCATTGAGATGGAAATCGATTCTCTACCCCCCGACAGTCGAAAATTAATTACTTGCGCCATGCGGCGGCATTGAATGATTTTGTATCTACGCCAAATGATTTTAATCGATTTTTCTCCTCTCCTTACAGATATTGATGAATGCCAAGATCCAGCGATAGCCGCGCGATGTGTAGAGAATGCCGATTGTTGTAATTTGCCAGCGCACTTCTTGTGCAAGTGCAAGGATGGCTATGAAGGCGACGGGGAGGTTCTATGTACAGGTGAGTGCAGGGGAATGGGTTTTTATTTAAAAATAAGTTCCATTGTCTGCTGTTGGATTGGAATGAAGACGACGTGGAGGGGTCCTCTTCACAGAGAGGCGATGAACTGAAGGTTTGTCCGGGAGCGACTGCACACAAGGAGATCACTTGGATGAAGATCCCAAAAGGATTTATTCCTTTAGAACTTCACGAGAGACCAGAGGGGCCACGTTCGAAACCTGGAACGCTAGGAGATGAGATTTCCAGACTAGCTCGTAGATTAATTCGAAGAAGCAGCTTTAGCTCAAACCCGAACGCTAATTTAACAAGTCAATGCCGGTTGGTTGAGCAAAAGAGACTAGAGATTTTGTGGAGCTGCAAATTTTGATTGAAGCAAATTTTCATCCTCAACAGAATCGTGGGCCTTCTTGTTCTTTCCGGGGGTGGACAAGAAAGGCGACGCACAAATCAGGCGCTACTCAGAAAGGAGCTCACGCTGATATTTGTTCGCTAAACCTGTGTTCTCTCCGGTCAAACGCACGGATATGCTCTCTTTTAAGAGGAAGAGGACTTAAGACGAATGAGAAAATGTGTAGATTTGGGTCAAGTTTTTTGATTAATTTCTGGCAGAACCATTTTGACTTGAATTTCGATCAAAAAAACCCCCAATATTGATAAAGACGTGGCCGCAGTGGCGCATTGGGTAACTACGTCGACTCCTAGACAAGAGCAACTCGATTCCCAACAAGAGCTACTTTCACAATTCAAGGCTCAACCTCTATCAAGTCAACGATAAATTCTAAAGGAAGATTCCTGTCAAGATAGCTGACCTTTCCGGTAAGCTACACCTTTCCAAAGTGCAGACTGGTCGAATTGCCAAATACTCAACCGAGCCCCTGCAGTGACGCCACGTTGCTTTCTTCGACGTAATCGATCAAAATAGAGTTCTTGTTGATGTACCATTCACTGGCGAGCCATGTCAATTCTTGACAAGTTTAATAGCCTCCGCATGACAAAATTTCGTATCAAGTTCCTTTTAACAGCTCAAGGCCGGTTAGTGCGCAAGGCTTGGTGTAACAATGACTTAAAGGTCAAGTATAAGCAGACTCCTGTGTTTTTTAAGACAAAATATTTCCATGCGCACACACAGGTTCAAGCTGAGGTATGCCATGCAGACTTCCCTTAATTGCAGCCTATCTCTTAACGAGATGGCCAAATATTTTAACATCCAACTTATGTGGGTGCCGGGACACTGTTTGCAGAGAATTGCGAAACGGACGGACTCTCTAGAAAGGGCACAACTCTGTACTCTTTCCGGGTGGAGACCCACCCTCCACTCCTATCGTTACTATAAAACATCTGCTAAAGCTTCAACCGCTTGTTCCAGCAAACCACAGTTGGATATCTGGTACAGGATGCCTCATGGCCTATGATCGATTCCAAGCGATCGCTTAGCTTGATCAGATTAAGCAGACCAAACCTCAGATCTCTTATTGGCGTTTTAACAGGGCATTGTGCTCACGCCAGAGACCGTGCTAGCTGGAGAGGCTTGTTGGTTGAGGCCCAGGTCCACCCCGGAATGTAGCGCCAAATAAAGAAGAAGAAGTGCTCACGCCTCTAGACTAGGCCTTCCCTATAATGATTTCTGTAGAAGCTGTATGGACGAGGATGAGGAAGTAACCATCGAACACTTGCTATGAAGCTGCAGTGCTCTCTCATCTTGTAGATTCAGACTTCTGGGGCCCATTTGAGCAGCATCAGAGTCAGCCATCTTCTTCACACAAATTGATTTGCGGAATAGGTACCCTTGATCCGCATGGTAACACAATGGGCCTATGATTGGCCTAACTGTGTCTGCTGTCCGTATGCGCGGCAGACAGCCACCTCAACCTAACCTAACCTAACCATGCCATGCGGTAGAGGGACAAGCTCCCCAGAATCGCTTTCAATTCCCTGATAAAGAGGACAAAGAGCGATGGAGACACTAGTGTGTAGAAGAAGGACAAACGCGAAAAGATCCTTAAGCTAAGACTGCCAACAAAAAGTAGACTTTGACAAGACATTGACAACATTTTTGAAGATCAGTAGATTTTAAAAAATGAAAAAAAGGAGAACTTCTTAAAACCTTGCCATTCCAAGTCGGCTTGGAACGCTCCACCTGTGAAACATGAGGCAGTCACGCGCACAACACGATTGTTTGTCGTAGAAGCTGCATATAGGCCCAGGCTCACTTCGGATGGTACCCAAATTCTGTCCAGTCTTGGCACAGATTTTCTAATTAATCAAATAGCCTAGGACGAAGGCATTTGAAAATCAGCTCTGTCATCCCTGAGGTTACTGCGTGTTGCCAGAAAGACTCTGGCCCCCACCACCGTTCATACATGACAGCGTGCATAGAGACGAGCTATACAACGCCATGTCTTATGTTGACATTCCTGCTAAACTGCCCAAACTGTGAAGGATGACGATGGAGAATTCTCGCTTCTCCATCGAGGTCGAAAACGAACTCACCTAGACCTTCAATGTCAAAGAAGGATTTAGACAAGGCGACACGCTGTCATGTGGCTTCTTCAACATCATTCTCGAGATGATGGTCCAGAACTCACTCGCCAGCAAAAGAGGCAGGATCTTCCAAAAGTCCGTACAATTGCTAACATGCGCGGATACACTTGTTAAAACAGATTCGAAACCGAGTAACATATGATCACGTTGAGCAAACTCGGTGCTGCGGTAAATAGTTCGAACGAGGGTATCATCCCAAACGACAATCCACCAAGGCACCGAGCTACCCTTGAGTCCTTTATTTACTCAGAGGAGAAAAAGACCTTGCTACTGGGATGGATTTCTCTCATTTTTTCTCATTAAACATCTTGATATGATCGATCGAAAAAAGAATGGCGTCAAAGAAGCTCGTATTGAAACGGAAGCGGTCCGTCTTCAAGGAAGGACACACACCATCGAGGACTTGGCCACAACGTCACCATAGGCAGATACACACACTTTCTAGTTAATTGAGGACTTCGTCTACATCGGCTCTCAAGTAAACAGACCGAATACCACTAGAACAGAGATAAACGGGGAATAAGTCTCTCCAACCGAAGGTTCTTTGGTGTCAAGTGAGCAACAGAGCTCTCTACCTCTAATATCAAAGCTAACATTAAACATCTAATTCTGTGTTAGCATGGTTTTTTTTACACTTGTTTGTCTGGAACGTCATGATCGCCCTTGTCCTGGCGCGGAAGCATGTAGAATCTCAAGAGCAGATGAAGAAGCCCTTGGTATTTCGAGAGAAAATTTCTGAGCTCAATCTTTGGTCGTGGTTGCTTTGTTGGTTCTTGAAAAAAAACCATGAACCGTAAAACGCCAGAAGTCTAGCCAGGCGTCTACGAATTCAACGCCTAAGGTAGCTAGGCCATGTGAAGCACATGGACAGCATTGCTTCAGCCTATAGAGTCTTCGACTACGACAACGCAACAGGAGACGCCCACGGAACCGATGGCGCACACAAATTGGGATGGACCTCAAGCCTATCTGGCTAAAGATCGTACCAGCTGGAGGAAAGTCCCACCCCGGAGTGAAGCACGAAGAAGATGTTGTAAGCCGCCGTTTAAACCCGCAATATTCTTAGAATTTACTGGCTCTTCCTGGACAGTGGCATACCCCGGTCTGAATGTCTGAAATATCCTATCCCTCCAAAGAGCAAATATATCCTTCGATGCGATCCGCCTTCGATTAGCAACGGGTCTTTCCAAATCCATTCCAAACTGCCTTTTAACATGCCTCAGGCCGTGAGTATTCGTTTCATCATCGGTCTCTGAGCTTGAATGTGAGACAACTTCAGGAGCAACCAGCAATTAAGTTGGGGCAACAGTAAGGCTGTGAAATGGTTTTATCAAGCTGCAGCCTCGCCAAAGACTCCCTGTAACTGCATTAACATTGTTTAGCAGCCATTGGGGAAGGCGTAGCTCCTGCCATGCCCTCCTCGGGGTCTGCTTAACTTCCTTAGAACACTTATAGATGTTCCCGGATGAAGGAACAAACCATGACAAGTACTGGCCAAGTCAAATTTCAAGTCTTTAGATGAACATGGTCGATGCACATTTAAACTGCGTTCACAGACACCTAGCAACGTCGACCCAGTGTCCAGCTCAGGTTTGAATTAAAACCCCCTTTGCCATGATGTGGCGAATCAAATGACATCTATAGACACTGACAACCGAGCCACATGACAACTTCCTGTCCGATCCCCGTTGAAGTCCAAGGTCCGCTCTAAAACAGTGCACGTTTGACAAATGGACTGAATATCCCACCTCCTGTCGGCAAGGTCTTCTTTAAAGTTGGAAGTACAGAAACCATGGAGGAGGTGAGCAGATTAGCCCGGCGTCAAAAGTCATTATTCCCACGTCACACATTTGTCACGGCAATTTTCTAAATGTGACACCAAATGAGGGTCATGAAGATGATCTTAAGAGCTTTGATAGAGATCTTGATGACATCTAGAGCACAGATGCCGGCTGCCACTTCCGGTGAAACAAGCCTAACTCGTTGTTTCTTTAGAACCACACGCAGCCAGATGAAGCTGCCTTCTCAGAATGGGATGGAAGTTTGCCCAGCTTCAACAAACACAACCCCACGTTAGACACAGCAGAAGGTCATCGGGAGTCAATAGAATTCCGAAGAAATTCACAAAATCGCCGCCCATTTTGGGCCAAATTATCCCCTCGAAGGCAGCAATTAAGACCGAACACAGCCAGATAAACATGATGTGGCCTTTGTGTGTTGTCGTGTCCCCGCCTCCGGCACGCAGGTGTTCTAAGGCATCTCTCGAAAAGTGATGACATCAAGGTCTGCATCCTCCGTGACCCCCAAATTGGCCGCTTTACCCAGCCATTAGCATATGACTCTCTGCGGCGAATATGAATTCGCAATCTGATCTGCGGATCTTTCAGGCGAAAAGGCCCCCGAACAAGTGATGTCATGTCATGCGGTGCGGCTGACAGTGGTGGTTATCTGATACCGGCCGACGCATGACATCACTCGTCGACGGCCCCTGCAAGTGGTGGCCACCAATGCGAACTGCTTTCGCTTGAAATTCCTTCGTCTGCCAACGCCTTCGCCCGGGGCCAATGCAACGCGCACAAGGAGCGCCAAACGAAACAAAAAACGCTTGAATTCTTAAGAATCTCTCCGAAAACCACGGCACTTAAAGCTGACCTTGACTGCGAACACCGATCACTCTTTCTTTCGTTTTGGTAGGATGTTCCCTTCGTTTTTTTCGGGCAGACGAATTCTTCTTCGGATGGTCCTCTTCGGTTGGGTTTTATTTTTCGGGAATTTGGTGGGAGCCTCACGAGAAAGGGAAATCTGGCTTGATTTCATCCTCCAGCAGGAGGCGGAGATAAAATCGACATGTTGTTAGATGCGAACACATTTGTGCTGCTGAACCGTGTGGTGTGCGGTTCGGGGAGCAGCCCGTAATGGAGTTGGCATGTTTGCAGCTGTTTCGATGGATTTATGGTGTCTCAAGATAGAGGCCCTAATGTTAGGGAATCGCCATAAATTTGAGGGAATCGGATGACGTGTTGGACGGGCGGTTGGAGCGGTGAATGTGTGCACGAAAGTGGTCGTTAGGTGGTCTGATGGTCTGATCGTCTGGTGGTCTGGACTGGTTCTCTGCTGTGTTTCGACGATGCGTTGCGGTTAAGAACCTCAAAAAATTCCTGAAAGGAAGCTGCGAACATCGTTGTGGCCTCTGAACTAACTTGTGGTCGGTTCGGGGGGAGCATCTGCGTTATTCTTGGCAGCATCTTAGATTAAGCCTCCTTCCATGGGCACACACTCAGTATCTCTTGTCTTCATTAACAAGCGCTAACATGGTCAGCAGCGTTATCTCATTCTTCTTCAAACCAGGGACCCCCTGGAATCCTCTTCAGAAAAAAAACTTGTCTAAAATCCCATCAAATACTCACCTCAAACCTTGTTTTATTTTCCAGATATCGATGAATGTCGAAATCCGAACGCATGTGGTAAGAACGCCCAATGCATCAATACGCCCGGCAACTATACGTGCGAGTGTCCGGAAGGCTTCGCCGGCAATCCATTCGACGGATGCGTCGATGTGGACGAATGCACATCACCGAAGGCCTGCGGACCCCGGTCAGTCTGTAGTAATCTGGAGGGCAGTTATCGCTGCGACTGCCCGCCAGGCTACGACGGAGACGGCCGCTCCGAGACCGGCTGTATTGATACCGACGAATGCGCCCAATCGCCCTGTGGACGCAACGCCCAATGTCTGAACACTGACGGTAGCTTCCAGTGCTCCTGCCCGGAGGGCTATCAAGGCGATCCAGCTGTGGGCTGTGAAGGTAAGTGACGACGCCCATTATTGCGCATCATCGATGCATGGTTCGCTACAGATACTAATTTTTTGGTTTATTTTATTTTTTTGCTATCTAATTCCATAACATTGCGCTTAACTCATTTTGCACCGAATCGATACATGAACCGCCATCGCAATCGAAACGACAATCCATTCATGCACACACAAACACACACGCACACAAAAAAAAAAAAAAAATAAAAACAAAACTAACGTGCACCACATACACGCCCGCCACCAAACTCACGAATGCGCAAACCGGAAACGCGTGGCTTATTTGCATCCATTTACCGGCTTGGTCCTAACCTGCATACGATCGTCGCGCAGACGTCGACGAGTGCTCTAACAATCCCTGTGGCTTGGGCGCTGAATGCGTTAATTATGCGGGTGGCTTTGAGTGTCGCTGCCCGGATGGCTTCACACTCGAGGACAATGTGGATTGCATTGATGTGGACGAGTGTGCGGTGCCGAGTGCTTGTGGCCAGAACGCCAAGTGCATTAACTTTCCCGGCTCGTTTAAGTGCTTATGTCCGACAGGATTCCGTGGCCAAGGACATTTGTATTGTGAAAGTTAGTATCCTTTTGAATTACAGCTTGCTGCTAGCGCTGCTGCTGCTGCTTTGTATCTGTACTTCAATCTAGATGCCCACACCCATATCCTTAGTCCTGCTCTACTTTTCAAATGCTTCTCACGCTATATTTAGATTTACTCTCCCCTGTAAATATATCCCTCAATTTTCAGTCAACAGTTGGTGTCGAAAGTATGGCGACGTGGTGGGAAATGTGAAACTAGTGTTTTTATGAGTAAGTTCTGTGGTTTGATCGCACTTTGGGGGAGGATTTTTGGAGTCTGGCGGATTTGAAAAAGAAATATTTCAATGAAGTTCGAAAATTCGAAGATTAATGATTTTTGAGCTTGAAGACCTACCTCACATTTTCGACATCACTCAGTCAAGTGAAAAAGGTTTTTCATCAGAACTCGAATTCGATATTAAGTTCGAAAACTCGAAGATTAATGATTTTTTTGGTTGAAGACCTGTCTGAAATTTTTGACATCACACAGTCAAGTGAAACTTGTATTTCGTCAGAACTCGAATTCGAAGCTAAGTTCGAAAATTCGAAGATTGATATTATTTGAGTTCGAAGATCTGTCAGCTTTTTTTGACATCACGCAGTGAAATGAAACGTGTCTTCCGTCAGAACATGAATCCGAAATTATGTTAGAACATTCGAAATTACGAATGCCTAGCATGTTGGATGTCCTGTTGACATTCATGAACAGTTGTGAATAATTCCCTTTTTAATGTCCCTTAATAATTGACGTAAGCAATGTTAATCAATGAGCACACTTCGAAAATTCAAACATTTTGTATACATTTTCAAATTAATACTTTCGCAGAAGATGTGAATGTGTAACGCTTAGGAGACGTGTTCTTTTAATGTTTTCGAATACTCAAGGAATGCAAGGATTCAAGCATAAACGATTTCGAAAATTCGAGGATTAAATTTTAAATTTCGAAAAATGCGCTCTAGAATAACACTCGTTTCACAACTTCAGTTAAAACATGACTTTTCTAAGAGAATATCCTCATAAAGGCAATTTTTGAGCATTCAGTCGTTTTCGAAAATTCGAACATACAATTGTGTTAAAAAATATCAACCTTCTCCGGTCCTAAAACCAAAGCAATCCCAAGGAAATTAAGTTTCAGTAACTGAAATCAATTCAAAGTCAAAATCCAAAAACCCCTTTAAAAGACACAAACTCAAAACCTCAACCCCCACCAGTCCCCCTGCCGTCGCTCCACACTGTGTGACAAATAATTTACATGAAAAAAAGAAAATGTAATTTTTAACCCAATTTTTGAACCGCCCTGTTTTTGCAACACCCCGTCTACCCGTCCATCCATAGATATTAACGAATGCCAGGATAACCCCTGCGGTGAGAACGCCATCTGCACAGACACCATTGGAAGCTTCGTGTGCACGTGTAAACCGGACTACTCGGGTGATCCGTTCCGCGGATGTGTTGACATCGACGAATGTGCGACGCTCGAGAAACCCTGCGGGGAGCATGCCATCTGCGAGAACGCGGTGCCGGGCTACAACTGCCGTTGCCCGCAAGGCTTCGAGGGAAGCCCGGACCCAAAGGTCGCCTGCGAACAGGTTGATGTCAATATTCTGTGCCGAACCAGCTTCGATTGCACCAACAATGCGGAGTGTATCGAGAACCAATGCTTCTGCTTGGATGGATTTGAAGCCAAGGGCTCCAGTTGCGTGGACATCGACGAGTGCCAGTCGCAGGCGGACGCGTGCGGCCAGCACGCTCGCTGCGTGAACACCGTGGGCTCGTTCCGATGTGAGTGCGACGCCGGCTACGTCGGCATGCCGCCCAAGATCGGCTGTAAGGAACCGTGCGAGGACGTACGCTGCGGAGACCATGCCTACTGCAAGCCCGACGGATCGGAGGCTTACTGCATCTGCGAGGAGGGCTGGACCTTCAACCCCCACGACATCTCCGCCGGCTGCGTGGACATCGACGAGTGCGACCCCGCGCTAGGACTGTCCGGCCGGTGCGGAACCAACGCCACGTGCACGAACACCGAGGGCGCCTTCAGCTGCGCCTGCCCGCCTGGCTTCTCTGGAGACCCCAACACCAAATGCCTGGACGTGGACGAATGCGCCAGAGGCAACACCTGCGGCGAGGGAGCGACCTGCGTGAACATGGAGGGTGGCTACACCTGCAAGTGTCCCGAAGGATCCATCCCCGACCCAGACCCCACAGTACGTTGTGTGAATATCGTGAGATGCAAGGGCAACGCCGACTGTCCCGGAAACGGAGTCTGTGACGACCAGCAAAGGTGCCTCTGCCCAGAACCGAACGTCGGCAACGACTGCAGACACCCCTGCGAAGCTCTGAGCTGCGGCGCCCACGCCCACTGCATGCTGGTCAACGGCAACGCCCAGTGCCTGTGCGCCGAGGGCTACACCGGATCTCCGAACACCCCGGGAGGCTGTAACGACATCGACGAATGCAAAGGAAACCCATGCCAAGCCGGAGCGGTGTGCACGAACACTGCCGGTGGATACCTGTGCCAGTGCCCAGGCGGCTCCACCGGCGACCCGTACCGCGAGGGCTGTGCGGTCTCGAAGGTACCGCTCAGCTGCTCCGACGCTAACCCCTGTCCAGCGGGAGAGAGCTGTGTGCTGGACGCATACAGCGGAAACGGAGTCTGCATCTGTCGCCAAGGATACGAGAGAGACGCCCAGTCAGGCCTGTGCCGCGACACCGATGAGTGCTCGCCGGCCAGAGGCAAGCCCGCCTGCGGGCTGAATGCGCTCTGCAAGAACCTGCCCGGCAGCTACGAGTGCCGCTGCCCACACGGCTTCAACGGAAACCCCTTCCAAGTCTGCGAGGAGTGCCACAGTCCCGAGTGCCAGTGCCAAGCGCCCTACAAGCTCGTCGGCAACAGCTGCGTGCTGTCGGGCTGCTCGAACGGAGAGAAGTGCCCCAAGGGCTCTGAGTGCATAAGCATCGCCGGCGGCGTCAGCTACTGCGCCTGCCCCAAGGGCTACAGGACGCTCGAGGATGGAAACTGTGCGGACGTCAACGAGTGCGTGGAGCGCCAGCAAGCCTGCGGCTATGGAGCCGAGTGCATCAACAACGAGGGCAGCTACACCTGCATCTGCCCGGAGGGCTACCAAGGCGACCCGTACCACGGCATGTGCTCCCAGGCCCAACGGAAGTGCGCCGCGGACAAGGAATGCGGCACCAACGAGAAGTGCGTGCAGCCGGGAGAGTGTGTCTGCCCGCCGCCGTTCTTCCTGGACCCCTCGGATGAGAACAAGTGCAAGAGCCCCTGCGAACGGTTCCCGTGCGGCATCAACGCCAAGTGCACCCCCACCGACCCACCACAGTGCATGTGCGAGGTCGGCTACAAGGGCGACCCGCTGCAAGGATGCGTGGACGAGGACGAGTGCGCCACCAACCCGTGTGCCTATGGAGCCTACTGCGTCAACAAGAAGGGCGGCTACCAGTGCGTGTGCCCTAAGGGCTTCACCGGTGACGCCTACAAGAGCGGCTGCATCCTGGAGAGCGGCTCCGTGAAGAGCCAGTGCCAAGTGAATGAAGACTGCGCCGACAACCTGGCCTGCTCGCAGGGCACCTGCGTCAGCCCATGCACCAGTCTGCTGTGCGGACCCAACGCCTTCTGCGAACCAGAAAACCACGCCGGGTGGTGCCGCTGCCGAGTGGGATTCGTTGAGAACCCCACCGGCGAGTGCGTGTCGCTCTGCAAGGGCGTCATCTGCGGCGAAGGAGCTGTCTGCATCCCCACATCGGAAGGACCCACCTGCAAGTGCCCCCAGGGATACCTCGGCAACCCGTTCCCCGGCGGCAACTGCTTCACCGACCAGTGCTCGGGCAACAGGCCCTGCAACGGACCCCAGGTCTGCATCAATGGACGCTGCAAGGAGCGCTGTGAGGGCATCGTCTGCGGCATTGGAGCCACCTGCGACAAGAGCAGCGGCAAGTGCATCTGCGAGGCTAACTTCGTCGGCAACCCAGACCTCGTCTGCATGCCGCCGGTGGCCTACGCCAAGTGCGAGCCCGACTGCGGCGAGAACGCCCACTGCGAGTACGGCTACGGCACCAGCTACTGCGCCTGCAACCCCGGAACCAGCGGCAACCCCTACGAAGGATGCGGCGCCCAGAAGAAGAACACCTGCAGCCCCGACAGCTGCGGCCCGAACGCCGAGTGCCGCTCCGACGGAACCAGAATCGTGTGCGAGTGCCCGGTCGGCTTCACCGGCAACAGCTACGTGGGCTGCCACGACATCGACGAGTGCTTGAACAAGCCCTGCGGCCAGAACGCCGTTTGCCTCAACTCGCCCGGAAGCTTCGACTGCCTGTGCAAGTCGGGCTTCGCCGGAAACCCATTCAGCAGCTGCCAGATCGTCGACACCGTCTTCTGCACCGAACCCGCCAACTGCCGGTGCGGACCGAACGTGGAGTGCCCCGACGGATTCAACTGCGACAAAGGTAGGTGCAAGGACCTGTGTGCCCAGGCGCGCTGTGGCCCCCGAGCAGCCTGCGATGGAGGCCGCTGCCTGTGCCCCCTGGGCTACCATGGCGACGCCTACGACCGGAAGAACGGATGTACGATCCGCGGCCAGTGCAACAACGACGCCGACTGCAAGCAGGCAGAGATTTGCTTCCAGCTCGGCCGAGGGCTGCGTAAGTGCGTCGACGGCTGCAGCAAGATTCAGTGCGGCCCCAACGCCCTGTGCGTGTCGAACGATCACCGGTCCACCTGCATCTGCGCCGACGGCTACTTCGGCAACCCGAGCAATCTGCAGATGGGCTGCCAGCCCGAGCGCAGCATCCCTCCGCAAGACGAGGACAAGTGCAAGACGGACCGCGACTGCGAGAGCGGCTTCATCTGCAACGCGGCGCCCAACGGAAAGAAATCCTGCATCCACCTCTGCTCGACGGTCATCTGCGGCACCAACGAACTGTGCCAGATCGACAGCAACGGCCACCCCGTGTGCAACTGCCAAGACAGCTTCACGTGGAACCCCGTCACCTCTGCCTGCGACAAGCCGTCCATTCCCGATTGCACCAGCGACCGCGACTGCCACACCGACTCCGCCTGCCGACCCGACGTCCTGGGCGTACTCAAGTGCGTCTCCATCTGCTCAGAGTTCACCTGCCCGGCCAACGCGGTCTGCGTGGCCAGGGAACACCAGGGCCGCTGTGAGTGCCTGCAAGGCTTCGTCGGCAACCCCAAGGACCGCAACGGCTGCCAGGCTGTGCAGAAGAACCAATGCCGCACCAGCGCCGAGTGCTCAGAGTCCGAAGCCTGTGTCAAGACTGGCCCCGCCGAGAGCTTGGCCTGCCGCCCCGCCTGCGAGAGCGTGCAGTGCGGCCCCCGAGCCATCTGCATCACCAACAACCACCTGGCCCAGTGCCAATGCCCGCCAGGACCGTTTGCCGGAGACCCCTACGACCCCTACCAGGGCTGCCGCAGTGTGCCGTGCGTCTACAACAACGACTGCCCCGCCACGCAGCTCTGCAACCGCATGACCCACACCTGCTACGACGTGTGCGACGAGGAGTCCTGCGGCGAGAACGCCATTTGCATCGCCGACGAACACCGCGCCATCTGCCAGTGCCCGCCCGGATACAAGGGCAACCCACTGCCCGAGGTTGAATGCGTCGCAGTCGGCGGCTGCTCCCCCGGAACATGCCACTCGACGGCGATCTGCGAAGTCTCCCCCAACGGCCCCGTGTGCCGCTGCCCGATGAACTTCGTCGGCGAACCGAAGACCACCGGTTGCCGCCCCGTGGGACAGTGTCCCAACGGCGACGCCGACTGCCCCGCGAACACACTCTGCGCCGGAGGCCGATGCGTCGACCCGTGCGAGAACGCGTGCGGTGTCAACTCCGACTGCCGCGTAATCAACCGCAAGTCCGTCTGCGAGTGCCCCGTGAAGTTCCAGCCCATCGGCGAGTCAGCCAAGGACGGCTGCACCCGCTCCGCCTCGAAGTGCCAAAGTGACATCGACTGCGGCGGCGCCGTCTGCTACAACGGCCAATGCCGGGTCGCCTGCCGCAACTCGAAAGACTGCTCGGTCGGCGAGAAGTGCCTCCACAGCACGTGCGTCGTGCCCTGCATGGACCACAGCCAGTGCGCCAGCGGCCTCGCCTGCCTCGACGGCATCTGCTCCATCGGCTGTCGCAGCAACAAGGACTGCGGCAACGAGCAGTCGTGCATCAACAACAAGTGCGCCAACCCCTGCCAAACCGGAGGCGTCTGCGGACCCAACGCGCTCTGCAACATGCACGACCACCGCAGCTACTGCAAGTGCCCCGACGGCTTCGAAGGCAACCCGACCCCAGACCAGGGATGCGTGCGCGTCCCCTCGCCCTGCCAGGCGAGCAACCAGTGCCCCACCAGCCACATGTGCATCGGCAACCAGTGCAACCTGCCGTGCAAGAAGACTTCCGCCTGCGCCATCGGCGAGCGATGCTACAACGGCATCTGCTCCAAGGTCTGCTACACCAGCAACAACTGCCTGCCGGGCGAGATCTGCAACAACGACGGAACCTGCCAGCCGGGCTGCGAGTCCGACGCGGACTGCCCGCCCACCGAGCTCTGTCTGAACGGCAAGTGCAAGTGCGCCACCGGCTTCATCGGAACGCCCTTCGGCTGCACGGACATCGACGAGTGCACCGAGAACCCTTGCCACAGGTCGGCCCAGTGCGAGAACCTGCCCGGATCCTACCGCTGCATGTGCCCGCCGGGTACCGTCGGCGACGGCTACAGCAAGGAGGGCTGCGCCAAGCCCAAGGAGTGCTACAAGAACGCCGACTGCGCGGAGAGCCTCGCCTGTGTCGACGGCAAGTGCGCCGATCCGTGCCTGACCACAACCTGCGGCCCCAAAGCCATCTGCCAGAGCAGCCACCAAGTGGGCTACTGCCAGTGCCCGGTCGGGTATCTGGGCGACCCCCAGGACACGACCGTGGGCTGCTTCAAGGTGGAGTGCGTCACGAGTGACGACTGCGCCCTCGACAAGAGCTGCGACTCGGAGACCAACCGCTGCATGAACCCCTGCGACCTGACCAGCTGCGGCAAGGGATCCTGCCGCGTGGTGGACCACAGCGCATCCTGCTCCTGCTACGACGGATACCGCCTCCAGAACGGAGGCACTGTCTGCGAGGACATCGACGAATGCCAAGGAAACCCATGCCATCCCACGGCCCAGTGCGAGAACCTGCCCGGCACCTACACCTGCTCGTGCCCCGAAGGACTCATCGGCGACCCCATCCAGACCGGCTGCCGCGACCCGAACGAGTGTCTCAACGACTCGGACTGCCCCAACTCGGCAAGCTGCCAGAACCAACGCTGCAAGAACCCCTGCGAGCGCTCCAACGCCTGCGGCAAGAACGCCAACTGCATCGCGATGGCCCACAGCGCCGTGTGCTCGTGCCCGCCGAACTCCCAAGGCGACCCAAGTCTCGAGTGCAATCGGGTGGAGTGCCTGGCCAACGATGACTGCCCGCCGGAGAAGAGCTGCCTGGAAGCCAAGTGCGTGGACCCCTGCTCGCTGCCGAATGCCTGCGGCACCCAAGCCCAGTGCGTGGCCCTCAACCACGTCGGCGTGTGCACCTGCGACATCGGACGCACCGGCAACCCTCAGCTGGGCTGTGTGTCGCTGCAGTACTGCAGCGCTGACTCCCAGTGCCCGTCAGGAACCATCTGCAACAACGGCATCTGCAACTCGCTCTGCACCAGCAACCGCGACTGCATCTCCGACCAACTCTGCATCCAAGCCGTCTGCCAGCCCACCTGCAAGTCCAACTCCAGCTGCCCCGAGTTCCAGTTCTGCAGCAACAACATCTGCACCAAGGAGGTGCTCTGCCGCGTCGACGAGGACTGCGCCATCAACGAGAACTGCGTGCTCGATAATTTCGGCCGCGCCAACTGCCAGGACGTGTGCGTGGGCCGCGCCATCTGCGGCCGCAACGCCGAGTGCACCGCTCGCAGCCACAACCCCGACTGTGAGTGCAAGGAGGGCTTCTTCGGCGACCCCAAGTCAGGCTGCCGCAAGATCGAGTGCGAGTCCGACAACGACTGCTCCAACGACAAGACCTGCGACAACCACATGTGCAAGATCGCCTGCCTCATCGGCCAACCGTGCGGCGACAACGCCCTCTGCACCACCGAGAACCACAAGCAAGTGTGCCACTGCCAGCCCGGTTTCACCGGCGACCCCACCGTTCGCTGCGACGTCGTCGACTACTGCAAGGACGCCCCATGCGGGCCCGGCGCCAGATGTCGCAATTCGCGCGGCAGCTTCAAGTGCACCTGCCCTGTCGGCCTGGTCGGCGATCCCTACAACGAGGGCTGTCGCACAGCCGTCGAATGTCAATCGAACGAGGACTGCCCGCCGGCGGCCGAGTGTGGCTCCTTCAACGGAGTGCCCAAGTGCCGCGATGTCTGCGAAAACGCCAAGTGCGGCCCCAACGCCGAGTGCGTGCCCAAGGGTCATCTGGCGACCTGCGTCTGCCGTAATGGCTACGACGGCCAGCCCTCGAATCTGGCCGTCGGCTGCCACTCGCTACCAACACCCTGCCACGTAACCAGCGACTGCCCGTCTAACACCTACTGCTCGGAGAGTGTCTGTAAACGTAAGTACTAACCCACAGCGACTGCAAGCCCTGAGCCCCGAGCCCTGAGCCTCGAGCCCCCGCCCCACTGAACTCTGAACTAATCCCCTGCATCCCTTGGGAATACATGTAACTCCTAAACTACTACGGAGTCCGGAAGCATGTTGTTTTTTTTTATTTTTTGTTTGTTTTGTTGGTTGCCTAGTTCTAGTTGTGCGCTGCTTAGCCCGAGACAGTAAGCCAGCCCATAGATCCTAAGAAATAACACACAGTTCAACCGGTGTCATGTGTCATAACCTCAATTTTTTGAAAAATTTTGTTAACCGAGTGGTAGGGAAGGGAGCGTACTCGTATTCCAGGGGTTGGCCTTGGAGGAGGCATCCGATCGCCGGGAGGTTGCCGGAGTGGCGTGTGCTAATCTCTCTCTGACTCGTTACAGCTGCCTGCATCCTGGACACCGAATGCGGCCAGGCGGAGATCTGCCAGGGCGGCCAATGCGCGAATCCATGTGAACAGCCGCAGGCATGCGGCATGAACGCCGAATGCCGGATGGGAGTGCACTTGAAGCAGTGCACCTGTCCGGTGGGCTTCACCGGGAACCCCGATGTCGAATGTGTCCGAAGTAAGTTGAACTGTCTGCCTCCCTCTTTCCCGTCCTGACTGACGTTTCTCTTTTGCAGTTCCAGTGGCGTGTACCAGCGACCAGGAGTGCGGACTGAGCCACACCTGCAGGGACTCCATGTGCCTGCCGGCGTGTGTCTCCGACCAGGACTGCGCCTTGAACGAGAAGTGCTTGAGAGGAAACTGCATGCGTAAGTACCACCCCTCCCATGAGCGAGACCCCCTCTAAGCCCCTCCTTTCGTTCGTAGTGACCTGCCGCGTGGACAACGACTGCTTCTTGGGTCACGTGTGCCTGCACAACAAGTGCGTGTTCGGGTGCCACGTGGACGACGACTGTAGCGCCTCAGAGTCCTGCAGAAACGACAAGTGCGTCAATCCGTGCCAAGAGAACCCGTGCGGCCCGAATGCCGTGTGCACCGTGTCCAACCACCGCGCCTCGTGCACCTGCATCGAGGGAATGGTGCCGAATCCCACGCCGAAGGTCGGATGCGTTCGAACGCCAGCCGTGGGATGCACCGAGAATCGTGACTGCCCCGTCGGCTTGACGTGCTTCGAGTCGCTGTGTCGGCCACCATGCGGCGACGACGCCGGATGCCTGGCCAACGAGAGATGCTACAACGGAGTTTGCAAGCCGCTCTGCCGCCGCGATGACGACTGTCGCAATAGCGAAGTGTGCCTCGGCCAGATGTGCGTGTCCGGATGTCGCTCGGACCAAGGATGCCCTGACAATTTGGTTTGCATTGGCCAGCAGTGCGCTGACCCGTGCGCCAATCCAACCGCGTGCGGCACCAACGCCGAGTGCTCCGTGCAAGGCCATCGAAAGCTGTGCGCCTGCCCCAAGGACCTGGTGGGCAACGCCGAGATTTCATGCAAGGCTCCGGAAACCGCCTGCTCTAGCAACGACAACTGCCCCGTGTCGCACCTCTGCTACGGCGGAATGTGCCAACGGAAGTGCCGCAACGACCAGAACTGCCTCAGCGACGAGCGCTGCATGCGCGGCACCTGCCGCACGGTCTGCAACACCGACGCGACCTGCTCGCTTGGACAAATCTGCGAGAACCGCGTCTGCCAGATCGGCTGCCGCAACGACCTCACCTGCCCCAGCGAACTGTCGTGCATCAACAAGAAGTGTGCGAATCCCTGCGAGACGGCCGGACAATGCGGCCACTGCGCCAACTGCCTGGTGGTCAACCACGGCGTCCAATGCAGCTGCCCGAGCGGATTCACGGGAGACGGCCTCACCGGCTGCCAAATGCCACCACAACGCTGCAACCCCGGATGCGAATGCGACGAGAGCAACACCTACTGCGCCCCCACCTGCATCCGGAATGACGACTGCGCGTGCGGCCAGATGTGCTCGCGTGGAAGATGTCGCCAGAAGTGCGGCCCCGGCAAGCCATGTCCACTCGGACAGCTCTGCGAACGCGGCGCCTGCCTCTCCGGCTGCAAGGTCAACGTCGACTGCCCCACGGACCAAGTGTGTACCAAGAATCAATGCGTCGACCCGTGCTCAAGGCCGGGCGCCTGTGGAGAGAATGCCCTCTGCACAGTGTCCGATCACCACGTGCTGTGCTACTGCCCCGACGGTTTCGAAGGCGAACCAAGCAAGAAGTGTGTCCAATTCGAGTGTCACGCCGACACCGACTGCGAGACCAACAAGCGCTGTGACGATGGCAAATGCCGCAACCCGTGCCTAGAGTACGGAGCCTGTGGCATCAATGCCCAGTGCAGAGTCGTGGATCGTCGGCCGCAGTGCTCATGCCCACCGGACTACTTCGGCAATCCGGCCATCGAATGTCAAACACTGATCGGACAAGGATGCGAAACGAATCCGTGCGGAGCGAACTCCAAGTGCCGCGACGTGCCCGGTGGTTTCGAGTGCTCGTGCATGGACGGTTGCATGGGCGACGCCACAAAGGGATGCGTCTGTGGTGAGCATCAAGTGAACATCTGTCACGATCAGCCTTGTGGCTTCAATGCCGCATGTCGCGTTGTGAATCAAAACGAACCGCAGTGCTACTGCCCCGAGGACTACCCCAACGGCGATGCTTATGTTCAATGTAAGTACCCATCGTCTTTTCGATTTTCCGAGTCAAACACGAACGTTCTCTTCGCTTAAAGGTTACCTAACCCCACCAAAAGAGGACTGCCGCACAAACGGTTGCAATGCCGGCGAGTGTGTTCGTCAAGGATACGACTACGTTTGCAAACAAGGTAAGTGCCTAGTCTTAGACGTAACCAAAAGTATCTGAAAATCAGAAATCAATTAAATTATCTTTTTGACCGTTAGCTAGTCTCAGCCAGTATTTATTTTTATTTAGTAACAGATACCAAAAAAAAAAAAAAACATAGAACTCCTAATGAGTAAGGATTGATTGACAATTTAATTCGATTAACTTTGTTGTTGATAATAAATTAAACAAAAAAAAACAAATTGTTGTTGGTAACAAATATATTAAAACTCGTTTGTTAATTATTTTCTCACAACTTTTTGTTGTTTTTTTTTTTATTGTAACTTAGTCATTTAACACAACGTTTCGCAAGTATTTATTGTTGTCGTTAGTTTAACGGTAATTTTGTTGATATTAATCATAAAACAAAACATAGAAAATAATTGCATACGTATATTTTTTGGTTAATTTTTATTAACTTCGCTCTATTGGGCGACTAAATCTAAACAACAACAGCAACAACAACAACAACAACAAAGACAGAAGATAGTTAAGTGTGTGTGTGTACTGTGAACTTCAAGACTGTAGTTGTTGAGAGTAACAACAGAGAACAAACGATATGACATTTTTTTTTTTTTTCTTAATTATCTACACATCCTGTTCGCTTTGTGCAGATCCTTCTTCTGTATCAGAAGAGTAGATGAAAACAAAACCAACACATACACACAAACACACACACGATAAATACTCTCATCATACACAATCCTTATTTAATTTATTATTTTTTACAAACTTTATGAAAAAAAAAAACAAATACGAATTTTATATATTGCACCTTATTTTTCTTTCAATATTTTCATTAAATATCTAGTTTTAAGTTACATAGATGAAAGATTTAACGAAAAAAAAAAAACATAGAAAAAACATAGAATGAAAAAATTCGCATATGGAAATCCGTGGAATGTCGCTGTCGCTATCGCGGTCTCCCAATCTGTGCCTATTTTCTCTTGCCTAAATAATATACATATTTTTTTTTTCTCAATTGCCTACATTAAATATATATTTTTTTAATTTATCATTTTTTTAACGAATAAAAATATATTTTTTTAACAAGTATACAGAAAACAAAAATTAATATGCAAATCTAACTCGTCGTCATGAAATTGAAAACAAAGAACAGAAAACCAATTTAAATCCAAAACAAGAAAAAAAAAATGTTCAAAGCAGACTTATACACAAAAACCCATCCTAACCACATTTTTTTAATGAATATTTATCTAATTATGTTTAATCTCCTTCAATCACACACACACACACACAAGGCGTTCGATCCATCCATGATCATTTAAAATTAATTTTTGTACAACAAATTCAGATTGCGCATAACTGGGTCTCAGTCATAACTCATCAACGATTGGCATTTCTACTAAAAATTCAAAAATAATGACACAATTAATTCGCACACACACACAAAAACACAAACGAAGAAAAAACCCCCGAATAATTCCGTCTGACAATATAAGCCTTTTCAGAGAAAACGAAAGAAAGGAGAAGACGAATTTAGACGTTTTGTCTGTATTTTGAGTAAAAATTAGTTCGTGGTAAAACCCCTAGATTGGCCTAAGGGTGACTACTGTCCGCAGCCAGGCACTCTAATCCATCTTAACCTAGTCCGTGATAGCAATCGGTAGTTGGTTGAGCCTTCAACTTAAGGCAAATTTGATTTGCCGGTATATTTATAAGGCCACCAGTCACACTCGTTTACTTTGAATTACAGGGCTTAGGGTATGACTTTCAGTTGAGAGCACACACAATTTTCGCTTCAGAATCTGACTGAAGTTCTTGAAAAATGAGTTCTACGTCGAATTCCCATTCGCTAGACAAATTTTCAGTATTTTCAGTCGACCTACAGAATGTCAAGATTGGCTGTGACTGATTAAGTTACTTTCAAGACGCTACTTGACGTCACGCACTTACAAGCAAATATGTAGGACACTGCAGAAGAATCATATTCATCACGTTACTTTGGTGACACTTGTCATTAACAAAATATTTTCAAAAAATTTAAAAATTTCCGTTACGTTGCTTTCGTGGCGCTACCTGACGTCACGCTTTTGCCAGGAAAAAATGTTAGACGCTGCAGAAGGATCATATTCGTCACCTTAATTTTGTGACACTCAAAAAGTATTTTCAGAAAGTTAGAACATATTCGTCACGTTACTTTCGTGACGCTACCCAAAAAAATCAGAGATCGCAAAAGCTGGCGAGTCTGCTTTTACAGAAAAAGGCTAGAAATATGTTTTCGATGACAATTTCTTTCAAAAGACTGCTCATTCAGTAGATAAACCTCCTCCAAGTATCTGTCACATCACGTTCCTCATATTTTAGTCTGGTGTCATGCTCCTAATAAAACATGTGAGAATCTCTGTCACACCATGAAGAACCATCATCCTTCTTTGGAATCGAAAATGAAGTGGCTTGGTAAAGGTTGTCCATTCAAGTTTTCTAGATTCGTCACGGAATTATCGTGACGCATTGTTGGTCCCAATTTTTTCCATCCGCCTAATTGCCTTAGAAGTCGAAAGAGAAACTCACGCAAAAATGACAACTTTCATATGTTGACAAAGCCGTCACAAACATTTTAATGGCGCATGCTTCCTTTTCCCATTTGTCCACTTCTTCATGATTGTTCACAGGACCGTTACATAACATTTGTCACAATGTCCTAGGAACAGTTTTTCTTCTTATCGGACCATGTGACACTCAAATTTGTCGTTCCTTCACACTGACAGCTTCTGTTCACAGGAGAATATCGGTTGCTTAAGTTTCGTGACGATAGACACCGTCACTTTTTCACAATCTTTCTGAAATGACTCAAAAAAGAATTCTAAGCAAACTTTTACGTTCAGTGAACTTGACAAACTCCGAGGAGAGCTTCTGGGCTGATATCCGGCCAAGATCTCCGAAGGAGCGCCTCTCGTTCACGGAAGTTAAGAAGTTTTGTGACTAACTTGTCCCTTCCTGGGAAACTTTTAAGCAACTGCATCAGCCTGCTTGTCTTCCTGAGGTTCCTACAGGTCGTAGCAGGTTGCATCGATTCTAATCAGCCTTGTTGATTAATCTTCAGGGTTCTCCTAGGACCTCCGGTGGATAATATAGACTTTCCGAATCTAAATTAAAGAATGATTTGAATTCTTAAATTTATGTTTGGAGCACAGAAGTACCTTATCACTTTCAAAAGCTAGGAGGGTATATAGGTTTCTCCTGAGATCGCTAGATGGCACTCAATAGGTAGACACTCCACCCTTCTGCCAACGATTAAAAATTTGTAGCATTTTTTACATTTCTAGAAGCCCAGGGTATCTCTTCAGCTGTTCAGTACACAATACCACCCCAGAAGATCTTAGCAAAATTGATCGTGTGTTAACTCAATCATTCCCTCCCACACCAAAGAAAACCAAATACAGACTGTGACAATGAGACAAGAAATGTCCGAAGCTACTCTGCCAAGAGCTCACTTGCATTGCATGCTCATACCAAGTACTCCACAAGCATCCTCTTCCGTTTGGATATGTATATTTCAAAAATGAACTCAGAAACCAGCGGCTTTGCAAATAAATACGCCTCCCACCACAAGCCATTCGTCAACAACCGCACAGATAACAAAAATTAAAAAAAAAAAAAGTATTAAAACAAAAAACCAAATAATGCAACGGTGAAATTATTAGAAAGAAAAAAGTGGCCTATCACAAGGATAAACAAAAAACCGCATTGTATCTAACAACAAAACAAGCCGCGATAGCGATACGTATCCATCCTAAATTTTTGGTCACTTAAAAAAAAACAAAAACAAAAAAGAACCAATTTTTTTTTATTTAGGGAAAAAAATAAAAATAAATATATTTATATTTTCTATAGCCCTTTAGCTTATAAAAATTATTTTTACGAACAAAAAAAAAAATGAATCCAAACAAACTCCTCTCCTCTATTTAAAATGAAAACGTCTCTCCGTTTAAATAATTTTAAAATAAATGAAACAAAACCAAAAATTTACTCAAAACAAAGAGAAAGGTATGTCAGATTGGGAACTGTGGACGGGACAATTCTCACATAGTTCACATATGCTTGCAAAAAAAAAACGAACTCTAGTCATTTTGTAAAAAAAAAACAAGATAATAGCAGATTTACCACCAAACCAAACAGCAAATCGATAAATAATAACTCATTGTATATGTACATCCTTCTTTTTGAAAACTCTTTTTTTGCTTGAAAAAAAAACAAACACAAATATATGAACATACAATTTTTTTTTATATAATATATAATTTCGACCTCCATCTAGGCCTCCTATTGTACAGCTTTTTTTTCAAACAAAACATACAAAACAAAAAATCACTGAAAAAAAAAAACAAAAATACAAGAACTCTTTTGTTAATATTTTTTCCGTTATAAAATTATTTGCTACCTACATACTCTTGAATTGGTGCTTCTAACTCTATCTTCTACTCTGTCTCTCTGTCTCTCACACAAACACTGTCACTCTCTCTCTCTCTCCTCTCTTTTGGGGGACTAACACACACTTTCGTATGAAATTTAAATAATTTTTTTTAATATGTAAAAATTGATTAATTAATTTATTTTTTTTTGAAAATAATTAACATAGTGCTTAAGTTGTACATATACTGTATAGAAAAGAATATTTAAAAAAAACGAAAAAAAAAACATAGTGTAGTCGTAAAATTAAATCGCAGTCATAATCACCCTCGTTCCTTTTTACTTTTTTTTTACTATTCTTTTATTTAATGAATTTCAATAATTTGTTTGTATCTCCGCGTTCGATGAGCGAGCCAAGAGATTGCAAAAAATAAAACCAGTCGAAATCAATTCGGTTTTAACTCGTTCCAATATCGTGTCACTCTAACGGGCAGAGCGCATGTGTTGGATGTATAAACAAAAACAAAACAAAAAATCTGAGCAAACAATCACCTAGCAGATATTAGTACCATTCTATAAACATTTTTTTTTTCGAAGCCAAAAAATATGAAAATATTTGTGAGAAAAGTCTCCCTTCACAGTTCTCCAGAAATAATGAAAAAACAAATCAATCACATTTTTTTTTTTTTTTTTGAAAAAAAAAACTAATAACGAATTCTTGTACATACACTAATCTCTGAAATATTGCAAAACCACCATTTATTTTAAAATTATTTAAGCACCAAGACATAACCACTCTGAAGAAAAGAAAGCATCCCGATAATAAGAGATCCCTTAAAAAAAAAAAAAAAAAAAACCCGTTTCCAACCCCCTCAAAAAATAAATCCCAATAACTCAAGTATTTCTAACCCCCTTCGGAAGGCGGTCGTTGTGCGCCTTCCACTCTATCAAATCCTGTCACACACGCACAATCTTTCTCACTTTCTCTTTATAAATAAAATTAAGAAATCACAAAACCACCATAAATACTTACTCCCACCCACCACCACGCCCCCTTTTTCTTAAAAAAATAAAAACACACACACAAAACAAACCAAACAAAACAAATTGTTATCGAAATAAGAATAAGAGTTACCAGCAAAAATCTCCTACCTTCCCCGTGAATTATAGACACCGAACAATGCTACTCCGACAAGGATTGCCCTAGCGAGAAGGCATGCCTACAGGGACATTGCAACGATCCGTGTGCAATGCGTGGCGCGTGTGGCGCCAACGCCCTCTGCAAAACCGTCCTACATCGGCCGCGTTGCTCGTGCCCGAGCTGTTTCATTGGTCGACCAGAAGTTGAATGCAAGCCAGATCCGAAGTGCACGGATGTCACAACGACGACGCCCCGAGATCCAACCGTTCAAGTGGCATGCACCAGCGACCAAGACTGCCCAGAGATCCTACAATGCAGCCCGTACGGCCAGTGTACAGACCCCTGCCAGGGTCCATCGTTCGCCTGTGAGGGCAACAAGAAGTGCGAGACCCGACGCCATCGACCGGTCTGCGTGTGCAAGTCTGGCTTCATTGTGAACGAATACGGCGAACTGACGTGCGCGCCCGAGAAACGCGAATGCTATCGCGACGACGATTGCGCCTCGAACATGGCCTGTACCGAGGGCAAGTGCCGCAACCCGTGCATCGTACCAGTTGGCCGACAGCCAGTCTGCGCCGAGAACAAGTCATGTCAAGTGCAGGACCATAAGCCGCTCTGCATTTGCATGAAGGACTGCCAACCATCGATATCGATTTGCCTACGCGACACCGGCTGCCCGACGGGTCTGGCTTGCAGAAACTACGCGTGCGTCAATCCGTGTGACTTTGCACAGTGCGCCGCCAACTCGCCATGCATTGTGGAGGATCACAAGCCGATCTGTAAATTCTGCCCACCTGGATTTATTGCGGACGCACGGAACGGATGTCAAAAAGGTAAAAACAAACTCACACTGAAAAACAAAAAAAAAAAAAAACATGAAATCCAAAAAATACATAAATTTTAGACAGATAAACACAAAACCGAAAATCTTATGTAAAAGTGAACAGGACTTGATTTTGTGTAGGCTCGCTTTTTTTCCATTTTTTTTTTCTCTCTTGATCCCTTGTAGAAAATTCAAGTGTTTTTATTTTGGGTTTACATATATTATTTTTTTTTCTTCTTAATTTAATTTAATTTTGTTTTTTTCTCTTGTAAGGAAACAAGTGTATGTCTTCTTTTTGAGTGTACAAATCTCTGCGCATCGATGGGGGCGGGGAGAAATGTTTTGGTCTTGATCTTCACTTCGATGTAGATCCCTCCTTGAGGGGAGGCTGATCGGTCAGAGTCGCAGACAGAGCCTGTGGGCGCTTTGGGCGCGATATGTCAAAGTCAGAGCTTGTGGGGACGTTTGAAAGAATGAGGGAGGTTCGGTGGACGCAGATTTACGTCAAATATGTGCTCTGCGAGCAGAGTATTCCCCGTTCAGAGAGACTGGACATTTTCACAAGACTGAGAGATTCCTTCTTCTAGTTCTTAAGTCAGGGTGGATCCGCCTCAGGCAACAAGCCTGTCCAGCTAGCACAATCTCTAGCCTGCTGAGTACAATTTCGTGCGCCAAGTTGATTGAGGTCCTTCTCCATTTGTGTGCGCCACCGGCTTATTGAGCATCCTCTATTCTGTTGTCCCACTTGGGCGGAGTCCACCTCTTTCCGGGACAAAAAATTTCCAGCTGAATTAAGCCTATTCGCCGCTAGGAGGCACCATTTTCCACGAAATCCCATCCGTTCCACAAATTCCCATCCCTTCCACAAAATATGAGTAAGTCTCCAAATTTTGGTCACATTTTCGACCACTTCCACGACCATTCGGGACTTCCATTCATCTCGATTGTTAGTCAGGTCACTTCATAGTCAATGTCTACGACCCTTTCATGGTCAAGGCGGTCTTCGCATTTCTGACCGGTCTCTGCCAGTGGCATGATGACTTTTGACGTTTCTCCAAGAATCCGATTTCCAAGTTATTTTCAACGACACTTCCTCGAATTCAATCTAAAGTGGAGAAAATGTGCAAAACATGGTTGGACTTGTGTATCATCGGGAGGAGATCCAGGCGTCTCACGCCGAAGTTTGGCGAGTAGTAGCCCGAACGGCTTGAAAAATTGTCGCAAAATAAACGACCGAATACTAACAAGAGTTGCCCTATGCACACTACCACCAAGTTAAGCACTTAAATGAGCTGTCTCTGTCCTCAAGGGGCCATCGAAAGTTCTAGAATGAGTCACCCTATGCACCCTAGCTGTAAGTTGAGGCCTTAAATGATCTATCACAGGCCTTCAGTGACCATAGAAGGTTCTAGTAAGGGGCACTTTATGCGCTCGAGCTTCAAGTTGAGGTCTCAGATCTTCAGTGATTGTCACAGTTCTTCATCTATCACCTTAGTGACCATCGAACGTTAATGTCTTCCAAGTGAAGGCCTTAGATGGACTGTCACAATTCTTCTTTACACAAAAAAAAAACGAAACAAAGCTCTTGTTCCACAAATTACCAAGATTCGGAGGCTCTCATAAATCCTTCGTGAATAAAGAAAGCCAGCCATAATCAAGGTTGACTGTTGAATAACTGACAGGAAGCTTCACGTCATTGCCCATCGTTGGGACCTTCAAAAGGCAGACTCCACAAGGCTGCATCTGACTGAAAGAGCTAAGCTTCAACATCTCACTCATCAACTCACAGTTGCGCTGAAGTAAAATACGGCTTGTTCACAATGTTAACAAGGTTTCCCTCAAGACAGTCAGCAGCCTCTTCATAATGCTCTGAAGGCAAGTCTTAATTCTGGGTCCTGCCTTCTCGGTTTAAGCCTTCAGGTCTCCTTTCATTCCACTTTCTTGGACAGTGGCTGACATTCCAACATTTGTGGAGCCATGGTACAATATTTACCTCGCTAACAGCTTTCAATTCAAAGTCGTACTAGTGATCTCATCCTTCCGAGGCAGCTATCGACGATCACGTCCCCACCGTCCTAACTTTTCATTTGAACAGCCTGCGTGACTGAATAGCACACCACTACACTTTAAGTTCACGAAGAACTACAAAGAAATTTGATTCGCCAGACAACTGAACTCTATCAGACATCAATCACAGTTGCCAAGGTATTCGAAGAAGCATTTAGCCTTTAGTGGAGGCCTTTGCACTATTTTGGACTGAAGGCTTGATCGATGACTGTCCGATTTCATGAATCTGGTTAATAAGACCTCTTCCTGTCAACACAATGCCTGAATGAGAGTCTTGGGGCTTTGCATAAATCAGTTGAAGTCAGATCTTGGGACGATCTTGTTGACGGTGACATTCCAAGAAAACGAGCTTCTGAGCCTCTGAGACCTTTAGCTTGAAGCCAACCCAAATAAAATTAAACACTGGCACTCCGAATGGTCTCGCCATTTCAAGGCATTTACTGTCTTAACTACGTGGCTCAAAAAAACAAATCCTTACCAGAATGTGTCACAATTTGACATGATTATACTTCAGAACTAGTTCCGATCAGTAAGTCAAATGGAATGTTAGAAGAAAGAGAGATCACGAGATCTGACAATCGGAAGATCATACGATCAGAAGATCAAAAGAAACGGAAGATCAAACGTCAGAGAGAGAACAGAGAACAGAGAATCAAATGGTCAGACGATCAAACGATCGGAAGATAAGACAATCAGAAGATCAGAGAATCATATGATCAGACGATCACAGGATCGGAAGATCAGAAAGTCAGATGATCAGACGATCAGAGGCCAGTAGAATCATCGGAAGGATGAAACAAATCAGTCGTTCAGAACCACTCCATCTCATCAAAACCTTCGAAGACATGCCAAATCACCGACTCCCCTCATCGAATGCAAGCCTCTATAAATATACATTTATTATTATTATTTTTTTTTTTGAAAATATCTTTACAAACTGCATCCCAAAACCCGATTATAGAAAGCAACATATATACAGAAAAATAAACCTAACCCCCCTCTACGTACTCTCAAATGTAAAAACCAAGCTTAATCTGCTCCTAAATTCCATTTAAAAACAAACCAACCAAAGTTTATTGCATAAAAAAAAATGTTTACTTTCTATCTTCTCTCTCTGTGATCCCTTGATTGAAACACACAAACACCAACACAAAATTCGTTATAAGATAAATGAGAGAAACTAAACCCCACCAGAAGATGAAAAAAAAACCAAGCACACTGCTTAGCTTTTTTTAACTCGAAATTCCTTTATATATATATTTTTTTTTTCAAATCTAAAACAAAACAAAAACAAACAATATTTAAACATTCACACACGCTCATGCTCACAAATTAAAACCAAAAAGAAACTACCAAAGAAATTGAACCCGCTAGCAAAAGACACCGCGTTTAACCCAAGCCCTTTTGGCGTTTTCTAACCAAAGAAAAAAATGTATTTTAAAACAAACAAACAAAAAGATCTGTCCGTGAAAATTGAAAAACCTCGCTACCTCGATAGATGAAAATTTTCACCTTCACTTCAAGCTCACTAAGCCTTTCTAAGAAACGGGGGGTGTTCAAGAGTTGACAGACATACGTTGGGATTTTTGAGAAGACGATCGATTTTGACAGGTTCTTGTGTCAGAATGACGGGGCAATCTGTCAGAAATCTGACGTCGTGATGTTAACTCCGTTGACAACTGCAATTTTGCTGACACAAAGTGTCAAAAGTTTTCAGCTGGCGATAATTTCTATCTGAGTCTTCTTAGAAAATGAAGGAAGAATCAAAAGAATAGAACCATGTGACGTTAGTGACATGTTGAGCTGTCATGTGTATTTTTTCTTAAAAGATTCTCAAAACTGGGGTGCTTGGCACTTAATCAGAAGAGCAAGTTAATATTGTTTCAAATCAGACGTCATGTCATGCGTCACAACCATGACACTGTGGTATTTTCAAGTGACAGACGTCATATCATTTGTCACAAACAATGACAATGACATTTTCGAGTGTCACAATTTAAACTTCGATCTGGATTCCGACGACAAAAGTGTTCATACTCTTACTCCACAATCAGAGTATTGTCACGTCAACTTTCCAATCTCCAGACGGCAGATTTGACAACCTTGAAGCAACACTTGCATACGTCACAAATGTCACAAGTAAATTTGAAAGTTTGACAGTCACTTTGTCTTTGTAGACATTTCCATTTCAGATTGACGACAATCATGTCACCTGTCACATGTAAACGAAGTTTGCTCGCACTTCTAAGAAAGGAAAATCATTACGGCCCCAGGATTTTAACCAAAAGGTTTGACAGATGTGAATGAAAAATTGATGGCGCACTTATACGATGTCTGTGAGTTTTCTTGTCACCGTCACTATCACCATTGACATCTCCAAATGTCACGCGCACTCCATCTTCTCAACCAACTTCCATCCATATCTGTCGAAGCGTCCTCAAATACACGCTTTGTCTTAAACTCTTGAAGGCCCCCGGGCGATATTAACCCCCAACCCGAAAAATTTAAACGAATAAGACTGCATAACCCCTCGCTTCAAGAATTTTCTTATGACTAAGTAATAAGTTTTGGGATAACTGTTGCTCTATTGACTTTGCGAAGGATTGTATAACATCTAACTGTAAATAGTAAGCATCCTTCAGTAGATTCGAACAGGCTTCTATATATAAATATTTTACATAATCATTTTTTTTTGTTGAGTGGAAGTGATTTAGAGTTAAGGCTTTCCTCCTCCTGCTCCTGCTCCTTGTACTGTACAGACTCAAACCAAGTAAACCCATTAACTTAAGCATATTATTCGAACTGTATATACATAATCCGTTAGTTTATTTAAAATAACACACTTAACAGTTAACACAAAAACAAATAACATAACCATAACCAAAAAAAAAAACAAAAAAAAAGAGTAACCAGTCTTACCAACCAATAATAACAAAAAATAATCAAATCCGCAGCAACCCGCAACTGTACACAAGACTCGGACTGCAGTGAAACACTCCAGTGTATCAAGGGCGTCTGCAGCGACCCCTGTGCACATGGGTGTGGTGAATCTGCAATCTGTGAGGTGAAAGCACATAGGGTTTACTCATGTCAATGCGCACCTAACTTTACCGGTGATGCACGTGTCAGGTGTATTGAGATTCTAGGCACAACCACCGTTAGCTTAAGTAGTGTTAGTTTTGGGGAGGAACAGGGCCAGACAACGGTAGGTATGGGTCGGGGGGAAGGGGACGAAACGACGACTGAGGGTATGGTAACTGCGACAGAGGTGCGCAAAAAAGTTACTGACGTGTACGCAGAGGGTTCTACTGAGAGTACGACACTAGGCGGGGGTGGGGAAGAAGGTGAGGCCACAACAGTGGCGGGCGCCACAACTACTCCAACAGTTAATGCGACGGGACAACGAGTTCCGACATTAAGATCAGAGGATACGGGAGAAACGACGTTCGACGGATCCGCTGTGCGGCCAGAGACTACGACAAAAAGAGCCGAAGAAGAGCCAGAGATGATTACAGAAAAAGAGGACGTCCGCCCGAGCATAAAACCGGAAGCGAAAGTCACAGAAAGACCGCTAGGAGCGACAACAACTCGCACGGAAGTTCCCACTGAGAGTCCGCCAGAAGGCACCACTGGACGCGTTCCATATGAGGGAACAACTGTAGTACCGTCCGAAGGCACAACTGGACGCGTTCCATATGAAGGAACAACTGCTTACCCCGGCAAGGAAGTAACAACAGTCACTCCATCCGAAGGTACCACTGGACGCGTTCCGTATGAAGGAACAACTGTAGGACCGTCCGAAGGCACCACTGGACGCATTCCATATGAAGGAACAACAGCATACCCCGGCAAGGAAGTAACAACAGTCACTCCATCCGAAGGTACCACTGGACGCGTTCCGTATGAAGGAACAACTGTAGGACCGTCCGAAGGCACCACTGGACGCGTTCCATATGAAGAAACAACTGCATACCCCGGCAAAGAAGCAACAACAGTCACTCCATCCGAAGGTACCACTGGACGCGTTCCATATGAAGGAACAACTGTAGTACCGTCCGAAGGCACCACTGGACGCATTCCATATGAAGGAACAACTGTAGTACCGTCCGAAGGCACCACTGGACGCGTTCCATATGAGGGAACAACTGTAGTACCGTCCGAAGGCACCACTGGACGCGTTCCATATGAAGGAACAACTGCATACCCCGTCAAAGAAGCAACAACAGTCACTCCATCCGAAGGTACCACTGGACGCGTTCCGTATGAAGGAACAACTGTAGGACCGTCCGAAGGCACCACTGGACGCGTTCCATATGAAGAAACAACTGCATACCCCGGCAAAGAAGCAACAACAGTCACTCCATCCGAAGGTACCACTGGACGCGTTCCATATGAAGGAACAACTGTAGTACCGTCCGAAGGCACCACTGGACGCGTTCCATATGAAGAAACAACTGCATACCCCGGCAAAGAAGCAACAACAGTCACTCCATCCGAAGGTACCACTGGACGCGTTCCATACGAAGGAACAACTGCATACCCCGGCAAGGAAGTAACAACAGTCACTCCATCCGAAGGTACCACTGGACGCGTTCCATATGAAGGAACAACTGTAGTACCGTCCGAAGGCACCACTGGACGCGTTCCATATGAGGGAACAACTGTAGTACCGTCCGAAGGCACCACTGGACGCGTTCCATATGAAGGAACAACTGCATACCCCGTCAAAGAAGCAACAACAGTCACTCTATCCGTTGTTCCGCATGAAGGAACAACAGTAGGACCGTCCGAAGGCACCACTGGACGCGTTCCATATGAGGGAACAACTGTAGTACCGTCCGAAGGCACCACTGGACGCGTTCCATATGAGGGAACAACTGTAGTACCGTCCGAAGGCACCACTGGACGCGTTCCATATGAGGGAACAACTGTAGTACCGTCCGAAGGCACCACTGGACGCGTTCCATATGAGGGAACAACTGTAGTACCGTCCGAAGGCACCACTGGACGCGTTCCATATGAGGGAACAACTGTAGTACCGTCCGAAGGCACCACTGGACGCGTTCCATATGAAGGAACAACTGCATACCCCGTCAAAGAAGCAACAACAGTCACTCCATCCGAAGGTACCACTGGACGCGTTCCGTATGAAGGAACAACTGTAGGACCGTCCGAAGGCACCACTGGACGCATTCCATATGAAGGAACAACTGCATACCCCGTCAAAGAAGCAACAACAGTCACTCCATCCGAAGGTACCACTGGACGCGTTCCGTATGAAGGAACAACTGTAGGACCGTCCGAAGGCACCACTGGACGCATTCCATATGAAGGAACAACTGCATACCCCGTCAAAGAAGCAACAACAGTCACTCCATCCGAAGGTACCACTGGACGCGTTCCGTATGAAGGAACAACTGTAGGACCGTCCGAAGGCACCACTGGACGCGTTCCATATGAGGGAACAACTGTAGTACCGTCCGAAGGCACCACTGGACGCGTTCCATATGAGGGAACAACTGTAGTACCGTCCGAAGGCACCACTGGACGCATTCCATATGAAGGAACAACAGCATACCCCGGCAAGGAAGTAACAACAGTCACTCCATCCGAAGGTACCACTGGACGCGTTCCATATGAAGGAACAACTGTAGTACCGTCCGAAGGCACCACTGGACGCGTTCCATATGAGGGAACAACTGTAGTACCGTCCGAAGGCACCACTGGACGCGTTCCATATGAAGGAACAACTGCATACCCCGTCAAAGAAGCAACAACAGTCACTCCATCCGAAGGTACCACTGGACGCGTTCCGTATGAAGGAACAACTGTAGGACCGTCCGAAGGCACCACTGGACGCATTCCATATGAAGGAACAACAGCATACCCCGGCAAGGAAGTAACAACAGTCACTCCATCCGAAGGTACCACTGGACGCGTTCCATATGAAGGAACAACTGTAGTACCGTCCGAAGGCACCACTGGACGCATTCCATATGAAGGAACAACAGCATACCCCGGCAAGGAAGTAACAACAGTCACTCCATCCGAAGGTACCACTGGACGCGTTCCATATGAAGGAACAACTGTAGTACCGTCCGAAGGCACCACTGGACGCGTTCCATATGAGGGAACAACTGTAGTACCGTCCGAAGGCACCACTGGACGCATTCCATATGAAGGAACAACAGCATACCCCGGCAAGGAAGTAACAACAGTCACTCCATCCGAAGGTACCACTGGACGCGTTCCATATGAAGGAACAACTGTAGTACCGTCCGAAGGCACCACTGGACGCGTTCCATATGAGGGAACAACTGTAGTACCGTCCGAAGGCACCACTGGACGCGTTCCATATGAAGGAACAACTGCATACCCCGTCAAAGAAGCAACAACAGTCACTCCATCCGAAGGTACCACTGGACGCGTTCCGTATGCAGGAACAACTGTAGGACCGTCCGAAGGCACCACTGGACGCATTCCATATGAAGGAACAACAGCATACCCCGGCAAGGAAGTAACAACAGTCACTCCATCCGAAGGTACCACTGGACGCGTTCCATATGAAGGAACAACTGTAGTACCGTCCGAAGGCACCACTGGACGCGTTCCATATGAGGGAACAACTGTAGTACCGTCCGAAGGCACCACTGGACGCATTCCATATGAAGGAACAACAGCATACCCCGGCAAGGAAGTAACAACAGTCACTCCATCCGAAGGTACCACTGGACGCGTTCCATATGAAGGAACAACTGTAGTACCGTCCGAAGGCACCACTGGACGCGTTCCATATGAGGGAACAACTGTAGTACCGTCCGAAGGCACCACTGGACGCATTCCATATGAAGGAACAACAGCATACCCCGGCAAGGAAGTAACAACAGTCACTCCATCCGAAGGTACCACTGGACGCGTTCCATATGAAGGAACAACTGTAGTACCGTCCGAAGGCACCACTGGACGCGTTCCATATGAGGGAACAACTGTAGTACCGTCCGAAGGCACCACTGGACGCGTTCCATATGAAGGAACAACAGCATACCCCGGCAAGGAAGTAACAACAGTCACTCCATCCGAAGGTACCACTGGACGCGTTCCATATGAAGGAACAACTGTAGTACCGTCCGAAGGCACCACTGGACGCGTTCCATATGAGGGAACAACTGTAGTACCGTCCGAAGGCACCACTGGACGCGTTCCATATGAAGGAACAACTGCATACCCCGTCAAAGAAGCAACAACAGTCACTCCATCCGAAGGTACCACTGGACGCGTTCCGTATGAAGGAACAACTGTAGGACCGTCCGAAGGCACCACTGGACGCATTCCATATGAAGGAACAACAGCATACCCCGGCAAGGAAGTAACAACAGTCACTCCATCCGAAGGTACCACTGGACGCGTTCCATATGAAGGAACAACTGTAGTACCGTCCGAAGGCACCACTGGACGCGTTCCATATGAGGGAACAACTGTAGTACCGTCCGAAGGCACCACTGAACGCATTCCATATGAAGGAACAACAGCATACCCCGGCAAGGAAGTAACAACAGTCACTCCATCCGAAGGTACCACTGGACGCGTTCCATATGAAGGAACAACTGTAGTACCGTCCGAAGGCACCACTGGACGCGTTCCATATGAGGGAACAACTGTAGTACCGTCCGAAGGCACCACTGGACGCATTCCATACGAAAGAACAACTGCGGTACCGTCCGAAGGCACCACTGGACGCGTTCCATATGAAGGAACAACTGTAGTACCGTCCGAAGGCATAACTGGACGCGTTCCATATGAAGGAACAACTGCATACCCAAGCGTGGAGGCAATAACCGTGGTTCCGTATGAAGCTACATCAAGGCGCGTTCCACAGGAAGGAACGACTGAATATCCCGGCAAAGAAGCAACCACAGTCACTCCATCCGAAGGCACCACTGGACGCGTTCCATATGCAGGAACAACTGTAGGACCGTCTGAAAGCACCACTGGACGCGTTCCATATGAAGGAACAACTGCATACCCCGGCAAAGAAGCAACAACAGTCACTCCATCCGAAGGTACCACTGGACGCGTTCCATATGAAGGAACAACTGTAGTACCGTCCGAAGGCACCACTGGACGCATTCCATACGAAAGAACAACTGCGGTACCGTCCGAAGGCACCACTGGACGCGTTCCATATGAAGGAACAACTGTAGTACCTTCCGAAGGCACCACTGGACGCGTTCCATATGAAGGAACAACTGTAGTACCGTCTGAAGGCATAACTGGAAGAGTCCCATATGAAGGAACGACTGCATATCCCGGCAAAGAAGCAACCACAGTCACTCCATCCGAAGGTACCACTGGGCGCGTTCCATATGAAGGAACAACTGTAGGACCGTCCGAAGGCACCACTGGACGCGTTCCATATGAAGGAACGACTGCATATCCCGGCAAAGAAGCAACAACAGTCACTCCATCCGAAGGTACCACTGGACGCGTTCCATATGAAGGAACAACTGTAGTACCGTCCGAAGGCACCACTGGACGCATTCCATACGAAAGAACAACTGCGGTACCGTCCGAAGGCACCACTGGACGCGTTCCATATGAAGGAACGACTGTAGTACCGTCGGAAGCCACCACTGGACGCGTTCCATACGAAAGAACAACTGCGGTACCGTCCGAAGGCACCACTGGACGCGTTCCATATGAAGGAACAACTGTAGTACCGTCCGAAGGCATAACTGGACGCGTTCCATATGAAGGAACAACTGCATACCCAAGCGTGGAGGCAATAACCGTGGTTCCGTATGAAGCTACATCAAGGCGCGTTCCACAGGAAGGAACGACTGCATATCCCGGCAAAGAAGCAACCACAGTCACTCCATCCGAAGGTACCACTTCACGCGTTCCATATGAAGGAACGACTGCATATCCCGGCAAAGAAGCAATCACAGTCACTCCATCCGAAGGAACCACTGGACGCGTTCCATATGAAGGAACGACTGCATATCCCGGCAAAGAAGCAACCACAGTCACTCCATCCGAAGGTACCACTGGGCGCGTTCCATATGAAGGAACAACTGTAGGACCGTCCGAAGGCACCACTGGACGCGTTCCATATGAAGGAACAACTGCATACCCCGGCAAAGAAGCAACAACAGTCACTCCACCCGAAGGTACCACTGGACGCGTTCCATATGAAGGAACAACTGTAGGACCGTCTGAAGGCACCACTGGACGCGTTCCATATGAAGGAACGACTGCATATCCCGGCAAAGAAGCAACCACAGTCACTCCATCCGAAGGTACCACTGGGCGCGTTCCATATGAAGG
Source organism: Eristalis intricaria (assembly GCA_964034865.1). Classification (NCBI taxonomy): domain Eukaryota; kingdom Metazoa; phylum Arthropoda; class Insecta; order Diptera; family Syrphidae; genus Eristalis; species Eristalis intricaria. The sequence goes on from OZ035874.1 coordinate 72,027,517, forward strand.
AACAACTGTAGTACCTTCCGAAGGCACCACTGGACGCGTTCCATATGAAGGAACAACTGTAGTACCGTCTGAAGGCATAACTGGAAGAGTCCCATATGAAGGAACGACTGCATATCCCGGCAAAGAAGCAACCACAGTCACTCCATCCGAAGGTACCACTGGGCGCGTTCCATATGAAGGAACAACTGTAGGACCGTCCGAAGGCACCACTGGACGCGTTCCATATGAAGGAACGACTGCATATCCCGGCAAAGAAGCAACAACAGTCACTCCATCCGAAGGTACCACTTCACGCGTTCCATATGAAGGAACGACTGCATATCCCGGCAGAGAAGCAACCACAGTCACTCCATCCGAAGGTACCACTGGGCGCGTTCCATATGAAGGAACAACTGTAGTACCTTCCGAAGGCACCACTGGTCGCGTTCCATATGAAGGAACGACTGCATATCCCGGCAAAGAAGCAACCACAGTCACTCCATCCGAAGGTACCACTGGGCGCGTTCCATATGAAGGAGCAACTGTAGTACCGTCCGAAGGCACCACTGGACGCGTTCCATACGAAGGAACAACTGTAGTACCGTCCGAAGGCACAACTGGACGCGTTCCATATGAAGGAACAACTGTAGTACCTTCCGAAGGCACCACTGGACGCGTTCCATATGAAGGAACAACTGTAGTACCGTCTGAAGGCACAACTGGACGCGTTCCATATGAAGGAACAACTGTAGGACCGACCGAAGGCACCACTGGTCGCGTTCCATATGAAGGAACGACTGCATATCCCGGCAAAGAAGCAACCACAGTCACTCCATCCGAAGGTACCACTGGACGCGTTCCATATGAAGGAGCAACTGTTGTACCGTTCGAAGGCACCACTGGACGCGTTCCATATGAAGGAACAACCGTAGTACCGTCTGAAGGCACCACTGGAAGAGTCCCATATGAAGGAACGACTGCATATCCCGGCAAAGAAGCAACCACAGTCACTCCATCCGAAGGTACCACTGGGCGCGTTCCATATGAAGGAACAACTGTAGGACCGTCCGAAGGCACCACTGGACGCGTTCCATATGAAGGAACGACTGCATATCCCGGCAAAGAAGCAACAACAGTCACTCCACCCGAAGGTACCACTGGACGCGTTCCATATGAAGGAACAACTGTAGTACCTTCCGAAGGCACCACTGGACGCGTTCCATATAGAGGAACAACTGTAGTACCGTCTGAAGGCACAACTGGACGCGTTCCATATGAAGGAACAACTGTAGGACCGACCGAAGGCACCACTGGTCGCGTTCCATATGAAGGAACGACTGCATATCCCGGCAAAGAAGCAACCACAGTCACTCCATCCGAAGGAACCACTGGACGCGTTCCATATGAAGGAACAACTGTAGTACCGTTCGAAGGCACCACTGGACGCGTTCCATATGAAGGAACAACTGTAGTACCGTCCGAAGGCACCACTGGACGCGTTCCATATGAAGGAACAACTGTAGGACCGACCGAAGGCACCACTGGTCGCGTTCCATATGAAGGAACGACTGCATATCCCGGCAAAGAAGCAACCACAGTCACTCCATCCGAAGGTACCACTAGGCGCGTTCCATATGAAGGAACAACTGTAGGACCGTCCGAAGGCACCACTGGACGCGTTCCATATGAAGGAACGACTGCATATCCCGGCAAAGAAGCAACAACAGTCACTCCACCCGAAGGTACCACTGGGCGCGTTCCATATGAAGGAACAACTGTAGTACCGTCCGAAGGCACCACTGGACGCGTTCCATATGAAGGAACAACTGTAGGACCGACCGAAGGCACCACTGGTCGCGTTCCATATGAAGGAACGACTGCATATCCCGGCAAAGAAGCAACCACAGTCACTCCATCCGAAGGTACCACTGGGCGCGTTCCATATGAAGCAACAACTGTAGGACCGTCCGAAGGCACCACTGGGCGCGTTCCATATGAAGGAACAACTGTAGTACCTTCCGAAGGCACCACTGGGCGCGTTCCATATGAAGGAACAACTGTAGTACCGTCTGAAGGCACAACTGGACGCGTTCCATATGAAGGAACAACTGTAGGACCGACCGAATGCACCACTGGTCGCGTTCCATATGAAGGAACGACTGCATATCCCGGCAAAGAAGCATCCACAGTCACTCCATCCGAAGGAACCACTGGACGCGTTCCATATGAAGGAACAACTGTAGTACCGTTCGAAGGCACCACTGGACGCGTTCCATATGAAGGAACAACTGTAGTACCGTTCGAAGGCACCACTGGACGCGTTCCATATGAAGGAACAACTGTAGTACCGTCTGAAGGCACCACTGGACGCGTTCCATATGAAGGAACAACTGTAGGACCGACCGAAGGCACCACTGGTCGCGTTCCATATGAAGGAACGACTGCATATCCCGGCAAAGAAGCAACCACAGTCACTCCATCCGAAGGTACCACTGGACGCGTTCAATATGAAGGAACGACTGTAGTACCGTCCGAAGGCACCACTGGACGCGTTCCATACGAAGGAACAACTGTAGTACCATCCGAAGGCACAACTGGACGCGTTCCATATGAAGGAACAACTGTAGGACCGACCGAAGGCACCACTGGACGCGTTCCATATGAAGGAACGACTGCATATCCCGGCAAAGAAGCAACCACAGTCACTCCATCCGAAGGTACCACTGGACGCGTTCAATATGAAGGAACGACTGTAGTACCGTCCGAAGGCACCACTGGACGCGTTCCATACGAAGGAACAACTGTAGTACCATCCGAAGGCACAACTGGACGCGTTCCATATGAAGGAACAACTGTAGGACCGACCGAAGGCACCACTGGTCGCGTTCCATATGAAGGAACAACTGTAGTACCGTTCGAAGGCACCACTGGACGCGTTCCATATGAAGGAACAACTGTAGTACCGTCCGAAGGCACCACTGGACGCGTTCCATATGAAGCAACAACTGCATACCCAAGCGTGGAGGCAATAACCGTGGTTCCGTATGAAGCTACATCGAGGCGCGTTCCACAGGAAGGAACGACTGCATATGCCGGCAAAGAAACAACAACAGTCACTCCATCCGAAGGTACCACTGGACGCGTTCCATATGAAGGAACAACTGTAGTACCGTCCGAAGGCACCACTCGACGCGATACATATGAAGGAACAACAGTAGTACAGTCCGAAGGCACAACTGGACGCGTTCCATATGAAGGAACAACTATAGTACCGTTCGAAGGCAGCACTGGACGCGTTCCATATGATGGAACAACTATAGTACCGTTCAAAGGCATCACTGGACGCGTTCCATATGAAGGAACAACTGTAGTACCGTCCGAAGGCACAACTGGACGCATTCCATATGAAAGAACAACTGTAATACCGTCCGAAGGCACCACTGGACGCATTCCATATGAAGGAACTACTGTAGTACCGTCCGAAGGCACCACTGGACGCGTTCCATATGAAGCGACAACTGTAGTACCGTCCGAAGGCACCACTGGACGCGTTCCATATGAAGGAACAACCGCATACCCCGGCAAAGAAGCAACAACAGTCACTCCATCCGAAGGTACCACTGGACGCGTTCCATATGAAGGAACAACTGTAGTACCGTCCGAAAGCACAACTGGACGCGTTCCATATGAAGGAACAACTGTGATACCGTCCGAAAGCACCACTGGACGCGTTCCATATGAAGGAACAACTGCATACCCCGGCAAAGAAGCAACAACAGTCACTCCATCCGAAGGTACCACTGGACGAGTTCCATATGAAGGAACAACTGTAGTACCGTCCGAAGGCACAACTGGACGCGTTCCATATGAAGGAACAACTGTAATACCGTCTGAAGGCACCACTGGACGCGTTCCATATGAAGGAACAACTGTAATACCGTCCGAAGGCACCACTGGACGCGTTCCATATGAAGGAACAACTGCATACCCCGGCAAAGAAGCAACAACAGTCACTCCACCCGAAGGTACCACTGGACGCGTTCCATATGAAGGAACAACTGTAGTACCGTCCGAAGGCACAACTGGACGCGTTCCATATGAAGGAACAACTGTAGTACCGTCCGAAGGCACCACTGGACGCGTTCCATATGAAGGAACAACTGTAATACCGTCCGAAGGCACCACTGGACGCGTTCCATATGAAGGAACAACTGTAATACCGTCCGAAGGCACCACTGGACGCGTTCCATATGAAGGAACAACTGTAATACCGTCCGAAGGCACCACTGGACGCGTTCCATATGAAGGAACAACTGCATACCCCGGCAAAGAAGCAACAACAGTCACTCCACCCGAAGGTACCACTGGACGCGTTCCATATGAAGGAACAACTGTAATACCGTCCGAAGGCACCACTGGACGCATTCCATATGAAGGAACAACTGCATACCCCGGCAAAGAAGCAACAACAGTCACTCCACCCGAAGGTACCACTGGACGCGTTCCATATGAAGGAACAACTATAGTACCGTTCGAAGGCACCACTGGACGCGTTCCATATGAAGGAACGACTGTAGCACCGTCCGAAGGCACAACTGGACGCGTTCCATATGAAGGAACAACTGTAGGACCGTCCGAAGGCACCACTGGACGCGTTCCATATGAAGGAACAACTATAGTACCGTTCGAAGGCACAACTGGACGCGTTCCATATGAAGGAACAACTGTAGTACCGTCCGAAGGCACCACTGGACGCGTTCCATATGAAGAAACGACTGCATATCCCGGCAAAGAAGCAACAACAGTCACTCCACCCGAAGGTACCACTGGACACGTTCCATATGAAGGAACAACTGTAGTACCGTCCGAAGGCACCACTGGACGCGTTCCATATGAAGGAACAACTGTAGTACCGTCCGAAGGCACCACTGGACGCGTTCCATATGAAGAAACGACTGCATATCCCGGCAAAGAAGCAACAACAGTCACTCCACCCGAAGGTACCACTGGACACGTTCCATATGAAGGAACAACTGTAGTACCGTCCGAAGGCACCACTGGACGCGTTCCATATGAAGGAACAACTGTAGTACCGTCCGAAGGCACCACTGGACGCGTTCCATATGAAGGAACAACTGCATACCCCGGCAAAGAAGCAACAACAGTCACTCCACCCGAAGGTACCACTGGACGCGTTCCATATGAAGGAACAACTATAGTACCGTTCGATGGCATCACTGGACGCGTTCCATATGAAGGAACGACTGTAACACCGTCCGAAGGCACAACTGGACGCGTTCCATATGAAGGAACAACTGTAGTACCGTCCGAAGGCACCACTGGACGCGTTCCATATGAAGGAACAACTGTAGTACCGTCCGAAGGCACAACTGGACGCGTTCCATATGAAGGAACAACTGTAATATCGTCCGAAGGCACAACTGGACGCGTTCCATATGAAGGAACAACTGTAATACCGTCCGAAGGCACCACTGGACGCGTTCCATATGAAGGAACAACTACAGTACCGTTCGAAGGGCCCACTGGTCGCGTTCCATATGAAGGGACGACTGCATATCCCGGCAAAGAAGCAACAACAGTCACTCCATCCGAAGGTACCACTGGACGCGTTCCATATGAAGGAACAACTGTAATACCGTCCGAAGGCACCACTGGACGCGTTCCATATGAAGGAACAACTGTAATACCGTCCGAAGGCACCACTGGACGCGTTCCATATGAAGGAACAACTGCATATCCCGGCAAAGAAGCAACCACAGTCTCTCCATCCGAAGGCACCCCTGGACGCGTTCCACATGAAGGAACAACTGTAGTACCATCCGAAGGCACCACTGGACGCGTTCCATATGAAGGAACAACTGCATACCCCGGCAAAGAAGCAACAACAGTCACTCCATCCGAAGGTACCACTGGACGCGTTCCATATGAAGGAACAACTGTAATAACGTCCGAAGGCACCACTGGAAGCGTTCCATATGAAGGAACAACTGTAATACCGTCCGAAGGCACCACTGGACGCGTTCCATATGAAGGAACAACTGTAATACCGTCCGAAGGCACCACTGGACGCGTTCCATATGAAGGGACGACTGCATATCCCGGCAAAGAAGCAACAACAGTCACTCCATCCGAAGGTACCACTGGACGCGTTCCATATGAAGGAACAACTGTAATACCGTCCGAAGGCACCACTGGACGCGTTCCATATGAAGGAACAACTGTAATACCGTCCGAAGGCACCACTGGACGCGTTCCATATGAAGGAACAACTGTAATACCGTCCGAAGGCACCACTGGACGCGTTCCATATGAAGGAACAACTGTAATACCGTCCGAAGGCACCACTGGACGCGTTCCATATGAAGGGACGACTGCATACCCCGGCAAGGAAGTAACAACAGTCACTCCATCCGAAGGTACCACTGGACGCGTTCCTTATGAAGGAACAACTGTATTACCGTCCGAAGGCACCACTGGACGCGTTCTATATGAAGGAACAACTGTAGTACCGTCCGAAGGCACCACTGGACGCGTTCCATATGAAGAAACAACTGTTATACCGTCCGAAGGCACCACTGGACGCATTCCATATGAAGAGACGACTGCATATCCCGGCAAAGAAGCAACAACAGTCACTCCATCCGAAGGTACCACTGGACGAGTTCCATATGAAGGAACGACTGTATATCCCGGCAAAGAAGCAACAACAGTCACTCCATCCGAAGGTACCACTGGACGCGTTCCATATGAAGGAACAACTGTAGTACCGTCCGAAGGTACCACTGGACGCGTTCCATATGAAGGAACAACATCATACCCCGTCAAGGAAGTAACAACAGTCACTCCATCCGAAGGTACCACTGGACGCGTTCCATATGAAGGAACAACTGTAGTACCGTCCGAAGGCACCACTGGACGCGTTCCATATGAAGGAACAACTGTAGTACCGTCCGAAGGCACCACTGGACGCGTTCCATATGAAGGAACAACTGCATACCCCGGCAAAGAAGCAACAACAGTCACTCCATCCGAAGGTACCACTGGACGCGTTCCATATGAAGGAACAACTGTAGTACCGTCCGAAGGCACCACTGGACGCGTTCCATATGAAGAAACAACTGTTATACCGTCCGAAGGCACCACTGGACGCATTCCATATGAAGGAACGACTGCATATCCCGGCAAAGAAGCAACAACAGTCACTCCTTCCGAAGGCACCACTGGACGCGTTCCATATGAAGGAACAACTGTAGTACCGTCCGAAGGCACCACTGGACGCGTTCCATATGAAGGAACAACTGTAGTACCGTCCGAAGGCACCACTGGACGCGTTTCCTATGAAGGAACGACTGTAGTTCCCTCCGAAGGTACAACTGTGCCAATTGAAGGAGAGAATCTCTTTACCTCCTTTGGATTTGACAGTGGTGCCCATCCATCGAGCACTTCTTCCAGACCGCCTGGCTCGATGGAAACAACCACTGATCGAACAGAGTTCACTAACACCACAGAAAAAGAACCCAGATCACATGTCACTGGAGTACCTGCTGTGATGACCGCGGTCCCTGAGGTGACCACCGAAAGGTTGTACACGCTCGACATGGCAACGGGAACGTACAAGCCGATTACTTCGACAACTCCCTCGAGGGAGGCTACCACCATGCCTCCCGCTTCAAGTGAAACCACAGAGGGTGAGGTGAGAACGTATCCTGCCTCCACTATGCTGCCGGAAAGTACCACTCAAAGAGTGTTCGCGTTCAACATGACCACAGGAACATTTGAGCCCATCACTTCCACGACTGAAATGCCTAGAAGCGAAAACGCAACAACAGTTTTCGCCCCCTATACGTCGACAACGCCCTCAGAGGGCACCACTTTCAGCCTAGACACTACTCCGCCTAGCACGCAAAGCCCTCGCTTGCCACCGACATCAACGCCCTTCGAGCTCATCACAACAACGTCGTCCGGCGAAATTCTTACCACTGTGCCATATTATAGCCATGAAACCACACTCTTGCCCAATAAGACTGACGTGGTTGTTACCGTCCTACCCGAGACCGCAACCACAACCACAATCGCCCCTCCCGCCAATCGCACTGGTTCTGGTGACTGCACCAGTGACTATCAGTGCCCCGACTCTGAGGTCTGCCTCCGTTCTGTCTGTTCCAACCCATGCTTCGCTTACACACCCTGCGTCACCCTAGAACTTAGCTTCCACGTTTGTAGAACCCTAAACCATACGGCTATGTGCTTTTGCAATGCAGATGCAGATGTGAACACGCCAGATTGTCACGTGATACCAGGTAAACATGAAACAAAAACTCTCGAGCCTCTCTTTCAAAAGCAAAAAACAAAAAAAAAACTCAATAAATGGAATGTGCAAGCAAGCAAAAGAATGTTGCAAGTCGGGGCCGGCTGCGCGCAAGAACTGCACCTTAACTGCCACTTGCGCTCGTGTCGCGCCTCTATCTTTTCTCTCTATCTCTCTCTAGATCTCACTTTCTCTGTCTTGCTCTCTGTGAAGTTTTTTTGGTATAACGGTGGGGATACATTGTTCGCAGAATGCAAACGATTGCGTCATATTTGTTGTGCTCTCTATGTCTCTCTTTCTACTTCCTTTTCCGTTTCCTTCTCACTCTCTCTCTTTCTCTGTCTCTCTTTATCTCGTTTGATATCCTTTGAGCCACTCCTCATCAATTCACGTACGGCTCACACGAATGCACCATTTTGCTCGCTCAACAGATTCTCTCTGTTCTCTTCCTACGGCATAACGGTCCCGAATGTCAAACCACTACGCAAAGCTATGTCAAGCCTGGCCATGAAACAAAAAAAAAACACTCATTTGTTATGAAGAACCTACAGTCGCCGCACTGTAGACATTTGCATGTGTGGTTTTTTGTCACACTTTATCTTCCTCCTTCTCCCTCTCTCTCTCTCTCTCTCTCTATCTCCCTATCTGTCAGACTGTCAGTTTCCTGTCACACTCTCTCTCTCTCGAGTTGTCAAAGATTTGACACGAACCATCAAAACAAGAATGCCCATTTGCAAGTTAGGAAAAAGGTCGCCGCGCATGTATTTGTTGGCTTGCTCGAGGCCATGCCCTTCGATTGTTTCTGTTTGCGGGGGGGAATGAAGATGAAATGTTATGTTTTTTATTGGTTGTTGTATATATTTAAATAGCTGTAAAAATGTATGATATGTAAATATGGTGATGGTTGTAGTCCTAGCTTTTAGCCTTTATCTTGGCCACTTAAAATTAAAGCTTGCATGTGTATATGTTGTGCTGAGCTATATAATTTTTTTTTTATTTTTTTGTTGTTGTATTTTCCTTAAGTTATCGTGTTTCAATTCCAGCCAGAAGAAGCGATTATTTGTGTGTGCTTTTGTTTTGTTCGGGTTTGTGCCATGGCTAAATGAATTTTTCGACATTTTTACAGAAATCGGCTGCGCTTCGAGCAGCGATTGTCCAACACAGAGAGCTTGTGTGAATGCGCTTTGCGTAGATCCATGCTCGTACGCGAATCCCTGCGCCAAGGATCAGGAATGTCAAGTGAAACAGCATCATCCGGTTTGTGTCAAGGGTAAGTACATTTATAGTGAAATGGGAGGGAATCAATGAAATCGAAATGGCATCCAATTGATTATTTGAAATGCTTGCAGTTTGTGAATGTCAACGAAGCTCGGATTGTAGAGGAGGAGCACAATGTGACGGATGTCATTGTTTGCAACGTAAGTATTGAATCAGGATTCTTTTCCTCTTCTACTCGCCATGTCCACGATGAAATTTTCATCAGCACGACTTTAGGTGTGTTTACTCCTGCACTGAAAATTCTGGGTTCATTCACCTACATGAGCAACTATTCAAATTAACGTGTCCACCTCTTTGGAGGCTCTGACAATACTCAAAGAGTGTATTTCGAAATAGTGTTCCAAACGTCTCCTTTGGAAGTCGGCACACAATTGTAGGTCCCCTCCGCTCATTAGAGATCAACAGTACAACCACAGTGCCTGCTGTGGACACTTTGTCCAGTTCCACCTCGGACTGTAGGGATCATTCATTAAATCTCACATTAAAATTTATAACCAAATCTCCATTTTCCCCAACTTCGACAAGTTTTCTCTAATGTCCGAACCGAACGAGGGGCCACCAGAAGCATAATCTACTAATTTCTAGTCGTGTTGAACTTGGGGTACCCTTGAACAGCAGATACAATTTTATTACTGCTGTTCAAATATAGCCCCCGTTCAAAAGTGTCCCCCTCTCCACTACCCAATAATTGCAAAATTCTATCATCCACTGACATTTGCTTACCTAGAGGGCGATTGCTTTCGGTCCAAGGTCAGATACGTACGTTCAGTAACACAGTTTATTTGCTCCAGTTAAAAAAATTCAACGAAACTTAACGAAACTTGATTAAGTTGATATTAAGTGTTTTTTTTTGCAAGCAAATATACGCATAAATTTCAATTTACATGTAAAATACACTAACAACAAATCCTATATCCGCTTAAGTTACACTCATACTTATAGCCGCTTGTGAAATAAGCGCGCATAATAATTTCTTACTGAGATTCTGAGACCACACGGCGTATGTGGAATATTCTGAGACCACACGGCGTACGTGGAATATTCTGAGACCACACGGCGCATGTGGAGTATTCTGAGACCACACGGCGTATGTGGAATATTCTGAGACTACACGGCGTATGTGGAATATTCTGAGACCACACGGCGTATGTGGAATATTCTGAGACCACACGGCGTACGTGGAATATTCTGAGACCACACGGCGCATGTGGAGTATTCTGAGACCACACGGCGTATGTGGAATATTCTGAGACCACACGGCGTATGTGGAATATTCTGAGACCACACGGCGTACGTGGAATATTCTGAGACCACACGGCGTATGTGGAGTATTCTGAGACCACACGGCGTATGTGGAATATTCTGAGACCACACGGCGTATGTGGAATATTCTGAGACCACACGGCGTATGTGGAATATTCTGAGACTACACGGCGTATGTGGAATATTCTGAGACCACACGGCGCATGTGGAGTATTCTGAGACCACACGGCGTATGTGGAATATTCTGAGACCACACGGCGTATGTGGAATATTCTGAGACCACACGGCGTACGTGGAATATTCTGAGACCACACGGCGTATGTGGAGTATTCTGAGACCACACGGCGTATGTGGAATATTCTGAGACCACACGGCGTATGTGGAATATTCTGAGACCACACGGCGTACGTGGAATATTCTGAGACCACACGGCGTATGTGGAATATTCTGAGACCACGCGATAATTCATTCCTAAATTTATACATTCATTATGTGTACACATTTACAATATTATGCGCCTAAAAGTATTTTTTAACATTTGTAGAGGTGGTTGATGTATTAAATAATTCTGAAATGATTTTGCTTCCATAAGCCTCTTAAGCGATTCTTTTCATTCGATGAACTTTTTTTTAAATTGATAATACTTAAGTGTTTTTGCATTCAAAGTGATGGTCTCGCTACACAATCGCAAAGCTAAGATTGGTCCCATTAAAGATCAACGATCACCTTACACGATTTCACCCCGTGACAGTCACAGTTGTATATCGTCGGTGTTGTCAAGATTTTATGATGTAATTACAATTTCAGCATATATGCGCTTGCAAAAAAACAGACCTATTTAATTTTGTGGAACGCTACAGCTTGTGAAGGATTCAGGTTTTAAGCTCCTCAGCCAAAGCGATCTTTGTCTTGGTGCACACACCAAATTGGATGAGCTTCTTTTCTACTTTTGTGCGATTTTTCAAGCTGAAGACAATCCCACATGGCCCCTGTTTGTGATTAAAACAACAAAGCACACGGGATCAATCATCATGCCTCAGTATTTTTTCTTGAAAACACTAGAGGAGACGATTTGGATGTTGTTGGTTTAGTTCATAGGAGGATGGCGCAGTTGGTAGAGTACCTGCCCCTGGTTAGCGGAGTCTCCGGTTCGAATCCCAGTGAAAAAAAAGTTAATACGCTTTTATCTGGTTCCAGTCACCATTTGCCGTTGGAATCAAATTAACGGCACTATCACTGGAGTAGTCAATCACTAGTAGTAGTCTGACTATGGATATCACAATGGACCAATGTGGTCTAAGTATGCGGGTGAATTCACTAGCAGCCCAACTACATAACATAACCTATAGCTGCCAGACTTACCCAAGACGCCTAGGTGGACCACAGAACATCTTTCGTTTAATACTCGATAACTGGCAGAAACGTTTCAGTCACTCACATCTGAATTCCAAAAATCTGGGGATTGACAAATGATTTCGAACCTTCCTAGAAGGCTAACTAATCTCTTAGCGTCATACCTGTCCACTGCAGAAACTTGGTCTGACTTACAGTCGACCAAGACGGTAGCATCATCAACCGTTAATTGTAGTCACCTTAATTTTACTCATGTCACTTAACCCCTCGGGCTGCATAGAGCATCAACCACGCCTGCGCACTATCTCGATTGAATTTCTACAACGCCTATGAGCTCTCTCCAACTCATTCTTAAAGAATGTGAATGCTCTTCAACTGTTCTGTGCCACGTTTGCCTAAGGCGTCTCGGTGTTCTGTCCCGTAAACAGATTCCACCGCGGACTTCGCAATGGAGTCTTCTTCGTGGCGCAGATTGTGTCCAATCCTTTGCCACTTTCTCCTTTGTTCTGTAATGTTTATGGGTTCATGTCTCGTTTTTAAGTACAATTGCTCGTTGCAGATACGGTTCGCCCAAAAAATCCTTTAAAAAACATAAAAATCTGTTCACTAAAGATTGCAGCTCTCGTTTGGTAATGGTGCCCACTTTTCACTAAGTCCATAAAGCTGCACGGACTCCACGTTGGAGGGCAACAGTCGCAGTATGGTTAGATCCCCGATTTCCCCGATTTCCCCGATTCTGCTGCACACATCCTGTTCGGTGCCACTGCGATTAGCCGAGATCAAACTGCGTAGTGGGCCGCCGTGGCGAATGCATCAACTCCTACGCAGAGGGTGCCAGGTTCGATACCCGAGTTAACCAACTCTGATAATTCACGGCTTCACTTCTTTCGAGTCACTGACAATGCTCAGATAGTGTTCCTGTCTAGAAAAAGCTTCTCAACTTCACCGTTCGGAGTCGGCATTAAAAGCAGGTCCGTTCCACTCGTGAAAGAACATTAGCATGCACAACACGAGTGGCGGACCTGAGCCTAGCCGCCTCGGACTGTCGCGCCACCCGTATTATTATTATTATAAACTGCGTAGACCTAATTAAAGAACGGTGTTAACTTTCTGGACCTCCTGTTCAATTGGGCGCTGTTGTCTGAAATGTTGAGGACTTTATACGCCCCTGTACCTTTTTTCAGCCCCACAACTTCTCAATTGTGGGCCATCAAGTGAAGATCCATTGTCAGAGGCAAAAGTAGGCAAACATTGTCAGCGTCATAGTCCATCGAATGCCATACTCTGGCTTATCTTCCATGTCGAATAAATCTGTCCCCCAATCTCTATGAAGCTCGCCGTTTCTTCAGGGAAGAGTGTGTGCAAACAAGAACTCTCTCTCTCTCTCTCTCTCTTCTGCCACGCCCCTTCCTTCTTAGTATCCACTTTTTGAATCAAAAATCTTTTCCCCCAAGACCACCACAGAATCGTTCTATTAATTGAAATCCGCCCATCCACTTTCAGCACGCGAACCAGGCGTCACAACAGGCTGCGAACACTGCCCCTATGGCACCCAATGTGATCCAACGACCGGCGCTTGCATCAAAGGTAAGTGTCCACTGTCCACCATCCGCATTCCACAAAGTGAAATGTCTGTAAATATATCCGCAAAAATACATAACGTCGCACATATCTAAAATATTAATTTGCACATGTAAGATATTTACAAAAAAAAAAAAAACAAAATTAACTTAATTTTATGCGACAATCCGCTGTATATGCGCACTCTACCTCAGCCTACCCTCAAAGCTTTGGTGGAGTCGCCCACCGCCCGCCCCACCAGCAATATTTTGTAGATTTTTGTAAATACGTCGGTTTTTAATTTATTCGTATTTTTAATTTTATTTTGTTTTTCATTTTAAACACACATTTTATTCTGTAAATAATCTTTAGCGAATATAACTACCACTACCACTTCTACCACTTCTACTACCAATTTAACTGATGTAACAAGTCCTACTACCACCATAACCTATGCCACTACTCTCACACCGGTTACCGATGACGAGGGCTATACTAGTGATTATACTAACTTAGTTACCGAACCAACCACGACGGCAATGGCACCGACAAGTAGCGCTTCCACCACCGGCACTAGTACATCAACCATCGGCACTGCTTCGACGACACTGCCGTCGGTGTCGTCGTCCACCTCATCATCATCGTCTACGGCGTCGGGCGAGGAGACAACAACGGCCGCGGTGACCACCACGCAAAAAGTCACATCGTCAGTGAGTCCCGCCACAACGCAAGATACGACAACATCAACGGAAGAGAGCGCACCCACCACAGAGCTGGCCACGGAATATAGTGTTGAGTCCAGCACCAGCGTGGTCGGGCCACAGAAGGGCTACCGTGACGGGGAGAACAACATAACCGACAGCCCCTTCGAGACTGTGACGGCGAGCTCCTCGAAGACATACCATTCCACGAGGGGCGAGGATGACTTGACGCGCGAAATAAGCACGTCTCCCGGCCGCGTGGGATCCACAACGCAGGGCATATTCGACATCACAACAACGCCCGTCTCCATGACAACCGACCGAGGTGTTGAGACGACAATCGCTGGCCTCGAGACGACGACCAAGTCGATTCCCATCGAGATCCCGTCCACAGTCAGAGGCATCAGCACGACTGTTGCCATAGATGCAACCACGCCATCGCCCACAGAGCCAACAGACACGGCCACAGATCGAACCACAGCGGCCCCATCGGCCAGCACCAGTACCAGCACAACTGTTGGCTCGACTGTCGTTGTGGACTACACGAAGCGCCCGTCCACCCGAGGCGACACGTCGCTCGAGTTCGACTACCGCAACATGACGACCACGGTGTTCGAAAACACCACCACGACCACCGAGAGATACGACTCAACACTGCCAGAGATACCCGTCGAGACGCAAACGTCGACCACAATGCGTGGGTCAGATTTGGTGACATCTCCGTCGCCGACCGCGCCCACGACAGCGGGCGACTCGAGGTCGTCCGACTTCGATGTGGAGACGCCCACAACGCCGGCGATATTCTTGAAAACCTATCCCACCACGGCGACCGGCGACGAGGAGGACGACGAGTCCACAACCATTCTGACGTCCACCGACGTCAATGTCACCGCACCGCCCAAGTCATGTCGTAACAATACTAACTGCGGCTCTAATCAGCTCTGCGTCGACGGCCGTTGTCGTGCCATCTGTGGTAAACCACAGACAGATGATGGTGATAATATTGATTGTGTCACAGGTATAACATTAATCTTATTAACAGTAAATTTGTTTTTGTATATTTTTTCCGAACACTCCCGCAAAACGCAATACACATCACACAAAGTGGCGCTAGCTGTACATACATTACATTTTATAAATGATTTATTTTTACTTAATTTTTATTTAATTTAATTTAATTTAATTTAATTTAAAATTAATGCAGTAACACGGTGTGTAAATATTGTAAATAAGCAAAGTAACAGTATTTTTAATTTATTTTTTTTTTGTTTTTTACCTGTCAAAATTGGTTTGACAGTTAATTGGTAAACATGATCATCCGAACGGATGATGGTGGAGTACTTGACGTTTAGCCTTGTTTTGACAAGGGCGGAGACATTCTTGTGGTCGAGGGTTCCACCATGAAAGTCGCACTTTGACAGCTGACAGATTGAAGTGTCATTTTAAAGAAAATGTGCCTGAGGGGAGCTGTCTTAGGTCTGTTTTAGAAGAACAGTCACTGTGGTGGGTTGTTTTTGATTTGCAGAGTTGTCATTGATGTGTCAATGAACTGTCAAAATAGGTTCCAAGCAGATAACTTTGAAACTTTCTTCCAATCCGACAGATCATCGGAATTCAATTATTCATTGAGATGTGAGATAAACTTCTCATTTTAGGATTACATTTACATTGTTTTTCGCTTCACGCAGTATGAGTGCCACTTCAAGGACAAAGAAATAAATCTATGCGAATATAGAAAACAGAGTAATATTCCATGGCGCCAATAATGTCGCTAAAGGATAATGGGTCTAAAATTCTGGAAAATTGTCGGAAAAAGTAGTTAACTCAATTTTAATTAGTATAAGGGGGACATCACGCTCTTTTCGTGCTGGCCTGGTCATGAATTTGGATCCAATGAGGGAGTTGTTACCGTGCCTCCCTTAGACCAATATGCTGGGTCCATTGTGCCCATGCTTGGGACTTTTATACCAATGTACGACCTACTATAGTCTTTATACCAGCTAGACTCACATTTGAACTTTAGGAGGTTGTTCAATTCAACACGAACTCTATGAAGTCGATTCAGTTTAGTTCTCCAGCTCTATAAAGAAGTGCTTTCCTAGAAACTGCCTTCTTTTCCTTGCTAAACAAGGGCACTAGCAGAGCAGATGTCGGAGAGATTATGTTTATTCCTCAGTGCCCGTAAGGACACCCATTAGCATGCATACATCCTTGCAAATAAAACCGGTCAAATATGTTGATCATGATGAAGTGTAGGAATAATAAGTAGTTTTTTTCCACTAGGTTGAGGAAGAATAAAAATGACGAACCGTCATTCTTTCTTCTCTTGACAGACTATTCAGCTAAATCAGTAAATTGGAATCAAAAGTCCTTAAATTCTTAAATGACTCCTTTTTTACCTTTTACCTCTCAATTTTTTTGTTAGTCACATGTGCATCAAATTTATCTGGATTTTTTTTTATTGCCGAACCGACATTTCTTGCCAGCTTAGTTGGTTTCTGTTTCGTGGAGCACAGCTGCCAAGGCATGTCAGGATCTAGAAATATTCACTAAAAATCACCCTCTTACAAATGGCTTCCTGATGATCCCATTACTTTATTCTTTAAATGGCCACATCCTACATTATAATCCACATCCCCACATTAGAAGATATAAAATCTTGTAGTATTTTTGTTCACTCAATAAGTGAAATGAAAAATGAAACGCACTCATTGCGATTGGGCTGAGGGAACTATTGTGTGTTTCTTTGTTACGTTTCCAGAAATTAATCTTATTACAGGAACAATGTTTGAACGTGACTTAAGAAAATCACGAAGCCGGCATGAGTAATCCATTGAAATTCATATTTGGTCGTACTAATAACACAAGTCCCGATTCAAGCTATGAAGTTGCCTCAGAAGTCGTGATGGTGGCGACATTCGTGCCACGTGATCAAACCAACGAAGCATAGCTCTTTCCGTTCGAAGAAGCAGCTGCTCAACGTTGAGTTCCTTGCGCACTGTCGTGTGTCTCACTCTAACCCGGCGAGTAATTCCCACAAGAGCACGAAGAAATCTCATCGCAGCAACTTGTGTTCGCGCCAAAACCCAAATTTCATGACCATTAGTAAGAATTGGTGGGTCGTCGTGGCGTAGTGAGTTAGTGCGTCGACTCCTACGCAGAGGGTGCCAGGTTCGATACCCGAATTTACCACCTTTCATATTTTCATGGCTCCACCTCTTTCGAGTCACTGACAATGCTCAAAGAGTATTTCCTGTCTAGAAAAAGCTTCTCAAACTTGGCCGTTCGGAGTCGGCATTAAACTGTAGGTCCCTTCCACGCGTGAGAGAACAATAGCATGCACAACACGAGTGGTTGCTGAGAGGCTAGCCCCAGGTCCGCCTCGAACTGTAGCGCCACCCATATTATTATATTATTAAGTAAGAATTGGAACAAATACTGAGTTGAAAACTGCTAACTTGGCTTTCACACTAAGAACGGCCTTCCAGATTACAGATCTTCCCAGCTGTGTCTACTTGATCAATCCTATAGGAAAGTTCAGTATTACACCACAAATCACTCGTAAAGACTACCAAGGGATATAATTTGTCCACGTTATCCTTCATCCCAGCATCAGCACATATGGCCACAAACCGATCGAATGCGCGCTGGAGTTGCGTCTGGTTAGGTTAGGTAGGTGGGCTGCTAGTGCATTCACCAGCACACTTAGACCATATTGGTCCACTGTGATACCCATAGTCAGACTACTCCCATTGATTGAGTACGCCAGTGATAGTGCCGTCGGTGTATGGACCAGATAAGAAAACCGAGGAACCGAGGACCCCGCTAACCAAGGGCAGGCACTCTACCAGCTACGCCATCCAGTCGTTCTGAGGATAACTAAGTCCTCCGCATATAGAAGATGACTTACCCTCAACCCTTCCAATGTGAAACATTCGTCGTTCGGCTGCGCTGCAACATCCAGTCCGTATTAAAAAATTGAAAGGAGAGGTGACAAGATGCAGACTTCTCGAAGACCAACGTCATGGGAAAGGTCTTGATTTAGTGCTGGTTCGGGACACAGCTGCTACAGTTTTTGTATAGAGTCTAAATGGCCCTCAAAAGAGGACTATCAATCTCATACTCCTGCAGAACACTCCAGAGTTTACGCAGACTAACTCGGTCATATGACTTTGCCATATCTACAAAACAGCTCTAGGTGTGGAGATGCAGATGGCACACTGCCAAGCCTTCGTAAGAAAGGATTCGATAGAAATTTTTCACTGTGTCGCAGTCTGAAGAAATTTTCTAAATTCATTGCTTCTTAGTTTCATACTAAAGATCCTTGTTAAATTCTGTGAAAATTAATTCAGTGACAATCACGATTTGCTATCCAAACTTACTTCGACGGTGGTATTGTGGATATGTATTAAGCTGGGTGTCAATTCACGACATGTACGACTCTCGAATTCTCAGAGAGATACATACCAAAACAAGCCATGTCAAGACCTCTTACCTGTCAAGAAAAAACAGGTCCCCACACTCCTGCACGAACAACCCGGGTAGTTGCTTCTGAATCTAGGCATTTCTCCATTCTGCGACTTGTCAGTGTTCCTCAGGGTCTACTTCAAATCAGGCATGTAGATGCCATCAATCCCATGTCTAGAGTTCCCTTGGCGTACGAGCAGCTTCAGTCAGCTAAAGCCATAATTCATTGCCATAACAGTTTAACAGCTCTGAAGGAACATCCGCGAGCTACGCGCCACCATTGTGCCCTCCAAGAACACTAACGCCATCCAACAACCTTCGGACAATTCCCCTGTCTCAGCCTCGAACCCATCGTTCACAACCAGTGTGTTAACTATCGAATTGTTGCACTTTAATTCACATCCAACCTTCCTCAATACGTTGCCTTTAGAATACATCCTAAGGTTACAAATTTTCAATCAAAAAATAAGTGCTTTCCATAACGATTGTAGGTCACAGTGCACACCCTTGTGATCTTCCACAATTCAAATATAAAGTGAGCCCTTCATTCAATCGAATTTCAAACACACTATTTCACTGTTCCTATTCGGTCCGCAAAAATTGGAATTATTTAAAGAAAACTTCCGGTCGTGATATCTGATTGTGACTCAAGCGAAAATCTCAACTCAATTTCATTCTTCAAAACAATACGTCCAATGAGGAACACCATCACGTGTCCTCCCCGAAAAAAGCCAACCATTCACCCACGCCGGTCGAAACCCAGTCTGCTTCTGCCCGACAAAATGGCTGGCAACCCGTTCTGCTCAGACCCGTCGACCCGTCAGTCAACGTTGAACTCTGCCCGAATTCAACTGCCAATCGAAACACGGTTAAACGCAAGTACATACAGAAAATAATTTTTGTACAAAAACTGCTCCCACCTACTTAACGAGGCTAAATTTAACGTGTAAATACAAAATCGTACGTCATTCATGTAACTCTTGATCTAAACAATCTCATGTAATTTTTTGAACTAATCACCATTCTAACTCGTTCCAATCGCGTGCAGAATCACCCGGCAATCCGAAGATCCCCGAACCGTGCCAATCGAACAACGATTGCATTGAGTCCGAGGCCTGCTACATGGGCCTGTGCCAGGACCCGTGTGAGTTTGCCGCCGTCTGCGCCCCGACAGCCAAGTGCGTGGCGAAAATGCATCGACCCATCTGCTCGTGCCCGAAGGGACACGAGGGCAATCCGACCGTCAAATGCACCCCACAGGAAACAAGTAAGCAACTAACTCGTAACACCTTAATCTCTAACTACCTAACTACCTCTAACTCCCAACAACAACAACAACAAGATCAAAAAAGATGTAAAATACACAAAAAAGCGTTGTTGCATCCCCTGGGGGCTGTACCCCCGCCAAGCACCGTTTTGCGATTTTTGATTGTTTCTCATGCACCGTCTCTTTGTCTGTCTCTTTCTTTGTAACCTTTCCCGCACCGCCCACCTCTCTGTGTGCACAACAGTTGAATGCACCCGCAATGAAGATTGCGCCATTACGGAGGCCTGCATCGGCGACAAGTGCCAGCACCCGTGCGACGTGCACAACCCCTGCGCACTGAACGCCGTCTGTATAAACACGAACCATGGCTCCGATTGCAGCTGCATCGACGGCTACCAGGGCAACGGCTTTGTGGGATGCCAACCAGGTTTGTATGCGTCTTGTGTACGCTGTGCAGACGTCACCTCAACTGTGTTTTCTCTCTTGTCTCTCCTCACTTTACCGCATCACTGTACATATCATCCACCACGTCCCATTCACCTTCGTAACGTAACGTAACGTAGCCATAGACTATACGACGATTTGCCAGTACAACGAGGACTGCCCGCCGGACAAGCTGTGCGACCGACTGAACAGGAGGTGCGTCAACCCCTGCATGGAGGACTCGTGCGGCGAGAACGCCGAGTGCATCCCCGCCAACCACGGAATCGAGTGCCACTGCCTGAGCGGATTCATCGGCAACGCGTATGTCGAGTGCCAGCGTCTGCAGGGCTGCCGCTCCAACTCGGAGTGCAGCACGTCTGAGGCTTGCATCAACGGCAGGTGCGCGTCGCCATGTAAGTGCGGTGCGAACGCTCTCTGCGACGTCGTCAACCACCGCGGAGTGTGCAAGTGCCCGCCAGGATACGCCGGCAGCCCACAGCTCGGCTGCAACCCACCGACCAACCCATGCGACCCCAGTCCTTGCGGCACGAACGCCCTCTGCGAACTCGACGGTGGCAACCCGATCTGCTACTGCCCCAAGGGCTTGACCGGAAACCCCTTCCAGAATTGCAGTAAGTATCTCTGCTCCCGAGCCCCCTTGTGGAACCCATTCTATGTTCTGCTCGTTTCAGTTCCTGAAGGCGACGACTGCTCGACGAACCCGTGCGGCCCGAACAGTGGATGCGTCATGGTCGCTAATACGCCCAAGTGCTTCTGCTTGCCAGGCTTCGAGGGCCAGCCGCCAGACTCGTCCTGCCAACCACCCAGCAGCCCGTGCGACCCGTCGCCCTGCGGCCCGAACACCCAGTGCACAGTGCTCAGCAACGGGTTCTCGAAGTGCACGTGTCTCCCGGGATACGTCGAGAGCCCCAACACCATCCGCGGCTGCGTGGAGCCCGTCAACCCGTGCGAACCCAATCCGTGCGGAGCGGGCGCCATTTGCGACGCCGGTCGAAACCCAGTCTGCTTCTGCCCCGACAACATGGTCGGCAACCCGTTCAAACTCTGCGCAGAGCCTTCGGTCAACGTTGAGCTCTGCCGACCAGGACCCTGCGGTCGCAACTCCGACTGCTACATCGTTGGAAACCGCGAGCAGTGCTACTGTAGCCCAGGATACATTGGCGACCCGTACAGCGGATGCCGAGAACCGGCCCGCAGCGCCTGTGAGCCGAACCCGTGTGGACCGAACGCCATCTGCTCGATCCGCGGCACCCAACAAGTGTGCACGTGCCCTAGTGGCCTGCTCGGCGACCCAACCAGCGCCGAGGGCTGCCAGCGATACGAGTGCCAAGTGGACAGCGACTGCTCCAACGACAAGGCCTGCATGGGCTTCAAGTGCTACGACCCGTGTCCCGGAGCATGCGGCATCGAGGCCAACTGCCGCGTGGAGAAACATCACCCAGTGTGCACCTGCAACCCTGGTCTCACCGGCAACCCAGGAGTGCGCTGCTTCCCCGCCGACCGGCCCAAGAAGCCTAGCAAGAACCCGTGCAGCCCCAGCCCGTGCGGCCTGAACAGCGAGTGCAAGGTCATGAACAACCGCGCCGTCTGCTCCTGCCTGCCCGAGTACTTGGGAGACCCGCAGTCGGGCTGTCGCCCTGAGTGTACCATCAACTCCGACTGTGCCGCCACGAGCGCGTGCGTCAACAGAAAGTGCGTGGACCCGTGCGCCGGAGACATTTGCGGCGTGAACGCCGTCTGCCGAGTGACCCAGCACACCCCGACCTGCGCCTGTATCGACGGCTATGCCGGCGACTCGTTCCTCCAGTGCGTCCCAGTTGGCGTCTTGAAGAACGTGTCTCGCGACCCATGCGCCCCCTCACCATGCGGCCCCAGCGACGTCTGCTCGGTGTACGGAGACGGAGTCGCCCTGTGCGACCCTTGCTTCGGACCCGACGCCATGTACAACCCTCGCTGCCGCCCAGAGTGCCTCTCGAACTCAGACTGCCCCTTCGACCGGGCGTGCATGAACCAGAAATGCCTCGACCCCTGCCCCGGATCCTGCGGCCACAACGCCATCTGCAACGTCTACGCCCACCGGCCGTCCTGCTCCTGCCCACAGGGTCTCTACGGAAACCCCTACGAACACTGCTCCTCGCCATCGGCCATTGTCCCGACGAAGGATGAGACCTGCGACACCGTCCAGTGCGGCCCCAACGCCGAGTGCAAGCGCCGCAGCGGTGGCCTGGCTTGCATCTGCAAGAAGGGCTTCTTCGGCGACCCGCTCATCGGCTGTCACCCTGAATGCGTGCTCAACTCCGACTGCGCCATGGACAAGTCCTGTGTGAACACCCGCTGCGTCGACTCGTGCGTGGGAGTATGCGGACTGCACGCCCTCTGCCGCATCGTCAACCACGCCCCGGTGTGCATCTGCGAGGAGGGCTACAGCGGAGACGCTTTCAGCGCCTGCAACCCGACCTACCTGCCACCTCCATCGGACAAGAAAGTACCCAAGAGCCCATGCGAGCCATCGCCCTGCGGACCCAACAGCCGCTGCCTGGCGACCTCAGACGGCAACGCGGCCTGCTCGTGCCTGCCCGGCTTCAAGGGCGCACCGCCAGTCTGCCAGGCTGAGTGCATCGTCAGCTCCGAGTGCCCCCTGAACAAGGCCTGCATCAACCAGAAGTGCGAAGATCCCTGCCCCGGAACGTGCGGCATCGGCGCTCGCTGCGAGGTCCTCAACCACAACCCGCTGTGCGGCTGTGAGCCAGGCTTCGAGGGCGACCCCTTCGTATCGTGCTCACGCATCCCAACCGAAATCGCACCCAAGCCACCGACAAGGAACCCCTGCACGCCATCGCCCTGCGGACCGAACTCCATCTGCCAAGTGAAGCAGGGACGCCCCGTTTGCTCGTGCGTGGCCAACTACATCGGAAGCCCGCCCTACTGCCGACCGGAGTGCTCCCTCAACAGCGAGTGCCCGCTGGACAAGGCCTGCATCCAGGAGAAGTGCCAGAATCCGTGCGCCAACACGTGCGGACTCAACGCTCGCTGCACCGTGATCTCTCACTCTGCCCATTGCAGCTGCGAGGACGGCTTTGAAGGCGACGCCTTCGTTGGATGCTCCCGAACACCAGACAGTAAGTCGGAGAATCCTCCCGGGTCCCGTGTCTGTGGTAATCACTCGCTCTTTCGTTTCAGAACCCAAGGACCAGATCGACCCTTGCTACCCTAACCCGTGCGGCGAGAACGCCGTCTGCTCCGAACGCAACGGCGACCACCGCTGCGTCTGCATCGAGCCCTACATCGGCGATCCCTACACCTCTGGCTGTCGCCCCGAATGCGTCTACAACTCGGAGTGCCCCTCGGCCCTGGCCTGCATCAAGCAGCACTGCCGCGATCCATGCGTCGGCAACTGCGGCTTCAACGCCGAGTGCTCCGTGGTCAACCACGTGCCGACGTGCAGCTGCCAACACGGCTTCGAAGGCGATCCCTTCACGGGATGCAAACGGGAACCACTCTATCGTAAGTTATCACCTCCTCCTCCACCCCTTTCCGTGCGCGACTAACCCCACCTCATCGCCCACAGCAATGCGACCGAAGAGCCCATGCGAACCCTCGCCTTGCGGCCCGAACAGCATCTGCCGCGTGATCGATGGTCGCCCGACCTGCTCGTGCCAGGAGAACTACTTCGGCTCGCCGCCAACATGCCGACCCCAGTGCGTCGTCAGCTCGGAGTGCAACCAGGACTTGGCCTGCATCAACCAGAAGTGCGTGAACCCCTGCAACGGCATCTGCGGCTTCAACGCCAAGTGCCAGGTGGTCAACCACAACCCGATCTGCTCCTGCCCGCCGGACTTCATTGGAGATCCCTTCGAGCAGTGTGTCCAGAAACGTAAGTCACAAACACAGCCCACCCAGCGATTGACTAATCACACCCTCTCCCCCTCCCCAACAGCTGTTGAGCCACCGCGCAAGGTGAACCCGTGCCTGCCGAGCCCGTGCGGCTCTAACGCCGACTGCCACGAGATGGACGGCCGAGCAGTGTGCTCGTGCGCCACCGGCATGTTCGGTGCCCCGCCGAACTGCCGCCCCGAGTGCGTCATCCACCAGGACTGCCCGTCGAACCGCGCCTGCATCCGGCAACGCTGCGAAGACCCCTGCATCGGAGCGTGCGGCTTCAACGCCATCTGCGCCGCCCAGAACCACAAGCCGATCTGCACCTGCATAGAGAATCACGAAGGTGACCCCTATGCCGGCTGCAACATGCGCCAAGGTAAGTCTAGACGTTTAAGCCCGCCGCCACAACTCTCCGCGTCCATCCTTCATCTATTTTCGCACTTCACCCCCTTCACCTTGCATGACCGTCTTCATTCTCCTACATGTATGTAAATATCATTTTCTCCTTCTCTTTGTATGTGTATGTGCATCCTCACAAAACATTAGTGGTGCCAGAGATCCGCGATCCGTGCCATCCATCGCCGTGCGGATCGAACGCTATTTGTAGAGAACGCAACGGTGCCGGTTCATGTACTTGCATGCAAAACTATTTTGGTGACCCGTATTTGAATTGTCGTCCCGAGTGCGTCCAGAACTCGGACTGTCCGCGCGCCAAGTCCTGTGTAAATATGAAATGTGTGGATCCGTGTGTGGACCTGTGCGGCATCAACTCCGAGTGCCGCGTGAGCAACCATCTGCCGGTGTGCGCCTGCGCGCCCGGCTTCACTGGCAATCCGCTGCGCATTTGCCATGCGATACCAGAGAGTAAGAACCCCCCTTCCCAACCCCCTTCTCAGCCGGAGCCCGCCTCTAACTTGACCTTTCAATTCGTAGCCAAGGAAGTGGTGCCCGCCAGGGACCCTTGTAGGCCGTCGCCCTGCGGGCTGTACAGCACTTGCAAGGTGAGCGCGAATCGGCCGGTCTGCTCGTGTCTCCCCGACTATCGGGGCGGACCGCCGAATTGCCGGCCTGAGTGTGTGATCAGCTCGGAGTGCCCGTCGGACAAGGCCTGCATCAATCAGAGGTGCAGGGACCCCTGCCCGGGAACCTGCGGCAACAACGCCAGATGCAGGATCACCAACCACTCCCCGATCTGTACCTGCGCTCGCGGCTTCACTGGTGACCCGTTCACCCAGTGCTTCCCGCAGAGAGGTATGCAACCTCAAGCGCTTTGCGCCTTCAGCCCACCCCACTCACAGCCTCTGTCTTGCTGTCTCTTTTAGATCAACCTGCTCCCCGAGAGCCCGACACCCCGCACAACCCGTGCGTCCCCTCGCCATGCGGCCCCAACTCCCAGTGCAGAGTGGCCAACACGGGGGCCGTGTGCTCCTGTGTGGCCAGCTACATTGGTCGGCCGCCCAACTGCCGCCCCGAGTGCACCATCAACTCCGAGTGCCCCTCGCACATGGCCTGCATGAATTCCCGTTGCGCAGACCCCTGTGCCGGATCCTGCGGGTCCAACGCCGTCTGCTACGTCCGCTCGCATGCGCCCATCTGCATGTGCGAGCAGGGCTTCACCGGCGACCCCTTCTCAGGATGCTACCGCGAAACGCCACGTAAGAACGCCCCCTCCCCCCGTCGACCGTGCTGAACGCCTTCTCAAAACACTGTTGCATGTTTCAGGAATCCCCGAGAAAGTCATGCCCTGCAACCCGTCCCCCTGCGGCATGAATGCCATCTGTGAGGAGCGCAACCGCGCCGCCGCATGCAAATGCATCCCGGACTACTTCGGCGACCCGTACCTCGAGTGCAGGCCCGAGTGTGTCATCAATTCCGACTGCCCCAAGTCGCGGGCGTGTGTCAACAACAAATGCGTCGACCCCTGTCCCGGAACGTGCGGCTATAACGCCGAGTGCGGCGTCGTTAACCACGCCCCCCACTGCGACTGCCTGCCCGGCTACACCGGAAGCCCGATCAGCGGATGCCGCCTGATCCCGCCGACCCCTAGTAAGCCCCAACTACTAACCCCTCGTCTGACTTTACTCACGATCCACACACACAATCCACAGTTGAACCAGTCGCCGCGCCCAACCCATGCCAGCCCAGCCCATGCGGCCTGTACAGCAACTGCCGCGCCCTCAACGGCCACGCGGTCTGCTCGTGCATACCGGCTTATATTGGCGCCCCGCCGAACTGCCGGCCCGAGTGCATGTCCAGCTCCGACTGCGCCCAGGACAAGTCGTGCATCAACCAACGCTGCAAAGACCCCTGTCCGGGCACGTGCGGCCTGAACGCCAAGTGCCGGGCGGTCAATCATAACCCGATATGCACGTGCATGCCCGGCTTCACCGGCGACCCGTTCCTGCGCTGTATATACGAGGACAAGAGTAAGCCACAACGCCGACAACGCCCCGAAAACGCTTTGCATGCTCATCCTTTGCTTTTTTTGTTTCGTTCTCTTTCTCTTTCATGCATGGTACGGTTATATGGTTATATGTAGCAATCACAGCCATTCCCAAAGACGTCAATCCATGTGCGCCCAGCCCGTGCGGGCCGAACTCACAGTGCCGGGTGGTGGGTCAGAACGAGCACGCGGTGTGCTCCTGCTTACCGAACTACATTGGACGCGCGCCAAACTGCCGGCCCGAGTGTACATCGAATGCCGAGTGTCCCGGCAACCGGGCCTGCATCAATCAGCGGTGCCAGGACCCGTGCGTCGGGACCTGCGGCTCGTTCA
The DNA here is from genome assembly GCA_964034865.1 of Eristalis intricaria. Lineage (NCBI taxonomy): Eukaryota > Metazoa > Arthropoda > Insecta > Diptera > Syrphidae > Eristalis > Eristalis intricaria. Next base: position 72,054,813 of record OZ035874.1, read on the forward strand.
CCACGTGCATTGTAAATAAACATAGACCCGTGTGTCGTTGCCTCGATCATTACTCGGGCGACCCTTTCTCAGGGTGCAGCCCCATAAGTAAGGTTTTCTAAGGTTTCAGCTGTCCGCCGGATCCACCAATGATCTCTTTGTATTTTGTTTCGCTCGACAGTTGCAGTCCCGCCCGAAAAACCAGAGCCCTGCAATCCATCGCCGTGCGGCGCCAACGCCGTCTGCAAGGAGCGCAACGGAGCCGGTTCGTGTACTTGCCTGCCGGACTACTTCGGTGATCCGTACAGCGAGTGCCGACCGGAGTGCGTCCTGAACACCGACTGCGCGAAGAACAAGGCCTGCGTGAACAACAAGTGTCGGGACCCGTGTCCCGGAGTGTGCGGCGTCGGCGCCGAATGCCATGTGATCAACCACTCGCCCAGCTGCAGCTGCCCGTCCGGCTTCACCGGCAACCCATCGGAGCACTGCCGCGAGACCCCAATTCGTATGTTATGCAACAGCCTCCGTAACCCCCAAGATCGCCCTCTAGACCGCAATTGTTTCCTTTTAGAACGCACGCCCCTTGAGCCCTGCAGACCATCGCCTTGTGGACCGTACAGCAAGTGCACCGAGGTGAACGGTCATGCGGTCTGCTCGTGCCTGCAAAACTACATCGGCACCCCGCCGGCCTGTCGACCGGAGTGTTCCGTTAGCTCGGAGTGCTCCCAGGACAAGGCCTGCGTGAACTGGCGCTGCGTAGACCCATGCCCGGGCACCTGCGGCATACAGGCCGTCTGTAAGGTGACCAACCACAACCCGATCTGCTCTTGTCCGTCCGGCTACACCGGCGACCCTTTCATTCGATGCCTCAGAGAAGAACGTAAGCCTGATTCCGCCCCTCTGCCCACAGCCCCTCTCATTGACCTTCCATCCCCAGCCGAGCCCAAGACGCCGACTCGCCCCAGCAACCCGTGCGTGCCCAGCCCCTGCGGGCCGAACTCCCAGTGCCGCGAAGTGGGTGAGACCCCAGTCTGCTCGTGCGTGTCCGGCTTTGTGGGTCGCGCGCCCAACTGCCGCCCCGAGTGCACCATCAACTCCGAGTGCCCCGCCAACCTGGCCTGCATCAACGAGCGCTGCAAGGATCCGTGCCCCGGATCGTGCGGCTTCAACGCCTTCTGCAACGTTGTCAATCACTCCCCGGTGTGCAACTGCGAACTCGGTTTCGTCGGAGATCCCTTCTCCGGATGCAACCCAGCACGTAAGCCACCCCACCCCTCCGCGCTCAGTTCAATGGCGACTCTAAACGTTTCCCTCTCAACAGCCCCTGTCATCCCAGACGAGATCATCAACCCCTGCAACCCGTCTCCCTGCGGTCCGAATGCCCAGTGCAAGGAACGCAATGGCGCTGGCTCCTGCACCTGCCTCCCCGAGTACTTCGGCGATCCGTACAGCGGATGCCGGCCCGAGTGTGTCGTCAACAGTGACTGCCCTCGGGACAAGTCCTGCAACAACAACAAGTGCATCGATCCCTGCCCCGGAGTGTGCGGCCGCAACGCCGAATGCCACGTCGCCAACCACGCCCCCAATTGCAACTGCCTGCCCGGCTTCACTGGAAACGCGCTCAGCGCGTGCCGCGAAATTCCACAACTCCCAGCAGAGCCAAGTATGCGAGTCTAACCTAGCTTTTACTAACCCCTCCTATCGAGCGTCTTTCTCACATTTGCCCTTCCTCCACTCTCCGCATAGGACAACCGGAGAACCCGTGCGTTCCGTCGCCCTGCGGTCCCTACAGTCAGTGTCGCGAGATCAACGGCCATGCTGTGTGCTCTTGCCAGAGCAGCTACATCGGTTCGCCACCAAATTGCCGTCCGGAATGCGTGGTCAGCTCTGAGTGCGCCCAAGACCGGTCATGCGAGAAGCAAAGATGCAGCGACCCGTGCCCCGGTACTTGTGGCACTGAGGCACGCTGCCAGGTTATCAATCATTACGCTGCATGCTCCTGTTCCCCGGGATACACGGGAGATCCCTTCAATAGATGTGTAAAAATTCAATGTAAGCATGTGTTTTGGAAACTTTCTTCGGTGAGCGAGGGAGGTTTGTCGGTTAATCAAATGGAATTCGTTATCAGATAGGGAATGCTGCGCGTTCGTGGAGGGTTTTTCTGGATCTGTAAATTCTTTTCTGACGGAATATGAGGTGCTCCTTTTGATTCTGAAGAGGTTGAGATCAAGCTTTTGGCTTAAATTTGCGAGTCATAAGTGCTGATCCAAAATGAGAAACGGAAAAGGGCATAAAGTAGTCGAAAATTCGATGTTTTGTAGGAAAAAGTTCAAGGCCCTTGATTTTAATCGGTCTTCCCGGTGTCGCAAAATTCTCGGAAAATCACATATTCTTTAAAATTATGAGGACTTTGAGAATATTGGAAAAAATAGTGCGGAAATCACACTTGAGTATTAGAAGTAGGGCTTAAAGGGAATGTCTTAATTTCGAAATCTTGGTACATTTTCATTTAAACTTATTTTTCTCATAGAGCAGGTAAATTAGAATATTTTCTGTTAAAAATCCTACGATTTTGGTAGTTTCAGAAGGCCTAATTCTGAATTTTGGAACCAAAAATGTTCGAAAAATGTACCAAAAACTGTGAGACTGATACATTTTGACGGCGACAAAAATCAAAACAATTTGGTTAACAACAATAAAGTTTCAAGCATTAAGAAACTAAAATGCCTCGACACCTGCCCTTATAGAGTCGAATAGAAGCGGAGGTTTTCAAAAATGTCAAGCCCCTCGATTTGCCTGGGCTTCTTCCGCTTCCAAGGAATACAAAAGAAGTTCTTATATATTGCTGGAATATTAAAAATGTACATTCCCGCATTTCAAAATTTTATTCAAAAATCGACTCAAGCTTGAAAGTTTTTTAGCTTAAACTCATCGACATGTGGACATAGTATACGACCCTATAGCAGAGTCAGAAGACCTGACTTTCGACCCAAAATTGTTCCAAGACCTGCGAGCATCAAGAAAAAAAAATAGGACTGCTTAATTTTGGCATTTATTGGTTTCACTGTATTTGGGTCGACAAGAATTTCAGGCCGGAATCAAACAAACTGTGATCACAAGTTAAGACCACCTGAGTCATTTCTTCTTACTTTTCAGGTGAAGTGTTCAAAATTTTGAATCGGTCTGGAAACGTATGGAAATTTGGACTTGAATTCTAGAAATTTAACCCTAGTGACCATATAAAATTGGTTGCATATAGATTTTTATATTTTAAATTTTGTACCTAAGTCGACTTAAGCGGTTTTGACTTGTCAGCACAATAAGGCCATAGAATCTGACTTTCAGACTTCTAAAAAGTGCTCTCCCTTCATTTTCTCGCAACAACTTTAAGACCCTCGATTTAAACCGGTGCCCTATTTTCAAAATTTGGTACAAGTCTACTCGGATTTAAACGTCTACATGGCCTACCAAGGCCTAAGCCTTCAGAACCCCTTGACAGTTCGACATAATATTCGTTCCTGCAGTAGTCCCACAAGTCCCTAATTTTACACTTCGAACGAAGAATGCTCGAAAATGTCCAAGAATGTTGGAGCTTCACAGAAGAATAATTAGATGTCTAATCTTGATTGACTCTAAACAACTTACGTTTCTGTTGATTTCGACCCATTTAGGCCCACAGAAACCAAAGAAAAAGTTCGAATTTTTCAGCTCAGAAATATCAGCTTCTGGCATCTCCCTTGTTGGAGTCCTATATTCTAACTTCACCTTGATTCGATTCGAGTATGATGAGCAAGGACCGTCAAATATTAAGTTTTAGTCCAAAAAGAGTCTTATGTACCACTGTCAGTGAGCCCAATAAAACAATTGCCACCCTTTTTATGGACAGAGTTCAAAAAGCGGCCAAAATAGGCCAATTCTACAGCTGCCAGAGTCAGATCTTACGTGGCAAGCGATAAATAGACAATCGCACGCTTTTTATGGACAGAGATGAAAGAAGTCAAAATTGTGCAATCCACAAGGGTGAACAAAATTCAATTTTTCGACGAATTGTTTCCCTTTTTTCGGACCTCATATTAGGCCTCTTCTCCTTCTTCTTGGAGCTATACAGTCCGAAATGGAGCCTCACCGAACATGCCTCTCCAGGCGGCACGATCTATAGCCAGTTGTCTTCAGTTTCGCACAGGAAGCCGCCTGAGGTCGCCTTCGACTTGTATGCGCCACCTTCTACGTGGACGTCCACTGCTGCGTTGTCATAGAAGCTCAGGGTCGAAGATTCATATGTGAGCGGGTCTTAGATGTGAACTATATAAAATTCCCCAATTCCAATCCGACTAGTCGAAATTTTTTCTTGACAAAGTACAAATTTGGAACGTGGCCCAATGCCGCCTTTCAATAAGAAAGTAGCCCGAAGAATCTTTCCGCTTCATCGAAATTTGTTCTTCCAAAAGTCTAAAGGTAACAATTTTGAACGTAGACTAATTCAAGTGACGATTCAACACGTAAAGTGTCATAAAAGGGTCCTTTCACTAAATCCAGTGTATTCGAAATTATTCGACCAAAAAGCTAAAAGGTTCAAATTTTGAACAATTTCCCTAAGTTTTAGGCCAACATAGATTTTCATAGGGAGACTTAAGTTCATTCATTTTTGGCCCAAGTCATGGCCTCAGATTGTACATCATTCTTGGTGACAACGTCTTAAGTGTCACGATCTTCGTCTTGTAGCTCAGAACAGAACGTTCGAATAGCAGATACCAGACCCTCAATTTTACTCGATCTTCGTGACGTAGTACACCTCACAAAGTTATTGAATTTGTAAAGTGGAAAATTTCGTGTCAGAAAAAAGCCAACATTTCGAGCAAAATCGTAAGACACTTCCTGTTACTTCCTACTTTCTTCGAAATGCCCTTGCCCATGTCAAGAAAATGGATCGTCAAGCACTTTGCAAGCACTCAACTAAATATTCCTTAAAAAAGTAGGGTACCTTCCATCAAAATGTGCCATCCACATGCGAGAGACCTCGCAAGTCACCATCTATTGGCAGTGCGACCCAACCACCACATCCTGCCGGACATTCTCAAAAAAGCTCACCATTTTCCCTCAAAATGTCAAGGCCCTCGATTCTAATCGGCCTTCTCCGCTTCGTAAGCCCCCCGGAAAGTCACATATCCTCGAACAAACCCGCACGTATGCACAACCCGAAACCGAAAGCAACCGCGCCACAACAACAACAGCAATGGTTAAGCAAATAAATCAAAACCGACAAGCCCCCCTCCCGCCGCCTATGGTATCCCCCCCCTCTATTGCATGTTATATATATTTAAACGTATTTTTTGTTTGTTCTTTTTTTTTATGTATCTGTATGGTATTTCCTCCTACGAATGTGAATCTATCCACATCTCTATCTACTCTACTCTACACTATATACTACACCTGCCTGTCAACCTATTGCCACATCTTTAGTCAATAAGACCGTAGTTGAAAGCGATAATCCCTGTGTGCCATCCCCCTGTGGCCCCAACTCGAAGTGTATCGATGTTGGCGGCTCACCTGCATGCTCCTGCCTGTTGAACTATATCGGACGTCCGCCAAATTGTCGACCCGAATGCGTAAGCAGCTCGGAGTGTCCAGCCAATTTGGCGTGCATCAATCAGAAATGTAGCAATCCCTGTGCGGGTGCTTGTGGTATTCACACCTTGTGCTCTGTCATCAAGCACAACGCACAGTGTCAATGCGAACCCGGCTACACCGGAGATCCGTTCTCCGGCTGTTCGATTGTACAGAAAAGTAATGCGTCCAGACCCGATCGCCTTCCCGATGCTAATCGATTTTTTGTCTTCCCTCCCTTCACTCTAGTTACGCCAACAGAGGAGCCCAGGAACCCATGCAACCCGTCGCCGTGCGGAGCCAACGCGGTGTGCCGCGAGAGGAACGGCGTTGGATCGTGCGCCTGTCTGCCCGAGTACTTTGGAGACCCGTACAGCGGCTGTCGGCCGGAATGCGTCCAGAACTCGGACTGCGACAGGACCAAGGCCTGCATGAACAACAAGTGCCAAGACCCATGTCCCGGAGTGTGCGGCTTGAACGCTGAGTGCAGAGTCCTGAATCACGCGCCAAGCTGCCTGTGCATCGACGGCTTCACGGGAGACGCCCACAGGGCCTGTTCCGTGATTGAAACAGTGACCGAGCCACCAGGCGATCCTTGCTACCCGTCGCCGTGCGGCCCGTACAGCCAGTGTCGCGTGCTGAACGGCCACGCGGTGTGCTCATGCAACGACGGATACATCGGAGCTCCGCCATCGTGCAAGCCCGAGTGCGTCGTCAGCTCAGAGTGCCCCCAGAACAGAGCCTGCATCAACACCAAGTGCAACGACCCATGCCCAGGAACCTGCGGCTCCAACGCCAGGTGCCAGGTGGTCAACCACAACCCGATCTGCACATGCCCGCAGGGAATGACCGGGGATCCGTTTGTCTCGTGCATCGAGCAAGTCGAGCAGACCCGTGACCCGCAGAACCCTTGCGTGCCATCGCCATGCGGACCGAACTCGCTGTGTCGCCAGATCGGCGACCAGGCCGCCTGCTCCTGCCAGTCGAACTACGTGGGCCGCCCGCCAAACTGCCGCCCAGAGTGCACCAACAACGACGAGTGCCCCAACAACCTGGCCTGCCAGAACGAACGCTGCATCGACCCATGCCCGAACTCCTGCGGACGGAACGCCGTCTGCAAGGTGGTCCAACACAACCCAGTCTGCTCCTGCTCCGACGGCTTTGAGGGCGATCCGATCGACGGATGCTCGCTCATCCCGCCGGCGACGCCAAAGACACCGCCATCGCCATGCGAACCGTCGCCCTGTGGACCAAACGCAGAGTGCCGCGAGCGAAACGGAGCCGGAGCCTGCTACTGCCACGAGGGCTTCGATGGAAACGCCTACGACACCGAACGCGGCTGCCGACGAGAATGCGAGGCAAACGAAGACTGCCAGCTCATGCAGGCGTGCGTGCGGTTCAAGTGCGTCAACCCGTGTGAGAACATTTGCGGCGACCTCGCCATCTGCGGCGTCGAGAACCACGTGCCGACCTGCACCTGTCCACCAGGCCTTACCGGAGATCCGTTCTTCCAATGCAAGGAAGTGCCCGTCAGCCCTAGCATCACCAACCCGTGCGTGCCCTCGCCGTGCGGCCCGAACAGCATCTGCCGCAACATCAACAGCCAGGCGGTGTGCTCATGCCAGAGCGGCTTCATCGACCAGCCACCGAATTGCAGACCCGAGTGCGTCGTCAGCTCGGAGTGCCCGACGGAGCGCGCCTGCATCAACAACAAGTGCATGGACCCTTGCCCGCACACGTGCGGCATCGGAGCGCTCTGTACCACCAAGAACCACAGCCCCATCTGCACATGTCCCCGCGGTCAGACCGGTGATCCGTTCGTGCAGTGCACAAAGATACGTAAGTTACCCCCGCCCCACTCGCCAGCAAAACTTTGTCTAACCCCGTTCTTCTCATTTTCAGCGATCACCTACGACCCCGAGCCGACAGAGCGTCCGCCGTCCTGCGTGCCATCGCCGTGCGGACCCAACTCGAAGTGCCAGATCGTCGGAGGCAACCCGGCCTGCTCCTGCCTGCCGGACTTCATCGGAAGCCCGCCCAGCTGTCGCCCCGAGTGCGTGCTCAACTCTGAGTGCGGACCCACCGAGGCCTGCATCAACCAGAAGTGCCGCGACCCGTGCCCAGGATCCTGCGGATTCGAGGCCAGGTGCCACGTCCTCAACCACGTTCCGATCTGCAATTGCATCGACGGCTACACCGGCGATCCGTTCGTCCGCTGCAGTGCTCTGCCGCCATCGACTCCCAGGCCCATCGAAGAAGACCCATGCAACCCATCGCCCTGCGGATCCAACGCGGATTGCTTCAACGGCGAGTGCCGCTGCCAAGACAACTACCAAGGCAACCCCTACGACGGCTGCCGACCTGAGTGCACGCTCAGCTCGGACTGCCCGCGCGACAAGGCCTGCCTGCGGAACAAGTGCGTCGACCCATGCCCAGGAACGTGCGGACTCAACGCGCGCTGCGAAGTCGTTGCCCACATTCCCGTGTGCTCCTGCCTGCAAGGATTCGAAGGCGATCCGTTCACCAGCTGCCGCCTCAAGGAGCCCGAGCCCACGAAACCACCAGAGCCCTGCTCCCCCTCACCGTGCGGAGCCAACAGCCAGTGCCGCAACATCAACGACCACGCCGTCTGCTCGTGCCTCGACGGTTTCATTGGTGCGCCACCACAGTGCCGACCGGAGTGCGTCGTCAGCAGTGAATGCTCGGCCACTCAGGCCTGCGTCAACAAGAAGTGCGACGACCCATGCCGAGGAGCCTGCGGCATCGACGCCCGCTGCGAGGTCATCAACCACAGTCCGATCTGCGGCTGCCCGCCAGGAAAGACCGGCGATCCGTTCAAACGCTGCCAGGACATCCCAGAGGTCCCACTCGACCGAAAGGACCTCGACACACCCCGCGACCCATGCGTGCCGTCGCCCTGCGGACCCAACTCCGTTTGCAAGGTGGGCCCCAGCGGACCCTCCTGCCAATGCCTGCCAGAGTTCTTCGGCTCGCCGCCCAACTGCCGACCGGAATGCATCATCAACCCCGACTGTGCCTCGACCCAAGCCTGCATCAACAACAAGTGCCGCGACCCATGCCCGGGCTCGTGCGGAACCAACGCCGAGTGCCGCGTCATCAGCCACACAGTCTCGTGCTCGTGCCCAATGGGCTTCGGCGGCAACGCCTTTGTCCAGTGCGTCCAGCAGGAGGTTGAGCCCATCAAGCCGTGCGAACCGTCGCCATGCGGACCCAACGCCGAGTGCATCGAGCGCAACGGAGCCGCGTCCTGCAAGTGCGTCGACGAATACCAGGGCAACCCCTACGAGGGCTGCCGCCCAGAATGCGTCCTCAGCTCTGACTGCCCCACCGACAAGGCCTGCATCCGCAACAAGTGCCAGGATCCATGTCCAGGAATTTGCGGCCAGAATGCTCAGTGCTACGCTGTGAACCACGTGCCCAACTGCGTGTGCATCTCCGGCTACTCTGGGGATCCATTCACCTCCTGCCAGAGGGAAATCGCGCCAACAGTGCCCACCGTCAGCTCGCCCTGCAGCCCCTCGCCGTGCGGACCGAACAGCAAGTGCCGCGAGGCCAACGGACTAGCCGTGTGCTCGTGCATCGCCGAGTACATCGGCTCGCCGCCCAACTGCAAGCCCGAGTGCACCGTCAACGCCGAGTGCCAGCAGAACAAGGCCTGCCACAAGTTCAAGTGCGCCAACCCGTGCTCCGGAACCTGCGGCATCGACGCCAAGTGCGAGGTGATCAACCACAACCCGATCTGCAGCTGCCCGCTCGACATGACTGGCGATCCATTCACCAGATGCTACCCGACCCCGCCCGTGTCCAAGGAGATTACTCCCTCGAGACCACAGAACCCGTGCCTGCCCAACCCCTGCGGACTGTACTCTGAGTGCCGCGCCAACGGAGAGACTCCGTCGTGCTCGTGCCTGCCAACGTACATCGGCTCGCCACCCAACTGCCGCCCAGAGTGCATCGTGAACACCGACTGCGCCCCGGACATGTCGTGCATCGCCGAGAAGTGCCGCAACCCGTGCGAAGGCTCGTGCGGCTTCAACTCCGAGTGCCGCATCCAGAACCACATTCCCATCTGCACGTGCCGCACCGGATTCACCGGCGATCCATTCACCCAGTGCGTGGAGATCATCGAGGTGCCGCAGCCGACCAGCCCCACCGACCCATGCGACCTGCAGCCGTGCGGCGCCAATGCCGACTGCAACAACGGCGAGTGCACATGCATCCAGGACTACCTCGGCGATCCCTACGTGGGATGCCGCCCTGAGTGCACGCTCAGCACCGACTGCTCACCGAACAAGGCCTGTCTCAACAAGCACTGCGTCGACCCGTGCCCGGGAACGTGCGGTGAACAAGCCCAATGCGACGTGTCGAACCACATCCCGATCTGCAGCTGCCCCAAGGGCTACACCGGCGACCCGTTCATTCGCTGTCGCCTGGAGGAGAAGCCTGTCCGGCCCAGAGACCCATGCAACCCGTCACCCTGCGGCCCGAACAGTGTCTGCCACGCCTCGCAGTCTGGCGCCGTGTGCGCCTGCCAACCCGGAATGCTCGGCTCCCCGCCAGCCTGCAAGCCCGAGTGCCTCACCAGCTCCGAGTGCTCCCTGCAAACGGCCTGCCTGAACAAGAAGTGTGTCGACCCATGCCCCGGCGCCTGCGGACAGTACGCCAAGTGCCAGGTGATCAACCACAACCCCGTGTGCAGCTGCAACTCTGGCTTCACGGGAGATCCCTTCACTCGATGCTACGAAGAACCGAAGGTCATCGAGCCTAAGCAACCAGAGAATCCCTGCCTGCCAACGCCGTGCGGCCCGAACTCCGACTGCAAGGTGATCAACGGCAGTCCCGCTTGCTCATGCCTCGAAAAGTTCATCGGCACGCCACCTAACTGCCGACCCGAGTGCACCATCAACCCCGAGTGCCCGCCAACCAAGGCCTGCATACGCCAGAAATGCCAAGACCCCTGCCTGGGATCGTGTGGCTTCAACGCCCGCTGCTCCGTCGCCAACCACATGCCGATCTGTTCCTGCGACAACGGCTTCACCGGAGACCCCTTCACCGGATGTCAACCAGTACCAGGTAGGATTGCACACAATTTTTTCCGTTAGGCAAGGCAAAAGCTCGGAATCTCTGGGCTTCATAATGTGGTTTAATGCAATTAAGCTTTTGCCTTGATGCCGGCTCCAGAGCTGGGGGGATGTGTCCAGCAATGCACCCGACTGTCATTGTGACGTCGATTGAGACCGAGACCACCCCCCTCCAGCCTGGCTAAGGTATGCACACTCACACAACCTAGAGCAATGCAAGTTTTTTTACGCAAGAGTGCACTTGGCACTTTTTGCCGTGTTTTTTTAGCAAAATGTCAACAATTTTGACATTTCACCTGTTTACACTGTCAACTGAGTGATACACTTTTTTTCTCTCTCTCTAACTTTAACTGGAGTAGGATTTAATTGAGTTATCACAAGCAACGTCTAATGTGACAGATCTGTTGGCGATGTCACTTTTGACAGATTACTTCATTCGAACCGAATGACACTTGACACATCACCTCATGGTATCAGAAACATCATCATTTGCACATCATCTTAACACCGACGCACGCACTGTGCGATGATATTCGTGCAAATTCATTTAGACACTCATCATCGGAAATCTGACAGTTGGTCGATTGAGCGATGAAAACGATCAGAGCAGGGATGTCGACTAGGGAAAGAGCGTTTATTCACTTCAATACACGGCGAGTTTGAGTCTTAAAATGAAGTATTATCATGATGGCCGACTTCGCATATGATTGCTTCCAAGTCCATCGAAGAATTTGAGTGCCTTTTTTGACAGATGATCATGAATGTTTGACGGTTATTCGCGAAATAATGTCAAAGCTGTTCTCTAATTGGACAGTTTGGTATAAACGATATACGAAACAGTTGTCAAACATTTTAAGGGGCAAGGGAGCTAGAAGTCCTGCGTCTCGGTTTCGTCCAGGATGACATTCGAAACGTCAAACATTTGTGAGGAGAAATTGTTCAATATGTCATTCAAGCTTGCCTCGGAGGAGACCCATTTAAAGACCTTGATAATGACATTTGGCAAAACATTTGTCAATTGAAAATCTGCAAAAAGGTTGTCAACTGTCAACTGTCAACTGTCATATTGACACATGGCATCGTTCTCACAATTTGGTTCATATGCTGACATTTGTAGTTCTTCTCGAACAGTTATTTTCTGACAGGAAGCGTTACTGAAAAATGTCCCTTCAAAGTTAGGAACGTTTTCTTGACGTCTTCAATCTGTCACTTAGTTAATAATAATAATTATGAGTAGCGCTATAGCCCGTAGAGGGTACGCCTGGCTTCTACAGCAACCACTCGTGTTGCGCGTGCTATTGTTCCCTCACGGGTGTAAGCGACATACAGTTTTATGCCGACTCCGAATGACCAAGTTTGAGAAGCTTTATCTAGACAGTTTGACATTTGAGCTTTTGTCCGTGACTCGAAATAGTTGGGACCTTGAAAATTATTCTTGGTAGTACTAGCCGGGAATCGAACCCAAGGAGCGAAATTAACTTGCGCAGGATTCGACGCACATTCCCGCACGCAACCACCCGTTATGCTCACGCTCCTCCTTTCTTATGAATGACAACATATAAGTTTGAAGTTTCGAATGCACCCCTCAGGGTTAAGTTGGAAAGAGGTGACCTTGAGCTTGTCATATACAAGAGGCAGAAATCAGAATCGAAGAAAATCGAACAAATTTTGGGACCATCTCGAGTCCTCACAAGATATTTAAGTCAGTTCTATGAAACCAGGAGGTTCGAACGAAAAAAATGTTGGTTCAAAAATCTGTAAACCTTGGATTTGACATGAATTGGAGACACTCCTTTTTCCCATTCCGTCCTTCGACGTAATTAAATGCGAATTTTTCAAAGTTTTTTTTCAAAAGTTTCTTGGTCACGAGGTGGACGAGAATGGGTTGAAACCGAGACGAGGACAATCATGGAATTCCTGACACCCCGCAAATATCCATGAAGTGCGCCAATTCTCAGGTCTTTTCAAGAAATTCTCCAGAATTCCCAAATGATTGTACCTCTTATAGATCTGATGAAAATGGACAGGGAATTCGTTTGGTCAAGCTAGCTTGCCTAGATTGATAGAAATCTTGAGTAATCCGCCGGAGATGGTACTGTCGACTCTCGACACGTCATCCGTATTGTTGGTGGGAATTTCATTGCAACAACACTCGCCTGACTCAGAGCTATGAGCTGCACTACTCTACAGCCGCACGAAAAGAAGTACATCACCAACACTTCATATGAGACTGAAGTGTTGGCTTTGTAGATGGACGGTTTCAAGCGATTCCGTGTCTTCTTAGTGAGCAGGGATTCCAAAGTCACTAACTGCCAAGTCATCTTGGCCACGAAAACAGTAGCGGGAATTAAAATGCAAAGAAGTGAGCCTAAAGATAATTGAAACGCCTAAAATTAAAGTTCAGCTAGACGAAACATTTAGGGACCCTCATGGTTTAAGGTCCAAAGCGTGGTTCGTAGGTTCGTCGACTTCTACCTCGAATTTGTATATCACTCTTGTCATTACTACTAAAACGGAACTCTTTAGATCGACCTAGAATTGAACTACAAGCCAGGCTTTAGAAGTCACTTGACTTGCTTATCAAATCGGACATCGAACTTAAAAAGAATCAGAACTCCATATATTTAAACTCCAGCTGAAGAAGTCCTAAGACGAACATAAGGAAGCGAAAACCGAGCTTTAGAAGTCTCTAGAAAAGGTTAGGAATTCACAAGACGAGGTTAAATCGAACCGAAAAAGTAGCACAGCTCAAACCATTCTAAACCTAGCTTAATAAATCGTAAGCCTAGCTGAGAACACCATAAGACAGACTCAAGAAGTCATAAGACGAGCTTAAGAAATTAAATTGAAGCTAATCCGTGTCATGGTGGGTCGACTCCTACGCAGAGGGTGCCAACTTTCATAAATCACGGTTCCAGCTCTTTCAAGTCACTGATGATTCTAAAAGAGCCTCCTGTCTAGAAAAAGACTCTCAAACCTCGCAGCGTGGTGTTGGTCTCATCCACTCGTGAAAGAGCAATAGAGGAAGAACACGAATGGTTGGGTTTAGAAGCTACATAGGTTCAAGTTCGTGTCGAACTGTCGCGCCACCCATATTATTATCATTAAATGGCTAAGCCGAGCTCAGTAAATCGTAAATCGAACCAAAAAGGAAACAGAGCTCGAGAAATGTTTAGCCTTTCTTAAGAAAGCCTAAAGTAGCATAGACAGTTATAAGACGAACATAGAACTTAAGAAGCGAACATAGAAGGACAAGCTCAAGAAGTCATTAGAGAAAATACAAAAATCTGGCGAACAGCTTAAGAAGTCGCGAATGCAAACATAGAAGAGACCTATGACATGGAGTGCAAAGCCCAGCTTATGAACCCTAAGCCTAGCTTAAACAGTCGTAAGACGAACGTAAGATATCGGACATCGAGAGACAAGGCGATCTAAGGAATGCCTAAGACGACCCTTAACCGAAAAGAAACAAAGCTCGAGCAATTCTGAACCGAGGTTCAAAAATTATAAGCCTGACTTAGAAAGTCATAAGACAAGTTTTCAAATTAAATTTAACCTTAGAGTTAACCGCGCTCAAGAAGTCCCAAGCCAAGCTCTAGACATCTTAAGCCCAGCTAAAGACGTCATCTAACGAAATTCAAATGTCATGAGACAAGCTTGAAAATTTATATGAGCTAAAAGGAAACCGAGACCATGAAGTCCTAACCGCTTCGCTATTGTAAGACTCTACTAAAGCCTGAAATGATTATTCACACCAAACGAAGATGGTCTCCAGGCACTAGGTGCCTCATAAAACACATTAGGTGCCACAAAAAAAAACTATGACCATTGATCCGAAACGCTCACGCGACCTGATCAGAATGAGTTGGCCAAATGTTAGAACTCTCGTTGGCGTCGTAACCGAGCATTGTGCATAGGCATCCCCTAAAACTACTTTTTTTTTAAATGACAAGGCTGAAGAGGAGTTAACCATTACACTCTCCCCTCTCATCTCACAGATTTAGTCACTAAGACGCCCTATATTTCTACGACTGGACAGAACTAAGTAATATTAGCATTAGTCATCTACATCGCTTTATTTAATGCTCCAAATGGAGCTTCTACTAGATCCTTATGGTAACACAACGGGCCTACTTTGACCTAAGTGTGGCAGCTACTTTTATTTTAGTTAGTCAGCCACTCTTACCCCACCTGACCTTAGTCCTAAGCCGGGCTGAAGAGGTCCTCAGCCAAGAATTAGAAGACTTAGACCGATGTTGGAATCTTTAAACCTCCAAAGCTCTTCGAACAGCTAAGGCTGCTTTTCCACGATCCAAATTTCGTTACATCAAATGCCGCCATATGTCGGAAGTTATCGTGGCATGCTTTCTGGTAAGCCGTTTCAAAGCATCAGTTTAACGAAACTAAAATCTTAGTTAAAAATGTCAACATGTCAGTAGACTACTTGTAACTTATTTAAAAACCGTCTCGCAAGTAAAGAAGCTGCCTGATTTCAAACAAGTCTAGTCAATAGAAACATTGAGTCTGAGTCAAAAATCCCATAAATCTGACTACGATAGTCAAACTCTAAGCCGTCAACGAGATCACACAATTCCCTCAACCAAAAGAGCCTCCACTTGTCTACAGGTCCCACAGATCTGAAAGCAACCTCGATCAAATAAGTTGATCCTAAGAGTATGCAATAGAAATGAATTTCTGAAAATCAAATCAAAAACTAAATGGACTTCTCGCTGGTCCCCTCCCCTGTACCCACTCAGTGTGAAAAGTGTAAACACGCCCTAAATGTCAACCGAAAAGCTTGCTCTAGTTTGTTAGCCATTTACTATATTGAATATATTTCCACAGCAAAAATCATCCATCGGATTGTTCCGCACAAATCATTCGCCTCAGGGTCAAGTTAAAAAACAACAAATTGTTCCATTCCCGACCACTGAAACCGAAATGATGATTCCACCGCGACACATTCACGTACGAACTGTCTGAATGCTGTCGCCTGGAAGTGCTGCACTCTGCCGATGCATGACGTTTGCTGTTCTTGCAATAATGCGCCGCCAAGTGATATCTGCTACGCCTCTTTAATAAATACGCTAATGCTAAGTTAATTTGGAGCAATCGTCAAAGCTAATCTGTAACTGCCTTCAAAAACAAAAAAACAACCGCCTGCCCTTAACTCTGTATGCCTTAATGTCTGCCCGCCTTTAGTCTGCCTCTGAAAACACAAACCTCAAAAACAATTTGACCGCCTCTTAGTGATGTACGCCTTGCCTTAACCCCGATACAAGTTCTGCCGTTAGTCGTTGTTGTTATTGAGCCAATTAAGAATGCTTATTAAAACACGTATTTTTTTGTTGTTGTTGAAACCATTTTTGAATCATCTTTGAAACCGTTAAACCTGACTAGTCTAGTGGTGTGTAGTCGTAATCATAATCATCCGACACCACACGCAAAATAAAACCACACGCAAACCTAAAACACACGCAAGCGCGTAACCCAGTGAAGCCTCCTCCAACGCACTGCAGGAGGCTTCGCCAAAGACCAACAAAAACCGCCTTTAACCTGAAAAAACCAAAAACCCGCCATCCTACACCCTCCACTTAACCAAGCCTTAATCTGAGTTTGTCTGCAAAATCCAAAATAAACCTCCCGCAAAAATCTAATGTTTGAGTCTGAGTCTTGCCGTAGATTTAAGTCACACGCCGCCGAACACAAGCACACACACAAAAACACAGCCCTAACCAACAAAACCAACTGCACCTAACTACCGTTAACCAAACCAAAACTTAATGAACACAGCCAGCGCTATGCAACGCACTTAAGTATGCCTCGTAACGTAGACGCCAAGCGCCAGCCAACCAAACACACGTGGGACGTGATGGTCAGCTTTTGGTTCTAACCAGGTGTGAGCCGAACTAATCCGTTTTGAAAAACCGTTGCAAACGATTACTCATGGTACCGCCTCCGTCTCTCTCTCTCTCTCTCCCATACAGAGATCAGCTACGATACCGTTGTGACGCCATGTGAGCCGAACCCATGCGGCTCGAACGCCGTGTGCCGCGAGCAAAACGGAATCGGATCGTGTCAGTGTCTGCCCGAGCACTTCGGAGACCCGTATCAGAGCTGCCGGCCCGAGTGCATTCTGAACTCGGACTGTCCCTCGAACCGCGCCTGCACTCAGAACAAGTGCCGCGACCCGTGTCCCGGGACGTGCGGCGCCAACGCTGAGTGTCGGGTGGTGAATCACGTGCCGTCCTGCAGTTGCCAGGTGGGATACTCCGGTGATCCCTACCGCTACTGCAGCCTGGTGCCTGAGAAACGTAAGAATCTGCCAATCGTTGTCCTTGTCGTGGTCTAATCGTCGCCCTCCCCCCTTGTTCTAGCGATTCGTCTGTCGGAGCCGAGCCACCCCTGCCAGCCGTCGCCGTGCGGCCCGAACAGCCAGTGCCGCGAGCTCAACGGCCAGGCGGTGTGCTCCTGTCTGGAGAACTACGTCGGCCTGCCCCCCACCTGTAGGCCCGAGTGCGTGCTGAGCACCGAGTGTCCGAGTGAGAAGGCCTGCATCCAGCAGAAGTGCAGAGACCCTTGCGAGGGCACCTGCGGCCTGAACTCGGAGTGTCGCGTGCGCAACCACAGCCCACTCTGCTCCTGCCGCCGTGGGTTCACCGGAGACGCCTTCACTAGGTGTTTCCCGATTCCCCGTAAGCCCTGTCTTGACTTCTCTCTTTGCACCCTAACCTTATCTCGGTTCCCTGTCGTAGCGCCTCCTCCGTCGCCCCCTGCCACCAGAGTGGACCGGGATCCGTGCGTGCCGTCGCCGTGCGGACCGAACTCCCAGTGCCGCAGCATCAACGATCGCGCGTCCTGCTCCTGCCTGGCCACGTACATTGGCGCCCCGCCCAACTGCCGCCCTGAGTGCACGATCAGTGCCGAGTGCGCGAGCGACAAGGCCTGCATCCGCGAGAAGTGCACTGATCCTTGCCCAGGCTCGTGCGGCTACGGCGCGGACTGCAGTGTGGTCAACCACACGCCGATCTGCGTGTGTCCGGCCGGGTACACTGGCGACCCGTTCACCAGCTGTACTCCGGCGCCCACGCCACCCGTCCAAAGTAAGCCCAACTCATGTCGCGCGTCTTTGCTTTGTTTTCCTAAACAGTTCTCTCTAGGGGACCCCATTGATCCTTGCCACCCGTCGCCGTGCGGAGCGAATGCCGAGTGCAGCGCTGGAACTTGCCGCTGCCTGCCCGAATACCATGGCGACCCGTACGCCGGCTGCCGGCCCGAATGCGTCCTCAGCTCAGACTGTCCCAGGGACAAGGCCTGTGCGAGGAGCAAGTGCGTCAACCCCTGCCCAGGAACCTGCGGCGAAAACGCCATCTGCGACGTCATCAACCACATCCCGATGTGCCGCTGCCCCGAGGGCACCGACGGAAGCGCGTTCATCAGATGCAGTCCCGTCAGAAGTATGACCCAACCGGTGGTCGCCCTTGTCTCGCCGACACTAACCTCTTTCGATTCGTAGGACCCTTGATCTCGAACCCTTGCATCCCGAGCCCGTGTGGCCAGAACAGCCAGTGCCGCGAGGTCAACCAACAGGCCGTGTGCTCGTGCCTGAAGGACTACATCGGAAGCCCGCCGAGCTGTCGGCCGGAGTGCACCACGAACTCGGAGTGCCCGCCCACTCAGGCCTGCCTAAACCAGCGATGCCGAGACCCGTGCCCTGGAACTTGTGGCGTCGGCGCCAAGTGCTCCGTCGTCAACCACAGTCCCTTCTGCACGTGTCCCGAGAGATTCACTGGAAACCCCTTCGTCCGCTGCCAGCCCATGAGTAAGCTCTCTCAGCCGTTACTCCCTGACCGTGCCTAACTCGTTTTTGCGTCCTCCCCCTCCACCCTTTCCAGTTGAAACACCCGTCCGCGACTTCACGGATCCGTGTCGCCCGTCGCCGTGCGGCCCGTACTCCCAGTGCAAGGCCATCGGAGAAGCGCCGTCCTGCTCGTGCCTCGAGAACTACATCGGCCGCCCACCCAGCTGTCGGCCTGAGTGCGTCACCAGCTCGGAGTGCCCCAGCAACCTGGCGTGCATCAACCAGAAGTGCAAGGACCCTTGCCCGGGACGTTGCGGTGTGAATGCGGAATGCCGCGTCGTCAGCCACGCGATCATGTGCATCTGCGCGGCTGGCTACACCGGCGATCCGTTCATTCAGTGCGACGTGCCGCGCCAAAGCGACGTCGAGGTCCGCGATCCCTGCCACCCGAACCCGTGTGGATCCAACGCCGAGTGCAAGCAGCGCAATGGCGCCGCCTCATGCCAGTGCTTCCCCGAGTACTTCGGCAACCCCTACGAGTCCTGTCGCCCTGAGTGTGTCCAGAACTCCGACTGCCCGTCCAACAAGGCCTGCATGCAGAACAAGTGCTTCGACCCCTGCCCAGGAACGTGTGGGCTGAATGCCGAGTGCCAGGTCGTCAATCACGTGCCGTCCTGCAACTGCTTCACCGGATACACTGGCGACCCGTACCGCTTCTGCAACCAGCCCTCCCAACGTAAGCCCTGTTGCCTGTCCCGCGCTCGGAACCGCTCTAACTGTTGTCCTCCCCCTTAGCGATCATGAACGAGTACGTCAACCCGTGCCAGCCGAGTCCCTGTGGCCCGAACAGCCAGTGCCGCGAGGTGAACCAACAGGCGGTGTGCTCGTGCCTGCCCGCCTACATGGGCACCCCTCCGTCGTGCCGCCCCGAGTGCACCATCAGCTCGGAGTGCTCCGCCGACAAGGCGTGCATCAACCAGAAGTGCGTGAACCCATGCGACGCCAGACCCTGCGGCAACAATGCCGAGTGCAGAGTCAGGAACCACAGCCCGATCTGCACGTGCCGATCCGGCTTCACCGGCGACGCCTTCATACGATGCTTCCCCGTGCCTCCACGTAAGACCCTTGCCCTCTGCAGCTTCCCTGGGCCGACTCACTGCCTCCTCTCCCCCTCTCTAGCTGCGCCTGAGGTCAAGAAGGACGAACTCCGCGATCCATGCTACCCCTCGCCTTGTGGCCCGAACTCCGAGTGCCGCAACAACAACGGTGTGCCGTCATGCTCCTGCCTGGCCACTTACATCGGCGTCCCTCCCAACTGCCGGCCCGAGTGCACCATCAACGCCGAGTGCGCCAGCGACCGCGCCTGCATCCGCGAGAAATGCATCGACCCCTGCCCCGGCTCCTGCGGCCTCAACACCTTCTGTCGCGTCATCAACCACACCCCCTCGTGCGCCTGCATCGAGGGATTCGTCGGCAACCCGTTCACCAACTGCAACCCCAAGCCTCCAGAACGTAAGCCCCCGCCCTTAGAGTCTCTGGAGCAATCTCTAACCCACCCTCCTCCGCACAGCCACGTCACCACCGCTTCTGGATGACCCATGCAACCCGTCGCCGTGTGGCCCGAACGCCGTCTGCTCGAATGGCCAGTGCACCTGCATCCCTGAGTACCAGGGCGACCCCTTCGTTGGATGCCGCCCCGAGTGTGTGCTCAACTCCGACTGCCCCCTGAACCTCGCCTGCCTCCAGAACAAGTGCAAGGACCCCTGTCCAGGAACCTGTGGAGTCAACGCCCTCTGCGAGGTCAACAACCACATTCCCATGTGCCGGTGTCCCGACGGAATGTCGGGCAACGCCTTTTTCCAGTGTAGTCCGGTCGCAAGTAACTATCGCCCCCCATACCCCCTTTTAGACCCCCTTGACCCGTTTCATATCTGCTGTCTAGAGCCCGTTGCCGACAACCCCTGCCAGCCATCGCCCTGTGGACCCAACAGCCAGTGTCGCGTGGTTCAAGGAACCGCTGTCTGCTCGTGCATCCCAGAGTACATCGGCAGCCCGCCCCAGTGCCGGCCCGAGTGCACCACCAACTCCGAGTGTCCGCCCAGCCAAGCTTGCCAGAACATGAAGTGCCGCGATCCGTGCCCGGGAACATGCGGCTTCAACGCCAGATGCAACGTCGTCAACCACAACCCGTTCTGCAGCTGCCCCGAGAGGTTCTCCGGCAACCCGTTTGTCCGCTGCGACCAGATCGGTAAGGTTCCCTGGAACCACACCAATTCCCTGTCTAATCTCGTCTCCCCGCTCTCTGTAGTCACGCCCATGCGGGACGTTACACCGCTCAACCCTTGCAGCCCGTCGCCCTGCGGACCGAACTCTGAGTGCCGCGTCTCTGGCGACAGCCCCTCGTGCTCCTGTCTTCCATCGTTCCTCGGCTCCCCGCCCACCTGCCGCCCCGAGTGCGTCTCGAACTCCGAGTGCCCTAGCCACCAGGCGTGCATCAACCAGAAGTGCGCCGATCCGTGCCCCGGCCTGTGTGGCAACAACGCCCAGTGCCGCGTCTCATCGCACACTCCGATGTGCCTCTGTGCGGCCGGCTTCACCGGCGATCCCTTCACCCAGTGTGAAGAGGTCCGTCCCAACGTCGAGCCGCTGAACCCCTGCAACCCCAGTCCCTGTGGAACCAACGCCAAGTGCGAGGAACGCGGCGGAGCGGGATCCTGCCAGTGCTTGCCCGAGTACTTCGGCAATCCGTACGAGGCCTGTCGCCCCGAGTGCGTGCTCAACTCGGACTGCCCCTCGAACCGGGCCTGCCAGCAGAACAAGTGCAAGGACCCGTGTCCCGGAACCTGCGGCCAGAACGCCGAGTGCCAAGTCATCAACCACGTGCCGTCGTGCAGCTGCTTCTCCGGATACACCGGCGACCCATACCGCGCCTGCAACGTCGAGAAAGAACGTAAGACCCACCCTTTCCCCCTTTCGTGTCCCTCTCTCATGTCGGCCTCATCCTGTAGCCCTGCGCGAGTACGTCAACCCGTGCCAGCCGTCGCCATGCGGTCCCAACAGCCAGTGCCGCGAGGTCAACAGTCAGCCCGTCTGCTCCTGCCTCCCAGAGTACATCGGCAGCCCGCCCGCCTGCCGGCCCGAGTGCACCTCCAGCTCGGAGTGCGCCGCCGAGAAGGCCTGCATCAACAGGAAGTGCGTCGACCCCTGCCCCGGCACTTGTGGTCAGAATGCCGAGTGCCGTGTAAGGAACCACAGCCCCATCTGCTCGTGCAGAAGCGGATTTACAGGCGACCCCTTCACTCGTTGCTTCAATCTGCCTCGTAAGTCTACGTCGATCCACTCACAGACCCCATCTAACGATCCACACCCTTCGCCCGTACAGCTCCCCCGCCGCCGCCAGCCAGGGACGTCTATCGAAACCCATGCGTCCCATCGCCGTGCGGACCCAACTCTGAATGCCGCGAGATCCAAGGCTCGCCGTCCTGCAGCTGTCGACTCAACTTCATCGGCGCCCCGCCCAACTGCCGCCCCGAGTGCTCCATCAACTCCGAGTGCCCCAGCAACCAGGCCTGCATCAAGGAGAAGTGTCGCGATCCCTGCCCGGGCTCGTGCGGTGTCAGCGCCACGTGCAGCGTCATCAACCACACGCCCATCTGCGTCTGCAGTCCCGGCTACACCGGAGATCCGTTCACAGTTTGCCGCCCTGAACCCGTCCCTACAGAAAGTAAGACCGTCGCTCTCCCCTCTCAAGCCCCCCACTCACCACGCCAACCCCTTCCACAGCTGCCGTCGCCCAAGACGATCCGTGCAACCCGTCGCCCTGCGGCCCGAACGCCGATTGCCGAAACGGCCAGTGCTCGTGCATTCCACAGTACCACGGCGACCCGTACTCCGGATGTCGCCCTGAGTGCGTTCTTCACACGGAATGTCCACGCGATCGTGCCTGCATCCGCAACACTTGCGTGGACCCTTGCCCCGGCACCTGCGCCCAGACGGCCATCTGTGAGGTCCTGAATCATATCCCGATCTGCAAGTGCCCCGACGGAATGCAGGGCAACGCCTTCATCCAATGCTCTCCGAGTCCAAGTAAGCCACCTCTGCATCCCCATCGACACCACCCTCTAACGCCTGCCTTTCTCACAGAACTGCAAGTCACGAACCCCTGCCAGCCGTCCCCGTGCGGCCCGAACAGCAGATGCCAGGAGGTCAACCAACAGGCTGTCTGCTCGTGCCTGGAGCAGTTCTCCGGAAGCCCGCCGTTCTGCCGCCCCGAGTGCACTACCAACTCCGAGTGCCCGCTCAACCAGGCCTGCCTCAACCAGCGATGCACCGACCCGTGCCCCGGCACCTGCGGCTCCAACGCCAAGTGCCAGGTCGTCAACCACAGCCCCTTCTGCCGCTGCCCGGATCGCTTCTCTGGCAACCCGTTCGTCAGCTGTCAGCGGATCGGTATGCAGTACCCCCCACCGTCGCAAGACCCCTTTATACTGAACCCCTCCTTTCTCTCTCCCGCCGCAGTTGAACCTAGTCGCGACGTCGTCAAGGTAGCGCCATGCTCCCCATCGCCCTGCGGACCCTACTCTGAGTGCCGCGTTGTCGGCGAGAGTCCCTCGTGCACCTGCCTCCCGTCGTATATTGGCAGCCCGCCCACCTGCAGGCCGGAGTGCGTCATCAGCTCCGAGTGCCCAACCAGCCAAGCCTGCCTCAACCAGCGCTGCAAGGACCCTTGCCCCGGCCTGTGCGGGTCCGGTGCAGAGTGCCGTGTGCTCAGCCACACGCCTAGCTGCATCTGCCCAATCGGCTACCAAGGCGATCCTTTCGTGCAGTGCCTGGCCGTGAGGATCCCCCAACTCGACCAGATCGACCCTTGTCAGCCCAGTCCGTGCGGCTCGAACGCAGTCTGCATTAGACAGAACAACGCCGGCGCCTGCCAGTGCCTACCCGAGTTCCTCGGCAACCCCTACGAGGGCTGCCGCCCCGAATGCACCCTCAACTCGGACTGCCCCTCGAACAAGGCCTGCCTCCAGAACAAGTGCACCGACCCCTGCCCCGGAACCTGCGGCCAGAACGCCGTCTGCAACGTGGTCAACCACCTGCCGTCGTGCACCTGCATCAACGGCTACTTGGGCGATCCCTACAGATTCTGCCAACAGGAGCGTCAGCGTAAGTCCCTCGCCCACTGTCGTACCCGAAAACCCTCGTCTGACCTCACTCGCATTCCCTTTCAGCGCTCAAGGAGTACTTGAACCCCTGCCAGCCGTCCCCGTGTGGCCCGAACAGCCAATGCCGCGAGGTGAACACCCAGGCCGTGTGCTCGTGCCTGCCGACCTTCGTCGGCAGCCCACCTGCGTGCAGACCCGAGTGCACCCTTAGCTCCGAGTGCTCTTCAGACCGCGCCTGCATCAACCAGAAATGCCAGGATCCTTGTCCCGGCACGTGCGGAACTAGCGCCACCTGTCGGGTGAACAACCACAGCCCGCTGTGCAGCTGCAAGACCGGCTTCACTGGCGACGCGTTCACCAGATGCTACCCCATTCCACGTAAGTCTGCCTCGATGCACTACCCCGGAAGTTCGGTTCTCAATTTCCCCCGATTTCCAGCGGCCCCCCCTGCCGTCGTTCAACGAGATCCTCAAGACCCCTGCGTTCCATCGCCCTGCGGCCCCAATTCGCAGTGCCGCGCCTTCAACCAGTCTCCCTCGTGCTCCTGTCTGCCGAACTACACCGGCGCCCCGCCCAACTGTCGCCCCGAGTGCACCATCAACTCGGAGTGTCCCAGCAACCAGGCCTGCATCAACGAGAAGTGCCGCGACCCGTGCCCCGGCTCGTGCGGCCTCTCCGCCGTCTGCAACGTCATCAACCACACGCCGACTTGCGTCTGTCCCGTCGGCTACACTGGTGACCCGTTCACTTTCTGCCAGCCCGAACCACCAGCTCGAGGTAACGAGAAACCCCTCGCCCGCCCTCTCACACACTTTTCTCACCCGCCCCCTTTCAGATGTCGTTCCCGACGACCCATGCAATCCGTCTCCGTGCGGAGCCAACGCCGTCTGCCAGAACGGGCAGTGCTCGTGCATCCCTGAGTACCAAGGCGACCCGTTCGTCGGTTGCCGCCCTGAATGCGTGCTCAACTCCGACTGCTCCCGCGACAAGGCATGCATCCGCAGCAAGTGCGTCGACCCGTGCCCAGGCACTTGTGGCTCCAACGCCCTGTGCGACGTCATCAACCACATCCCGATGTGCCGCTGCCCCGACGGAATGTCCGGCAGCGCCTTCATTCAGTGCGTTCCTGTGCCACGTAAATATTCACCCACCGCTGCAACCCTGTTCACCCACTCTGACCCCCACACTCTCCTTTCAGAGCCCACGATTCAAAATCCCTGCCAGCCATCGCCATGCGGGCCGAACAGTCAGTGCCGCGAGGTAAACAACCAAGCAGTGTGCTCCTGCGTGCCGGGCTTCATTGGCAGCCCGCCAACGTGTCGCCCCGAGTGCACGGCCAACCAGGAGTGCCCGTCGAACCTCGCGTGTGTGAATCAAAAATGCCGCGACCCTTGCCCGGGATCGTGCGGTCGCAATGCTCAGTGCACCGTCGTCAACCACAACCCCTTCTGCACGTGCCTGCCGCACTACACGGGCAGCCCCTTCGTGGGCTGTCAGGAGATCATCGAGCGCCCGCAGGACCCTATTCAGCGCGACCCTTGCCAACCGTCGCCCTGCGGTCCGAACTCTGAGTGCCGAAGCATCGGAGACGCCCCGTCGTGCTCGTGCTTGGAAGGCTTCTTCGGAAGCCCGCCGTACTGCAAGCCGGAGTGCGTCTCGAACTCGGAGTGCCCCAGCAACCAGGCCTGCATCAACCAGCACTGTAAGGACCCATGTCCCGGTCTGTGCGGCGTCAACGCCGAGTGCCGTGTGGTCAGCCACACGCCCATGTGCCTCTGCACATCTGGCTTCACGGGCGACCCCTTCAGTCAGTGCTCCATCGTGCGACAAGCCCCTCCGGAGGTCATCAACCCTTGCAACCCCAGTCCCTGCGGACCCAACGCCAACTGCATCGAGCGGAACGGAGCTGGTGCCTGCCAGTGTCTGCCGGAGTACTTTGGAAACCCCTACGAGGGATGCCGTCCCGAGTGCGTGCTCAACTCCGACTGCCCATCGAACCGCGCCTGCGTCAACCAGAAATGCCGCGACCCGTGCCCCGGAACTTGCGGCCAGAACGCCGAATGCAACGTCGTCAACCACGTGCCGTCGTGCAACTGCTTCGTCGGCTACACCGGCGACCCGTACCGCTTCTGCAGCCAACCCGCCGAACGTAAGAACGTCGAAACCCACTCTTTGCAATCCCCACTTCACGCTCTTCTCCCCTTTTCAGCGATAAAACACGAGTACGTGAACCCCTGCCAGCCTTCGCCATGCGGACCCAACAGCCAGTGCCGTGAGGTCAACGGCCAGGGCGTCTGCTCGTGTCTTCCCGACTTCATCGGCACCCCGCCATCTTGCCGGCCCGAGTGCACCTCGAGCTCCGAGTGCGACGCCGACAAGGCCTGCCTCAACCGCAAGTGCGCCGACCCGTGCCCAGGCACGTGCGGCCAGAACGCCGAGTGCCGCGTCCGGAACCACAGCCCCATCTGCTCCTGCAGGAGCGGCTACACCGGCGACGCCTTCGTCCGCTGCTCGCCAGTGCCACGTAAGCCCTCAACAGGCTCTCATCCGTACCTTGGTTCTCATCACCTTCGTTTCCCGCCCTCTTTAGCTCCACCACCGCAACGGGATATCGAGATTTACCGCGACCCTTGCGTTCCCACGCCCTGCGGCCCGAACTCACAGTGTCGCAACAACAACAACTCTCCATCGTGCTCCTGCCTGCCCGAGTACATCGGCGCCCCGCCCAACTGCCGGCCCGAGTGCTCCATCAACTCCGAGTGCGTCAGCAACAAGGCCTGCATTCGCGAGCACTGCATCGACCCGTGTCCGGGATCGTGCGGCTTCGCGGCGCTTTGCAACGTCATCAACCACACGCCCAGCTGCCAGTGCCCCGTCGGCTTCACCGGCGATCCGTTCGTCAGCTGTCAACAGGCTCCGCCACCTCGTAAGACCCTTTCCCCGCAACAAACGACCTCCACAGGCACTCACACCCTCTTTCCAGCTCCACTGCGCGAGGAAGAGCGCGACCCGTGCAACCCAAGCCCCTGCGGCCCCAACGCTGTCTGCCAGAACGGGCAGTGCTCGTGCATCCCTGAGTACCAAGGCGATCCGTACTCCGGCTGTCGCCCCGAGTGCGTTCTCAACACAGACTGCTCCCGCGACCGGGCGTGCATTCGCAACAAATGCGTCGACCCGTGCCCTGGCACATGCGCCTCCAGCGCCATCTGTGAGGTTCACAATCACGTGCCGATGTGCCACTGTCCAGCCGGCATGACCGGCAACGCCTTCGTCCAGTGCTCCCCAACCGAGGGTAACCATTTCGCTTCCACTCACACAAAACGATTTCCTAGCCCCTCGTCTCCTCTTGTAGTCGAAGTCTTCAAGAATCCTTGTCAGCCATCGCCCTGCGGACCGAACAGCGTCTGCCGCGAGATCAACATCCAGGCGGTCTGCTCGTGTCTGCCGAACTTCATCGGCAGCCCCCCGACCTGTCGCCCTGAGTGCACCATCAACGCCGAGTGCCCCCTCAACCAGGCCTGCCAGAACCAGAGATGCCAAGACCCGTGCCCCGGAACTTGTGGTCAGTACGCCACCTGCTCCGTGGTGAACCACAACCCGTTCTGCTCCTGCCCCGACCGCTTCACCGGAAACCCCTTCGTCCTCTGCCAGCGAATAAGTAAGACCTCGACGCCATCCCCACGAGTGCCTCCTAACAGCCCCCTCTGTCTCGTCCCTAGTTCAACGTGACCCGGAACCGTCGAACCCATGCCAGCCCTCGCCATGCGGACCCAACTCTGAGTGCCGCAACATCAACGGCTCGCCGTCGTGCTCCTGCCTGGAGACCTTCTCCGGGAGCCCGCCAAACTGCCGCCCGGAGTGCGTGACCAACACCGAGTGCCCCACGAGCCAGGTCTGCGTCAACCAGCGCTGCAAGGATCCCTGCCCGGGACTGTGCGGCTCCGGCGCCGTCTGCCGCGTGATCAGTCACACGCCGATGTGCACCTGCGAACAGGGACTCACCGGAGATCCGTTCGTGCAGTGCACCGCGGTTCGAGTGCTCCCGCCGGAGGTAGTCGATCCGTGCAACCCGAGTCCGTGCGGAGCCTTCGCCGAGTGCCGTCAGCAAAACGGCGTCGGCTCGTGCCAATGCCAGCCCGAGTACTTCGGCAACCCCTACGAGGGCTGCCGCCCCGAGTGCGTCCTCAACTCTGACTGCCCCTCGAACAGAGCCTGCCAGCAGAACAAGTGCCGCGACCCGTGTCCAGGCACTTGCGGCCAAAACGCCGACTGCCACGTACTCAACCACCTGCCATCATGCGCCTGTCGGCCAGGATACTCCGGCGACCCGTACCGCTACTGCGCCGTCGAAACCAAGCGTAAGACTCCACACGACACCACCCAAAACCACTCTCACCGTCCCCCTCTTCCCACAGCTGTTGTGCAGGACTACCAAAACCCGTGCCAGCCGTCGCCCTGCGGGCCCAACAGCCAGTGCAGGGAGGTCAACGGCCAGGCTGTCTGCTCCTGCCTGCCCAACTACCTCGGAACACCGCCGGGCTGCCGTCCGGAGTGTACCATCAGTTCCGAGTGCAGCCTCGACAAGGCCTGCTCGAACCAGAAGTGCGTTGATCCGTGCCCCGGAACTTGCGGAACCAACGCCGAGTGCCGCGTCCACAACCACAGCCCCCTGTGCTCGTGCAGGAATGGCTTCACCGGTGACCCCTTCACCCGCTGCAGCCCCATTCCACGTAAGATCACTCCCCCGACTTACCGTGACCCTTGCCTGACGCGAACCTCTTTCCCACCTTCTAGCTCCCCCGACCATCGTTGTGCCCGAGAGGATCCGTGATCCTTGCCTGCCCTCGCCCTGCGGCCCCAACGCCCAGTGCCGCAACTCCAACGGCCAAGCATCCTGCTCCTGTCTGCCCAGCTTTTTCGGCGCACCTCCGAACTGCCACCCAGAGTGCGTGGTGAACTCGGAGTGCCCCAGCAACCAGGCCTGTGTCAACAACCGCTGCATCGACCCGTGCCCGGGCTCGTGCGGCCTCAACGCCCAGTGCTCGGTGATCAACCACACGCCGATCTGCTCATGCCTCCAGGGCTACGTGGGCGACTCGTTCACCAGTTGCCAACTCGCCCCGAAACGTAAGACCTCCCCGAGACTTCCCCTAGCTCACCTAACCTCGCCCCTTCTCACCGTTCAAGCGAAACCTGTTGAAATGGACGACCCCTGCAACCCGTCCCCCTGTGGACCGAACGCCGTCTGCCAGAACGGGCAGTGCTCGTGCATTCCCGAGTACCAAGGCGACCCGTTCGTCGGCTGTCGCCCCGAGTGCGTCCTCAGCAGCGAGTGCCCAACGGACAAGGCCTGCATCCGCAGCAAGTGCGCCGACCCGTGCCCAGGAACCTGTGGCTTCAGCGCCATCTGCGAGGTCATCAACCACATTCCGATGTGCAGGTGTCCAGAGAGGATGGCCGGCAACGCCTTCGTGCAGTGCAACCCCGTCCAGCGAGAACCGGAGACGCTCAACCCCTGCAACCCGACACCGTGTGGCCCCAACTCGCGCTGCCGTGAGTTCCAAGGCGGCGCTGTGTGCTCGTGCATCGAGGGCTTCATTGGCAATCCGCCAACATGCCGCCCCGAGTGCACCAGCAACTCTGACTGCGCCCCGTCGCTGGCCTGCCAGAACCAGAAGTGCATCGACCCCTGCCCCGGAACCTGCGGCATCGGAGCCCGCTGCACTGTCGTCAACCACAACCCGTTCTGCACCTGCCCACAAGGATTCACAGGCAGCCCGTTCGTCCGTTGCCAGGAAGTCATTGCTCCCGTTCGCGACGAGCCCAAGAACCCCTGCCAGCCATCGCCATGTGGACCGAACGCCCAGTGCAGAGCTGTAGGCGACTCGCCCTCGTGCTCCTGCCTCGCCGAGTTCATCGGGGCCCCGCCCAACTGCCGCCCCGAGTGCGTGACCAACTCTGAGTGCCCCAGCAACAAGGCTTGCCTGAACCAGAAGTGTAAAGATCCCTGCCCTGGCCTCTGCGGTAGCAATGCCGAGTGCCGCGTGGTCAGTCACACGGCCATGTGCGTCTGCGCCATCGGCTTCACTGGAGACCCCTTCACTGGTTGTTCCCCTGTGCCGCCGGCCGCCGATGAGACACGGCCCTGCGACCCCAATCCTTGCGGCCTCAACGCCGAGTGCCGCCAGGTGAACAACGCCGGCTCGTGCCAGTGTCTGCCCGAGTACTTCGGCAACCCCTACGAGGGGTGCCGCCCCGAGTGCATTCAGAACTCCGACTGCCCCTCGAACCGCGCCTGCGCCAACCAGAAGTGCAAGGACCCTTGTCCCGGCGTCTGCGGCCAGAACGCCCTCTGCAACGTCATCAACCACCTGCCGACGTGTGACTGCCTGTCGGGCTACACCGGCAACCCCTACCGCTACTGCTCCCTCCCAGAGAAACGTAAGTCTCCTCCTCTCTCTGCCATTGCCGTGATCCGGTCTAATGTGTAACCCCCTCCCGCAGCGATCATCAGAGACTACGTGAACCCCTGCCAACCGAGCCCCTGTGGGCCCAACTCCCAGTGCCGCGAGGTGAACGAGCAGGCCGTCTGCTCGTGCCTGCCAGACTTCATCGGAAGCCCACCAGCATGCCGCCCCGAGTGCACCGTCAACGCCGAGTGCTCGCTGGACAAAGCGTGCAAGAACCAAAAATGCGCCGATCCCTGCCCCGGCGTCTGCGGAACCAACGCGGAGTGCCGAGTGCGCAACCACTCGCCTCTCTGCAGCTGCAGGAGCGGATTCACCGGCGACGCCTTCACCAGGTGTTACCCAATACCGCGTAAGACCTCCTGCCCCAACAAGTTTCGCATTCCCCCCTAACCACTTTCTCTGAACAGCTCCTCCTCCGCCCGTGCGCGACGAATACCGGAATCCTTGCGTCCCGTCCCCCTGTGGACAGTTCGCCGAGTGCCGCGACATCAATGGCAGCCCATCGTGCTCCTGCCTGTCCACGTACCTGGGCGCCCCGCCAAACTGCCGACCTGAGTGCGTCGTGAACTCGGAGTGTCCCAGCGACAAGGCGTGCATAGCCCAGAAGTGCGTGGATCCCTGCCCCGGCTCGTGCGGCTTCAGCGCCGAGTGCGACGTCATCAACCACACGCCCACCTGCGAGTGCATTCGCGGATTCACTGGCGACCCATTCACAGCCTGCCAGCTGGTCGTCGCCGATCCGGTTCGACCGGAACCCCAAGATCCCTGCAATCCGTCTCCGTGCGGAGCCAACGCCGTTTGCAACAATGGCCAGTGCACCTGCATCCCCGAGTACCAAGGCGACCCATTCGTGGGCTGCCGCCCAGAGTGTGTGCTGAACAGCGACTGCTCCGTCGACAAGGCCTGCATCCGCTCCAAGTGCACTGACCCATGCCCGGGCACTTGCGGCGTGAACGCGATCTGCGAGGTCTTCAACCACGTCCCCATGTGCCACTGCCCAGACGGCTTCACCGGAAACGCCTTCGCCCAGTGCTCACCAGCACCACGTAACTACCCACGTCCTCTCTCTAGACCTCCTCACTTACGGCCCCTTCTTTCAGCCCAAGTCCGTCGAAACCCCTGCGAACCCTCGCCCTGCGGCGCCAACAGCCAGTGCCGAGAAATCAACCAGCAGGCGGTGTGCTCCTGCCTGCCAGAGTACATCGGCAGTCCGCCCGCTTGCCGGCCCGAGTGCTCTTCCAACTCGGAGTGCGCTCCGAACAAGGCCTGCCTGCAGAACAAGTGCGTCGACCCTTGCCCCGGAACGTGCGGCGTGAACGCCGAGTGTACTGTGATCAACCACAGCCCCATTTGTCGCTGCAGGAACCGCTTCTCCGGCAACCCATTCGTCGCCTGTCACCCCATACCAAGTGAGTCGTTGTCCCCTTCGCTCCCAGCTGCCCCTTTTCTCACCTCCCACCCCGCGTACTTTTCAGTCGAACCACAGCGAGACGAGGTGGACCCTTGCCGCCCAAGTCCCTGCGGGCCCAACTCCGAGTGCCGTGTCGTCGGCCAATCCCCGTCGTGCTCCTGCCTGAAGGAGTTCGTGGGCTCGCCGCCGAACTGTCGACCGGAGTGCGTCACCAACTCCGAGTGCCCGAGCTCGCAGGCCTGCATCAACCAGAAGTGCAAGGACCCCTGCCCTGGAGTGTGCGGGAACAACGCCGAGTGCCACGTCGTCAACCACACCCCGATGTGTGTTTGCGCCGCCGGCTTCAGCGGAGACCCCTTCACACTCTGCCAGGCGGTCAGAGAACCGCTGAGAGACGTCACTAGCCCCTGCCAACCGAGTCCCTGCGGCGCCAACGCCGAGTGCACAGAGCGCAACGGAGCTGGCGCCTGCCAGTGTCTGCCCGAGTTCTTCGGCAACCCCTATGAGGGCTGCCGCCCCGAATGCGTCCTCAACTCCGACTGTCCGTCGACGCGGGCATGCATCCAGAGCAAGTGCAAGGACCCTTGTCCCGGCACTTGCGGCCAGAATGCCGAGTGCCGCGTCGTGAACCACCTGCCGTCCTGCAACTGCATCCCCAACTTCAGCGGCGACCCCTACCGCTTCTGCAGCCCCATCAAGCAACGTAAGGCTCAGCCGACCCCACCACCCCATCACCCTGTTTCTCATTCGCGTTTTTCCATTCCAGCTGAGCGCGACTTCGTCAACCCATGCCAGCCGTCTCCCTGCGGACCGAACAGCCAGTGCCGCGTGGTGAACGAGCAGGCGGTGTGCTCCTGCCTCCCGACCTACGTCGGCAGTCCGCCGGGCTGTAGGCCTGAGTGCACCACCAGCTCGGAGTGCGCCTTCGACAAGGCGTGCGTCAACAGGAAGTGCGTCGACCCCTGTCCGGAGACGTGCGGCCAGAACGCCGAGTGTCGCGTGCGCAACCACAGCCCGCTCTGCTCCTGCAAGAGTGGCTTCACCGGAGACCCCTTCACGAGGTGCTTCCCCAATCCACCACCGACACCGCCGCTCAGAGACGTTGAACCCTACCGCGATCCATGCGTCCCGTCTCCATGCGGCGCGAACTCCCAATGTCAGCCTGTCAACGACCAGCCCGCTTGCTCTTGCCTGCCGTCGTACATCGGCGCGCCACCCAACTGCCGCCCCGAGTGTGTAATCAACTCCGAGTGTCAGGCCAGCAAGGCGTGTGTCCGCGAGAAGTGCATAGACCCCTGCCCAGGCTCCTGCGGCAACCAGGCGCTGTGCACCGTCGTCAACCACACCCCTACGTGCACCTGCCCCACTGGATACACCGGCGATCCCTTCACGAACTGCGTCATCAAACCGCCAGAGCCAAGTAACCCCCGACGAAGCCCCTTCCAAAGCACAGTCTCACCAACCGCTTCCTTTTCAGAACCACCAGCTCTCGACGACCCGTGCAACCCGTCGCCGTGCGGCCCCAACGCCCAGTGCTCGAACGGACAGTGCTCCTGCCTGCCCGAGTACCACGGCGATCCGTACTCCGGCTGCCGCCCCGAATGCGTCCTTAACTCCGACTGCTCCCGCGACAAGGCCTGCATCCGCAGCAAGTGCGTCGACCCGTGCCGAGGAACTTGCGGCCTGAGTGCCATCTGCGAGGTGACCAACCACATACCGATGTGCCGCTGCCCCGACGGAATGTCCGGCAACGCCTTCGTCCAGTGTAGTCCGATTCCAAGTAGGCCCCCACCCCTCTCTGCGACGAACCCCTCCTCTAAAAGCACTCTTTCTTCGTCCACAGCCCAGCCCGTTGGCAACCCATGCCAGCCGTCCCCGTGCGGCCCCAACAGTCAGTGTCGCGAGATCAACCAGCAGGCGGTGTGCTCGTGCATCGCAGGCTTCATCGGCCAGCCACCAACCTGCCGTCCCGAGTGCACCATCAACTCAGACTGCCCGCTAGACCAAGCCTGCCAGAACCAAAAATGCCGTGACCCCTGCCCCGGCACTTGCGGCCTCAACGCCCAGTGCAACGTGGTCAATCACAACCCGTTCTGCTCCTGCCTCGAGGGCTACTCTGGCAACCCCTTCACCAGCTGCCAGCGCCTGCCACCTCCGCCACCGGTCGTGCAGAGGGATCCCCTTGACCCCTGTGTGCCCAGCCCCTGCGGACCCAACTCACAGTGCCAAGCGATCGGAGACTCGCCGTCCTGCTCGTGCCTGCCCAACTTCAGCGGCAGCCCTCCCAACTGCCGTCCTGAGTGCGTGACTTCCTCCGAGTGCCCCAGCAACTTGGCCTGCATCAACCAGCGCTGCAAGGATCCCTGCCCAGAGCTGTGCGGCCGGAACGCGCTCTGCCAAGTCGTCAGCCACACGCCGTCGTGCCTGTGTCTGGAAGGCTTCGAGGGCGATCCGTTCACCCAGTGCAGTCCCAAGAGGCAGCCGCAACTTGACGAGGTCAACCCGTGCAACCCCAGCCCGTGCGGCGCCAACGCCAAGTGCGAGGAACGCGGCGGTGCCGGCGCCTGCCAGTGCCTGCCCGACTTCTTCGGAAACCCCTACGAAGGATGCCGCCCCGAGTGCGCCGTCAATTCAGACTGCCCATCGAACAGAGCCTGCGTCAACCAGAAGTGCCGCGACCCGTGCCCCGGAACCTGCGGGCAGAACGCCAGATGCAACGTCATCAACCACCTGCCGACGTGCAGCTGCTTCGAGGGATACTCCGGAGACCCGTACCGCTTCTGCTCCGTCCCACCAGAGCGTAAGAAACCCCCTCCCCACTTAGTCACAGCCCCCCATTGCACATTTCCACTTTTCGCCCGTTTAGCCACCAAAGACTATGTGAACCCTTGTGACCCGTCGCCCTGCGGCCCCAACAGCCAGTGCAAGACGGTCGGCTCGCAGGCCGTTTGCTCATGCCTGCCGACCTTCGTCGGCAGCCCGCCTGCGTGTCGACCCGAGTGCACGTCCAACAACGAGTGCCCCGCCGACAAGGCGTGCATCAGCCAGAAGTGCGTTGATCCCTGCCCCAACACCTGCGGCACCAACGCCGAGTGCCGCGTGCGCAACCATAGTCCGTTGTGCTCCTGTCGCCCTGGCTTCACCGGCGATGCGTTCACGCGCTGCTACGCCATTCCCCCACCGCCGCCGATGCGAGACGTAGAACCGTACCGCGACCCATGTGTCCCCTCGCCCTGCGGCCAATTCGCCGAGTGCCGAACCATCAACAACCTCCCGTCGTGCTCATGCCTGTCCACTTACGTCGGCCAACCGCCCAACTGTCGCCCCGAGTGCACGCTCAACTCAGACTGCCCGAGCAACCAGGCGTGCTTGCAGGAAAAGTGCCGGGACCCGTGCCCGGGATCATGCGGACTGAATGCGATCTGCAACGTCCGCAGCCACATCCCCATGTGCACGTGCCCCGAGGGCTTCGAAGGCGACCCCTTCACAGCCTGCAACCCCGCCCCACCGCCACGTAAGGCAGCAGCCCCCTCCGACCACCGCTCAGTTGTAACAGTCTTTCCCCTTACAGCACCACCCTCTCGCGATGACCCTTGCAACCCGTCGCCGTGCGGCCCGAACGCAATTTGTAGCGACGGCCAGTGCACGTGCATCCCCGAATACCGCGGCGACCCGTTCGTCGAGTGCCGCCCCGAATGCGTCCTGAACACCGAGTGCCCCCGCGACAAGGCGTGCATACGCAACAAGTGCCTCGACCCCTGTCCGGGCACTTGCGGCAACAACGCCGTCTGCGAGGTCATCAACCACATCCCGATGTGCCACTGCCCGCCGGAAATGTCCGGCAACGCCTTCGTCCAGTGCACCCGGACGCCAAGTAAACAAGACTCAGACTCAAACTTAGGCCAGCCCCCTGCTAATCCAAACCCCCTTCTTCCAGAGCCCACCATTGAGAACCCATGCAACCCGTCTCCCTGCGGACCCAACAGCCAGTGCCGCACCGTGAACAACCTCGGAATCTGCTCGTGCCTCCCCGGGTTCGTAGGCACACCGCCTACCTGCCGCCCGGAGTGCGTTACCAACTCAGAGTGCCCCGCCGACCGCGCCTGCATTAACCAGAAGTGCCGGGACCCATGTCCGGGCACCTGCGGCCGCAATGCGCTCTGCAACGTGGTCAACCACAACCCGTTCTGCGTCTGCCCGCCAGGCTACACTGGCAGCCCGTTCGTCTTCTGCGAGGTCAAAGGTAGATTCCCCCACCCCAGCCCGCTGTCAAATGATTCTGAACTATCCCCCCTTTCAGTCGAGCCGCCACCACAGAAGGACGAGTCCGACCCATGTTACCCCTCGCCGTGCGGCCCCAACTCTCAGTGCGTCAACTCGAACGGAAGCCCGTCGTGCACATGTCTGCCGCAGTTCATGGGCGCCCCGCCCAACTGCCGCCCTGAGTGCATATCGAACTCGGAGTGCCCCAGCGACAAGGCCTGCATCAGCCAGAAGTGCACCGACCCGTGCCCCGGCTTGTGCGGCCTCAACGCTGAGTGCCGGACAGTCAACCACGTGCCCAACTGCGTGTGCGCGACTGGCTTCATCGGTGACCCCTTCACTCGATGCCAAGTCATCCCTGAGCCAGTCCGGGATCAGGTCGATCCCTGCCGGCCCAATCCATGCGGCAGCAATGCCGAATGCCGACAGCAAGGCTCGGTTGGGTCATGTGTCTGCCTGCCCGAGTACTTCGGCAACCCCTACGAGGGCTGCCGCCCCGAGTGCGTGCTCAACTCTGACTGCCCCTCGAACAAGGCGTGCATGCAGAACAAGTGCGTTGATCCTTGTCCCGGAACTTGCGGACGGAACGCCGAGTGCCGCGTTATTAACCACCTCCCTTCGTGCAACTGCTACCAGGACTACACTGGTGACCCGTACCGCTTCTGCTCCCCTACGCCGAAACGTAAGCCGCCCTCTCTGTCCAGTTGAACACAAAGACTCACCGTTCCCTCCCCCTTCCACAGCTGTCCAAGATTTCGTCAACCCCTGCCAGCCATCTCCCTGCGGCCCGAACAGCCAGTGCCGCCAAGTGAACCAGCAGGCGGTCTGCTCTTGTCTGCCAGAGTTCATCGGAAGCCCGCCCGCCTGCCGCCCTGAGTGCGTCATGAACACCGAGTGCCCCCTGAACAAAGCTTGCATCAACCGCAAGTGCGCCGACCCCTGCCCTGGCGTATGCGGCCTCAACGCCGAGTGCAACGTCTACAACCACAACCCCATCTGCGCCTGCCGGCCGACCTTCACCGGCGACGCCTTCACTAGGTGCTACCCGATCCCACGTAAGATTTCCGCTCATCCCTCACTCTCTCGCGAGATTGTCTCAAAACCCGTTCACGCCCTTCTTGCAGCCCCCGCCGACCCTCTGCCGGAGAGAATCCAAGACCCCTGCGTGCCCTCACCGTGTGGACAGTTCTCGCAGTGCCGCAACATCAATGGAGCGCCATCGTGCTCCTGTCTGCCCAGCTACCAGGGAGCTCCTCCGAACTGCCGCCCCGAGTGCAGTGTCCACTCGGACTGCCCCACAAACCGCGCCTGCATCAACGAAAAGTGCCGCGACCCGTGTCCCGGCTCGTGCGGCATCTCCGCCATCTGCAACGTCCTCAACCACGTGCCGAACTGCGTGTGCCCCTCGGGCTACACCGGAGATCCCTTCACAGCCTGCCGACCTGAACCGCCTGTGCAACGTAAGACCCCTCCACCAGCCCCTTAACCTTGACACTCTCTTACCGCCTTTCGCGTCCCAGGTGATCCAGAGACCCCAGACGACCCGTGCTTCCCGTCGCCCTGCGGAGCCAATGCCAACTGCAACAACGGCATCTGCAGCTGCGTTCCCGAGTACCGCGGCGACGCCTACACCGGCTGTCGCCCCGAATGTGTCCTCAACTCCGACTGCCCCCGTGACCGGGCCTGCATCCGAAGCAAGTGCGCCGATCCTTGTCCCGGAACGTGCGGCGACAACGCCTTGTGCACTGTCTCCAACCACATCCCGATGTGCTCTTGCCCAGAGGGAATGACCGGAAGCGCGTTCATTCGGTGCGACCCGCTGCCCACGCCAGTTGTCCGACATCCGTGCAACCCCTCCCCGTGTGGCCCGAACAGTCAGTGCCGCGAATTCAACCAGCAAGCGATCTGCTCCTGCGTGCCAGGCTACCTTGGAACCCCACCGTCCTGCCGCCCCGAGTGCACCACCAGCTCAGACTGTCCGCTGGACAAGTCCTGCCTCAACCAAAAATGTAGGGATCCCTGTCCCGGCACCTGTGGCATTCGAGCCCAGTGCATCGTCCGCAACCACAACCCGCTGTGCAGCTGCCCGCCCAGACACACAGGCAGCCCGTTCATCGCCTGTCAGCCAATAAGTATGACTGAACTCATTTCCCTCCCAGCCCAGTCTAAGCCTCCTCTTGCAGTTGAACCACCTCAGCGCGACGTAGTCCCCAAAGACCCATGCCAACCGTCGCCGTGTGGCCTCAACGCGCAATGCGATCGGCTGAACGACGACTACAAGTGCACCTGCCTGCCACAGTTCATCGGAACCCCGCCCAACTGCCGCCCTGAGTGCGTGAGCAACGCCGAGTGCCCTCAGAACCAGGCCTGCATCGGCCACAAGTGCGCCGACCCATGCCCCGGTTCGTGTGGATCGCAGGCTGAGTGCCGTGTGTTCAGCCACAGCGCCATGTGCTTCTGTCCCGACAAGATGACTGGCAATCCGTTCGTAGCCTGTGTGCGACAAAGCGATCCGCCCACAGAGGTGGCGCTGCCTTGCAGTCCAAGCCCATGCGGACCGAACGCAATCTGCTCGCCACGGAATGGCTTCAGCAGTTGCCAGTGCCTGCCCGACTACTTCGGCAATCCGTACGAGGTCTGTCGGCCGGAGTGCACGCGCAACTCTGACTGCCCGGCGGACAAGATGTGCGAAAACAACAAGTGCAAGGACCCCTGTCCCGGAGCTTGCGGCCAGAACAGTCTCTGTCGCGCCGTCAATCACGCCCCCAACTGCGAGTGTTACCCTGGATACGTTGGCAATCCTTACGTCGCCTGTAGTCCTCGTGTGGAACGTAAGATAAATCTTGACTCTCTATCTGACTCCTTCTCATAACCCGCCACTAATCTCCGCTTCCCGTTCAAAGATGATCAAAATGGTTTCAACGCGTTATAATTTTAAGGCTCTAGGAACTTCTAACGCAGAACTTATGATTAAGTGCTTTTTAGATTTAAGACTGACCGACTCTTCTCTGCTTAACAGTTCTAATGCTTTGTAGTTTTATCGCTTATCTGAATTTTAGGGCTTATTTTTAAGACTGCTAATTTATTTAGACCTTCCCGGCTTATGTTAGTGAATATGTTCTGAACCTGGTCGTGGTCTAAAATGTTTAATATCAGCTATTGGTTTGGCCAAGAGTTGACTGGTTGAACAATTTTGACCAGACACATTATTTTTGAGTCAAGACATTTGACAACACTTCTGACAATCCTATGGCTAAGTGAACAAAAGAGTTCTTTGAACTTTATTTGAATCCAAAGAACCCAAAATTTTGCGTACAAAATTTCTTCAAATATTCGGGTGAAAATCTTTTTAAATCAAATTTATGTACATTTTTGATCAACATTTTTGGCCTGACCAAAATTTGATTAAAGTTTATACAAGTGAGTAATATTTT
Organism: Eristalis intricaria; assembly: GCA_964034865.1. Classification (NCBI taxonomy): domain Eukaryota; kingdom Metazoa; phylum Arthropoda; class Insecta; order Diptera; family Syrphidae; genus Eristalis; species Eristalis intricaria. Next base: position 72,094,039 of record OZ035874.1, read on the forward strand.
TTTAACATGAGTTTTCTTAAGTGCAATGTTTTCAGACAGTGTACTAAAATTTTAGTGAATTTTTGGTCAACATTTTTGGTTTGACCAGATTTAAAACAAAATTTATTCGGCTTTTCACGAGAATTTTTAGACCAATGTGCTCGCACTCAAATTTAAAAAATGTTTCACGCTTGGTTGAATATTGCTCCGGTTTTGATCCAAATTTTCATAAAATGTTGGTCAACGCCATACCATTTTGGTAAAAACAAAGTCATTTTAAAAATTTTTTGCAAATCGAAGATGTATTCGATGTTGGTGAAAACTTGTTAAGATTTTGATAAAATTATATGTCTGACGAGGTGGGCCATGTAGCCACAAGCTCCCTGACGTCATCCTAATCGACAGCCTGCTCCAACAAAATTATTCGAAACAAACCGAAATTCTGGTCAAAATTAACTAAATTTTTAACAAAAGTGTATAAAATTTTGACCAAGTTTTGTCAAATTTTTGGTTGGATTGTGAGGCACTTTTGGCCAGATCCTTAGGAGCACGTTGATGACAGCCTTGTAAAATTTTATTCAAAGTGTGCACAAATTTGATCACTTTTTGTCAAATTTTCGTTGACTTTCGGTCAAAATTGGGTAAAATTTCGGGAACAAAGGAATAAAATTCTTGTTGAGAGTTGCTAACCCAAGTATTATTGAACAAGTATTAAATCTGTTTCAGATGCAATATGACCAAATTGTGAAATTTTGGTCCAAATGATATCCAATCAAACTTCCAAGGTTATGTTAATATTTTCTCATTATGGAAATGTAGCCCATTTAGTCAGCGCTTTCTTGTTTAATGTTGATACAAGTTTGGTATCCATTGGTCAGCAAGCCATGCCAAATCTTTCAATGATTGACACTAATTTGGTTAAGTTTTTGTTAAAAATGTGCTCACTTTATGTAAAAATTTGGGAACATTTTTGGTCAAAGTTAAATCTCGTCAAAATTTTATAGCAAAAGCATTGAAACAATTGTTCAACCTCTTCATTCCCAAATTTGAAAAATGTCATAGATTTTAATGACAATTTGGTCAAAATCATATCCTTCCAAATTTCCAATTTTGGTGAAAAATATGGTCAGCATTTTGGAATTACATCCAAATTTGGTGCAGTTTTTTTAATCAAAACTGAATTCACTATCGAACAAAATTTGGTTAAACTTAATTTAATTCTTGTCCAAACTTGGTAACATGAGTATTTTTGAATAATTGTTCAATCTGTTTAAGATTACTAAATTTGTCAAAAAAAAATCTTTGATATTTTGGTCAAAATCATATCCTCCTCAATTTCCAAATTAGTGACTTTGTTTCGTCATATGCTTACATATTTGCCAATATTGTCCTATTTGAATGAGAAGTTCATCAAAACAGAATTTTGAACAAATTTGAATTTTGTTGAACAATTTTTTATCACTTTCGTGACAACCTTGTCAAATCGCTAAAAGGTTTCGCCCAAATTCGGTGAAGCTCTTGTCGGGACAAAATGGTCAAACTTAGGTCAAAATTGTGTACAAATGGAAAAATATTGGCAACGAGAATATTTTCGAATAATTGTTAAATCTGTTAGATCTGAAATCTCTGGGAATCTGAAAGATTCCCAAATTCGACAAGAAATTGCACACATTTTGGTCAAAATCATATCCTTTCAACTTTCCAAAATAAATGACATTATTTTGTCATATACTGAAATTTTTGAAAATGTAGTCCAAGTACAATAATATTTAAAAAAAATGTTGGTCAAATTTGAGCTTTGTTGAATTTTGAATTAATTTTTGTAAGTATTTGGTCCAAAACTTGGATTACCGTCATAAAACCCTTGTCAAATCTCTCAAAGATTGGCAGAAATATGATAAAGCTTTTGTCTAAATTGGGTTCACTATCGGTCAAAATTTCATATAATGCTCGTCGAAATTATTTAAGAACTTGTCGAAAATTGATATCTTTCAGTCAAAATTTTAAGCAGCTGATTAGCCTTGGCAACATTTTCAACATTGACAAAACAATGAACATTTTTACAAATTTTGGCCACTTCTTGGTCAAAACAATATTCATCCAAATTTCCTAAGATTTCGCAACATTTCTACCAATTTATTCACAATTGGTGAAATTTCGACCAAGCTTAGAGCAAATTTCTTAAGTATCTGTTGAATTTCGGCACAATTTCGACCAAACATTTTGAATCATTTTCGTGAAGGCCTTGTTAAATATCTCAAGTATTGGCTTAAATTTAGTAAAACGTTTGTTTACTTTCTTCCACAATTTGGTTATATTTTCGTCAAAAATTATTTAAAGTCCCGTCAAAAACTTAAAACGTCAATACGCCAATGGTTTGGAAATTGTTCAATATTGGAATCTTGTTCAAATTTGACAAAACTTTAACAAATCATAAATATGCAGAATTTTGGTAAATAAATTTTTAAATTCAGGAATTGTTTTCGAATATTTGGACTTGGTCAAAATTTAGTAAAGTGATACGTTTTCGACATTTAAGAAAAATATTCACCACAACTTCCGATCAATTATAAACCAAATAATGACCGTTTGTCAAACTTTGGCTGACACTCTGTCTGCAAGAAATATTCTAAAATTCAGGCAAAAATTATACAAAATTTGGTTTGACCGTCCAATATTTGCAATTTTTTCGAACTTTTGGTTGGATTAGGGCAACTTTATGATTTTTCTGTTTTTTCAAAATTTCGTCAAAACCTTTTAAACTGGTCTAGGAAAGTGATCAACAATCGCTAACATGTTGTTCAAAATCCGACCAGACCTACTCGCTACGCGAAGCGCCTCTCTTGAAACTCTAACCCTAACCCAAATCTCTAGCTCTCACGCCTGTCTTTCCCGCCGACTACGCTTGATTTTGTCTGCTTACCTACTTTAAGCCTCCTCCAGCATCTTGCTTTACAAAAAACAATCGCCTCTTACAGCTTGCTTACCGCTTACTCTGCCAAAGAACAAAACAAAAAAACCAATGAATTATTTGCCCTTCCACAGCAATCCCTGAGTACGTGAACCCTTGCCAGCCGTCACCCTGCGGCCCGAACAGCCAGTGCCGTGAAGTGAACAAGCAGGCGGTGTGCTCCTGCATGCCCGAGTACGTAGGCACTCCGCCAGTTTGCCGGCCCGAATGTGTCGTCAGTTCGGAGTGTCCCTCGGACAAGGCCTGCATCAATCAGAAGTGCGCCGACCCCTGCCCCGGCTCGTGCGGCATCAACGCCGACTGCCACGTCCGCCAGCACAGTCCTCTGTGCTCGTGCAAGGCTGGCTTCACTGGAGAGGCCTTCACACGATGCTACCCGATTCGTAAATATTTCTCTACCCCCAAGTCTGAACAGGCCTTAACAGGCATCTCCCACCTTCCAGCGCCACCAGCCCCACCTTCGCCGAAGAGGGACGAGAACCCTTGCGTCCCATCGCCATGCGGATCCTACGCTCAGTGCCGAGAGATCAACAAGTCGCCTTCGTGCTCCTGCCTCGCCAACTACATCGGATCCCCGCCCAACTGCCGTCCAGAGTGCTCGATCAACTCGGAGTGCCCCAGCAACCAGGCCTGCATCAACGAGAAGTGCCGCGATCCTTGCCCAGGTTCGTGCGGCTTCGATGCCATCTGTAACGTCATCAACCACACGCCCAGCTGCTCGTGCCCGCTCGGCTACACTGGCGACCCGTTCACCAGCTGCCGACCGACACCACCGCCGCCAAGTATGAACCGCGTCGCAGCCTCTTTGGAGCCTCCTCTAAACTTTCTCTCCCTCCTTGCTTCTCTAGAATCCGACGTGACCGTCCCCAGAGACCCCTGCAACCCCTCGCCCTGTGGAGCGAACACGGTCTGCAACAACGGCCAGTGCTCGTGCATCGCCGAGTACCACGGCGACCCGGCAATCGGCTGCCGCCCTGAGTGTGTCTTGAACTCGGACTGCCCGAGGGACCGCGCCTGCCTCAGGAACAAGTGCGTCGACCCCTGCCCCGGCACCTGCGGAAGGAACGCCTTGTGCGAGGTCAACAACCACATCCCGATGTGTCGCTGCCCCGACAACATGGCCGGCAATGCGTTCGTGCTCTGCGAACCGGTCAAAGGTATACGCCCCCTAGCTCCCTTCACCCAGCCAGAGTGTGTAACGATTCCCATTTCAGCCGTCGTCCCCCGCAACCCCTGCCAACCGTCACCATGCGGCCCCAACAGCGAGTGCCTCGAGCGCAATGGCAACGCCATCTGCTCGTGCATCACCGGCTACATGGGCAACCCTCCCAGCTGCCGGCTCGAGTGCTACACGAGCTCGGACTGCGCCCAGACCCAGGCGTGCATCAACAACAAATGCCTCGACCCCTGCCCCGGCCAGTGCGGCCTCAATGCTATCTGCCAGGCAGTGCAGCACAGAGCGCACTGTGAGTGTGTCCCTGGCTACGGCGGCAACCCGTACAACCTATGCCAGCCCCACCAACCCTACCCACCACCCCGCGACGAGAACCCATGCCTGCCGTCACCCTGCGGCCTCTACTCCGAGTGCCGCAGCGACAACGGCAAGGCCCGGTGCACCTGCTTAGCAGAGTACATCGGTCAACCACCCAACTGCCGCCCTGAGTGCTCCAGCAACGACGATTGTTCCAATAACTTAGCTTGCATCAACCAGAAGTGCCGCGATCCCTGCCCAGGGTCGTGCGGTCAGAACGCCCAGTGCATAGTCACGCTGCACATACCGAACTGCGTATGCCCGGCGGGACTCACTGGCGATCCGTTCTACCGCTGCCAAGAGGCTCCAAGTAAGCCCCACTTGGCGCTGCACCCCAAGACAGCCACCCTAACCATGTCCTCCTCTCGTTTCAGAACCACCAGCCACGAAGGAGCCCAAGAACCCATGCTACCCGTCGCCGTGCGGCATCAACACCGAGTGCCAGGTCCGCGGTGACAGCTTCACGTGCGAGTGCGTCAACGACTACATCGGCAACCCCTACGAGGGCTGCCGCCCAGAGTGTATCGGCAACTCGGAGTGCCCAGCCAACCGGGCCTGCATCCGATACAAGTGCGCCGACCCGTGCCCTGGAACATGTGGCGTCGAGGCCATCTGCACCATCCACAACCACATTCCCGTCTGCTCCTGCCCGCCTGGACTCACCGGCGACGCGTTCCGCCAGTGCACGCCCATCATAAAGAAGGACGAAACGCCCCAGGATAAGTCCGACCCCTGCTACCCGAGCCCATGTGGACGCAACTCCATCTGCAAGAGCAGCCGCGGCAACGCGGTCTGCGAGTGCTTGCCGGGCTACTTCGGTAACCCGATCGGACAGGGCTGCCAGCCAGAGTGCACTCTCAGCTCAGACTGCCCCAAGAACCGCGCGTGCGTCACCAACAAGTGCGTCGACCCGTGCCCAGGCGTGTGCGGCTTTGGAGCCCAGTGCCAGGTGGTCAACCACAACCCTATCTGCTCATGCCCCAGCCCAATGGTCGGCAACCCGTTCGTGGAGTGCCACATCGCCGCTGAACCGAAAGACCCCTGCAACCCGTCCCCATGCCGCAGCAACGGAATCTGCCGCGTGATCAACGGCGCCGCCACATGCTCGTACCCCGAGTGCGTCACCAACGAGGAGTGCGCTCGGGACCGCTCGTGCGTCAACCAGAAGTGCCGTGACCCGTGCATCAACGCCTGCGGCGTCAACGCCATCTGCAACGCCATTAACCACAAGGCCATCTGCACGTGCCCGGCCGGCTTCTTCGGATCCGCATACAACGAGTGCCAGCCGCAACTAGACGTCGTGGTGCCGCAGCCCGAGTGCACCACCGACAACGAGTGCTCCAACGACAAGGCCTGCATCAACCAGGAGTGCAAGAACCCCTGCGACCAGGCCAACATCTGCGGCCAAAACGCCAAGTGCCACGTCCAGCTGCACCGCCCGCTCTGCGTGTGTAACGAAGGATTCACCGGAAACGCCCAGACCTTCTGCCACTCCATTGGCTGCCGCTCCGACGACGAGTGCCCCGCCACCGAGGCCTGCGTCAACAAACAGTGCCTCGACCCGTGCCTCTTCACGCAGTGCGGACGCCAAGCCACCTGCCGAGCCGACTACAACCACAAGGCCCGCTGCTACTGCAGCGAGGGATACCGCGGCAATCCTCAAGTCGAATGCGTGCGCCCCGAGTGCACCCGCGACTCCGAGTGCGCCTTCCATCTGGCCTGCATCAACGAGCGCTGCGAGGACCCATGCAAGTGCGGCGTTGGCGCCCAGTGCCGCGTGGACAACCACCACGCGCAGTGCCGCTGCCCACCAGGCTACGCCGGCAACCCGCTCCAACAATGCGACATCGTCCCACTCAAGGAGACGCCACAGTGCACCGTCGACGCTGACTGCCCCAGCAAGCTGGCCTGCTTCAGCGGCGAGTGCAAGAACCCGTGCTCCGAAACCAAGCCGTGCGGCCAGAACGCCATCTGCTCCGTCGTGGACACCCTGCCGCTGCGCACCATGATCTGCCAGTGCGAGCCCGGATTCATCGGCGACGCCGACGTCGGATGCCGCAAAGGTGAGCCCCCAATCCGGCCACGCACGGGGCCGCACAGCCCCGGCCGGCCATCTAATCGTTCTCATTTTCAGCGGTGCAATGTACATACACGCACACGAGTCTGTACATATTCAGGTTCTCCAGCACCTTGTCCCCTAACCCCACTTTTTTTCTCACAATCCTCCTCTTGCTCTCTCTCGCCTGCCTTCCCCCAGAGCACTTGACTGACTTTTGCTGTTTGTCATTCCAGAACCGCAACGAGACCACGGCTGCCGCAGCCACGACGACTGCCCCGACACCGAGGCCTGCCGCAGTGGAACCTGCATGAACCCGTGCATGGACAGCTCGCCCTGTGCCCGCACCGCCGAGTGCTTGGCGGAGCGACACCGCGCCGTCTGCACGTGCCCGAGCGGCCTGCTCGGCGATCCGTTCGTCAACTGCTACGAGGAACAGAAGACCATCGTGGCCGGATGCACACATGACTCCGACTGCGCCCCGTCGATGGCCTGCATCAACAGCCGCTGCCAGGACCCGTGCGCCGAGGGCAACCCCTGCGCCGGAAACGCCGAGTGCCGCGTGTCCAACTACAGACCGCTGTGCTACTGCCCGCCAGGCTGGGGAGGCGACCCACAGACCCAGTGCTACAAGAGTAAGTACCCGCTGTCGCGGCTCTCGCCGACCGCCACTAACCACGGTCTCCTTCCCCCACAGACGAGTGTAAGATCAACGCTGACTGCCCCTACGACAAGGCATGCATCAACGAGAACTGCGTGAACCCGTGCACCTTCGGCTCCGTCCGCTGTGGCACGGCCGCGCAGTGCGAGCCGCAGAACCACCAAGCGGTGTGCGTGTGCCCGCCAGGAACACAGGGCAACCCGTTCGTCTCGTGCATCCGAGGACACTGCCAGTACAACGAGGACTGCGCCGACCACGAGGCCTGCGACCGCCTAAACCGCGTTTGCCGCCCAGTCTGCGATGAAGACACATGCGCCCCGACCGCCGTCTGCACAGGACGCCGCCACCAGGCACTCTGCGAGTGCCGCCAAGGCACCACCGGCAATCCGTTCGTCGAGTGCATCGGCTTCAAGGAGCCACCGCGACCCAAACCAGAGTGCGAGGTCGACTCCGACTGCCCGTCGCAGCTGGCGTGCATGAACAACCGCTGCGCCAACCCGTGCGCCGTGCCGAACGTCTGCACACCACAGCAGACGTGCACCGTGCTCGACACCCTGCCCGTGAGGACGATGATCTGCAAGTGCCCCAGCGACATGGTCACCGACAACTCGAGGAACTGCGTGCCCATCAAGCACGACGTGTCCGCAGGCTGCCAACTGAACGAAGACTGCGCCAACAGCGAGGTCTGCCAGAGGGGCCAGTGCATCGAGGCGTGCCGCCTGGATCGCTGCGGCCTCAACGCCCAGTGCAGGTCCAGAGACCACTACGCCCAGTGCACGTGCCCCATCGGCTACGAGGGCAATCCCCGCGTCGAGTGCAGTCAACTAGGTAAGTCCGAGTCTCCCCGCCTTCTGCTCGAGCACTCGCTCACTCACTCTCTCCCACCAGCCGGCAAGACACCAACCGGCATCCCGAGCGCTGAGTGCTACAAGGACGACGACTGCCCCAGCGACCAGACCTGCCGCAACGAACAGTGCATCAACCCCTGCGACGAAGACACCTGCGGCCGAGGAGCCTACTGCCACGTCGAGAACCGCGAGCCCATCTGCCGCTGCCCACCTGGATACACCGGAAACGCGAGAACCGCCTGCATTCCACGTAAGTTGCCACCCTCTCCTCCACCCCAGGTCAGCTCTCATCCACCTCTCCCCACTCTAGCTGCCGAAGTGTCCCGCATCGGGTGCAAATCGAACTCGGACTGCCAGCAGACCGAGGCCTGCGTCAACGAGCAGTGCGTGAACCCGTGCAACTGCGGCAACAACGCGGACTGCATCGTCAAGAACCACCACCCGGTGTGCTACTGCAAGCCAGGCTTCTCCGGAAACGCGCAGTACGGCTGCGTCCAGATCGGATGCTCATCCGACGACGAGTGCTCGCTGGACAAGCAGTGCGTGAACCGTGAGTGCGTCAGCCCGTGCCTCATCTCGGACCCATGCGCCCTCAACGCCCAGTGCTTCGGAAGGAACCACCGCGCCATGTGCCGCTGCCCACAGGGACTCGAAGGAGATCCCTTCACACGATGCATCCGCGTCGAGTGCCACTCGGACTATGACTGCGCCTCCAACCAAGCATGCGTCCGCAACCAGTGCGTCAACCCTTGCACAGACAACCCGTGCGCCCAGAACGCCCTCTGCTCAGCCATCAACCACGCAGCCGTCTGCAGGTGCCCGCCCACAGCGCCCCTGGGCAACCCACTGTCCTACTGCGAGCGGCCTCAAATCGAGCCGCAGTGCATCAACGACCCAGACTGTCCCAGCCGCCTGGCCTGCATCGACAACAAGTGCCAGGATCCGTGCGTCCAGCTCTCGCCCTGCGCCAGCTCGGCGAAGTGCAGCGTGCTGGACAGCGTCCCAGTGAGGACCATGGTCTGTGAGTGCCCAGAGTCGCACGTCCCCGACTCGCAAGGAGAATGCAAGCAAATCATCCTCCAGACGCCACCCGGATGTACCGCTGACAACGACTGCCCCGACACCGAGGCCTGCGTGAACCGCCAGTGCCGCAACCCGTGCAACTGCGGAACCAGCGCCATCTGCAACGTCCAGAACCACAGGGCCACGTGCTCCTGCCAGGACGGCTACGACGGCAATCCGTACTCGGTCTGCCGCAGCATCGGCTGCCGCGTCGACGGCGAGTGCGACTCCGGAAAGGCCTGCATCAACGGAAACTGCGTGAACCCGTGCCTAGTCAACGACCCGTGTGGCATCAACGCCGAGTGCTACGTCCAAGGCAGCCAGCCCATGTGCCGCTGCCTGTCTGGCTACCGAGGCAACGCCTACGAGCGCTGCCGCGTCATCGGCTGCCGCGCGAACAGCGACTGCCCCTCAGACAAGACCTGCATCAACGAACAGTGCGTCGACCCGTGCATCTACGACAACCCGTGCTCGCCACGCGCCGAGTGCAAGCCACAGAACCACATCGCCATCTGCCGCTGCCGCAACGGCTTCACCGGCAATCCCTACATCGACTGCCGACCGGAGATCACCGCCGAGTGCACCTTCGACACTGACTGCCCCTCGCGCCTGGCCTGCATCAACAACGAGTGCCTCGACCCCTGCCTGGCCCTTGAGCCGTGCAACAGGCCCGCCAAGTGTGAGGTGACGCCAACGTCACCAGTTAGGACAATGATCTGCATCTGCCCCGACGGATACATCAGCTCGGGCAGTGGAACCTGCAAGCCGACCAAGCCCGTCATCACCTTCACCGGCGGCTGCATCTCCGACCCAGACTGCTCGGCCGATAAGGCCTGCATAGAGGGCGTGTGCCGCGATCCGTGCAACTGCGGCGTGAACGCCGAGTGTCGCATCAAGGACCACAAGCCGGTGTGCACGTGCCGCCAAGGCTTCGAAGGAAACCCCGAGTTCGAGTGCTCCAAGGTCGAATGCGTGTCGGACAGTGCCTGCCCGTCAACCCACAGCTGCAGGAATGGCCTCTGCATCCCGGCCTGCCAGGAGAAGCAGTGCGGCCAGAACGCCGAGTGCATCGCCCTCAACCACCGAGCGATCTGCGAGTGCGCCCCCGGCTTCGGAGGAAACGCCAGAGTGTCCTGCGTGCCCGTGGGATGCCGCTCCGACAACGAATGCCCCAGCGACAAGGCCTGCGTGAACGGCAAGTGCCAGAACCCGTGCGACACCACAGCGGCCTGCGCCATCGACGAGGTCTGCAAGGTCTACCAACACCGACCACAGTGCGCCTGCCCGCCAGGCATGGTGTCCCGCAGGAACGGCTGCGAGGTAGAACGCACCGACATCTGCGTCTACGACTCCGAGTGCCCGACCCAGACGGCCTGTATATCGGGCGAGTGCGTGAACCCGTGCAACGCAACCACGCCGTGCGGCGTCAACGCCAACTGCCGCGTCCTGGACACCATCCCAGTGCGCACCATGATCTGCGACTGCCTCGAGGGATACACCGGCAACGCCGCTGTCCAGTGCGACAAACGTGAGTTCAGCCCGCCACCGCCCTCCGCCCATGGACCTCCATTAATCTCTTCTGTTTTTTCAGGCTCCCTCTGCGTCATCGAGAAGGGCTTCGTACGCGACGTCGACGGACAGTGCGTCTGCCCGCCAGGAACCGCCCTCGACGTCTACGAGTACTGCACGCCATGTGTGGTCGAGAATGGCTTCAAGATCGACGAGACCGGTCACTGTGTCTGCGCGCTTGAGCGCGGCATGGTCATCGACGAGCGCGGACGCTGCATCTGTCCCGTCGAGTACGGCTACCGCCTGACCAAGGACGGCGAGTGCATACCCACCGTCCAGGTCGAGTGCCAGTCGGACGAGGACTGCGCCGACAACCGCTACTGCAACCAGGACACAAAGACCTGCGAGGACGCCTGCCTGTCGAAGACCTGCGGCATCAACGCCTTCTGCAACACCATCAACCACAAAGCCGTGTGCCAATGCAACGTTGGCTACACCGGCAACGCCGAGGAATTCTGCAGTAAGTCCCCCCGCCACCCTCCCCCCACCGACTCTGTCCCTACAGCTCCCTCCTCTCTTTCAGATCACACCAACTTCCGCACGGACTTCCCACGCCCAGAGATGATCGTCAGCTGCCTCGCCGACGGCGTCCAGGTGCAGATCCATCTGCCCGAGCACGGCTTCAACGGCGTGCTCTACGTCAAGGGCCACAGCAAGGACGAGGACTGCCGACGCGTGGTCAACCTGTCCGGCGAGTCCGGCCCGCGCAACGAGCTGTTCAAGGTCCACTTCGGAAGCTGCGGACTGATGCACGTGAATGGAATCGCCAGCTTCGTGCTGGTCATCCAGAAGCATCCCAAGCTTGTCACCTACAAGGCGCAGGCGTACAACATCAAGTGCGTCTACCAGACCGGAGAGAAGAACGTCACTTTGGGCTTCAACGTGTCCATGCTGACGACCGCCGGAACCATCGCCAACACCGGCCCACCGCCCATCTGCCAGATGAGGATCATCACCCACAACGGCCAGGAGATCAACTCCGCCGAAATCGGTGACAACCTGATGCTGCAAGTCGACGTCGAACCTGCAAGTAAGTCCCTTTGTCTCCCCGACCAGCCCTGAAAACCCGCTCTAACGCGAATCTTTTTCCTAGCAATCTACGGAGGCTTCGCTCGAAGTTGCATAGCCAAGACGATGGAGGACAACGTCGAGAACGAGTACATCGTGACGGACGAGAACGGCTGCGCCACCGACCCGACGATATTCGGCGAATGGGAGTACAACCCAGACACGAACAGCCTGCTGGCCAGCTTCAACGCCTTCAAGTTCCCGTCCAGCGACAACATCCGCTTCCAGTGCAACATTCGCGTGTGCTTCGGCAAGTGCCAACCGGTCAATTGCCGCGGTTACAACGCCTTCGGCAGGAGACGTCGTCGTGCCATCGCCGACAACTCAACGTCGAGCACAGCCGTGTCGAGCGGCAACGGCGCCATGGAGGGCACACTTCGCGAGGAGATCACAATCCAATCGAACGCAATTCTGACGTTCGAGAAGAGAGAGTCCAGTTCCAGTGATTCAAACAGTAAGTACAATTGATGATCCTTAGAATTTACGATAGGTGGACAGTCTCACATGAGGTCCTTGAGTCCTTAGGATCCATTCTATATCCCCGCTCATCGCGAGAATGGGTGTGTCGTCAAAGATTTTGAGACCTTAATAGTCCCCAATTGATTTCGAGTTCCATACGACTTCAGGGCCTTCGAAGACTGTGAGGCCTAAATGGTTTCCATTGAGTCTGATTCGACTTCAGGGCCTTCGAAGACTGTGACGCCTAAATGGTCCCCAATTGACTTCGAGTTCCATACGACTTCAGGGCCTTCGAAGACTGTGAGGCTTAAGTGGTTTTCAATTGATTTCGAGTCTGATTCGACTTCAGGGCCTTCGAAGACTGTGAGGCCTAAGTGGTCCCCAATTGACTTCGAGTTCCATACGACTTCAGGGCCTTCGAAGACTGTAAAGCAAACATGATCATTCGAACTCAATACGTCTCCCTTACATAATCCGACACAACTAATGATAATTTTCTTCCCTTTCCAGTCAAACCATCTGCTCAGCGTGTCGAGGACATCTGCGTCTCAATGGTTGGTCTCATCATAGCTCTGGTCATCACAGCCCTGCTGGCGCTTGTCGCCGTCGCAGTCGCTGTCTCCTGCTGGCTAATGGCCTACCGAAGGCGACCAAAAACCGTTGGCCCCCTGCCACATCCGCCAGAGTTCCCGAATCCCCTCTTCAGCAATCCGGAGGCGATACCAGAGCCAACACCTGACTACATATCATAAGACCGTACATAATTTATAAAAATTTAGCAAAGTCAAAAACCAACTAGGTGCTTGCACAACCCCGACAACAACGCATGCAACCAAACCTACAAGACAATCTCGAATCAAAACAAACCCCTAGACATGTAAGCCTAAGACAAGACAAAACCTATGTAAATTACGTGCAAAAAGATGCGCAAGCAAACAAATTTAATTACTTAAAAAACTCCTGTGTACATTGAAAAGGAATTGAATGCTTTAATCAAAACGACGCAAGCAATCTCTCAAACGAAGAAAAGAATGTGTCAAAGTTTCTGAAACTAACAGATTTACAATACATTAAGATTAAGTGTAAAATAATTGATGAAGAAGGAAAGAGAAAAAAAAGATGGCTTTGCTTTTACCCAACGACAGACAGCACTGAGTAGTGGAATCCAGGGCTTAGACTGAATGCGGCTCGAAGGACCATTTGAGGTTTAGGTAAAATCAAATTCATCCATTTTTTTTTCTGTGTGTGTTCAACTTCTGATAGGAACGTGAATGTAGGGAGCGCTTAGGAGAGCTCCAGAATGGTTGTCATACTGCCAAAGCTCGGATTGAACATCTGAGATCATACAACTGAAATATAAAATGGCAACTGGATAGGAATGAACAGGAAGTGACAGGCGTTCCTAGAGAAGTTGACAGTAGACCGACATCTCCTCCGTTAGTCGAGATTCATTTATTTTTTTTTTATTTTGATAGGATTAATTTGTAAAATTTTAGGGCCTAAATCACAAAGTACATGCGAGCAAAGAGAAAAGAAACATAAACTGCCCTTGAAACTATAAGATGTACTCTCGTCCTCCGACCCATTTATGGTGAAGGTTTAACTTCCCTTCTATAAAAATGTACTATAAAATAAACTGCCTAAAAAAAAACAAACAAAAAAAAACGCTTGAAAGTTAAAAGGATATTCCCAATTTGGATGTACTTTTTTACTAGAAAACAAAAAATACTCCTGCCACGTAGTATTTAGGAAAAAACTGAAAAAAAAGTCACTTAAAATTACGGACATATTCGAGCAATTATGGGACACATCCTTCTGGAGAGAAAATGAGAAAAAGGAAAAATACTTGTATTATAATACCACTTAAGCACTGTGGATTACTTGAAGGTAATCGGAAGACTTCACTCGACTCAAATGATTTTTGGAATCCCTGTCCCTGATTTCGTTCTTAGGTATACGCCCCCAACCCCTTTTTTTTTATAGGAAACTTTATTTTATTTTAAACGACGATTAACGGAGGATTTGAAATTGATTTATAATATTTACTAAACAAACTCTTAGTTAGCTTAGAGAAGTTATTAAAACACAATTTTCCCTATTAATACTTATAGTCAAAGATATAATAACTCTTTGTAAATTTTTTTTGTTTTGAAATTGTTGTGATTATTTAGCAGTGAAAAATAATTATAGGAAAAACAAAGTATACAACGAACAAATGATTGAATCTCCTTCACTGAACGCACATCGGTCACTGAGAACCTGAACGCGGTCTTGTGACACTTGCTGCAGCGGCTAGCGGTTGAATTATCATCACCAACTGATTTCTGGTTGGGTCTAATGCAGCGAAACTTTTAGACCCGGCATCAGTTGGTCTTGCATAGATTCGCCCCTCACTGCCGCGACAGCACTCAAGCCACCTTCATTCTCTGACTCAAGTTCACACGAATTTATGAAGGAGAAAATTAACAAAAAAAAAAAAAAAAACAAAACAAAAACTCCAATTTAAACAGCATAAAACTAACCGATATTAAAATAATAATAATAAACAAAAATAAACAATGTATAGTCACTACTTTAAGGCGATGTTTAAATATTTTATTTTATTTTGTGTATTTTATTTTATTTTATTTTTTATCGATAAAAATGTGTATAGGGTCTTAACTCCACTCGTTAACTATTCTTTTTTAAGTTTGATATCATATACTATATTTTTTAATTCTTAACTCAGTTTTGTTAAATGCAATAGGTAAAGTTAAGCCATTTTAATTGAAACAAAATGCAATGCAAAATGAAAATGAAGAAAATGACAAAATAGTTTCAAAAATTTTGAATACTTCACTTTTTTTCCGACTTTCTGTCCCTCTCATGTTTCCTATTGTATTTTTTTTTCAAGATTTTGAAAAAATATATAAATATCTTTTTGCACAAATAAAAATTAAACAAGCTAAGCAATTCAAATATTGTGCAGCGAAAATTGTAAATTGTTTTTCAAAATAGTTAAATGAACAAAAAAAAAAATAGTTTTAAAAATAAAAAATAAAATAAATAAAATGTCCGCTTATGTAAACTAATAAATAAAAAATAAAAATGAATATAAAAAAAATACTTCTGAGCCTCTTTATTTTTAATCTCATAAATTTATCAAGAATACAAAAGGGTCGTCTCGACCGATGCTTGAATTGGTGGTGAGTGTTGACGTCTTGTGGAATTGGTCCTTGCGAAATTACTTCATGCCCTTTACTTGAAGCAATCGACGACTGTTCTTCTTCTTCTGGTGGAGCTACAGTCCGGGGTGGACATGGTCCTCAACAAACAAGACTCTCCAGCTAGCACCGTTTCTGGTTAGCTGTCTTCAGTGTCGCACGCCAAGTTTTTTGAGGTTCGTGGGTAGGTGGAAACCTTGCATAGGCACCAATGGTCCGACGTCCATTGATAGTGTCAGATTCTTACTAACTAAAATCATCTCCCGTGGAAACTTTCCGTTTCTTACCTCGCGGAACTACCGCTAGGTATTACTTCGCGAGGGACGGATTCGACCTTTTTGCTTCGTCAAGTATCGCTTAGCGAATTCGCTTTCCGCTGCCGTTCTAAATTCCTTAGATCGCACATTATTCGTACTGCTGTATCGTTCACAGCAGACCAAAGGTCTTCAGAGTTCAGCTTATTTTCGACAATGTTTTCTGGTGTTGACGGTTTACCAAATGCGTTCCGCAATACAGCTCGTTCGTTTGCATACCGAGCACATTCGAAGAAAATGTGTTCCACGTTCTCTACCGCGTTTAGGCAGTGAGGACAGGACGGACTCGAGTCACGGTTTCGCTTGAATAGATATTCCCGGAAACCACCGTGACCAGTCAAGAACTGTGTAAGATAATAGTTCAGTTCGCCGTGTTTTCGATTTACCCAACTTTTCTCTTTTTGGGACACGTTGCACTGTTGTTGCCACACTTCAAAACTGCGGCTTCTTACGAAGTTCTTCGCATGATTTGTGTTTGGCCCGCCTTGCCGGCGATTGTCATAGAGCCGTCTAGCTTCTAAAGCTAGGATATCGATTGGTACCATAGAGGATAGTACCAATATCGCGTCTTGGGATACCGTTCGAAATGCACTGCTTACTCGCAGTGCACAGAGTCTGTACACAGATTTAATTTCCTTCATGCGTGTCTTCTTGTTCGCCACGTCAGACCATATCTGTGCCGCGGAAGCTGTATGGAAGCCACAACTCTCGCAAGCATTAATCGTTTGCTTTGCTTCGGGCCGCCGATATTCGACATGAGTCCTGAAAGAGCAAGTGTAAGATTAAGTGTATGCGAGGTGGTGCTTTAGATTTAGCCGAGCATCAATCATCACTCCCAGGTATTTTATAAATGGACTGGAAATAATGGTGTGCTCTCCGACTTTTATCGTCATGGTCTCTAGCAGTTTTCTACTCGTAATGAGAACGGACTCCGTTTTGTGATCTATACAACTCGATTTCTTCAAGCCGTTTTGCCACGACTAAAACAGCAATAACGTCCGCAAAACCTACGATGGATACTTCCCTGGGGACTGGGAGTCGTAATACGTCGTCATACATCACGTTCCACAGTAGGGGACCTTCTCCACCTGGGTGCGCCACCTTAAACGCGGGCGTCCTCTATTACGATGTCCCACGGGTTCGAAGCTAAGTTGTCCACACGCTCTACATGGCCTAGCCATCTTAGGCGTTGGATCTGAAGTCGCCTGACTAGATTCATGTCGCTGTACAGCCCGTACAGTTCGTGGTTGAATCTTCTCCTCCAAAAACCGTCAACGCAAACAGGACCAAAGATCACACGCAGAGCTTTTCTCTCGAAGAGACCAAGGACTTCCTCGTCCACTTTTAAGATTGTCCATGCCTCCGTGCCGTATAGTAGGACTGCGATGATCAAAGTCCTCTATAAAGTGAGCTTGGTCCTTCGAGTGATACTACTCAATTGCAACTTCAGCCCATAGGAACAGCGGTTGCCAAGAGATGCTGTGCGTTTGATCTCGGTACTGTACTATTTACTGCGGACCCGAGGTAGACGAAGTCCTTGACTACCTCGAAGTTATAACTGCCCATTGTGCCGCTCTGTCCAAGACGTCGATGTTGTGTTTCCTTTCTTGATGACAGCATATACTTCGTTTTGCCCTCATTCACCGCTAGACCCATTTTAGCCGCCTCCGCCTCAATGCCAGCAAATGCCTCATTGACGGCTCGCCGTGTTCTGCCAATCACGTCAATGTCATCCGCGTATGCTAGCAGTTGTACGGACTTCTGGAAGATCTTGCCTCTAGTGTTGGCGTGTGAGTCTTGCACGATCTTCTCCAGGATGATGTTAAAGAAATCACATGACAGCGCGTCACCTTGTCTAAATCCTTTTTTGACATTGAAGGTCTCGGTGAGTTCGTTACCGACCTTGATGGAGCAGCGAGAATTCTCCATCGTCATCCTGCACAACCTGACGAGTTTGGCAGGAATGTCAAAACTAGACATGGCGTTGTATAGCTCGTCCCTATGCACGCTGTCATATGCGGCCTTAAAATCGACAAAAAGGTGGTGGGTGTCGATCTGCATCTCTTGGGTATTTTCCAGCATCTGCCGTAGTGTGAAAATCTGGTCGATGGTGGCCTTCCCTGGCCTAAGGCTTGGCAACTTTGAATTCTTTAAAAAAGGTTCTGGTACCAAATTTTTTTCCGTACTTTATTTCATGCAAAATTTTAACTAAACTTTTTTACACGCCCAGTACAGCTAGAATATGTACATATAAAAACCGCCAAGAATGTGTTTATGTCCTTTAAAGACTGTAGAGCCAACCTACCGATATGCCCCAAATCAGTTTTATTTAAAAGGCAATAGTGGGAAGGTGGTTTCAGACCACTAACACAATGAAATAGGGGGATGCGGTCCGTTCATGAATTCATCGATTTCCGAATATAAGGGCAATCCCTAAATGTTGCTGGTTTGAACTTAGGACATTCCTGTTTTTCATATGGCCAATTTTTTGTTGTCTGCTCCCCGAAAAATGGAAAAGTTGATAAATATATGTGGGATTACATACAGACGAACGACCGACGACGCGATTGGGACATGCATACGGCAGATACTTTTATCGTAGGTACCGCTAGACACACAAACGATACGAAGAAACACGACGCGACAAGCAGACGACAGGCACCCTGAAGGACTACGTGACTACGTTGAAGAACGGGTAAATAACTAAACGACAGACACTCTGATGGACTACGTGACTATATGAACGAACAAGCACTTAACAAAATGCGCACGCATACACACAGACGCCAACGATTCAGGATACACGAAAGGGTAACATCGCGAAACGAATGCCATAAGGTGTGTTTTTTTGCAAGCGGGTACACGGTTAATTTTCAATTTGCATGTAAAATACACTAACAACGAGTCCTATATCCGCTTAAGTTACTCATCATATCTATCGCCGCTTAAGAAATAAGCGCGGGTAAAAACAATGCTTCTAAACATTAATTTATGTGTGTTCATTCCTGAATTTATTCATTCATTGTTTAGGCTGTATGTGGGTTTAATTTGCAGGTTTGGTTGATGTATTAGATAATTTTTAATTATTTTGGCATCCATAAGTATGCAATTTTTGGTATACCCAGAGTGTCTCTGCTATACATTCCGCTTATGTTTTGTAATCGATTCTTTTCATTTGATGAACATTTTTTTATTTTATAATTATTAAGTGTTTGAAGACTGTGCCCATTAACGATCAACCACGACTAGACCCCTGACTGCTTAGCAAACGTCATAAATGTCGTCGGTGCTGCCAAGATTTTATGATGAATCATTAAGCGCCGATGATCGTTTTTTTATGCACATCAAAATTAAGCGTACATACGCTTGCAAAAAAACACAGCTCTAACAACGAAATATACAGTACCTCACAAAATTGAGCATACACCTATCATTACTTCATATTCGTTTTAAGGCCGACCACTTTTTTGTTTTATATTTTTGGTATACAATCATAACTGAATACATATCTTAAACAAGAGTATATGCCATATTCACAGACAGGCGACTTCCTACCGGTACTTTTCGCATGAAAAAGGAAACAACCCCTGAAATCGACACACAAAATTTAGCATACAGATGTCATGTGTACGTTATACACAAGCTTCGCAAAATCGATACATGCAAATTTGTTCAGGAATGAAGCAACAAATGTCCCTGATGATCATTTCTGCACACGCTTTTGACCTGAAAAGACCGATATTCTCTTCTTTGTGCGAAAATATAGAAAACATGCGAAAACAGACTACTTTGTCAACGAGAATGGTCATAATTAAGCTATTTTTCGAGGGGAAGGCGATGCCAAAAATTGGAGAAACTGTAGGGTGATCGCATGTAACGGTACAAAAAATAATAAACAATTATAGATATGAAGATTGCTCTCAGAACAAAACGAGCGGTATATTGTCCGGACAATCAAGTCCAATCCAAAATCTAGCGTTCCAAAGTTGACGGCTGAGGTGTCATCCGTAATCTCTCTCTTGCCGTGGAAACCGTTCGCAGAGTCTTGAGAAAGAATAATTTAAATGGTAGGATCGCCCGAAGAAAGCCGTACATTTCCCTAGTTAATAAGAAGAAAAGATTGGAGTTTGCTAGACAATATGTAAACCACCCGGAAAGCTTTTGGGAAGGTGTTTTGTTTTTAGATGAAACAAAAATAAATTTATTTGGGTCTGATGGCAAACAAATTCTTTGGAATTGCCAATTGGAGGGAACCAAATACAGCTCTCAAAGCTAAAAATATAAAGTCAACCATAAAACGCGGGGGAGGATCTGTGCTGTTGTGGGGTTATATGGCTTCAAATGTCTGTGGAAAGTTCGAATTAATGGAAAATACTATGGACAAAATTGGATATTTGAGTATTTTAAAACGAAATTTACGAAGTTCCGCAGTAAAATTAGGTCTACCTTCGGTTTTCTACTTCCGACAAGATAATGATCCGAAGCACACCTCCTATTTAGTACGCGAATGGCTGCTTCATAACGCTCCAAAGCAGCTAAAAACACCCCCACAATCGGCGGATCTTAACCCTATTGAACATCTATGGCACGAAATAAAAGTGCGGGTTAAAGAAAGTACCTGCTCCAATAAGCAGGAGCTAAAAGTAAAAATTCAGGCAGCTTGGGAAGGGATTCAGCCATCTTTTACTGAAAAACTGGTAAAATCCATGCCACGGCGGTTACAAGCTGTCATAGATGCTGAAGGAGGTGCCACGCGTCACTGAAATTTTATTTGCAACTGTTTTTGTTTTGTGTTTTAGTCGTAACTCGAATTTACTTTAAGTGTATGCTCAATTTTGTGTGTTAAAATGAAGTGCTTTTTTTTATTTTGCTTGGAAATAGAAAGTTTTTTTTTTAATTTTCATATTTTTGTTTATGGTTTTTAGCAATTGAAATATGTAAATTAAAATTGCATTTAAGTTTTATTAATTACCTACTTTTTGTAAGGCGAAAAAGATAAAAATATTTTTAAGCTGTGAGTGTATGCTCAATTTTGTGAGGTACTGTATGATCCGTGCGCGCAGACTCATTTGCTCCTTTTTGTTCATTTATGCATTTGTTACAACCCCTATTTCTGAGTAAATATAACCATTTCGGGTGCCACCATGTATATATTTTAAAATAAAGAAGTTAGATGATTCTCCGCCAGAGATAATTGATAATAGAGATATCCAACTTGGGCCATTTTTTCCCCATCTCCACACCGGAGAAAAATGCTAAAGTATTGGTATTCCCTTGTATTTCACAAATTCCTTTACACAAACCATGGATCCACCACGTAATGGCGGCCGATTCGTGGATTTTTGTGGGAAATTGCTGCAAATTCGTGAATTTAGTGGGAAAAAATGACGGCAGATTTCTGAATTTGCCCACAATCCATATACGATCCATGTAACATGCATGGGTATGTTGTTCGGGGGGTGTTCAAATGTCGACTCGTATTTTTAAGAGAATTTTCTTATATTGTTATATGTTATACTATTTGACATAAAATTAATTCTTAAGTATATACACATCCCCACAAAATTATTCGCACAAGGACTTTACAGCCGAATTTATTTAATATTTTCTACGTACAACTTAAAAAGTAACTGTTTTTCTTGTATTATACATCTGCTCTATATATTCAACAGTCATATTCAAGGTTCAAACAGATGCAATCAACCCTAAGGGTATTTTTTTTTCGACTTCTCCGAATACGGCAAGAGGAAAGCAGACACAAAATTATCCGCACAAACTGAAGCGTTGTGTTATAATAACCGCTCATTCTGTTGAATGCTGTGATCGAGGCAACAAGCAGAAGGATAGAGGATATTTCAGAGAAAATAAAATGAAAAAAACGAAAAAAGAGCAAAATGGGACGAAAAAAATCGGAAACTTCTATAGAAGAGCGAAAGGTTATTTTAAAGATAGTTCGCGAAGGCAAAACGTATCGAGAGACTGGTGAACTTGTTGGAAGATCATGTACCGCAGTTAGGGATGTTGTCCATATGTTCAGAAATGAGGGTTGTTTAGAAAATAAGAAAGGTAGGGGTCGAAAAAAATAATACTATCGGAGGCAAATGAGAGGCATATTGTCAGGAAAATCAAGAAAAACCCTAAGACGCCAGTAAAATGATTGACTGCAGAGATGTCAGGAATCATTAAAAAACCACTCTCTGTCGAAACAGCGCACTTTAAGGTCAAATAATTTTAACGGTAGAGTTGCACGTCGCAAACCCCTTATTTCCTAAGTTAACAAAGAAAAACGACGCGCTCGCCAAAGAGTATGTTAACAAGACTCTAGACTTTTGGAACACCGTTATTTTTAGTGACGAAAGCAAGTTTAACTTGTTTCGCAATGACGGGAAGCAAAGGGTTTGGCGAAATCCAAATACTGAGCTGAATGAAGCTAATCTTCAAGCGACGGTGAAACATGGCGGTGGTAATATCATGATGTGGTGGTGTATGTCTGCGCGGGGGGTTGGTCAAATGGAGTTCATTGACTATAAAATAAACCAATAAGACTACCTCGACATCCGAAAAAGAAATTTGCAGCAAAGCGCTACTAAAATGGGTCTAGGGTCAAATTATGTCTTTCAACGACCCAAAGCACACTGCTCACAATGTCAAAATGTGGCTGCTTTTCTATGCTCGCTCGCAGCTCAAAACGCCTGCACAGTCACCCGACATCAACCCCATTGAACATTTGTGGGCTGACCTTGAAAAAAATATTCGAAATCGAGCTATCAGTAGCAAAGCTTCTCTTAAAGAAGCTCTACAAAGAGAATGGGAACTTTTACGCCCAGTTTTTTGCAAGAAACTTGTCGGGAGTATGTCAAAACGACTAAGAGCCGTTATTGATGCTAAGGGTGGTGCAACCAGATACTGATGCCACTTACCTATTTTATTTTATGTATTTTTTCATATTTTCATTTCTGTGCGAATAATTTTGTGTTACTTTTAATTGAAGTCAGTTTGATTATTTTCGTTTTTGCCTACTTGGATTTATTAATATTTGATTTCTTTGTACTAGTAGAGGTAGATAGTTATTTATTCAGATTCTTTTAAAATGTACATGGTCTGAGTTACCGCACATTATCTTACACAGAGATTTGATACCTAATTGCATCTTTCTACTGAATTCATGATTATATTTGTTTCAAAAGATGTAATGAATGTACAAATTAATATTTGAGGAAAAAATAGATTAATAAAAAAAACCTCATTTAAGTTACTAAATAAAAATGTATATTTATGAATTTAAATATGGCAAGAAATAAATTTGTATAATGCCTTACAGTAAGTATAAAAATTGAATAAATAAGCACATAGATACATGAATAAAGAAATAAATAAGTAAATAAATAAATAGATAAATAAATAGATAACAAAATAATAAATAAATAAATAAATATAATAAATAAATAAATAAATAAATAAATACTAAATAAACAAAAATGTACATGTATGTGCCTATACGAACAATAAATAAGTACAAACGAATGTTTATTACCAAAGTTTCTTGGAATTGCTTGGAAGTGTTGCAGATCAATGTCTAAGAAAATAAATTTCTTATTAAAGGGTTTTCGGAGCAGTTGCAGCGACTTACAAATTTTTCGTTAAGTGTGTTTATCCTATCAGAGATCAATTCAACATTCGCTCTTCTATGCAAGGATTTTGTAGAGTAATGCCACGGGAGACTTAGCATCATTTTTAAAAGTTTGTTCTGTGCAATTTGTAACTTTGCTATGTGACATTTCGCACAGTTACCCCAGACCGGACACCCATATAAAATTATTGCTTGAAATATTACTTTATAAATTATTATTTTGTTTTCTAGTGATAATAGAGATTTTCTGTTTACGAGTGGATATAGTAGTCTTGTACTTATATTAATTTTGTTTAATGTTTCTTTTGTGTGTTGGTTAAATAATAGTTTTGAGTCCAGATGGATTCCCAGGTACTCCACCCAATTGACACATTATCCACCCGCAAAGGGTTGGAGGGAATATAGCAAGCTTTCCTTTTTCTTGTGAAAAAGATGGCATGAATTTTTTCCTTATCCAACTTAATTTTCCACTTAGCAAGGTAGATACTCAGAATTTCCAGCCCATAGGATAGATTCATCTCAAGAACGAGAGAAAATTTATGGGATGTTAAAACAGCTGTGTCATCCGCGTAAGTAGCAATTTCGCAATTTTCTTTGTACTAATCTTAAAAAATTTTATTGAATTAATTTTTCATGACTAAGCTAGTGGAATTTAGCTTATTTCATTAAATGAAGTCTTGTGCGAATAATTTTGCGAGGATGTGTATACAGCATATTCATAAACCATACCTGACAAATTAACTCAAAAAATGAGGTCCGCTTTATAAGCTTAATTCATGAATTCTGAGAAACTCGTGAATTCAATTTAAACAATTTAATAAGAACAATGGCAAGATATTGCAACTATTACTAATACATAAGAATGGTTGTCAAAACTTCTTATTTGTGATTCATGCTGTTGTGATCACAACATGCTGGGGCCGCCTAGATCATGAAGTGGTCGTCGGTGAATATTGATGACGCGACTGGCTCACTTCGTCGCCTACGTGGTACTGGATTAGGGGTGGTCAAGATTTTGATGTTGGCTGACTTTCTGTTCCTAAGCCTTTTCAGTACAGCAAAGCATAATACGATTGCAATGCCAAGTGTTATTGCATGAATACTGTTGAATCTTTTGGCTTCGGATTTGGTTAGATAATACTTCTTGACTTTTTTGTAGAGCGATCTCATGTTGTAATTGTGCGATCTTGCGTGAAATTTGTGTTCCTACAACAGGTGGCTGTTCGTTGTGATAATAGTGATCAGGTGGTATATCAGATATGTTTGGCAGTGGTAAATATGATGACATTATCTTCGTTGTTACTGACTGCCTGCCAAAAATGATCATGCTGGATTGAAGAATCCTGCAGTTTGGTTGCAACTGCAATATTCCAGTTGTCATCAGTTGGGCTGTCGAAGATAATTGGCCACATGATATGTCTACATTGACCGCGCTTGGTGTACTGTATATCCAAGTATTTGTGTGCTGCATCTGTACCCAATATAATTGGGGACTAACGTTTTGAACGACGCAGGATAGTGGAATCTCTTTTGCATGTCTTAAGAGCCCTATTTCACAGGAACTAGTTGTCGACTCAGTAAGATACAGAGGATGTTTCATGTCACACCAGAATGTTCCTGTCGATCGCTGCTTACACATCGAAAATGACATTTCGTTCAGAGGGTAGAAGTGGTCGCGTTCAATATTGACTATCAAATATTCTGATGATGGTACTTCTTCATTATACAAAAGCGGCACTTCGATGATAACATTTTTGCCCGTTACTCTTGCTCTTGGTTGTAATGTCTTGTATAGTTGAGTTATTGACTCGTGATTCCCTTCTCCCGGTATCATCATGCTTCTTGGTATATTGTTGTGGATTCGAGTACGTTCAGTTTTCAGTTGATTAACCGTCAATATTAAGGGATGAATTCGCCCATGGTGCGTTGCCAGCAAGATGTCTAATAAGGTATTTTGCGTGTTGTAGAAGTTTATCATAGTTAACATTGCAGGGAAAGCTATTGATATAAACATCTGAAAGGCGTGTTCATTGTCCCTTTGATTTTCCAACTTTGAAATAATTTTAGACAGTATCCTCATCTGGTTTTGAGTTGCCGCACGATCTTCCCTGAAGAGATTGATGGTGGAATCTATTATGCTAGTTTGATTCCTTAATTGATTAAGCAGATGGTTGTCATTTTCTGTGATATCTGCTATTGTCTGCTTATATTGAATAGCAAAGTTTTGATCCAGAATGCCAAACAATATGTTGCTAATTGTTCCGATGAAATCGAAGGGTGATCGTTTGTGGTGATTCATTGTTCGCGTGACTCAGTACATCATTGTTTAATTCGATTTGTTGTAGTTGTCGATCAAATAAATGTAGGCTGCTATCACGAAGCAAAGTGTTCGACTCTGACAAATTTGTGTTCAAGCAAATGTCCCTCATATGTTGTATGAATTTTTTCGGTACCCAAAGACATCTGCCCAATAGTTGGTCAGATTGAAGAACACTATGGTTTTCCATGAACCAACAACCATATTTGTATGTCCAATATCTTCTTAATATATTCCTGGAGTTGTTTCAAATCTTGTTATTTTATAGTTTTCGCTCATTTGTTGACCAGATATAATGCCTATGGTCAATGCTAACACGCACGTCCAAAGAAGTGACTTAAAACTCATTCTTCCCAATAAAACGGCAGGTTTATTTTTCGGTTCTGAAGAACTTGTTTTGGTTGTAGTGGACGTTATCATTTTCTATCGGCAGAGGGCACAGTTTTGATATCGGCCTTTTCGCTAGTCTTTTGTTGCAATATACAGTGACTGCACGTACTTGTCCATCTACTCCAGGATGTATTTCTGTGACCCTTCCCATGTTCCACTAATACTATGTCCCCAATGGCGACATTCGTTTCTCTTTGCTTCTGAAGACCAAGTTTGCCAGAAGTCTTGGACCATCTTTTGAGTAAGCAACCATCGGGATCGATATGTCTTAACTTGATCTAGTTTGCGATCTGGTAATGCTTTTAGTGCTGATCCAATTAAGAAGTGTCCAGGAGTTAGAATCTGATCATCATCAATATCGTTACTTATATTGGTCAATGGACGTGTATTCAAACAAGCTTCTATTTGTGTAAGTGTTGTTGTGAATTCTTCAAAGGTAAGCGTAGTGTCACCAATAACTCGTTTTAAGTGATATTTCATCGATTTTACCCCAGCTTCCTATAAGCCTCCGAAGTGAGAGGCAGCTGGAGGGATGAAGTTCCATTGGATACCATCCAAAGATAGATACAGATGATATATGACTCTAACTCATATCTCACACAGCGCACAGCTCACCGCACACAACTGCACATATTCAACTCATATTTCCACTATTACTCTAGTGCACATCTTTCGTTCACCTGTACTCACCTCTTTCGCTTCTTATTTCTTCCTATCAAAAAATGTACATATCTTGTAACATAAGAAAAAATTTAAATGTAGAATAAGCACATTTATAATATATAAGTAATGATACGCACAAATAAAGTTCAGTTCCATAAAAAATCCTGTCTAGTAAGTTGACTTCGCCCCACCAGCGGTAAGGGGTCAATAAATTATTATTCAGGTATTAAGAAACACATTGGTGCTTTAAGCATTCACATGCTTTAATAATATTTTTATTATTGGTTAACTGAATGTGTGAATGTATTATTAATTTGTATTCATATGCAAAAATTCGCGATATGTTGTGCATTGATTAATTATTTCTTAGTATCTCAGATTGCAAATTGTTGAAAGTCTTAATAAATCGACTTCATGAACATAAGCTTTGTTCGTTCGTTTACCCCTCCATACTGTGTTGAAATTTTAACACCGAAATTTGAAAAAAAAACGTTCAAATAACGACCGAATTTTCAAATTAAAACTCTGATTCACCACACTACTAGGGTATCAGATGTTCTCAAGAGCTCACACGTATTCACAGACACGGGACAAAAAGCGTATAAAAAACGCTGTCAGAAGAAATCAAGGGGCAAGGGAGGTAGAAGTTGGATATCTCTATTATAGGTTATCTCTATTCTCCGCCGTCAAGCGATCAACGTATTGAATGATCAACAAATAAAACGTATGAATTGACAATACCACCTTTCTTCCATTTATTCCATCAAATAAACAAAATGTACTTATATTCTTAATGTATACGCGAATTATGACATGAGGTTGATGCACCAAAGGAATTTTCAGAACAAGTTGTGTCTTAAGTTGCCTATTAGGACTGTTTCTGTACGCGCGTCAATTTTCACCTTCCGTCACGAACAAATTTCGTAATCCACTTTTCTCACTGACATTACTCGGGATCTCTAATTTTATAACATTGTTTGAAATTGGCGTAAGACTGTCTGGACCCAGGCAGTGATCTAACCTCGTGAATGACCAATAGCAAGTTGTAGCGTTGTAGCGAACGTGCTGCACGCAAGCTAGCTCCAGTAGATACTGGTATGTTCCCGCCAAACGAAATCGAGGGGATTCATCAAATTTCTGCAAGGCTCCGAGATTTCGCGCTTTCCTACATTTTCGGGGTTTTGAAGAGGGGTCTTCCGGCGAAAGCTAGTTGGTCCTAAGATGCAAGTGTACCCCTAACTAACCACACGCGAGCGATCAACTACATTAGCAAACATGAACATTTAAAAAATCAGAATTATAAGGCTTAAAATTATAAGTTTTGTTTTGTTTAATTGTTAGTTTCGGGGTCCCGAGGGTCCCAGGTTCGATACCCGAATTCACCACCTTTGATAATGCGCGACTCCACCTCTTTCGAGTCACTGACAATGCTCAAAGAGTATTCCTGTCTAGAAAAAGCTTCTCATCTTCGCCGTTCGGAGTCGGCATTAAAACTGAAGGTCCCTTCCACTCGTGAAAGAACAATAGCACGCACAACCCAAGTGGTTGCTGAGAAGCTAGGCCCAGTTCCACCTCGGACTGTCGCGCCACCCATATTATTATTGTAATTGTTAGTTTGGCTTTTATTTATTTTAATGGTAATAAAACATGAAAACCATCTTTGTTGTTCATGCTTTAAATTGTTTGATATTTTGTTCCGGTTCCGGCGGTTGCTTGTGTTGTTTATTTTTCCACTCAAGATGGACGTGAATTTAATTTTGGCTTCAATGTCGAGTGCGATGTCCTACATATGAGAAGCTGGAAATACTCTGAGAACTGCCAGTGAAAAGTGATTCTGTCCTAAAAATAAGGTTGGAGCTCCGGTATCAAAATCTCGATCAGAAGTTGAAACGTATTTCCGCATTACGCCAAGGCTACTTCTTCAATTTAGAAAGTCCAAAGCTGACTTTTGAGAAATACAAAAGCGTCCACAACGTTTGGCGGTTTGTCGAGTCGAGACTTTTCGAACATTTCGACACTTTACGTTATGTCCTCTTCCACATTTAACCAGACTACGAATCAACCAAAGGGCTCAAATTTGTATTTCAAAGCCTAACCCCATTCCATCATAATTTACGCCATTCATGAATTAGAGATACCTGTGAATACAATTTTAAATCAGCTCGTAAATCTTAAGATTCATATCTCACCACTGTCCATCGTTCGATAATTTAGGACTACTCTGCTGGCGTTATTCATATTTGCGTTGTCACAATTCATCATCTGCCCCGATACCTCAAGACTTTGATGGAGAATATTTACGATTTGTCGCAATTAATCGCCTGCATGTGACAGCTCTCCGTTGGATCCTATCAGTCATGTCGTCCGCTTGTCTGTCCGTTTGTCGGACTGCAATTAAATTGTTCGTAGATAACCTCGAGATGGATTAGAGGTTCCGCAAAAGTGAGGCCCGCTGATTGAGGCCGACAGTTAAATCGAACGACAAATGCATGCGATAATTTGTCACAACTGCCACAGACGAGTGTGATGAGGGAAATCTTTGGAGGGTCTCCTGACGTGTGTGATGAGTGATAAATTAGCGCGGTATGCCGCGATATGGCTGAGGAATTGGAGTGAATTTATGAGGAAGAGACTTTAGACTGGACAGCGTATCACGAGTTGAAGAATTCAAGTGTACGTAAGCGCTCTTCGTTCGGGGCAGTGGTATTTGAGTTCCTGACTGCACTCACGTAGCGAATGATACCTTAGGAGAGTGACAAATTGATTCATGTCACGGTGGAGTTATAAGGTTTTCCAAATGCTGGTCAGCGATGATGCGTTGCTGTAATCGTTATCATCATTTTGCATCAGACGGAGAATGATATGGTTTTCTATGATTATTCGTCATCTGCACTCGGTGGTCTATCAGCAGTTTGAAAGGACAAATTTAAGAGCTGAAGTTAGACGGATCTATGTACTATGGCAAGACAACAAATTTTGTAGTTCAAGACGCCATCACTTTCGGGTGAGTAAGAACATTCGTAGAGGGTTGTGGTTGTGCAAGGGTTGAAGGCGGACGATGATAGACAATGCCATGTGTTCGCTAATTGTGCCCGGAAAATACAAGCTGTAGATCCAGCCGAAACATCATATTCTCGGACATGCTCCATTTTTGACACAGGGCTATCCCTATAAGCATTCAAGTTAACACAGTTCGGAACTGATCGACCAAGCATCACACAATGGTTTATTTATGTACTAGAATTCGTACCCGGCTTTGCCCGGGTTTGTTTCTTCAACCGGTACTTTACCTGCATTATTACCGCACTTTTTAATTTAAAACAATAATAAGACTGCTCGAACCAGAACTCCGAGAAGAATTTGAATTTTCGTTCGTCATTGATGCCTATCCCAATCTCTCATTCACATCCCTACTCATCATGAGTACAATTCGTTGACTGTGTGCACACATGTTGAAGTTTGAAAACGGACGGAAATTACGGTTTTTTCTCAACCATTTACACACAACGTGGAGGGATATCAAGCGATTCAAGAAAAAAAAAGTTCTTGGAAATCCCATCTATGTACCTGCGCGCGATGTTCACTTGTTGTGGAAATAGAGTGAAACTTCATGAACCATGAAAAAAATAGCCTATCTTGTAACACATTATGTAATTATTCAGCTCTGAAATTTTATCTAAATCAGCTAATCCGTTCAGAAGTTCAATATTCACAATTTCAGCAAAATTGAATGATTTGTGTGTAGCTGTGTATAAAGTGCGAACATTTTTATTGTTTCCTTTTCGTTTGGTGACTCAGGCATTCCTTCGATTGAGATGTAGAAAAAAAATGAATGGTTGCACCAAAGCAAAATATGAAAAATGTGTGTGTATATATGGAAGTTACAACACACTGGGGGATAGTTGATATCCACGACTACGCAACTTGAAATGTTTTCATACCAGAATGATGCAACCACCCTTATTTTGAGAATTGTATTTTATACAGTTAAAAAGTGCTCGTAACTTCCGAACCATATGTCGTACCTTAAAAATTGTCACATTCAGCATCTAAATTTTAGAATGATTTTTGTTGAAAATTTCAGAGCTCTGCGACGTGTAGTTTCGGAGCCTTTGTCGGTCAGACACACAAACTTTCTGCTTTATAATCAATATTGATTTATTTTTTTCAATCAATCTAGAGCTGCGTTTTTTTGCATGCGTATATACGCTAAATTTTCAATTTGCATGTAAAATACACTAACAACTAGTCCTATATCCGCTTAAGTTACTCATCATATCTATCGCCGCTTAAGGAAAAAGTGCGGATAAAAACAATGCTTCCAAGCATTGATTTCTGTGTGTTCATTCCTGAATTTATTCATTCATTGTTTAGGTTGGTGTATGTGGCTTACATCTGCAGGTTTGGTTGATGTATTAGATAATTTTTAATTATTTTGGCATCCATAAGTATGCAATTTTTGGTATACTCAGAGTGTCACTGCAATACATTCCGTTTTGGCTTCGTAAACGATTCTTTTCATTTCACGAATTCTTTATTTTATTTTATAATTATTAAGTGTTTTTGCTTTTAAAGTGATGGTCACGCTACACAGTCACAAAACGAAGACTGTGACCATCAAAGATCAACCATCACCTTCCACGACTACACCCCTGACTGCTTAACAAATGTCATAAATGTCGTCGGTGCGACCAAGATTTTATGATGAATCATTAAGCGCCGATTAGCGTTTTTTTTTTGTGTACTTCAAAATTAGGCGTATATACGCTTACAAAAAACACGGCTTATATTTACATATTTTTGATTCCGGATATATGAATACTTATAAATTAAAAGAGTTGAATAAATTCGTTTGAATTCTTAAAACTATCTTCCTTCTGATTTGTAGATCGACTTCATAAAAAATAGAGTTATTTTTGGCATTTTAAAGTTTGTAAATTGATTAGCGCGTATTTTGCACAGTGCTGTCGCTCAGACAATAGAAAATCTGCAAGACCAAAACGCGACATAAAATCCGCTGGAAATGTTAGATTCTGCAATCCACAAGATATCGCTTGGATATCAAAAGAAAAAAATATACTTATACTTATTTTTAAGAGTTAATTATTAATGTATAAATGAAACATCACATTTTGGAAAACATGAAAGACATTTTGGAAAAAAATAAAGATACAGAACGTTCAATTAACAACCAACTTAAAGATAGATTCATCTACCTCTTGGCTGGCTGTTACTCCCAAGTTTGATGTAGATGCCTCGACCTCGACTATAGTTTGTTGAACTTTATTTTTTTCATTTTTATCACAACATGGCTCCAAAACTTATCAGTATCTCCTGTGGTGTCACATTTAATAAAGCTTATGTTGCGCCACTGCTGTAAAATCTTGTCTTACATCAATCAAACAATAAACAGAATTTATTACATCCATCAAATCAAAGTTCTTTGAACACTTTAATTATAGAATTATCATATTTTCCTGAATTAACACCGTCAATTAAAACTGTCACCAGAGTAGAATCGTAGCTTGGTGGTCTACGTTAAATTTTTGCTGTCAGCTACACAGTGCAATCATTACATCGGGTTCTTAGAGAATTTCTTATAATAATAATAATGTGGGGGCGCTACAGTCCGTAGAGGGCCAGGGCCTAACTTCTCAGCAACCACTCGTGTTGTGCGTGCTATTGTTCTCTCCCGAGTGGAAGGAACCTAGAGTTTTAATGCCGACTCCGAACGGCGAAGTTGAGAAGCTCTTTCTAGACAGGAGTACTCTTTGAGCATTGTCAGTGACTCGAAAGAGGTGGAGCCGTGAATTATCAAAGGTGGTGAATTCGGGTATCGAACCTGGCACCCTCTGCGTAGGTTTCGACGCACTAACCCACTACGCTACGGCGATCCACATACACAGAATTTATTACATCCTACTAATTAATTTTTTTCAACTTTCGTGACGATATCCCAAATAAGGTTTTGGACTTAGGTGATCATCAATTTTTACAGTTAAGTAGTCACTTCTGGAATTTACAGGAGATAGTCATAATATGCTTGTGCAGGATGACGATGCAGAATTCTCGCTGCTCCATCAAGGTCGGGAACGAACTCACCGAGACCTTCAATGTCAAAATAGGATTTAGACAAGGCGACGCGCTGTCATTTGATTTCTTTAAAATCATCCTGGAAAAGATCGTCCAAGACTCACACGCCAGCACTAGAGGCAAGATCTTCCAGAAGTCTGTACAACTGTTAGCATACGCGGAGTACATTGACGTGATTGGCAGAACACAGCGAGCTGTCAATGAGGCGTTTGCTGGCACTGAGGCGGAAGCAGCTAAAATAGGTTTAGCGGTGAACGAGGGCAAAACGAAGTATATGCTGTCATCAAGAAAGGACACACAGCATCGACGTCTTGGACAGAGCGTCACAATGGGCAGGTATAACTTCGAGGTAGTCAAGGACTTCGTCTACCTCAACTCCGCAGTAAATACTACAGTACCGAGATCAAACGCAGAGTAAACCTTGCCAACCGTTGTTTCTATATGCTCAAGAGAAAATTGAGCTGTAGAACCATCTCTCGAAGGACCAAGCTGACTTTATACAAGACCTTGATCATCCCAGTCCTGCTGTACGGCGCGGAGGCATGGACAATCTCAAAAGCGGATGAGGAAGTCCCTGATCTCTTCGAGAGAAAAGTTCTGCGTGCTATCTTTGGTCCTGTTTGCGTTGACGGTTTCTGGAGGAGAAGATTCAACCACGAACTGTGCGAGCTGTACAGCGACATGAATCTAGTCAGGCGACTTCAGATTCAACGCCTAAGATGGCTAGGCCATGTAGAGCGTATGGACAATTTAGCTCCGGCCCGAAGAGTCTTCGACTCCGAACCCGTGGGACAACGTAACAGGGGACGCCCGCGTTTAAGGTGGCGCACTCAGGTGGAGAAGGACCTCAACCAACTTGGCGTGCGACACTGGAGACAGCTAGCCGGAGACCGTGCCGGCTGGAGAGGCTTGTTGGTTGAGGGCCAGGTCCACCCCGAACTGTAGCGCCAAATAAATAAGAAGAAGAAGGTCATAATATTCTGTTACCAATATAATGAAACAACGACCTCAAGCAGTTTAACAACTCTAGAGAATTCGAATTATCGCCTTCAAAAGTGGTAAGCCCAATTATCAAGTCACCCAAACAACTTTTTACAAAGCACAGAGAAAGTAGTTAAGCAAATCCGCTGTTTTGTTTAGGGTTTGTAGTACCAGGTGTTGTAGCGATCATGCGAATTGACACTATCCTTGCGGAACTCCGTCAATGATCTCTCTGTTCTCCTACCAATCTTATGTCAATCTAGTTGGTCCTGAAGGTACTTCAAGCGGTTCGATTCCATTGATGCGGATTTCTCTTTTGCACCTTTTTTGTTTAGGTAAAGTGTGCCGCCAATTGGCCTTGGAGGTGTTAAGCCTATAATTCCCTCCTTATTTGACAGACGAATCTTAAGTACCATTCAAAAAACCTAGTTCACTAGCAAAAAGCACACCTTTACTTAAGCTGCTATTCAGTTTAAGGACAAGTAATGAGCGACGCAACGATTTGTGTAATTGCAACTGTTCCTCCTCTTCACTTACAGTCTGCAGCAGAACAACAACTCCGATGTTTGAATGTAACTCAACATACACTTCGTCTGGCCATCATGAGCATGGATTAAATGACGCTGTCTTTCAAACAGCCTACATTTACCATCTGCCTAGTTAATATATTTACCTAGGCCTAGTTAAATATATACTATCCCACAAAACCTGACCCTCAATAGTTTCCACAATATTTGCAAAGCCCATCGTTCAAGCTCAATCCCAACCTGTTCCATTACATATAACAACCTCACCCAACGAAACTCTCTCTCGTGGGTGTTTCCATTCCTCACAGTTCCATTGCATCTGTCATCAGAACTGTCACCCGTCACACGTTCATTCAGAAAGTAAACAAACCACTACACAGTTCTAAGCTTTTGCCTCTCCCTCTGGAAGCGGAAAAATGCTAGTTCGCTCAGCGCCCCGCTTCAACCTCACCAGCAACTTGCCCGCCCCACAAAACAGAAACAATTGCAAAACTACTAGCAAATCATTTTTATTTGTCTTGTTTTTTTGTTTTCAAAAAGCTTTCCCGAGTGTCAGCTTGTATCTTAGATATCAGTCTCTAGAATGTGATACCCGTGAACACGATCGCGTTGACGATCAGTTGACATTCGAAAGTGGCAGCAGTCGCACAAACCGCGGATTGCTCTCTCGCCCCAGTGAACGGGTCATAGCTTGTCGCTTCAACTGAGTGCCACTGTGAATAGATTCTCCTCCCCAGCAGGTGATCCTCGTGCCGATCGTGTCAAAGGATTAAGTTTGATTGCGACCCCTCGCCGTGTGTCAAAGTAGTGCGAAGATCAGTGATCGCGTCGGGGTATTTTTTTTTCGGATTCGGTTTTAATTGAATTATCTGACGGATTCACTCACAGAACGTGAACGAAGTTTCGCGGCGAGTGGAGCGGAATTTCCGTTTCGCATCGAGTTGCGTGCACAGTAATCAGAATCATTAGTGAAGTTGAGTGGAAGAGTATCTCGTAGATACGCATGTGTGAGTGCCTCAGTCCATCGCCGAATATTTCAGTTCGCGCAGCAACGTCCGCCGGACAGACACACATGTACAGACATCAATCAATTATTCAATTACATTCGAAAAGAACAAGTGCGTTTGAGTGCAGCCAGTTGGCGGAGGGAGGCGTGCCGGAGTTGCCGAGATACTGTATCTGTGATATCATGGTATGGCAAAGTTCAGCAATAAGAGCGGGATTTGAATACGCTATCAACTTACAACCTGCTGCTGCGTTGAGCGAATCTACACGTTACGATGAGATACTGTATCTATCGGCGAGTCGATCAGAGCGCCCGGTGTATCTATTGGCGCTGTCTATCTGAGACCTTTTGTTACAGATAAGCACGCGTCATTGTTAGCATTATGTTAATTTTAGTGTGTTACAGTTTTGCTGGGCTTCCTTGCGATCGGTCATCTTTTGTATATTGTATCTTGTATATTGTATCTCATTGCGCGTTCTCGGTTTGTGCTAATTTAATAATTCAGACCGACATCTGACCTCTTTTAGCGGGTGGATGAGCATTTTATCTGAATCATCCTCGTGTTCTGTGTTTTTTTTTCTCTTTTAAGTGAAGATTGACAGACAACGCTGTCGTCCGGCGTCCGCTATCTGTGCGGTGGAGTGTCGGGGTATCTTATCTGTCACGCGGTTGATTACATATTTGTATCTCTCTTATAGATTCGACAAAACCTACGTAGACCCCTCTTGAGTGAGTTGAATGGAAGGGGAATTCCGTTTTGATTGACTTAACGTCTCGAAGAGTGCTGACGGGCTGCGGCGGCGGCGGCGCCATCGTGGCACATCTGCTCGATAGTCTCTGGCAATGGGTTTGTTTTTAATTGATTTCGCCTGGGAAAAACATTCGCACGATCCACTGGACGTGACTTGGAGGTGATTTCGCTTGTCGCTAGAACGACGGGCCAACATTGTTTGTGGCATGATTGTAACTCGAACGCTCGTAGATTGTAGGGCGTTAACAATGACGGCGTGCTATTATGCGTGAATTGCAGCAGTGTCTATAGATCATTCGCTTTGTGTTTTGATGGGTTGTAGCAACACGTTCTCCAAATCGGATTAGCTTGCCACTATAACGTGCTCCTATCCTAGGTCGTACCTCGAATCACTGACTTGGCCCAGTTTCCGCTTCGATTCCAATTAGCTCCTGTTCAGGTTGTCTTGAATTTAGTTCAGACGATGGACGATTTGGTCTGATTATCGTCGAGTGCGCAGATATCAACTAAGACGTCTAAGCTGCAATCCGGATGTTCCACATTTTTCTCAAACTCTCTTCTCTCCTAAAGCTTATTTTTGTCGATCTTAGTTTCGATCGTTTTTCGCTGTTCATCGTAATGTTCTCCAAATTTCCGAAACATTAAATTCGATCTTTAGGGAGTCCTGACGTTGGATGGCGATGGTTGATCTTTGATGGTCACAATCTTCGTTTTGTGACTGTATAGCGACCATCACTTCAACAGTAAAAATACTTAATAATTATAAAATAAAAACAATTTTAATCAAATGAAAAGAATTGATTACGAAACCTAAACGGCATGATTAGCAGAGACACTCTGTGTATACCAAAAATTGCATACTTATGGATGCCAAAATAATTAAAAATTATCTAATACATCAACCAAACCTGCAAATGTAAGCCACATACAGCAACTTAAACAATAAATAAATTCAGGAATGAATACACAGAAAATAATGCTTGGAAGCATTGTTTTTATCCGCGTTTATTCCTTAAGCGGCGATAGATATGATGAGTAACTTAAGCGGATATAGGATTTGTTGTTAGTATATTGTACATCCAAATTGAAATTTAGGCGTATATACACTTGCAAAGAAAAGCAGCTAAAACAGTATTAGAGGAGATTTTCTACTACGGGTATACAATCGATCATACCCTTTCGCGATCCAAAGACGATTGCCAATGCATGTCCTCTTTGATTCACCCGATCTTTGTCAACCCTCTCTTTCACTCAAGAGTGCTGGCAAAACCAGTGCGTAAGCTTTTTCATCTATCCTACTCTTTAGGTCTCTTTCCGAGAAGATGGAAAACAGAATTTGTCCAGTCAGTCCCTAAAAAGGGCGAATCTTCGTCACCCACCTTGTACCGACCCATAGCACTTACGTCCCTTCTTTCTAAGGTCATGGAAACGCTGATAAATCGTCAGCTTATGAAATATCTTGAATCGCGGAAGCTTCTTAATGACCGACAATATGGTTTCCGCAGCGACAGGTCCACTGGTGATCTGATAGCTTATCTCACCGAAAAGTGGAACCAGTCTTTCCACAATGCAGGCGAAAGCAAGATCGTAGCGCTTGATATTTCTAAAGCATTTGACAGAGTTTGGCATCTTGTCGAAAATGCGTGCCTATGGCGTCGATGAATCTCTTCTTCTATGGATTAGAAATTACCTTTCGAACCGTTCAATTCATGTTGTTTTGGATGGGTTCAAGTCTGATATCCACCAAATTAATGCTGGTGTTCCCCAAGGCTCAGTTCTTTCTCCGACACTCTTTCTCATTTTTATAAATGATCTCTTGTCTGCTACTTCGAATCCAATCCATTCCTTCGCTGATTACAGCACCCTTAGCTTTTCATATTCGATCCAAGACCCACGACCCCGCCCTTCGGCCGTAGAATTGGAACGGCAGCGTATGTTAAGCACATTGAATTCCGATCTTGACAACATTTAGTGGGGAAAACACAATAGAGTGGAATTCAATGCTGTCTGCTGTCACTCAAGCGAACCCTTGATAATCAGCCATTGTCCATGAATGGCGCTTGTGTCGATGAAACCGGAAAACTTTCCATCCTTGTTATGTGTATCAACACAACACTTAGTTGCAGCGATCACATATTTGAGGTCGCCAAAAATGCTGCGAAATGCTTAGGTTTTCTTAATCGATGCAAGAAATATTTCACCCCTTCTGATTTGGCTTTAATTTATAAGTCGTACATCCGCCCCAAGCTTGAGTATAGCGCTCATATCTGGTCTGGTGCCCCCAAGACCACACTGCACCTTCTTGACAGAATCCAAAAGCGAGCGATAAAACTTATAGGAGACAACAATATCGCAGAGTCATTAGACTCGCTCGAACATCGACGTACCGTCTCTTCTTTGTCCGTGTTTTATCGTTATTTCAACAAACGATGCTCAAGTGAGCTAGCCAACTGCATTCCTCCTCTCCATGAATTCACCCGCAATACTCGTCTCGCCAGGAATGCCCATCAGGCCTACTTTCGGACGCACAGTTAAATTCTGAGACTCGTTTTTCAGATGCACTGCACGAATATGGAATGCTCTTCCCAACCTAATATTTCCCACAGACTACAACCCGCAGATATTTAAGACCAAAGTGCATAGGTACCTCCTCTCCCTTTCTCCCTCTATACCTTCGGCCCGTGCTGTGTCTTGACCCCGGACACATAAGGGTATTAGCAATCCCTTGAGCACGCGCAAATTATAAAAAAAAAAGAGGGTAGCTTATGTTGGTGGTTGAGTCCATTGAGGGAAGGGGTCATTTTTATTCCTCGTGCAATGTCGGCCTGCAAGAGAAATATGAAATTTAACTAAGGACGCTTTCTTGTGATGCTCTAGTCATTGATTGGATTCAGAATATAGTAATACCTCGTTACTTCGGAATGGTTTTGGAGAGGGTCAGCCTGAATAAATGAATTTTCCGAATTAATGAGAGATTTTTAAAATGAAACGACTGGATGTCGCAGCTGGTTGAGTACCTGCCCCTGGTTAGCGGGGTTCCCGGTTCGAATCCCAGTGAAAGCCAATACGGCTTTATCTGCTCTTCAAATCTGCTCCAGTCACCATTTGCCGTTGGGATCAAATCGTCGGCACTGTCACTGAAGTAGTCAATCAGTGGTGGTAGTCTGACTATGGGTACCACAATGGACCAATGTGGTCTAAGTGAGCTGGTGCATGCACTAACAGTCCCCCCTACCTAACCTAACCTAAAACGAACAATTATTTTACCAACACAAAAGATTGCGAATAATAAATCATCACCCTTAGTCTGACATTCGAACGAATAAAAATTCATTTAGCAATGAACTTCAATGAATTTTTTCCTTTTTAATCAGCTGTTTTGTGGGTCGTCGTGGCGTAGTGAGTAAGTGAGTCGACTCCTACGCAGAGGGTGCCAGGTTCGATACCCGAATGTACCACCTTTGATAATTCACGGCTCCGCCTCTTTCGAGTCACTGACATTTGAGCATTGTCATTTGAGTATTCCTGTCTAGAAAAAGCTTCTCAACTATGCCGTTCGGAGTCGGCATTAAACTGTAGGTCCCTTCCAGGCGGGAAACAACAATAGCACGCACAACACGAGTGGTTGCTGAGAAGCTAAGCTCTGGTCCGCCTCGGACTGTCTGTTATATTATTATTATTGTAATCAGCTGTTTTAGCCGATTCTGACATTTTTAGTTGACTCATTTCAGAAAAGTGTACAAATAACATTGAGCAAAGCATTAGGGCACATACATTGCGATTGTTTTATTTATAAACAAAAAAGACGGCGAGGAGCTGGTGGATTTAATCCATTTGAAGTTGACAATATAAAGTATGTACTTTTGAACGTTAGCATATTTGTGTGAAATAAGATTCCTTTTCAATGCCTGATACATTTTATTTTCCTGTAGACTTGTTCAAAAAGGCTTAAATAAACATGCCGTGAAATAAGGTATTATATATAAGGTAGTCGAAAAAGTCGTTTCCGTATTTCTAATCAAACTTGAACAGATTATGTACAATTTTGTCGACCACCTTTTCCCATTTTCCCGCTAGAGACATTATTCCATCAGTGTAAAACGTTTTTGGTTTCTCATCGAAAACCTGCGATAAGTACTTTTAACAGGCTTCTTTTGAGGCCAACTTTACTCCATTAAGGGAGTTCTACATTGACCGAAACAAATGGTAGTTCGATGGTGCAAGGTCCGCCCTATATGGTGAATGCATCAAAACTTCCCAGCCAAGCTCTCCCAGTTTTTGCCGAGTCATTAAAGGTGTATGTGGTCTAGCGTTGTCCTGATGGAAAACTAAGCCCCTTCTTCCTTAGATCATTTCTGGCCGTTTTTTTTTCGATTGCTTTCTTCAATCTCATCAGTTGTTGACAGTAAAGTGTAGAATCAATCGTTCGACCAGGCTGGACTAGGCAGCTAATAGTGGATGATTCCTTTCACATCCCATCAAACCCTCAGCATAACCTTTCGAGGCGTCAATCCTGGCTTTGCGACCATTTGTTGAGCTTCACCACGCTCGCACTATGATCTTTTCGCACATTATTGTCGTATTTGATCCACTTTTCGTCTCCTGTTACCATTCGCTTCAGAAATGGTTCGATTTCATTTCGTTTCAGCAAAGAATCGTTGATGTTAATTCGGTCCATTAAATGTTTCACAGACAATTCATGTGGTACCCAAACATTGAGCTTATTTTTGAAGCCAGCCTTTTTTAAATGGTTCAAAACCGTTTGATGATAGATGTTTAGTTCCTTGGCGATGTCATGGCTGCTTATGTGATGGTCAATCATTTCCATAATTTCATCGACTTTTTTAACGATGAGTCGACCAGAGCGAGGTGCATCTTTCACATCGAAATTTCCAGAACGGAAGCGAGTGAGCCATTGTTGTGCTAC
Source organism: Eristalis intricaria (assembly GCA_964034865.1). Taxonomy (NCBI): domain Eukaryota; kingdom Metazoa; phylum Arthropoda; class Insecta; order Diptera; family Syrphidae; genus Eristalis; species Eristalis intricaria. The sequence goes on from OZ035874.1 coordinate 72,135,045, forward strand.
ACGAACTGATACAGCATCGTCTCCGTAAACTTCAAAAATTTCATTGGTGGCTTGCGTGGCATTCTTCGCTTTTTTATACAAAAATTGCAAAATATAGCGAATTTCTTCAATTTTTGAACAGCTGTAACTTTTTTTCAACTTCTCCGAATTTGGTTAAATGAAGCTTAAAATGTCACCTTTCCAACATCATATAGTATGACACTATGTGATTGGTAGCACTGGAGATAGACGACTCCAACGACATCTATTGACAAAATACGAAAAGACTTTTTCGACTACCCATTATTTTGATATAAAAAAATATATGATATTTCTTAAATGCATATTCTTCAGGCTAAAAAACATTTGGTAGCAATTATTTTACGATGTGACCAAGAAAAAAAAAAATCACAAAGAACAGCTATTTTGTGACGTTCCAACTGAGGGTCTCCTCTAAACACCTTTGAATTGTTTCCTCTTGACATCTCAAGTTTTGAACTTGAGTCACTTGTTTAAAACACAGAAGGTGACTCAGTGCATCTGTCTAGCGAATGTGATTAAATCGATTTTGTGGACAAACGAATGAATGAGTTTGTCAGACGTCTTGAAGATTCCCTCTGGGGTACATCTTCCACTCAAGGATCTACGAATCTGAGTTTGCTTCCGTTCTTCGGATGAGAGTCCCAAACTGTTCCTTTTCCCTTGAGCATGTCAACGCCTGAATCATGACGCTGGAAGAAGCTGCCAACTTTCTTCCAGTGGGCATATCTTTTGCTTTTATAAAACCCGATAAAGACAAGACGTTTGTTGGCACCCTGGGATAACCAATGACGGGAGTGAAAATCTCCTCTTCCTAGGTTTAAAGTTCCCAACAAGGAAGGTACATTCGGAAGGTTACTCTCCAATGAAAGTCCCTGCTAACACCGCAACCATGCGTGGGTGCACGAGATGAAGGGGTCTAGTCCTTTGAAGTCGACGCAAGACATTAGTTTCCTCAAGGATCGGGTAAGCTGCAGAGCTTGTGTGCTCTTCTAGACGGCGCTTATGTTTATTAGCAAAGTTCTTAACTTCATCTTGGAGTGGTTATATTCCAAGACCTCTGTGGATATCGTCGTTTCTGATCTACCAGGGTTCTAAGCACATTATTTTGAAAAGTCTGTATTATGTTCATATTACTTGCTTTGGTACAACCCCAAAGTTGTACGCCACACGTCCAAACAGTTTTTAGTTTTTTTCTTGTATACAAGCAGTTTGTTGTCAATAATTAGCTTGGATTGTTTACCAATAAGCCAGTACAGATCTGTATATTCCATGTCAAATTCTGCACGTTTCTTCTTAACGTGCTCCTTCCACATGAGTTTTACGTCAAAAGTCATCCCAAGGTATTTCGCATGATTGCCAAAAGATATTTGGACACGATTTAAGAAGACTGGCAAGTTATTAACTTGCCTATAAGCGAAATTAATATGGACAGATTTGCTTTCATTAGGGACAATTCGCCAGAAGTTCATCCTTTCGTGTATCTGATCTAGTGAACGTCGAACTTTTGCTGTAGACTCTTCAATTCGCCAGAAGTTCATCCTTTCGTGTATCTGATCTAGTGAACGTCGTACTTTTGCTGTAGACTCTTCAATTGGCCAGAAGTTCATCCTTTCGTGTATCTGATCTAGTGAACGTCGTACTTTTGCTGTAGACTCTTCAAACGTTTTAGCTGTTACCAAAATGGCGGTGTCGTCAGCAAAAGTGCCTAGAACAGTGTGTTCTTCTTGTGGTAAATCACTAGTATACAGTAGGTATAGCAGAGGGCCAAGAAAACTCTCTTGCGGTACACCAGCATTTATATTTTTAAAAGCAGAGTATTAGTTTAAACTCGTCAGGATGTGCAGGATGACGATGGAGAACTCTCGCTGCTCCATCAAGGTCGGTAACGGACTCACCGAGACGTTCAATGTCAAAATAGGATTTAGACAAGGCGACGCGCTGTCATGTGATTTCTTTAACATCCTGGAAAAGATTGTGCAAGACTCTATAGGTACGATCTTCCAGAAGTCCGTACAACTGCTAGCATACGCGGATGACATTGACGTGATTGGCTGAACACAACGAGCTGTCAATGAGGCGTTTGCCGGCATTGAGGCGGAAGCAGCTAAAATATGTCTAGCGGTGATTGAGGGCAAAACAAAGTATATGCCGTCATCAAGAAAGGACACACAACATCGACGACTTGGCCAAAACGTCACCATAGGCAGCTATAACTTCGAGGTAGTGAAATACTTCGTGTACCTCGGCTCCCAAGTAAGCAGTACCAAGTTTAAACGCAGAATAACTCTTGCCAATCGCTGTTTCTTTGGGCTCAAGAGGCAATTGAGTAGTAGAGTCCTCTCTCGAAGGACCAAGCTAACATTATATAACACCTTGATCATCCCTGTCCTGCTCTATGGTGCGGAGGCATGGACAATCACAGAAGCGGATGAAGAAGCACTTGGTCTTTCCGAGAGAAAAGTTCTGTGTTCAATCTTTGGTCCTGTCTGCGTTGATGGCTATTGGAGAAGAAGTTCCAACCACGAACTGTACGGGCTGTACAGCGGCATGAGCCTAGTCGGGCGTCTACGGATTCAACGTCTTAGATGGCTGGGCCATGTAGAGCGCATGGACAACACTGCTCCAGCCCGAAGAGTCTTCGACTCCGAACCAGTGGGACAACGCAATAGAGGACGCCCACAGAAGCGATGGCGCACCCAGGTGGAGAAGGACCTCAACCAACTTGGTGTGCGCAGTTGGAGACAGCTGGCTAAAGATCGTGCCGGCTGGAGAGGCTTACTGGTTGAGACCCAGGTCTACCCCGGACTGTAACGCCACCAGAAGAAGAAGAGTATTCATTTCCATGATTCACACGGAAGATCCTATCAAAGATGTACTTCGCTAAAATACTATATAGAGGTTCCCCGGTAGAGATTGGCATAGTTTATATTTCAGACTTGAGAAACATCGAGAAATGTGGCTAAACAAAAGGGGCCTTTGTTCAAATGCCTTTTCTATTACATCAGTTATACGATGGACTTGGTCAATAGTTGAGTGTTTACTTCTAAAACCAAATTGGTGATTTGGTATGAGCTGGTTTTCTTGCACAATTAGGCTTAAACGTCTAAGCCGATTTTTTTCAATTACCTTAGACATTATCGGGAGTAGTGAGATAGGTCTATAGGACTTTGTATCCGTTGGTGGTTTCCCGGGTTTTGGTACCATTATAAATGCTGCCACTTTCCATTGACTAGGGACATGGTCAAGTCTGAGCGCGGCATTAATAAAGTAGAGCAACTCAAGAAAGCCTTTTTTAGGTAACTCTTTAAGAATTTCTCCTGTAACTCTCTCCTAAAACGTAACCAGGAGCTTTTTTCGGTTTGAGCTCTGTCAAGGTAGCACTTCTCAGAACATAATGGTCGTCGTATACGTCGAATCCGTTGTAAGTGACACGAAGAGTTTGACCGTCGAATGGCTTAACCGTTAGTAGTCTGCGAAGAGATTAGCTTTGTCTTTATCTTCTTTAGTCCACTCGTATCCATTCTTTCGGATTGGCGCGTAATGTGCTTCAGGTTTTTTTAACTCCTTCACCGCCTTCCCGAGTGAGTAGTTAGTTTCTTTTTTTGTAGATAAGTTCTGCTGATAAATATTTAAATTATCGTTTTTGAATGCTTTGATTTTCGCCTTCAACAGATTACACCATTGGTTAAGATGAGTTTTATGTTGTGGCGAGCGAGTTTGTTGCCATTTCTTGCGTGCTTTCCGTGTTTCCTTTAGCACTTCATCCAGGTTTTTTGTATCGATGTCGAGTTGTATCGTGCTCTGGCAAGTGGCCAATTGTGTCCAATCGTACATACTTCGGGGGCAGAGGAGCAACATTCTTTTGATCCTGATTGGCTGCGATCTCCGATTCTAAATTCGATGGGCTTTCGTGACAGCGGTATGACGGACATTGTAAGACAAGAGCCCACTTCCATTATAATTCGTACAATTTCAATGGCGTCGTAGTACTGTACAATCGAAGCGGCGTCAATATAACATCCAGGCCAAACCAGTTTATTCTTTACAATGGCCATTCTTCAACAGTCACTGTCGAAGCAGATGTTGAGCTTCGACGAAGCTACAATGCTCAAAGGGTAGACACTGTCTTGGCCGCATTAAAGTGTAGGTCCTTTTCAATCGTGTGGGAACAATAACACACTCAACACAAGTGGTTGCTGACAAAGCTAGTCTTTGGTCCTCTACGGCATTAGCGCACAGATATTGTTAATATTCTTGTGTATTTATTAATATTTTGTGTGTTAAACAAAGGGCTGCAAATCCAAATTAATTAGAGTTAACTGCCTTTTACCAGCAGGATAAAATTCTAACTCGATGGTCACATCTTAAAGAGAGCCTGACGCCTGATTCTGTTTTATTGTTTTAATAACCGCCCCACTAGTCAGGTTGAGTCTTTTCCGATTGGTACCTACAGAAGTCATTGTCGAGCCCTTAATTGAAAACCCCGTCACAAAAACCGAAATAAGTGCAATCCGCGAAATCTATACCGTCCACAAGCTAATCATGAAAACCGCATCAATTTGCTTTCAACGAATGCACAAAACTACAACGCATGCATAAACTCTCTCAAACAATAGCTAAATATATTTCTGTTCACGTCGGCAATTCAAAACCAAACAGGAATCACTGACAGATGAAAACCCTCACGAATAATGTGGTTTCACGACGCTAAGTAGCTCATAATATCGCTATTTATGAAAGCTTTGATCGATAAATTCAACAAGCCGATAAGTTGTCACTCGCTGTTACACAATACACTGCTTCTAAATCTCCAGCAGACAACACCGGTGTTAGCGGTCATTGATTCGTCTCCCTCGCTGTCATCGCCGCCGACGCGTTGTATCGTCTGCGATTACGTCAACGCGTTACGTCAGTTTATATCATGAAATTAAACAATTTTGCCTTCATAACATAAGCAGTTCGTCGAGTTAGATAATTTAATTTGTTTTGCGGTAAAGTCGAGGAGAAGAACAAGTGGCTTCGTTTGGATTCTCAAGTTTAGTTGTGTCTCTATTATTGACTTGGCAGATGTCAGGCGCAGTTTTAGGGCACCCAAGGCTGTCCTGTCAAATCGTCTTTTTGTTGATTTAGACTGCTCATAAGTCGTGGAGCGGTTTTCCAACGCGTTAAAGATTCCAGAAGGTCTCTCTTTCTATACTCGAACTCATGAGTTTGACATTTCATAAATTTACGGTGGTCTTCGGTAAGACGTCAAAGATTTCAGTGACCAACGAGTATCAAAACAATAGAAGAGAAACACAAAAGTGGTATTCGCTGTGAATATGTCAAAAACTGACAGCTGTCACAAATGCCATTCAGCAGGACATCTCTTTATGATCTCCGTCCAATGACGGCAACCGTCAAGCACATGAACCCACTCCCATTTCTAAACACAATTCCGCGCAATTGACACCAACCGCCATCGGTCCAATTACACCCGCTGTCACTGCTGTCAAATGTGTGTGTGATGCTGTGCGAGTGATCTCTTTATCTCATTAAAACAACCAAAATTTCACCCATATCCGTCCAATTAGGCTCATCTTCTGCGCAGTCATTCGGAATCATGCGAAGTTGTTGAACCGGCGACTGCTGAACACACCCCTCATTGTGCGACAAGAACTGGTGTCACCTCACAATTTGACAGCAATTTTCTCTAATCACTCAATTTCCACGAATTTTATTTTGCCAACTGAACACAATTGGGCACACCGTCGTCTCCCCTCGGACTGACCAACAAGAACGGCCTTGTGCTATAAATCACACAAACACCCTGTGCCCGCTTATTTTTTGGGGGGATTGTAATTAACTTTTGTGCTACTGTTCAATTTTCGGTGAAGAGGTGCTCGTAAACACATTTCTGGTGAATACCTTTACAACGGTAATTATCTTGTCATGTCAAGCTGAAGCTGATTTCTTTATTTAGTCAGCACGTTCGGAGTTTGTTTATCTGAGTGCAAACAGTCATGTGGGGAGAGTGAGTGGCGGTTTGATTGCGAACACCTTTCGTTTGCTTATCGGTATCAGACGTGAGGCAGTCGCATGTCAGTGAGATCGCTTTTCTCGATTCACTTAGAGCACAAGGGAACGTCTAGAGATAGCAAGTGCCTTCGTGATTTTGGTCGCAGTGAATGGGTTAAACCCAATCGTCAGTGAAGTTTTTATTTCCCCTATCTGGACGTATCGAGGAATGCGATCAGGATTTATCACTGTGCACGAGTTCTGTCAGTATTGCAACGCATGAAGAGCCAAAATTATTCAATTCAATTATTCAATCGCTGTTTTGGGCTACTCCCATCCGTTCCTCCAGTCTGCCTGCGTAATATCATGCTTATCTGAAGGTGCGCGATTCGGCTGTCAACCCAGAAATAGATTTGGTATATTGGCTAGTCAAAACCAACCTTCTTTCAAATGAAGTATGAGTGTCTGTAGCCGCACTGCGGCGGAACCGCACTTGCATCAGTAGCGTAAGGGTTACACCTCTAAAGCCAGAACATGGTACGTATGTAAAATTGTTCTTGGGAGAAGTGTAAATCTGGGACTACTTAAGTCATAGCCCCAAACTTGGCAGTGTTGGGAGGTGCAAGGTAGTCATCAGCAAGTCTTGAAGCAAATAGACTTTCGTTCATAAAGTTACATTTTCAAAAGAAAGCTCACTCAATTGATGGAACATGACATCAACATTGGTATAAGATCTTAATCGCCTGTTGTACTGATTTGGCCAGATCGGGATTGGAGGAGACTTTGGTAAATGGGTTACACCACCACTACACCCGCTTGAGTACAGCATCATGCATCAACTTTATCTTAGCTCTCAGCTTAATATCATAGCTAAGATTAAATTTATGCATTTTGTGGTTGTTTTGCAGTGGGAGTAAATGGGTTAAGTATAGGAAGACAAATTCAGATGTATGCATCTTCGAATATGACTCTTACAGACAATGCAACGGAGGACGACCAAACATCAGCCCCAACACCCAACTAAGCGATTAGGTCTGGAGACAGATAATCTATGTAGCCAAACAGTTATTCTACGGTATGGATTAAAAGTCTGCCGCTACAGTCCTGGGCCTCAGCCAAAAAAGCCTCTCCAGCTGGCAGCCATGAAGGCCCAAGCCCATAGAATCCCTTGCGTTCGTGTATTTAGATCCCACAGAAAATGTTCGTGAGGCAAAGCAAATTGGTGCCCACTTATATTATGTAGTGTCCTTAGTCCAGTTGATCAGAACTTTATTTATCGCTTTCTCGAATACCTTGCTGATGTTCGGAACGAGACTAATTGACCGGAGGTTGCAAGGATATTTTTCTCGCTTGAATATGGGTTGTACAATCGCAGTTTTCCACAATGCACATTATTCAGAGCATTGTTAAATAGGCATTGCTAACCACTTCTAGAAAGAGGTGTCTTAACACAATGTTCAAGATCTCGTCGACTCCCACTAACTTTGACACTGAAGAAGAGTGTTGTTAGCCAGTACGCGGTTCTCAAGTTCGTGGTTCGGGCTAACACTCTTGTTTACCTTGTACACTTCCTGAAAGACTGCGCCAAGTACCTCCACTTTTTCTTGCGGGTTTTCAAACACAAAGAAGTTTTCGTCGAGTGCGGCGTTATATGGATAAATACCTTTGTTGTCAATATACGTTCATTGTCCGTCGTTCTGGGGAGCTTACGACTATAGCCTCGGGCAGAACCGATTCTAATTTGTTTGTAGTGAAGTTACGTTTAGCTCTGTACGTTTCCACTATTAGGAAATATTTCGGTGGGCCATATTACCCACGTGGGCCTTATTTGCCGCACTTACTATACACTATTTGATTTGGTGCAATGAAAAGTTGTGTTTTGCTGGCACCAAATTAGGTTGGATTAGGTAGAAGGGCTGCTAGTGAATTCACCAGCCCACATGGTCTAAGTTAGTCCATTGTGATACCCACAGTCAGACTACTACCACTGATTGACCACTCCAGTGATAGTGCAGTTAATTTGATCCCAACGGCAAATGGTGACTGGACCAGATTTTTTGAAAACGTAAAAGGAGAGTATTAACTTTGCTTTAAATGGGATTCGAACCGATGACCCAGCTAACTAGAGGCAGGGACTCAACTTTACTTTAATTTTAAAATTTATTTTTATTTTTTAATTCATGATACTTAAAACTAGACAAAAATGATTAAATCTATCTTTATATCTAAACAATTCATATTCTTAGAATCTATCCTACTGACCCGTCGCAGGTGCTCTAAAATAATCTAAACTTACTTTCCTATTTACGTTTACTACGCGTCTACTACTAATATTGTTTTTTTTTGCAGTCCATATTGGCAATCTCTTTGTTTTTGCTTACTGGCCTAGAAAACTTAGGAAAACTTGGCGCTCTAAACATTTTTTTTTAATTTTCTTAAAACTAACTAAATCTACGCTAAACCCTTATACTACCTAATAAACTTAAACTACCTTACACTATGTCCGGCATTGTAAACGCGTGTACAAGGGCGTGAACGTTATTTATATGCGTGACATATATAATCTACACGCCTTTGTACACCTTTTTTGTGTTTTTTGTTTGCTCTTTTTTTTTTGGTTTTGCTTCTTTTTGTTTTTTTTTTTTTTTTTTTTTTTTCTTAATCTAACTTAACGTAACTTAAATCTATGTAAGTGGGCTGTTGTCCAACAGACCGACTATCAGATCTGGCGATGGCGGAGACTGGTTCTGGTGTAACCACCAAAAAAAGTGCCGCGCCTTTGCACTCTCTCTCCTATCTCGAGCAGAGATCGCTCTACTGAACCGGAGTTGATCCTCGTGTTCGCGAGCGATATCCGATTCATAGTACAGCGTGGAAGATTATAGGACATCCACTCATGTCCTGAATCAGATTTAACGAATCTAAACAGAGGAAAGCCTCAGGTGGAATAAAGCCGGTGTGGCGCACATAAAGTTCGGGTAATGAGCCCCGAAGATCAGACTGTTGGTAGACATCATACTCCTTGCGATGTGTCGTCGCGTTAGTGAAATTATAAAATTCTCTACTCTTTTCACGTTAGCCCTGTTGTACAAGACCTTGTTGCGATAGTACTTTTTGTACTTCTGTATGAGGGCCTAGATTACCTTCACCCTGGTATCAAGTTGGCTGCTGTAAAATAACTTTTCTAGCATTGGTCAAAGCCTTCTCTATATGTTTGTTAAAATACAGAAAATGATCCAACCAAATGCCGAGATATCTGACTACACTTTTCACGATTAGCGGCTGGCCCTGAGCGTCAACAATGCAGAAATCTTTCCAGTTCACACGCGTATCACTTGAAGCCCTGTGTACAGGGCACGGAAAAGAACAGTTTCACATTTTAGGAAGTTGATAAGCAGCTTCCAGTCATTACAAAACCCAGTGGGCAGGCACTCAACCAACTGCACCATCCAGTCGCATGGCACTGAATTACTGTACACTGTATGAAAATTCAAATTAATGCATTCATCGAGACCTCTAGTACCAATGACACCCAGCTTGCCGAATTTTCGCAAAATAATTAAAAATTACTAATCTTCGTTAAAAGTAAAGCACAAATACACAGGTGAAGGTAATCTACTACATGAAAGAAATTAAACACGAGATACTAATTGTTCGCTTTATTTTATTTCATTTCTTGCACGACGTTCTGCTCTATAGTGAAAATGGTACTGCTGTTCGACTGCGTATCCCGATCCCTTTGTTTCACCCTTTTCGACCCTTTTTTGTGCGAAGATTATCGGCGGCATCAGATGATGGTGCCGTTTTGGTGATGATCTCAGCCGACTGCGCGTTGATACGTAAAGCCTGCGCAAAATGTTATTGCGGCGGTTCGGAACAACTAACGAAAACCAGGCTCAGCAAGGATGAAACGTAAAATTCGGAAGTCTGTCGCCATCAAAACTTCAGTGTGTTGAAAATTCCTCGTAGTGTGCAGAATCTTTAACGTGTGCACACTCTTTTGATCATTAATACCTCTATTACCGATAGTGAGTCGAACGAAAAATCAGGCGAATGGTGAAAATTGAAGACTCTTCGGGCTGGATCCATGTTGTCCATGCGCTCTACATGGCCCAGCCATTTTAGGCGTTGAACGCATGTCAAAACTAGACATGGCGTTGTATAGCTCATCCCTATGCACGCTGGCATATGCGGCCTTGAAATCGACGAATAGGTGGTGGGTGTCGATCTTGCATTTAACAGGGATCGTTGCTGGCATCTTGCCAGGTTGAGAGCAGTCAACAACTTTGCACTGGATGCACAGGCCCATGCCCATGTAATTAATTGCGAGCGGTCTCGAACGCTGGAGTCGGCATACTAAACGTCTCATATAGAAAGTTTGGAGGATGGCATTGTTACAATGACCACGAAGTCTGATACTTAGCTTTCGAGCGGAGTTTGTTATTTCTTCGTCAACGGTAGTTATCCCTAGGTACCTTTGTGTATCACAATTCCTGAGATAGCAGGGAGCTTTAGGTTTCAAATTTCAGGTAATGGGGCTGCTAGTGTATTCACCAGCACACTTAGACCATATTGGTCCATTGTGATACCCCTAGTCAGACTACTACCACTGATTAGCCACTCCAGTGCAGTTAATTTGATCCCAACGGAAAATGGTGACTGGACCAGATTAAAAAACCAGATAAGAGAGTATAAACTTTGCTTTCAGTGGTATTCGAACCGGGAACCCCGCTATCCAGGGGCAGGCACTCTACCAACTGCGCCATCCAGTCGTTTACCAGGGAGCTTTCACAATAGCCCTTATAATTTTATTTTGAAAAGACTGAATAATTCCTCTATTATTTGCTCTGGTACAACCCCATAGTTGTATGTTGTATGCCGTAAGTCCATATAGGCTTTAGTACTTGCAGTATGTTGTACATGCTTAACTTGGAGTGCCTTACAAGTAACCAGTACACTTCTCTATACAGGTGATCGAGCTCATCCCGTTTCTTTTTCACGTGGGCCTTCCACTTGAGCTTCGCATCGAGTGTCATACCATACATATTTTGCTTAATGAAAGCTGGTAGATTTTCAATATTTCTGTAGGTAAAATTCATGTACGTTGATTTGGGAGTAATGCGCCAGCGTTTTGACCATTCGTTTATTTTGTCCAGAGCTCGTTGCAGTTTTTCAGTTGAAGACTCAACTGAACTTCCCGTTTCCAGAATCGCTGTGTCATCCGCAAATGTAGCCACAAGTGTACCCTCAGCTTGAGGTATGTCTCTAGAGCACAACAGGTACAATGTAGGGCCAAGGACACTCCCTTGAGGGACTCCTGCTCGGATCTCTTTAAGATCGGAGTATTCAGTTTCGTGTCTAACTCTAAATAATCTGTTATAGGAGGTACCCGTGCACATTGGTCTTAAATATCTGCGGGTTGTAGTCTGTGGGAAATATTAGGTTGGGGAGAGCATTCCATATTCGAGCAGTGCGGCTGAAAAACGAGTCTCAGAATTTAACTGTGCGTCCGAAAGTAGGCTTAAGGGTATACTGATGGGCATTCCTGGCGAGACGAGTATTGCGGGTGAATTCATGGAGAGGAGGAATGCAGTTGGCTAGCTCACTTGAGCATCGTTTGTTGAAATAACGATAAAACACGGACAAAGAAGAGACGGTACGTCGATGTTCGAGCGAGTCTAATGACTGCGATATTGTTGTCTCCTATAAGTTTTATCGCTCGCTTTTGGATTCTGTCAAGTAGGTGCAGTGTGGTCTTAGGCACCAGACCAGATATGTTCTACTCAAGCTTGGGGCGGATGTACGCCTTATAAATTAAAGCCAAATCAGAAGGGGTGAAATATTTCTTGCATCGATTAAGAAAACCTAAACATTTCGCAGCATTTTTGGCGACCTCAAATATGTGATCGCTCCAACTAAGTGTTGTGTTGATACACATAACAAGGATGGAAAGTTTTACGGTTTCATCGACACAAGCGCCATTCATGGACAATGGCTGATTATCAAGGGTTCGCTTGAGTGACAGCAGACAGCATTGAATTCCACTCTATTGTGTTTTCCCCAGTAAATGTTGTCAAGATCGGAATTCAATGTGCTTAACATACGCTGCCGTTCCAATTCTAAGGCCGAAGGGCGGGGTCGTGGGTCTTGGAACGAATATGAAAAGCTAAGGGTGCTGTCATCAGCGAAGGAATGGATTGGATTCGAAGTAGCAGACAAGAGATCACTTATAAAAATGAGAAAGAGTGTCGGAGACAGAACTGAGCCTTGGGGAACACCAGCATTTATTTGGTGGATATCAGACTTGAACCCATCCAAAACAAATTGAATTGAACGGTTCGAAAGGTAATTTCTAATCCATAGAAGAAGAGATTCATCGACGCCATAGGCACGCATTTTCGACAAGAGAGCTTGATGCCAAACTCTGTCAAATGCTTTAGAAATATCAAGCGCAACGATCTTGCTTCCGCCTGCTAGTTCCACTTTTCGGTGAGATAAGCTATCAGATCACCAGTGGACCTCTCACTGCGGAAACCATATTGTCGGTCATTAAGAAGCTTCCGCGATTCAAGATATTTCATAAGCTGACGATTTATGAGCATTTCCATGACCTTAGAAAGAAGGGACGTAAGTGCTATGGGTCGGTACGAGGTGGGTGACGAAGATTCGCCCTTTTCAGGGACTGGCTGGACAAATGCTGTTTTCCATCTTCTCGGAAAGAGACCTAAAGAGTAGGATAGATGAAAAAGCTTTACTTACAGAAGAACACCTCTTCAGAAGTATAGGGGGAATAGCATCCGGGCCAGCGGATGTGTGCACGTCGAGATCTTTCAGTATTCTTGCAACTGTACGAGTGCGGAAGTGGATTTGTCCCATGGTGAAATCAACGCTCTCAAGTACAGGTGGAGACAAATTGGAATCTGGCAGTGTTGAGCTAGCTGCAAAATGAGCCGCAAGCAGATTAGCCTTGTCTAAAGGGCTGACAGCTGGAATGTCATTGTAAATGAGCGGGGGAATTGAAGGCGGACGAGGCGGAATTCTTTACGTTTTTTTACAAATGCCCAAAAGTTGTTGCTATCCTTGGAAGCTTGGTATTATTGGTAAAAGCGATATGGGTCTGTACGACTTTTTGTTGTTCAACGGTTTGCCCAGTTTTGGAACCATTATCACTTCTGCAACCTTCCATGAGTCTGGAACATATAGTAGCCTAAAAGAAGCGTTAATTAAGCAGAGCAGTTTAAGTAGCGCCTTTTTCGCCAAGTTCTTCAGGAATTTTTCCGGCTATTAGATCATAGCCAGGAGCCTTGTTGTTTTTTTAGATTTTTGATTGTCTGGCAGAGTTCGTTTAGCACTCTTTCTATTCTAGAGCTGTCAGATGTAGACACTTGACCATCAAAAGCCTGGAATGTTCCCTCATTCATTGTTGTCCTTGATTGGCGCGGCCTGAATTTGGGGCTTCTTGATATTTTTTGCTTCTTTCCAAAGTGAGTAGCTTGTACACTTTTCATTTGTTAGACCTTCGAGATAAGTCTATATCTTGTGGTTTTTAAAAACTTGCAAAGCTTTGTTTAGTTGCTTGCTACACATGTCTGTAGTCCTTTGTTCATCGGCTTCTTCAGCAAAAAACACAACTTTACTTATCATTGTTTATCCAAAACTTTATTAATTAAGGAAATAAAGTGTTTACCACAACTTAAACAATTTTGAACAAACAAAGTTCATTTGACGTTTGATATATCTTATTTTTTCATTGCTATGGTGGCAATAGTGAAATTGAGGCGAATTAAGAAACTCGCGAACCGTAATAGATCAACTTGCTACGTTCCTTAGCCTAACAGTTCGGTATCAGGCGAACGTTCGACTTTCGAATAGGGATATAAGTCACCAACAAGAGAGAGAGTTTGGTACGAACTGAAGTAGAGACCAGTATCGAAGAAGATTGTCGGATTCGATCATCTTGATTGGGCATCGCAAGAGTTTATTTTGTGCTTGGATTTTTGACAAAGTTTCTAATGGACGATCATAGACAACGCTTGCAAGTTCGCTAATTCGGCGCTAGAAATGTAGGCCCGATATCCGGATCTCTCTTGCTCCGAAGCTCTCCGGATCCCTCCGTTTTCTTTGACGTGCTCTGTCCACTTTAGTTTCTAATCTCTCGCATCTAATGTCATCCTTGATACTTACCTTCATTAGCAAGCGGTATCTCTACCGATGCCGGGTGATTTGAGATCACGCCGAAAGGGTATTTTTCCTAACACCTTTTGTTCCGAGCTTTAATCAAACGTCATACTTTGGGAGCAGTTGCCCATATCGTAATCCAGAGCATAAGCAATCTATCCACCAGATAGTATCTAAATCAGAACTGATCTTCACAAAGTTGAGCTCCACAAACATGCCACAACCACAAACTCCCGAACATCAAAATTTTCTATTTTACGTTAATAGAGTAGGATGTCTTGTTGTTGTGCCGAAATGACACGAGATCTATTTTTTGACTCGTCACACCACCGGCAGTTGGTTTTTTGTGCTTTCCCATGCTTCCTACCGTGACACAGTAACTGATGGTTCACTAAAATGATATCGGTGTGCTGAATATGTACGATCTTAGCAACGACGACCCGAGAAAATGTCCTTATTGCAAATCAGGGAAAACAATTCACATCCAACAGCCGTTTCCATGCATCCTTCATCTTGCCCAGCCAAACGACCCCTCAAACTGCCCAGTCTCGGTCTACCACTAGCCAAACACTCTCAATCTGCGGTACATCACCGCCTCCTCTCCCTCACCGAACCAACACACCGAGTGGCTGCTAGTTACATCCGCATGATTTATGATCGTTTCCACTCAAGCGGCAAGCAGGTTGTAATGTATCACCAACGGAACACGATTTACGCTCTATCAGTGTTTCACGAGAACTAAGCCCCGATCCCATTGCAGGTGTGTGACATCATGTGAAACCCCATTCACGCCTGAAGCCCTCGACCCTTTCTCGTGAACAATCTACGCGCCAACGCCATGTGACACTGTCACCATCAAAACAAAGCAGAGTTACAGCAGCAGTTCCAAACTTCGAACGAACCGAAAATAAACCAAAACAAAAAAAAAAACACTCGATTTGTCCACAACATGGACAGCAACATCAACGCCAACAACAGCAACACAATCACCAGCGGCAGCAGCATCAGCAGCGGCGGTGGTAGTAGTGGTGGCGGCATCGCCAACAATAGGGCGACACCAGTTACCTTCAGCCTGGGGGGTCAGAAGCCATCGCTGGCACACAACTTTCGTAACAGTCTGCTGCTCGACAGCCAGACGGACAGCGTCGATGGCGACGACCAGGCACAGCTGCTCCGCACCCCATCGTCTAGGGCGCGAAAGTTCATCATCATCCCCTCGACACCTCCAGTGCAAAAGCAGCCGCAACCGCCCCAATTTCCCGCATCGCCACCGTCAGTCTCCATAAGTGAGCAGCCCCAGCCGAGTGCGAAACCACACAGCGAAGCTGTGACATCCAGCAGCAAGGCGACCCCACAAAGCGGAATCTCAGCACCGGCTGCCCTGACTGCACCCACCATCATCACCACAGCCAGTGACTGCACCACCACCAGTCCGACCAGTCCGACAATTGCTTCAATTAATTCCTCATCAAGCCTCTGCGTCGATCTGAGGCCCAAGGCGGAGCGCAACAGCAGCATGAGATCCGTCGTGTCAGGTGAGTGTGAGTGCATGTGTGTGATAATTTGTGACAACCCCAAGCAGGCGGCTAATTCAATTGCATAAACCCCACGCCGATGGGGCTGGTGTGTGGCCCCGGCCAGGGGATGGCCGTGCCAGTTGCACAAGCGATCGTGCGAATTGGCGTGACAGACTGAAAGGGGTCTGCAGCGCTGATTAATCGTGTGGTGCATCACTTGGTCCGGCCTTTGTGCGAACTCAATTCAGGCACTGGGGCCGTGATTTGATTAGCACTCGGCGCGGCGTGGGCGATGTCTTCAAGTGATCTTAAATCGCTGTCACTCGGGATAAATGGTTTTGTTACAAAACGCAAGCTTCCATGTCCGACGGCCATTAGCGCTTAAGTGAATTCATTGGCACAGTTCTATGAGCAGCTTCGCGCGCACATTTCTTTTATCTTGCGTACGTCTTCGGCGTCGGACCTCGTACTCATAATTCACTGCTTCCCGCACTGAGTTCCGGTCACGATGTCGTCGTGACTGTAAGTCTCAGACTTCTGCCACTCGGTGTGAGTCTGCTTGTGCGACGTTTTAAATCTCACCTCTCTCTCTCTCTTTCTTCTCTTTCAGCTTACTCCCAGGACGCGGATCACCACGACTCGAGGAATCAGCTGCTGCATCCATCGACCAGCGGCAAGCACCTCAGTTCCAGTTCGTACATCTACGGCGACTCAGCGGCCAGCCAGATCTTCTCGGACGGGATGTCGGTGCGATCGCTAGCGTCTATCGGCATTGGATCGACGGACGGCAGGAAGCTGGTAATCCGGCGAGTGCCCACCACCCCCAACGAGCTGTTCAGCATAGTCAACTCGCCATCACCGCAGTGAGTATCATTACAGTCCTTGATCCTCCATTCCACTTGGCGCGTGATCATTAAGCAATTTCGGAGTCTCGGGGAAATAGCTAATTATCTGGCCATCTTCGCATTGAGCACGTTTAGGCATAATGAGCAGCTGCCCAGAGCCACATGATCGACTTGGTCCACTAATCCACTAATTACCGCGGGATTTACGTAACGCCGACGTCGACGTCGACGTCGCCGTGTGTGTGGCGATCGGAGTCGATTCACACAGCCTCCTCTGGTCGCCTCGTCGGGGCTGGTTTTGTTTTACATTTGCCTGTAAACTGCGCCTTCCTCATTTGCGGCCCTCCGTGAGATTGCAACCAATTCGCCGCTTAATTGGTCTGAGATAATTGGCTAGTCGGACTTGGGCACTTAGTCAAACTGTGGACAGAATCGAAACCTACGCTAATCGCGGACTTCCGCTCGAAAGCCCATCCGTGTGGGACCACTGAGTCTGGGATCGTGTCTATGTCGCGATCGGTTGAAGGGCAATGCTGTCAGAGGCTGCGTGCTGTTGCTAGTCGATCCGTGGCCAAAAGCCATTGAACAAGTTCACCCCCTCAGTTGCTTGTCTTACGTAACCCTCAAGATCCACTCTCTCTCGTAAGTGCCATCCGCGATAACCTCTGCCACCCGCAATCGTAAACTTTAACAAGCAGCGCCGATGCAAATCAACCCGAATCAGCACTCGTCTTCGACTCGTTAAGGTGATGTGTATACCTAGACATTTTATGCCAGCAATTAGGAGCCCATAAAAAGAATCTAAAAGCATTCATAACACCAACCCTGACAAGCGCGCAACCGTGTAAACACCGCCAATTGGGTTCAACGCTATCTGCCGTGCACCGAGCCGAGTAGCGAATCGGCTCATTCGCATTTGCAGCACGTCATGGCGATCGATTGCAGCCGATCGATAAGTATCTATGTTTGCGCATGTACGCCCGCATATCTGGTCGACGGTGTTAATTGAATAATAATCCTCACTTAGCACAGACTGCCCGACGCACCTTCATTACGCGAAGAACTCGGCCAACAGCCATATGCAGGCATGCACACACGTCCGTTGGTTGCAATGCAAGTGCGAATACATGGCCGGACACATAGGTGCCTGGGCGATGTGCACTGAATTCTGAAATCGTATCCGATTGGAGCAAAACACACACACACACACACAACCACGCGCCACGATAATTGAATCGCATTACCATTCAAATTGTTGTGCGGTTTCGAGATACCCCGGGCATGTAGTGCATCCATGAATTTCGAATGTAGTTCGATCTGCGATCTACGATGACAGTCGATCGGGTTTTCTAATTCATCGTGACGTTACGTGGATAGGGAGAGTTATCGATGCTCGTTTTCATTTGGGGAAGTGGTCGAGGCAATTGAATTGCCTTCTCAATGATTTTGATCTTGTATTTTTTGTCATCATTCACATTGCCGAAATCCAAGACGAATCTATTTTTTCACAGATTATTGCTTAGGTTAGGTTAGGTAGTGGGCCTGCTAGTGTATTCACAAGCACAATTAGACCATATTGGTCCACTGTGATACTCCCGTGACAGTGCCATTAATTTGATCCCAACGGCAAATTGTGACTGGACCAGATTGGAAAACCAGATAAAGCCGTATTAACTTTGCTTTACCTGGGATTCGAACCGGGGATCCCACTAACCAAGGGCAGGCACTTAACCCACTGCGCCATCCAGTCACACCGTATCTCCTGTTCCTTTAACTCTAGGATGGGCAGCTGTTTGTGAGGCGGTAATATAGCCTACTGGGTCTCGATAGGCCTATATTCTTATTCTATGGAGAATGGATTAGAATTAATGTGCTCAGCGAACATCGGCGCAAGAAGTAAGGGCGTTTCGATTCTATTGACTTATAAAATTGGATAAATCTGCCCATCCGGGTATTAATGTAGATTCTTACATATTCTTACATGTACTTTTTACATTATTGATACAATTTATTCGTGTCAATGTGTCTTCAATAAATTGCATATCACGAATTCGTAGGACTTTACGGTGTAGTGTACATCGAGTTGACGAGTTGCATTCATTTGTGAGCCTCAATCTGGTAGAAGTTCCATTATCTGCTTTTTTTGTTTTTCCACACGTAGATCTCGCGACTAATTTGATGCGTGTTAACTACTTAGTCATTAAACTTATGCTATGTTCCCAACGAACCGAAATCTAGAGGTTTGGATGAAGTTGTACTGAAACATCAATAAGCCGTTTCCACCGAGTTGAAGTGTTTTCAAATGTCATTTGCTGTACATTTTGATGTGGCCGACAAAACAGCTGTTGGTAGGAATTAATAGTGTTGAGAAGCAACGAGAAGTAGCGTGTTTATATATTTTGACATCTAACAATGGAGTCCAAAATAAAATGAAGTTCTTACTTCAGCCTTATTGGGTTTGACAACTGTTCACGGATGGATGAAATCAAGGGGGTTTCAACTAGTTTCCGCCGAAAGCGCTATGTTTCGAAACCGTAAAAGTGTATGTCGAAACCTCGGAGAATTACAGAAATTGGAAACTTCTCGAGATCTCGTTTGGTGGTTACATAGCATAAGTGCGGTAATTGTGGATCGCTGCTTTCATTTTTCGGGCCTTGTTATTTTTAGCTATTTTCCGAAAGGAATAACTATGAAAAACTAAATATTGTAACGCAAAACGAACATTGGCAACTCAGAGGAATAAGAGAGAGAAAGAGGTAGAAGGATAAAGTCAAAGGAGGACACTCTGATTGTGACGTTCAAGCAAGACGGTCGAGTTATAAGACAAAATTAATAGTGGATTTATTATCTCTAACATTAAAATATTAGCTTTTAACTTTAAGGCTAAACTAACCCAATCATAGGATATTTGTCGTTGTAAGCTAGAAATCTACAAAATGTAAAAAATGTCCTTGCTTCGTACACAATGCAATTTTGTTTGCAAATTAGAAAACATTTTATTGAAGAATCCGTTGGTATTTTCGAGAAAAGTTTTGCGTTCAGTCATTGGCCCTATTTGCGTTGAAGGCATTTGGACAATAAGGTTCAACCACGAACTATATGGAGTGCACATCAACGTGAGTCTAGCTAGGTGTCTTCTGTAGAGTTTTCGAACTTAGCACTCTGTCCACTGGCCCGCGCAATAGAGGACGCCCACGAAAAGGAGGCACACATGGGGAAAATAACCTCAAACAACTTGATGTGCGAAAATATCGTAGCAGCTGGAGAGGCTTGTTGATCGCGACCCAGGTCCACCAAGGACAGTAGCGCCAGTAGATGAAGGAAGGTTTGCCGATACATCAAACAAATTTTGAAACCCTTTTTTTTTACTAAACACTCGTACGAACTGTACTGATGTACCTGTAGGTTTTCACCGATGTATCTTTCCTTTGCCTTGGAAAAGGTGTTTGGTATTCTACTCCTTACTGCCAGGCGGCATCTTAAATATTTTATATTACTTCGTGTTATATATATTATAGACTTCACATTTGAAGAATATAATCAGCTGGTTTCTTTTCTATTTTTGGAGAAGAAAAAGCCTTTCCACCAAAGGGACTGATTTTTTTTTGGTTTTGAAATCTTTATCAAACTCTGAGCCCAATTGTGTGTGTACGTGTAATCGGACACTTGCCGGAGCACGCTACACCTCGCCATCTACGCAAAAAACCTGCCAGCGACTCACTGACTCGATTTGTTTGCCGGAAATATAAAGCTCATCTGTGCCTCAACAGTGACAATAACTGTTTCATGGCCGCTTATTATTATTATTGGTAAGGGTATTTTGCACCGCGGCCTTTAGATCCATTGTGCCCCTTTTCATAACTTTGCTTTCTTAAGAGCTCTCCGCCCAAACAGCTCTTTTCAGAGTTGTATGAAAGTCTTTTGTGGGCTTACGCCTCACAAGATCCCAGGCTATGTTCGGGAATTCCGTTAGATTCTACGCAGAATCTGCAGAGACCTTCTGATTCTCCTAGTTTCCTTAGGGCTGTTTTTCCTGCTCATTTTAATACATGCCTCAAGCCTCTTTCGGTTATATTGACCCAAGAGTTTCTCGGCTTGCTTCATGCCGTGAGCGTTGTTCCAGGTATCTGTAGGTTCCCTCTTTTTATTTCCCTGAGGATATGGTCTCCTACAGCGCAGAGCGGCACTGGGCTTATAAAAGGTTCCGATACTCCTTTCCTAGCGAGGTTAGGTTAGGGTTAGGTAGGGCGGCTGCTAGTGCATTCACCAGCATACTTAGATCATATTGGTCCATAGTGATACCCCTAGTCAGACTATTACCACTGATTGACTACTCCAGTGACAGTGCCATTAAGTTGATCTCAACGACAAATGGTGACTGGACCAGATTTGAAAACCAGATAAAAGCGTATTAACTTTGCTTTCATTGGGATTCGAACCGGGGACCTCGCTAACCAGGGGCAGGCACTCTTTTTTTTTTTTATTTTTTTTTTTAATGTAGTTTTATTTACTTCATTCTATATTTCTTACTTGCTAGACAAAATTACTTAAAACTAGCTTAACTATCTTAAGAATTACAATTCTTTCTTTCGTTCTTAATACTAACCTACTGACCCTATGCGGGTACTCTAAGCCAATCTAATCTATGTTATAAATGTGCCTTTCGGCTTAATCTGCGTTTTTTTAGTCTTTATGACAATCTGTTATTACATTTTTCTTTGCCAAGAAAACTTTTAAAACACTTGGCTAAACTTAACTACTTACACTACCTAATACTAACTTACCCTAAGATAAAACTTAATACTATCTTAACTATGTCCGTAACAGTACGGACACGTGCACCAGGGCGTATATGTTGTGTATATGCCTAACATATATAATTTATACGCCGTGATGGACCTTTTTTGTTTTTTTTTTGTTTCCTATATATATTTTTTATTTTTTTTTGCTGTATATATTTTTTTTGGATTTTTTTGTTTTATATATATATAATTTGTTTTTTTTTCTTACATCTACCTTAAAAACTATGTAAGCTGGCCACTATGGTCAGCTATCTGATCCTCTTGAAAAGCTGGCGGTGGCGGAGGCTGATTTTGGTGTAACCACCAATAAAATTGCCGTTCTTTGGCAGACTCTTTCCTATCTCGAGCGGGGATCGCTCTACTGAACCGGAGGAGATCCTCGTGGGTGCGAACGACATCCGGTTCGTATTGAAGTCGCCTATCCACTGTTCGGCGTACGACATGGAAGATGATAGGACATCCTTGTGGATCCTGTATTAGGCCAATTGTGTCTAGATAGAGGAATGCTTCGGGAGGAATAAAGCCGTTAAGGCGCATCCTTTCATGGTACATACTATTGGGGTAGTAAGCCCCAAAGATCAGCCTGTTGGAAGAGGTCATAGCTCATGCAGTGTGCCTTCTGATTAGTTTAATAATAAAATTATATACCCTATTCACGTTTGCCTCGTTGTACAGGACCTCGTTAGGGTAGTACTTCTTGTACTCAGACTTGGGTGTGCGATACAGACGGAGACAGCTCCTAAGATACTGCCTCTCGAACAACCTCATCTTTTCCATCTGGGAGGGACTCACGTTGAACCACAATGGACAACCTTACACCATAATGGGCCGTACTAGGGCCATGTAGCAGATTACCTTCACTCTGGTATCAAGTTGGCTGCTGAAAAACAACCTTCTTGCCGCAGCAAAGGCTTTTCTGGCTTTCGTCAGAGCAATATCTATATGTTTGTCAAAATACAGATATTGATCCAGCCAAATGCCTACATATCTAACTACACTTTATACAGCTAATGGCCGACCATGCGGGTCAACTATGCCGAACTTACGCCAGTTTTGGCGCGTATCCCTCGGTGCCGTGTACAACGGGGTCCTGAACAGGGTAGTTTCACACTTCAGGAAGTTGATAACCAACTTCCAGTCGTCGCAAAATCGCTGAATTTTATCGAAGTCACGCTGCAACAATATATTTATTACCTCGATCTTCGGACCTGTTCTGTACGCAACTAGATCGTCGGCGTACGCTATTAAGTGCGGCATGGAACCTACAAGCTCTGCAGTGAATATTGAAAACAAGATCGGCGAACCAACCGCCCCCTGTTGTAGACCATTTTTAATATCAAAGACCGTGCTAGAAGTTACATCGCCATTTTTCACGACAAACTTTCTACCGGTTATCATGTCATGGATCATGTATAGCAATGGTTTACTTATGCCAAGCTTGACCAGCTTGAGGTTGAGGCCCTCTAACCAAACGGTGTCGAACGCTTTCTCCAAGTCAATCAGACAGGCACCCGTGCATTGTTGTTTGCCTTTATTCCACTGAATGTCGGACACCAGTTTTGACGCGGCATGTATGGTTTCATGCCCCGCCCTGAATCCGAACTGGTTTTCCGGTATGATTTTATTTTCATCAACCCATTGTTTCAGGACTCGAATGACTATCTTTTCAAAAACCTTGCTTATGCAAGGAAGACGACTGATCGACCGAAGATTTGTCGGAATGGACTTGTCTTTGTCGCGCTTAGGGATCGGCTGAACTACAGCTGTTTTCCAGTGTGCTGGGTAATGTGCATTACTCAGGGCATTTTTGAACAATGTTGAGTAGACTTTACCGCTTCGGGGGGAAGATGTCGAAGCACAATATTCGGTACACCATCGATTCCGACAAACTTTTTCTTCTTCAGTGAGTTGAAGATACCCTGGAGATCTTCTTGAGAAATCAAGATATGATTTGCCTCGTTGGCGACGGCAAGATTTGCCATGTTAACGTCACTGAACCTGGTGAAACCTGGATTCTCAGATCGCCATTGACTTATCTCATTGCGGAGATAGAAGTGGTTTAGCAAGGCTCTGTTCTCCAGATCGTGATTCGGCCTACTAACCTCGTTGACCGTATACACTCTCTGGAACACAGCGAACGGTCGAACGGTCAGAATGTCGTTTTGATCTTTCCTCCGGAATATTTTATTTACTTGCGGGAACATACCCGGGTTGTTGGATTGTAAAGCCCGGATTTTATTGCCCCAGTGCAAGCTTATAGCCAAGCTGTAATTAATTCTTATTATCTGTTGGAGGTTTTTGATCTCCGACTTCAGTGACCTGACTTCCGCGTTTTGTGGATCTGTAAAACGCCTGTGCAAGAGTTTGAGTCTTGACAGCAGCCTACTCTTGTGTACGTGAAGTGCATGGATGGTAGCATTTCGATAAACATCACTGTCATCGACTTCTACTACCTTCGGAATAGTCTTGTCCATTGTACGTTTAATCACGTCGTCCATTTCCATGAGGTACCTGTCGACCTCTTCGTTCGTCAGGTTTCTGTTCGTCGGAGGATTGATCCCACTCGAACGTAGTTCTGTGGATAAAGTTCTGGAGAAGCGTGGCCAGCGGGCCTTAATGTAGTTATAAGTGTTCCTCTGGACATACTCCTCCAGTCCTTCCACCTCGTTCGGGAGCTGAATAACTGCGAAGAGCCCGCAGTGATCACTCTCGTACTCAACAGCAGTTAGACAGTTCCGTGTGCTTCTTTCCACGTCTAGTATAGTCAGTCGTTTGTCTATCAGCATCAGATCCAGATAGGACCCGCTTCTAGGATACGATGGCCTTTCGGTTGCAAGCAGATCTAGCTTGAACTCAATATTGTGCTCTACCAACCATCTATACAATGAGGTCCCCCTGTGGTTGTGTACCACATTACCCCACTCTATATGCCGCGAGTTAAAGTCGCCAGCTATGATATAGTAGTTCTCCTCCGAACTCAGTCGAAGGCTAGTGAAAAGAGTATCGAGTTCTGAAATGAAATATTGGTTGATTCGTGCCTTGTCAGACGCATAGATAGCGATCACGTATAACCGCTTACCACCCCGAAGGGGGATGCGTGCGATACACACTTCTATCGCCTGGAATCTTCGCACTTCATTGCTATACACGACCTTATGACAAAGGCCTTTTTTTATTAAGAGGGCGACCCCGCCAGCTAGGTAGGTTCGGTCTCTTCGAATGATGTGATAATTCTTGCACCTGAGTTTGTGCGTCTGGCTTAACCTAGTTTCGCTAACCATCAACACGTCAGGATTATGGGTTTGCAACAAATTACCAAAGTTTAGTTTTCGTTCGTGCCTAATCAGTGAATTCACATTCACTGCTAGAATCTTCAGGTCGTGAGCTGCGTACGCAGCCATCATTGAGATGTCTCGTTTGAATCGTCAAACAGCGTCGAATAGATGAGGTCTATTCGCGCTGCTTGCTCTTGGAACTGGTTTTGGAATTGGTTTTGGAGCTGAGCGATCTGCCTCTGGATAGAGAGCAGGACCGTCTGCACATCCAAATTAGCTTCAGGTTGCCTGGCCACCAGCGAGACTTCATACTACAGTTCGCTGCGGCATGCCCAAACCTTTGACGGCGAGCACATTGTAGCGTGTGCTTTGTCTTTTTTAAAGTTTCCCATTTCACATCAATAGTGCCTAAACGATCGATTCGCTTTAGGCTATCTACTTTGCTATCTGGGCTGACCTGGACTAGGAAGAACGGAAGCCTCCGGTTCTCCCTCTTCGTTACCGCAGTGTAAAAGGGCTTGACCCCAACGACCTTGACGTCGTCTGTTTGCACAAGGCGCAGCTCTGCGAGGATCTCTTCAGGATCAGTATCGGGATCCACGTTCTTGAGGAGAACGGTCTGAAGTTTTTCCCCTTTTGGGGTATAAGTGAAGAACTCGACCCCGGTTGTCGTTAGCTCCTCCTTTATAGCACGATAATCTGACACTGATGAGCAGTGAACAGAAAGCCTTAATGGCCCTTTATATTTCATGTAGTAGGTATTTTTAGTGGCCAACTTACATAGCTTGTCTAGGTCCTTAGTCTCCAAACCGAAGACGTTGATTGGAGGGAATCTCTCTTTCTTCGCTGCAACTGGTTGCTGAAGTTGTTGTTTCTGCTGTTGTTGTTGCTGCTGATGCTGCGACTGCTTCTGCTGCTGCTGCTGATTCTGCTGCGACTGCTGCTGATTCTGCTGTGACTGCTTCTGCTGCTGCTGGATCTGCTTCTGCTGTTGATGAAGTTGTTGTTGTTGCTGCTGCTTCTTATTAGTTGATCCACGCTTTGGCAGCTGTTGGGTGGGTAGCTGTTGTTGTTGCCTTGGCTTCTGCTGCTGTTGTTGTAGCTGCTGCTTCTCTGCAGCTTCTTTGGCCGCTATTCTGGCCTTCAATTTTTCTTGAAGGAACTGGATATGAGCGTCCAGCTCCTCCCTCTCCCTCTGGCTGTTGACCAGCTCCTCCCGCTCGTCTTCTTCTTCGTCATCCGACATGGATGAAGTCAGAGCGCGGTAGGAGTGCTCACTAACACCTAATGAGAAACTCCCCCCGCCACCTGCTGATTGTACATGATCGTGTTGGTCAGCAAATGCTATATTCGCTACATCTGTAGCTGTTGTCGATGCCTGTGTTGCTGTGTTTCCTACAGCCACACTTACAGCAATTTTTGCATCACGTGAGACAGCCGTGTAACGGCGCTTCACGAGATTTGGTTTCGGTTGAAGCTTTTTTGCTCTTCTTCTTTCTTGCTTCTAACTGGTGGCATGATGTCGCAGCCACCTGTTCAGCAACACCCGTTATTACGAGCGCGGGTCGCTCTGTTGAATCCATCACACAATCGCACTCACACTTCGTGTCTTAAAATCTCTATAGACAAAAATTCTTTTTATTTTATAACGGGATTTCAACCGGGCACTGTGATTCCACGCACAAGTGCAATGCCACTAGGCCACTGCCACGAGGGAAAATGCGCGCGAATTTTTCCTTCATTAGTTTTTTTCTT
This sequence comes from Eristalis intricaria, assembly GCA_964034865.1. NCBI lineage: Eukaryota > Metazoa > Arthropoda > Insecta > Diptera > Syrphidae > Eristalis > Eristalis intricaria. Next base: position 72,161,435 of record OZ035874.1, read on the forward strand.
TTTTTTTTTTAGTTGCACACACAACACACAATAGCCGAAACACGTCTGTTACACACGGAGGTATGGGAACGGGGCAGGCACTCTACCAACTGCGCCATCCAGTCGTTACAAATTAGTGCTTATCATGATAAATTTCAACGTGAAAACAATTCACATGCAGTACTTCGAAAAAACCACGCGCTAACGAAATTAGCAACACAAGCAGTCGTCCTCTGCGTCTTAAAGCGAGCCACATAGATAAGAAGAAGTTCTTAGCTGAAGCACTTTCAGTTCCTTCCAACACACTTCACCAAGACCCAGTTCCGCTACCAACACTTCACTTACACCAAAACATTCATGCTACATTTTCCTTTTCTGTTATAGAAACGGTGTGTTTATTTGAAGATGACAATATATAATAATCTTGACTTGCATGCCATCAATAGAGCCTATAACACCGGATATCTTATATCTTCCATAAATGGCTTGAGCAATTTGTCGTTGTTCTTCTGGCTTTAGTTGGACAAAGTTCTTCTACCAAAATGTCCAATACTTCGTGCCGGACCAACGTCGTGATCCTACTCCTTTCTAGCTTAACAAATTTAACATATTGCAAAACCTTGTGTTTTGTAGCAGTCCATCGCTTACAAGATCTGCTCTGCCGTTTTGTGTACTCGCCTGAAGCCGTTTATAAATAACCTGGTCCATATCAGTGTGGCTTCAGGCCAGGGAAGTCGACCAGATTTTCACACTCCGGCAGATCTTGGAAAATACCCAAGAAATACAAATCGACACCCACCACCTTTTTGTCGATTTCAAGGCCGCATATGACAGCGTGCATAGGGACGAGCTATACAACGCCATGTCTAGTTTTGACATTCCTGCCAAAACTCGTCAGGTTGTGCAGGATGACGATGGAGAATTCTCGCTGCTCCTTCAAGGTCGGTAACGAACTCACCGAGACCTTCAATGTCAAAAAAGGACTTAGACAAGGCGACGCGCTGTCATGTGATTTCTTTAACATCATCCGTGCAAAACTCACACGCCAACACTAGAGGCACGATCTTCCAGAAGTCCGTACAACTGCTAGCATACGCGGATGACATTGACGTGATTGGCTGAACACAGCGAGCCGTCAATGACGCGTTTGCTGGCATTGAGGCGGCTAAAATGGGTCTAGCGGTGAATGAGGGAAAAACGAGGTATATGCTGTCATATATCATCCATCTCTCGAAGGACCAAGCTGACTTTATACAAGACCTTGATCATCCCAGTCCCGCTGTACGGCGCGGAGGCATGGACAATCTCAAAAGCGGATGAGGAAGTCCTTGAACTCTTCGAGAGAAAAACTCTGCGTGCGATCTTTGGTCCTGTTTGCGTTGACGGTTTCTGGAGGAGAAGATTCAACCACGAACTGTACGGGCTGTACAGCGACATGAGTCTTGTCAGGCGTCTTCGGATCCAACGCCTAAGATTGCTAGGCCATGCAGAGCGTATGGACAACTCAGCTCCGGCCCGGAGAGTCTTCGACTCCGAACCCGTGGGACAACGCAACAGAGGACGCCCGCGTTTAAGGTGGCGCACCCAGGTGGAGAAGGACCTCAACCAACTTGGCGTGCGACACTGGAGACAGCTAGCCAGAAACCGTGCTAGCTGGAGAGGCTTATTGGTTGATGCCCAGATCCACCCCGGACTGTAAAAAAAACGTAAGCAAGCGGCGAGTTTCAATGTTGTTGGGACCACGAATTTTTTTTTCCTGGGACCGAAAAGTTGTCATTTATATCCATTAAATATTTAAGCGCTGATTTATTTAGCCTATAGTATTGCTGAAATCTTGTAAAATATAAATGTATTAATTTTTTTAACAAATGCTAAACATTCCTGTTTATATTCAAAGATGCCCGGAACTCCCAAGGTTTAGAAACATCTCTTAAATGTCTTCGAATCACTTTCACTTGGTTAGTTTCTTCTTCCCAAGATAAAATCACATGTGTATGCAGTGCATTTTAGCTTAAATTCAAGTTTATAAAAACTGTTTACTATTGTAAATTTTGTTTAATTATTTTTCAACTCATATTTGCCACTACTTGTCAAAATGACAATGTTCGAAATGTCACAGCTGATTCGAAGTGAAATTTTGCTCGGGAGAAATTCATGATAACCAGAAATGAAGTATTACAGAGTGTTGGGGTTTGGAGGACCCCTGGTGCTGGTTCTCGGTTGCTCGATGAAAGAAGATAAAAAACGGATTCTCTCTCAAGTTTGTGGGTTGAAATCCTTTTATTAGAACACGTCTTACCTCGTTGACGTTCGGTTTCAGAAAGAGATTAAGGGCTTTAAATATGGCTGAGTGGCTTCCGTGTGATTAACTTTGGTACGAGAGACCTCTAGCTACTGAACATTGAAATAAGTGCTAATGAAATTGTCAATTCGATGTTAAGTGACGTTTACACCTAAACACAGAGATAGCAGACTCCACAGCTGATTGCCCCCTAGTCCATCGACAATTTTTTTGGACAGATATTCATGAATTTTTGACGGTTATTCATGAAATAAAGTGAATACCATCCTCTGATTGGTCAATTTGGTTTATGAACACGTTATAAAAAACCGTTGTCAAAAATCTTAAGGGGAAAGGGAGGTAGAAGTCGGGCATCTCTGTGATACTTCATTTCTGATGATAACCTTGTAGTTCAGGCGAGAAACAAGCATTTCGGGAGAATAAAAATAATTTGGGTGAAATGTTGTTAAAAAATGTTGTTGTAAATGAATGAATACGATTTGTTTTCCGAATAATACAGGAAATTCAAAATTTCAAATTATCCAAGTTTTATACAAAAGGGGATATTTCCATTCCGATCTATACAAGAAATTAGAAAAAAAAAATTAAAGAAAATTGTCCATTGAATCTAAACGCATGCACGCAAAGAATCTTATGGATTGGGGTCTTGAAGTTTTGTGTAAACAGCATTTTGTCCTTGCACTTCCACACCGAGGGAAGAAATCAGTCAAAATATGTTGTTGTGCTTGCTTCATATGTTTCAAGGCAGAATCAATCGAGAAAACTGATTTTTATAAGTATTAAGATTGGAATTTTTTTTATTTTCGTTTCCGAAAAAACAATTTGTTTGCTGTTTGAACTGTTTACCCTTAATCCAGATTTTAATCCATACGATGACTTCTTCCAGATTTTAATCCATACGATGACTTCTTCTTCTACTACTACTGACGCTACAATCTGGGGTAGATACGGGCCTCAGTCAACAAGCCTCTCCAACTGAGGCCTAATTGAGGTAAATTTTCACTTGTGTCTACCATCGGTTACGTGGGCGTTCTTTGCCTCACACTTCACACCAGAACAAGCTGTCACCCCAGAATTGCAACGATCAACCATCGCACACGATCCGTACACAATGTAAATCGCTGCGATTAAAAAATGCAACAAGACTAATTTTACAGACGATTTTTTTTCGCAAATTAAAATAGAACATATGGATTGGGAAGAATCATAGAAAGATTTCTTCAAGCACGGTTTCATAGGATTCACTAATTTTTTTTAAAAATTTTTTAAAATTTTTTAAAAAAAATGCATCAAAAATGTACGTACTTTTATACAATTAGTTATTAGCAGGCCTTAACCAACATTGGCTTTTTTCTGTCTTTATTAACCAACTCCGACTTATCCTGCATTCTTTTTGTGATATTTTTTCAGGTTCATGTACACTTTCGTGTTAACTACACAATTCAGAAAACATAATCGCCGAAGCAAGCGAACTTTTACACTACTTGTATCGTGCGTACAATCAATCTCCACTATCTTACTTCTCCGGTATTTATTTTTGTGTCTGACAGAAACCGTTTGACATCTGTGAGGTATGTAGCAAAAATGAAGTATTACAGAGATAGCCGACTTCACAGCTGATTGCCCCCTAGTCCATCGACGAATTTGACGGATATTCATGCGTTTTTTAAGGTTATTCACGAAATAACGTAAATGCCGTCCTCTGATTGGTCAATTTGGTTTATGAACACGTTATAAAAAACAGTTGTCAAAAATCTTAAGGGGAAAGAGAGGCAGAAGTCGGGCATCTCTGTGATACTTCATTTCTGGTATGTAGGTCCCCGGAAGTGTGTACTCTGTCACATAGGTGTATATTTCGTCACAGACTTGTCAGAATGAAAAGGTTTTCAGCGAGTTTTGTTTGTGAATAAACGTCAAAATGTAAATATACCGAAATTTGATTGCAAAACTTTTGCCCGTTGATGGGACATATCCCTCTACCGGCTGTAGCGCCACTCAAATTAGATTTATTTTATTTTTTATTTAATTTCATCAACAAGCTTAGCTTACAGATTACGAATATGTACAATAATATTTTAAAAGGTAAATAGGAACTAAATTACTACATTAGCTTGACAGAAAACTGAATAATGTGCTTTTGAAGCGGTCTCTCGAAAAATGAAAATCAATTTTACTTATAATTCCATTGAATGAGTTCATAGATCTGGAGATTGGCTCATTGCGACCATAGTTTGTTCTATGTCCCGTTTGGTAAAAGAAATGACGATCCCTTAACACCCTTTCTGGGCCATAGATAGGACTGTTAATATGTGAACACAGGACGTCTCTCACAAACATGATGTCAGATGCATGCCTTCTTACACTAAGTGACATTATGCCTAATAGTTGGCATCTAGCTTTATAGGACGGTTTAATATCCCAATGCATCTTAAAGAAGATATATTTAGTAAAGCGCCTCTGTACTCTTTCAATACGGTCTGAATGGGTCAAATAGTTTGGATTCCAAACAACGTCGGCGTATTCGAGGACTGACCTGACTATAGCAATAAAAAGGGATAAAAAAGTATAAGGATCAGAGAAATCTTTCGAGTTTCTTTTAATAAATACAACAAGTGAATTAGCCTTCGCTACTATATATTCAACATGAGGAACAAAGGTTAATTTAGTGTCAATAAATACACCGAGATCTTTAATTTTCTTAACTCTTTTTAAGGGCAGTTGTTCAATGCAAAAATTGAACGAATATTGGACAAGAGATCTTGTAAAAGAAATAGCAAAACATTTTCTTACATTTGACGATAAACCATTTTTTTTTTTTTTTTTTTTTTTTATTTTTTTTTTTACTTCATTTTTATTTAGGAATTCATAAAATCTTATATACTAGACAAAAATGCTTAAAACTAGTTGAACGAACAGAATTACTATATATATAACTTACTGGCCCTAGGCGGGCACTCTAAGCTAAACTTAATCTTATCTCTAAGCTAAACTTAATCTTATCCTATGTCTTTCGACTTAAGCTGAAACTCCATGCATTTAAAGAATAATTTCATGATATGTACGACTTATTATTAAGAAAAATTGAGAAAAAAAAAAAAAACTTAATGACTGAACAGGATTTACTTAAAACTTATAACCTAACTTACACACTACCTTATAATTAACTTAAACTAACTTAAGCTAAACTACATACATATACATATGTATATATGAATGCATAGACATATGTATATATATGTACTTAATATATACAATGTATACACATAGATACACAGTGGTGTACCCATGTGAATACTAATATTTTTTTTTTTTTTTTTTTTTTTTTTTTTTTTTATATATATATATTTACATCTTACAACTACCTTAAAAACTACCTTAGCCTATGTAGGTCGGCCATAGGTTGCAGCTTATAGATTTTCATCTATTCCGCTGCAAGACAGAGACCGACTGCTCCCCAGAAGGGGGAACGCGCTACCCTTTCTACCCCGGGTCTAAAGGGTTCGACGAGGGAGTTCCCTCTCTCCCCAGCCACCAGAATTTTCGATGTTGCGATGCAACATCCAGAACATCTCTCCTTGATACCGCCGTACTGAAGCGGAGGAGACCCTCCTCAGCTCGTTGTGCGACGGAGCGGTCGTGGTTGAGTCGCCCATCCACAGTTGAACGGGCTATGTGGAAGATGAGCGGTACCGCATTTATATTTTGTAACAGCCCGTTTTTGTCTAAATGGAGAAAGGCTTCTGGGGGGACGAAGCCATTGTGACGTACCCTTTCGTGGTATTGGGGATTGGGGTAGTAAGCCCCTGAGATCAAGTTATTGGACGAGTTCATCGCTCTAGCAGTGTGACCTCGAACCAACTTCAACAGGAAATTGTCCACTCTTATCAGGTTTGCCCTGTTGTATAAGACCTCATTGGAATAGTATTTTATGTACTGGGACTCTGGAGTTCGATAAAGGCGAAGGCAAGCCCTAAGACAAGCCCTCTTGATCAACCGAATCTTTTCTATTAAGCTTGCACTCACGTTGAACCACACGGGACAGCCATAGGTGAGCATTGGCCGGATGAGCGCCATGTAGCAGATGACCTTCACCCTCGCATCGAGTTGGCTGTTGTAAAACAGTCTCTTTGTAAGGGCAAAAGCGCCTCGGGCCCTGGCCAGAGCAGCATCTACATGTTTATTAAAATATAGATACTGGTCTAGCCAGATCCCGAGGTATTTGACTACAGTCCTTTGCGCCAGTGGTTCCCCGTGTCGTCCAACGATTGAGAACTTTCGCCAATTCTTTTTCGTATCCGCCGTGAGCCGCAAGCAGATTAGCTTTTTTTTTTTTGACGATAAACCATTATTAACGCACCATGTCGATAAATTATTAAGGTCCGTCTGGACCTTTATGCAATCATTTAGGCATTTAATTTTTAAAAATATTTTCAAACCGTCTGCATACATTAAGCAGTGAGAAAAATGTGAGCTGTTGAATAATATCATCAATAAACATAATGAAAAGGAGGGGCCCTAGATGACTCCCTTGTGGAACCCCAGAAGTGCACGAAATTAATCTGGAATAAGTTATCAACGCAGACTTTCTGAGATCTACCGATTAAAAAAGAAGAAATCCACTTCAACATTGCTGAATGAAATCCAAATCTTTGTAGCTTCTTTACAAGCAACAAATGGTTAACAGAATCAAAGGCCTTGCTAAAGTTCGTATAAACAGCATCAACCTGGCATCCACTTTCAACAGCATTAATTACAAGAGATGTAAAATAAACCAGATTAGATGTTGTAGAACGACCTGAAACAAAGCCGTGTTGAAACTCTGATATATATGCTCTTTAATATGAAAATATATTTTGGATTTCAGTATGCATTCATGGCGGAAAGTTTGCAGATACCTCTATAGTTTTCAACGTCATTTCTAGAGCCAGATTTAAAGATAGGGACCAAAAAAGATATCTTCCAAGCCTCGAGGAATAAACCTGACGCTAGCGATAGATTGAAAATTATAAGTAAAGGTTTACTGATAGAGCTGCAACAGTTCCTTAGTATGATTGCAGGAATACCATCAGCACCAGGCTTAGGAATTGGTTTGAGGGTACTGATAGCAGACTCCAGAAACTGCAGAACTAACTCAATTTTAGGCATTGAAAATATTTCAGGCAAAGAAGGAGAAAAAACAGATTCAAAAAAATGTGCAAATAGTTCGACAGAGTTTTTGGCTTCATTAGACACTGAGTTCTTATAAACCATTTGCTTTGGCAACCCATTAGAGCATACTTTGCTCTACAAAGTAGAGACGCAACGTTTATGATTCACTCCAGTTGCATGTAGCTCGCTTACTTTTTTTTTGTTTTCCTTTTAGCCTCCCTCTTTTTGCATCTACTACAATCTAAAACCAAAAGTCAACACAATCCGATTTAATTTCTACTGCAAATGGCGCTAAACCCTTAAAATATCACATCACGGCAAAGCCCAACCTTGAAGTGTTTCCAAGCCACAGCCCACACAGCCCTAAGTCTATGCCCGTGTTGATATGCAAGTCTTCAAAACAAACTTATCGCCTCAATCAATTATCACCGGAACGTCGCTAAATGGCTGACTACATTTAGATCAATTCATTTCGGGGTTCGATATTCAAGAAAACGACAGATGATCGGTTCAGTTTGAGGAAATTGCTCGCAGTGCTTAGTCCGAAGTCTGGTTTAAGTGGCACTCTGAATGGTGCTCGGCGATGGCGAAGAAACTTTGACGTTCAATACATTATCTAAATTCAGTTTCATCGGCACAGTCTTGTGTGTGTTAGCTTGTGATAAATTGGTTCTATTCGTGAAAAAAAAAGTCAAAACGGCGACCACGGCAACAAGGAGGTTATAACATGCCATCACGCATCACCGAGAATAACCACACGGCAGATCATCTGAACAACGATACGTCGTCGAAGCACTCAGAAGTATCCTATTGCAAGTACAATCGTGTAGCTAAAGTGTAAGTGAAAATTGTTTTGAGAGAATATTATTACATTTTGGAAAGGCTTGTTAGAGAGACGATGCACACGAGTTAAAGTTGTGTTAGAATATTTTCTCACGGTCCTGCAACATTACAGCGCGATAGGAAAAGGACTCAAAAGCACGAGTATACCGACTTTAAGGGCATTTTTTGATGAAATAAAAATACGCGTAAGGCAAATAGTGCACATAAGTCTTTGTAAAACAACAACGAGTTGCAGATGTAATGAAGAAACCCTCGCTTCATAAGGAAAGTCGATCAGACTGGGTATCCTAGACATTTCTGATACACGATCGGAACGTGTTTCACTCATATTTACTTATTAACGTCGCGTGATCCTTTTTGACTTCCTCTGATGTTTCTGATCTTAACAACTGCTGAAATAGAGGATCAGCCGATTCACCATCTTAGACGAAGACTGATCATAAGATCTCATCTTTTACCCACGAGATCAGCTTAGTTTCTAGTGATCGTTGGAATCATGCACCATTTTTACAGCAACCTCTAGCGTTGTTAACAAGATCAGAAACTTCGATTGCTTAGGAAGCAAAAATGTCAGGATCACAAATCACAGGATCTTCTAATTGAATGAAATGAAAATACGGATATTTGCTGAGAAAGCTAGCCGAGTTATCGATGTCTTTGTCAATGCCAACTGAAGAGCAGCGTTATGCGTTTATTTTTTTTTGCTAGAAAGGACACAAACTCCGTGCTCTTTTCGGGTGGAGACCCATCCTCCATGCCTATCGCTACTACAAAACATCTGCTAAAGCTTCAAACGCTTGCTCAAACAATCCTCGGACGGACATCTGGCACAGAATGCCTCATTACGAAACAACTATGACCTATGATCGATCCCAAGCGATCGCTTAGCTTAATCAAATTTAGCAGGCCAAACCTCAGATCTCTTATTGGCGTCTTAACAGGACATTGTGCCATCGGAACTCACGCATCTAAACTAGGCCTTCCCTATAATGATTTCTGAAGTGAAGCTGCATGGACGAGGATGAGGAAGAAACCATCGAACACTTTCTATGTAGCTGCAGTTCATCGCGTAGATTCAGACTTTTGGGGGCCCATTTCATTGTTAATCTAGCTGAACTGAGCAGCATCAGAATCAGCCCTGTTCTTCGCTTTATCAAAAGTACAAGTTGGTTTGCGGAATAGATAGCCTAAGATCCGCGTGGTAACACAATGGGCCTATGCTTGGCCTAAGTGCGTCTGCCGTCCGTATGCGCGGCAGTCAGCCACCTCAACCTATCCTACCGGATTATTTTGTTCAAACCTGCTAAAGCTAGGACTAAAAACTGCTAAATCGGATAGACAAGAACGAAAAAAATGCTAAAAAAAACAGCTATCAATTTCTCCTTATGAAATTTTAGTGCATTTACCCAGTTGTATACTTACATTCCAGCGACAGTGGGGTTGTGAGTCTTTTTGTCGACTTCAGCTCTGTTTTTTTGCAAGCTTAATTTTGAAGTGCACAAAGAAACGATAATCGGCGCTTAATGATTCATCATAAAATCTTGGCAGCACCGACGACATTTATGACGTTTGCTAAGCAGTCAGGGGTGTAGTCGTGGAAGGTGATGGTTGATCTTTGATGGTCACAGTCTTCGTTTTGTGACTGTGTAGCGTGACCATCACTTTAAAAGTAAAAACACTTAATAATTATAAAATAAAAACAATTTACATCAAATGAAAAGAATCGATTACGAGACCTGAACAGAATGGATAGCAGAGACACTCTGAGTATACCAAAAATTGCATACTTATGGATGCAAAAAATTGAAAAATGATCTAATACATCAACCAAACCTACAAATGAAACCCACATACAGCAACCTAAACAATGAATGAATAAATTCAGGAATGAATGCACAGAAAATAATGTTTGGAGGCATTGTTTTTATCCGCGCTTATTTCTTAAGTGGCGATAGATATGATGAGTAACTTAAGCGGATATAGGACTAGTTGTTAGTGTATTTTACATGCAAATTGAAATTTAACCGTATATACGCTTGCAAAAAAACACAGCTTTCTTAGCAACTGAACCTTGCTGCCTGGGTTCGATTCCCGGTACTACCAAAATTATTTTCACGGACCACCCCACCTCTTTCGAGGCACTGACAAGGCTCAAACTGTCTAGGAAAAGCTTCAAAAAGTTGGCCGTTCGAGGTTGGCATAAAACAGTAGGCATTATGCATTTGTTATTAGTGATAAATAATTACTGTCATAGAAGATGTTAATTAATAAAGGATGATTATTTCTAAATTTACATATTTACAAAGTTCTTCTTCTTCCTCATTTGGCGCTACAGTTCGGGGTGGTCCTGGATATCAACCAACAAGCCTCTCTAGCTGCACGGTTTGTCTCCAGTGTCGCACTCCAAGTTGGTTGAGGTCCTTCTCCACCTGGGTGCGCCACCTTAAATGCGGTCGTCCTCTGTTACGTTGTCCCACGGGTTCGAAGTCGAAGAATCTTCGAGCCGGAGCTGAGTTGTCCATAGGCTCTACATGGCCTAGCCCACTTTAGCGTTGGATCCGAAGACGCCTGACTAGATCCATGTCGCTGTACAGCCCGTACAGTTCGTGGTTGAATCGTCTCCTGATTGTGAAACCGTAAGCGCAAACAGGATCAAAGATCGTATTTACAAAGCTATTGACTGAAATTATTCTGAATCGAATACATAAAAGATAACATTTGATTTGTTGGAATGAAGTTGTTACAAATTTTACTTTTAGAAGTCCTGAATTACTTGCAAAATTGAGGCAACATCTTCGTTACTGAAGCGATTACGGTTTCAAACAAAATTTCATGTGAAAATATTTTTCGTTCAACTGACTTAATCTCATTGTTGTTAAAACCCGGTGTCAAAATTTCTCATGCATATTATTTATCAATTTTTATTTGCCGATATTCGTCGTAAATTTTTTTAGTATCGCCAAATGTGGACATTTTAACAATTTTTTCCGATGGATTTACGGTTCGCGGATTTAAAATATAACGTCTCGAATTAGTAAATTGTCAATGGGTAATCTGGATTTGAATTATATACAAACTTTAATTAAAAATGCATGGAAACATTAAAAATTTGTATACCTTCTTTATTCGGCGCATGAATACTGTTCTTCGCTGCATTGTGTGCTAAGGTTTGCCTTTTCCTTTGAACCCAAATTTTTAAAAACTGCTTAAAATTGCAGAATTTTTAAAAATACAAAAAAATCTGCTAATTCTTATTTTTTTTATGGTCAAATCCTGCTAAAATCGCAGGAAACTGTTAAATCTGGTAACGCTGCTGAAGAGGCAGGACCACAGTTAGTTCAATGACTTCTTCATCTACTCTCGACAAAATACGAGTATTTGCGTCGTCGAACAGGACTAAATTGGTGCAGGTCTCGTATAAAGCCTTACAATCATATTACAACTCAGTTACCTCTAGATCTCAAAACAATTTTGCTCGTCCCAGCTTTCGCATATCAAATTATCAGTGATTACAGCAACTTTCTTTTTTCATGGCAATCTTGATGAATGGTTTGTATTTCCAAATCCTGAGTTTTGCTGAACTGTCGAACTCCTAAGGTCAATATTTCGCGAGATAAATGTGCCGTGAAAATGATACACCTTCTTTCGAATATTTTTACAGAATAAAATGTATCTTAGGATACATTTTTACAGATCAAATTCTGAGTGAAGTGTTTTCAAAGCTCATAAAACATCGGTAGGTGTCTCGTGTTGTGAAATTTTCTTGTGAAAGTGTCAAGTGTGTCCAATTTTTTGCATGTGTACATCAACTTCCGGGTTTTCTAGACCCCAGGGTGGGAAACAAAAGCAAATTGGGGTCCCAGGGACCCCAGAGTAGTAATTGTGTCTCTTCCAGGAAGGGTTGGTTTCAAAAATGTCACGAAATCATTGGCAGATGGAATTCCTACTCCAACAAGAGAGCGAGTAGATCCAATAACTGACGTGTCGTCTCAATGCTAACACTTCAGCTTAAGAAACTACCGGTTGAGCTGAAAGCAATTGTTGCATGGTATAATCCACAATTTGGTCATTATTGCCGTACTCTTTCAATAGAATAATAACGGTAGTATGACTGACCAATCAGAACCGTTTCGAGGTAATTCATTTTATCAATTGTACTTATTCATGCACTAGGACTCTTCTTTTGGATTGTAGTTTTTCCAACTTGACAGCATTGGATGATGAATGTGGCAATGAAGGCGATAATGTTGCATTTGCTGAAGTAGAGTCGTGTAGAGCCTCTCTCGGTCGTTGCAGATTGGCATTTTAACCGGATTATTGTTTCAATGGCAATCGTGTCCGTTTCCTTTACAAGTTCCTTTGGCTTTGATAAAAAGACTACACCAGCATTAGCCTTATGTAAGCTTTGTAAGCCTTAACATGCGCGGCAGTAAGCCGCTCAACTCTTCTCCAATATCATCAAGAATATATACGGCCGCCCGAATTGTTGAATCACCAGCTTTTATATAGTCGTTCACATCTTTAATGAGTTTGGTCAATTGACCGCGGTAAAATGCGCAACTTGTTTATTCCATTTCCGATTATAGGCAAACGTCGCGCTCTCCATCAACAAAAGAACAACCACTTTTGGCACGATTAGAATTAAGGTAGAATATTTAAGAGTAGTAGAATAATGATACAATAGAGAAATAAAGTAGACGCATAAAACAGAAATGTAGTAGCACATTTTCAACAGAAGGGCCGCTTTAGTGGTAAAACCAATATATAAATATATTTACTATATATATTTACTATATATTAAATATACTATATATTAAATATATTTACTTTGTAAAGACATTTTTAGAATTTAGTAAGGTTTTAAGACGTACATATGTATATGTTGAAGTACATGCCATCGCGATCAAATTGCAAAGTAAATGAGAATGTCTGACAATTGATTTGACATATAACTAGCACTCATGATGTAAGGTTAATAAGTTGTACTGGACAGTTCTATTGTCATCGCGAGAGTTTGCCGAAACTTCAAGGCGGAAGCAAATAAACATTTTTTACACACTTACAATAAAAGGAGATTACTATTCAACATTTTGCTAGTCATTAATGGCTCTGCAACGATTCAACTATCACATATAACAATGTTAATAAATTAAATAAATTCCTTCAACTGCAACAATTTGCAATTGAATTCGTGTTTTTCACTTATCACTTTTTTAAAGATGACATTGATCTATCCAAAGTCTATCCAAAGTCAAAAACAAAAAGATGGCGATTTTGACAAGCTGTCCAGCACAACTTATCCTTCCACCATGACTAGCACTAATTAATCCCTCGTAACACTTAATTTGCTTCAGACGCCTTCCCCTTCAATCACATGCTTACTTATGTCAATCGCATATTTATGGCAATTAATTTGATTTTTGAATGGTCGATATGAAAACCTCATTTGATTTCCAAATCATTTCGAGTGGCATTCATTTCTTGAAATTTTCCATTAAAAATAGACCACATAAAATATGTTGTATAAATATATATAAAGAACAAAAGAGAATTTTTAATTTGATGCCAGAAGAAATGTATCATAATGTTACGTTATACAGCAATTGAAATTGTAAATTTTCAGATTTTAATCCATCTCAGATTATTTCCCGTCAACCGCGTGTATTCGGTCTAATTGATGGCGTGTTCAAAATGTCCATCAAGTGAAAAAGGTTTCAATGTTCCAATGAAAATATTTTCAATTATTGTTACCCAACAGATTTGAGGCAACATCTCATCGCGCGATTTCTACGGCGATTAGGTCGCTCGACTTAGACAAGAACTAATGCTTCGAATAAGTGGTTTTTTATATTATTGCAGTCACCATCTTGCTGGCAAAAAACCGATTTAGGACTCTTCAAACAACAGTGTTAGTGTATAAATGCACTTTTATTTTATTCTATTTTCTTATTATTTATTGAGTTAATTGTAAATTAAATATCATTAATTTTTGTTCTTGATAAATCGTCAAAAAGTGAATTTTATTGTATTGGTATCACTAATAATTCTGTTTAGATGACATCTCTTTTTTATTTGTCAAATCTGAAGTCGAGTTTTTTAGTTTGAAAGAAAAGACAAAGACAAGCCACAGAAAGACGGGCAACCAAAAGAATAATTTAACAAGCCGTAACATTTAAAATCTTTTGTAAGCCGTTTATATTCAAACACTTCAAATATACATCTGAAAGAAGTGTTCAGCCTTTACAAACGGATTTCTCCACAATCTAACATATCAATCGACAATTTACCTCTTAAAGATCTACACCATCGAGAAAGTACAGAATGATCCTTGGAAAGCCTTGTACAAGGCTCCATTATGTCAACCCCACCTTTAGGTGCTCTATCCAAATCCTCCAAACTATGCAAAATGGTCTAGTCAATTTCACATCTGACTCAGACCAAATAAAAGAATATGTCACCAAATGTCAACTACACCTTAATTCATTTCTCAAACCTCCACCAAAATAATTGCAGTCTTTCCAAACTGAAAATATTCCCTTTCGCATAATTTCCAATTCCTCACAGTCACATGGAAGCACCGTCATCACACATCACAGTCCACTTGACGCTAACTGGTTCACATCAATATCGATGTGAACAAACATTTCATACGCCCGCAAACATCAGCTTACAAGCACTTTAGTGAACACGCTAAGAGTTGTGTCAATATTCGCTCTTCAATTCCAATTCACTTGTTGTGCTCGAAAACAAGTTAAACGTTCACAATCCAATTGTTAAATCCGTTTATCGGCTGTTTAAAGTTTAACATTGTTCGGCAAATACCCGAAAACAGTGCTAATTCGTTAGGCAAACAAATCTTGGGTGAACATTTCCATCTCATGTGAGTGGGAGTAAATACCACTTGACCGCGATTTTATTGCCAAATCAAGGCCGATTGGACTATGTCGAGTAATTTTCATGAGAATCAAAGCTCTTGGAAAAAAGAAAAGAAAATTAAAAGAGTTTACTTTATGACTTGAGAACTGAAAACTAGGTTGGGTTATTTAAAACTGGATTGATGTCCAAATAATAGATCAAGACTTGTGTCTCATAACACTCGGAAGGGGGGAATACTCCTCCATTTCACTTTCGTCTGCATCTAAGGGTGCAAGTAGTAGCTTATGCAAGTAATAGATTGGTGTCATCTTAATGATGAGAGAATCAATGACGTTAGAAAATGTATGGGAAATAATGACAAACAAGTGACAAGTGTATGTCATTGGCTCGGTTCTATTTTTTGATTTATTTTCAAATAAACTAACAAATAATTTGAAGCTATTGAATTGTTTAATCGAGAAGTATGTAAATGAGTTATAAGCAATAAATTGCAGTAACATGTTAGCTTGACAGCGGTGATTGTTTGTTTGACATACTGTCACTGCATGTCAGATGATGAGTTGAGTGAATACTGACCATAAATTATAGGCAAACTATTTTCTTGAAAACGTGAAACTGACATATGGCTGAAACACAATATTGCGCTGCGCCGTTGAAATAAATACTCAATTTATCAGCTGTTCTCACTCTAATCTACCAGATAAAAAATATTGCTGCTTTCTGCATACACTCATTTTAAATGACTTTTGTCGTTAAATTATTTTTAATCAGCTGTTTTCATTTCTCAAACGACAGTTGACACAATTTGCAAGAAAACTCTGAATCTGGGAGAAAATCTCTCTCACAGCGCACCCCTCTGTCAAAAAATATCCAACATGTTGAATAATGCCTGAAACACAATAGTGCGTTTGCGCTGGCGTTGGCTTTCAACAAACATAATTCAAAGGCCAAGCACAAAATACAGCGTCGACCTGCGTCAGTGAATAATGAGAGAGATTGAGAGGATTGTAATAAAACGTAAAACGTAGTCCATCGCACGTCATTATTCAACAGGTTGGATATTTTTTGACAGAGGGTGCGTTGTGAGAGAGATTTTAGCACAGATTGAAAGTTTTCTTCCAAATTGAGAGTATTTTGTATCAACTGTCAGTTAAGAAACGTAAACAGCCGATTAAAAATAATTTAACGACAAAAGTCATTTCAAATGAGTGAATGCAGAAAGGCGGTAATTTTGTTCATCTAGTAGATGAGAGGGAACAGGAACAGGTGATAAATTGAGTATTTATTTCAACGCAGTGCGTCATCGTAACATGAAGTCGGCTGGCGCAGCGCACTATTGTGTTTCAGGCATAAAGACGTGCGATGCACTGCGTTTTACGTATTATTACGATCCTATCATCTCTCTCAATTTTCACTAACCCAGGTGGACGCTGTATTTTGTGGTTGGCCATTGAATTGTGTGTGTTGAAAGCCAACGCCAGTGCAAACGCACTATTGTGTTTCAGGCATAAGGGACATTTAAGTCATGATCAGCGCACATTCAAATACAATTTGTATTGGCTTAGGCAGTCATAGATCACAGGCATCGATTGCGACTTGCTGAACTGGTAGGTTTATTAATAAGAAGCCAAACCATATTGACGTGCAACGCACCTAATTTTTGAATTTTAATTGATTGGATACATTTTTATAAATCATCAATTCCTTTCAAAACTTAACGGAACATTTATTGACTTCTGTTTATGGTGAAAAGCTTCCGACATTTTAAAGTTACGACCGCACTTTTCAACAACAAAAGTTGAAAAGAATAACGATCGCATCGTAAAAATTTAAGTGCCTTTGTACTCTCAATATCAAGCGCATCTGACTTCGGTGAATGGGTGATAAATCATCTTCACCTTTTTGCTTCTTTCACTTGAAAAAGAAATTATTGCAATGCAAAGGCGAATTTAAAATTTGGCATGGATTGCGAAATCCTGCGAGGAAAAGAAGAGGTGCGAAAAGTAATTTCAAATCCAAATGAAATTTCAAACTTTCAAAGATCAAAACAATGCATGCGACGCAAACCATTTTCTTTTTTGTGTACAATGAATGGGTGGGACAAGAATAATCGAAATTAGAAATTCAATTTGGTACAATGACGCCTTTATTAATCCTACACTGTCACTGTGATAGCGCGGGCGATGACCGATGTACTGTCTCCGAGCATTTTGTGACGCGGGTTTATATACCAAATTATAAGTAATGTATATAGAATTTCTCGTGTTCTAAAGTCAAAATCGAATATATATATATATATATAGTCAAAAGCGAAACAGTTAACAATTTTAGAAGTTTGTCTACCACAGTATGGGTCCCACGAAAATAACTCCGTGAAGCCGCTGCTATAGCGAATTTTTCAAACGCGTTTGTTTTCACATTATTAGAGACGTTTTTCAACAGTTTTTACAAAAAATATATTCTTGCTATATGTTGCCTGTAATTGACGTACGTAAAAGAAATACACTTACGTGACAGACTACGTTAAGTACAAATTGTATAACACGTAGTGTTTGAGTTCGTGGAATCCGTTTAATATTTACATGTGTTCTTCTGCACATTTTTGGCTATCAGGCGAATACCAGAGCTGAACCTTATCTCGGCATGAATCATAGTTGCCTGTACTCAAGCTTAAAATTGAACTTCCAATGCTATGGTCTAAGGTGGATCTGGACCTACCCCAACAAGGATCTCCAGGTAGGGCGAGGTCGTCAGTTGCAGACCCTCTCCAATTGTCTGTTCCACCTCAAACGTAGGCGGCCGCTGAAGCGAAGTTGAACGCTTCGCTGAAACGCTGAAGCGAAGTTGTCCATACGCTCTGCACGAACTAACCACTTTATCCCTTAAATCCCAGCTGCATTTTCAGACTCATTTTGGTTGAATCTTCTCGTCAATGTCTTCATCGCCTTCATTATTCGTTTTTTTAAATTCCCTATCCCTTTGCGCTGCAGACCATGGACGACTTCAAGGATGATTCCTATAAAGTCAGCTTGGTACTGCTGAATTGCATCTTGGGCCCAAGAATCACCAGTAGACAAGAGTTATTCTACACGATGAGTTTTGCACGGTCATATCAAAGTCATATTGATCAAGGCATATAATAATGAGTCGCCTTGCATTAACCCCTTTTTCATTCCAGGGATTTAATTGCACACCGTCTCCAGTGGACATGCAGATGCCCAACAAATCTTGCACGTATACTTAAAACTCAAACCCTATCTGTGTCCAGCATTTGAACAGAGCTCAAGCCATGTCGTAAAAATGAGACCCTCCGATATGATATTCCCTTGTATATGGATTTTTGTTCATGAACCGGACGGCGGCGGCGCATTCCTCTGATCTCTGAAAATCTGAACTACTGCAATCCTTCCCTGACTTGAAACCGTACTTTTTAATTGGAATCAGTTATTTTTGCGTATGCCGATAGATTATTTCAAGCCTTCAATCTCTAATTTCTTTTCCTCCATATCGATCACTTTATTCTTGCAATTCACATCATTTGCTGCTCTAAATGAAGCTTGAGACGATACACTTGATGACTCTTATCTAAATTAAATTATAACTCACTCATAATCCACATCGAGTGGCGCAACCGCTATCGTCGCCTCAGTAAGCTGCCAGTTTAACCAAATGACACAACCGACTCGAGTGTTTCAATTAAACAATTTCATCGTCTCGATTGTTATTAGATTTTAGCAATAAGTGGACGCGGATTTGTAATTAAATTGCATTCCCGCCCAACCAGCCAACTGCCGCCGCCGCCGGGGGCAAGTGTTCAATTGTCCGTGTAATACGCCACAAAAGACTGTAATCAGCTTAAGCAAATGAGTGCAATTGGCTCTTAATAGACGTCCATTAGTCACCCATGCTCGCCCATCGCTGTGGGACGGATAATTATTGCTTTGCGATTGCATGCGAACACCCGCGTCTGTGTGAGACATTTAATTTATTATTATGTTTTTTTTTGCATTTTTGCAGACCTCCTGGAATTGACGACGATGACGATGACAGCTTTATGGACTTCTCGGATGATTCGTCGAATTTGAAACCCCGCCAGCAACACTGGGCCAACAAGATGCAGTTCGTTTTAGCCTGCATCGGCTACTCCGTCGGGCTGGGCAACGTCTGGAGGTTCCCGTACATGTGCTACAAAAGCGGAGGAGGTGAGTGCTCCGGTGCAATTGGTCACTTATCATCTTGACAGGCGGGGGTCGAGACAGAGGTACCGAGGCTGTGAGAGATCAGCGCCAAGTGTCACAACAGATTTGCTGTTATAGCCCGCTTCCTCTTCACATTAGCACTTGTCCGTTGACGGCACGACCGTGTCAGGGGCTGTGTCTCCCCGGCCGAGAGACAAGTCAAATTATCAGTTGTGTCAAATGGGAAAATGAGATGAAGATTAAGATCTTCAATTTCCTGGCATTACGCTGACAACCAGTTGACTGCGTGTGTGTGTGTGTGTAAATGTCACGTCAGTGACGTGCGACTCTCCAGCCCCGTTTCGAGCTCGCGTAGGACGATGCCTCGATTGTCACCCATCACCGCCGCACTTTGCATATGCTAATAGTGACTTTATTTCCTCCATCTCATCTCATCTCATCTATCTTTATTGCAGGCGTGTTCTTAGTACCTTATTGCATTATACTTGTTGTGTGCAGCATTCCGCTGCTGTTTATGGAACTCTCGGTGGGACAGTACACCGGACGGGGGCCCATCGGTGCGCTGGGACAAGTTTGTCCACTTTTTAAAGGTGAGTTGGAAATTGTTAAATCATTTGTGTCTGCAATTGAATGCGGGAATGTAAATTTGAATTTAAGTGCATACTCTCTGAGGTTCTCTTAAAGTATTGGACAATATTCCAAGAGATTTGTAACGTTTTTATACCAAAAAGGAGAACAATTTGTAACAGGACCTGATGTCAAAGGCAACGTTGTTCTAGAAAAATAATCAAAATTTTACACAGGAATCCCTGCAGGATAGAGTCACAACAAATCTTGCAAAAAGTTATTTAAGAAGTTTTCAGAAGAATTCAAGTATTTTATTGCGGTAAAATAAGATCGAAAATATTTATTTATTCGTCTAAATCTACTCCAAGGGCCAAACGATACAATGCGCTTATGCCAACAATTTGTGTTCAATCTTCGAAACAATTGTCATTGGTCAACACCGTTTGTTTTTCCTACTTTTTTTCTGTTATTGGTTGTTTCTGTCGCTCTGATTATGAAAAACAAAATGCAAGATTGCTAGCAGCTTTATTTTTTGAAACATACAGTTTTACTGATGTGACTAAAAATACAAGAAAATTACTACTTCTACCAAGCCTGAAAAAGAATTTGTACACGATTTCCTTGAATAAACAACTTCAGGTAGATCGCGTTGCAAACTCCAGCAGCAAGGCGGCTCGTGGGGCGTTACTTCGTCGAAAAAAAAATGTATAAAGAAAATAAGACTCTTTCGCGGACTTACCATGTACAAAAATGATTTATTGAATATTGCTTTAATTGCAATAAAAGAGATTTTACCAATTAGTTTTATTATTCAAAGAAAAGAGAGAGCGACACAAATGCTGATGCCAAAAAATTTAATTAAAGTTGCGATTAGATTTCGTGGTTGCAACACCAGCAGTAGTCGGCCATGATATCCGAGTCCCATTTTCTCTGATAACGTTCATCCATTGTCCGTATTTCCTGATGAAATTGTTTACCCTGCCACTTACTGAAATCGCTCAGATTTTATGGTTATATGTCTAAGAAGTGAATTTTGTAGCACCTAAGCTCTTAAAATTTCGAAAGCAAGCTCTATAAAGTTCTCAGACTTCTTGTTGCCTTGAAAGTTATACCTAACCAAAAACAATAAATTCCAAGCAGTCGATTTGACTTCAGTCATTGGTTTGAAATTATTAAAATCTTTCTCGAGTTTCTAAATATGTGGCGCATACTAATATAAGAAAGCTTCTCGCGAATAAAACTGTATTTGTACACACATCGGCAACCAACTGCCCAAAACTATTTGAATTTGTACGTCTATGCAAATTGTAACGGAAGTAAAGTAAAGTCACGAACCAACGTTTGACAGAAAAAAGTAAACCTGAGTAAAGACCGTTTTTTGAGATTTCACTTACTGTTCCAGTATCTCAGAAAAAAAAACACGCCTGTTAGGAGGAACCCATATCTTGTCTTGATGGCACAATTTAATTTTAAAGTATTGAATATACACCGATATAGGCTTTCGATATTTTTCAAAGATATATTCACCTCAAATAAATAGAAGCCATATCGAAAACAACAGCAGAATATATTTCGGTGTCTGTAGTTTGTTGTAACTCAAAAACAAAAGCTGTAACAAGGAAAATTTATTACAGAAACAAATTTTTCAAAGGGAAAAAGCGTTTTTTTTTTTTTGCTGACCAGTGTTATCTACGTCGATTTCCGGAATGACATTCAAAGCGCGCATCAGTTCGAATTAACACCTTGCTAAATCAGCGGAATATATTGATTCTGGAAGGATATACTAGGTTGGTACATGAGGGCTTTGACGGATGGGGTTAAGTAAGACGTTGGTTGGGTCCACTGCATCCTTAACATGGGATGTTTTATAAACGCGAGACTTTCACTTATTTTTGAAACCATCCAGATTGATGAATTCTTCATCTACACCGCTTAAGTCATCCAGTTCTGCGAAAATGTATTTTCCTAGGAACTGTCTCCGTTTATTTCTAGGGCCGAGCAGATGTTGGATAGATTATAATTCTTCCTCGTATTTTTTCGTTCCGATGCAATGAATGTACACCCAATCATTGTGCCCTGTAAGGACTCCTAGTAGCATGCGCACTTTTTTCCGACTAAAACTAATCAGTGATGATGATCTTTTCTTGGTCAGCATCGGGCATAGAGCTCTTGCTGTTGATCCATTAGCTACACAAATCCGTCGAGTTGTTACTCTGTCCAGAGCTTTCTCTACCAATTTGTTTACTGATTTGTTTATGATTTGTTTATGCAGATTCGATATATGCAGATTTAATAGCATCGGAGCATCGAAGAACCAAAGCAGTGTGGTAAAAACCAAGAGATGTCAGCCTATAATCAATATCAATTAATTCATCAATCAATTAATATTGATGGTCGTTTTGAGTGATCAATTTATATGTCCAAATGTAAATCTTGCTGATTTTGTTATCAGTTTCTGGTAACCAGAAATTATGTACTAAAGTGATAGCATACTTCTATCTCTCTTGTGTGTTGAATGCTTTTCCTATAACTCTCAAAATGTCGCTCAAATTTGTCGATGGACAAGAGGGCAATCAGCTGTGAACTCGTCTTCAGCGGTTCACAATCAACATTTTGTCGCGACTATTTGTTTGAAAACCGTGGTTGAGTGGTCAAAGTGAAGGATCGTAACAACAGAACGGCTTGTTTTGCGGTAGAAAAAGCATTTTGATTTTCAGCTTCAACAAATCGTCACGACAAATTGTTGTGTCTGAACCCCGCTTATCTCTCTGTGCTTGATTTCTGCGGTTAACAAACCAGATCGTTGAAAAGATGTAAGTTATACTCCATACTGTTCCTATATATGTAGCTTTCATCCCTTTTATCGTTGTTCAATTCAATCTGTACATTTCATTTCTCTCCCTTCCCTTCCAAAAGTAAATTGACTACTTTTCATCAGCAAATACATTTCATTCGCTATTGTGAGCCCATCAGGAAACCGTTGTCTGAAGTAAATTCTTGACGTCTTGTTTCCCTAGAGGATGGTCAACAGTCTGGGTTAAAGCTACATCCCAACCATTCCAATTCGATTGTACCCGTTTTCATTAAGTGATTCATTATTGATGGACATCTGCAATCAAAAATCTAAAAAACAACAGGGCTCCTGGCTTTGATCTAATAACTGGACAAGAACTTGACGAAAAAGGCGCTAATTAAACTCCTCTACTTAATTTACGCTTCGTTTAGGCTACTATATGTTCCAGACTCATGGAAGGTTGCAGAAGTGATAATGGTTCCAAAACCGGGCAAACCGTTGAACAACAAAAAGTCGTACAGAACCATATCGCTTTTACCAATGATATCCAAAATATTTGAAAAATTCTTAATAAAACGCATTCAAAAATTTATCGAAGAGAAGCAACTAATACCTGACCATCAGTTCGGGTTTCGAGGGAAACACTCGACAATTGATCAGGTATACAGAATAACGAATGAATTGAAGGGGAAAAAGATCTGCTCCACCGCCCTACTTGACTTTTCCCAGGGCTTCGACAAAGTCTGGCATGAAGGCCTGAAATACAAGCTAAGCTGGCTTCTACCGACAAGCTTGTATAAGATACTAGAATCTTATCTCGCTCTAAGAATATTCCGTTCTTAAAGAGATCCGAGCAGGAGTCCCTCAAGGGAGTGTCCTTGGCCCTACATTGTACCTGTTGTACTCTAGAGACATACCTCAAACTGAGTGTACACTTGTGGCTACATTTGCGGATGACACAGCGATCCTGGAAACGGGAAGTTCAGTTGAGTCTTCAACTGAAAAACTGCAACGAGCTCTGGACAAAATAAACGAATGGTCAAAACGCTGGCGCATTACTCCCAAATCAACGCACATAAATTTTACCTACAGAAATATTGAAAATCTACCAGCTTTCATTAAGCAAAATATCTTGGTATGACACTCGATGCGAAGCTTAAGTGGAAGGCCCACGTGAAAAAGAAACGGGATGAGCTCGATCACCTGTATAGAGAAGTGTACTGGTTACTTGTAAGGCACTCCAAGTTAAGCATGTACAACAAACTGCAAGTACTAAAGCCTATATGGACTTACGGCATACAACTATGGGGTTGTACCAAAGTAAATAACACATATATTCAGTCCTTTCAAAATAAAATTATAAAGCTCCCTGGTATCTCAGGAATTGTGATATACAAAGGGACCTAGGGATAACTACCGTCGATGAAGAAATGACAAACTCCGCTCGAAAGCTAAGTATCAGACTTCGTGGTCATTGTCACAATGCCATTCTCCAAACTTTGGACATGAGACGTTTAGGACGCCGACTCCAGCGTACGAGACCGCTCGATTTGGCGCAATAGTAATAAACCATCCTAACGATGGTCATGTCAGGTGATTTTACTGAAGGCCTACCTGCAACACGCGAAAATATCCTTAAATGTAAGGACTATATAAGGAAACTTCGTTGTAGTAAAGAAAAACCAAAAGGGAAGGGTGTTTTTAGTCAGTAAAAATCTGACACTACTATGTGGACACGGGTCACATAGTGTCTTGTTGAACATTTTCACCAATAAAAAATGTATGGACATCTTGGTAAGAGTTTGATTGAAA
This sequence comes from Eristalis intricaria, assembly GCA_964034865.1. NCBI lineage: Eukaryota > Metazoa > Arthropoda > Insecta > Diptera > Syrphidae > Eristalis > Eristalis intricaria. Next base: position 72,185,955 of record OZ035874.1, read on the forward strand.
ACTTCGTGTGTCCCTACATTCTTTCAACCTATAAGTACCAAGCGTTAAATCCACAGACACCATTATCGGCCGAGGTCTCACTACGGACATCATAAGGGATTATGCTTTCCTTTTCGAATTTTCTCCGTCTCCATGGGAATGGTATCGCCAACAGACTACTTAATATTGATGTGGTGTTTTTCTCAGTAAATGGAATACACTCGGGCGTATGTGGAACATAAAACATAACAAATTGCATATTTCGAAAAAATTAATGGAAGCACTATACACTTCTAACGGCATTCACACGCAACATGCTGAATGTAGTTTTGTTTCCAAAGTCATCAGGAAATGAGAAAAATACGACGATTTTAAAAGAAACTGGCGCTACTCTACTGTACGCCGCAGTGGCAATCTCAAAAACGGGTGAAGTCTTTAATCTCTTCCAGAGAAAAGTTCTGCCTACGATCTTTCTACTTGCGTGTCTGGGTCTGGGTAACTCGATTCCGAACCTGTGGGACAAAGCAATAGTCGACGTCCGCATTTGGTGGCGCACCCAAGTGAGAAGGCCTTCAACCAACTTGGAATGCGAAACTGAAAGCAGAGATCGCGTTTTAGAGTTTCGGGAACTTAAATTTATTTATGAACAATAGAAAGTACTAGGCATACAACTCTAGGGAAAATTATAGCATGCACAATAGGAGTGGAGTAGTGTCTGTAAGAGTTATGCCCGAGTCCAGGACCTATCGCTACTTAACGTAAGCAAAGCAATGCTTTAAATAAACAAAAATATTAATTAAATCGCTTGGGATTCTTTATTGACTTTTGATTTTATTGACGTTTGAAGCCGACTGCAGACAAATACCGAATACTTTTGCCCATCAGTGTATATAAAAATGAATGTCTGTTTCCCTTGGCTACGCGATAACTAGAGAACGACTTTCTCCAGTTCATTCGTCTTTTTTTCAGTTTTTTTTATAATTCATAGGAGGTTATTACGGAAGTCTTAATCTTAACTATAAAGCAGAAAGTTTGTGTGTCTGACCGACAAAGCCTCCGAAACTACACGTCGCAGAGCTCTGAAATTTTCAATAAAAATCATTCTAAAATTTAGATGCTGAATGTGTGTTTAAGTCGGTAGTTCGGTTCGGAAGACTTTTTAAACGGGAATAAAATTCTCAAAATAAGGGTGGTTTCATCAATCCGGTATGAAACCATTTCAAGTTGGGTAGTCGCGGATATCAACCATACCCCAGTGTGTTGTAACTTCCATATATACACACACATTTTTCATATTTTGCTTTGGTGCAACCATTCATTTTTTTTCTACGTCTCAATCGAACATATACGAACGACTGCCTGAGTCACCAACGAAAAGGAAACAATAAAAATGTTCGCACTTTATACACAGCTACACACAAATCATTCAATTTTGCTGAAATTGTGAATATTTCTGAACGGATTAGCTGATTTAGATAAAATTTTAGAACTAGACTAATTACATAATGTGTTACAAGATAGGCTAACTTTTCTCATGGTTCATGAAGTTTGACTCTATTTCCACAACAAGTGAACATCGCGCAGAGGTACATAGATGGGACTTCCAAGAACTTTTTTTTTTGAATCGCTTGATATCCCTCCACGTTGTGTGTAAATGGTTGAGAAAAAACCGTAATTTCCGTCCGTTTTCAAACTTCAACATGTGTGCACACAGTCAACGAATTGTACTCATTATGAGTAGGGACGTGAATGAGAGATTGGGATATGCATCAATGACAAAAGAAAATTCAAATTCTACTCTGAGTTCTGGTTCGAGCAGTCTTATTATTGTTTTAAATTAAAAAGTGCGGTAATAATGCAGGTAAAGTACCGGTTGAAGAAACAAACCGGGGCAAAGCCGGGTACGAAATCTAGTACATATATAAAATTGGATAATTTTGCAAAATGTGAAACAGATAATAAAAGACTTTTCGTCTGAAGTGCGGTGGGTATATGGTCTTGCGGTTGATAGACAAGTACCTGTAGCTGTTCCCTTTTTCTATGAATATGAATTTTTGAAAAATTTAAGGCAATCACTATTTGCCTTGACTTGATAACTTGTGAATGGCTTTACCGATTTCATTCACCTTCTTTTAAAGTTTTCTAATACTTTGAGGAAGATTCGTGTGTTCGAACCAGAAATGAAGTATTACAGAGACTGATTGCCCCCTAGTCCATCGGACGAATTTGAGTACTTTTTTGACATAAATGCATGAATTTTTGGTTATTCACAAAATAACGTAAATGCCGTCCTCTTATTGGTCAATTTGGTTTAAGAAAATGTGTTAAAAAACAGTTGTCAAACATTTTAAGTGTCAAGAGAGGTAGAAGTCTGTCATCTCTGTAATACATCATTTCTGGTTCGGACTTTACTCAAAAATCAGTAATTTCGCTTCGTTTTTTACAATATTTTTAAGTCCACGCTAGCACTCCTTTTTCTTCACAATCAACTTCGACAAAAATATCATCTGAAAACCGAAGTTAGCTCCTTTGCACTTTTAAAACTGTCCACAACTTTTGCTTCAGTTTTATTGAAAAAACGCTTTTGCAATAATCATCATCGTGGGTCGCATCGGCGTAGTAGGTTAGTGCGTCGACTCCTACGTAGCGGGTGCCAGGTTCGATACCCGAATTTACCAACTTTCATATTTCACGGCTCCACCTATTTCGAGTCACTGACAATGCTCAAAGAGTATTTCCTGTCTAGAAAAAGCTTCTCAACTACGCCGTTCGGAGTCGGCATTAAACTGTAGGTCCCTTCCACGCGTGAGAGAACAATAGCGCGCACAACATGAGTGGTTGCTGAGAAGCTAGGCCCTGGCCCTCAACGAGCTGTAGCGCGATGAATGTTAATAATCATCAGTAATATTATTAATATTTGATTTATTTTCCTTTGCGTTTTTATTTGTGTTCGTGTGAAGTGAGACATTTATCGAGCTCTCTTGTGTTAGTAGTTAATCGAATAAATTTGAGAATCGAGATGATCTCGAGATGGGTGAGTAATAATTCGAATGCGCTCGTCATTAGTACTATCGTCAGTTGGACGCCCCATATTTCAAAGACTTGACAGAACTAAGTAGTATTAGCATCAGTCAATTTGATCGCTTCATTTAAGTCTCCAGCTGGTTCGCGGATAAGGATCTACCAGATCAAGTGATCTTCATTGAAGAACACTTTGAATAAACTGCAACTATGTGCTGCTTCTCCGTCACTCTTACGTCATTACTCTGCTCACAAGTAATTAAAAGACTCATTAAGAGACAACTTCCTTATGCGATAAATCAAGTTCGATCAGAAAAGGGAACTCAACGCCTTCCATTACATTGTTCGAACGCACAGCGTCTTCTGTCGCCGGAGCTGAAATGATTAATTAATCAGGAAATCATTTTTTTTTTTATCAGTTGGCGTTGCGTTCTCACCTAGCCACTCTGCCAAAGTCAATGTCGTAGAAATATTTTACCCACTGAAAGCGAAACACTATCTTTGAAGTGCAACAGTGACGCAGAATTACCCAACAACCACTTACACTGGCTGCAGATAGAAGGCGGTTGTAATTTGAAATTCAAATTTGTTTCTTGTTTCCTGAACGGCGTCGGTAGACGGTTGGCTTGCACTCGTGTAAGCTTCTAATCCCTCGATCGCGAGGCGAAATAAATCAAAACTTTTGTCCGATTATGCGAAACACACGCTCATTTATGCAAAAGTGGCCGAGGCTGATAATTAAAAAGGTGGAGCGCTCTTGCAAATTGTTTATGAATTTGCAAGTCGTGTGACAGATGGGAAGTGACAGATAAGTTGATCTACTTCTTTCCGCTGACGTCATCGATTCGAGACTGTTTCCCATTTTATTATACACGTAATTGTTGTGTATAATGCACCATTTTCATACCTTTGGTTTCTTAAGAGTTCTCCCTACATGCAGCTCTTTTCAGAGTTGTATTGTGTTGCGCGAAGGTTTCGTGGGTTGGTGTGAATCTTCAACAAGACTCGTGTATTCATAGTAGTATCAGATTTTTACTGACTAAACACACCCTTCCCATTGTTTTAGTTGTTTACTAAAACTAGGTTTCCCTATCCAGTATGTTTAACTTCATTATTTTTACGCGTGAGACAGGTAGATTTTCGATAAAATCACGGCTCGTTTATAGCGGCCTGTACTCTTGCGCTAAATCGAACAGTTTTATTCGTTGGAGACTGCGCACGAGGTTTCTCATGTCCAGTGTTTGGAGTATGGCATGGTTACAATGACCATGAAGTCGAATTTTTAACTTCTTTTCGATTCCTAGATCTCTTTGTATATCATTATTTCGTAGATACCAGGGAGCATTCACGACACCCCTTATAACTTTGTTTTGGAATGACTGTATGAATTCTCTATTACTTGCAACCCCAAAGTTGTATTCCGTAGGTCCACACAGGCTTTAGCACTTGATTATATATAAGCAGTTTGTTATACGCGCTTAACTTGGAATGTCGTCCGAGTAGCCAGTACATTTCTCAATATCGATTCCATATGCTTCACGTCTTTTCTTCTTTACGTGCGCCTTCCACTTAAGCTTAGCATCCAACGTCATCCCGAGATATATGGCTTCATTTGCGTACGGTGTTTGTACCGATTTAATGAAGACGGCTTATTGTCTAATTTTTTGTAGGTAAAATTAATATGCGGGGATTTGGTTTCATTTAGGCCCGAGTATTGTCCAATCGCAATTTACAGCGTGCTGCAGTTTTACGGTAGCGGACTCGATTGTGCTTTCCGTAGCCAGTCTGCGAACGTAGCTAGCTTGTGGTATGTCTCAGTTATATAACAAAAACAGAGAAGGGCCAAGAACACTCCCTTGCGGGACCCCGGCGGCAATCTGCTTAAATTCCGAGTTATCCGTTCCGTGCTTAACTCTAAATATGATATTCTTGAGGTAGGGTTCTGAAATGCAATATAGATTTTTCAGAAATATCCTACTAAGTTTGTATTTCAAGCCGTCGTGTCAAACCATGTCAAAGGTCTAGGATTTTTTTGTCTAGTGCTTTTTCGATTTCGTTGGTTATTCTAAATACTTGGTCAATTGTGGAATAACTCTTCCTGAAACCAAACTGATGACCGGGGATAAGTCCTTCTTCTATTAGTGATTGTATTCATTTCAGTAGAAGTTTCTCGAATAGCTTTGATGTTATAGGTAAAAGTGATATCGGTCTATATGATTTTTTGTTGCTTGGCGGTTTACCCGGTTTCGGGACCATTATCACTTCTGCGACTTTCCACGAATCTGGTACGTATAATAAGTCTGCACGAAGCGTTTATGAAATACTAGAGCTTAATAATCGCTTTTTTTGGTAATTCCTTAAGGATTTGTCCGGTAATTAACTCATAGCCAGGTGCTTTGTTAATATTCAAATTTTTTATTTACTTGCAAAGTTCAGTTAACAACACCCATTTTTTTCTGAAGTTATCGGCTATCGGAGGCATATCAGTTGAATTATGAAATCTATCAACATTTGTCCATCAAACGGCTTAAACGTTTGTTCTAGATGTTCAGCAAATAGGTCTGCCTTTTCCTTCTGCCCATTCGCCATTGTTTTTTCGGATTGGTGCCGAATGCAGTTGAGGCTTTTTTTATATTTTCACTGCTTTCCAAAGAGAATAATTTGAAGTTTTTCGTTTGTTAAGCCTTCAAGATGTACCGAAATCTCGTGATTTTTCAAGTCTTGTAATTGCTTTTTTAAGTTTATTAGATACAAAATTTAGGTATGCTTTATGTTGGGGGTAGCGTGAATGTTGCCATACCTTGCGAGCTCTCCTTTTTTTTGCGGATACGTTCTTTAATTTCCGGCGGATAATATGTTCTCCTTTGGCAACTTTTCTTCTTCGAGTGTTTTTCCATGCGGCGTTCTGGATAATCGATATACAATTTTCGAGTTCCACTTCTAAATCAAATGGTGTTTTCATTGAGATATTCAACATAATTTTTGTGTTGCGCAAAGATGGAAGGGATTTATTCTAGAGTATTCCTTTGGGTTGCCGTGGCGTAGTGTGTTAGTGCGTCGACTCCTACGTAGCGGGTGCCAGGTTCGATACCCGAATTTACCACCTATCGTAATTCACGGCTCCACCTCTTTCGAGTCACTGACAATGTTCAAAGAGTATTCCTGTATAGAAAGAGCTTCTCAACTTCGCCGTTCGGAGTCGGCATTAAAACTGTAGGTCCCTTCCACTCGTAAAAGAACAATAGCACGCGCAAAACGATTGTTTGCTGAGAAGCTAGGCCCAGGTCCGCCTCTGACTGTCGCGCCACCCATATTATATTATATTCCTTCTAAGCCTGTTTCCTTTAGGAATCTGAGAATGAGAGATGGTTCTGACTTCACGACTTCAGACAGATATCTTTGTCTTTTGTAAGCTAGTGCCTCACCAAAAATCAGTTAGATTCCCCGCAGAATCTGCAGAGACATTCTTGTGTGACTCATAGTTTCCTTGGGTGTTCCCTGGGTCTGCAGTGCCCTATTAGGAAGCCTGTTAGAATACGAAGGTTGTTCTAGCTCCTCTTGTAACACGCCTCAAGCATCTTTCGGTCATATTCACCCAAGGGTTTCTAGGCTTATTTCATGCCATGAGTGTTTTTTTCCAGGTCTCTGCACGGTTTCTTCTTTCTAGTTCCCTGATTGGACATGGTCTACGGCAGATTCTTATTCTGTCCCTTCTGCTCAACACAAGCTTGGAGTTGATGTAAAAGTCTAGTGCCCGGATAGAGGCATGACTGTCCGACATTATTGCTATGTTGTTATATTGCTGTCAAGATTAATTTAAACGCATCTGTCTACGGCATAGACTTCTGCTTGAAAGATATTGGTTTTGCCGTGAGTTTGTAGTACTTTGTCTGGGGGCTGGCCCTTTTCCTTCAGCATGTGTTACATGTCTCTATTTTTAAAATTAACATTTACGAAAATAGGAATCATTCTATAGTATATACAGTGGCGAACAAAACTGGTCGGATGTTTGTCAAACCTAAGTTCATATTGCTGTTAAACTTGTAAGAATTACTCAATTTGCTTCCTGTTTTCAATTATTGATTCTTTATTTATTACTCTCATCATTGAATAACATAAAATGTGATAAAACAAACATAAAAACAGAAATTTCTTAGAAAAAACAAAAAAGTCAATGCGTCCAGTTTTGAACGCAAGACTCAGCATACAAAAAAACAAGGATTTAAATAAAATTTTAGTACTTGGACCAGAGACCCTTTTTTTTTTAAAACACTTTTCACTCTTCTTGGCATACTTTGCACTAATTTTTCAATTGTTGTGTTTGGTATATTGGTCCAGGCAACTTGGATTGGATCCTATAGCTTGGTCAAATTATTCGGAGGCGAATCGTGCTGACACCATTTTTTTTTAACAATTGCCCACAAATTCTCAGTTGGATTGAGATCTGGGCTTTGTGCAGGCCATTTTAATGTTTTAAATATTGGGTTTTCAAGCCACTCTTTCACTATTTTTGAGGTATGCTTGGGGTCTCCATCTTGTTGGAATATAATTTCCTCAATTGGATACGCACACTGATCAACTAACTCAGGCAAATATGTTTGCAAGATATTTAGGTAGTCTTCCTTCTTCATTATTCCTTCTATTTTATGGATAGAACCGACGTGCCACTAAGTGAAACATGCCCACGCCATTATACTACCGCCGCCATGTTTCATAGTTTGTTTGACTTGGTGTTGCCGAAGCTGCTCACCGACTCGCTGCCAATAATAAGACTTACCATCCGATAAAATACGATTGATCTTCGTTTCATCAGACCAGATAATACGTTTCCAGTCTTCAACAGATCAGTTTTTGTGTTCTCTACAAAACTGTAATCGAGCTGATGTGTTTTTCTTGGAAAGCGCAGGTTTTTTCGGCTTTACAGACGCGATTAACCCTATTCTTTTCAATGATCTTCTGGCTGTCCATTCGCTTGTTGGTTTGTTAATGGCCAGTATAGCATCTTTAGGTATTAGCTTGGAGCTTTTACGAAGCAACTGTTCCATTTCACGAGCGTCACTATCCGTCAGAATTCTTGGTCGTCCTCCAAAATCACGAGGAGACTCCAAATTATTTCTTTTTCGTACTGCTATTTTGCGTGTACTTTCCTTTTTTTACAGTAGTACAACAATTCGGTTTTCCAAATCTTTAGTGATTTTCTTCATTTTGCACTAATTGAACAACAGTTTCAAAATTTTTGGATATAACAATGTTAACTCTTCACCGTATTACTTTATAATGATGAAATAATTAATGAAACGCAATAAGCTCTTGACAACTTTCATAAAGATAACCGTAAAATAATGTTTTTTGCATGCTGAGTCTTGCGTGCAAAACTGGACGCATTGACTTTTTTTGTTTTTTCTAAGAAATTTCTCTTTTTATGTTTGTTTTATCACATTTTATGTTATTCAATGGTGAGAGTAATAAATAAAGAATCAATAATTGAAAACCGGAAGCAAATTAAGTAATTTTTACAAGTTTAACACCAATATGAACTTAGGTTTGACAAACATCCGACCAGTTTTGCTCGCCACTGTAACTGTCTGGAGGCAAATGATCCTTTAGGTAAATTATTACATTTACATGAAAAGATATTTTGTGAGATATATCGCAAGTACAAAAAGATAATACATAAGTTAAACAAGTAAGTTAATATATAACGAAATAACACAAACATTTTATATTAGAAATTTGTATTGAGAGGAGCTTTGACTGTAGAGCTAATCAAACCGAAGAGAGTTTTTGAAAATAAAATTGGTTGCACTTGGTTTCTTAAATACAATGGGAATTTAATAAAAACAAACTTTGGTGCTGTAGCAGTATAAAATTTAGAGCAACGAGTTTTTTGTTTACAGATTTTTGAACATCTTAATGTTGACTTGACATGAAAAAATTCTTTAAAGCTTAAAATTGTATGGTTTAAAGGAAGAACACCCAAAGAAACGAATCATGGACAAGGTCATAGTAGAGCATTAATAAGTTTGTTTGTGAGCAGTGTTCTCTGTTAACAGATACATTTTAACTATAACAGACAACATGTATTTTTTAATGTCATCGACATGTACTTTACAAGTCGTATTTTGAACTATAAGTACACCTAAATATAAATCTCAACACCCTCTAAACAATTTGGACTACGCTTATTATCCTCTATATAGTTGATTTCACCACGCTCATGAACAGTGATATGTCTTTTCGTTATTTAATACAAACTTCTTCCGATTAATCTAATTCCTTCTCTACTTTAGGTATTCACCCATATGGGACGGTATATGGTTTAAGAAATATGGGTTTACTATCTTCTTTGATAAATATTTCAACTTCAAATTCCTTTATGGATGCATTACGACACTTGTCAAATATTTTCGGAAACATTTGCTTGCAAGACTCTACCTCATGCGTTAATGTATCTGGTTACCTTAAAGAATATTATTTTTCCAATTTCGTACCAACACATCTAACCAATCTCGACCTAACAATGGAATAAATGAATTTACTGACTCAACAACCATGAGAACTAAAAATTCGGAAATCTCCTTAAATGTAACCTCAACTCTGACAGTTCCAATAGCTTTTACTTCCTCTCCCGTAATAACATGCAACTTTTTTTTTTAACTTGATAGATAAGTCTTCTAGATTTAACCCAAGTTTGCAGCCATCTGATTTATTAATGATTGTAGAGCAGGCACCAACAGAAATGAAGCATTACAGAGATAGCCGACTTCACAGCATATTAGCCCCTAGTCCATCGACGAATTTGAGTGCCTTTTTGACGGATATTCATGTATTTTTGGCGGTTATTCACGAATTAACGTAAATGCCGTCCTCTGAGTGGTCAATTTGGTTTATGAACATGTTATAAAAAACAGTTGTCAAAAAGGTGCAAGAGGTAGAAGTCGGGCATCTCTGTGATACTTCATTTTTGGGCACCAGTATCTACTTCCATTTTAAAAATGATCGCATTGATTTGTAAATGACATATAAAGGCATACTACGTTTGATATCTACGCAAAAAATATTACCTAACCTCATATTATTGAAATCGCCATCCTCGCTGTCTTCATCTGAACTTTCCAAGTGATTCGTCTTGTTCCAGTGCATATTCTTCACTTGTTTTGAACAAGGCGCTGCATAGTGACCTGGTTCCGAACATTTATAGCATATAACTGCATGACAATCCTTCGCTATCTGTCCAGACCTTGAACATTGATAGCAAACTCCTCTTATTTCTTGATTTCTATACTTTTCTTCTACCATGGAGTTCTATTTTTTTGAAAGCTATTTTCTTCCACAGCAGCTTTCTTATACCCAACTCCAGCATAATTTGCCTCTTTTTTGATCTAGCCTTCCTATTCGGTCTTCTAGATGACTGCTCATTCCTCTGACTTCCGTCTCCGCCATCTCAAACGATAAAGCTTTGTTTTTAGCTTTCTCCAATGTTAGTTTGTCCTCATTTAATAAAATAGTTCTGAGCTTATCATTTGTCTCGTAGATCATCGTCCAAGAAATTACCAAATTGACACTCTATTCGGAAATAAATTCGTGTGCCTTTTGGTTTCGCAAAAATAGTTTATTACGCTCAGCGATGCCATTAGTTTTTGGTTTGGAATGATTTTTCAATTTGTCTACCATCTCCGAATATTTCAAATCCGTTGGTTTTGTGGAAGCCACCAGAGATTTTAATATTTTATATAACCCACCACCACCCAGCGTTATGAAATAGAACACCATCATTTTATCGTCCTTGATTTCATTTATATTGAGAAGAAGTTCCATCCGATCTACCCAAAGCTCGAAATTCTCACCAGGCATGAATACCTCAACTTGCCCAATTATTGGTTGTCGATTCTCCATTGTACAATCGCTTTTTTTAGTTTTATTAATTAACCTTTTATTTTCAATTCCAACTGCCAACTGTCTTTTCTTTATTGAATACAAACTTCTTCTGATTAAAATATACAATTTATGAAAATAACTTAGAACTAAACTGAGAACTATATTTGAGAACAATTAAATGAAGTGATAAATAATTACAGTGATATACAACAAACACTTAACGATAACTTAGAACATGAACTAGACTTAAAAATGGATTCAGAGTCATGTGGACAGGCTCCTTTTAAATCGCAAATCATAACTCTGATCTTATTGCTTATATGAAGATCATGTTTAGCAAACTATTGGCGTTAAGATCCGTAGGTAATTAGATTGCTGCCATGAAAAGATTTTTTTGCTATATGTTAAAGCCAAGTCATCAGTAAATGCTATAATGCTGCTACTGTGTTTTTGATAAAACAATGAGTTCACATATATCCAAAAAAAACAAAGGACCTAACACTGACCCTTGTGGTACACCTATATCAATTTTTAACGAATCACTTAACACACCATTTTATTTAACTCGCTGAGTCCCTTCAGATAAGTATGAAGAGAACCATTTGTGAATTGCGCTTCTTAAACGTGCCCTGTATTCATTATAACTAATCGAACGAATATTCGTATTTCTATGGAAAGCATTAGATTGGAGTTGTTTTTGTTAAGACTGTCATATTTCATATTCCATCGAGTTTAAGCATAGCATCTTCAGTGGTTTTTCCGTTGGATTGTTTCTGAAGAACTTGTTTTGGTTTAAAAAAGATGGAATTCGTATTTTAATAGTTTTTCAAAAAGTTGGAAGTTATTAAGAATCCGTTGCCTTTTTTGAACAAAGGAACAGTCTCAGAATCTTTTACAGATGATGGGACGATACCACAATGGACACTTAAGTTAAACACATGACATACCACATCAATTAAATAAATAGAAACACGCTGCCATAACATTTAACCATACTGCTGCTCAGTTTGTCAGCATTATTCCAATCATTTTTGATGCGGAGAATGCATTTCCAATTCACGTCATTCCTCTTAATAGCCAAGAGTGGTAGCTTTTTTACTAGTGCATCGAATTTTCTGCTGTTTTTTTTCTATCCCTTCTTGTGCCATTCTGATTGTTTTGTTTGCACATTCTGCAACCACTAGATACAAAGTTAACTCCAGTAGCACCTCCATGAGTGACATGCTCTCCAGTAGCAGCATATCAACATTCTAATATGTTTATAAACATGCATACATAGACACAGGTCTCTAAGTGGATGCATCATATGGAGAAGAAGACAAACATGTGTCTGCTAGTCCACAAAGTTCGGGTACAGTCTACAGTGAAGACGCCGTCACGTGTCTCTTTTCTGCATGCTCCCTTTTTGTAAAGTGTCCTTCTTTGTCTCTTTTTGTCGGTATTGGTTATGTTTGTATTAGCTGTTAGTTTATGTTTTAAGAAAATATAGTTAAGAATAAAGTCAACTTTGGTTTTATAACGTAATTTGGTGTTTTGATTTTTGACCGTTTTCCACTGTAACTTAACTCATGGCAGCAGTTGGCCAAGTTCTTATGACTCCTGTAATACAGAGACCAGCCAGCCTTTGAACTTTATTGAGTGCCTCTCTTGCCTCGATCAGATTGGATGATTTCCAGATGAGTTTGCTGGACAAGACTTCTCCTAGATAATTTACTTCGTTTACTGGAGCAAGTGTTGTACCCAACAAACTTATTGGTTTAAGTTAGTAACCACTGTATTAGCTTTCATTAGGAAACGAAAACTGGAACTACTTAAACCAATAAGTCTGTTGCTGGACAAGACTTCTCCTAGATAATTTACTTCGTTTACTGGAGCAAGTGCTTTACCCGACAGACTAATTGGCTTTAGTCGCTGTGAAAGCTACTAGAGTGGTTACTGCCAGACTTAGGATTAACGCAGCCGACAAACGCCATTCCTTAATCCCGATTCGGTTTGAGTTTTTTTTTATTTATAGAATCTGCGTTTAGCCGTTGTACAAACAAACTTAAGCACCCACAACTTAATAAAATCTCACTCTCACATCCCCTTTTTCACTTCCAGGAGCTGGTCTAGCAAGCGTGGTAGTGTCATTTCTCATGTCCACGTACTACAGCGTCATAATCGCCTACTCAATCTACTACTTCTTCACATCATTCAAGCCGTTTATGCCCTGGACCGACTGCAACAACAGGTAAGCCTCACCACTCCACTTGCCGCCTGACCGTCACTCAAGTCGTCTGCTTTCAGATGGAACACACCCGACTGCTGGGTGCCCCAGCGGAAGGACTACAACATGACTGCCCCAGACATGTCCAGAACTCCGTCGGAAGAGTTCTTCGAGTAAGTTCCCACTGATCACTCGCATAGCTCCCTCATCGATCTCCTCCCCTTCCAGAAACAAAGTCCTTCAAATCAGTCCAGGAATCGAGTTCCCCGGCATCATGCGCTGGGAGCTGTTCGCCTGCCTCATCTGCGCCTGGCTGATGGTCTACTTTGCCACTTGGAAGTCCATCAAGTCCTCCGGCAAGGTGAGTCCAGCACACAAGAACCACACAAAATCCAACGCTTGTGCTCTTTCTAGGTCCGCTACTTCACTGCGACGTTTCCCTTCTTCCTGATCATCATACTCATGGCTCGGGCGCTGACGCTCGAGGGAGCAGACGCTGGGCTCCGGTACTTCTTCCGGCCCAACTGGTCGGAGTTGAAGAACGCCAATGTCTGGATAAACGCTGCCTCGCAGAACTTCAACTCGCTGGGCATCGCCTTTGGCTCCATGATTTCGTTCGCCAGCTACAACAAGTACAACAACAACATCCTGCGGGATACCGTGGCTGTGTCCATGGTGAATGTGTTCACCAGCTTCCTGGTGGGAATCTTTGCGTTCGCCACCCTGGGAAACCTGGCACTCGAGCAGAACACAAACGTCAAGGACGTCATTGGCGACGGACCGGGACTGATATTCGTGGTGTATCCCCAAGCCATGGCGAAGATGCCCTACGCCCAGCTGTGGGGAGTCATGTTCTTCTTCATGCTGCTCTGCCTGGGGCTGAACAGCCAGTTCGCCATTGTCGAGGTGGTAGTGACATCGATCCAGGACGGATTCCCGAACTGGATAAAGCGCAACCTGGGCTACCACGAGATTCTGGTGCTGATTGTGTGCGTGATCTCGTTTCTCTTTGGACTGCCGAATCTGATACAGGTAAGCGATTTGAAAGACGCCTCCTTTGTGACTTAATTTTATGTGTGCCTGGTCTAGGGAGGAATCTACTTCTTCCAACTGATGGATCACTATGCTGCCTCGATATCGATCACCTTCCTGGCGTTCTGCCAAATGATTGCCCTCGCATGGTTCTACGGCGCCGGAAGGCTGTCGAAGAACGTCAAGCAGATGACCGGCAAGGCCCCTTCGATGTACTTGAAGTCGTGCTGGATCTTCTGCGGCCCGTTGTTGCTATTCGTAAGTAAACCGATTCCCTGTGCATGCGACTAACTGCAACTTGCACTGCTTCAGGCCATTTGGATCCTGAGTCTGATCAACTACGAAGAGCCCACCTATCACAACGGAAAGTACAAGTACCCCGACTGGGCGTACAGCATCGGCTGGCTGATTGCCTTGATGTCGCTGATTTGCATCCCAGGCTATGCCCTAATCAATTTCATTCGAGCTCCAGGAAAGGACTTCTGGGAAGTAAGTTATGCTGGCTGTGCTCCCGTGCAACCAAGTTCATCCTCTTTTGTCTTGCAGAAGTACCGCAACGCCATCAAGCCGAACATTTACGAGTGCAAGATCTGCGGTGAGCATCACTGCGAGCACGACTATCCAGAGCAGGAGCAGTATATGCTGGCGCAGGAGTTGCCCATCTACCAGCAGCAGAAGGTGTTCTTGAAATCACCACCGGAAGGGAACAATCGGAATGCGCAGATGCACAGTCCGCTCTTGAAGAGCACACTCTCGGGAACTCCCTCAGAGCCCCCAGACGGAAGACCAACCCAATCAGAGTCAAGATAAGACCAGATTTTCATACTCAATGTACATTCCGGAAACTATGCGTAGTATTAGCACTTTAATCTCCCTATAGTCAGATTGTTAGTTTTTTTGGTAGTAAATAAGCCGAAGGTTGTGCATCGTTAAGTCAACTGAGATTCAGCCTCGAAAATTATGAAAAAAACAAAAGAGATAATAAGTCAATAAAGTTGTTCATTTAGTTATGTTAAACATTCGACTGGTTACTTCCTTCCAGATCTTGATCAACGGCGAGAACTCCTAGGGTATAGGTCACTTGCCAAAAGTACCCCGCAGCAGCAGCCTAAGAACTAAACTCCAAGTAATGACATATAAGATGACACTTCTTGCATTTCCACATAGGTTGAGCTTTCAAGCTAGGTAGGTAGATGTGGTTGATTGAATACCACTGGTGGGGAACCTTTGGAAGCCGAGGATGGAGCGAAGTAAATTTACGATGCGTGCTCTACTTTAATCACTTAAGTCGTTAAGACACTGATCTAAAAGGTGTTTTTATCTGCAATACTTCAGATCTAGGCAGGAGGTGTCGTGTGCTTTCTACCACAGTATCCCAGTACATCTTCAGGAATTTCATTTGATTCTCCACAGAATTTGCTGTTACTTCTAGTTTCCTTAGGCACTCCCTGAGTCTGAAGTTACCTGTTAGAAAGCCAGATAGGATGCGGAGATTGTTGTTGATACATGCCTCTCAATTGTTTCTTCACCAGCTTCATGCCGTGAGTGTTGTTCTAGGTTTCTGCCCAATTCGTTCTTCATACTTCGCTGAATTCTTCGCAGAGAACATGGTCTCCTGCAACGCAGAATGGTTCAGGGCCAGTGAAAGGATTTGAAGCATCTTTCCTAAGTCAACAATTTCATTCCCGTTGGCCACAGGACCCTTGCTATGGGTCCAATTTCCAGACTGAGCCTTCGAGTTCTGGCTCCGTCCAGGGCTTCGTTTCCAGTTTTGTCCGTATGGTGCTAAGCAGCGTGATGCGTTAAGGAAATAGATCCAACATTCTCCCAGCTCAGATCCATTTTTCGCAAGGCTGTCCACTTTTTCGTTTCCTTGCGTGTCAGTGTGACGTGGTACCCAGCATAGCGTCAGCATGGTTAGGCTAAATCGTTAGGCTTAATCGTCATCACAATCGCGAATCGAAAGGGCTAACCGAGAAAATGTTATAAAGATGAGCTTTAGTTTGATACAGTTTTGAGATCGACGAGACTCTTCCCAGTACCTTAAGAACTTGCGGACTGTCCTTGAAGATGCTGATATCGACATAAGCCATGACAGCGCTTCTTAATTTGCCACGGTCTTCGCACAAAATCAAGCACACCGAAGGCTAGTACAAACAACCCATTCCATTCTGGCCTCCTTGCTGATGTCATTTTTCTGCTGCGCTCCTTTGGGCTTAGAGCTGAGAGTAATATACAGAACAAGCCCAAACACTTGTAACTGTACCTGATGGCTGTATCCGATGGCTTGTAAGCTTGTGTCGTTTATGCTAGATGTCGATTGTCATTTATAAAATGTAAAACCCACTTAAAATATTCACGAGAACCAATATATAAATTACTCCAATAAAAACAATTTATTCGCGGTATTTATTTACAAATTCACAGAATTCAAAAACGATCAAGCTACAGTCTCAACAGTTGCCAAGCTTCCCACCGGAATGTGCAAGTGCTCAATAAAATCGGCCGCAGGAAAGCTTTGACTTTGACACGAAACAATGTTCTTCACCAACCACATGACTTCAGCCGAAAAATGTTGATTTTTGAAACCAAACAATTTGTTGAGCATCTGAACGAGATTCGTGTCCCACACTGAGCATTTCTCAATCAACACGTTGAAGCAACCAGCATCAAGAGATAATATGTTAGCCAGCATCCGAGTTGCGTACAAAATTCTCATTCTATTCAGTGTCCCCTCAAAGTCTTCGGTTTTTGTGAGACTTGCCAAGCAGAAGTTTACGAGGTAACTGATCTGTTCTACGGTTAAAGATGCCTCGGGAGAGATGATCTCAGAGTGGAAAACGATTTTCAGATGATATTCCGCTCCTGGTGAGGTGGGATTCTTCAGGTGTACCTTCTTGAGCAAAGTCTCTTTATCTGCAGGTCTAAAAAGATGTAGTTTATAGACAGTTATCGGCCAAGGAACAAAAACAAACCTAAGGAGTTTTTCCTGAGAAGAGGCAATAATGTCCAACACAATTGCAGCATCCTCTCTATAGTCGGCTTCCTCTTCTTCGGACAGGTAAAGATTTAGCAGCGTTGGCACTATCTCCATCGACATCATGGCAACAGCGCCCTTCCCACCGCTGGCCATGACATTCGCCAAAGTCCAAAGGCACGTCCGTTTCAATCTTTCCTCCGTGGAGTCCAAGTAGGTAATCAAGTAACTTCCCGCCATTGATGCAATCTTCTCGCAAACTGGTGGCTCACCAAGGGACAAATTGCAAATTGTTTCACTTGCATGAACCTGCTGCTCGACATCCGTGCCTAAAATAGAGAATTCATAACTGATTCAGTTCGTCCAAACGACAGTTACGACGTACCTGTGAGTTCCTTGACCAGTACTTGTATGGCACCCTGAATCTTGGCAAAAGTTCGAATATTTTCAATTCCCTGAAGAAAAGCATGGCTCAGCCTGTACATATCCTCTGCATTTGCATGTTTCCTCCTCTTGATCCGATTGGCCAATCCTTGGACGTCCTTTTCAGTGAGATTCTCTAGCTCGGCAATTTTTGATTGAATTTCTCCCAGACCAAAGCGAAGTGAATCTATATCAGAATTTCGTTGGAGGTCTCTACTGCTACGTGAGAATTTTCGAATTTTCTCTCGTAATACCTCAGTTCCAACAAATCCATTTTCTTCAGACATTTTCAATTGCTTCCGAGTTGCCCCAAGATGATTTTAAATAAAAAAAGAAACTGGAACTACGATTTGGTTTGACAGTGTTTTGTTTTTCTCCCTTGTCGTGCGATGATTTCGTACAGCGGTTCATCGAGCATTAACCTGTCAAAGTGTACTCATTATTGTTAATTTTAATTAAAAGTGTTTCGCATTGTATCTTTTTGTGGAAAAGTTATACAAATATTTGTAATGAAAACCAAGAAATAGGGGTATGCGTTTTTAAAGTTAAGTAAAAATAGAACGAATACAAATGCACAGCGGCTCACAAGGCAAACTCCAAACAGAAAGACAAACTTCATAAACATATGGTCACCTGTCAAAATTCAGACATTTCCTACTGCTTCTGAATATTTTTGGTGTTAAATTCTTACGTGATGTCTTCTGCAATTCTGCAAAAACTGGGCCTAAACTGTCTTAAGACGGAATTACCGTGCATAAGTGAGTATAATTTAATTGATCCCACATAACATTCAATTCATCCGCCTCTGTTCATCCCTTCGTCCAGTCTCTGCACGAAATGCAAGTAAGAAGACCGGAGGAAGTTCGCGTAACGACCCAAAACATCCCAGACCAAAACATCGTGGTTGGAGAGTACAGGACGGACACTATGTTGCACATGGTACAATCCTAGCTACACAACGCACCACCAGATTTCATCCGGGACTGAATGTAAGCTATTCTCTGCGCTGCCATGTGTTTATTTACATCCACACGCGTTTATTTTAGGTTGGCTTCGGGCGCAATGGAACGCTCTTTGCGATTGAACACGGAAGAGTGTATGTGACATGTGAGAAACTGGACCCCAACTGGGACCACACATGGATTCAACGGAACTACGCTGGACGTTTTGATCAGACGATTCATAAGAAATTCTTCAATGTCATCCCCGAGAAGCAACATCAACGTTTTAGGTTGATCGATGAGATCTAGTGAACCTAAATAAAGTGTTATTTTTAAATTGAGCTCTTCCTGATGGTTGTGTTCCTTTTCCATCGATTGTGGAAGCCCCTCCTGACAGAAATTTAACCTCAAATTGAAACTACTCTCGCTTGCTTCTATTTACTTTATTCTGAAGTAATCTACGTCACTCCATCCTCAACTTTCATACAAATCTTCCGCAACTTACTCCGCTTGATTGGCTCACTTTTTCTTTTCGGTTTTCGCTTGGCCGCAGGTTTCCGACCGGCTTGCTTCTCCTCCAGATTTGGCAGAACGAAGTCATCCAGGTTCGTCTTCAATTCAAACGAATTCTCTACAGTCTCGGACAATTCCAGCTGAACCGCCTTCTCGGTATGCACTCTCTGAACGTGTTCCTTCAGCTTGTCCGATCGATGACTTGAGAACCCACAGAGTTGACATTTGTGCCGATCGGTGTTCTCCGCATGTTTCAGGGCATGTCGCTTCAAGTTCTTATTCTGGCTAAACTTATACCCGCATACCTCGCACACGAATGGACGCTCCTGCTTATGCGTGTCGATGTGGATCTTCAGATTCTCCTTGCGATTAGTTGTGTGCGAGCAACCGGGATAGGTGCACTTGAACATATCGCCAGTGTGAGTCAGTTTGTGGGACTTCAAAGCCTTCATGTGAGTTGTGCTGTATCCACAGACATCGCACAGCATTTCCTTCTCCTTCTTATGGATTTGCAAGTGACTGTTAAGACCCTGTTTCCACTTGAATCCCTTTGAGCAGTGGGGGCACACGAAAGGCGTTTCAATGGAATGCTTGGGGTGGTGAACATTCAGAGCAGTCCTTGTGAGGAATCTCGCATCGCATTCAAAGCAGAAGAACGGCTTGGGCTCCTCGTGGCGCCTGAGATGCTCATCGAAGTCCTTGTTGGAGAAAAATCCCACCTCACAGAGGCAGCAAGTGAGGTTGCAGGCTGAGCACGTCGTCATATGTTTCACCATGTTTTGCACTTTGTAGCACTTGAAGTCACATCCAACGCAGTAATTGACCTTACTGTGCGCTCCGTTCGCAACTGCCTTTGGATTCCTCACCTAAGAATAGTTGTGTTTTCGTGTATCCGTGAGAGGCAATATCTCGTCATGTTACCTTAAAGTAGTTCTGTTTTTCCTCAAACAAGTTCTCCACAACGACATTGATGTCATCCTGCTTGGGTGGTTCCTCTTTGCCCTCTTCGATGCAGAAAACCTTCAGCAACTCGGTGACAGACAGAATTTTTGCCAATTTCTTGAAATGATCCTCATGATCCTTATTTATCGAAACCACATCCTGATAGAAGAAATCAATGATCGTCTGCAAGCACTCCGTGCACGAGAAGTTGTGAATGCGAATCTTCAGCGGATTGTGAATGGAGAACTGCAGAGATTTCTGCAAAAAGTGCCGACCTCCAATGAACTCGCTCTGAGCGCCTAGCACACAGAAATGTCCCCATGCTGATATTCCAGACTGGAGTTCGATGTTTAAATCACAGAATGTCCCCGTCCTTCGCTGATCATTTAAATATTTGGATACTTTAGACTGAATTGGGATCTGTTGATACATCTGTTCTCTGTTTGCAGTTCACATTCACATGAATATTCGTAAATAAAGAGAGAAATGTCATGCGTGCGACGTAGAGAATGTTGACAATTGTGTTGTAATGTTCTCTCTAATAAGTGGTGGCGCCATCTTATGGTGGTGAAACAAAGAATTGAAATGCATTTGAATTTGAAGTTCAACGGTGTACTTTTGAATTTCTTGTTTTGTATTTTGTACTTTGTTGTTTTGGCGTCGCATATCAACCTTTTTGGTTCTTAAAATTGTGAATGGTTGTCTGGGGTGGGGATCATGCTTTCGTCGGCCTATGTATTGCCCTCGTAATCAGAAGTGAGGCACCGTGAAAAACACCGTGTCGTCGTCCCCGAACTCCGAATACTTAGAATTGGAAGGATCCTGGATCTTGTCCAGGCACTAAAAACGTGATAGCAAAAATAACATTTTTAGTTCCTGTTCTGTGGGAGGTGGTCGAAAGCCTTGCCGAAACAAGTTCTACACTGCGCTGGTCCTTAACTCGGTGTATCTCCAATCTTAATGCAGATGCGTTCCATGCGTGAATTTCAGCAAGTCACATCTAAGGAAGGGAGGAATCATGGTAGCAAAACGATGAAGGAGATCTTCTGAAGCTTCAGATGCTCAGAATGTCCTGAGGAAAACATGACCAGTCGAAGACAGGGTCATGCCGAAGAGTGTTCGACTCCGAATCTGTGGGAGAATGCAACAGAGTACACTCGCGTCTAAGGCGGCTGAAGAAGGACCCCAACTAACTTGTAATGAATCTGGAGGCAGGTAGCAAGATATCGCGCTAGTTGATAAAGCTTGTTGGTTGAGGCCCAATTCCACCCCGGACTGTTGACGATGCTCAAAGAAGAAAAAGCTCAAAGGAGCAAGGAAATACGCCGCCATAGTTGCATGCTCGACTCCCACTGACGTTCGGGTAGCTCCTAGAACTCATGGGATTTTTCCCCAAGTTTGTAAAAGAATAAGCAAGTTGTGTAACATTATTAAGAGTTTACGTTGGAGCAAGGCCTTAATTACGTTCGTACTGAACGCATTAAAGAGACATACCACGATCGAGACTGATCATGTGGTGCACAAAAGGAACTCGCCTGGATAATCCGGAAAATTATTGCGAAAGTAGTAAGGCCACTCGCTGCAACCAGTGGTATTTAGTAGGAAGCTCTCTTCGAACTACAGAAAGTCCAACTCAACAACTCCCACTCGAAAAGAAAGTCAGTTCCAATCAAACTAGATGTTCCGTTATCAGTTTTCTAGGCTATGGTAAAATTGTTTTCTTGTTTCGGTGCTATCTCAAACTCCATGAGTTCGCCTATGAGTCGGTTCACCTGCCCGACATGACCAACCATGCTGTGACATGAGTTTGCGAAGTTCGCGATTCGTAATGAGCTCATATGAATGACCCTAAAGACATCGCACAATATTTATTTTTCTACAGTCTCTGCTTATATTTGCCAAGCAATTAAAGCTCATTGTGTCAAGACATATAGAATTGAAAACAGCATATCCTTTGAAGTGCAGTGTTCAGTCCATGTGAGTCTCTGAAACAGTTTCTTCGATGGAGGAGAAGCTTTCCCCATTTCAGCCGTAACCTGAAAACGATAAAAAAACCCAACTTCAAAATAGTTCATCACTTTATTCCTTATTTCGTTCAATGGCAATTTCAACTAAGTTCGTTCCCCGTATGAAATCCGCTGCAACGATGTTTGTCACGCTGCCCAGCTTCTCGCGATACAAGTTTGTCACTCGCCAATTGACATCGTCGGCCATTTTACGTAATCCACCGTATCGATCCGTTATAACACCCCAAGTGTCAGGAGTTAACTCGGCCATATCTGCCACTGGCGTCGAATGAAAGCTAAATGCGAACGGAATGCAATAAATTTCAATCAGTCGAAATGCAAAAGTGTTTGACTTACGTGGTGTCATCGGCGTTTGCCTTAATTAAATGCTTCTCCAACTGTGACCAGGTCCTAACGTCTCCCCACCGCTGTATGACCGGAGCGAAGAGTATGTTGGGGAATTCCGCCACCATCTGGCTATGGTCATAGGCCAGGAACACGTTCTTCCTCATAATCAAGACATCGCTCACGAGCACACGCCACGAGACGTTCGCTGGAACGAGCAGTTCCCCGAAGCGATTCATCAAGAATGACACCAGCAGCCGATGAACGCCTATATTTTTGCCGAAACCTGTGGAGCAAAATATTAATTAATGAATCATAGAAAACTCCAAACAAAGGTGTAATCAACGCGTAGAAAGAGGTCTGAAAGAAGGTCAACAAACAGAAAAGATGATGCGCTTCTTCGTAAATTCACCCACAAGTGTGAAGTCCGTAACAATGGCACAGATTATGAAATTCTGACCTAGTTTTCTGACCACGACAAAGGTGCTAATGGAATGTGGATCTTGTCAAGAACCACACAAGAGATCATGATTGACCAACGGCACCGACATGCTGGCAAGTTCAAAGATATCCTCTGTTTGTTTCCAAGTTCACTGATCCACCGGCTTATCACTTTCTAGCACAAGAGTGATGTTTGTTTGTTCTCTAATCACGCAGTGGCAACTGAACTGCTAACCGCATAAAACAAACAGACGGGCTGTTGCCCTGACGTGTGGATGACTTAATCTAATGCAAATATTCCCTGCATCGAATGATTCACGAGCATCGGCTGACTATCATTCCATTCAAGCTCATGTCTAACTAAACACTTCTCGACTGATTGCAGATCACTTTGTGGTGCTCACTCAGTTTTAGGGAGTGGCCATACTGTAAAACAGCAAAAGGCGTGGCTGCATTGATGACATTCTGCAAACGACTACATGAGAAAATCGGATGAAAGGTCGCCGATTTCAACAGAGTGACATGTTATATGTGTTAGCTGAATGGGTGCAACTGATAACTGAAAAAGCGAATGCTTTAATTTCCTCTTCTTTGTTGCTATACTTTTGTTCTCGTTGCTCATATTTTTAAAAAGCGTCATTCCTCGCGTTCCAGGAAATGGTCCAGGCTACAAGAGAATGAATTACTGCGACATCTGCTACGGAGATTGCAACAGAGATATGTATGTGTTTCCTTGGATGTAGATTTATTGTTCAAGGCAGATCTAGGCTACACTTAAAGGAAAGTCTTTTACTCTTTGTTTCTAAAGCGAATGTCTCATAAACAGGGATATGTTTGTGCTTTTGGGTTTGCACAAACATATTTTTGCACATTTAGTCAAAATAGCATAGAACTACCAAGAGCATTTTAAAATACCTATTTTCTGTCAGTCTTAGAAAATTCGTGTTTTTAATCGACTAAAAACCCAAAATTCTGGTCGCTGTGGCGGGTGTAGTGCTTTGGTATGACGAATCATAGCTACGCAGAGGGTGCCAGATTCGATCCCCAAATTTGCACATTTTCTGTTTCTTAAGCGTCTAAGAATTGAGGTATGCATGTTACGTAGTAAGAAGCATAGCTTGTACAGATCTATATTGTTGAACAGAATTTATTGCCGAAATACTTAATAACTTCAGTATGAAGTGCAGTGGGTGGGTCGCCGTGGCGTTATGTGTTAGTGCGTCGACTCCTACGCAGAGGGTACCATGTTCGATACCCGAATTTACCACCTATCATACTTCACGGCTCCACCTCTTTCGACTCACTGACACTGCTCAAAGAGTATTCCTGTCTAGAAAAAGCTTCTCAACTTCGCCGTTCGGAGTCGGCATTAAACTGTAGGTTCCTTTCACTCGTGAAAGAACAATAGCACGCACAACACAAGTGGTTGCTGAGAAGCTAGGCCCAGGTCCACCTCGGACTGTCGCGCCACTCATATTATTATTATTATTATGAAGTGCAGTGTTAATTTGAAACTTTGAACTCCTCTCCTGAAAAATCATGAAAACCGGCTTAGTCGATTATGGGTTGTGACCACAGCTTACTGAACGAAGCGTCCAAAAATTCGAGTTGTAAAGCATTTACACATGGCTTATATTTCTCTACAAACACAACGTCATGTTTTTATTTATTTGATCGTTTCTTTTGCTTCTTTTTTATTTTGTTTGCAAACCAGAAATAAAGTACATATACATTACCGAAATGGCCGCCTTCACAGCTGATTGTCGCCTATTATATCGGAGAATTTAAGTGCCTTTGCGACAGATGCTCATGAACTGTTGACGGTTATTCACGAAATAAGGTAAATGCCGTTCTATGATTGGTCAATTTGGTTTGAGAAAACTACTTCATTTCCGGTGCAAACTTTGAATGGGTGGTGGAGTTTCATATATGGAGAGAATTCTCTACGAAAAGTATCCCGAATGAACATGTTGAAAGTTCGATTTAAGGAGATTTTCGAATTACAGAGAATCGTCTTTTGGAGTGTGAAGTATAGAACAACTTAAGTCTTCTACGTAGGTTCTGAAAAATTTGTTCGACTTATGGCAAATTTGAGTTAGGGATCTTCGACTAACAGAGGTTTGAATGTACATGCGAACGCAGATTTTTCTAGAATTTTTTTAGCGAACAAACTTTTAGAGTCGTCAAAAAAGGCGAAAAAAGGTAACAGCGGCACAAAAAGGCAAAACAAAAGACATACATTTATTTGGAATGAGTGGGTTAATGAAACGTGTGGTTGATTTTTAAACAAAAAAATGGAAAGGTTAGCAAAATCCTATCTCTACTCATAACAATCTGAATGAATACCATGTTTCCACCGAACTGAGATCGTGCGATTTGGATGAACTCTTACTGAAAATAGGCCGTTCCCACCGAATTGAAGTGATTTCAAGTTTCATTAGCTCTAAATTTTCAAGTCATTAGTTATCAAATCAAATTCTCAATGGTCAACTGACTGTTGACAAGAATTAATAGTGTTGAGAACACCAGAAAAGAGAGAGAAAAATAAGGAATTGAAAAAAAAAAAATTACCAAAATAAATGCGGTGGGCTTGTTCCTCGAACTCGAAGGGCTTATAACTTGACTTCAACGAAATCGGGGGATTTCGAAATCCCGCTAATGTACATATGTAAATGTGCGAGACTCTCGCTGATGGACTATGTTGTAAGAACATCTTCATATCTAGTGATTCCCACACCTTGATTCCACAACCATCAACCAGGTTGATCGCATTTCGATTGACGTCAGACCCTCCTCCAGTATTCTTCATTTCCTTGATGTGTCCACAGTAAGAACTCGCATATCGAGGGAACAACTTACTATAGAAAAACAAACCATGGTCCGACGCCGGAAAAATCAAATAAATTGATATCTCAATAAGGCCGAACGTCTACGCTCTGACTTCGCTCAGATGTTGACCGCAGATTTGGATCTTAGCCAAAAAATCGCGGATAAGGCTTTATTTAGAGCGAACACAAACCAAATATGTTTGACCATAAATCGTTACCGTCATTTGTATGTGGTAGAGTGCTGTCACCCGGCCTTCTGCGGTCAGAGCTTGAGCTCTTGTTCTAATAAGACGGCACTACACAAGCCACACAATCGACGCTACATATATTTTTTCTGGGACTTTTGCTCATTGCCACATATGTATGTACTTGTGTTGAAGACGACGCGTGATGCCCGTCGAGACGCTTGCAGCTTCTCAGTATTTTGTTATTTCAGTCCCAAAAGTAATCCCAACACAGAAAAATGTTGAATTCACATCTTGTAATTTTTTTTTTGGCAGAAGCGGGAAGTCTGCAAATAAACTAAATGAGAAATGGCAAGAAAACTTTAAGAAAATATAAATATTAATAGTATATAAATATTTTTTTTAAATGTAGAGCACATGACGAGTGAGACTACTGAGATTGAATTTTAGTTCTCTCAGTGAAGTGTGTTCTGTCAACTAGTTCGTATAACCTGAATACGACCCGACCCTGGCATTTCAAGAAGGATGCAATTAAAAACATTAAGCAAGTCACAATGCATTGGTCGCGCTTTGATATTTCACAGACTGTAATATCTAGGCTCTAAATAGAGCTACTTCTACTCACTCAGGCCTTTCCACAGTGATGAACCAATTTTCCTTTATAAAGTAATGGAAGGTATTGTGCCTTGGTCCGGATTTCCGTTTTTGCCAATATTTTATGTGCTGTTTTCTCACTATGTTTGCTTTTTGTTTTAGTTATTACCTAAAGCGTTACCAATTATATGACGAAACAACCAAAAAGATATTGCTTACTATTCCTTACTAAACTTTACTGTCATATGCTAACCTCAAACGGTCCAAGGTACAAGACGTGATTGTACCTTGGTCAGATAATCATTGTATTTTTTCCTATAATTTAAAAGTGAAAACATTAATCTCTTTTAATAAAAAGTAAAAAATGGTACTATTATAATTTTATTTCAGAAAGCAGCAAACCAGAACATTATCTTAAAGTTTTTGTACTTGATTAAAAAATATATAAAAAAAAAACATTATCTTAACTAAACAAAAATTTAACAAAGGACTTTTAGGAATTATTTAAAGACTTACGCTAAAGGAACTACATAAAATTAAAAAACAAATTTATCAAAATAGCTTGGCCAACGTTGTGATATTGAGAGAAGAGTCACTATCAAGATCAAAATCCTCTTCGGATGTTTTATCCAGAAATGAACTATTACAGAGACCGACTTCATAGCTGATTGCCCACTAGTCTATCGACAAATTTGAGTGCTATTTTGACGGATGTGTATGAATTTTGGATGGTTATGCACGAAATAACGTTAATGCCGTCCTCTGATTGGTCAATTTGGTTTATGAACACGTTATAAAAACCAGTTGTCAAGTATCTTAAGGGGAAAGAGAGGTAGAAGTCGGCCATCTCTGAAATACTTAATTTCCGGTTTTATCTATGTTACAAATGCTATTGTCAACAAGGCGAGTTTCGCTTACTTAGTTCACATATGCGAACACATTTTACATCTAATTTGCTTCTTGGTATATTTTCCTGAAACATAGAAAACAAATTTTGCTAATAACGTGTACAACAACGTGTACCAAGGTACACGCGCTAGGATAGGTCCAAGGTATACCCTTAGTTAGAGATTGAGAGCGAGTCACAATTATACACTGAGAGCGAGTGACTCGAAAATTGCGAGCGAGTTCATCCGAAACTCCCGATTAAAGTTCGGTGGAAAGGTACCATAAGACCTAAATACTACTCGTTACATTTTTAGCGGTAAAGAGTCTGAAGTGCACCAAAGTTATGTTAAAATCTGTTACTAGTTCCCCATTTTCAATTTGTTTTCAATTGGATTTAAATTATAAAGTATGGAGAATATATTTAAAATAACATTAAACAGCTAAACCGACTTAAAAGTATGTTTAGCCTTTTAAGCACAACCTTGCCGGCAGTCAGCCACTCTGTTTATCATGTAGCGGCTCGCTTTCCTGTCAGAGCATTTATGGTACATATTCCAAGAGGATTCATTCAAAAGAAAATACCAATTAATGAAGTACTTTGTTCACTCTTCACACGTACACGAGCGTGAGTGCAAAGTAAAAGCATGCGAGAAATATGTTTCGTTAAACTGCACACAGTGTGTCTAACGTAAATAAAAAAAGCTAGTCACGTTTTAAATTTCTAAGCACACATATTGCGGCAAATTAGTGGGTTCTCGGACGATCGCGTCATATTTGTCAGTCAGTTGTCACTCGTCATAGTGCTCAATTGCATGGTAGGATTTATGAGAGCTTATGCCTGCACACTAGCTAAAGGAAGACGGATGGGATGCGCCCAATGCGTAGAGGAATGTTTAAAACACACCAGTTTCATCGCATATACAAAGTTTCATTAATAGCGTTTTTCCTCATTTTTCCGTGAACGTGGAAGTGGTGCAATTCTTGCAATATGTTTGACATTTTAGGAATGCATCCATTTACTGGGTCGTTGACACACTGGAAAGAGCTATCCACACAATCGAACATAAGAGCAGACAAGGGCAACAACTTCAAAAATGGCCACATTTGCCTCTGCGCACTTAAGTAGAATTCCAAAACCAACTGTCATGTACATATGTGCGTACTCGTAGAGAGCTTACTCAAGTGAGTTAAAGTGAACGAAACCACAACAAAATTAAGCGAAGCGGCCATTTTTAGTCGCAGTGTATCATTTCTTTGTATTCCCTCAGTTTTTAAGTTGTCTTCAGGCTATTTACCTTCATTATGGTTCCCCCTTAACACATGGCTCATGTCACCTGGAACTTTTTGATAAAATAGACCGCTACATGAATGCTAAACGAATTTTGGGTTAATTACCAGTAATGTGCTCTCTCTCCGATCTTCATTTTCAGTTAAAGTGTATTCACACGATCTAGTCGTCGTCGTGCGCGGTCGATTGACTTAATTACTCGGAGTCTGTGATTCAATTGTTTGTTGTCTGTGTAGCTCAATCAGACTCGATAGCATGTTGCGTTTAGTTTTTCAATCTGATGGAATAAATGACTCATTCGAGCTGCCGAGAAGTTGAAAATTAGCGATATCACGATTAATTGTATCAAGATCAGCAACATTATGACAGAATCAGGGAATATGTTAAATAGTTTAAAATTGATGGGTGCTTTATTTTAAGGTTTTACTTGATTGATCCGAATTAAGGGTGAGCTGTTTCTAAAGCTATCATTAAAAACTAACCGGGAAAACAGCCGATCAAGCTTGTCATGTCTCATAACACGATCTGTTGTATGAGCACGATGATGTCGGGTAATGATGATGACTGTAACCAGACATGTTATTAGGAAACAACTTGCTAGTTGAATGAACAGCTCGAATACTAAAAAAATGGTCAGAATTAAACTCGATCGAAAAATTTGTTGGTACAGCTTCTAGAATTCTGAAAGTCTGCTATCATGAAATGAATACGATCGACAACAACACGCTCAAAAACCGCTTGTAGTTGAATTAGAATGGTATGAATTGTGGTAATACAAAACGAATGAACCCTAAGCTTGTCGGACAAAATGATATTGTCTCGAACATCATCATCATTATCTTCTGTCCTGGGGTCGCGAGGATAAAGCCGAGAGATCTCCAGGAAACTCGATCCTCCGCCATCGACTCTATCCAGAGATGGCAGAGTAGACTACATGATATAATCTACTCGATTAATCACGCGTAGTTATTCGAATAAACTGCACGTCCGATTCGCTTCATTGATACCATCGACTCTATCCAGAGATGGCAGAGCAGACTACATGATATAATCTACTCGATTAATCACGCGTAGTTATTCGAATAAACTGCACGTCCGATTCGCTTCATTGATTACCTACATATGTTACGTGTGGTATTTGCAGTGTTTTTAGAATGTTCTTACATTCTTCATATAGAAGTACAATTGAACTGACGTTAACTTGACATCTCAACTACATTTTGACATTGTTTCTAAGTCTACTGCAGTTTTTTAACTAATGCTACATTAACTACCCCAATGAGTAGCAGACGTAAGAAATGTAGTTATTTAAAAAAATTGACATTTCTGACTCATTAGGAGTTATGTCCAAGTGGAACCAGGTGAATTATTGGACTCGGCCCATCCACCTTATCCTAGATCTGCCAAGCGCAGATCTGGAATCGCATTCAAGGCCCGCCTCGGAGGTCGTGATGGTAGGGACATACGTGCCACGTGACCAAACCATCCTTTCCGCACGAAGAAGCAGCTGATCAATGTTGAGTTCCTCACTCACTGGCGTGTTTCTCACCCCGATCATGGCGAATAATTCGCACAACAGCACAAAGAAATCTCGTCCCAGCAGCTTGTATACGCTATCTTATTCTTTCGGTCATTACACAAATTTCATGACCATCGGTCAGAGTTCGCATAAATACTTAGTTGAAAACCGCTAACATGGCTTTGACACCAAGCGCGGCCGTCCTGATTAAAAATCATCCAAGGTGTTTCAAAACTGAACCAGCTGGGCTTTGGTAGCTTGGTGCCTCGTAGTTCCAACGGTCTCATATTGTCATGAAATTTTGGTAATGATTTACCGAAGAATAAGATCGCGAAGAGAGAGATGCGGAGATGAGAATTCTTCGTGTAGTTGTGTGAGTTGCTAGCCGGGGTAGGATGAGAAACACCTCAGTACGCGAGGAACTGAGGTATTAGCAGCTGCTTCTACCAACGGAAAAGGTCTATGGTTTGATAGTGTTTCACTAATGTCCCTATGACCTATGGCAGACCCAGAACGAGGTGGTTGAACCGAGTCCAACAATTCACCTTGTTCCACTTGCGCATAACTCCTGATGAGTTAGAATCGTTGGAGCAAGATCGAGTGGTCTGGGGATCTCTCGTACGTGATTTTCCCCCGCCACCCTTTTAGTGGAACTATCGACTACAGACGAGGAGACGACTGACTCCTTGACTACCGTCAAGTCCTCCCAAATCATACTTTACGAAGTGTCGTTTTCTTTTAGGCTGACCGAATATTCCAACTCGGTTTACATCGGATATTTTCGTCGATCATAAGACACAACATTTAACCAATTTATATCTTAATATGTATCTCCGA
The DNA here is from genome assembly GCA_964034865.1 of Eristalis intricaria. Classification (NCBI taxonomy): domain Eukaryota; kingdom Metazoa; phylum Arthropoda; class Insecta; order Diptera; family Syrphidae; genus Eristalis; species Eristalis intricaria. Next base: position 72,216,798 of record OZ035874.1, read on the forward strand.
AGCTGAGCTCTGAATCAGAAAGTGGAACACGGTAGCTACCTTTTGTTCATTTTTGAAGAAAACTCTTTTAATAAATCACTCAGTGGAGTGCGGAAAAATTTAAATGTTTACTTCGACTTCACGAATATGGGGAGCCAACAATATAATATATAATCCAATAACCCTCCTTGTAATATCTGTGGTCACAAACCTTAACCACCTTATTCGAATCGGGACAAAAATGGTTATGAGTTCCATTATGTTCAGCGTGCCTAAATCTATTTCCACTGAATTTTGTATTTCCGTATCCTTCATTAAACAGAAGATATTGCCAAAAAACTGAATAGCTTCAGTAGTGAAGTGTTAATTTGAAACTTTGAACTCCTCTCCTGAGAAATCATAAGAACCGACTCATAAGACCATGTAAATCGCTACTTAAATATGTGAGCTGGAAAAGTGTGACAGACACGCGGATGGCCGGGTGGACAGGCCAAAATTCTGTTCCCGCTTGAAAGAGGTAACCTTAAAAATTAAGATTTGTCAGCAACAGTTCGCAATTTCCGACAGAGATTGACTAATGCAGAGAAACTGGATGAATAAGTGATCTGGACATCCTTCAAGAAGTCGTCAACACAACACATCGAAGCTCTACTTGGTGACATTTACTACTTTTATACCAGAAATGAAGTATCACAGAGATACCCGACTTCTACCTCTCTTTCCCATTAAGATTTTTGACAACTGTTTTTTATAACGTGTTCATAAACCAAATTGACCAATCAAAAGGACGGCATTTACGTTATTTCCTGAATATCTGTCAAAAAAGCACTCAAATTCATTCATTTCTGATTTACACCGCACCTAAATCTAACAGGTCGGGATAAAAGATTCGAAATCCAATTTTGCGTTTCCACTGGAACTTCAATATTTCAAATGACATCTACTTAGTTTCAGAATTGATTACAGATATTTTTTTATTGGAAATCAGAAGTGGTTGAGCCTTTCTACCTAGCTATCAGAAATGAACTAATACAGAGATGGCCGACTTCGCAGCTGTTTGCCCATAGTTCATCAACGAATTTGAATGCTTTTTTGACAGATATTCATGAGTTTTTGACTGTTATTCACGAAATAACGTGAATGTCGTACTGTGATTGGTCAATTTGGTTTGATAAAACGATATACGATACTCAGTTGTCAAAAATGTTAAGGGGCGAGTGAGGTAGAAGTGGGACATCTCTGCAATACTTCATTTCTGCTAACTATTCTGATTTAATGATGAATTTAAGTGCTAATTTTAGACATTATAAAATTATTGTTGACTCAATATATTGTGGTTATCACTTGAAATTATTGATTATTTTGTTCACAGGTGTTTTTGTTTTGTCAGCGGGCTGTCATTAAGTTAAGTGTTGAATTTGTAAAAAGGTGTGTATTGACAAACTTAAAAATAAAGCGATAAAAAAACCGCTGGAATCCAACATTTCGAAATTTTGGAAAGTATACAGTAATCCCTGAATAATTGGCACACGCCTAATTGCGTTCCCCGTTCAACTAATCGAAAATAAGAAGAAATAAGAAATGTACATAACTTTTCTCGCTTAAATGCCTACCCTCTTAACTGCACTACCCCGTTAATTATATTGAATAAAGTTAAGTTTTTCATAAAACTGCATACAAAATCTCCTGGATAATTGAACACACTCAATAAAAAATACATTTTTGTATTTTCAGCTTAAATAAACTCAAGAAGAGTTGAAAATTGTCGAATTGACATGTGCTTACGGCTTAAAAAAAATCCAGAACAATTGTCAAAATTTTGTCAAATTTGAATCGAAATGTTTTGCGATTGCTGCGGATTAACCCGAATAATAACATGTTTGGATGAATAATTAGGAATGAACATATGTATGTCATACATTGCATTTATTAGATTAATAATTGTGCTTGAATCCATTTCGTGATGTCCATTTCGATATTTTACAGGCAACCATGAACAAACAAAAAAAACCTCACTTTCTTTAAAGCAAAGGTTGCGAATAATTGCTGATGCTATAGAAAATAACAAAATTTGATTGTGTGCCAAATATAATGGATTCTGCAGGTCCACGCTGAATCGGATTATACAGAATCAAAACACCATTCTTGAAAAGTCGAAAACATTTAATCTGACAAGCAAACGATGCAGGAGTGGAGCTTGTTCCCAAGTGGACGTATTCAAAGATGGTATTGGAGAATATAAAACAGTTTTTTAATTTTTAAAATCGGCTTCATTGAGTTTTACATCTATTAAAGCATGATTTCCTTTATTGCGTCTGCAAACCGATTAAGCGCGGTTCTTATAATTGCGTTCCTCGGTTAAATCCGTCTAACAACATGGATTTCAGCAAACGCAACTAACCGGGGAGTACTGTACATATGGCGAAATTCTGAACATTTGGACTGAAATGTTGAAACAAGCTGAAATGTTGGATTTAGGTTCGGTGTATATGTGCTATAAGTAGGGATGCCAGATTATACAAATATCGTTGCGGGACACCGCGTAAAAAATTTGTGAGAAAAAAACGTATTTTCAAACTTCTCTTCTGTACATTCATGCATTCCCACGAGGCAAGAGTCAGAAAATAGATTTCAGTAGGAGCAAAGGATATAAACCACATACACTCAATGTACCGTTGTGTTTCTGGACGAATTATGCGTACGACGAAGCATAACAAATTGTCATCGAAAGATTGTGCTTGCAAATCTGAATCCATTACTGAGGTTTTAAAATGCAGACAAAATATGCATATAGTTAAAAAAACGAATATAATATACTAGGCGTGTATACTGAAACAACACAGCAAATGAAATCTCAAAAAAACGCTCTTTATCAGGTTTACTTCTTTGTGTCAAAAGTTGGTTTGTGACTTTACTTTACTTCCGTGACAATTTTACTAGACGTCAAAATTCAAATAGTTTTGACAGTTGGTTGAAAATGTTTGTACACACATGGTTTCATTCGGTAGAAGCGTTTGTATACTAAAAAAAGGATGGACTACAATTTGATATACGGTATTCTATATCGAGACTGACTGCTGATAATTCTGCTGTATCTTCAAGAATTTTTGTCAGGGCATCTATGAGAAGCCACCTGTGCTTGAGTTTGTTCAACGCGCAACCTGGAGAAGAGGCTGCAGGCAAATACGCTTAAAAATAAATAAGTCCATGAAAATATGTACCTTCTTTCTACAAAGAACTCCAAATTCAGTTTATTCTTGAATGGAAATCGGCTATTGTAACTCCAGAGTTAAATGTCAATCTTTCGGAAACTACTGAATAATCCATCACCTTAAGGCTCACTTTACATTTTCGTAGGTTGAAGAAATAATTTTATGGCATGATAGCATATTTCAAACAAGATCGAAGTGAGATATTTTGTTTTTTTTTTTTCACGCGGGACAAAAGCCTTTTAGCGGGATGTCTGGATCCCTAACTATAAGCCATGAAGTTGACGTCGTGTCAAACTGTTCAAGAAAAAGATCTTCTGCTACGATTATTTTAAGAATTTATTCGACCTAGTTTCCTCGCATTTCTCTGCGATCAAAATGATTGATTCCCAAACTTCACGCAACAACACACAAACACGTCTAAGAGTCACACCTAATCAAACAACAAATGCTTTGCTTAGCACGAGCAAACCCGGATAAGAATAAAAGGGAATGCGACCGAGGTCAGGGCAGAGCACATTTATTTTCACTCACCCACAGGAAACTCCTTCACGCCGAATATGACAATCTCATTCGTTTCAAGCACAAAATTGATCACTTGTTCGACGATCTCCGATAGCGGCCGCTGCCTCGTGATGCCGTGGTTCACGTAGAACTGCTCATTTGTGTTCTTGTAGTATCCCACTCGAATGTCCAAATACCGCACACCGTGCATCAACTGGCCGCGAATGTCGTCGTCTTGCGTCAGCGCGTACTTTGTCACAATTGTCTCCTTGCCCGATGGCGTGAAATTCGGCCGATACGACCCTGAATCGTGGGTGCCCGGTATGAACAAGTCTCGCATGCGGCGGTGTATGATGGACGGTCGCAGTTCAGTCATCCACCTCGGATGGGCCCGTATGCAATTGCTGCCTATAATGTGGCCACTTTCATTCACGTAGCTCGCCCAGTAGCCGTAGCAGTTCGTGTCGAGCGTCACATTCCGCGAGAGACCGTAATCGAATCGCACTGGGGTCGTATACCACTGCTTGGCGTGCCGTGGTCGCACCGCCACCACCACATCCGCCAGACCCCCGTTGCTAATCCACTGGTATTCCGCTGACTCAGTCGCTTCCAGGGGCAGCACGCTCAAGTACGAGGGCGATTCCGAAGAGGCCGCCGTCACAATGTCTTCTGGCTGGCTGCCACTGCCCTCTCCAATCCACTCTAGCTGCGGCCCGCTTGTGGGCACCGTCACCTTAATTCGCTCGAAGGAGTACGGCTCCTGGTTGGTTATGAGGATCATGTCGCCAGGATCGGTCCTGGCGTTCGCCCATGACACCTCCAGCTGCCGCTGCTGCGCGCTGACCGACAGCCAAAGTTGGACTCCATCAGCTGCCACCACGCTCCAGACACTGGCAAGCGCAATGAAATGCACCAGGGTTGCCATGTTTAGGTTGAAACATGCACTTTGTCTTGAACGCGATTAAGACCGTTTTCTTTTTTGAATTTACGAACACGAATACCGACGAGCGCCCGTTCCGAACCGATACCGACGAAAGCTCGAACGCGTCTGAGACTGAGAGCCGCCACTTCCAAAGAGGAGCACTCGCCAGTCGCCCGGAAACGCCGCCGCTGTGAGCCGCCGCTCATTATTTTCGAATTACAACGCAAGTGCCGCACCACGGAAGTGTGAAATTAGCTGGAGCACTGTGAGATAAGGCATACGCGACATCGTCGTACGCCCAGTTCGAGCACACGAGCGCTACTTCGCCCCCACGACGGACCGCATGGTCGACACAGTCTACGGGGGACTGCTCTTTCTCTCTCTCCGGGACTCTTTGCTTGCGACACCGCCAGGCGCAGCAATTTCTCTTCATTCCGATTTAGATACTCGATTTGAAGGGAGGCCAGTTGCGCGGCTTTCTTCGTTCGAGGGCGAAAACTTGAGCGCGATTCTGTTCCCGTTTCGTTGTGGTCTTGAACTGTTGCATGTTCTTAAGGTTCCGCTGGGTGCCATCACGGCTCGAGGGCTGGTGGGAGTAATTTGATTTGTTCTTCGGCCTTAATGTGCGCGCATTAAGTGTGAGGTAATTCAATTACAGTCAATTGCAGCGCAACGAAGCCGGGATGTACGGACAACGCATGTTGCCACTTTGATTCAATTGGACGCTTCTGCTCGAGCCCGACGTGAGATGTTAATCGGAGAGCTGGACGGAAAAAGAAAGTGGGCGACGGTGTTCGTCTTGGCTGGAAATTATTTCCCCGCAAACACGTGCAGGTTGTGAGATGCTGTAGGTGATTTGCCAAGACGGACCCGTTGGAGATGATTATTTAACCGGGAGACAGAGGTAACAGAAAACAAACAAATTACGTCACTTCCTAAAAGACTCTAATGAAGTATCTGGTCATTAAGTAGCTTGGGGAATCAATCTTCCGTCCGGTGACTTTCGCTGAAGGCTTCAAACCCACCCAACCACGTAATATGTGAGGGGACCGCTTAACTTAAGACGGCCGGAGGTCGTTACAAAGAATAATTTGACACAGATGCGGCAACAGGGGGAAAGTCGTGCCCCAAAAGGGGACACAGGACTTAAAGAAGACGTGCTATGTGTGGGCTTAATTATTCTCATGCATATGCCGTGATTCATAGCTCAATCTACGTTAAGGACAGTGTTATTAATTGACTTTAACAAATTGAATAAGTTTGAACTGGTAGTGGATGCACTATCCATCAGAAATGGAGCAACACGGAATTTGAAGTTTGAAACTCTCGAAAGTGCCAAATCAAATTTGCAAAATAGGTCTTTGTCGGCAGAAATCTGACCAGCTGTTGTTGCGTTTTGCATCAAAGGTCCCCGAGCAGACAGTCCCAATCTGTATCGCTTTTTTCTTTCGCCAGTTCTGGGGTTTCTAGGAGGAGTTCGGCATAAAACATACAGGTCACTTAAGTAGAAGTTCAATGCGAAGCGATACTGAGAGTTTCAATCTGAGCGGGCTTGGGGCCCTGTGTCAATGACATTACAATATTATCTACAGAAAAAATAAACGCTTAGAGTGATCCAAAATTGAAGAAACGTGAATTTCGTATTAAGACCACTTGTAGCTGACGACCATACTTAAAAAATATTTTCCCGACACGGACCACAATCAATAAAAATATTATTGAAGCGTGAATCACAAATATGATGTTTTGACAACCATTTTTTAGCATTAGTAAAAGTTGCAATATCTTGCCATTGTTCTTATCAAATTGTTTAAATTGAATTCATGAGTTTTTGAGAATTCATGATTTAAGCGTATAAAGCGGGCTTCATTTTTTGAGTTAATTTGTGAGGTATGAATAGGCTGTATGTACACTCATGAATTAATTTTAGGTCAAATAGTTCCAGTTAAATGGACATTGCAATACAATTTTATTCACGAAAGTCCATATAACAATGTAAGAAAATTTCCTTAAAAATACTAGTCAACTTTTGAACACCCTCCGAACAACATACATACAAAGTACATGGATTCCCACTAAATTCATGAATCTGCCGCTTTTTCCCACAAAATTCACGAATCGGCCGCCATATTGTGGTGAATTGCGAGCGTTATAAATGCATAAGTGAAATACAAGGGATTACCACTACATCTTCGTTGTGGGCTAGGGGTAAAAATGGCCGAAGTTGGATATGTCTATCATCCATTATCTCTGACCGAAATGCACTAGTAAGCAAAACTGCCACTCTTGGCTATTCCGAAAGATGACGTGATTAGGAAATTCAATTTCCAAATGGAGCTTACCATTAAACTGGAACAAGAATTAATGAAGGAACAGCGGCAGGAGTATTTTGGACCCCGGACAAAAAACTACGAACCCATGGGCAAACGTGCCAGTATCTTTCAAGCTAAAGTTTTTGCCATAGACAGATAGACTCCTATACCATCAAATCCAAGCTCATGTGAGAATGCCTACTGAAGCTTAAAGAATTGGGCAGGAGAAACAGAGCAAGACTCTGCTAGATACCTGACCATACAGGCATCGAAGGGAATGAAACGGCCGACTACATCGCTAGGATGACTGGATGGTAGTAGTTGGTAGAGTGCCTGTCCCTGGTTAGCGGGGCCCCAGTTCGAATCCCAGTTAAAGCAAAGTTAATACACTTTTATCTGGTTTTCAATTCTGGTCCAGTCACCATTTGGGTTGGGATCAAATTAACGGCACTATCACTGGAGCATTCAATCAGTGGCAATAGTCTGACTAGGGGTATCACTATGGACCAATATGATCTAAGTATGCTGGTGAATGCACTAGCAGCCTCCCTACCTAACCCTAACCTAACCTCGCTAGGAAAGGAGTATCGGAACCCTTTATAAGCCCAGTGCCGCTCTGCGCTGTAGGAGACCATATCCTCAGGGAAATAAAAAGAGGGAACCTACAGATACCTGGAACAACGCTCACGGCATGAAGCAAGCCGAGAAACTCTTCGGTCAATATAACCGAAAGAGGCTTGAGGCATGTATGAAAATGAGCAGGAACAACAGCCCTAAGGAAACTAGGAGAATCAGAAGATCTCTGCAGATTCAGAGAATCTAACGGAATTCCCGAACATATACTGGGATCTCGTGAGGCGTTAGCCCACAAAAGACTTTCATACAACTCTGAAAAGAGCTGTTTGGGAGGAGAGCTCTTAAGAAAGCAAAGTTATGAAAATGGGCACAATGGATCTAAAGGCCGAGGTGCAAAATACTCTTAACAATAATAATAATAAGCGGCCATGAAACAGTTAGTCACTGTTGAGGCACAGATGAGCTTTATATTTCCGGCAAACAAATCGAATTAGTGAGTCGCTGCCAGGTTTTTTGCGTATATGGCGAGTTGTAGCGTGCTCCGGCAAGTGTCCGATTACACTTACATACACAATTGTGCTTAGAGTTTGATAAAGATTTCAAAACCAAAAAAAAAATCAGTCCCTTTGGTGGAAAGGCTTTTTACTATCCAAAAATAGAAAAGAAACTAGCTGATTATATTCTTCAAATGTGAAGTCTATAATATATATAACACGAAGTAATATAGTAAGGAGTAGAATACCAAACACCTTTTCCAAGGCAAAGGAAAGATACATCGGTGAAAACCTACAGGTACATCAGTACAGTTCGTACGAGTGTTTAGTAAAAAAAATGGGATTCAAAATTTGTTTGATGTATCGGCAAACCTTTCTTCATCTACTGGCGCTACTGTCCATGGTGGACCTGGGTCTCGATCAACAAGCCTCTCCAGCTGCTACGATATTTTCGCACATCAAGTTGTTTGAGGTTATTTTCCACATGTGTGCCTCCTTTTCGTGGGCGTCCTCTATTGCGCGGGCCAGTGGACAGAGTGCTAAGTTCGAAAACTCTACAGTTAGACTCACGTTGATGTGCACTCCATATAGTTCGTGGTTGAACCTTATTGTCCAAATGTCTTCAACCCAAATAGGGGCAATGACTGAACGCAAAACTTTTCTCGAAAATACCAACGGATAAAATGTATTCTAATTTGCAAACGAAATTGCATTGTGTACGAAGGAAGCTAAGGACATTTTTTACATTTTGTAGATTTATAGCTTAGTTTAGCCTTAAAGTTAAAAGCTAATATTTAGTTTTTCATAGTTATTCCTTTCGGAAAATAGCTAAAAATAACAAGGCCCGAAAAATGAAAGCAGCGATCCACAATTACCGCACTTATGCAATGTAACCACCAAACGAGATCTCGAGAAGTCTCCAATTTCTGTAATCCTCCGAGGTTTCGACATAAACTCTTGCGGCTTGGAAACATAGCGCTTTCGGCGGAAACTAGTTGAAACCCCCTTGATTTCATCCATCCGTGAGCAGTTGTCAAACCCAATAAGGCTGAAGTAAGAACTTCATTTTATTTTGGACTTCATTGTCAGATGTCAAAATATATAAACACGCTACTTCTCGTTGCTTCTCAACACTATTAATTCCTACCAACAGCTGTTTTGTCGGCCACATCAAAATGTACAGCAAATGACATTTGAAAACACTTCAACTCGGTGGAAACGGCTTATTGATGTTTCAATAAAAGTTCATCCAGTAAAGAGTTGAGTAAAAATTCATCTCTAGATTTTGATTCGTTGGGAACATAGCATAAGTTCAATGACTAAGTAGTTAACACGCATCAAATTAGTCGCGAGATCTACGTGTGGAAAAACAAAAAAAGCAGATAATGGAACTTCTACCAGATTGAGGCTCACAAATGAATGCAACTCGTCAACTCGATGTACACTACACCGTAAAGTGCTACGAATTCGTGATATGCAATTTATTGACACGAATAAATTGTATCAAAAATGTAAAAAGTATATGTAAGAATATGTAAGAATCTACATTAACCCCCGGATGGGCAGATTTATTAAAATTTTATAAGTCAATAGAATCGAAACGCCCTTACTTCTTGCGCCGATGTTCGCTGAGCACATTAATTCTAATCCATTTTCCATAGAATAAGCATATAGGCCTATCGAGACCCAGTAGGCTATGTTACCGCCTCATAAACAGCTGCACATCATAGGGTTAAAGGAACAGGAGATACGGTGTGATTGGATGGCGCAGTGGGTTAAGTGCCTGCCCTTGGTTAGTGGAATCCCCGGTTCGAATCCCAGTTAAGGCAAAGTTAATACGGCTTTATCTGGTTTTCAAATCTGGTCCAGTCAAAATTTGCCGTTGGGATCAAATTAACGGCACTGTCACTGAAGTGGTCGATCAGTGGTAGACTGACAGTGGTCTGACTGTGGGTATAAAAATTGACTAAGTGTGCAAGTACAAAATCCCACTACAGAAAACTTAAACAGCTTCCATACATTCATCTGAGCCTGAGAAATATTTACTCAAGCTCACCCCTAAAACATGATCTATAAAATATGAAAATTGAGCTATAAATCTTAGCAAGTCCATAAAAAAACAAATTAATTAACGACTGTCTGCACATGTATGTACCCAGTGATCTTAACCTTTCCATCTAGCTTAGATCAGTATCGCCGTCGTGAAAATGACCAGCAGATTGGTTTCACGGTGCACACAAGCATGTGTCCAGTGAACTGAAAGATTTATTGCGTACAGATGCAGCAATCAATTGAAACAAATGACGCGGTCTTAATTGAAGATAAGCAAACAAATTGTCCGCCTGACATTTACACGTTTCACATGAACAGTTATTCCATTTATTGGTTAACAACGAACACTACCTACAATTACAAATTGTCCTTAAGTCTAAAAGTTTGCTCGCAAATCAAGTTCAAACCGAAAACTATAAGTTAACCTTACATCTATTGAATACAGCTCTTAAAAAATGAAATAAGGTACACTTGTTCGTAAGTACAAACGTAAAGCCAATACAAATTCGAATTAAAAAAAATAACTAAAATATGTCGCAAAATGCATAGAAAAAGCGCATTTCATAAAATATCCTTGGAACGGCGTATCGGAGTACATTGGTCCTCATTTGTCGTCTGAGTTGCATGCATGGACAGTTGAAGTGTTAATCAGTGGTCCCTTGTTTGATCCTGTAATCATCAGTTGCACTTAAGAGGTATTTGGGCTTTCGACAAAGACCGTGTTGAACATCGCCTGGCAAAACGTGCCCATTCCCTTGGAGAAGGTGCCATAGTATTGGGGCTTGTCCTTCCACTGTATGCAGGCGTAGTAGAATGGAATCCCAGCTAAGGTGATTCCAAGTCCGATCAGGAGATTCATGGGCTGCGAGAAGCTCGGCATGAGAACTAGAATGATGCAGCAGACGATGAAGATCAGTGGCAGTGAGAGATGGACCTTGATTGGTCTCGGCAGGTCTGGTCTGAAAGGGAATGAAAATTAATCAAAATTTTGCTCTTCTGGAATAAACAGATGACACTCACTTTGTCTTTCGCAGCCAGAGGAGTCCTGCGATGCTTGCGGCTACCGACAACCAAAGGACCTGGCTGAAGTAGTTGATGAGAATGTAGACGTCGGCTGTTAGGAGCATCACTAACGACATGCAGCACTGTGGGAAAATAAAATGTGATGTTAAATTCAGAATTATCATAAGTTTCAAATAAGACTGTTGGTGGATGTGGGTTAGTGTAGAGTGACCTATTTTTAATCTGAATTCCTAATTTCAGAGACTTTGAGGTTTGACAGAAACAAAGTATGGGTTGTTGACACACAAGATTTATGCGAAATGCCTGGAATAGAACTGAGCGGGGGAACTTAATTTATGTAAGACTTGAGTTGTCTGAGAAGGCTGACCTAAGACCTATCTTTTCCACTCCCTCCCACCACGCTTAGATCACAGTTCGCGTCTTAGTTCGTTGTTAAATATTCTTCTCCAGACGAGAACTCCCGACTAAAGATCACACTCAGAATTCTCGAAGAGACCAAGTGCTGCTTCATACCTTGCATCAAGGACCACGACTGGAATGATGAATGCTTTGTATAAAATCATATTTATCCTTTAAAAGGGGGCTCTATTACACAATTGTCCAATTGCATAAAAGGGCTTTATTACATCGATCAAGCTGCCTATTGCGACGGTTTTGCAAAGTCGTCATTAATTTGTGCCCTTTCTCGAAGACAGCACACGCATTGTTTTGACCTACTCTACCAACAGGGCTTTTTTGGCTACATTCGTCCTTTACCAGGAAGGGGCTCATTGCCAGATTACTCTGTTCGACGAAAATCATGATTTAAGGACTGAGGAAGTGTTTCCATGAGCGGGGAGTTGAGAAACGAGCATTCCATTATTGCACTCACAAGAGAATCAAAATAATGTCGTCACCTGGTACCAGTGATGCGAATGCCTTTAAGAATTGCAAGTGATCTGTTTAAACCGATCTGTTCGTTCAAAAGAGGCTGGATTCAAGGCAAATGTAATTCTCGGGACCACCCAATGATCTGAAGGCTACGCAATGCGTTGCCTACAACTAGGCGCATACATCGTCATTGATGGTACCCGACTACCCAGCAACATTGCGTCTATTGTTTTTTCCTTACTATCATTCCACCTCATGACGTTTCTTGGCAATAAACTTTAATTTCCTTTTTTGTCAGTTAACCTATTTGTTTATGCGTCACTTTCCTTGATATTGTTTTATCCTAATTGATCACGACTAAGCGTTGTTGCTAACTCTGCTTATTGAGGATGTCTATAGACGCCGGGTGATCTGAACTGATCTAGATCATAGGAAAGACAAAACCAACAAGTGGTCCCAACTGGCACCTGTGCTTAAGGACAGTAGAGTTGCTCCTAACCATCTACCTTATTTTTGCACTTAATATCTTATTTTTTCACGAGTGTAAGGCTCCTACAGTTTATGCCTACTCCGAACGGTGAATTTATAATTACGGAGGTTTCTCAGGGATACTATGGTATGGCGGCCGTGAATTATGAAAGTTGTGCCTGGGATAAAATCTAGAAACCAGCGTGTAAGTCGACGCACGTAACACTACTCTACGGGACTGGGCACAAATATCGTCATTCATAAAACTGTCGCGACTGTGATGACTTGGTATTTACACCGGAGATTCGGTCTTGTTCTGCTCCTCGAGCTAGGAGGCTCTCATTCGAAGAACCTCTTAGCTGGAGCGTTGATCTTCATACGCTCGATGTGGCCTAGACAGTCCAGCCCACGAATTTTTGCTTTCCGGACTTGACATCCTGGTATCTACGGCTCGTATATTATACGGTTATTACTTCTCTTCTCCTATCCAGGCAGGACCATATATTCCACGTAAAATTTTTCAAACGAAGGCACCAAGAATCAGCTCAGCAGTTTTGCTTAACGCTCAGCATTCGGCTAATCTGACTATTTTGTCAGTGTTTTGTAGAGCATGATTTTGGTCCTTCGAGCCAAGAGTTTTGAGCTCAGTTGTTCTGACAAACTGAAGTAGGACCCGTTGCTAAAGGCGTTTCTACTTCGGATCTCCACTATGATGTCGGTGGAGTTCAAATTTCCACCGAGGTAGACAAAATCCTTCACGAGTTTAATATTTTTCACTGCTGATAATATGGAACACATTATCGAGTGGTTTACCTCTTGCTCTGCTATTTAATACCCCTCTTCAGGTAGGGGTTAGAATATCTCGAGGTAAGGAAAGCCTGTCGGAGGAAGTGACTAAATTCCCTTTAATATGAGATAGAACTATTGGCTTAGGATACGTCCCTATATTTCTTTTTCTGAGTTATTTTAACTGCCCCTCAAACAAAAATGATTTTCATTGACTATTCCCAATACTTATCATAGATTAAGGTTCAGTCCTGGATCTGAAAGCTTAACCAGAGGCTATAGTCTGGTGCGACGGATGATCAGGAAAGACCCTGAGGCTTGCATTGGTTTCATCTTGACCGGTTGAGGTTGGCCCTCTAGTGTGGGCGTCGTGGTTACTGTGGTTTACGACCCAAAGTCTCGGGTGTTGTGCCTTTTTAAAAAAATAGTAGAGGTTTTATACCCGCCTCACTTCACTAAGGTGGAGACAAGTGCGCATAAGCATGAACTCAAATTGGCGCTCAAGGTCTTGGTTAGCTCAGAATCGACGAACACCAATCTAAATTTTTGTGATTTCTTTAAATAGTCTCTTAGGACTGATTTAATCAATAACATTTGACTTGAATAAGACATCATGCACTATTTTAAGAACATGTCTGAGAGTTTAAGTTAGTTAATTAAAGTAGTAGGCCCCTAGGTGCAGGTACCTACGATTTGCCAGAGCGCTAAACGAGCAGAGTAGGGATCTGTGGTTTCCACCTCCTCTTCATCCATGCAGCTTCTGCAAAAATTGTTGCGGGAGATACCCATCCTGCAGGCATGACTGCCAATTGTGTCCGGTTATGACGCCGATGAGCATCCTGAATGAAGACCTGCTAAGTCTAAGCAGATTGAGCGATTGTTTGAGATTCAATGATGGCCATATTTTCTTTGTTTTAAGGCATATGATGGCTTCTATCCATTGACGATTGGTAGATGGTAGGCTATAGCGATTGGCATGTGAGGTGGAACTACTCCCATTGTTAGAGAGAAGGAAGTACCACACCTAGCGAGTTTGACCTTGCAGTTGGCCTGTGTGTCACAATGTCCCGGCACCCACCTGAGGTGTATGCTAAAATGCTCGGCCATCTCGTCTATTCTTTTGGGAATCCTGACGGAAAATTTCTTCTCGAAGATAGCTTGGTTTATGTTCCAGGTAAGTTTAAAGATAGACTTCGTCGAGATCACATAATCAATTACTATCTTTACAATCTAATAAGGCCGCTTTTACTCGGTCAAATTCAGTAAGACTCTATCGCAAGGACCGCTAGGGATGTAGACAAGGGAAATGAAAACTGTGAGGGGCTCCCATTTCGCAAGGGTGTAGAAAAATCAAAAATGAGAAGCAGGCAAAAGCGGCTAATGTCGAAATTTGATAAAATCTGGTCGTGTATAGGCAGCATAATATCACGTTTTCACTGAACGAAATCAAGACATTGCATTAATTTGCTTCGAACATACCAGGTTCCGCGATACATTTTCAGGGTCTGCGGTTTATGATAAGCATCGTTGCTTGAATTCATCCGTCCAGACGAAGTTGTCAAACTGAACAAGCCAACAGCAGAGATAACCTATAATAGATATATCCAACTTCTACCTCCCTTGCCCCTTGATTTCATCTGACAACGTTTTGTATACGCTTTTTGTCCCCTGTCTGTGAATACGTGTGAGCTCTTGAGAACAGCTGTGAAGACAGCTGATACCCTTCCACACCTTAGTAATGGGGTGAATTAGAGTTCTTATTTGAAAATTCGCTTGTTATTTGAACGCTTTTTTCAAATTTCGGTGTTCAATTTTCAACACAGTATGGAGGGGTAAACGAACGAACAAAGTTTATGTTCGTTCATGAAGTCGATTCATTAAAACTTTGAGCAATTTACAATATGAAATACTTGGACATAATTAATGAATGCACAACAAAGTGTGAATTTTTTCATATGAATAAAAATTAATAATACATTCACACGTTCAGTTAACCAATAATAAAAATATTATTGAAGCGTGAATCACAAATAAGATAGATGTTTTGACAACCATTTCTTAGCATTAATAAAAGTTGCAACATATTGCCATTGTTCTTATCAAATTGTTTAAATTGAATTCATGAGTTTTTCAGAAACCATGATTTAAGCGTATAAAGCGGGCTTCATTTTTTGAGTTAATTTGTCAGGTATGATTTATGAATAGGCTATATATACACTTAAGAATTAATTTTAGATCAAATAGTTCCAGTTAAATGGACATTGCAATACAATTTTATTCACGAAAGTCCATATAACATTGTAAGAAAATTCCCTTAGAAATACTAGTCAACTTTTGAACACCCTCCGAACAACATACCCATGTACGTTACATGGAAAGTACATGGATTCCCACTAAATTCATGAATCTGCCGCTTTTTTTCCACAAAATTCACGAATCGGCCGCCATATTGTGGTGAATTGACGAGCGTTCTAAATGTATAGGTGAAATACAAGGGATAACCACTACATCTTCGTTGTGGGCTAGGGGTAAAAATGGCCGAAGTTGGATATCTCTATCATCCATTATCTCTGTCAACAGCGTGAATTTTATTTTTTTTGTTCATTGTCGAATTTTATCTCTTTCTATTTTCTGGTGTTCTCACTCTAATACTCCTTGTCAACAGATAGCTGTTCTGGCGGCCATTTAAAATTGAAAACGAGAGACATTCGTTTTGGCGGGCATACATTGAGAGCGAGTGATTCCAAAATTGAGAGCAAAGCCTCTTCAACTTCGCTGAAAACGGAATATTGGGGTTTCAGTAAGAATTCATCCAATTCATTCGATTTCAGTTCAGTGGAAACGTAGCATAAGACAACATGTTTCCAACCTCTACCAAGACCAATTTTCAAAATAATTGTCAACCTCTGGGGTCTAGATCAATACGGAAAAACATGTGATTATGTTCCCTTCAAATTATTTAATTAGATTGAATTGCACAAGGATCCGCATATCACCGACATTAAAAGGGAATATGTTGAAATGGACCAGTCGGTAAGGTAGTTAAATAAGAACACGACGTACAGTTGTTTTTCATCCATATTTGACAAATTGTCAGTTACGCGTGGCCAATGTAAACAAAGGCTGTATTTGCCTCGTCTCTGCGCCCAATACAATGAGTGAACAAATAAAGAATAATTCTTGCAAATGACTGTAACGAGAGGCAACTGTGCATTTTCGCACTACCTTCAAGCTGTCATGTCAAGCTGTCAATCAAACTAACTACAAACACTGTTATTCTTCTTTAAGATTTTATCGTGATGATATACACCCTGTAACAACGTATGACATCTGTTTCCTAAGACCACATGCCACCAACAAAACTGACTCATTTCCAACTCATACTCACCGAAAAAATTAACGATGGAATCGGTGTCTGTTGCTTGCTGTGAAAGAGGGAGAAGAACTTTGGCAGATGTCCCTCCTGAGCGCCAGTTGCAAATAGTCTCGCCGACGTGAAAAGCACCCCGTTGACGCCTCCAAACGTGCTCAACGCCACGAATATCGGAACATAAATGCAAACGGTCCGAATACATGATTTCCAAAAGTCACCGCAACAGCAAACGAACTCAGCATTTCATTCTTCGAAACAACAGCAAAGTAGGCCAAGTTAACCAGCACGTAGATGCCAGTCACAAGTGGCATAGCTATCCAGATAGCGCGTGGCAAGTTCCTGGAAAGAAATAGAAGACAAAGAGGGGTTGGTTAGGGAACACTAGACAAGGATCAATACCGTTTCGAATTGCAAACAAATGAAACCACTTAAGGAAATCAAAACTCCCACGAGCCCCCAGCTCCAGGCAAAGTGGAC